>CM056052.1:481711789-483104289 GCA_029574335.1 Rana kukunoris
GAAAAGTGGTTTGAAGAAGTTCTGGATCTCATGAGTATGGACTGGGAAGATATGTCTGATAACCCATTTATGTATTGTCTGCTAGAGACCAATATTATTATCCATTTTACGCAAAACTTGTAGGTATTTGATCATCATTCTCCTCTGAATGTTGGCAATGCACTTACTCAATTGCTGATTTTACTCACGTTTTTTGACAACGTCTCATTATTTTTTTATTTTTTTTTTGTATTTTTTTATTTCAAGATTTGCGTTACAGATTATCACATTTTACAACTTTCAGTTAAATTAGAGTTATTTCAGAGATTATAGATATTAATGGAGAGGAATCTCCCTTCTTCCCACCCTCTCCCCCCTCTTTGCTGTTTACGCAAAACTTTCCTTTGGTCCCCACTTTGTTACCCTCCCCCTCCCCATCCCCAAAGAAAAAAAAAACTTCCCTCCAGTTGACCGTCTCTTCCGCCCCCTCCTCACCCCTCCCTAAACTTCACATATGGGGCCCATATCGAAAGGTATCTCTCATCCTGATCTTTCGTTGCCATTGTTAAATTTTCCATTTGTTGTATCTCTGCTACTCTAGCGAGCCATTGTCCTCTAGATGGGGGGGTCTCTTGTTTCCACAGGGCAGGAATGCATGCCCTCACGGCTATAATCAGATGTCTTATCAGCGAGTTTTTGTATTTTTATTTTTATTTTTTTATTACACCGCATTTGTATATGCGGTGTAATATTGTTGGTGTTCTGTACCATCTTGTTAGTATTTTATATCCTCCCTCTTCATATTTACTTGCTATAGATGCCTTATGTGTAAACCGCAGAATCCTATCCTTTTGTTCTTGGGTAAATATTGACCCCCAGATCTCTCTCCCAGGCTTGTATAAATGTAAATTCTTGTGGTATGTCTGTATTAATCAATATTGCATAAAAATAAGATAGTTATTCTTATTGGGTCCCCCTCTAGACATATCTGCTCGAATTTAGATGGATTTCTAACTCTTTTATAGGTGTTTGCCTTTTTCCGAAGGATTGCTTCTAGTTGTAGCAGCCTAAGGAAATCTAATTCTGGTATAGCTTCTTTTTCGATCTCGCTCCTTGTCTTTAATCGGTTGTCTTTTGAGAAGTGAATGATCCTACTGATACCCCTCTGTCGCATGGCTATAAACCTTGGATCTATCATGCCTGCTTGAAAAGACTTAGTACCCAAAATCTGAGTTAGGTGTTTAGACAGATTTGTTTTTTCAAAAATCTTTTTAGTTACCTGTATAGTGGCACCTATCATTGGATGTTTCTTTACTTCTGCTGCCATTTCGCTATCTGAGATCCAGGCAAGGCCTTCTAATGGTATTTCAACTGTCTCATTATTCAACATTGTTGGACCAAGACAGACAGTTAAAACTTAACTTTCTATCTTGCCTATCCTGATATATGTCTCTGTTTATTGGGGCTGGGGAAGAGGTAGCATTTAACAGCTCTTGGGCCTCATACACACGACTGAGGAACTCGACAGAATCCATCAAGAAACTTGGTGGGAGAGCTTTTTTGCCAAGGAAAACGGTCGTGTGTATGTTTTTCATCAAGAAAACTGTTGAGGAACTTGACGAGAAAAAAAGAGAACAAGTTCTCTTTTTCCTCGTCGGGAGTCTCAATTTTCTTGTCATGTTCCTCGTCAGGCTGGTTTTCGATGAGAAACACGTTCCTGTGTATGCTTAGAAACCCGTGCACCTTCGGTAAAAGTAGCGTTCGTAATGGAAATAGCACATTTGTCACTCTGTAACAGACTGAAAAGTGCAAATCGTCTCTCACCAAACTTTTACTTAACGCGCAGTAACATGAGATTAGCAAAAGCAGCCCCAAGGGTTATGCCAGTGGAATCCAACTTCCCCTGCCGTCTTACATGTTGAAGTCACCGTGTTTGAGAACAACGAGATTTGGTCTTGACAGTGTGTATGCAAAGACAGCTTGTCAAGACAAGCCTGACAAGGAACTCGTCAAGGAAAACGGTGTCTTTCACGACGAGTTCCTCGGTCATGTGTACGAGGCCTGAGAAGTCTATTTGGTATACTCTTCTATCGAGAGAGAGAGGTGCAGCAAACATTCTGCAGGGTCATTTGTTAGCCAAGTGTACTAGCCATGTCTTTTCAGAACAGTTTAAGCTTCAGACACTCCCAGAAAATCATGATAACGAGCCCCATTGCAACGGCAACATGCATCAGGTACTATTAAAAATACATTGTAAGGTCACAGGAACCCTATACTACCTTTTCAGGGTCTTATAATTGGTCTCTCAGACCTTAGTGGCCATGGAGGATTTCTGGGCAAAGTGGAGGATTTTCTCATTTGTAAATCGGTAAACTGTATGGCAAGGTCGGATTTCCTACTGGGAAATGAAGGAGGGGGTAAAACTCAACTCTGGTCATATCAGGGCAGCATAAATGGTTGTGGTGAATCGGTTCCCACTTATGACAAATACTCTTCAACTCTGTGAGCTGACGAGAGATGCCTTGGGAATGGGAACATTGACGGGGAACGCGCCAAAGTTGAAAACCGCTCCATAACTCCAAAGGGGGTCTGCAGCAGAGGCAAGTGCCAGAGATAATAATTTGCCATCTGACTCCAAGAAGTCCCAGAGTTGAATTCTACCATATAGATCAAATGATTAGTAGCTTTTTTATAATTATGTAGAACTTTACAAAGACCAGCTTTCCGAGAACATCATTATAGCATTACTATGTACCTGAGATGTTACACAGTTTTTACCATCTGTCTCAGGATTACATGAGATAGCCCTGACATTTTCTGGGCCTTTAAGGGTTGGTCAGAGACAACTAATAGGTCACTATCTCTAATCTAGATGGTGTAATTTAACTGAACTAAAACTCCCAATTGCTCAGGCTACTGCTACTTAGATGGTGCCACAGTGTCACAACTTGCCATGTATCCTGATACACCCAACCATTACTACAAGTGACAGTTTATAACAGTCTAAACACTGTTTCAAGTTTTTTTTTTTATCCAGAAAAAAGTTTATTGAGACACAGGTAAAAAAGAGACATACATCGAGATTTCAAATATATAGATAAGATCCAAAACAATCAGTCACATATTCTATTAGAGAAATACCTGCCCACTGCACCATCCATATACACATTATTCGCAGAGCCCAACCATGCTCTCCTCCACCTCCCATCGTATGCATCTCCCCACTTTCCCTAAATGGGTCCTGTCCCAGTGTACACCCCTGGGTTAATTGGCCAGGCCCAGGAGCCTGCCCATAACCAGATCCACCGGGGCCAGTCCCGGTACATCCAGCCAAGCACCCCACAGCTTCTCAAATTTCTGAGGGCACCCCCTGTGCTGGTATATTACCTTCTCCTTCCTGAGCATTTCCCCCATTACATTGATCCACTCTTTCAGACTGGGGGCTTCCTCCGATATCCAATGAGACATTATTAGCTTACGGGCTGTGAATAGAGACCTAATTACCGCCACTCTAGTACCCTCTTCCCATTCCAATTCTTCCAGTATGAGCAGCAGACAATGTTTTGGGTCAGTGGGCAGCAAGACCTGGAACACCCTATTCACGGTGTCTACCACTCCCTTCCAGTATGTGTGGAGCTTCGGGCATCTCCACAGTAGATGAATTAGGTCCCCATGATCTCTCTTACACCTAGTGCATAGTGGGGTGGGTCGTAGCCCCATGGTAAACAATCTGTGAGGGGTGTAGTACACCCTCAGTAGTAAATACAGTTGCGACACTTTGTGGGACACATTCAGAGAGCAAATTGGTACAACCCGGAGTGCCTCCTCCCACTGCTCGCCGTCCATCGGGCCCACTTCCCCCTCCCACTTGGCCCTCACTTTCAACGGGTGTTTGGTCAAGAAGCTATGTAGCAGCATATTGTAGCATTGAGATATGAACCCCTTGGTATTAGCTGCCCTTGCAATCAAGTTAAACAAAGGGGTAGGGGAGGGGGTCCACTCTGAGGCCCTACTCTGGGCCGTCACTGCATGTCTGAGTTGCATATAGTAGAACCTCATCGACTGAGGAAGCCCAAAAAGCCCCTGCAAGGTCTCGAAGGAGAGCAGTTCCCCGTTCCTAAATATCTGCCCCAGATAGACCACTCCATACCTCCTCCAAAGTGCCCCATGCTGCAGCCCAGCGAGTTCCGGGTAAGAGTTATTGGACCAAATGGGACTATAGTCTGTGAATCCTGTCACCCCCTGTAGATACCTAGCCTTGTTCCAAACTTTTTGAATCAGGTTATATGTCGGGTATTGTTTATTCGGTTTCCCAAACGCTAGTGATTCCAGAGCAGATGTCACCGACTCACCCCCAACTGTGTGAAGCATCACCAGTTCTGAGGAGCCGCGTCCCTCTCCCTCCCTCTCCTGCCCAGTATGGACTGTACCTATCAAATGCTGCATCTGAGCGGCTATGTAGTACAGCCATGGGTTAGGTAGGGCGAGCCCTCCTTCATCCTTTGGGCACTGGAGATGCTCCAATTTGATCCTAGGTGTGCGGTTTTTCCATATGAGCGAGCGAAACAGTGAGTTAACAATTCTAAATACTTTTAAGGTTACCACTATGGGGGCGTTATGCAGCACATAGAGCAACTGGGGCATGAGGATCATTTTGATCAGGTTCACCCTACCTGCAACTGACAGGCAGAGCGAATTCCACGTCTTAATGCGGTCACGAAATTTTTGCAGCAGCGGGGACACATTCAGTCTTCCATATTCACATATCTTGGGCGTCACCTGGATACCCAGGTACTTGAATGAGGCGGACAAAGGCACCGTAAGAGAGGCCGGTGGGGCCCCCCCTTCATCGATAAGCATCAGTGAGGATTTTGTCCAGTTTATCTGTAGCCCTGAAAATCTACCAAACTCTCCTATTAGGGCCATGGCCCCCTTCAGCGAGCCCTCTACGTCCCCAAGCAGAATCATAGTGTCGTCCGCATATAGCATTATTTTCTCTTGTTTGTCTCCGTATCTAAACCCCACTACCTCCGAGCTGGCTCTAATCTTAATTGCAAGGGGTTCTATCGCCAGGGCAAAAAGTAGAGGCGATAGTGGGCATCCCTGCCGCGTGCCCCGTCCCAGGGAAAAAGTCTGCGACACCGCCCCAGACGACCGAATGGCAGCCTGTGGATTATAATATAACAAACGGACCCAGGAAATGTAAGCGTCTCCGAACCCGAACCTCCCGAGGACCTCCCATAGGTATTCCCACTCGACGCTATCGAAGGCCTTCATAGCGTCCAGTGAGAGCAGAGCCCTTTGTCCCATATTATCAGCCGGGGACTGCATATTAAGAAACAGCCTACGCAAGTTGACAGCCGTCGACTTGTTAGGCATGAAACCCGCTTGGTCCGGGTGGACCAGGCTAGTGATGACCCCGTTCAGCCTAATCGCTAGCATTTTGGCTAATAACTTAATATCACTCTGTAGCAGCGATATCGGTCTGTAGGAGCCCGGGTCTAAAGGGTCCTTGTCGGGTTTCAATATTAACACGATGTTAGCCGTAGCCATAGAAGCAGGCAAAATCTGTCGCTCCCTTGCTGCGTTAAAGACCGTTAAAAGTTTTGGGAGGAGGATGTCCGCATAGTGTTTGTATACCTCCATGGGCAATCCGTCTGCCCCGGAGCTTTACAGTTGGGGAACTCGGCTAACGCCGCCTGCAGCTCCTCCAAGGTAAAGGGGGCGTCCAGGGCCTTCCGCTGTGCAGGTCCCAGTCGGGGAAAGTCAATGTCATGTAAGTAGGTCAGTAGGTCTGTCCGGGTAAACTGCTCCGTGGGGAGGTACAACGTCTCATAGAATCGAGCTAGCTCTGCCAAAACCAGGTCCGGGGAGTTCACTATCTTGCCCTCCCTAGTTTTGATTGCCCCAATACTGGGAGATCTTTGTTGGGAGTTGGCTATCCTAGCCAGCATGCGCCCTGTACTTTCGCCCTCCTCAAAGAAAGCCAGTCTGGAGAAAAATAATTTCCGTTCTGCCTTGGAGGACAGCAGCCGCTCATATGCTGATTGAGCGGACTGCCATGCCTCCCTGGCAGCCTCCGTCGGGGTTAGCACAAAAGCCTCCTCCAGGGCCGCTACCTGTTTTTCAAGGTCCTCTCTGAGCACGGAAGAGTCTTTTTTCACCCTGGTAATTTCACGGATAAGTAACCCCCTCACATACGCCTTAAAAGCGTCCCACTGCTCAGCTGGGGATTCGGCAAACTCTCTACTATCAAGAAACTCCCGCATGCTCCGCTCCACCTCCTCGTGTGACAGGAATAATTTCAGCCAAAAGGCGTTAAACTTCCATGGGGCTCTAGGAAGTGTAGAGGGTGGGGAGATAATTAGTCTAGTCACTAAGTGTGAGTGATCTGAGACACTACGGGGCTTATAAACCACATCTGAGATGGATGGGAGCATTGCAGGGTTACTCACTGCCAGGTCTATCCTGGACAGAGTCCCGTGCGTTTTGGAGAAGCAGGAAAACTGCCTCTCTGGCGGGTACCTTAACCTCCACACATCAACCCACCCCACCTCATTGAGCAGTCTTAGCAACGGAGATTCCCTCGAAGTGGCAGAGACCCCAGAACCAGGGTGTCTGTCCACGGAGGGACTCAGCCAACAGTTAAAATCCCCCACTATCAGTAGCGGCAGGTCCGGCCTGCTCTCCAAATAGGCGAGCAACAACCGGAGCACCGTCACCGTAAACGGCGGGGGTACATAAATACAAGCCAATATACAGTGCAGTTTACCCAATGCAGGAATACAAACCGACCCTCATCATCTACCCGCACATCTAGTTCCTGAAAGTCAATTGAGGCATGTATCATTACACTCACACCCCTAGAGTACGAGGTGTGAGTAGAATGGTAGGCCTTGCCCACCCAAGCATATTTAAGGCAACATTGTGTTTCAGTGGTTAAATGCGTTTCTTGCATACACAGGATCATGGGATGATACTTCTTCAAACAAGTAAACACCATCATACGTTTCAGTGGTGAGCCTAGGCCCCTCACATTCCAAGAAATTATGGGCAGTTCAGCCATTGGAGAGAAAAAAACATGGGTTAAATGGCAAAGACACTCTGAGTGGGGGCGGCTCCCCCCCAAGGGATGGCAATTTCAAGCAGGTACTGGGAGTCCCGGGCATGATTAGGGATATACAGTCATAGTTCCATGGTGCAGTAGCAGTCAAACAGTGTTCTCGATGAAGAAGGTAAATTTGAAAAGAACTAAAGGCCCGGGCCGACAACGGTTCAGACCCGTACTTCCGGCCTACAATCTGTAAACAACACATTAGTCTGAAAAAAGAAAAGAAACGAGTCCAGGCCGCCAACCGGGCAGACCCCGCGGCTCCAACAGGGAGCGGACCCCCATAAGGCACATTTCCTCCACGTTTCATGTGGAGAGATCGCATTTTCCTTGCAACTTCACAAGATGACTCAGAGTTCACATCCTAATATAACTTCTCCCAGCAGAACATTGCAGCAACACAGGTGACATGAAAAAGATAGAAACTCACTTTTGTGTGGAACTGTAAGAGTGTAGGCAACAGAGTGAGTGCCTCCATCAGGGGGGGGGGGGCATCCATCAATCCCACCATACGTGGGTGCTCAAACAATGCACTAAAAAGGCATGACAAAGGAGCCCATTACAGCCTCCGCGGGATCATTCTCCCTCCTCTTCTCTGTCTCGGTGGCGCAGGGCCTGTTCATTACGATCCAGCCATACTGCAGCATCCTGGGCCAATTCAAAAAAGTGGGTCTGCCGGTCAGCGGTGACCCTCAGCTTAGCGGGGTAGAGCATAGCATAAGGTAGTTGTAGTGCACGTAAGTGCCTTTTCACATCTGAGAATTTGGCTCGCCGACGCTGTACCTCTGCTGAGAAGTCCGGGTAGAAGGACACCCGGACTCCGTTCACCCGGACGTTGGCCTTTTCCCTGGCATGTCTCAGCACCGCCTCCCTGTCCCTATAGTGCAGTAAACGGGCCAGGATGGGTCTGGGGGGGGCGCCAGGCTGTGGTGGGCGGCCAGGTGTGCGGTGCGCCCGTTCAACTGTAAAAAATGGGGAGAAGGCCTCCTTTCCAAATACTTCCACCAGCCAACTTTCAATAAAGGTGGTGGGGTCCCGGCCCTCCGTTTTCTCCGGCAACCCCACTATGCGTACATTATTCCGGCGTAGTCTGTTCTCGATGTCATCTGCTCTAGCATTAGTGTCTCTGGCTAGCTGATGTGCTGCATGTGCCTCACGAGCAACTGGGGGCAGCTTATCCTCCACCTCACTCACCCTGCTCTCCACAGCCGTTGTGCGTTCCCGGATCTTTTGTAGATCTTGTCTCAGCAGGGACACATCTTCTCTGAGGCCCCCAAACTGTTCCTTAAGAGTATTCACTGACGCGGTGCAGACATGAACCGCTCTTAGTATCTCAGCAAGGGTCGGTTGCTCTTGCTCAGGGTCCCCAGTCTCCACATTAGCAGCAGCCGGGAATGCCATAGATTGATCCCCTGTATCAGCCCGCTCAGCACTGCCCCAGGCCCCACCATCCAGCTGTCCCTGAGAGGCCTGCAGCTCCGCACCCCCCCCCTTCATCCTGATCCGGGTGGCCCCCCAGCTTTTGGGTGTAATAGGTCATGTCCCTCGGGTACTCCTTACCCTGTAACTTTGCAGCCTTTTAGCTGGTTCCTTCCTTGGGCTTGTCGGCGCCTCGTGGTGTGCGAAGAGCCTGGGCCGCGCCGGCGCCATCTTGGATTTCTAGCGCCGGCCAATCTTCCTTTTTTTTGGTCATTCCGCGGGTGCAGAGAGCCGGTGGGTGGACCGGGAGGGTAACCGGGTCGGTAGCCAGCGGGAGAGCCGTTTAGATCCGTCGGATCGCTGCTGGGAGAGGATCAATAGCAAGTGCTGCGGAGGAGCTGTGAGACACACGTCTTCTCACATGCCGGTCTTGGCCACGCCCCACTGTTTCAAGTTTTGACTCATAAGCCAGAACACCTGCTGCCATTTTTCTATACCCCAGTTTCAATGTTTTGATGCATAGTTGAGCTGCTTAGCCTTGTTTTTTTACATCCTATGCATAAAAACATAGAAACTGAGGTGCAGAAAAATGGCAGCAAGTGGTTTGGACTGATGAGCCAAAATGTGAAGAGGCAGTTTTTTGTCGCAGAGGGCTGGAAAGCGGTACAATAATGAGTGTCTGCTGGCAACAGTGAAGCATGGTGGAAGTTCCTTGCAAGTTTGAGGCTGCATTTTTACCAATGGAGTTGTAGACATGGTCAGGATCAATGGTGTCCTCAATCCTGAGCAGCAGGCGAAAACACACCTATCAAGACATACTATTAGGGAGGTGATTGGCCTCAAGTGTATTCTGTGGAAGGACAACAACCCAAAACATACCGCCAATGTCAATATGAATAGGGATGAGCCTGATGTTTGAGTCGAACGTAAATTTGACTTGAACATCGTGTGGTCGCCTGTTTGGCGAATACCAAACATTATGGGGTGTTAATAGGAAATTTTAGTTCCACGGAATGCCCCATAATGCACTGCGAGATCGCAGTGCATTGATGTCTGATGATTGGCCAAAGCATGCACCTGACCTGCATGCTTTGGCCAATAACAGCACACTCTGCTTTGAGAGCCATGATTGGCCAAAGGCAGGGGGCTAAGTCCATACCCCACACTATATAACGCTGCTTACACAGCGGCAGTATATAGTGTAATTATTGAGAGAACGTTAGCTAGAGGCAGGTTAATTAGTGGCGTGCAGGCAGTTTTAAAAATATATATATATATATATATATATATATATATACACAGTGTAGTGTAGACTATACAGTGCAGGCAGTGTATTGATATATATATATATATATATATATATGTATATATATTAGGGCTTTGCAAATTAACTTTTAATTATTCGATTAATCTTTATTTTTTGATTGATTAAAATTCTTTTGATTGGTACTCACCTCTCCACTGGCTACTGGCTTCTGGGCCTTCAGGGAGTTCCGTCGGAGATCCGGTAACATCGCGGACACCGGCAGGGCTTGCCGTGTCCATCTGAAGGGCTCCTTTGCTGTGCCTTCATATCTGCATGCCGGCAGGACCTTACTATCTGCCACATGCAAGGGCTGTTACACTTCCCTCTATCACTTTCCTCTATCAACTTGGGATTCTATAGCCATCCACTGGGAGTTGTGATAGTTCCCTTTATGAGACATCTACATGCCGACGGACTGATCTTAACCTCTCCTCATCTGGATTCAGCAGTGGCATCGTTGTACACATTTTTATACCAGTATCATACTTAGCTCGATAATTTTATGACGGCCTTTGGTACCGTTTGGTATTACACGCACTATTTTCACAGTTTATGTAGCTACATCCATTTTATCTCCAGTGCAATATTTATTTGGTTACTTACTTAAAGACTATAAAAGTTTTAATGCTATTCCCATCAAGCGCTGCCTTTGTGTGTTTTTTGTATCCTGCTATCCATTTTTCCAGTGGTTGGGAGCTGCACTCGGAATCAGCCTGCAAGGAGATCAGCTAAAAGGAGTTGGATCTGTATGTGCGTTATAATTAATCGAAATTAGTCGATTAATCGATAAAAAATAAATAAAATGTATCGAACACAAACATTTTGATCAGTAACAGCCCTAATATATATATATATAAATAGATAGATATGTATACACTCTGCATTCAGTGTAGACTATATATACAGTGCAGGCAGTCTAGTATCTATATATATATATATTAGATATGTGCATTCCCGTTCGTACGAATGTTATTTTCGTACGAAAATGTTCATTTTCGTACCCGCGGGATAATTATTATTATTATTTTTATACAGGATTTATATAGCGCCAACAGTTTACGCAGCGCTTTACATTAGGGAAGACAGTACATTCACAATACAAATCAATACAGGAGGGATCAGAGGGCCCTGCTCGTAAGAGCTTACAATCTAGAAAGCACCAAAATACGAAAACGACGGGATAACGGATGAGCCGCATAACGAACGACCGCAAATACGAACGAACGATCCGACGGGAAAAACGACAAAACGAAAATGGCAAAATAACGAAAATGAAATCTGTATCAAGAGGTTTGCATTGTGTATTTTGTTTGAATCCGTTTTGTGTTTGTTTTCAGTTGTATGTTCATTGTTCAATGACATCTATAACAAAAGAATTTCATTATGTATATTGAATGAATTCCTTTTTCTGTTTTCTGTGTATTCAAAATACTGAAGGCAAATTTTTTGTTATAGGTGTCATATCAACATACGAAAATAACAAAAGAAACGTGTTCAAATGCAAATCTTTTGTTTATGGTTTTTTTAATGGCCACAGAGTTAGGCTGGCCATACATGATACAATTTTCTGTGCAATTTTCTTTAGATTTACCTTCAACTATGTAGTGCAAGGGCCTGCCTGATTGCATACAATTGAAAGTGTTGTTTAGTTTGACCTCATATATGGTTTTTGGTAAATCTAAAAGAAAATTGTACAAGAAAATTGAACATGTATGGCCAGCCTCAGTGACTGAAAGCAGCTTCTCTTTTGTGCAGAATAGTGAGTACACTTGTACAGTAAAGCCTAATAAACTTTTCTGTGGATTTTCATCTGAAGGGAGATCAGTTGGCCAGACTTTTGAACCCAAAAATGGTTTTCTGATGCAGTTTAAAAACGAACAAATTTTCTGAGAACGATCGGAAAACGATCATTTTTATGTTTGTTGTTAAAATAGTCTGACCAAGTGAATGGGGCTTAACAATACTTTTGTTAAGCCCCATACACTTGGTCAGACAAGTGGTCAGACATAGTCTGACCAAGTGTATGGGGCTTAACAATACTATTGTTAAGCCCCATACACTTGGTCAGACAATTTTAACAACAAACATAAAAACGATCGTTTTCCGATCGTTCTCAGAAAATTTGTTTGTTTTTAAACTGCATCAGAAAACCATTTTTGGGTTCAGAAGTCTGGCCAACTGATCTCCCTTCAGATGAAAATCCACAGAAAAGTTTATTAGGCTTTACTGTACAAGTGTACTCACTACTCTGCACAAAAGAGAAGCTGATTTCAGTCACTGAGGCTGGCCATACATGTTCAATTTTCTTGTACAATTTTCTTTTAGATTTACCAAAAACCATATATGAGGTCAAACTAAACAACACTTTCAATTGTATGCAATCAGGCAGGCCCTTGCACTACATAGTTGAAGGTAAATCTAAAGAAAATTGCACAGAAAATTGTATCATGTATGGCCAGCCTAACTCTCTGGCCATTCAAAAAAAAACATAAACAAAAGATTTGCATTTGAACACGTTTCTTTTGTTATTTTCGTATGTTGATATGACACCTATAACAAAAAATTTGCCTTCAGTATTTTGAATACACAGAAAACAGAAAAAGGAATTCATTCAATATACATAATGAAATTCTTTTGTTATAGATGTCATTGAACAATGAACATACAACTGACACTAACAAAAGAAAAGCATTCAAGATACACAGAATGCAAATTGACGAAAATTCACGATAATTATTGTCTAACAAGAAACGAACATGAATTAAACAGAATAACGAATCATCCCGCATGTACGAAAATAAACGGTAACGGAAATACCAAACGATCGGAATACGAAAAAATCACGTCGTACGACAAACGAACGGGAACGAACGGGAAAACGGGCGTCTTACGAAAAACGACCGGAAACGAACAGACGGGACCATACGAAACAGAACAAAAAAATTTTTTTTTCTGTGCACATGTCTAATATATATATATATATATATACAGTACAGACCAAAAGTTTGGACACACCTTCTCATTCCAAGAGTTTTCTTTATTTTCATGACTATGAAAATTGTAGAGTCACACTGGAGGCATCAAAACTATGAATTAACACGTGGAATTATATACATAACAAAAAAGTGTGAAACAACTGAAAATATATGTCATATTCTAGATTCTTCAAAGTAGCCACCTTTTGCAGCAGACACATCTCTAGAACAATTGTTAAGAGGAGACTGTGTGAATCAGGTCTTCATGGTAGAATATCTGCTAGAAAACCACTATTAAAGAAAGGCAACAAGCAGAAGAGACTTGTTTGGGCTAAAGAACACAAGGAATGGACATTAGACCAGTGGAAATCTGTGCTTTGGTCTGATGAGTCCAAATTTGAGATCTTTGGTTCCAACCACCGTGTCTTTGTGCAACGCAGAAAAGGTGAACGGATGGACTCTACATGCCTAGTTCCCACCGTGAAGCATGGAGGAGGAGGTGTGATGGTGTGGGGGGTGCTTTGCTGGTGACACTGTTGGGGATTTATTCAAAATTGAAGGCATACTGAACCAGCATGGCTACCACAGCATCTTGCAGCGGCATGCTATTCCATCCGGTTTGCGTTTAGTTGGACCATCATTTATTTTTCAACAGGACAATGACCCAAAACACACCTCCAGGCTGTGTAAGGGCTATTTTTACCAAGAAGGAGAGTGATGGGGTGCTGCGCCAGATGACCTGGCCTCACCGGACCTGAACCCAATCAAGATGGTTTGGGGTGAGCTGGACCGCAGAGTGAAGGCAAAAGGGCCAACAAGTGCTAAGCATCTCTGGGAACTCCTTCAAGACTGTTGGACGACCATTTCAGGTGACTACCTCTTGAAGCTCATCAAGAGAATGCCAAGAGTGTGCAAAGCAGTAATCAAAGCAAAAGGTGTCTACTTTGAGGAACCTAGAATATGACATATTAATTTTACATGTGTTAATACATAGTGCTGATGCCTTCAGTGTGAATCTACAATTTTCTTAGTCATGAAAATAAAGAAAACTCTTTGAATGAGAAGGTGTGTCCAAACATTTGGTCTGTACTGTATATATATATATATATATAAATACAGTGCAGTCAGTGTAGAATGTACAATGTTGTGAAAACGTATTTTCCCTCTTTCTGATTTATAATTTTTTTTGCATATTTGTCACACCACACTTAAAAGACTCAGGTCATCAGACAAATTTTAAGATAACCCGAGTAAATACAAAATGCAGTTTTTAAATGATGGTTTAATTTATTAAGGCAAAAAAGCTGTGCGAACCTGCCTGGCTTTATGTGAAAAAGTAATTGTCCCCTAATCCTAATAACTAATTGTGTCACCTTCGGCGGCAACAACTGCAATCAAGCATTTGCGATAACTGACAAAGAGTCTTTCACTTGCTGTGGAGCAATTTTGGTCCACTCTTCTTTGCAGAATTCTCTTCATACAGCCACATTGGAGGGTTTTCCATAATGAATGGCCTATGTAAGGTCATGATACAGCATCTCAATTGGACTTGAGTCCAGGTTTTGACTAGGCCACTCCAAAACCTTTTGCTTTATTTGAACCATTTAGAGGTGGACTTGCTGTTTCGGATCATTATGTTGCTGCATAACCCAAGCTCACTTGAGTATGAGGTCACAAACTGATGACCAGACATTCTCCTTTAGGATTTTCTGGTAGAGCTCAGAATTCATGGTTCCATCAATTATGGTAAGTTGCCCAGGTCCTGAAGCTGCAAAGCAGCCCCAGATCATCACGCTACCACAACCATGTCTGACTGTTGGTATGATGTGCTTTTCATTAAATGCTGCATTCGTTTTATGCCAGATGTAACAGCATGCACACTTACAAAAAAGTAAAATTTTTGTCTCATCGGTCCACAGAATATTTGTCTAAGGACAAATCCGAAGGACCTTTTTCATCGGTTAACCAATGAGGCTGACTGATGGTCTGATGTGCCTACACACCATCGGTTAAATAGCCGATCGTGTCAGAACGTGGTGACATAAAACACATTAACGTGCTGAAAAAAAATTAAGTTCAATGCTTCCAAGCATGCGTCGACTTGAATTTGAGCATGCGTGGATTTTTAACTGATGCTCGTGCGTACTAACGATCGGTTTTGACCTATCGGTTAGGCGTCTATCGGTTAAATTTTAAGGCAAGTTCTAATTTTTTTGACCGAAGGATAACTGACTGATGGGGACCACACACGATCGGTTTGGACCGATGAAACAAACCTTCAGTCTGTTTTCATCGGTTTTGACCGATCGTGTGTACGCGGCCTTAAAGTCTTTGGGGATATTTAAGATGTTTTTGGTAAATGTGACATGAGCCTTTGTGTTCTTTTTGGTCAGCAGTGGTTTTGGCCTTTGAACTCTCCCATGGATGCCATTTTTGACCAGTCTCTTTCTTATTGTAGACAAATGAACACTGATCTTACCTGAGACAAGTGGGGCCTGCAGTTCTTTAGATGTTGTTATGGGTCCTTTTATGACCTTCTGAACGATTCGTTGTCATGCTCTTGGAGTAATTTTTGTAGCCCAACCACTCCTGCGAAGATTCACCTCTGTCCCAAGTTATCTCAATTTGTGGATAATGGCTCTCCCCGTGGTTCACTGGAGTGCCAAAGCCTTAGAAATGGCTTTGAAACTCTTCCTAGACATGTACTTTACTTTATTTCTAATCTGTTCTTGAATATTTTGAGATTGTGGTATGATGTGTGACTTTTTGTGATCTGTTAGCGTGCTTCACTTTGTCAGATAGCTTTTTTATGTGATTTCTTAAATCAACAGGTCTGGCAGTAATCAGGCCTAAGCATGGCAAGTCAAATTTAACTCAGTTTTCCAAATAATTGTGGTTAATCGCACTTCATTTGTGATTCAGCATGGCAGGGGAAAATTATTTTTTCACAGGCAGGCTTAAACAGCTTTTTTCCCTTAATAAATGAAATAATAATAAAACATTGCATCTTTTATTTAATTGAGTTATATTTCTATAATATTAAAATATGTTTGGTGATCTGAATCATTTAAAGTGAGAAATATGCAAAAAAAAAAAATAATAATAATCAAGAAGGGGCAAATACTTGTTCACAGCACTGTATATATAGTACATGCAGTGTAGTGTGCATATATACAGTACAGACCAACATTTTGGACACACCTTCTCATTCAAAGAGTTTTATTTATTTTCATGACTATGAAAATTGTAGAATCACACTGGAGGCATCAAAACTATGAATTAACACATGTAGAGTTATATACATAACAAAAAAGTGTGAAACAACTGAAAATATATGTCATATTCTAGGTTCTTCAAAGTAGCCACCTTTTGCAGCAGACACATATCTAGAACAACTGTTAAGAGGAGACTGTGTGAATCAGGCCTTCATGGTAGAATATCTGCTAGGAAACCACTGCTAAAGAAGGGCAACAAGCAGAAGAGACTTGTTTGGGCTAAAGAACACAAGGAATGGACATTAGACCAGTGGAAATCTGTGCTTTGGTTTGATGAGTCCAAACTTGAGATCTTTGGTTTCAACCACCGTGTCTTTGTGCGATGCAGAAAAGGTGAACGGATGGACTCTACATGCCTGGTTCCCACCGTGAAGCATGGAGGAGGAGGTGTGATGGTGTGGGGGTGCTTTGCTGGTGACACTGTTGGGGATTTATTCAAAATTGAAGGCATACTGAACCAGCATGGCTACCACAGCATCTTGCAGTGGCATGCTATTCCATCCGGTTTGCGTTTAGTTGGACCATCACTTATTCTTCAACAGGACAATGACCCCAAACACACCTCCAGGCTGTGTAAGGGCTATTTGACCAAGAAGGAGAGTGATGGGGTGCTGCGCCAGATGACCTGGCCTCCACAGTCACCGGACCTGAACCCAATCAAGATGGTTTGGGGTGAGCTGGACCGCAGAGTGAAGGCAAAAGTGCCAACAAATGCTAAGCATCTCTGGGAACTCCTTCAAGACTGTTGGAAGACCATTTCAGGTGACTACCTCTTGAAGCTCATCAAGAGAATGCCAAGAGTGTGCAAAGCAGTAATCAAAGCAAAAGGTGGCTACTTTGAAGAACCTAGAATATGACATATTTTCAGTTGTTTCACACTTTTTTGTTATGTATATAATTCCACATGTGTTAATTCATAGTTTTGATGCCTTCAGTGTGAATCTACAATTTTCATAGTCATGAAAATAAAGAAAACTCTTTGAATGAGAAGGTATGTCCAAACTTTTGGTCTGTACTATATATATATATATATATATATATATATATATATATATATATTGTGACAGGAAGTCAGGTAAATCTGTGGGTGTTGTCACAGATGGGAGATACATTTCTGCCTTGTTTAGACAATTCACCGATTACTATTAGGTGTCGGCTGCAGAAATAGCCAGAAAGGTTTAGGGCGTTGGAAAACTTCAGCTGTTAAGAATGAGGCAATTAAGGCCTCTATAAGTTATTCAAATGATGACTACTGATTGCTGCATCCTGAGGCTTTTGAGTTAAGGGGAGCAGTCAGAAAGTCTTCTGAAGAGGTGAGGTGGTTGTTGATTTTTCTGTGTGATAAAAATAAAAAAGACTATTGTTTTTCTGCTGTCTGACCAGCAGTGTCTGCCCAGCAGTAGGCTGTGCCAGACTCCATAGGTAGGTTCCTGTGTTGTGAAGATAGATGCCCCAAGTGGCAAGGGTTTATTTTATGTTTTGTTTTGTTTATGCTGTTTTGATGCTTGCACTTGGAAGAATAAACCATATACTTTGTTTTCAACCATTCTCAACTGCCTTTCTGTATAGTTCAGTGTGTAGTGAACCCATCCAGGGGGTCACACACACCCGCTACAGAGCGAATCCCTCACAAGATAGATAGATAGATAGATAGATAGATAGATAGTAACTGTAGACCAAAGTCATGGTCATAGAGATGATTGTAACCATTCTGGTCTCCGATCAGCTCTATGGTCAGCTAGTACAGGAGTCTCCAAACTACGGCCCTCCAGGTGTTCAGGAACTACAATTTCCATCATGCCTTGTCATGTTTACGAATGTGAGAGTTTTACAATGCCTCATGGGAAGTGTAGTTCCACAGCAGCTGGAGGGCCGTAGTTTGGAGATCCCTGAGCTAGTAGAACTCCAGGCTGCATTCTCAGGTTCCCCGGTGGGAAAGGAGGGCCAAAGAAAAGCATGGAAGCCAGTGGGGGGAGTTCCCTCCACTGCTTGTAAAAGCAGTCTAGTGGCTAATTAGCTGCTAGTATTGCTTTTACATGAAAGCCGACTGCTGGCTGAAAAGAACAATACCAAGATGATAACTAAACCTGCAGGCATCATTCTGGAATAACCACTCAAATTCCAGCAATATCAAATTCCAGCAATACCAGTACGTCGTTGGTGCTTGTTGGGCATATATTGTAATGTTCTTTTATTTCATGCAGCCTGTGGGCTGAATGCAAAAAGAGGTTGATTGATGGGTATGTCCACCATTAGAATACCACCCTGCATCCACCCACTTCTAATAATGGGCATACATATACCGTTTTTTTTTTTTGTTCAAACTGTGGTGGTGAAATCACCTTCTACAGCACTGGAGATGCTGATTTACGTATCATGAGAGCAAACCATGTTGCTGTAAAAATAAATAATTCCATGCTACAGCTGAATGGCGTACCTAAAAAGCAAACAATGGTAACAATAAAACATTAACTCAATAAAACAACTTTTTTTTTTTAAATTGCAATTTGTGCCAAAAAAGATAAAAAAATATATGCCGAAAAATTAGGGCAATCTACCCCAAATATTAGGATCAAACGCCCCTCCACCCCTGCCCCCATGTTTCGCCATATATGCTCTTTTTTTTAACTGTGGTGGTGAAATCACCTCCTACAGTGCTGGAGTCACGGCTTTACGTATTTTGAGAGCAAACCTTGTTGCTGTCAGAATAAATAAACCTGTGCTGCAGCTGAATGGCATACCTGCAAAGCAAATAATGGTTAACAATAAAACAAAGTAACATTACAGTATAACAGTAATGCCGCGTACACACGATCACTTTTCGGAATGAAAAAAAACGTTTTTTAGCATGTGGAAAAAACAAAGGGCCAGATTCAGAGAGCCGTAACTCCTGTCTAACTGGTGTTAGACTGGAGTAATTTCAAATTACGCGCGTTTTTTTAGCTAGTCGGAAACCTCAAACCATGAATAGACGGCTGTGGGCTTCAATTCGACTGGATTATGTGTTCGTACGCCTTCGGATCTACGCTGCAATAAAATTGCGGCCACTGGATGGACTTCCCGTCGTTTTCCACGTCGGGGTATGCTAATGAGCTTTTGCCGGCGATCCCCGAAATTGCGATCTTCAATCGCAATCTCTTACGTTGTCTTTAGTTACCTTTTTTTTGCGTAACACTATACCAGCTTTTTGCTGCTCTAATATTAGACAGCCCATGTTAAGTATGGCCATCGTTCCCGCATAGAATTTCTACGTTTATTATTTTTAACGTTAGTCGTCCGGGAATAGGAATGTTCGTAAACGACGCTACTCAAAAACAAAATGACGTAACGACGTGATTTCGCGCAATGCACGGCGGGAAATTTCTGAACGGAGCATACGCAGTTCGATCGCCGTGGGGACGCGCTTAATTTAAATGCCTTACGCCCCCTAACCGCGTATTTCGATTACGCGGCGAGAAATAGACTACGCCGCCGTAGCGTACGGGCAAAAATCTACCAGAATTCGATGTAGAGCCTGGTAAAATACGGCAGCATAGAGTATTTCGATTACGCAGCGCAAAATTAAGTGTATCTGAATCTGGCCCAAAGTTTTTCCAACTTCATCAGTAAAAACAATGTTGCCCACACACCATCGATTTAAAAAAAATGATGAGCAAAGCGTGGTGACTTACGACGGCACTCTAAAGGGGAAGTTCCATTCACGCTCCCATCTCATAACTTGCTTCTGAGCATGCTCGGGTTTAAAACGTTGTTTTAATGTCGTTTTAGCCCACAGGCGATCATTTTTTACAACCCAAAAAACAAAGGCCCAGATTCACAGAGCAATTACGCCTGTCTAACTGGTGTTAGACAGGAGTAATTTCAAATTTTGCGCGCCGTATCACTAGTTTGAATCCTCAAACCATGATACGGCGGCTTCGGGCTTCGATCTGAGAGGCTTGCGTCTTCGTAAGCCTTCGGATCTACGCTGCAATATTTTTGCGGCCGCTGGGAGGAGTCCGCGTCGTTTTCAGCGTCGGGATATGCAAATGAGTTTTTACGGCGATCCACGAAGATACGAACGGTCTTCGCAATCGCTTTCGTCTATTTTTTTCTACGTACTGTTAGACCAGCTTTTTGCTGGTCTAACGGTGCGTAGCCCATGTTAAGTATGGCCGTCGTTCCCGCGTCGAATTTAATTTTTTTTTTTTTTACGTAACTCGTTTGGGAATAGGAATGTCCGTAAACGACGCTACTCAAAAAAAATGACGTAACGACGTGATTTCGCGCAATGCACGGCGGGGAATTTCTGAACGGAGCATGCGCAGTTCGATCGCCGCGGGAACGTGCCTATTTTAAATGCTTCACGCCCCCTACTCGCGTAGATGGCTTGCGCCGGGAGAAATACACTACGCCGCCGTAGTTTACTGGACAAAATCTACCGGGATTCCACGTAGAGCCAGGTAAAATACGGCGGCGTAGTGTATTTCAGATACTCTACGCGAATCTAATTGTATGTGAATCTGGCCCAAAATTTTTAAAAACTACGTTAAAAAATGCAGCATGCTCAATTTTTTTTTTTTGTCGTTTTTCAGAAGATGAAAAATTATATGAAGCCCACACACGATCATTTTAAATGACGTTTTTAAAAACGTTGATTTTTTCATGCCGAAAAGTGATCGTGTGTACGCGGCATAAGACATACTATACCTACAAAGCAAATACAATAAAATATAGTAAAAATAAAACATTACAGTTATAAAATACTGTAACAATCAAGAGAGAACAATAGATAGTGAACAATAGAGAGAGAGAGAGAGAGAGAGAGAAGAAAAAATTAATTGCAACTATTTTTGGCTTTTTTATTCTTATTTTTTTTATTTTTTGCACTTTTATTTTAACTGTAAACATTTCATATTAGGGTCTTTTTAAAATGTGATGGCCATCTCATCTTTTGAGACCATGTGTATGGACCCTGGGCATGGATACTGATCAGTTCTGAAACAAATCAGATCGATGCGGGTGCGCTGGGTGCATGCGTGCCCCCTAGGCAGCCCCATGCCTGGTGTAAAACGACGCTGATTCGCCCAGAGGTGCCAACCTGCTGCAATATAACTATGGTTGCTCGTCCTTAACTGGTTAACACTTCTATTTCTGAAAGCATTCTTAATTTACAGCATGTTTTCACACCTGCATAAAACTTTTGCACAGTACTGTATATATATATATATATATATATATATATATATATATATATATATATATATATGTGTGTGTGTATATATATATATACTGTATAAATATATTTTTTTTAAATGCATAAACATAACACAATGATTTATATTGCAGTTTTAAGGAGTAAGACAGCGGAGTATCATCTTTTTTTAATACCATGCTAACACAGGCTTCCAAAAATATGGAATTGTTTAAAATCTTGATTTCATTTCAGCAGCCTAGTCATCTACTTGCACTTGCAATGACAGGAGTTGTAGAGATAATGTATGTTCTGACTTCCCGTCAAGAATGTCATTTGCTCCAGGAACCTGTGCCAACTCAGTGGTAGTAATAGCATAATTGCAAATTTTCCAGACATTAAAAAAATAAATACTTTAAAGGGGTCTTGGCCAAAGTACCAGATTTTTCTTTAATCTGACAATGAATATTATAGGTGATAAAAAGTGGTTGTTGTTGAGATAATATGTCTTATATACAATTATATATGTATTTTAAAATGTACAAGATGCATATTACCAAAAATACAGAAAACAGTGACAATAAAGAGCTATAAATTCTGAATTGTAGCTATTATGAAAAAAAAGTGTTTATGTATAAAATGGGCAGAAACAGCACGTATAGCAAACACAAAGATACACAAAAGTTGAGTTCAAAGAAGTTGTGTAGGCAAGGTTATTTTTGTTAGCTTCTGGTCCTAAGCAAGCGTAGCAAAGAAATCAATATCTTTCAAGTCTGTAAAAAAAGCCCAAAACACATGCAATGAGACGATTTACATACATAATATAACATGTTTGGCAGCAAGTCTTGTAGGGAACATATAAAAAGGTACCAGCTATGGGAATTTAGAAGTGGTTTTCCAAAGTCAACACAGGTAAAATGGTGTCTAACCAGGAAAACTATGTTATCTGTGCTGCGCTACCCCCGAAGGAGATGCTGGTTGATTGTTGGGTCCGGCACATTACGTAGCTCTAGCGTTGTCTAGGGGTGTGATGCATGAACAAAGTAGTGAGTGGAAGTCCAGACATTCAATAAAGTTTTCCAAGGCTTTATTTCCAGGCCAACATAGCCAACATCAACTTCAGTAGGGAAGGACGTGACGGCACCCGCAGCCACTGCAACACAAGCAACACATGTTTTTTATCGCTGTTTAACCTGGCACTGAAAATGTGAGTTTTATACATTTGTTTTATTAAACCTTGTGCGCATACAGAGTACACTATGTTATCTCCTTTTTTTATATGAATGAATCATCATCTGGTCGGAGTGTATCTGTTTTGGCTTCATGCTTGTCAGCTGGCAACTTCATCCCCTGGATTTATCCCTTATGGGAAAGCGCTATTGACCCTGATCTCATTATAGGGTCTGATCTGGGAGGTGAGAGGCCATTTTTACTACTGGTGGAGGTGTTTTTCTTCTATCCACGATTCATCACCTGCATGTGTGTGAATTTTACCACTATTGGATTATCACAAGGAGGATCTTTGGATGGACTTTTATATAGCGCTGCACTATTCTTTGTTTATATCTTTCCAGGAACTTATCTAATTGATTCCTAGTGTTCAGCTGCTTACTATTATATTATTTTGTGTTTTTATTGCGCTGATTGATTTTCTTTTATAAACTTTAGCGTAGTGCCCATACTGAAAGTAAGGGGGCGCTACATACTCCCCCCTCCCGAATGGACACTGTCCCCAGTGTCCAAAGCATTCAAACATGAATGCTGACCTGACACCAACCTGGCAGAAAAGAGAGAAAAGAGGAAAAGGACATAATGCAGACAGTATTTTACAATATAATAAATGACATACAACATACACAGCCCTATCTATCTAGCTGCCCATTCTTCGCAGTGTTGATGATAGGTGGGTCCAAAAAAGAAAAAAATTGAGGGAAGAAAAAAAAAACCTGTAAAAAAAAACATTTAAATGTATAACGCTTTACACAATCTCTCAGTTCGGGGCCTGAAGCTGTGGACTCAAGCCTGAGCGCAAAGCCTCCTTCTCTCCACTGGAGTTTCAAAACTTGTAAGTGCTGTGGGAGAAATACTCTGGTTATGCAAGAAATCAGAATAGTAGAACTCAACATATACACATTTCTTTTCTGTAAAGTCCTGGTGCAGCTCACTGCCCCTATTGGTCAGTGCACTGGTACTGCAGCAAGTGGTTTGTACAAAGTCCCCATTCTAACTGACTGAACCCCACCCCTCCCAAAGTTCTGCACAAAGTTTATGTGGTTCTGGAAGGGCAGGGGGGAAAGGAAAAACTGGGAAACAACACAGTCAGGAGGAGGAAAAAAATAAATGGGGAGGGCATACTTTTGCGTAACTTTCCCTAATGTCAGCAAATCGTGCTCCCAAACACAAGCAGGGGCCCAGGCACAGACAACGGGTGTCCGCCTGGGACGGCGCATCAAAGACTCGAGACACAACTGACCCACTCCTCAGGGTAGACACAAAGCTCCCGTTCGCATGATTTGCTCTGAACAGGACGCCTCTTCTTTCTCCTCCTCCTTCCGGAACCCCAAAGTCTCCCAAAGCCTTGCTGCTCGGGAAACTGTGGCTCAAACAGGCAATCGGGCAAGTCGCTACCATCTGTCTGTGACCCTCCAAATTGAAACTCGGCATCCGTAGAATCCTCCGCTCCAGCATAGAGGCAGTTCAAAGCACAGGCCGTGACAGTGGCTGCAGCAGGCCTGCGGAACTTCCTCAAGGTATCCCAATCGATCATCTGGGGAGGTTTTTCTCCAGCAAATACACGTCTGATAGAGGCCGCTCCAGTTGTGCCGGCCTTCGCGGGGGTCTCAACCTGCATGCATGCAGCACGGGCCGCATGGTTACTGTATGGTTACAGCATGGTTACACCCTTCCGTCCCGCCTTCGCGGGGGTCTCAACCTGCATGCATGCAGCACGGGCCGCATGGTTACTGCATGGTTACTGCATGGTTACACCCTCCGTCCCGCCCGACCGGCCTACCTTCTGAGGGTGAATGAGCAAGGCAGCCGGTGACGAGGACCTGGTGGATGGGACGGTGGTGCTTCCATCTCCTGGAGTATCCGACTCCACGATCCCCTCGGAGGGGGAAAGGATTTCCAGCCATGGTGTCTCCGTCTCAGCAGTGACAATTCCCGAGATCCGATCCATGCAATACTCCCATGGAGGCTGGATCAATGGCACTACATCGAACAAGGGAGCCCGACAACGTTTGCACCGGACAAACGGCAGGAAGCGGACGGCCAACTCCGTGCATCGGGGGCAGGCCAGAGTAATCATCTCAGCCCCGTCGCTGGACAGCAGTACAAATTGTCCCTCGGTGGACAATCGGATGCCCGTATCCATCACGGGCACTCCATCTGGCATAAAGGATGGCCCCCGTTTGGTCGTGGGGCACCTTAGGGCAGGTAGGGCCTTCGAAATCGCAGACATCTCCAATAGCACTCCGTCTTCCTCAAAGAAATGGTGATTCTGCCTTCTGGCCCGCATATGGGGGTGACTTTGCTCGCTTGGCGTGAAATCCTCAATGCACGTCTCACGCAGGGGAGGGTGACTTTAACGTAGTCACCCAGGCCATGAATCCAGTCTTGAAACCCCCAATTCTGACACCCAGGAGTTTTGCACTGAATTGTCAGATTATTTCTTCAACAAAATTGAGGGAATCCATGAAAGCATTCAGCAAAATAGAACTCCCACCAAACCCCCCCCCCCCCAATCGCACGCCTAATACCCACACAAAGTCGCCACAAGCGACAAACTTCACTTTAAAACCCATTTCCATCGAGGCCACAAAAAACATCATCAAGACCCTACGAAATAGCACAGCACCGAATGATATCATCCCCACCAAATTGCTGAAGGAATGTGCCGATATCCTGGCACCGCCAAAAAAAACAATCATTCAAGGAAGGTATAGTGCCCACCCAACGAAAACAAGGTATAATTAAACCTATTTTGAAGAAATGTATTTTCGCATCTGCAACAAAAAGGATCATCATCTCAGTCTAGAGACATGCCTCTCTTTGATAGAAAACTGGATGACAAAGAGTTATCTTAAACTCAACGGCTCCAAAACAGAACTTCTCCTGTTTCACGCCAGTCAAAAGAATCAACTAGCAACAACTTGGAAACCCCCACCCAAATAATCACCCCTAGCACCAAAGTCAAAAGTCTCGGGATCATTTTTGACACCTACATGACAATGGATGCACAAATAGGGTCAGTAGTCAGCGGATCGCACCATCTGCTGCGCCTACTATGCAGACTTATTCCTTTCATTCCGAAAGAAGCAGTCGTGGTGGGTACAATTGTGAACTCCAGACTTGACTATGCCAATGCCCTTTATCTTGGACTCCCAAAGTACCAAATCGCTCGTCTGCAAGTCGTACAAAATACGGCCGCCAGACTGGTGACAGGGATAAAACCCTGGGAATCAATTGCAGCTTCGCTGAGAACCCTTCATTGGTTGCCCGTAAAAGACCGAATTGCTTTTAAAGCACTCTGTCTGACACATAAGTGCATCCAAGGGAAGGCCCCCCAATATCTTTGCGAAAAATTGCAAATCAAATCGCGTTCTGCAATCCACCAACCAAAATCTCCTCCAGATACCAAAGGCCAGATACTAATCCAAAGGCGAGCGAAGATTTGCAGTCCAGGGCCCCAGACTGTGGAATGCCTTATCAACCAGCATTCGGTTGGAGGAGAATCACTTGGCCTTTAGAAGAAAGATCAAAACTCATCTCTTTTGATGACAAAGGAGAAAGGAACAACGAGCGCCCAGAGGCGATTTAGTTTGCATGTGCTGCGCTATACAAGTTCTTCATTCATTCATTCATTCCAACATGGAAGAACTTGTCCTGACACGTTGCAAGCGTATGCTGCGATGCAGGTATGCCCCAGCTCAACGATATGAGGTTAACTCTCTCTGCGCCGGACAGTTCAACGCACAACTCTGGACTCTCTCGCTCTTTAGTAAATAGACCCTCAGTTCTGGTTTTGAGGGGTAATCCCGGACTACGAGCCCCCACGTGTAGCGCTACCCCCGAATGATCTGCTGGTTGATTGTTGGGTCCGGCACATTACGTAGCTCTAGCATTGTCTAGGGGTGTGATGCATGAATAAAGTAGTGAGCGGAAGTCCAGACATTCAATAAAGTTTTCCAAGGCTTTATTTCCAGGCCAACATAGCCAACAGCAACTTCAGTTAGGAGAGAAAAGGTTGATGAGAGTAAAGAGATGAACTTGCAGTGTCAGGCCTGGATGTGAATAAGCAATCCAGCCCTTAATAACAGCGGTCCGTAATGGATGAATATAGGGGCGAATCCTTCCAATGGACTCGAGCCCGGGTCACCGGGAGACAGTAGTGCGTACCTGTAACATCCCGGTCACCAGATCCCTGATTAGTGCGGCACTCAGCCTGAGATCCATTTTAATGCAACCTGGAACCCAGTGGATCACTGGGGTCCTCTTTCGCTTCTGGTTGAGGCTCAATGAAGCCTCCAAGCTTGGCCAGGAGGGCCGCGCTGGCTGGGACCACAGGTGCGCACACCCTGAAGGTGGATGTCGCACCCAGCACCGGGACCCCGCAAAGATTTTAGAACACATGACACCTGTCACAGATATACCCCTCCCCAGCATGCCCTGCAAGGGAAGAACTCCTCTAATTGGCTGCTGGGGAAGACTTGCTCTGCCAGAAACCCCACTGGCGCCAACTGCTGGCCGGAGATGATACCACATCCCTAGAATGCAGATTGGTCCAGGAGACCTTTCTGGACCGACAGGGGTCATAATTTAAATAAATCACGAATGGGAGCAACGTAGCTCTCCCATTCTAGCTAACTTTAGCATAGTGCCCATACTTAAAAAATGTAAGGGGGCACTACACCTGGTTAATAGCTGGCTGTGGCAGCTGTTTATGTTCAGACACATTATGCAAAATAAAATGTATTGAATGTGAGATGTAACAGATACATTAATTGCATCTCTGAAAATGTACCCCAGGTAAGCTGTATATATATTTTCACAGATCTTTACACCAGAGCAAAACAAGGGATGTTTTGCGAGGAATAAAGTACAAAGGGATTTGGTTAAAAAAATGGGATAGTCTGTAGAAATGAGGAACATTTGTGAGCTAGAGTATCAGTATGATTAATACTGTATAAACAAACACAACACTTATTCCTGCCTGTAGTTTGCATGTTCTCCCTGTGCCTGCATAGGTTTCATCCTGGTACTCTGGATTTCTCCCACACTCCAATGACACTGGAGGTTTAATGTTGATAAATGTAAAGTTATGCACTTGGGGGCTAAGAATATGCATGCATCATACATACTAGGAGGAGTACAACTGGAGGGAATCAATAGTGGAGAAGGATCTGGGTGTTTTGGTAGATCATAAGCTCAATAAGTGGTTGAAGTAAATGTTTTAGTGCTAACGGAGGGGGGGGCGTGGGGGGGAATACATACCCCTGTGTTCACAGGTGGGAGCCAAATTCTGGCAATCAGGCTATGGAAGGAAAGTGGGGGTGAGTGATAGTGGTGTTTTCAATTACTTAGGAGTAGTAAGATGGCCGCCGACCGAGAGTAGGCCCGAGCCGGGGGCTGGGGTACTGGGGCACCAAGGGGGGGTGGATATCCTGGGGCACCGCAGGGAGACCTGAGGGGCTGGGGGTTTAGTAGAGTTTGACCGGAGAGGGTTTAACTGGGTAACCGCGAGTGCGCCGCTAGGCCGCGGACTCCCCTGGATGCGGCCGCCGTGACCCAGTAGCGGAACTGTCCGGGCCCCAATGGTTGAGGATGGCAGGAGCGGTAGCGGGGAGATGGCAGAGGGAGATGCTTTGGACGCGATGGGGGTGTAGGGGAGTATCGGTCGGCCGTTACTCCGGCCGCTGCTCAGTTAACCGGGGGCTAAGCCACGGCTTATCCTGAAAAGGACTGCCGCACACTGTCCCCGGGTAGGAGGATGGACCGGAGGCCAGATAGTGTGGGCCTTACCTGTAAGGCCTCGTACACACGATCAAATCTGTCCGCTGGAAACGGTCCGCCGGACCGTTTCAGCAGACAGATTCGATCGTGTGTACGGCCGAGCCGACGGATTTGGCCACCCGACAGATTTCAAAGCATGCTTTGAAATCTATCGGGTGGGAATCCGTCCGCCCGACATGTCTGCTGGTTAGTACACTTACCAGCAGACATGTCGTCCCGCACCGCCGCCGCACCGCCGCCGAATGGATTCGGCGCATGCGCGGAAGTGTTTTACTTCCTGGTGCGGTGACGTGGCGGCGTCAACGTCACCGCCACGTGACCGACACATCAGCGCGCTCTCTGCTGGCGGGGATTTTGGTTTGCTCGTGTGTACACGCGAGCAAACCAAAATCCCAGCAGACAGATTTGTTCAAATCTGTCGGACGGACAGATTTGAACAAATCTGTCTGCTCGTGTGTATGGGGCCTAAGAATCTGCCTATGAGGACGGTGAAAGAGGGAGGCCAAATGGGAAGGAGGATCGGTTGTCCTGGGTGCAATAGCGGGTGCTGCTGCCGCAGGGGGCTAGGAGAAACATGTCTGCCTGTCTGACTAGCCCTAGGTGAGAGCAGACTCGTCGGGAAGCGTCCTACTCCACCGCTGACTAGCACTTGTCAAGGCAATCTGTGCAATGCCAACCTGCAGTTTACAAAGCGAGCAAAGTCCTTACTAGTATTAGAAGAGGTATGGACTCCAGAAAGAGAGATATAATTTTCCCCCGGTATAAATTAGTAAGACCTCATCTGGAATATGCAGTTCAATTTTGAGCACCAGTTCTCAAAAAGGATATCGGGGAACTGGAGAAAGTGCAGAGAAGGGCAATCAAACTGATAAGAGGCATGGAGGAGCTCAGCTATGAGGAAAGATTAGAGGAACTGAATCTATTACCTCTTGAGAAGAGGAGAATAAGGGGGATATGATCAACATGTACATATCATGGTTGCCAACTGCCAGTAAATTAACTGACAGTTTGTAAAAATTTGAGATTTTTTTACAACTTCCAGTAAATATCAGGGCCTGATAATTTCATGCCTGTGTTGACTTTTTAAGTGTAAATCAAGCAAATGACTTTGTATGTCATTGTTTCCATATCATATTTATACTGTTTAAATATTCACTATGTTAGTTTCCAATAGGAGTTATAGTCAGTAAAAAATGCTGCGGGAGATTGGCAAACCTGGTACAAATACATAAGGGGTCCATATTGTGAACTGTGTTGATTTATTCACTTTGAGGTCGCGTACACACAAGGAGATATATCCAATGAAAACGGTACGATGGACCGTTTTCATCTGACATGTCTCCTGGGAGATTTTGGTCTGATGTGTGTACACACGATCAAACCAAAATCCCCGCGGACAGACAGCGCGGTAACGTGGTGGTGACCTTGATGCCGCCACGCCACCGAACCAGGAAGTAAAATGCTTCCACGCATGCGTCGAATCCATTCGACGCATGCGGGAGATTTTGTTCCGCTGGTTAGGCTTACTAACCAGCGGACATGTCCGACAGACCGCTTTCCAGCAGACAAGTTTTAAAGCATGCTTTAAAACTTTTGTCTGCTGGAAACCTGTCTGCTAGCCCGTACACACGATCAGATGTGTCTGCTGGAACTGGTCTGAGGACCAGTTTCACCAGATATGTTTGATCGTGTGTAAGCGGCCTAAGGTCATCACAGAGGACAAGGAGGCACTCTTTACGTCTAGAGGAAAAAAGATTTAGGCCCAGATTCACGTACCTGGGCGCATCTTTGTGCGGGCGTGGCGTATCTTCTTTATGCTTTATGCTACGCGCTAAGTTACGACGTTGTAGCGTAAATGGGCCGGCGTAAGCCTGCGTAATTCAAAGTAGGCAGGTAGTGGGCGAGTTGTATTATAATGAATCGTGACCCCATGCAAATGAGGGGCCGAACGAACGGCGCATGCGCCGTCCATGAACGTATCCCTGTGCGCATACCTAAGATACGTCGAACACTGCATACGACGTGAGCATAACTTACGCCCAGGCGCATTCACGTACACCTTACGTAAACAATGTAAAATTTGATGGCTGTTCCGACGTCCATACCTTAACATGGGCTGCGCCTCATATAGCAGGGGTAACTTTACGCTGGACGTACGCCTTATAATGGGAACGCCGAATGCGTCCAGCGTAACTATGCGCCCACGATACACCGGCATGGGCAGGTTACGTCGGACGACTGAAGCCATGTTTTTTGGCGTATCTTGCTTTGTGGATCGGCGTAAAGATGCGACGGCACACATTTGAAATTACAGCGGCATATCTGGAGATACGCCGGCGTAAAGCCTTTGTGGATCTGGGCCATAATCTCCAAATACAGAAAGGTTTCTTTACAGCGGTGAAAATGTGGAATAGACTCCCTCCAGAGATGGTTCTGGACAGCTCAGTAGATTTCTTTTAAAAGGGCCATGATTCTTTCCTAAATGTACATATTATAACTGGGTACTAACATTTATAAGTAAAGTTGATCAAGGGAAAATCCAACTGGGGATCAGGAAGGAATTTTTTCTCCCGCTGCAGCAAATTGGAGCATGCTTTGCTGTTTTTTTTTTTTGCCTTCCTCTGGATCAGCTAAGGGCATAGGTTTGTGTATATTGGATTGTGTTTTTATTTTATTTTTCTTGGTTGAACTTGATGGACTTTTTTCAACCTAACTATGTAATTATGTAACTATGGGGCTGATTTACCAAGCCTGTGCGCCAGGACTCATGGTGCACAAGCAGGAGTAAACCTGTTTTTGACATTTACAAAAGAAACACGCTGCCAGTGCAGCGTGTTTCCTCATTTACTAAACTGCCTAATGCGCCCAGGAGAGGGCGCACAGCACGCCAGTACAGAGCTGGCGTGCGGCATTTAGTAATGTAAACATCGGGGATTCGGGCGGGAGTTTATGAGGGGAGGGAGGGGGGTGATGCAGGGGAAGTGTAGTGACATGTGTTTGAACATGTGTGGCGGGCCGAATTGAAAGCGAAAGTGACTTTTGGGACCCGGTCCCCGTGTGCTTGCCAAGTACGCCAGAACCTCGGAAGGTTCATTTGCATACTGGGCATGCGCAGAGGGAGAAATCGGGGCTTTGCGTGCGCCTCTTCAGTACGCCGGGAAATTCTTGGTAAATACCAAGGGGCATAGCAGTGTTTGCACTGCGTGAAGCGACGCACGGGAAGCTCCGAGGTGTTCTCGGGCTGCGCTGACACTGAAGGGGAACTCCGCGCCAAATTTCAAATTTGAAACCGGCGCGGCTTCCCCCCCAGGGGCACAATAGGCTCTTCGGCTTGGTCCGGAACGTGAGGGGTTAACCCACGCCAAAATCGGCGTGGGGTTCCCCCCCAGATCCGTACCAAGCCCTCATCCCAAGCATGCAGTCTGGCCGGACAGGAATGGGGGTGGGGATGAGCGAGCGCCCCCCCCCCCCTCCTGAGCCGTACCAGACCACATGCCCTCGACATGGGGGAGTGTGTGCTTTGAGGGAGGGGGGCACTGCCCCCCCACCCCAAAGCACTCTTGTCCTCATGTCGATAGGGACAAGAGCCTCTTCCCGACAACCCTGGCCATTGGTTGTCGAGGTATGCGGGCGGGAGCCAATCAGAATCTGAGAGCCACTTTAATAAGGCGGCCCCCAGATTCTGGCCCCCCACCCTATGTGAATGAGTATGGGGTACATGGTACCCCTACCCATTCACCTGGTGGGAAAAGTGTTAACACAAATAAACCACACAAGAATAAAAAAATTTATTAGCCAGCTCCGGGGGTCTTCCGCCAACCCACCCCGGTCTTCGCCGCCGCTGTCTTCCGCCGCGGCCCCCTTCACCACGAAGCTCCGTGCTTGTTTGATGAGGGCAGCGGGCTTCGAAGTTTTCTCCGGGGGGAGGGTCAGACATCTCACCCCGGTTTTCTAGGCGTCTTCCGCCGCGGCCCCCTTCACCATGAAGCTTCCTGCCTATGGGGGAGGGCCGCGGGCTTCGTAGTTTTCTGCCGGGGGGGCTCTCGATAGCCTCTTCTGCCTGGCTCTTCCGCGGGGGCCAGGGCTTCTCGTCACTGTGTCGCCGTCTTCTGCCGCTGCCCCCTTCACCACGAAGCTCCTGCTTATGGAGGGAGGGCAGCGGGCTTCCGAAGTCTTCGACCGGAGCGAGGGTCGTACATCCCACTCCGGATTTCTTCGCCGGCTTCTGCCTGGCTCCTCCTGGGGCCAGGGCTTCTCGTCGCTCTCTTCCGCCGCGGGGTGACACTCGCGGGCTTCTTCTTCCATTCGATGTTGACACGGCGAGGTCCGGCGCTGAAATGCCTTCTGAGCGGCGGGCAGGGACTTATATTGGCATAGGGCGTGGGCGTGGTTATGCCAACATGTGACCCTAACCCATGTGACAGTGATGTCACATCACATCACTGTCACATGGGTTAAGGTCACATGTTGGCATAACCACGCCCACGCCCTATGCCAATATAAGTCCCTGCCCGCCGCTCAGAAGGCATTTCAGCGCCGGACCTCGCCGTGTCAACATCGAATGGAAGAAGAAGCCCGCGAGTGTCACCCCGCGGCGGAAGAGAGCGACGAGAAGCCCTGGCCCCAGGAGGAGCCAGGCAGAAGCCGGCGAAGAAATCCGGAGTGGGATGTACGACCCTCGCTCCGGTCGAAGACGTCGGAAGCCCGCTGCCCTTCCTCCATAAGCAGGAGCTTCGTGGTGAAGGGGGCAGCGGCAGAAGACAGCGACGAGAAGCCCGCCACGTCCAAGTCCTGGATCGGATGTACGACCCTCATCCAGGCAGAAAAAAATCGAAGGGGGCGGCGGCGGAAGAAGGCCTGGCCCCCGCGGGTGGTGCCCCGCGGCGGAAGACAGCCACGAGAAGCCCGGAGAGTGGCGCCCTCCGGCGGAAGACGGCGAAAGAAGCCCTGGCCTCGGGAGGAGCCAGGCAGAAGCGGAGGAGCCCGAGGTGGGGCGACACCCCCGTTGTTCTCCGCTGTTTTCGGCCGCCCCCCCCGGATGTAAAGGAGCTTAATTTTGGGGTGGGGGCCAGGTCGAGCATGGCGGAGAGCATGGGTGGGTGTTTCCCCCCCCGGCAGAAAACGGCTAGAAGACCGAGGAGTGGCGACGCCCCCGTTGTTCTCCGCCATTTCCGCCGCCCCCCCCGGATGTGAAAGAGCTTAATTTGGGGGTGGGGGCCTGGCCGAACATGGCGGAGAGCATCGGTGGGTGTACCCCCCTGGCGGAAGGCGGCGGCGAAGACCGGTGGGGGGGGGTAGGTGTAACCCCCCGGCGGAAGGCGGCGGCGAAGACCGGTGCGGGGCTGGAGCCCCCCTGGCAGAAAACGTCTGGAAGACCGAGGGGCTCCGCCCCCCGTTGTTCTCTGCTGTTTTCGGCCACCCCCCCCCGGATGTACAAGAGCTTATTTTGGGGTGGGGGCCTGGCTGGACATGGCGGAGAGCATCGGTGGGTGTCCCCCCCGGCAGAAAACGGCGAAGCCCGGGGCCCAATGGGCTGGTGGTGGGGAGTCCCGGCAGAAGACCCCCAGAGCTGACTAATAAATTATTTTTTTCTGTGTGGTTTATTTGTGTTTACACTTTTCCACCCGGTGAATGGGTAGGTGTACGATGTACCCCATACTCATTCACATAGGGTGGGGGGCCAGAATCTGGGGGCCCCCTTATTATAGGGGGCTCTCAGATTCTGATAAGCCCCCCGCCCGCATACCCCGACAACCAACGGCCAGGGTTGTCGGGAAGAGGCTCTTGTCCCTATCGACATGGGGACAAGAGTGCTTTGGGGTGGGGGGGCAGTGCCCCCCTCCCCCAAAGCACACACTCCCCCATGTCGAGGGCATGTGGTCTGGTACGGCTCAGGAGGGGGGGGGCGCTCGCTCGTCCCCACCCCCATTCCTGTCCGGCCAGACTGCGTGCCTGGGAGAAGGGTTTGGTCTGGATCTGAGGGGGAATCCCACGCCGTTTTTGGCGTGGGTTTAACCCCTTATGTTCCAGATCAAATCTAAGAGCCTGTTGTGCACCTGAAGGGGGACCCCCACGCCGTTTTTTTTTTTTTATTTGGGGTGGAGTTCCCCTTTATCCCGGTCCTGTCAGGGGGGGGAATGCCTGCTCGTCTGTCCCTACAATGTATGAACAGCGATCTGTCATTTCCCCTACACAGTCCCACCCCCTTTACAGTTAGAACACACCCAGGTAACATAATCAACCCCTTCCGCGCCCCTAGTGTTAACCCCTTCCCTGCCAGTGTCATTTTTATAGTAAGCAATGCATTTCTATACCATTGCTCGCTAGAAAAATGCCAAATCTCACAAAAATGTGTCCGCCACAATGTCGCAGTAGCCAGAAAAAACAATGATAGCCACCATTACTAGTAAAACAAAAAATTATTCCTAAAAAACCCATAAGACCAACCCCTACTTATAACTTTTGCCCAAACCAATCAAACGCTTATTGTGATTTTTTGCAACCAAAAATATGTCGAAGAATACTTATTGGCCTAAACTGAGGGCAAACATTTTTTGAAGATATTTTGGGGGAGATTTATTATAGCAAACAGTAAAAAAGATGTCTTTTTATTTACCAAATTGTCGCTATATTTTTGGTTCAAGCAAAAATAAGAAAAAACGCAGAGGTGATCAAATACCACCAAAAAAAAAAAATTAAACATTTTTTGGGGGGGGGGGGAAATGAGGACGCCAAATTTGTTTGGGGGCCACGTCGCACAACCACGCAATTGTCAGTCAAAATGACGCAGTGTTGAAATGCAAAAACTGGCCCCGTCAGTGACCAGTAATATGCTCTGGGGCTCAAGTAGTTACAAATTAAGAATACACTAAAGTTAGCCCAATTTATGGCCATAATGTGAAAGATGATGTTACACCGAGTAAATAGATACCCAACATGTTACACTTTAATATTGCACACACTCATGGAATGGGGCCAAACTTCAGTACTTGAAAATACCCATAGACAACGCTTTTTTATGTGTTTCAGGTTACCAGTTTAGATTTACAGAGGAGGTCTAGTGCTAAAAGTATTGCTCTCGCTCTAACGTACGCTATGATACCTCACATGTGGGGTTTGAACGAGGGTTCAATATGTGGGCGGGACTTACACATTTAAGGCCCGCCCACATATGGAAACATCCTTCAAACCACACATGTGAGGTATCATAGCGTGCGTAAGAGCAAGAGGAATACTTTTAGCACTAGACCTCATCTGTAAATCTAAACTGGTAACCGGAAACAAAAAAAATGCTGCTTGTTCGCTTCTCACTGCGAGCTACTAGGGACAGGGGCGTTTAACCACTTGACTACTGGGCACTTAAACCCACTTAATAACCAGACCAATTTTCAGCTTTCGGTGCTCTCACATTTTGAATGACAATAACTCAGTCATACAACACTATAACCAAATGAAATTTTTGTCCTTTTTTTCCCACAAATAGAGCTTTCTTTTGGTGGTATTTTATCACCTCTGCGGTTTTTATTTTTTTCACTATAAATGAAAAAAGAACGAAAATTTTGTAAAAAAATGAATTTTTCTTCATTTCTATTATAAAATTTTGCAAAAAAGTAATTTTTCTTCATAAATTTGGCCTAAAATGTATACTGCTACATATCTTTGGTAACAAAACAAAAAAAATGTAGATATTATTTAGTCTGGGTGAAAGTTATAGGGTCTAAAAGCTATGGTACCAATTACTGAAAATTGATCAATTTGATCACACCTGATGTACTGACATCCTCTCTCATTTCTTGAGACCCTAACATGCCAGAAAAGTACAAATACCCCCAAATGACCCCTTTTTGGAGAAGACATTCCAAGGTATTTAGAAAGAGGCCTGGTGAGTTTTTTGAAGTTGTAATTTTTCTTCTTTGCAAAATCAAGATTTTTTTCATTTTTATTTTCTTTCCACAAAATTTTCATATTAGCATTTCTCACACACAGCATATGCATGCTATTCCTCCCGAGTATGGCGATACCCCATGACTTTTACACAGCGTGGCCACATGGAATGGCGCCAAACTTTGCGACTTAAAAATCCCCATAGGTGACGCTTTAAATATTTTTACTGACATCATTTTAGTTGGAGAAGAGGTCTGGGCCAAAATTATTGCTCTGCTCTAACGCGCAGCGATGTGTGGTTTGAACAATATGACTTGCGTATGCATGCTTCTATTGAGTATGCCCAGAGTGCGGAGTATGCCCAGAGTATTGCGGAGTATGCCCAGAGTGCAGAGTATTATTGCAGAGTATGCCCAGAGTATTGCAGAGTATGCTATTGCAGAGTAAAGGACACCTATTGCCAGAGTGTAAGAGTAAGTTTATTGCCCCAGAGTATTGCGGAGTATGCCCAGAGTATAGTAACTAAGAGTATTGCAGTATGCCCAATTCCAGAGTAAATGTATTATGCCCAGAGTATTGCGGAGTATGCATATTCACATATGTATGTATTAAGTATGCCCACCAGAGTATGCCCACCAGAGTATGGAGTATTGCGGAGTATGCACCAGAGTATGCCCACCAGAGTATGCAGAGTATGCCCAGAGTATTGCGGAGTATGCCCAGAGTATGCCCAGAGTATTGGAGTATTGCCCCCCCCCCCAGAGTATTGCCCAGCATTGCAGAGTATGTGCAGCAGGGATGGCTGAGCAGGGAGGGATGGATGGATGGATCTGTGACTACATTTGTCACAGATCCATCCCGCAGCACTGGCGCTGCCATCCGACACTGTACCGATCGGTACAGAGAGAGGAGGGAGGAACCGGCGTCATCAAATGACGCCGGTCTGTTTAGATCATTGGACGGCGCGATCACGTGGTAAACCGCCGCTATCAGCGGCGATTTACCGTGATTCGTGACCCGATCACGGACATTCCCGTGTGTCTGGAATCACGTTATATAACGTGATCCCAGAGTTAAGCAACCACCTTGCCGCCGTTATTTTTCGGCAGGTGGTTGCTAAGTGGTTAAATTATTATTATTTATGTTTGTTACGTAAAAATTATATAAGACCTCCCGTTCAGCTTGTAAAGCATCAGTTCAGGGGGACCAAAAAAAAATTCAACACCTCTAATGCTTTCATCCGCCATGAAAGATTTGATTCTGGTACTGCATTTCGAGTGAACTGGGCATGCTCGAACACTTAGAAAAAGAAGCTGGTTGTCTGAGCCTGAAAATGACATGCATCTTTCTGAGCATGCTCAGAAAGCTGTTTTTTTGGCTTAGTAATTTAAGGACATCCTTAACAGGTGTAAGCAGTTACAAGTGCACACAAACTAGAGGCTGACATTTCTTCATGTGTTTCCAATTGGTTCATTAGCACACATGTTATAAAAAGCGTGGATAGTGCACGTGTCAGCTGCCCTCAGAGGGGGCAGATTTGCTGGCTGGAAGTAATGGCGGAGCGAAACAGAGATGTTTTGGAGCAAGTTTTGTATTTTTTGATGTTTTGTCTGCTACATCATTTTGCTAAATGTTTCTCAAGATGTTAATGACTAATGTTTTAATCCTGTGAGTCTATCCTGTTATTTCAAAAGCATGATTTATTTTCCAATGACTGTGAAATAAACGTTGGTCTTTTTTGTTTTTAGGTTTTTTTATATTTTTTTGGTGTGTTTATTTGTAATTTTTTGTTTTGCTTTCCTTGTTTTGTGGACCAATAAAATTACTTTCAAATTGTGAAGTTTGTTTTGTGATATTTTTTTCATGCTATGGATTTCAACCGCTGCAGCTGAAATAGTTTGGGCCTAAACCATCAAGTGTGATTTGTCTCTAAGCTCTTTCCTGGTGTGTATGCATGAAATGTTTAGTCACCAGAAAAGGAAGGACAAAGCGGTAAGTATTGTTTTCTAGAATTGATGTCCAGACTGACTTTTTAAAGCACATGTGCAAGATGTAGGAAAAGCTGCAAACATGGCCTGTTGGAGGGGGGGGGGGGTGGTGTATTGGTGGACAGGCTTGAAGTGCTGATTTACAGCGCTGTGCTTGAAACTAGCACAAGACAATCCTATTCTAATTGTGGGTTGTTTGAGGGAAGCCAATTGAGTGTTAGAACCCCTGCTAGTGTTTTTAGGTTGGGCTTTGTGTCCCTTTTCCTAAAATTGGCTTCACTTCCTGTCACACAGCTGAACAGGAAGTGAGGTTAAAACCCTACCAATGGTCTTTTCTTCGGGACACAGGTCAATCTAACTAGTGTCACCATTAAGCAAATTGCACTGCAGTGTACACCCCAAATGATTAGTTATTTTGGGGTTTAGTAAAGGCAAAGCCGCTCTGCAGTAGAAGCGTAGGCAATGAAAATCAGAAGGGAAGCACTGATGGTTTTTACTTCCAATCCCGCCAAGTTTTTATTTTTCTTCCTTGCTTGTCCACTTGTAGTGCAAAGTGGATTTGCCTTTAGTAAATGGACCCCAAAGTCCAAGATTCCTACTAATTTGGGGTGTACACAGCAAAATGCAATTTCAAAAATGGGAAACTATTTAGATTGATCTGTGTCCCCAACAAAACATTACTCAGGTGTTTCCCTCACTTCCTGTTTGGCTGTGTGGCAGGAAGTGAATGAATTAAGGAGAAAGTGACAACATTTGTGAGGTGTCTTTACCCTATCAGGGGTGCAGGCATCCCCAAAACAAACAATAAAATTGTTGATTTAACATTGGGTGGTGTTTGTGGGGGTCCCTAACACACATTCATACATATTAGCCATGCTGGATCCTGGCCTATTGGCATGGTTATATTTTCTTAAGCCTCTCAATAAAATAATCTGAAATTTGGGGTTAAACTGGAACTATAATCATCACTTTTATTTTTTTGATTTCTTTTATTTTGGATAGAGTTGGGGGGGGGGGGGGGGTTAGAAGCTCTGTCAGTTTATTTTGTATTATCCCTGTCCGTTTGGGGAGATTGGCCTTCACTTCCTGCCCCATAGCCAAACAGGAAGTGATCGAAAAACTAGGCAAATTAAGGCCCCCCCCCCCCCCCCCCCCGGGTCCCCCCCCCACAGAACTTGTGTGTGTCCCCTGAAAATTCCTGGGTGGGTCATAAAAAAACAGGGTGTGGCCTTGACAGGAAGGGTGGGTCATTTTTCTATTAGGGGGTGCCAAAATTTGGTCAGGCCTAGGGAAGCACAAAACCTAAATATCCTACTGCATATTAGGGCTTATTTAGACAGGATCCAATTTACAGCATGTTTTTAGATTGTGGGAGGAAACCCGCACAGGGAGAACATGCAAACTCCAGGCAGATAGTGTCACGGGCGGGATTCGAACCAGCAACCCTTTTGCTGCTAGGTGAACATGCTACACACTACACTACTGTGCTGAACGAACATGATCGCAGCTGAAAGCATGAGATGTTTTTTTTTTTTTTTTTTTTTTTACCAATTCCATGCTTTCCAGCCTGGAGGACAGATGTGGGGTCTAATTGACCCCGCCTTTCTCTATAAAGAGGACCTGTCACACACTAGTCCTATTACAAGGGATGTTTACATTCCTTGTAATAGGAAGAAAAGTGAAAAATAATACAAAAAAAGGGACAAACAAGTGCAAAAATGAAAATATTAAGTTAAAAAATAAAATAAAAAAGGAATTTAAATGCTCCTGTCCCTAGTAGCTCGCACTCAGAAGCGAACACGCATGCAAGTCCCACCCACATATGTAAACATCCTTCAAACCCCACATGTGAGGTATCATAGCGTGCGTTAGAGTGAGAGCAATAATTTTAGCACTAGACCTCCTCTGTAACTCAAAAGTGGTAACCTGAGAAAAAAAGTCAAGCGTTGCCTATGGAGATTTTTAATAACGAAGTTTAGCGCCATTCCATGAGTGTGCGCAATATGAAAGCGTGACTAGTTAGGTATCTATTTACTCGGTGTAACATCATCTTTTACCTTATCCTTAAAAATTGGGCTAGCTTTACTGCTTTCTTATTTTGTCATTCATGAAACAGGTTTTTTTTTGAAAGCCAAAAAAAAAAAAAAACTTATGAAAAATTTTGGCGCAAATACTGTTGGAAATGTGTACGAAAAAATGGCCGCCACTTTATTCCCTAGGGTGTTTGTTAATAAAATATATATAATGTTTGGGGGTCCTGAGTAATTTTCAAGGAAGAAAATATAATTGTTACATGAAGGAGAGAAGTGCCAGAATAGGCGCGGTATGGAAGTGGTTAAAGTGCAACAATAAAAGTGAACAATTCCTTGAAATTTCGTACCATGGGGGGGCAATCAGGGCCGCCATCAGGAATTATGGGGCCCCTTACACAGCTTCAGGCATGGGCCCCCTGGAGCAGAGAACAGGGGGGGGGGTGCTGCCGCCTGATATTGAGAAGGGGGGGGGGGGCTGCCGCAATTTGATAAGCGGGGGGTTCCTTTACAAAAAAATACATATAGAAAAATATATATTAAAAAAGGGTGGTAGCCATCCGGGGGCCCTGGGGACCACTGGGCCCTTTAATAAAAAAAAATATATATATATATATATATATATATATATATATATATATATATATGAAAATAAAATAAATAAAAAAATATATAAAACAAATATTTATTTTAGAAAAAAAGTGGGGTTGTCATCTGGGGCCCTGGAGATCTCCAGGTCCCTGTGGACCTCCGGACCTCTAAAAAAATAAAACAACAAAAAATTGGCCCTTTAATAAAAAATAAAATGAAAATATATAAAAAATATATATATTTTTTTATAAAAAAAAGGGCTTGCCATCTGGGGCCCTTAGTGGCCTCCGGGCCCCTGGGGACCTTCGGACCCCTAAAAAAAAACAAAAAAAAAAACATTTTTTTTTTTTTTTAGGGTGGTTCCCATCCGGGCCCCTGGGGACCCCCGGGCCCCTTACAGGTGTAATGCCTTTACCCCCCTAATGGCGGCCCTGCAGGTGTAATGTCAGCATGTGAAAAATGACATTCTGAAGGAAAAAAGCCGTTTAAAACTGACTCGCGGCAATAATGAATTGTCGGCTCCCGGCAATTGCAGGAGAATTCATTCATAAAAAACACCAAAAAAAAGCGTGGGGGTCCCCCCAAATTCAATAACCAAACCCTTTAGGTCTGGTATGGATATTAAGGGGAACCCCGCCGTCAATTTTCCAAAAAAAAATGACGTGGGGTTCCCCCCAAATATCCATGAATGAATGAATGAATGAAAACTTGTATAGCGCGGCACATGCGAACTGAATCGCCTCTGGGCGCTTGTTGTTCCTGTCTCCTTTGATATCAAAAGAGAAAAGTCTTGACCTTTCTCCTGAATGCTAGGTGGTTCTCCTCCAACCGAATGCTGGTTGGTAAAGCGTTCCATAGTCTGGGACCTTGGATCGCGAATCTTCTTTCTCCTTTGGATTTGAAGTTGGCTTTCGGAACCTGGAGCAGGTTCTGATTCGTGGATCGCAAAACGCGATTGGGATTATGCGCTTTTATTATTTCGCATAAATAAATGGGGGCATTCCCATGGACACATCTATGCGTAAGACAGAGAGCTTTAAAAGCAATTCTGTCTTTAACTGGCAGCCAATGAAGGGCTCTCAGTGAAGGTGAGATGGATTCCCAGGGTTTTTTCCCAGTCACCAGACTGGCGGCCGTATTCTGAACGACTTGCAGACGGGCGATTTGGTACTTGGGGAGGCCGAGGTAAAGGGCATTTGCATAATCCAGCCTGGAGTTTACAATAGCTCCCACCACGACCGCTAAGTCTTCTTTGGGGATGAACGGAGTGAGTCTACGTAGTAGGCGCAGTAGATGGTGAGATCCGCTGACTACTGACCCTATTTGTGCGTCCATTGTCATAAAGGAGTCAAAAAATGACCCCTAGGCTTTTGACTTTGGCGCTAGGGGTGATGAATTTGCCCAAAATAGGCGGGGGGGTCCACGCTGTTGAAAGTTGATTCCTGCGCTTGGCGTGAAACAGAAGAAGTTCTGTTTTCGCTCCGTTGAGTTTAAGATAACTCTTTGTCATCCAGTCCTCTATCAAAGAGAGACATGTCTCTAGATTGAGGTGGTGATCCTGCCTGTTGCAGATGCGGAAATAGAGTTGTGTGTCGTCTGCGTATGAGTGATAGAGCAGTTTTTGGCTGCTGATAATCTCAAAAAGAGGACGGAGATATATGTTAAACAGCACTGGTGACAGAGGCGATCCTTGAGGGACTCCGCATGTTACTGTGCGTTTTTCAGACGTAAAAGGTCCTAACTTCACTGTTTGCGATCGGTTTTCCAAAAAAGAGGAGAACCAAGATAAATCGCTTTCTGCGACTCTGGCTACTTCAGCAAGCCGAGTCAGTAACAGATTGTGGTCTACAGTGTCGAAAGCTGCACTTAGGTCCAACAGAACCAGGAGACAAGATTCTCCTTCGTCTGCGGCCTTGAGAACATCGTCCCATACTTTCAGCAATGCTGTTTCCGTCCCATGTCCGGGACGGAAGCCTGATTGCAATGGGTCAAGTAGCTTATAGGTATCTAGATGCAGTTGCAGCTGTTGTACCACTACTTTTTCCATTATCTTAGAGAGTACGTTGAGGCTTGTTATGGGACGGCAATGGAGTGGGTCCTTAGGGTCCAGGGAGGGTTTCTTCAGGATGGGTTGGATTATACCCTCTTTCAACTGTGAGGGCACTATGCCCTCCAAGAAAGACTGGTTGATAAGCTGCGTGATGGGAGGAGCCAGGATGTAGGCGCATTCCTTCAGCAGTTTTGTGGGGATAATGTCATTTGGCGCTGCGCCATTGCGCAGAGTACAAATGACATTCTTAGTGGTCTCGATGGAGATGGGTTCCAGGGTGAACTTACCTGATATCGGAGAATTATTATGGGTGCTGTGTGAGAGGCTGCGGGGGGGGCTGGGGGGAGAATTGTTTTGCTGAATGCTTTCACGGATTGCCTCAATTTTATTAATGAAGCAATCCGATAGCTCATTGCAAAATTCTTGTGTGTCCGAACTGGGGGCTTCAATGCATCCTGGCTTCATGGTCTGGGTGACCATCTTGAAGAGTTCGCGGGGGCGGTTTAGGGCACCGTTGATAGCCTCCGAAAAATAATTTTTCTTGGCTTGGAAAATTCCTTTGTGGTATTTTCTTGTCGCCGCCTTGTAGATGGATAGGTTTAGCTCTGAAGAACATTTTTTCCAGGCAGATTCTGCCCTTCTGCGTTCTTGCTTCAGTAACGACAGCTGGTTGTTAAACCAGCTGCTGTTGTTTTTCCGAATGCGGGTTATTCGTTTCGGCGCTACCAAGTCGGCTGACTGTAGCATGGCCGAATTTATGGCTTCCAATGTTTCAACGGCCGTTTGATGCGGCTGAGTTGTTTCTATTTTTTTCCTTAAAGTCGTTTTGAAGAGTTCCGAGTGGAGCTTCTTCTGACATCTAGTCCAGTGTGTTGTCACTGGATTTGATGTTTTTGTTGCAGGGGGGATGGTGGAAATACTGAATATAATTGCATGGTGGTCTGTCCATGGCAATTTTTCATTTTCCCAAATTTTTATTTCCAGCGCTTGTCTGAAAATAAGATCGAGTGTGTGACCTGAAGCATGTGTGGGCCCACATACTAGTTGCTGCAATCCTAATCCTTCCAGGTGGTCAATACAGGCGTCAGCAATGGGGTCTTGTGAGGAGTTAGCCCAGAGATTGAAATCCCCTAGCAGCAAAAGTTGTTTGCTGTTGAGGGTATAAGTGGAGAAGAAATCCGTCCAAGATGATAGCAGCTGCGATTTTGGGCCGGGAGGCCTATAGCAGAGCAGAATGTGGACGGTCTCCTTTGAATTTGCTTGCAGTTGCAGAGTAAGGGTTTCCATGAATGGAAGAGGGTTTTGGCGGACTGGTTTGGTGATCGTAAGGTGAGTCTTGTGGATCACCGCCAGGCCGCCTCCTCTTTGCCCTATTCTGTTTTCCGTTATAATACGGTAATTTTCTGGCACCAGTTCTCCTAGAATGGTGTTACAGTCGGCTGTGAGCCAGCTTTCTGTAATAAAAAGACAGTCTAAATCATTTTGTTGAATGAAGTCACGGATTTCTAGTCGATGTTTTACTGCCGATCTTGTGTTAATCAGAGCACATGATATGTGCTTGAGCTGGGGTAAATGGCTGAAACGTCTGACAGTCGATCGATGATCGATTCTCAAAAGTCGCTCAGTTCTTAGGGCATTTTTGGTGATGGCTGGCAGTATTGCGGCGAATTGCCTCAAACTCCAAATGGTTTCGGCCGAATATTGCCGACCTGCCATAATCGCCAATACACCGTGGGGGGGGGGGAGAGGGGAAATTGGCTTGGTCCAGAGGAAGGCAAAAAAACCCTGGCGGTGCTAGGCCAATATGCTCCGGTAGGGAAAAAAATTCCTCCCTGACCCCTATAAAAGGCGATCGGTTAACCCCTGGATCAAGCTTCTATTCGTTCACGAGACAAGGGGGGGGCTGGAGATGAGAGGGGGAACGTGTTGCTGGTCTGGTAGGATGGCTGCCTGCTCAGGCAGTGGGATGAGGGCTGAACAGATAGGGTGTATTCCGAATGATCTAGGGGCTGAGAGGGCGAAAACAAGGACAGATGGCTGTCCTTCTGGGGTGAGGGGGGGTTTCCCAGAGGCTGGGTGAAGTTTGCAGGGCGTGGGGAGCCGCACGCCGTTAGGCCGCAAGTGAAGCCGCGGTCTTTCCTAAACCGCGGCCCCGCGATTCAGGTCGGCCTGGCGCGGTGCTTTCAAAAAAATGCCCCCGAACGTCGGAATTGCCGCGGGGAGGTTACAGGAGGGGGCCCCTAGTGAGGATGGAGGTGTGGGAGTGCGGGGCACCGAGGAAAGGAGCCAAAAGGAGCAAGGGGGATCCGTGATTGCTGCGGCTTTATCCTGAAAAGGACGGCCGTCAGCAGGTTCAGTGGAGGGCTCTTACCTTCAGGAGAGCCAAGGAGCTGGGCTAGAGGAGTGCTCGGACTGGGGTACAGGATTTTCCAGGCTGGAGCTGGAGAGAAGACCGGGCTAGCAGGGCTGGGAGGGACTCTGCCTGTCTGCCTCCTACGCCTGCCTGGAGCTATGACTCACACGCTCCTACTCCTAGGAGACGTGCGCCGCTGTGGCTCCTGTAGCTAATCCGTCTGCCTCACTGGCTAGCTAGGGACTGACCCTTCAGGTCTGGTGTGGAATTTAAGGGGAACTCCACCCCAAATTTAAAAAAAAATGGCGTGGAGTCCCCCCTAAAATCCACACCAGACCCCTTATCCGAGCACGTTGACCTGGCCGGCCGCAGAAAAGAGGGGGGACAGAGCGCGGCCCCCCCCTCTCCTGAACCGCACCAGGCCACATGCCCTCAACATTGGGAGGGTGTTTTGGGGTACCCCCCAAAACACCTTGTCCCCATGTTGATGAGGACAAGGGTCTCTTCCCCACAACCCTTGCCCGGTGGTTGTGGGGGTCTGCGGGCAGGAGGCTTATCGAAATCTGGAAGACCCCTTTAACAAAGGTGCCCCCCAGATCCCGCCCCCCCCTGTGTGAAATTGTAATGGGGTACACTGTACCTCTACCATTTCACGAGAAAAAAAAAAGTGTCAAGTGTAAAAAACGACAAGAGCCGGTTTTTGACAAGACCTTTATTATCTTCTTTCTTCTTCTTTTCTTCTTTCCTTCGGGTTCTTCCTCCTTCTTCTTCTTCCTCTGCTTCTGTCTTGGGTCTTCTATTCCCGCATCTTGCCCGGCGTGTTCTTCCATCTTCTTATCCTCCCGCTGTCCTTCTCGTCCGCATCTTCTTCTTCTTGTTTTTCTTCGCCGGAGGCGCCGCTTCCAATTGAAATCCCCGCTGTCTGCCGGACCACGCCCCCCTCTGACGCCACGGACAAGCTCTTAGGAAAGTCCCCGTGTGGTGCCTGTGCGTCAGAGGGGGGCGTGGTCACATGTTCCAGAAAGCGGGCAATTCAATTGGAAGCGGCGACTCCGGCAAAGAAAAAGCCGCGCACAAGCTTCAAATTGAATTGCCCGCCCTCTGACATGTGACCACGCCCACCTCTGACGCACTTGCAGCACACTCCTAAGAGCTTGCCCGTGGCGTCAGAGGGGGGCGTGGTCCGGCAGACAGCGGGGATTTCAATTGGAAGCGGCGCCTCCGGCGAAGAAGAAGAAGAAGGAGAAGATGCGGACGAGAAGGACAGCGGGAGGAGCAGAAGATGGAAGAACACGCCGGGCAAGATGCGGGAATAGAAGACCCAAGACAGAAGCAGAGGAAGAAGGAGGAGGAAGAAGAAACCTGAAGGAAAGAAGAAAAGAAGAAGAAAGAAGATAATAAAGGACTTGTCAAAAACCGGCTCTTGTCGTTTTTTACACTTGACACTTTTTTTTTCTCGTGAAATGGTAGAGGTACAAGGTACCCCATTACCATTTCACACAGGGGGGGGGGCGGGATCTGGGGGGCCCCTTTGTTAAAGGGGTCTTCCAGATTTCGATAAGCCTCCTGCCCGCAGACCCCCACAACCACCGGGCAAGGGTTGTGGGGAAGAGACCCTTGTCCTCATCAACATGGGGACAAGGTGTTTTGGGGGGTACCCCAAAACACCCTCCCAATGTTGAGGGCATGTGGCCTGGTTCGGTTCAGGAGAGGGGGGGCCGCGCTCTGTCCCCCCCTCTTTTCTGCGGCCGGCCAGGTCAACGTGCTCGGATAAGGGGTCTGGTGTGGATTTTAGGGGGGACTCCACGCCATTTTTTTTTAATTTGGGGTGGAGTTCCCCTTAAATTCCACACCAGACCTGAAGGGTCTGGTTATGGATATTTGGGGGAAACCCCACGTCATTTTTTTTTGACAATTGACGGCGGGGTTCCCCTTAATATCCATACCAGACCTAAAGGGTCTGGTTATTGAATTTGGGGGGACCCCCACGCTTTTTTTGTTCGGGTTTTTTTAAGAATGAATTCTCCTGCAATTGCCGGGAGCCGACAATTCATTATTGCCGCGAGTCAGTTTTAAACGTTTTTTTTTTTTTTTTTTAAGAATGTCATTTTGTGCAAAGACATATTTCTAACCACAGGAAAAGTGCGCTTTTTCACATGCTGACACCCCTCCCCCCCCCATGGTACGAATTTTAAAATAATTTTTCAAATGACGTGGGGTTCTATCCAAATTCCATTACAGGCCCTTCAGGTCTGATATGAATATTAAGGGGAACCCCGCCGTCATTTGTTTTAAAAAAAAAATGATGTGGGGTTCCCCCCAAATATCCATAACCAGACCCTTCAGGTCTGGTGTGGAATTTAAGGGGAACTCCACCCCAAATTAAAAAAAAATGGCGTGGAGTCCCCCCTAAAATCCACACCAGACCCCTTATCCGAGCACGTTGACCTGGCCGGCCGCAGAAAAGAGGGGGGACAGAGCGCGGCCCCCCCTCTCCTGAACCGCACCAGGCCACATGCCCTCAACATTGGGAGGGTGTTTTGGGGTGCCCCCCAAAACACCTTGTCCCCATGTTGATGAGGACAAGGGTCTCTTCCCCACAACCCTTGCCCGGTGGTTGTGGGGGTCTGCGGGCAGGAGGCTTATCGAAATCTGGAAGACCCCTTTAACAAAGGGGCCCCCCAGATCCCGGCCGCCCCCCTGTGTGAAATGGTAATGGGGTACCTTGTACCTCTACCATTTCACAAGAAAAAAAAAGTGTGAAGTGTAAAAAACGACAAGAGCCGGTTTTTGACAAGTCCTTTATTATCTTCTTTTCTTCTTTCCTTCGGGTTCTTCCTTCTTCTTCTTCCTCTGCTTCTGTCTTGGGTCTTCTATTCCCGCATCTTGACCGGCGTGTTCTTACATCTTCTTCTCCTTCCGCTGTCCTTCTCGTCCGCATCTTCTTCTTCTTGTTCTTCGCCGGAGGCGCCGCTTCCAATTGAAATCCCCGCTGTCTGCCGGACCACGCCCCCCTCTGACGCCACGGACAAGCTCTTAGGAAAGTCCCCGTGTGGTGCCTGTGCGTCAGAGGGGGGCGTGGTCACATGTTCCAGAAAGCGGGCAATTCAATTGGAAGCGGCGACTCCGGCAAAGAAAAAGCCGCGCACAAGCTTCAAATTGAATTGCCCGCCCTCTGACATGTGACCACGCCCCCCTCTGACGCACTTGCAGCACACTCCTAAGAGCTTGCCCGTGGCGTCAGAGGGGGGCGTGGTCCGGCAGACAGCGGGGATTTCAATTGGAAGCGGCGCCTCCGGCGAAGAAGAAGGAGAAGATGCGGACGAGAAGGACAGCGGGAGGAGCAGAAGATGGAAGAACACGCCGGGCAAGATGCGGGAATAGAAGACCCAAGACAGAAGCAGAGGAAGAAGAAGAAGAAGGAAGAAACCCGAAGGAAAGAAGAAAGAAGATAATAAAGGACTTGTCAAAAACCAGCTGTTGTCGTTTTTAACCCTTTACATTTTTTTTCTCGTGAAATGGTAGAGGTACAAGGTACCCCATTACCATTTCACACAGGGGGGGGGTCGGGATCTGGGGGGCCCCTTTGTTAAAGGGGTCTTCCAGATTTCGATAAGCCTCCTGCCCGCAGACCCCCACAACCACCGGGCAAGGGTTGTGGGGAAGAGACCCTTGTCCTCATCAACATGGGGACAAGGTGTTTTGGGGGGTACCCCAAAACACCCTCCCAATGTTGAGGGCATGTGGCCTGGTGCGGTTCAGGAGAGGGGGGGGCCGCGCTCTGTCCCCCCCTCTTTTCTGCGTCCGGCCAGGTCAACGTGCTCGGATAAGGGGTCTGGTTTGGATTTTAGGGGGGACTCCGCGCCATTTTTTTTTTAATTTGGAGTGGAGTTCCCCTTAAATTCCACACCAGACCTGAAGGGTCTGGTTATGGATATTTGGGGGGAACCCCACGTCATTTTTTTTTTAAATTGACAGCGGGGTTCCCCTTAATATCCATAACAGACCTAAAGGGTCTGGTTATTGAATTTGGGGGGACCCCCACGCTTTTTTTTCCTTTTTTTTAATGAATGAATTCTCCTGCAATTGCTGGGAGCCGACAATTCATTATTGCCGCGAGTCAGTTTTAAATGGCTTTTTTGCTTTGAAAAATGTCATTTTGTGCAGAGACAGTTCTAACCACGGGAAACATGCGCTTTTTCACATGCTGACATTAGAGCCCCCCATGGTACGAAATTTAAAGAAAAATTACACTTTTATTATTGCACTTTTAGCATTATTAAAATCACTGCTCCCGAAAAAACGGCCGTTTTAAAAAAGAAAAAAAGCATTGATACATGTCCCCTGGGGCAGGACTGAGGTCCCCAAACACTTTTTAGGACAAAACTTGCAGATTAGCCTTTAAAATTCACAAATAAGATTTCCCCCATAGACTTTAACAGGGATTCGGCGGCGGCTTTACTTATCAATCACATCGCGCTGCTGCTGCGGCCGGTTCATGCGCCTAATTAGGGCTTCATCCAGCGCACTAATTAAGGCATGTACCGGCGCAGCGCAGCTTCATTAGTAAATCAGCCCCTATGTAACTATGACATGCTGATAGTTTAATTATGTCAAATCGTGTCAGAATTGGCCCTATTATATTTACAGTATGTATGTATGTGAGTTAGGGACCTTAGATTGTAAGCCCCTTGGTGGCAAGGACTGATGTGAATGTGCAATATACTGACGGTGCTATAGATAAACAAATAAATAAACTTATACCGCAAACTAGGAAAAGAATCCAAGTAGATTTCGAAGGACTGATATTGTAGAAGTCAGTGGTCTATTATAAAACACAGAGGGCCAGATTCTCACAGAATTGCGTATTTTCCGCGTAGCATGGCGTATCCCATTTACGCTACGCCTACGCAGTTTTTACGGGCAAGTGCTGTATTCTCAAAGCACTTGCTCCGTAATTTGCGTGGGCATAGCGTAAATGGGACGGCGCAAGGCCGCGTATAATTCAAATAGGGAAGGAGGGGGGCGTGCTGTATTTAAATTAGGCACGCCCCCGCGCCGAATGAACTGCGCATGCGCCGGCCTTAAATGTAGGCCACTGCGCATGCTCCATAGAATGCCGCAAATACAGTGATTACGACGGCAACGTAATTAACGTACAGGCCTATCCGCGACGAGTTACGTAAACGACGGAAAAACACGACGCTGTCCCGACGTCCATACTTAACATGGCTTACGCCGGACCTATGCAAGGTTACCCCTCATATAGCAGGGGTAACCCTACGCAAACTACGTAAACTACGTTGACGGCACGCAAATTTGTTCGGGAATCGGCGTATCATGCTCATTTGCATATTTGACGCTGAAATCGATGGGAACGCCACCTAGCAGGCTGCGTATTATTGCATTTAAGATCCGACGGTGTAAGTGACTTACGCCAGTCGGATCTACGCCGTATCTATGCGTAACTGAATCTAAGATTCAGTCACATAGATACCCGGGCTCAGATTCACAGAGCGATTACGCCTGCGCAACAGGAGATGCGCGTGCGTAAGTCTAAATGTGCGCGTGCGTTTCGTTGCGCGGCATCCCCAGAACGAGATACGCAAAAAATCGTTCCCTCGTAATTTCGTTAGACTGGCGCATCCTTCCGCGCAAAAGTGCGCTAGACACACTATTGATTTGCTAGTCATATATGCTAATGAGGGACTTACGGGGATCCACAAAACAACGTTGGGGCAGCGCAGGCGACGCAGTGTGCGCAACAGCAAAATGTCCTGTCTAAAATTAGAGCATATACCAAATACAAATATACGAAATACCAATAAAATCTTTTAAACCAAAATTAGAGCATATAAAAGCTGGTCTAAAAAGAGAAAAAAAGTCTACTTGTCAGATAAAGCAACACTGTTAGTGAGGAGTTCAGCAGTCACACGTGTTGCACAACAATCTGTATGCCAACATGCCAGGGGCATCGTCGCGCATAGCTATACTACTGACTTTAGATGAACAAAGAAGGATGAGGGCACTGAGGAGGGCACTGAGGAGGGCACTAAGGAGGGCACGGGAGATGTTTTATTTTTATTTTTTATTTGCTTATATAAAATTTACAATTTAATCTAATCTAATACAATATTATTATCTGATACAAGCCCCTCACTCTTCACTTGATATATCACACACGCATAGACATCTTTGGCATGAGTGATTCTGAGGTGTCTCGCATCTTCAGATTCACCCCTCATGTCATCCTGGAATGACCACAACCTTGCAGGAGGACATCAGCAGCCCAACACATGGCACCACCCATGACACCCATGACAGCTACATATCCAATCAGAGCCCCATCCCCACAGATTTCGAACAGAACATGTATGGGGACAGCTGGCTGGTTGGTGAGTGACATGGGAGTCAGGCATGACTATCCCCTCCCGTGATGCACACCTCACAAGTGGCACATGCATGACTAACATCCTCCTGTCTTTTCCCTTCAAGGTGACTCTGCATATGCACTGGTACCCCATCTCATGACCCCATCTCATGCCAGCTCACATTATGCATCTTTGCACGTTAAACACACACATTAATCATGGCACAATGAGAATGCATGCATGCACACCACTGTGGTCTCTAGCACATACACATCACATCCTCATCAAATTGGATTGGCACCAGTCCACCATGCTGGACTTGTGAGCAGCAACGCCATGCCAAGGCTCCAATTATGTCACTGTACATTCATACACCATTCACACGGACCTGGGGATCACTTCTCCCTGGTCCTGGGGAACCCTTCTCCACCAAAATAGAGGGTGACACCCCTTTTCCGGCAGGAATGTCACCCCCACATTCACACAGCATTCACAACACAAAAAAAAAAAAAATAACCAAAAAAAATGACCTGCCAAAGAAAAAAAATTCCAGCAAAAAAAAAGACAAAAAAAAAGAAAAAAAAAAAAAATCTATTTAAAAAAAAAAAAAAAATGGGGAAAAACAAATTAGTGCCCTCTGCGTGAGCCACGCCTGGGGCGCCCCCGGCCATGGCCCCTAAGGGGAGACTCATGGGGGAGGGGTAAAACCGGGGAAGGAGGAGCAGCCCCTGATCTCTGCCCACCTGGCGGCCTGCCCTCCAAGGCCACGGCTATTCTGTCCAGGGCAGCACCAAGTGTTGCCGTGTTGGCCTGGATAGCCAGGGTAAGGGCCCTCACATCCTGCCCAACGCCTGCTGATGTCGTCTGCAGTTCGTTTAGGCAGGTTGTGAAAGCCCGGGAGTGGGAGTCAAGGTTCCCCAGCGTATCCTTGATGGAGGACAGGCTCTCCTCCATCCGCACCAATGTCTGGCTGACCTGTCCCAGATGGCGGGTCTGGAGGAACTGGTCCCTTCTCAGGGTGGCGGGCAGGAGATCGGCCAACCCCCTGGTGGTCTGGGATGACATCCTGCCTCCAGCTGATGCTTGTGGCCGGGGAGAAGGGTGCGGTCAGGCCAGATGGCCCTGCACCCTCCTGCACATCTGTGGATGACACAAAACATTCACAGGTTGGAGGATCCACACACTTGCCACATATTCCCTTTCACCCCCTCCCCCACACATGCTACACACCTGATATTAAAAAAAAAAAAAACTTACCTGGCACCACGGGCTCCGGACTTGAGTCAAAGCCGGGCAGGCCTGCAACTTCATGCCGATGAAAGGTCAGGTCCACCGCACGCTCCTCCGCTGTCAGGCTAATATGGCATGGTGGGCCCCCTCCTGTGCCCCTGGCATGGGCATGCATTCTGGCCAGCTTCTGTTTGACCAGACGCCGGAGGTCATTGATTTTTTTGTCAATCCCAGACCTGGTCCGTGTCTCCCCCTGCCCCGCTGAATTCACCTGGTCAGTGATCCTATCCAAAATCTCCCTCCTCCTGGCCGGGGTGGTGTTGGCACTCTGTGGGCCGTGGAGGTAACGCCCATACTCGCTAATGGCCCGGGCAAGAATCTGTTTTTCCACAAGTGTAAAATTCAGCTTGCGTTTTCTCTCAGTCATCCTTCCAAAAAAAATCAGTCCCAGTCAACAAAATTCACGCACACAAACAAGCACAACCAATCAAAAAAAAACACACACACACAGAGAAAACTACTGAGCAAGAAACAGTCACCAAAAAACAAAACAAAAATACAGCAGGAAAAGAAACAAACACAAATATATCAATCAAACAGTCTCTCAAACACTTATCAAAAACCACTTTCAAAAATCTACTAACAAACACTTGATCACACAGAACACTAATCTGACAACTACAAAACACACCGCAACGAACAACAGGACAAAAGCACTTTGTTAAATGGGAAGGGACAAAGGGATGTACTTTTGCAAAGGAAGTGCGTTTGTGTGTGTCTATTTATGCTGTCTGCGTAGTTCACAACGTTGCCCTAGTCCATTTACAATTTCACTGATTGCGCCGCTCCCGAGTTGTGAGCATGCACACAGCGGAGCTGACATGGTCTCCTTCAAGCGCGCATGCGCGAGCCGGCCGGCCCTTCATTTGCATGGGGTCACGGCTCATTTCAATGTAACACGCCCACGTCCTTCCCAATTTGTATTACTCCTCCTTACGCCTCTGAAAAAACGTTACGTATGCGCAATTTCCTGTGCAAAAGCTACGAGAATAGGGTGATTACGCGGCAAAATTGCGCAAGTCTAACGTAAAGGCGGTGCGCTACGCCGGTCCAATAATGCGCAGATGTACCTGAATCTGGGCCACAGTATCTGGAGATACACCGTCATGTATCTGGAGATACACCGTTGTATCTCTTCTGAGAATCTGGCCCAGAGTTTACATAGATCTCAGCAATAATATCACTTTTACTATTAACCAGTAGTGGTTTAACTACTTCCCTACCACACCATTGTAATATGACGGCCGCAGGAACCGTTTCTCCCTCCGGGTGGCCTTTATATGACGTCCTCGGCTTCCCGGAATTGTGGAAAGCGTGTGCTTGGGACCCGATGCGCATGCCAGGTGCCCACGATGTCCACTGGGCACCCACGATTGCTCATCACAGAGCAGGGACTTGGATTTGTGTGTGTAAAAACAGAGATCCACGTCCTGTCAGGTGAGAGGAGATCTGTGTGTTCCCTGTACAGAGGAACACCGGTCGGTCTCCTCTCTTTATGAGTCCCCTCCCCCTACAGTTAGAATCACTCCCTAGGTAACATGTTTAACCCCTTGATCGCCCCCTAGTGTTAACCCCTTCCTTGCCAGTGACATATATACAGTAATCGCTGTATAAATGCCATTGGTCCCAAAATAGTGTCAAAAGTGTCCGATATGTCCGCCACAATGTGGCACTCCCAATAAAAATTGAAGATCGTTGCCATTATTAGTAAAAAATATAATAATAATAAAAATGCCATAAATCAATAACCTATTTTGTAGATGGTATAACGTTTGCGCAATCCAATCAATATATGCGTATTGCGATTTTTTTTTTTACCAAAAATAAGTAGAAGAATACATATAGGTCTAAACTAAGGAAAAACTTTTTTTTTAATGGGATATTTATTATAGCAAAAAGTATTAAATATTGATTTTTTTTTTTTTTTAATTGTCAGTCTTTTTTGTTTATAGCGCAAAAAATTAAAACTGCAGAGGTGATCAAATACCACCAAAAGAAAGCTCTATTTGTGGGGAAAAAATTATAAAAAATGTGGGTACAACGTCACATGACCTCACAATTGTCATTCAAAGTGTGACATTTGAAGCTTTGGCAGGTTTCTATTGCTACTTATTTCTTCACTTCCTGTCCCCATAACAAGTATGGAAATAGATAAAGAGGAGATCTCTTTAATTGGGGCACAGACAGCAATTAAAACAAAAAAAAATGTGTTTTCCTTTTGGACAGTGTGGCAATTTTGAGTATTAACTTTATCAAGCGTCCTATAAGATTTAGGTCATTTAGCTTCAATTTTAAGTTATAATGCACAATGGGCTCCATTCACAAAAGGAGATTGCATGCAGTATTTAGATGTTTTCCTAAATACCACATGCGATTCACTATTGCTTTATGAGGTATTTACCGCATAAGTAATGGTCACGGCATGTGATAGTCAAGGAACTGGTAGCAACCAGCATAAGCCCCCAGCCCACAGACCCCCACAAACACCAACCAGGGTTGTGGGGGAGAGGCCCTTACCCATCAACATAGGTACAAGGTGGTATGGGGGGAGCCTGGTGGCCTGGTATAGTTTAGTGGGGGGGCTTTCACTTGTCCCTCCCCTTTACTGGCGTGCCAGGCTGTATGCTTAAAAAAGGGTTTGGTATGGATTTTGGGGGGGGGGCACATATTTTTTACATTTTGGCATGGGGGTTCCCCTTAAATTCCATACCAAACCCAAAAAGCCTGGTAAGGATTGGGGAGACCCCCACATAATTTTATCAAAGATTTTTTAATTCCAGCAATACTTTTCTTTACATTCAGCTGTCAGCGGGGAACATCATTGACAACTCATCTGTTGTTAAGGAATTAGCAGCCGCCCACTCCTTAGCAACCAAGTTGTTTACTGGTTGTTAAGGATGACAGCGGCCACTGGCATTAAATTAACACAAATTGTTACTATTAAATTACTGCATTACTTTATAAAATAGTTGTAAAATGTGGTATTTTAGTACCGTTTTTTTGGGGTGAATAAAAAATAAATAATTGTTGAAAAACGTAATGCAGGTTTTTGTGAATGGAGGCCAACACTTTTACTGAAAGGGTATGTTAATATAGTGCTGTAGTTTAAAATTGGACAATAAAGTCATTGCAGACAGTCTAATATGTTATATGTCTAGAAAACTGAATTTGATCAAAATCGTAGATATGTCACCAGATTTAAATTAAAAACATATTTTGTATGGCAACACAGTTATCTGGGGGCAAAACATGGACATGTGCCTTTAAATAACAATGAACACTCTAGTATAGTACAGTTCATTTGAGTATATTTTATAATGACTTCAGAATAGTCTTTTATGGAAGCCAACAAAATAGGTCAAATGAGATGACTTAAAGTGATATAGTACAACATAAATTAAAATTTTAATCTCTGAACCAGCAGTACGTTTTTTTGTTATCACTGCTTGGTGAAAGCTGAAGACAAACCGCAAACTGTAAGTAAGACAGAGTTGTGTATTTTGGGGAAGCCATGGAACATTCTGTAATTTTGGGCTGGACCTATAAACCACAAAACATCATAAAACTGTAATTTTGTTGAGGAATGTTTGATGGATGATCGGTGGGACCCACATATTCCTAAGAAAAAGTAATCTGTTATTTAAAAATGAGTTGAAGAAATCCGAAATACCCTTTTTATGGGGAAAAACATTTTGAACTCATTAATTCCCGAGGTTCATTTGTCTGCTGTGCTGAGCTAACTGTATACACATTTCAACCAATGATCTGTGGGTCCTTCTTCCGTGTTCCAACTGCCCCTTGATTATGATGCAATTAAAACAAACCACAGAACAGTAAATCGGTATCATTTTTTTTACAATAACATAACATATATGAGGAATAAATGAGAACATAGTATAGGCCATAGATCAAGGGCGGATCCAGAGTCTAGTCTCGGGAGGGGCACTGCCAGAAAATAAGGTGTTGCTTACAGAACTCAATTAGGTGTCCGATGTGTCCACTGCAATGTTGCAGTACCGCTAGAAAATCAATGATTGCCGCCATTACTAGTAAAAAAATATTTAAATATAAATGTCATAAATCTATCCCATAGTTTCTAGACGATTGTCAGGGACTGCAGACATGGTACAAGAGATGGTCAGAGACTGCAGACATAGTACAAGAGAAGGTCAGAGAATGCAGACATGGTACAAGAGATGGTCAGAGAATGCAGACATGGTACAAGAGATGGTCAGAGAATGCAGACATGGTACAATAGATGGTCAGAGAATGCAGACATTGTGCAAGAGATGGTCAGAGACTGCAGGCATGGTACAAGGGATGTTTAGAGACTGCAGGCATGGTACAAGGGATGTTTAGAGACTGAAGACATGGTACAAGAGATCAATGCAGCCTCATCAGTGCCCATCATTGCAGCCTCACTGTGCATATGACTGCAGCCCCACCATTGTATAAAAATTCAGTCCCACTTTTGTTTATTAATGCAGTCCCACTTTTGTATATCAATGCAGTCCCACCTTTGTATATGAATGCAGTCCAACCTTTGTATATCAATGCAGTCCCACCTTTGTATATGAATGCAGTCCCACTTTTGTCTATGAATCCAGTCCCACTTTTGTCGATGAATCCAGTCTCACTTTTGTCTATGGATCCAGTCCCACTTTGGTCTATGAATCCAGTCCCACTTTTGTCTATGAATCCAGTCCCACTTTTGTATATAAATGCAGTCCCACTTTTGTCTATTAATGCAGCCACACTGTGCATGGCACTCACCATGGCATTATCTCGATCACACACAGCAGGTATCTCCTCTCCCGACATGTTTCATGAAACAAACAGGAGCTGTAGTTCTGTGTTCGGCAGGACAGTGTGCTCTAGCAAGGTCCCCCCTAGACGGGCTTGTGTGATAGAGAAAACACTGATTCAATCAGTGTTCCATCTCCATCTACTATCACACGAGCAGGTCTAGCACAGGCAGCACAGCCGAACACAGATCCAGCTCTCACACACAGCCAGAGATGCCCAATGTCATACACGCAGGAGAGAGGGGAGCACTGCAGTCAGCTACAGCTCAAAGCAGCCTCAGGACAGGCAGCCTACCGGCCCTGGTAATGAGAGAGTGAGAGACTCGGCAGCGGCAGCTGCAGGCAGGCCCGGACTGGGACAAAAAATAGGCCTGGCCATTTTAGACTGAGCAGCCCGGGGGGGGGGGGGGGAAGAAAGATAGATAACGATAAAAAGAAAGAAGGGAAGGAAGGAAGATAGATTGATAAATAGATAGAAAGCAATAAGGTAAGATAGATAGATAGATAGATAGATAGATAGATAGATAGATAGACAGACAGACAGACAGACAGACAGACAGACAGACAGACAGATAGATAGATAGATAGATAGATAGATAGATAGATAGATAGATAGATAGATAGATAGATAAACAAGAAAGATAGATAAATAAACAAGATACATAGATAAACAAGAAAGATAGATAAAGATAGAAAGCAAGAAGGGAAGGAAGGAAGATAGATAAAGAAAGAAAGAAATATAGATAAAGAAAGAAGGGAAGATAGATAGATAGATAGATAGATAGATAGATAGATAGATAGATAGATAGATAGATAGACAAGAAAGATAGATAAAGATAGAAAGCAAGAAGGGAAGGAAGGAAGATAGATAAAGAAAGAAATATAGATAAAGAAAGAAGGGAAGATAGATAGATAAAGAAGGGAAGGAAGGAAGATAGATAAAGAAAGAAAGATAGATAAAGATAGAAAGATAGAAAAAAGAGAAGGAAGGAAGATAGATAAAGATAAATAAATAGATAGATAGATATAGATAGACAGTGGTGGTGCGTCTATAGAGGGCGCCGGAGCGCCGCCCCCTCTGGCTCAGCCGTGACAATGGGCACAGTGGCGACGATGGGCACAGTGGCGACGATGGGCACAGTGGCAGCAATTAAATGGCACAGGGGCATCAATTAGCACAGTGGCGACAATTGAAGGGCACAGTGGCTGCGTTAGATGGCATGGCACAGTGGTGACACTTGATGGCACAGTGGCTGTGTTTGATGCCATGGCACAGTGGCTGTGTTTGATGGCATGGCACAGTGGTGACAATTCATGGCACAGTGGCTGTGTTTGATGGCATGGCATTTGCGCCCACCAAAAATGTTGAGCACCAGCCGCCACTGTAGATAGATAGCTAGATAGATTATTATCTATCTATCTACAGTGGCAGCTGGTGGGGGGGTGCAAACGAAAAAAAAAAAAAGAGAAAAAAGAGAGAGAGAAAGAAAGAAAGGTGAAGAGAGAGCGAGAGAGAAGGGAATGAAGGGCATCCCATACATCAGTGTACAGTACTCTCAGTACTTACTCAGAGGCAGGAGGGACTGACTGGATGGATGGATATCAGACTCCATCTTTCCTTTCAGATTGCTGTGCTTGAATCTTCCCGCCCACATCCCTTAGGCAGCAGAACAGTGTCCGTCGGGAGACACGGGAGGAGAAGAAGAGAGGAGGGGGATGAGTAGAAGCAGCTCCTCTCCTCTAACTGGCCGTGGGGGCAGCAAGGGGAGCGGAGAAGTGTCAGAGCTGGCTATGATACCCCAGCTGATCTCTCTCTATCTGGCGCTGTGTTGGTGGTGTACACCCCTGGGGAGACGTGACATACGGCCCGCTGGCCGACGAGGGCCGTTCGCGGCCCGCGGCCCACAGGCATTTGCTAGGTTTGCCCTATGGCCAGTCCGGGCCTGGCTGCAGGCACCGCAAAGCAGTTTAAAAAAATGGTAAAAAAAAAACATTTTTTTTTTTTTTTAAAGCCAATGTGACATGATTGCCTCGGGGGGGGGCAATTTCCCTGTTGCCCCCCCCCCCCCTGGATCCGCCGTTGCCATAGATCCAGATTTTTTTTTTTATAAAGATACATTTTGGGCAATGAAACATAAACACATCTTAATCTTAACCCCCCCCTACCATTGCAGTGAGCATAGGTCTTTATTGTTTTATATATATATATACAGTATATATATATTTATGTGTGTGTGTAGTGCTACCCCCGAAGGAGCCGCTGGATTGTTATGGGATCTACTCTCTTTTGATTTAACTCACCCCTATTAACTTGCTCAAACCCTCCCTTGACACACCAGAAGTCTGGGGGATGTATTGTGACCCCTGCTGGGCAGAGGCACAATGACAGGCATACAATATTCAATGACAGTATAATGATAGTATTACCTGAATGATGGATGGCCCCTCCAGACTAGAAGAATACACTCACACATTGGTATATTTAAATCAAAGAGAGTGAGTTTACTTAATGAATACTCAAGGAAAACACACACTAATTTACACCATCAAATGAACAGTTGTAGACATCCAAAAATGGCATTTATAAATGGAACAGATCTATACTAAAGAATGTTACCATTCGGCTAACTGGTGAACAGTCTGTGCTCGCGAGCTCCCTCTATCAGGCGATCCTGCAAACAGGTGAAGTTCCTGTTGCGGCCGGATGGTGCACTTTATAATTGTAATCCACAAACAAGGAAAGGTAAGGGAGAGTTAATCCAACAAAGAGTGGTCAACCTAAATGTTGATGAGCTGATCTCTAGCCAGCGTCAGTTACTTCTGGGTAGCTACAATAGACAGTGAAAAAGGTATAAGTTCAAGGTGGAAACCAAGCAGGGAGGCGGGAGGCCTGTGAGACGATACTAAAGTGTCTTGTGTAAAGAGAGAGCTAAAAGCTGAGCATGTGCCCTCTCACCCGCAGGCCGATCCGCCTGATCTCCTCCCGGAAAGCGCGTCGGTGATTCACTGCTCCACGGTACAAAGATCCCGGACGAGGGCTTTCCACTGTTTCAATTGTCAGCTGGGCGGAGACATCACATGCTCCAACAGGGCAGGGTGTTGTGGGAAATGTAGTCTGTTTCTCATAAGAGAGTCTATGGAGTCCCTTATCTCCAGCTAATTTCCATCCCACAATGCATAGCTCCCTTAAAGGTAGTGTACATATTTACAGATGTGAATATAGTCTCAGCGGGGATGGCCTGTCATTAGACTCTGACAAGGAGACCCCGCTACACATATATATAAATTCCCCTTTATGTAGACAGACCTTTGGGATTGGTAGTGTTGTGAATGGCTCTCTGGTCAAGAATAGAGGAAAGGTGTACACCTCTGTCATTGCCCAGGTTATTTCTTCAGCACCGCAGGCAAATTAGATGGGGCAGTAAAAATTTTTTTTTAACAGATAGATATTTATGGAAGAATAAACTGCATGTCTCCAAAAAATCGTTCCCCCTGCCTGGTATTAGTGTTTTCCGATTTGTACACTGACAACTGCACATGTGCAGCTCAATATACAATCCCAGAATTGGTGTTGGGATGAATGAACTTCCATGTGCATAAGTGGGAGTTATGTCAACATGACTCTGGCAGTAAAGAAGGCCAAAAACTGCTGAACATGGAAGAAGATGGAAAGAAGATTAAAATGCACTGGTGATGGAGCACTGAGGAAGATTGTGGATGTTGCGGCACTGGAAGGCGGCCATACTTGCACATTCTGGTGAAAGCACTAGGTAGGTCAAAACCCCTTTACTTCAGCTTAAGTGATTTGTCATCATGTGCATTAACACACTACAATAGGGACTGTCCCCAATTACAGAAAACTGCTGAGGAGCAGTGGTCTCCAGTACTTGAATAAAGCATTTTTGATACAGGCAGAATATCTTGCAATGTGGGTATTTCAGGTATAAGGCTATGCCTCCTCCTCATAACAATTAACATTTTTAAGAAATGAAAGCTGTAATCTAAATATACAGAATAAACTTGAACACCTTTAACCACTTCTAACCCAGACAATTTTAAATTAACGGCCAAGTGGGAGCACTGTTATCCAGAGGTGGACATCATATGACGTCCTCCAGGTACGTGCCTCTTGTTCACTCTAGGGACCCTGCAGCGGAGTGATCTGTCACCCACTGTATCCACTAGACACAGCAGAAGATAGACCATTGTACAGGGCCGGTCCTGATACCATGCGATCTCTGTGACCAATCACAGTGACCATATGTCAATAGTACACAATGGCTTTCATACATTGCCATTTATTGTGCACTACTGTGATCTCTGTTATTGGTCACAGTGATTACATTGTACAGGCAGGGCCAATTACAGCATCCATGTACCATGTGATAGCGGTGGCCAATCATAGCTATCACCATTGTACACAATTTCACATGAATGGATGCCAGTCATAAAAAAAAAAAAAAAATTATTGCTTAGAAATCCTGATTACCTTCCCAGAGAAGTACAGTGTCATTACGGTGACACTGGGGGTTATTTACAAAAGGCAAATCCATTGTGCACTACAAGTGCACTGCAAGTGCACTTGGAAGTTCAGTTGCTGTAGATCTGAGGGAAAATCTGAAATGAGGCTAAGCTTTCCTAATTTTATTATACAGTCATGTGCAAGCTAAAATTATGTTTTTTATTTTCCTTGCATGTCCCCCTCAAATATACAGCAACTGCACTTCCAAGTGCACTTGCAATGCACTTGTAGTGCAAAGTGGATTGCCTAAATAACCCCCACTGTACTGCTCTGGTAAGTTATTTGGTTATTTGGGAGTATTTATATATATATATTTTTTTAATTATTATTATTTATTTTTAGTAACAGCAATGATCAGCGGGACTGCGACATTGTGGTGGACAGATCGGACACTTTTGATACTTTTTTGGGACCAGTGATATTTATACAGTGATCAGTGCTTAAAATGGCCACTCATTACTGTATAAATGTCACTGGCAGGGAAGGGGTTAACACTAGGGGGCGATAAAGTGGTTAAGTGTTCCCTAGGGAGGTGTTTCTAACTGTATTAGGATGTAGTGATTGGAGGAGAGAGATCGTTGTTCCTAATCACTAGGAACAGCAGATCTGTATCTCCTCCTCTGACAGAATGAGGATCTGTCTGTTTACATTGACAGGCCCCCATTCTGTCTCTCTCAGTACCAATCATGAGTGACCAGCGAGCGCGCCCCCTACAGGTCTTAAAGTGACCGACGTACAGTGATGGCGATTTGCCCAGGAGAGCCATCCTGCTGCAGTACAACTGCAGCGGCTGGCCTTTAATTGGAGTAACAATAATAATTCAGTACCTAATTTTAAATCAAAAGGTAAATTAAAACAATACTGCGCTAAAAAGTATGTAAACTGATATTGCTGACCTCTCCTCCTAAAAAAATAAAATATGTACCTGGTTTTCATTCTGGTCCAGTTGTTGTGGTACTTTTTGAGTCTCCTGCAAAAAAAAAATCTCCAAATTAGGAGCTGTGTCACTTTCCCCCATCTCCAAGTAAGTGTCTCAACATACTGAAAGGGGTTGTAAAGGTACACATTTTCTTTCCTAAATAGCTTCCTTTGCCTCCGTGCAGTCCTCCTTCACTTATCTCATCCTTCAATTTTGCTTTTAAATGTCCTTATTTCTTCTGAGAAATCTTTCTGTTCTTCTGTCTGTAACTCCACACAGTAATGCAAGGCTTTCTCCCTGGTGTATAGTGTCAAGCTCGCCCCCTCCCTTGGACTACAGGAGACTCAGGACACCCCGCGAACACACAGCTCCTTTCTCTATCTGCAACATAGAGAGCGTCCTGACTCTTCTGTAGTCCAAGGGAGGGGGCGAGCACGACACTCCACATCGGGGAGAAAACCTTGCATTACTGTGTGGAGTTACAGACAGATAAACATGAAGTGAGGATTTCTCAGAAGAAATAAGGACATTTGAAAGCAAAATCGAAGGATAAGGTAAGTGAAGGAGGACTGCACTAAGGTAAAGGAAGCTATTTAGGAAAACAAATTGTACCTTTACAACCCCTTGAAGTTAGACAGCCAGGCAAAAAGCATTTTCAGAAGAAGGCTGACACTGGCATTCTTTATATAATGCTCAACACAGGTTTCCTTTACATTTGTCTTGCTTTCTCCTTTTTTAATGCCTACAGTATATGTTTCCCCAAAAAAAAAAAAACATTGTTTTACAACACATGCATGTCTATAAAATAGCTTTTCAAGGAGGATTTATTTACAGCAAGATGAATGCATGTTTTTTCCTGATTAGTTAGAACACACAGAGACATGATAGACTGCTTATAATAACTGGTTCGAAAATTTACTTACATGTAATGATACAGTCTCAGCTTTCATCTGATTGCCTTAGAAATGACAGATGAAATATGAAGTAATTACAGATAAGGAGAGGATGCTTGAGGTGGAAAGGCTGAGCTTGCAGAGAGATAACAGGAAGAAGGATAAAAAAAAAAAAATGAGAAATACTAAATGTAGGAGTTTCAACTTCACTGTTTATTTCAGTAAATAATAAAATGAAGGATCTGTGATATACACAAGTTAATATCACACTAGAGCTTTTAAATTACAGAATCATAGTAATTAGGATGATTGTAAACCCCTATTTTTTTTCTAATAACAAACATGTTATACTTACCTGCTCTATGTAATTGTTTTGCACAGAGCATCCCCAATCCTCCTCTTTTTGGGTCCCCACTACCGCTCCTGGCTCTTCATTCTTGCCGAGTGCCCACCATAGCAAGCTGCTTGCTATGGGGGCACATGTGTGGGCATGCTCTTTTCCTGTACGGAATGCATAGGTGTTCCATGTATTCCCATGCAGGTAGTCCCATTCATGTTGATTGGGATGCAGTGGCTGCACGGACACAGACACTAGTCACAGTTTGACAGCTGTGCACACTTGCAAATGCAGCCTGCCTGGACACCCAATCCTGCTTCCCTGAACTTTTGGTCTTCACAGGAATGAGTCAACAGTGGACCCAGCAGTCTCCAGTCAGTCTATTGGCTTGGAGAAGGGAGGGGGAGGAGTGCTTTGTCACTCTAGGCCAGGGGTCTCAAACTGTGGCGATACTATAAGTCCCATCATGCCTCTGCCTGTGGGAGTCATGCTTGTAACTGTCAGCCTTGCAATGCCTCATGGGACTTGTAGTTTTGCAACAACTGGAGGGCCGATTCGTTTTGAGACCCCTGCTCTAGGCTATGGGGCTGCATGTTTCACAACTCTAGTCCCTGCATGTAAGGTTAACTCCACAGGACACTGCAAAATAAAGGAACCCCCCTGAAACAGGAAACCTAGGGCAGCAGTTATAGCCAGGGCCACTGACAGGGCAGTAAAGCCGGTCCTGTTGTACTGGGCACTAGTCCCATCAGCTCCACGGGGGGGACGTGCAGCTTTATAGTTAGTTTCATAATAATAAAAAAATAGGGCTTTCCCGTACTCCTACCTGCTTGGGGAAGGGGGGGGGGGGTCATTTAATTTTCCTGGGCCCCATCAGGTCAACAGAGGGGCCTAGGAGATGAATGCTGTGTAGACGGACAATTTCTTATTTTTGGGGGGGCTGCTTAATTATTTCTGGCTGTCACAGCTAACTGCTTTCCCTGGCGGAGTGGTACTACAATGCTCCCGCGTCCCGTCCTCGGGTGTCGACTGCCAAGACTAATGTGAGGTGACCAGTAAGTATAGCTGCACTAAGGAGGATAGCATGGCTGTACTGCACACAGTGAGTGAAGAACAGAGGATAGAATCTTCACTGTTTCTCAGCACTGTTTGCCAGGACATTTTCTCCCCCCTAGCCACAGTCCGGCCCTCCCTAACGTTGGAAGGACAGTCAACTGGCCCCTTGTCTATGGATGAACACAGTCCGCCTCGGGAGTGCACATGCATGAGTGCCCCCTCAGGATATAGCTTGCTGAGATGGAACCAGTGGTCCCCCAGAAAAGGAGGTAAATGGCCGCTCTGTGCAATGCTATTGCACAGAGCAGGTAAGTATAACATGTTTTTTTATGTTAAGAAAAAAAAGAGGCTTTAGGGCCTACAATTAGGGATACAGTTATATTTTTATTCATTCTAACTTAAGGATATAGATATCTTTCTACTATTGCTAAAATACATTTTTGCATCTAATATCTGATTTATTACCAAATCTGGAAATTATCCTTCAACACATATTTACATGATCTAGGCAAAAACTTATAAAATCATTCTCTATATTTTATTGCATATTTCATTACTAAAACAATTCATTACAGGATACATAATAGAGCTGCAAAAAATGCTAAGTCTGTGCAGTTTTTCAAGACTGCATTAAATGTTCCATATACATTTTATAAATAAATAACATGCATCTAAAATTTGAAGCATTTATTACCTTTGAGAGAACAGTTTGAGTTCACTGAAAGGTTTCCTCTTCAAAGGTCAAAAGTAGCATTTCCTTTCTGGTTTCATGTCACCACCTAATGAAATTAACCATAAGGAACTCTATTAAAATTCTACGTGATAATGCAATGCATGCAAAAAAGTGTCAATATATTTTAACGGTACACTCCATTTAAAACTGAAAATTAAAGTGTACCTGTGGGCATGAACAACATTTTAAACTAAAACCAACTCTGAATGGTAGGCACCTCCAAATGCCTGCATGCCTCTTCTGAAACTCCTACAGCATGCTAGGAGACCAACGCTTCTTAAAGCTCTGGCATGCAAACTCCTACCTCATGTGGCACCCAGCTCACGGGCCCTTCAGGCTCACTTAGCTCTAGTTACACAACCATGCTACACGGGCCAAATCCTGGGCTTTATATAGGGTTTCTTCCAACACCCAGACTCTCTCTCTTCTGAGACTAAGACCCCATACACACGAGCGGACAGATTTGTTCAAATCTGTCCGTCCGACAGATTTGAACAAATCTGTCTGCTGGGATTTTGGTTTGCTCGCGTGTACACACGAGCAAACCAAAATCCCCGCCAGCAGAGAGTGCGCTGACGTGTCGGTGACGTGGCGGTGACGTTGACGCCGCCACGTCACCGCACCAGGAAGTAAAACACTTCCGCGCATGCGCCGAATCCATTCGGCGGCGGTGCGGCGGCGGAGCGGGACGACATGTCTGCTGGTAAGTGTACTAACCAGCAGACATGTCGGGCGGACAGATTCCCACCGGATAGATTTCAAAGCATGCTTTGAAATCTGTCGGGTGGACAAATCTGTCCGCTAGCCCATACACACGATCGGAGATGTCTGCTGAAACGTCCATCGGACCGTTTTCAGCGGACAAATTCGATCGTGTGTACGAGGCCTTAGACTCCATCCAGTCCTCTGGACTTGCTAGTTGTTTCAGCTGTCTCGATAATGCCAACTCATTCAGCTGTCCCAACTCTCCCAGTCCTGCGGGTAAGGAGTCTCTCCCAAATGGTTTGCCTTCCATGGTTGGGGCACACACCTACACTATATTACCAAAGTATTGGGACGCTTGCCTTTACACGCATATTAACTTTAATGGCATCCCAGTCTTCGTCCGTAGGGTTCAATATTGAGTTGCCCATCCTTTGCAGCTATAACAGCTTCAACTCTTCTGGGAAGGCTGTCCACATGATTTAGAACTGTGTCTGTGGGAATGTTTGACCATTCTTCCAGAAGGGCATTTGTGAGGTCAGGCACTGATGTGAACAAGAAGGTCTGTCTCGCAGTCTCTGCTCTAATTCATTCCAAAGGTGTTCTATCGGTTGAAGTGTAGACCAGCAAAATCTTCCACCCCAAACTCGCTCATTCATGGCTTTATGGATCTTGTTTGTGCACTGGTGCGCAGTTATGTTGGAACAGGAAGGAACCATCCCCAAACTGTTCCCACAAAGTTGGGAGCATGATATTGTCCAAAATGTCTTGGTATGCTGACGCCTTAAAGGGGTTGTAAAGGTACATTTTTTTCCCTAAATAGCTTCCTTTACCTTAGTGCAGTCCTCCTTCACTTACCTCATCCTTCGGTTTTGCTTTTAAATATCCTTATTTCTTCTGAGAAATCCTCACTTCCTGTTCTTCTGTCTATAACTACACACAGTAATGCAAAACGTTCTCCCTTGTGTGGAGTGTCGTGCTCGCCCCTCCCTTGGAAAGGAAAGTCAGGACGCTCTCTACATTGCAGATAGAGAAAGGAGCTGTGTGTTAGTGGGCACCCTGACTCTCCGTAGTCCAAAGCAGGGAGAAATCCTTGCATTACTGTGTGGAGTTACAGACAGAAGAACAGAAAGTGAGGATTTATCAGAAGAAATAAGGTCATTTAAAGGCAAAATCCAAGGATGAGGTAAGTGAAGGAGGACTGCACTAAGGTAAAGGAAGCTATTTAGGAAAAAAAATTGTACCTTTACAACCCCTTTAAGAGTTCCTTTCACTGGAACTAAGGGGCCAAGACCAACTCCTGAAAAACAACCCCACACCATAATCCCCCTTCTCCAAATTATTTGGACGAGCACAAAGCAAGGTGCAAAAAGACATAGATGAGCAAGTTTGGGGTGGAGGAACTTGACTAGCCTGCCTGACCTCAACCCGATAGAACACCTTTGGGATGATGTAGAGCGAAGACTGGGAGCCAGGCCTTTTCATCCCCATCAGTGCAAACTATGTGGACAGACTTTTCCAGAAGAGTTGAAGTTATTAAGCTGCAAAGGGTGGGCCAAATCAATATTGAACCCTAAAGACTAAGACTGGGATGCCATTAAAGTTCATGTGCGTGTAAAGGCAGGCGTCCCAATACTTTGGTAATATAGTGTATCTCCACACAAAGGTTCGGTCTCAAAATGGAAGCCTTAAGCTATGGTCAGGCTTGGCTAATAACTAATCTGTACACCTGTGAACTCACACAGCCTGCAGGTCTCCAGCAAAACCTGGAAACACAGGATCAAAGGCTTCATCCCACCCAAGGCACTTTGAATCTTTCAATATTTCAGGCCCCAATCTGGGACTACCAAACCCAGAGAAAGCTGTAAACACAGTCTTATCTGCTAATAATAAACAGGCTGGAGCCTCGCACTCTGTCCTAATGTGAATCCTGTGTCGTTCCTTTATCCGTTTCCTCAGTGGCAGGGCCTTGCACTATCACAGTATGCATAGTTTGCTTCTTTGAACGTTTGCTTTTTCTTTCTCTCGGGCCAGTTCCAAAAATGCTGTCCCCCCCCCCACTTCTATTTGCAATTTGTTTCCTTTAGTTTGCCAGCTGCTAAGGGGACACCCATGAGTGTGCTCTCCTGACCAGGGATGTGTGTGTGTCAATTAAAACACACAGTGCATGGCAAGCCATGACCCTGATCCCACCTCTAAGCTCCTGAGAAAAAGATGCAGGAGCCTACTACCTCCCTACCCTCACCTCTCCTCTACAAGCTGGAAAACAGCAAGGAACAGTGCAGATAGTGAAAGCCCCACAGACACTAACAAGGCAAAGGGGCTACTGAGCTTATCTGAACTTTTTTTTATCTGAAATGTTACTTTCAGTTGTGTTTAGCCTCTCATAAAGTGCAGGCATTATGTGAAAGTGCATGTGCTTGTCTTCTAGGTCCAGCCTAGTTACAGAACTTTGACTTTCCTCAAGACCATGACAGTCCTCCTAGTGGTAACCTCAGGCCCCTGTCATTTAACTGTCAAATGAAACATTTCCACTGGCCAGCAGAGACTTTACTATTCGACAGCTAAATGACAGGGGTGAGACTTAGCACCAGGAGGAGTGGGGCTCAATCCTAACTTTGAGAGAAGTGAAGACCCTGCATACAGGCAGATCTAGGAACCAGAGTTCTGCAAAGGACCAAACAACAGATTTGAAGACAAGAGCAAATAGCACGCTTTAATCGTGAAATTTGTTTATGCACTTTGAAAAAAACTAAAATGCAAAACAGTGAAAAATGTAGGCGCTACTCCTTTAAAGGTAAAGTATGTGAGAAAACCATATAAAGTGTCAACCTAAAAAAGTGAATAAAAATACAAAAAAAAAACACAAAGAGACCAAATCAAAAAAATTCAAAACCATATAGTGTCCATCTCTACATGTTCATCATCCCAACACCATGCTTAAAAAATGGTGGAATAATATTTCTTCTATTCCAAATGATGTGCACCACCCCATGTGGTAAGAATGCTAAGGCCACATACACACGACTGTTTTTCGGGTTCTAAAAATCGTGTCTGGAGCCCACACACGATTGTGTGTGGGCTCCAGAGCATTTTTCATGATCTAAAAAATGGGCATTAAAAATTTCAAACATGCTCTATTTTTTCACAACGTTTTTAATGTTGTAGAAAATGGTCGTGTGGGGCTTTAACGATGTAAAAAAACGGCGCGTGCTCAGAAGCAAGTTATGAGACGGGAGCGCTCACTCTGGTAAAACTACCGTTCGTAATGGAGTAAGCACATTCATCACGCAGTAACAGACTGAAAAGCGCAAATTTGTCTTTTACTAACACAAAATCAGCTAAAGCTGCCCAAAGGGTGGCGCCATCCGCATGGAACCTCCCCTTTATAGTGCCGTCGTACGTGTTGTACATCACCTCGCTTAGCTAGAGCATTTTTCGTGTGTAGGCAAGGCCATTTTAATGATCGGGTTGTAAAAAACGTTTGTTTTTTTTAAACCCTTGAAAATGTCATTTTTTAGAACCCGAAAAATGGCTGTGTGTACGCGGCATAACTCACCAGACTCTCTTGGCCCACAATGGCCTATAAAGCCCCTAAACACTGTAGATTCACCAAGGCAGGAAGGAGAAGGGTTCCCCGGTTTGACTCCTATTATCACCATAAGATTCTGCAGTGATTATGTCTCATGGGCAATAAGTGACATAAGCCAGAATGAAAAATACTCTTATAGTGTAGTAAATATATTGAATAATAGGTGTGCCGAAGTAATAGCAGGTATGCACTCACATTTGCAAGTGACTGAGAGGCACCAACGCAAACAGCCTTCAACAATAATGTCCACACACCACTGCTTGCAACAGCAGAGTCAGCGAGTACTCCACGGACTGGAAATTGTTCCGGAAGTGACATCACCAGAAGCAGTGGCGGCTGGTGATAAAATAATTTGGGGGGGAGCAAACCCCTTCAGGTCCTTACCTGCCCATCTTATACTGTCATGGCTCCCAATGCCTGGACACACTATACACAGAGAACACATTGTATATTGTACACAGAGCACACTATACACAGACCGCTATACACAGAGAACACATTGTATATTATACACAGAGCGCACTATACACAGAAGAGCGCACTATACACAGAGCCCAAACTGTATATTATACACAGAGAACACTATACAATGGGGTTATTGTTTAGGGTGGAGAGTCAGGAAGGGGGGTTATTGTTTAGGGTGGAGTGGCAGGAAGAGGGGTTATTGTTTAGGGTGAAGAGGCAGGCAGGCAGGGGGGTTATTGTTTAGGGTGGAGAGGCAGGAAGAGGGGTTATTGTTTATGGTGGAGAGGAGGTTATTGTTTAGGGTGGAGAGGCAGGAAGAGGGGTTATTGTTTAGGGTGGAGAGGCAGGAAAGAGAGTTATTGTTTAGGGTGGAGAGGTGGGAAGAAGGTTATTGTTTAGGGTGGAGAGGCAGGAAGGGGGGTTATTGTTTAGGGTGGAGAGGTGGGGAGGAGGTTATTGATTAGGGTGGAGAGGCAGGAAGAGGGGTTATTGTTTAGGGTTGAGAGGCAGGAAGAGGGGTTATTGTTTAGGGTGAAGAGGTGGGAAGGAGGTTATTGTTTAGGGTGGAGAGGCAGGAAGGGGGGTTATTGTTTAGGGTGGAGAGGTGGGAAGGAGGTTATTGTTTAGGGTGGAGAGGCAGGAAGAGTGGTTATTGTTTAGGGTGGAGAGGAGGTTATTGTTTAGGGTGGAGAGGCAGGAAGAGGGGTTATTGTTTAGGGTGGAGAGGAGGTTATTGTTTAGGGTGGAGAGGTGGGAAGGAGGTTATTGTTTAGGGTGGAGAGGCAGGACACAGTGCACCTAAGGACCTTTTTTGGAAAAAAAATTCCCTTAAAGGGACATGTTTAAATAAAAACATTGTTTTTTTGTTTTTTTTTTAGATTCTTTTTTTTACTGACTGGGGGAGGGGGCAGCGCCCGGGCGCCCCCTATGGGCGGGCTGCCACTGACCAGAAGCCAGAATTGACAGCAGCGTCAAGTACTGACCAGAAGTACTGACCATTGTAAATGAGCAAGAATTGTCATATCTCCTATCTCCAAATCTCCTACCCAGGGCTGTCTTAATAGAATCATGGGCCCCTGGGCAAAGTAATGCTCTGGGGCCCCTACAATAATAACAGTGCAGGTAAACAGATATCAAGTAGGTAGGAGGCAGACTGCCTTCTCTGTGTATCTATCACTCTCAGTGCCATCATGGGGGCAGTGCGGGCTCAAGGACTAGCTGCTTTGGGAAAAGTGCAGGGGCCCCCATTAAGACAGCCCTGCTCCTACCCTCCCTCCTCCTTTTTCTTCTGTTCCTAGCCAATAGTAATGTTTGTGAGGCAAACAGGTACAGGCTAGCTCAGCTATATGCTAGGGTTCTCCCCATTTAGAAACAGCCTGACATTTAGCTGCAGCAAAGGGTATTAAGGACCGCCGAACCTCTCTTTTTTTTTAATGATAACAACACGTCAACATGTTTCGCAATTGTGCATCCTCAGGAAGGTTCACATTCAATCAACCCCCGGTAAACCTCTACATTAGACTATGTTTACCTGGTCTTTTTATACTGAGCTCCATTGTTTTGTACAAAATTGTTGTTTATCCCTTCAGAACAGCTAAGGGTAGCTTCCTCCAACTGAAAGAAATAGACTGGGGGTGTCTAAGAGAGGGTCGACTATGAAGGTTCTTTTTTATCCAGGTCATGGTATGGCTTGTACTAGTTAGTCACATTCAACCGGACTTGTTCTGTAATGTCGAGGACATCATCGCATTCATCCAAGTTGCTTCCTTGGCTCAAATGAGTGCCAGGGCCATATATCAGCGTTTGAATTATGTACCGTAATTAAAACAGGGTAGTTCCAAAAACTTCTATACCTCCTATTATGTTCAATTACAATCATCTACCTCTACACATTCTATAGTGATGTGACTAAAGAGTTACCCAACTGGGGTATGTGCTTGACACTTTTTTTGAGCCAAGGGAGCTACTTTGAAAAGTTGCTGAACTTTTACATTACAAAACACTTTCAGTTGACTGTGTATTACTACAAGCCGAGACAAGCTTTACTCTCTGCTACAGACCACTGTTTTTATGGAACATTATTTTCTTTTCAAGCAGCTCATCCAAAAACCAAAAGCATAGACAGGTAAATAGCTATTCACTTTACATTCTGAAACCACAAAACACGTGTTTTTGAGAATGCTTCTTATATGTATGTCAGTCATACATTTTACTCATTCAATGGTTCTTTTAAGGCCATTTATTTACTACATGAAAAATGAAAGCTGTCAGTTGTTACAAGAAGCACAAAGACTTTAGCTTTTGTGGGAATTTTTATTTCCTGGTCCCACTCTATGAATGGGTCACCTTTCCTACCAGTCAAGTGCCGTAATTAATGTATGGTGCTGCCCACATTTAAAACGTTAAATTTCACTGACCATAATTATTAATATGAGAGAAAGAAACCCAGTAATCAATGTCAAGCAAAGTCTGGCACCTTTTATGACCACCTCATAAATAATTTTTCACCATTCCCCAGCCCTTTAACAATGAATACAAACCACAACTTTTTTTTTCTTCATCTTAAGCCCAGTAATGTGGTTGTTTGAATGGCAAACAAATTTGTTTTACATGGGCAACTTGATTATGTATCCCAGCTCCATAGAATAGTCCGTGTACATAAAACGGAAATTACATGGGTATAATAATATGAGTCCTTCAGAATGTGGTGGCTATACCACAAAGCCACCATGATATTTGTATGTAGGAAATGTTTAGTCTAATGTACTCAGAAGCAATATGAACATAACTTGGGAGTTGGGACAGAAATAATGTGAAGATTAATTCCAAGGTAGGAAGAAGTTGTTGGCAATTCCTGGAAAAGAAAATGATTAAAGGTTGAAGACAAAGTGCAATTAGATGAGTTTCACATTGAATACCATCCCCTTAACATTTGCTACAGTTGACAAATTTGTAAAGATGCGTCACAACAAATTAACATTATCAGTACCCGAGCTGAAAATTCCTACTTTCACCTATGCCATTTGTTGGTTTTGGCACATTTTCGTATAGGTGTGTTATACAAGTGACAAGGTGCCAGTCATCCAAGCTGTGAGATACCAGCATAGTCTGTTCTTGGCTACAGTAATTTACACTTGGCTGAACACCTCTCAACGGGTAATCACTTAAATACCTGCAGATTCCAAGGAGATGAATTAAAAGGAAGGCTACGTTTTTTGATGATTATATTAAATTTTTTTCAATTGACAATTTGTTTTAAAATTTTCAGGTTAATAAACTGTATAAATATATATATATATATATATATATATATATATATATATATATATATATATATATATATATATATACACACTGTTTATATATATATATATATATATATATATATATATATACACATATATATGACCTGGGACCTAAAGTAACAAAAGCATTGAATTGCAGACCAGTACCTGTGTAGCCTCAACCTTCCAATGCTTCCGATTGCGGTATATGTGCTCTGTGGCACTGGGGGGCTGTAGGGCCACATGTGTGCAATCAATGGCCCCCACAGTGCGTAGGAATCTGGCAATGCTGTAGAAATCTGTCATTGCCTTCAGCCGCAGCTCCTCAGTGGTGGGTCTGATGAACTGGTTGGACATGCGTCTGAGGATTGCAGGGACAACCTGGTGCACACATCTGCTTATGGAGGATTGTGACATCCCAGCCACCACTCCACTTGTACGCTGGAATGATCCACTAGCAAAGAAATTAAGTGTTGCCAGTACCTTCACCAGTGGCTGCACTGCTTGTGAGCGGTGTGTCTTGCTGGTGATGTCACCCTGCAGGGTTGTGGTTAGTTCAAGTATTGCATCTGGGCTGAATCTGAAAAGGCGATACACCTCCTCATCCCCCATGCCAAAGAGGCTCATGCGCGTGCGGTATATCCTTTCACGTGCCCGCCTACTCCGTTCCGGGGGACCCAGTACTAGTGCTAGGACCGCGACTGCCCCTGGCATGTTGGCACACAGAGGTGTTGTCCTTGCAAGTGTGGTTGTTCAGCTTGCTAGTTTCGTCGGTAACGCTGCTGCTGTAGCTGCTCTCCTGCTGACCTGAGGCCGTCTGGAGTAAAGATAAAGCAGCTTTTTGTAGAAATAACTTTGCGCCGGACGGACGAGATACGCGCGGCGCATGTAGCCAGCGTATGGTGCTAATCCGTTCGTGAATCGGGAAATCTCCCTCATTTGTATATTTGCAGGGGAAATCAATAGGCGCGACTGATGCGCCAAGCGAAACTATGCGCTGACGAGACTCCGGCGTCGGAAAGTTAAGCCGATCGGAAATGGCTCGTTTTCTGACGCATCTAGTTTGGTGGGTACAGCCACATAGAAACGACGGCGCATCTTCACAGTTCCGCGGCGCATATCGAATTACTCCAGCGCAACTCTACCTGAATCTGGCCCTATTAGATTTTCTGCAGATTTTTGTCTTCAGATTTACCAAAACAATATAATATGAGGTTAAACCTTAAAGCCACGTACACACGATCAGTCCATCCGATGAGACCGGTCTGATGGACCAGTTTCATCAGTTAACCAATGAAGCTGACTGATGGTTAGTCGCGCCTACACACCATCGGTTAAAAAAACGATCGGGTCAGAACGCGGTGATGTAAAACGCAACGACGTGCTGAAAAAAATGAAGTTCAATGCTTCCAAGCATGCGTCGACTTGATTCTGAGCATGCGTGGATTTTTAACCGACCGTCGTACCTACTAACGATCGGTTTTGACCTATCGGTTAGGAATCCATTGTTTAAATTGAAAACAAGTTGGCTTTTTTTAAACCGATGGATAACTACCGAAGGCACCCACACACGATCAGTTTGGTCCGATGAAAATGGTCCATCAGACCGTTCTCATCGGTTTAACCCAGTGTTTCTCAATTCCAGTCCTCACGCCCCCCAACAGGTCATGTTTTCAGGATTTCCCTCAGATGAAAAGGCTGTGGGAATTACTAAGGCAGTGAAACTGATCAAATCACCTGTGCAAAATAATGGAAATCCTGAAAACCTGACCTGTTGGGGGGGCGTGAGGACTGGAATTGAGAAACACTGGTTTAACCTATCGTGTGTAAGCGGCATAAGAGTTTCAATTTGTATGCAATCGGGCAGGCCCTTACACTACATGGTATTGGTAAATCTTAAGACAAAATCTGCAGAAAATCAAATAGTGTGTATGGGGTCTTAGGGACCTTAGATTGTAAGCACCTTGAATGCAGGGACTCATGTGAATGTACAATTTATATGTAAAGCGCTGCATAAAATGTTACGGCACTATATAAGTACCTGAAATAAAAAAATAAAAATAAAATAGGAACATGGCTCATATTCTTTAGAAGGGGCAGAGGTATACAAAAGTAATGTTATATTACAAAGGAGTTCTCCTTTCTCACACACACAAGATGAGCAGCGATCATTAAATAGCTAATAGCAGTAGCAGGAAATGAAAACAAATATAACAATTGTACAAAACACAGAATGATGGAAAATCAAAGTGCTAGCATAGCACATTGCTAAACCAGTATCAAGCAAGACCAAGGATACACTAATTTGTCATACTACATAATAGCCCATCACAACCCCCCATATGGGGGTGACGAGACATAGCCACTCTCTATGGGATAGCGTCGATTTGGCCTCCAGTCATCCCACAATATCTTGCTCTCCTCCCTTCGCAATCCTTCATTCTATCCGGCTTGGTCCTCCCTGTCCTTGTTCTTTGCTTGGTCTGCAGCAGGCCTGTTTTGAGCCCACAAATTCTTTACGTGTACTTCTAATAATTTTTTTTTGACACTATGTGAGTCCTATGGTTCTTTCCTCCTCAGAAATGTTTAGATACTTGCAAATTAAACACTTTCTTACCCCATGTACCCTTCTGACTCCACAACCCTAGATTTAATACATTTCAAACAAATTTGCAAATCTGATCCCCACAGACGCATATTAATCTCTGATCTATACACCCACCTCCTAACCCCCAAAACAGTGATGCCCCTGTCTTACGTTAGTAAGAGGGAAAGAGATCTTAACCTTACTATAGACCCAGGTTATTGGTCCTACATCTGGCAGGCTACTAAATCCTCCCCTCCCAATATTACCACTTTGGAGATGAACTACAAAGTACTTACCAGGTGGTATCTGGTCCCCATCAGAATTGCCAAATTCCTCACGTAATACCCACCAGCTGGGCACACACCTTCACATATGGTGGGAATGTCCTGTAGTGTGCTCCTTCTGGTTAAGGCCCCTTTCACATTAGCGGACGAACGGTCCACTAATTACAAGTCCGTATACGGACTTGTAATGTGTCCCTATGGGAGCGGATCCGTTAGCGGATGATGCATCCGCTAAAGTCCGCCTAAGATCCGCGTCCGTCTGGATCCGTTTTGCGGACGGAAGAAAACCCTATTTTTCTTCCGTCTGGTGGATCGGATGCAAACGGACAGATGGTCCGTTTCCATCTGATTCCCCATAGGGGATAGCGGAGGAGAGACAGGGCGGTCCCTGCACAGTGTCCCCGCCCTGCCCGCTGAGCCGACGGACACACACAGAGCGGACCGAAAAACGATTCGCTCCGTGTGAAAGAGGCCTAAAGGTTTTTGTGATCCTAGCAAAACTTTTCGCAACACACTTACTTCCAAACTACAACACTTACACTTACTGCCAAACCCAACTGTAGCTCCCCTGAACAGCAAACCCAAGGCTTTGGTCCACCGCCAATTCAAACTCCTTCTTCACATCACCACAGCAGCCAAACAGACCATTGCTCAGGCCTGGAAATCCCCATCCCCTATGCATACTCACTATGAAACACAGAGTTCCCCAGTCACTGATTCACGCTAAACTAGAAGCTGTTCTTTAGACAAAATGCATACATTTGAGAAGCTCTGGAGACCCTGGGTTACCCATTACCTACCCCCTGGATTTGATGATACCTCGCTGCTCTCATAATTCTCTATGCGTAAGCTCTGTTTCCTAACCCTGCATTAATTATTGATGCCCAAGCCTCCCCTGGGTTGCACTGTGGGAGGTTAAAGGGCACTGTGGAGGCTGAGTGCTCTCAGGGGCCTTGGAGCACTTTAGGCTATTATGGGAGGTTTGAGGGCACTATGGGAGTTGGGAGGCACAGTGGGAGGTTAAGGGATCTACAGCTGACTGGAGGCATGGGAGATGGGAGGCCTTGGTCCAGGGGTTGAGAACCATTGCTCTAAAGGGGAATATTTGGAGACAAATTAGGGTAATGCTCAGACATACACTTTAAAATAAATCTGTGGATAGAACAAAAAATAAAAGCTGTTAACAATATATGTTATCAGAACATACCCGATGGAGAAGTAGTTCATTCATAGAGTTTCCGGCAGGTTCTTCATTCCCTTATCGTGGACATTAGGCACACTCTATGTACTGTATATACAATACAATGCCCTATGTGACCTATCAGCCAGCCCAAGCTTTTATGTGGAGGGTCTGCTCCTTTGCTAATGCAAATGGCAACCTTTGAAAAGTCCATATACACTTAGCTAACTTAAACAGGCACCGAGCAGGAGTGAGTTTAGTACCAACAGGTATGTGCTGATAGCTTATGCTGTTAGCTACTTGCCGTTGCTGTCAGCTTTGTCATTTTATTTTATCCACATAATCACTTTGAATCAAACCTGTGGGAACAATGAAACCAGCAAACTGCAGCTGCAGCAAATAATTGACAGCCTAAACTGTCGGGAAATACATTTTGGATTAGGATTTGGCCCTCCTGACTTTCTGATAACCATCATTACATTTTGGGTTGGTCTACTTATTGCTCAGATCACACAGTCAGTTTATGTTTAGAGCCCCAGTAGCATGGCACTAAACATGCACATAAATCCCTGTTGCAAGCAGGCTTATATGATATGACAAATATGACAAATCACATTTTGTAGGTAAACATTTGCAAATGCGGAGATTCCTTCAGCCTGCCAGTCTTGTACTGCAGTATCGTCCCCCCTGACCTCTATACTTCTGCTAGCCAAGACAATCCCTGCTAAGCCATAGTGTCCCACTCTTGCCTGTCCTATGTCTAGTATTAATAAAATCATTATATTTAATTCCTAGCATTTTATTAAATACGGTATATAGATTTTTGCTTCTCACACCAGAGACATTAATGTAAAGCCAGAAGGTGCTGTGGACCTGAATGGCCAGGGACCCAGAATAATCATGATCAAATCAGTGAGTTGTTAAAACATGACTTCTACATGTAGATCTGATTGTTCTAAAGAATATCATGCAGTTCTGGAATCCAGATAATCACGTGTTGAATGGACAAATCTAAGCATACTATCTTTTTGGCAGCAATTTAAAGCGGTTGTAAACCTCAGTCATGAAATCCTAGCAAAGCATATATATATATATATATGTATAAACTAGTGTTTACTTATCTTTCTCCAAAGGTCTAAGTGCTGTTTCGATCTGATGCTTTATTCCTCTGTTATCAGAATAAGTCAATTCTGCGAAGTTTTCCCAGAACATAAAATACATTCGTGTGTGGGGGGGTGCCTTTCCTTCAATCACACACCTCCCCACCCTCTCTTCTCTTGACAGATGGAGAAAGATATTAACTTTTCTGCCCTTTTGAAAGGTTGTAGGGAAGAGAAGTCTACAGATAAACATCTGAGGCCTTATTATCTGAGGCTGTTCACTTCACTGAGTATATGTGAGGGTTTACAACCACTATAATTATAGCCAGAGTGTGGAAAAAGGCTTCAGTTTGCTTATGTCAGGCCATGCAAAACAATTCTTATGCCGCGTACACACGATCATTGTTTGTGATGAAAAAAAATGACGTTTTCTGTGAAGTAAAAAACGACGTTTTTGAAACGTCACTTTTCAAAGACTATGTTGCATACACACCATCGTTTTTTTCACAAAAAGCGAGGTTACGTTCACCACTCTTTTCCATTGAAGCTCGCTTCATAACTAGCTTCTGGGCATGCGCGGGTTGAAAAACGTCGTTTTAAACAACGTTTTTGCTACACACGGTGACTTTTTGTGAAACAAAAAACTACGTTTTGAAAAACGACACAAAAAATTCAAGCATGTTGGAATTTTTTTTTGGTCGTTTTTTTTAAGACAAAAAACAACGTTTTGCCCACACACGATCAATTTAAATGACGTTTTAAAAAACTACGTTTTTTTTTCATCGCAAAAAACGACCGTGTGTACGCGGCATTAGATCATGACTCATGAAAAATTAGCTAGCATCTTGAATAATACTGGTAGGCACCTTTGAAAGGTTTTGAGCCCATGGGCTCATTATTATTATTATTATTATACACAATTTATATAGCTCCAACAGTTTACGCAGTGTTTTACAATGTATAAGGGGGGCAGCACAATTACAGTACAGGAGGGTCTTGCTCGTAGAGCCTAAATTGTAAAGGGGGGAGGGTGGTGGTACATAAGGTAATAGCTGCAGAGAATGATTTGATGGGGGTGGCTCTGGGACACTTGTTAGGTGGGTGTGGGATAGGCTTCCCTGAATAAATGAGTTTTCAGGGCTCTCCTAAAGGTGGATTTGCATTATTCGCATATTGACCTATGATATCAGGCAATGTATTTAGATGCTTTTAGAGTCCTCTGCAATTTTTTTTATTTTCTTTGTTTTCTTCTGATTCCTTTTTTAGTTTCTTTCTACTTGCTTAGACACTATTTAGAGATTGTGACATGGTGTTACGCTTGTGGGCAGGTTATGGGGTGGTCACCTCATCCTTCATGTTCCCCTGCTCATTGGGCAGCAAGCCAGGGTCACATGAGAGGCTTGCCAGAGGGTGGGCTTTTTAGGGGTACGCTTGGCAGTTTAGATAGGGTCACTTGCCTTACACAGGGGGTATCTTTACTTGAACAACTGACTGATCTCTAATAAACTCTCCCAATGTTACTCTACATAACCAAAGTGACTTGGGCATTTAGGAGGGACAAGTAGAGTCCTTGCCCTTCTCACCAGTCCAATGTATTACCCCTGCCTCACTCACACTAGCCTTGGTGCAGAAGGAATACACACAACATCTCCCTCATTGCAAGAGGCTATCTCACCAGTAAGGCCGCGTACACACGATCAGACCAGTCCGATGAAACTGATCTTAAGACCAGTTTCATCGGACCAATTCGATGGTGTGTACGGACTATGAGACCATTGTCCGTCGGACCAAAGTTATAAAACTTGCTTTAAAATCTGTCCGACGGACACCTGTCCATCAGACAAAGACAATGGTTAGTACACAAAAGCATCGGACCAAAAACCAGAGCATGCTCAGAATCAAGTCGACGCATGCTTGGAAGCTTTGAACTTAGTTTTTTCAGCACGTCACTGTGTTCTACGTCACTGCATTCTGGTCTGATTGGATTTTTGGTCCGATGGTGTGTACGCACATCAGACCATCAGACCACTTCAGCGTGGTCCGATGAAAACGTTCCGTCGGACCAGTCTCATCGGACCGGTCTGATCGTGTGTACGTGGCCTCACATGTACATGCTTACAGCAGGCTGCTGGAGAAACCTGTGTTACCCTTGGTAACCACTTTATCTTCACACTGTATGATTTCTTAAGCCATTATCTTCCTACCCCAGTGTGCTTTTAGTGACCTTTAGTAAATTCAGATCATGCAAAGGCAATGCTTAAATGCTTTACTTGAAATAATAAACATTAAAGTAGATGTAAACCCAAAATAGGTTGTTTTTTTTTTTTTTTGGTGTCACAATGAGTATAAGCTTTCCTATCATCTGTGCCCAGTCTTGCCACAGTGAGTTAATCCAGCTCTGAGCAATCCTCTTTTCTTTCTTTTTTCAGTGAGATAAACGGACAAACAGGAGAAAACTTTTGTCCGTTCCTCCCCCTTGCTGTGAATGACAGGTTATTTACATATCTCATGCACTAGCCTGAGACAGGCCTTATTTTATAATTCCCACCCACACTCCTTTTCTGAAGTCATGTGGTTTCTTTTATGGATTTTGACTGAATGTTAGTGATCATAGCAGAATTTAGTGTAAGGAATACACAGGAGAAAATGCATGTTGACAAGGGGAGTGTAGAGGTGGGCCGGAAGGCTGCTGACATCACAACTTCACCCACCGAGCTCCAGACAACAGACCCACCCACAGAATCTGCAGATTTTCAGTTCTTATAACAGACAGAGGGGAGATATTTGGCAGGTAAGATTACATGTAGGAGGCATGTATATCCTTATAGATCAGCACCATGGCAGTATTTTAGAAAGAATGAGTGTGGGTTTACATCAACTTTAAGTCATATACAGACCACTGTCCGAAATAAAGTGCAGTATTTTCAAAAACATCCCTAGTCCCTAATTTCAGGCTTGTGGCTGCCCCAGCATACCTGCATATGAAAGACTCCATATCTGGATGAGTCTATGGTGGCAGTATCCAGGATTGGCATATTCAGGGCAGACTGCAGTTCCAGCAATCCCCCTAGGTAGCAGGAACTTCGACCTTGGCGTGGCATCGGAAATCCAGACTCCGGCAATGGCAGTGAGCAAGACCCAGTCTCTCATCTTAGTACGAACCCCTTTAGTGAGACAGATATCTTAGTAAGTAGAGCATAATCAGTGTACTGCAACCAAGTGCAACCAATATAAAGTACAAGCAATGCTATAATACAGTAAAAAGTCTCAGTTTTGTGTATGAATTCCACTGTTGTGCAACTCAAAGTGATAGTTCAGGATAATATTAAAAAAAAATGTGATCCAGTGAATTCAGTGACTACCATCTATGGCTGGAATGCCTGCTGCCCTACAAATTAGGACCCCACTACAGTGCCGCAGGAGGGTCTCTGAGCCACGCTGACCTCCTCTTGGGGTGCCAATAAATCATGTGTAGCCAATAGGAGATCAGCGTAGTTCAGGGACGTTCTGTGGAGTACCTGGTGGCATCCTAAAAGACATCCTAACAGGTGATTGGAACTCTGCCTACACGCTGCTGATAAAATGCTAGATTGTGAAGATTGCAACACTTTGTGGGAAGTTCACTGATTGATGCAGACTTGATGCTACGCTGATCCACTTTTTATCTACTGTATGTTTCAACTGCTGATCAATGTTATATCATCGCTTGTTTTTTCACCACTTTTTTGCTTTAAATTGTGAAAGTAAATCTTGACGCATACGGTTTATTCAGATAAAGAATTATGTGCTAATTCACCTGTGGATTTATGCTGTCTGTCTCCATTGAGGAGATTTCCACTCACTTTCTGTTACAGATACACAGCAAGAAAAAAGGGAAAACCACCCCAAAGTGCCCAAAATACGACCATCTTCAGAACAGCTGTAAGTTTTAAAGAAGTTTTAAAGGCAAAAGTTTTTTTATCCTAATGAATTCTATGCACCCCCTTAATTACCTACCTGAGCCCCATCTCTCTCCACCAATGTCCACAATCTCCTCAGCCATCCAGGACACTCCTCCTGATCGGCTGAGACAGAGCAGTGGTGCCATTGTCTCCCACGGCTGTCAATCAAAGTCAGTCAGCCAATCAAGGGAGAGGGGGGGCAGGGCCAGGTTGGGGCTCTGTGTCTGAATAGATACACGGAGCTCTGACTCGGCTTGGGTGCCCCCAGTAGCAAGCTTCTGGCTGAGGGGCACGAGGGACCAGAGAAGAGGAAAAGAGTAGGATACAGGTTGCTCTGTGCAAAACCAACTGCACAGATGAGGTAAGTACTGTATAACATGCTTATTTGATCTTATTTTTTAAACAAGCCTTTACAATCACTTTAAGCGTTCTCCTCAATCTTGTCCTATTAACTGTGACCACGTGCATAGGAAACAAGCGTAAACTTTCCCAATGGGTTGCAGATAGCAACAAAAAATAAAAATATAATAAAGTTGGGTAAGCCAATGCATTTCAAAAAGATAAAGGGGGCACAGGGCTGGAGATATAAGGATCAGGGGTGGAGAAATAAATGATTATGGCTAGTAAAAGGACTAGGCTATAGGATCAGTGATATAAAAGGTTTTAACGACTGATGTATTGACTGTTCTTGCTAGAGTTCAGCAATACAGTGGCACTTGTATGCCCTGTACACACGATCGGATATCTGATGGAATCTAATCCGATGGATTTTTTTGTCGGATATCCGATTCATCAGTCTTGCCTACACACCATCAGTCAAAAATCTAACCGTGTCCAACGCAGTGACGTAAAACACTACGACGTGCTGAGAAAAATTAAGTTCAATGCTTCCGAGTATGCGACAACTTGATTCTGAGCATGCGTGGATTTTTCTCCGATGGAGTTCCACACAGATGTTCGTTTTTTTTTCTATCTGATTTTTATCCATGGAAAAATTTTAAAACATGTTCTATGTTCTATTTTTCACCGATGGAAAACAAACGGTCTGTTTTCATCAGACAAACCGATCGTGTGTACAGGGCTTTACTGTTCAATCCTTATTTCCAGATGGACTGCTTCTATGGGTCCCAAGAACCAAAATGATGTCCAGCATTTGCTACCACAAATTGCAATACACCAAGTAGCCCAGGCCCCTCTCTTCTCCCATGATTCAAGCAGCAAAAATTACAGAGGTTCTAACCCTATCCTCAAATATTAAAATCAAGGAGGTTGATAAAAGAACGGTTTTAGGTAAAAAAAAGAAGGAATCAAAGGCCCCGATTCAGAAAGGACTGATACGCCGCGTAAGTCCACGGATGCGCTGTCGTATCTATGCGCCTTATTTTTTAAATTAGATACGCCTGAATTTTGGCTTAATCCGACCAACGTAAGTCTCCTACGCTGTCAGATCTTGGGCGCATATTTACGCTGGCCGCAAGGGGCGCTTCCATAGATTTACGCGTCGAATATGTAAATGAGCAAGATATGCCGATTCACGAACGTACTTGCGCCCGCCGCTGTAATCTACACCGTTTACGTAAGGCTTACGTCCGGCGTAAAGTTACCCCTGCTACATGAGGCGCAGGTAATGCAAAGGTATGGGTCAGGGAACGACGCCGTAAAATTTTACGTCACGTACGCCATTTACATAGTACTACGTGAATAGGGCTGTGCGTAGGTTACGTTCACGTCATAGGCGTATCTTAGGCAGCTATTTCGGCGTAACTGTGAGCATGCGCACTGGAATGCGTCCAAGAGCCGACACATGCGCAGTTCGTTTTTTGAAGCTCAGCTCATTATTTGCATGGGGTCACGCTTCATTATAATATATCACGCCCACTTCTACCTACTTTGACTTACGTCGGCTTACGCCGACAACTATACGCTATGCCGACGTAGCGTTGAGCGCATATTCTTTGAGAATAGCATGCTTGCCTCTTAACGTGAATCTACCCCTGTATTTTTATCTCTAATTACATGTTCACAAATAACTGTAATTTGCAGTTGGTAATGAAAATTATGCTACTTGTTCCAATTGCTTACATTTCCATACAGAATTTGCAAATGTTACACCATTTGTAAGTAGAAAAGCAGAGAAGAAAATGGATTAAGATGGCTAAAACATAACAGGAAATGTATACAGTTCACCACAAGCTAGGTTTTCATGCAAGATGCTTTCAGACAACCTCATTTTTGTTCTCTTTCGCTTGTTACATTTCCGACCAATCTCACTGATCATTTTACAGATTCTGCATGTAAATAGATGATAATAGCTGAACATTTTTCAAAAAAGGTTCCCACAAATCAAGTCCATAAAAAAATCACATTGAGAAAGTTTGACTTCATTAGATGACCTGAATAGAATGTAATCTTGAGCCAAAGTTTGTAAAACTAAGAAAAAATAAATAAAATAAAAGTGAATACTTGAAACATATGTTACTAAATGACTTAACTCCCCCATCCAATGGTTTCCTGTGCTTTACAATAAAAGTGGTTTGAAAACCACGCATGCAGCCAGCTGTGGGGTGGAATGCCCGACATATGTTCCTACAGGAAGACTTCCTTATTGTCCGTGTAAATATGAATCAACCCCAAAGAATGGTCCAACCTTTTGATGAGCTGTCCTTTGACTTTGTGATTTTTCTTTTTGTAGGAGAGAACACAGCTGTTATGTTCAAAGATGATGATGTTAAACGTTCAAAAGCAGAGGAGGGGAAATTCAACACAAGGAAAGATAAAATAAATAACTAAAAAATGTAATGTGCATCCTAAGCAATAAAATAATAACCTTTTGGATCTCTTACATCTGCACATTTGTAGACAGTGTTTATGTCATCCCTTAACAGGCATGGATTTCTTTCAACGTGCATTTTACATTAACGTAATTGTAGCCAATAACCCGTACTGTTTGGCAAAGGTTGAGATTTTTTTTTTTTTTTAATGAAACAAAAGTCCAATGTATGGAGTTTTTTTTTTCTTTACTTAAAAGACATGCAATGCAGAGCTCTGGGGTGTTGATTTACAGCCTATACATATTGCGGTTTAGTAACTGCTTTATCAGATTTTGGACCACGCTACTGAGATTTGAAGCTTTCGTACTTTGGCAGGAAAACCTAGCTTTGTCAATGGAGAAATGTTCTCATGCTAAGCTATACAGTCAACAACGTTCACCTTCTCTGAGCCCTTTTGGCACATGATACGGATAATCCACATCTTGTGCCAAAAGTTTGTTTTTCAAAAAAAAACATAAAGGATGCTTGCTGGAACAATAGCTATGAAAAGGCCAAATTGACAAATGTTGCATGTATGTATATATATATATATATATATATATATATATATATATATATATCAAAGAGGGATATAAAAAATAAAAAAAGAGATATAAAGAAAAGTCAAAGAATAAGAGGAGAGTGCTCTATAATAAGGTTACCAGATGGTTTAGGGCCATCAAAGACAGCTGAGCTTGTTATGGTTCATTAACTTCTCCTACTGAATTCTGGAACTTGATGTCCTTCTTGTCTTAGGGAGATAAAGAATGAGGGCTTAAAAGCATGAAAGTTAAAAAGTCGTAACTGACTTGCTGATGATGCCGTGGAATTTCGGAGACAAACTCTTATCAATAGCGCACAAGGTTTATTTCGAATTTAACATGACTGCTTTCCAGATGTACATAGGTGGAGATTCAGTGACAGCTTTGAGATGGGAGGTGTATGGCAAACATATGTGTATTGGTAGCTTGATATGTAATCATTTTTAAATCGAGGGGGTCATACTTGCCATCCAGATCCTAAATAGCAAACACACTATAGCCTCGGCAATGCATAGAAATACCTTGAGAATGCAATATTTTTATCTTAAAGCGGAGGTTCACCCAAATCACAACACTGTACTAAACACATTAATGTACAATCTAGATACACAATAGCCCTAAGAATTTTTTTTACACATTTAATTACCTTAATAATTTAGACTTACAGGGTTTCACTCCTGTGGGAGAGTAGGCGTCTCCCAGGGGCTGCAGTGTTTTCTGGAGTTCAGCGCAGTGTGTACTGGGAGCACAGTGTTGTGCTTCACAAGATACAACGGGAACGCCATCCTTCGAAATCCCGCAAGATTGTCCAGTAAGAAGCACCGCGTGACGCCGGTCACGTGATGGGGTCGTTGCTGAGAATCGCCGCTTCCAGGAAATGATTGCTTGTGGCCTTCAGAATGCCCACAAGCAAAATGGAAACTCCCTGGAACTAATTTTATAACTACTTATTTGCCACGAAAACGGACAGCGGATGTTTACAGAGACCTAACAGGTGAGTGTACCTTAGTATACTGAAACCCCATTGAATGCTTAAAAAATAAAAATAAAAGATCGGCCGCAGAACCCCCGCTTTAAATTACTGTACAATGTAGGTGTACGTGAATTAATAAGAATCTGCTCCATTCAATAAATTTGCCTAATTCACTGAACATCCAGTTTGATTGATTTTTGACTCCATAGCTTTCAGAAGAAAACCAGGCTCTACTACTTAATATTCACACCAGCACCAGAATCATTACTTATCAATAACACACTGGATAAAAGCAGATTTTTGTACTCACTGTAAAAAATAAAATCTAAAGCAGTTTATTGGCACCACCCACCTGGTATATGCCCTGCCTCTAGAAGTTTCAACACAAACCAAATCCATTCAAAAGGCACTGCTCCTCCTACTCCACTGGCTTCCACTCACCCAACAAATAAAATTGAAAGTACTAACAATAATGTACAAAGCCATCCACAACTCGGCCCCCAGCTACATAACTAACCTAGTCCCAAAATACCAACCAAGCCGCTCTCTTCGGACCTCCCAAGACTTCCTGCTCTCTAGCTCCCTTGTCACCTCCTCCCATGCTCCCCTCTATGATTTCTCCAGAGCTTCTCCCATCCTTTGGAACTCCCTACCTCAATCTGTCCAACTGTCCCCTAATATATCAATCTTTAGACGATCCCTGAAAACTCTTCTTTTTAAAGAAGCCTATCCTGCTTCTAACTAATAGTGTTGCTCACGAATATTCGCATTGCGAATATTCGCTACGAATATTGCATATTCGAGTATTCGCGAATATCTCGAATATCGCGACGAATATTCGCTATTTCGAATATTCCAAATTTCGCACGCAATCAATTTCGCATTCGCGAATTTCGCAATGGCGAAATTTCGCAATAGCGAAATTTCGCAATCACGAATATTCGATATTTACGAATATTCGCGACCGCATATGTGAAATTTCGCCCGAATATTCGTAAATATCGAATATTCGTGATAGCGAAATTTCGCATTAGCGAAAATTCGCAGCGAAAATTCGCATTGGCGAAAATTCGCAATTTTTTTTTTTTTTTTTTAATATCACGAATATTCGATATTAACGAATATTCGCGAATATTCTTCGAAATATTCGCGAAATATCGCAAAATCGAATATGGCGTATTCCGCTCATCACTACTAACTAACACTGTTTTACTTCCTCCATCAGCTCATCCCCCACAGCTATTAACTTTTGTATCAATTGACCCTCCCTTTTTAGATTGTAAGCTCTATTGAGCAGGTCCCTCTGATTCCTCTTGTATCAAATTATAATGTAACTGTCATGTCGGCCTTTATTTTGTTAGTGCTGCGCAAACTGTTGGCGCTATATAAAACCTGTACTATAATAATAATAATAGTGGCTATACCCTTGCACATACTGAGAAAGCCAGCAAATAGCCAGCAGTGAAAGAAAAAGACAGTAGCACAACAAACCCTTTCTGAAAAAAATATCTTACTATGGCAACCAGGCCCGGACTGGCCATAGGGCATATCCGGCAAATGCCGGTGGGCCGCGGCGGCCCGCGGGCTGCATGTCATATCTCCCGCCAGTGTAACATGCAGGGGGTCCAGAATTGTTAGGGGGTGTCTGTGTAGCACACTGTGGTGGGATGTGTAATGATAAAGGGGTCCAGAGGTGCAAGGTGCTGTGTAATGTAAAGGGGCCCAGAAGTGCAGGGGGCTGTGTAATATTAAGGGGTCCAGAGGTGCAGGGTGCTGTGTAATGTTAAGGGGTCCAGAGGTGCAAGGTGCTGTGTAATGTAAAGGGCCCTAGAGGTGCAGGGTGCTGTGTAATGTAACAGGGTCCAGAGGCGCAGGGTGCTGTGTAATGTAAAGGGGCCCAGAGGTGCATGGTGCTGTAAAAATGTAAAGGGGTCCAGAGGTGCAGGGTGCTGTGTAATGTAAAGGGGCCCAGAGGTGCAGGGTGATGTGTAATGTAAAAGGGTCCAAAGGTACAAGGTGCTGGAACCCCACATTCCATCATTAACCACCGCCGCGAAGCACCGCCACCATGCCCCCCCGGCTGCTCAGTCTAAAATGCCGGGGCCTATTTCTTTTCCCAGTCCGGGCCTGATGGCAACATACCTAGCACACTAAAGAACCCAAAACAAATAGGCACAAGCTGTGTCTCCCAACAAACTACTGGAGAAACAGAATACAAAAATCCATGTCTCTCCTGGAATTTATTGAGGGACACAACAGACATTTGAGAATCCTAAACCATTCCCAAAATGGAGAAGGGAAAAAAAACATCCAAAAGCAACTCATCAGTATCCTGGTGTAATTAGTCAGCTGCAGGTGAGACCTTGCACCCAAAACCGGCATCAACTGAAGCATTAACTGAAGCTGTGATATTCACAGACATAGGTGAGGGGGGGGGGGGGAGACCCGGACACGGTCGGGGATTGAAAAGAAGATCAATGACCTCCGGCGTCTGGTCAGAAAGAAGCTGGCCAAAATGGTAGCCCATGCCAGGGCCACAGGAGGGGGCCCACCATGCCCTGTTAAGCTGACAGTGGAGGAGCGTGTGGTGGCCCAGACCTTTCATAGACAACAGGTGGAGGGCCTGCCCGGCTATGACTCAAGTCATGAAGGCGTGATGCCAGGTAAGGTTTTTTTTCCCTATCAGGTGTGTAGCATGTGTGGGGGAGGGGGTGAAAGGGAATATGTGGCAAGTGTGTGAATCCTCCAACCTGTGAATGTTTTGTGTCATCCACAGATGAGCAGGAGGGTACTGGGCCATCTGGGCTGACCACACCATTCCAGCCTGATGAGGACCCCACGACAAGGCCGGAGTCCTCGGAGGAGGTTGAAGAGGAGGAGGTTGAGGAGGAGGAGTTTGAGGAGGAGGAGGATGTCATGTCAGCCAGTGAATTGCTGTTTTTGGAGGAGTCTTCCTCTCTGGCTGGCAGCAGCCAGCCCTCCATAAGGGCTAGCCCCTCCCACTCCTCCCCCAACATGGCTCTTCTCCCAAGGGCCTCCCCTTCTCCCCAGCCACAAGCCTCAGCTGGAGGCAGGAAGTCGTCCCAGAAGACCAGGCTTCTGCCCGCCAATCTGAGAAGGGACCAGGCCCTTCAGACCCACCATCTGGGACAGGTCAGCCAGACTTTGGGGCGGATGGAGGAGAGCCTGTCCTCCATAAAGGATATGCTTGGGGACCTGGGCTGCCACTCCCGGGCTCTTACAAACTGCCTAAACGCACTGCAGACTACAACAGCAGACGTTGGGCAGGATGTGAGGGCCCTCACCCAGCCTATCCAGGCCAACACGGCAACATTAGGTGCTGGCCTGAACAGAATTGCCGTGGCCTTGGAGGGCAGGCCGCCACGTGGGCAGAGACCAAGGGCTGCTCCTCCTTCCCCGGATTACCCCCCCCCATGAGTCTCCCCTGAGGAGCCGGGGTCGCGGCAATAATTTGTTTTTCCCCCTTTTTTTTGCTGGAAATTTTTTTTTTTTGCTGGACATTTTTTTTTTTTGTGATGTGAATGTTTTTGGAATGTGGGGGTGATATTCCTGCCGGCAAAGGGGTGTCACCCTCAGTTTTGGTGGAGAAGGGTTCCCCAGGACCAGGGAGAAGTGATTCCCAGGTCCTTGTGAATGGTGTATGAATGTACAGTGACATAATTGGAGCCGTGGCGTGGCGTTGCTGCTCACAAGCCCAGCATGGTGGGCTTGTGCTAATCCAATTAGATGAGGATGTGATGTGTCTGTGCTAGGGACCACAGTGGTGTGCATGCATGCATTCTCATTGTGCCATGATTAATGTGTGTGTTTAACGTGCAAAGATGCCCAATGTGAGCTGTCTCCTGGCTGCTCTTCCCTCAGAAGACGGGGTAACCTCGGTTAGGGGGGGATTGTCTGGTTCGGGGGTCAGGTCATCACGTAGGTCAATCTGCAGGCCCTTTCTCACTGCGAAGTTGTGCAGAATGCAACATGCACAGATGATCTGGCACACAAAGTTTGGGGAATACAACAGGGTACCCCCAGACTTATCCAGGCATCGGAAACGTGACTTCAGGAGGCCAAAGGTGCGCTCCACCACTGCACGTGTTTGGTTGTGGGCTTCATTGTATCTTTCCTCTCCTGGGGTTTGGGGGTTCCGGATAGGAGTCATGAGATGGGGTCCCAGTGCATATGCAGAGTCACCTGTAAGGAAAAACACAGGAGGATGTTAGTCATGCATGTGCCCCTTGTGATGTGTGCATCATGGGGGGGGACAGTCATGCCTGCCACCCATGTCACTCACCAACCAGCCAGCTGTCCCCATACACGTTCTGTTTGAATTCCATTCGGATGGGGCTCTGATTGTATATGTAGCTGTCATGGCTGGATCCGGGGTGTTTGGCACGGACGTGCCATATGAGGCCTTGGGCATCGACTATCACCTGTGCGTTGATGGAATGCCAATGCTTCCGATTGCGGTATATGTGCGGTATATGTGCTCTGTCTCATGAGGGGGCTGGAGTGCCACATGTGTGCAATCAATGGCCCCCACGGTGCATGGGAATCTGGCAATTCTGTAGAAATCTGTCATTGCCTTCAGCCGCAGCTCCTCAGTGGTTTGTTTGATGATTTGGTTGGCCATGCATCTGAGGATTGCAGGGACAACCTGGTGCACACATCTGCTCACGGAGGATTGTGAAATCCCAGCCACCACTCCACTTGTTCTTTGAAAAGAGCCACTGGCAAGGAAATGGAGTGTTGCCATGACCTTGACCAGTGGCTGCACTGCATGTGAGCGTTGTGTTGGGCTGGTGATGTCATCCTGCAGGGTTATGGTTAATTCCAGGATGGCATGAGGGGTGAATCTGAAGATGCGATACACCTCAGAATCACTCATGCCAAAGATGTCTATGCGTGTGCGGTATATCCTCTCCTGTGCCCTCCTCCGTGCCCTCCTCTTTGCTCCTCTAAAGTCAGTAGTATAGCTACTGAGCGAGGATGTCCCTGGCATGTTGACATACAGATTGTTGGGCAACACGTGTGACTGCTCTGCTCCTCACGAACGGTGTTGCTTTCTCTGACATGTAGACGAATTGTCTAATTTTAGACCACCTTTTATATGGTCCAATTTTAGACAGGCCGTGCAGCTGTTGCGCACAGCGCGTAGCCTGCGCTGCACCAACGTTCTTTTGTGGATCCCCGTAACTCCATCATTAGCATATTTGAATAGCAAATCAATGGTGTGTCTAGCGCAGTTTTGCACGGACGGGTGCGCCTGTCTATCGAAATTACGCTGGACAAAAAAAAGTAGATTTCTTGCGTATCTCGTTTTAGGGATGCGGAGTATCGAAACGCATGCGCAAATTTAGACTTACGCCGCGCATCTCCTGTTAGGCCGGTGTAATCGCTCTGTGAATCTGGCCCAATGTTGTTAAACCACATTGCCCCTGTAGAGAATAGGTACAGTATATATGGTATACAACATAGAGCTACCAGCAATGAAACCCCCAGAGATGTAGTGATGGCAATCAGAAAGGCCACTTTCTGAAAACAAGTATTTACTTAATCTGAAAATTAAAAACACTCTAAAATGGGTTTGCTTATGTAAGAATGCCTACTGCATTTAGCCTAGATGAACATATTACACACCCCTGCCATCAGCTTCTTTAAGCTATGAAGCACCCACAATTTGAGCCTGGTGAGCCTTCAGTCTTCCATATCTCATATAGGGATCTTTTTATTTTCATAGATCCAGTGTCTTCACCCGAATGCGAGGGATTGGCAATCCCTACATCACTGTTCCAAACTCAGACCAGGTTATCCCCTCTTTTTCCATTCAGAACCTACTAATGGGTTGAAGGCTGTCTTGCCTTTCTGGTCCGGAAAAGGTAATAATCATGACCCAAGCTAGGGAGAAAGGACTGTTTGACTTTGAATATTTCAATCACTATTGAATAAATTAGAGAAGTTTGACTGCTTTAGGAATTTTAAGTGGTAGTATACACTATACTACCACTTTTACCTACAGGTAAGCCTATAATAAGACTTACCTGTAGGTATAAAGAATATCTCACAAACCTGTACGGTTTAGGAGATATTCCCCTTGCAATGCGCCGCTGATTGCAGCGGGGATCCTCGGCTAAAGGCCCGGCAACCACCGGACCTTGCCGGAATGAAGTCTCCTGCGCGCATCCCAGAAGACAAGCCGAGGCAAGATGACATCTCGCTTGGCGTGGCTAGGTAAGTCCTGCACACCTCGTTCCAAGGTAAGTATTTCATAATGAGCTAGTATGCGCTGCATACTAGCTCATTATGCCTTTTGCCTTTCAGATGTAAAAAAAAAAAAAATGTGGCGGGTATACAACCGCTTTAACGAGCACAAATCAGAGAGGCCTTGGATGTCTTTCTTCCCAGGGTAAAAAGCACATACTTACAGTGTTCCCTATCTATTTGGCATCCTAATCTATTAAATACTTGAGCATCTATGTTTCAGCCAAATGGGATGAGCTAAATATTTTGAAGTATCTACCTTTACTTAGGAACACTAAACAGCATTTACCACAGTGAACCAAACTCTCCCATTCTTGGTTGGGGAAAGTTCCCTATTTAAAATGGACATACATGTATTAACTGCTACCAGGGCCGGCGCTACCACTAGGCGAAGTAGGCAGCCGCCTAGAGCGCACTACTACCTAGAGCGCAACCACAGCCCCTGTTCTGTGTGGGATCGGCTCTCCTCTCCTGTCAAACAAATCTGTTGTGTGCCGCGGCCGCCACCAATCCCCCATGTGTCCCGCTGAGCGCCCCGCTGCGTTGTTAAATCTCCAGTGTATATCACACTCACACAGCGCTGCCTTCGGGACTCCTTTGCTCCAGCCTGTCCCTCTGTCGCAGCGCTGTGTGTCTGTGTGTGCAGCAGAGGGGCGGAGATCAACCAAGAAGGGAGCAATGAGAGGCACAGCTGACCTCCCGCCCAGCGAGGACTCCGTGGAGCGGGTGGATGGCGCTGGCGGCGGCCCCCGGCGGGACACTGTGGAGCGGATAGATGGCGCCGCTGCTGGCTTGTCCCTGGCAGGGTCCAGGGACACACTGTGGAGCGGGTGGATGCCGTTGGCCTGGTCCCGGCGGGGACACCCTGAAGCAGGTGGATGTCGCTAGCCTGGCCCCTGAACAGAGCCCTGATGATCGTGGATGAAGCCACAAACAGCAGAGGTAAAGTAGGACAGATCCTACCCAAACTTCATTAAGCTGTATGGGATGGGAGGGGGGAGATGGTGTGTGTGAGTAGTGCAGGAAGTAGGAGTGGGAGGGGTCAGTGTACATGTCAGGTGGGGGGGGGGGGGTCAGTGTACATGTCAGGTGGGGGGGAGGGGGTCAGTGTACATGTCAGGTGGGGGGGAGGGGTCAGTGTACATGTCAGGTGGGGGGAGTCAGTGTACATGTCAGGTAGGGGGGTCAGTGTACACGTCAGGTGGGGGGGTCAGTGTACACGTCAGGTGGGGGGGAGTGTACACATCAGGTGTGTGGGGGGTCAGTGTACGTGTCAGGTAAGTCAGTGGGGGGTCAGTGTACATGTCAGGTAAGGGAGGGGGTTCAGTGTACGTGTCAGGTAAGGGGGGGGGGGGGTTTCAGTGTACGTGTCAGGTAAGGGGGGGGTTCAGTGTATGTGTCAGGTAAGGTGGGGGTTCAGTGTATGTGTCAGGTAAGGGGGGGTTCAGTGTATGTGTCAGGTAAGGGGGGGTTCAGTGTATGTGTCAGGTAAGGGGGGGTTCAGTGTATGTGTCAGGTAAGGGGGGTTCAGTGTACATGTCAGGTGGGGGGGGGGCAGTGTACATGTCAGGTGGGGGGGGCAGTGTACATGTCAGGTGGGGGGGGAGGGGTCAGTGTACATGTCAGGTGGGGGGGAGGGGTCAGTGTACATGTCAGGTGGGAGGGAGGGGTCAGTGTACATGTCAGGTGGGGGGGAGGGGTCAGTGTACATGTCAGGTGGGGGGGGTCAGTGTACATGTCAGGTGGGGGGGAGGGGTCAGTGTACATGTCAGGTGGGGGGGAGTCAGTGTACACGTCAGGTGGGGGGGGAAGTGTACACATAAGTGGGTGGGGGGTCAGTGTATGTGCCAGGTGGGTGGGGGGGTCAGTGTACGTGCCAGGTAAGGTGGGGGGTCAGTGTACGTGTCAGGTAAGGGGGGGTTTAGTGTATGTGTCAGGTAAGGTGGGGGGGTCAGTGTATGTGTCAGGTAAGGTGGGGGGGGGGGTCAGTGTACATGTCAGGTAAGGGGGGGGGTTCAGTGTATGTGTCAGGTAAGGTGGGGGGTTCAGTGTATGTGTCAGGTAAGGGGGGGGGGTTCAGTGTATGTGTCAGGTAAGGGGGGGGGTTCAGTGTATGTGTCAGGTAAGGGGGGGGTTCAGTGTATGTGTCAGGTAAGGGGGGGGGGGTTCAGTGTATGTGTCAGGTAAGGGGGGGGGTTCAGTGTATGTGTCAGGTGAGGGGGGGGGGGTTTCAGTGTATGTGTCAGGTATGGGGGGGGATGTGTATGTGTCAGGTAAGGGGGGGGTTCAGTGTATGTGTCAAGGTGTCAGGTAGGTCACATGTGTTGCAAGGGCAGAGTAAAGTGAAGTCAGGGGCACAGCGGGGGGCGTCAAAATTAGGTTTCGCCTAGGGTGTCAAAGATGCTTGCACCAGCCCTGACTGCTACTTGTATCCATTTTAAACTCTTCTGGTCAATTTGCCTTCTCTTCTCTTCTAAACCCTTCAGACAGCACTATTATAATATACTTGGAATCACGTGTTGAGGTAGGGGGAGTGGGCCTTCCTCATATGGAACTCTATTATATCTTTATTTACAGTGATGATGTAGTTGTTGACGGGTTCTTCTTCTCCAGCACACACTATGGATCCCATTTGAATAGAAATTTATGAATATCCACTGACTTCCTTAACATGAATTAAAGTGATTTTAAAGGATAATTTTTTTATTTTGAAGAAAAATGTTATACTTACCTGCTCAGTACCATGGTTTTGCACAGAGCAGCCCAGATCCTCCTCTTCTAGATTCCCCTACCAGCGCCTCTGGTTCCTCCTCCTCCTATAATCATGACACATTTATATGAGTATCTTAGGCCGCGTACACACGATCAAATTTATCTGCTAAAAACCGGTCCAACGAACCGATGTTTGTACGGGCGAGCAGACAGGTTTGTCCATCAGACAAATTTCAAAGCATGCTTTGAAATTTGTCCGCTACAAACTTGTCCGTCGGATCTGTCTGCTGGTTAGTACACTTGTACAATGGATTCGACGCATGCGCGGAAGCATTTTATTTCTGGGTTCGGTGACGTGGCAGCGTCAACGTCACCGCCACGTTACCGCGTTCCCTGGCCGAGGGGATTTTCATCCGATGGTGTGTACACATCGCCGGACGAAAATCCGGAGAAGACATGTCCGCTGGAAACGGTCCGTCGGACATGTTTCAGCGGACATGTCCCTCCGTGTGTACGCGGCCTTAGAGCTCAGGGCCCAATACAAAGAGATTTAACTTCCTTTGAATCCAGTGTTTAAAAACCAGGGCTTTTTTTCAGCGGGAACGCGGGGGAACGCAGTTCCGGCACCTCCTGGACTGACTGGGCCAGATTCAGGTAGAAGCGCGCATCTTTTCGCCAGCGTATCGCATCGCATATACGCTGCGCTGACGCAAACTAGCGAGTGAAGTACAGTATTCACCAAGCGCCTGTCCGTTACTTTGCGCCGGAGTAACGGAAATGCGCTGGCGTAACCCGACGCAAGTGGAAGTGGGTGTGATCATATGTAAATGATGGGCGGAGGCCAGCGCAGAGGCTTACGTTCAGCGCATCATCCACGGAGCATGCGCAGTGAGTGAGGCTTCACTCGGCCCACTGTGCGCATGCTCACAACTTCCGTCGGCACCACTTCACGGGAAACGTCAGCGCAATGTGTTCCGTTGCGCGTATAAAAGTGCCAGCGGAAGCGCCATTCCGGCGCAAAAGTATTTCCGTTTCCCCCCACCCCAGGGAAGTTACTTTTGCACTGTGATGGCTGCTCCCGCACCCCCCAAAGAGAGGAGGAACCTCAATTTCAACTCCCAGGAGGTGTCTGTTATCATCTGGGCTATGGAGACTTTTAATGAGTTCCTCCACGGCAAAAAAAGTCGGAAGACCAGCCGGGAGAGGAAGCAGGGCATCCTGGAGTACATTGCTGGCAGGGTGAATGTTTTTGGGGAACTCCACCCGGACTGCTGGCGATATCCAAAAAAAAATTAATGACCTGTGGCGCAAGGTCCGTGGCAAGGTGGCCACCATCAGGAGGCATGAGAGGGGCACGGGTGGTGGACCCCCATGTGCGGTCAGCCTGACCACGGAGGAGGAGGTGGTCGCCCGCTGCCTGGACAGGGAGCAGTTGGAGGGGGTCCTTGGATATGACTCCGTGGAGGAAGGCTCCAGGACAGGTAAGTGATTTTTACCCCCTTTTTGGTGTGTTGCATATGGGGGGGGGAGGGTACATGTGCCAAGTGTGTGGGACCACCCAACATGTGTCTGCTTTGTGTCATCCACAGATGACGGAGCTGGGCCATCATCTGTTGGCGGCCAGTCCACCCCATCCCCCCAACGGCATCATGTGCCCGAGCCCATGGGTGGTGAAGAGACCGAGGTGGAGGAGAGTGCCCACACCTCACCTGCAGAGGTGGTTGAGGAGCAGCCTGTTGTGGCAGAGCAGGACATCATTTTATTTTTGGAAGAGTCCTCCTCTTCTGCAGGGCCCTCTGCAATACCCTCCCCCACCCTAGGAAGCCCCTCAAGGGCGACTCCATCCCCCCGGGGACAACCATCTACTGGCCCCAGGAAGGCCACCCGTAAGACCAGGGGGGTGTCTGATCTGGTCCAGGACCAGGTGGCGAGGGATCACGCCAGGCAGACGCAGCAAATGGGGGACATAGTTGGGCACCTGGATAGAGTGGCTGACAACCTGTGCTCCGTGGCCCAGATATCCAATGCAGTGCAGGATGTCAGCTGCAACTGCGCTGCAGTGGTGACCAGTCTGGGGGAGGTGCAGGGTGATATAAGGCACCTCACTGCAGCCGTCCAGGCAAACACTGCTGCCATCCGGGACCAGGGGAGGCAGAGTCGGCGGGCCCAACAATACCAGGTCACCCGGCAGCTCAGGATGCAGGCCCAGCAGCTCAGGATGCAGGCCCAGACCAACTCGTACCTCGGCCGGATTGCTGTGGCCTTGGAGGGCATGCAGGCCACACCTGCCAGGAGTGGCCCACCCGGGGATCAGCCACCTCCAGATGCCCCCCCACCCCCACCCACTCCATCCAGGCAGCTGAGGAGCCAGAGAGGGGCCACCAGAAGGAGCCCCCGGCATCCCAGATGATTTGTTTTTTTTTTTTGTTTGAATGCTCAGGACATGAGATTTTTATTTTCTTGACTATTAATGCTCAGGACATGAGATTTTTATTTTATTCTTAATGCTCAGGTTATGAGTTTTTTTATTTGTGATTATGCTCAGGACATGAGATTTCTATTTTATTGATACTGCACACGTTGCAGTGTGAATGGTGTGTGAATGTGAGGGGGTGGCACTCCTGCCAGTAAGGGGTGTCACCCTCGGCCGTTGGGGAGAAGTTATCCCCACGGCTGTGTGAATGACGTGTGAAAGGTGTATGAATGGACAGCGACATCATTGGGGCCTTGACGCTGGCGTTGCTGCTCCCAAGTCCTACATGTTGGACTTGGGCTAATCCAATGTGATGTGGATGTGGTGTGTGTGATCTAGGGACATCAGTGGTGTGCATGCGTGCATTGTCCCTGCGATCAATGTTTTTGTTTAGTGTCCAAAGATGCCTACGGCGAGGACCCTCCTGACTGCTCTTCCATCAGCTGAATGGGTCTCCTCTGGCAGGGGGGGGCTGTCTGGTTGGGGGGTCAGGTCATCACGTATGTCAATCTGCAGGCCTTTTCTCATGGCAAAGTTGTGCAGAATGCAACATGCACCGATGATCTGACACACAAAGGTAGGGGAATACAATAGGGCCCCCCCAGACTTATCCAGGCAGCGGAAACGGGACTTCAGGAGCCCAAATGTTTGTTCCACCACTGCACGGGTTTTGATGTGTGCCTCATTGTATCTTCTCTCTCCTCTGGTTTGGGGGTTCCGGAAAGGAGTCATTAGATGGTGTCCCAGTGCATATGCAGAGTCACCTGTAAGGGAAAAGACAGGAGGATGTTAGTCATGCATGTGGCCCTTGTGATGTGTGCATCATGGGAGGGGATAGTCATGCCTGCCACCCATGTCACTCACCAACCAGCCAGCTGTCCCCATACATGTTCTGTTCGAATTCCGTTGGGATGGGGCTCTGATTGTATATGAAGCTGTCATCGCTGGATCCGGGGTGTTTGGCACGGACGTGCCATATGAGGCGTTGGGCATCAGCTATCACCTGTACGTTGATGGAATGCCAATGCTTCCGATTGCGGTATATGTGCTCTGTGGCACTGGGGGGCAGTAGGGCCACATGTGTGCAATCAATGGCCCCCACAGTGCGTGGGAATCCTGCAATGTTGTAGAAATCTGTCATTGCCTTCAGCCGCAGCTCCTCAGTGGTGGGTCTGATGAAGTGGTTGGACATGCGTCTGAGGATTGCAGGGACAACCTGGTGCACACATCTGCTCATGGTGGACTGTGACATCCCAGCCACCACTCCACTTGTACGCTGGAATGATCCACTGGCAAGGAAATTAAGTGTTGCCAGTACCTTCACCAGTGGCTGCACTGCTTGTGAGCGGTGTGTCTTGCTGGTGATGTCACCCTGCAGGGTTGTGGTTAGTTCAAGTATTGCATCAGGGCTGAATCTGAAGAGGCGATACACCTCCTCATCCCCCATGCCAAAGAGGCTCATGCGCGTGCGGTATATCCTCTCACGTGCCCGCCTCCTCCGTACCGGGGGACCCAGTACTAGTGCTAGGACCGCGACTGCCCCTGGCATGTTGGCACACAGAGGTGTTGTCCTTGCACGTGTGGTTGTTCAGCTTGCTAGTTTCGTCGGTAACGCTGCTGCTGTAGCTGCTCTCCTGCTGACCTGTGGCCGTCTGGAGTAAAGATAAAGCAGCTATTTGTAGAAATAACTTTGCGTCGGACGGACGAGATACGCGCGGCGCATGTAGCCAGCGTATGGTGCTAATCCGTTCGCGAATCGGGAAATCTCCATCATTTGCATATTTGTATGGCACATCAATAGGAGCGACGGATGCGACGAGCGAAAATATGCGCTAACGATACTCTGGCGAGGGAAAGTTAAGCCGATCGGAAAAGGCCCGTTTTCTGGCGCATCTAGGTTGGTGGGTACGGCCACATAGATACAACGGCGCATCTTTACAGTTACGCAGGCGCATATCGATTTACTCCAGCGCAAGTCTTGTTGAATCTGGCCCACTGTATGTAATGGCAAGGGGTGCTGGGGTGTGCTGCAGGGTATTGATGCTCACTACTGGGGATCTATTTGTGCAGGGGGGTCTATTTTTGCTGGGGAGGTCTATTGTTGCTGGTGGGGGACCTAATGTTGCTGGGGGTGTCTTATGTTGCTGGGGGGTCAGTTGGTGCTGAAAGAGGTCAACTGTTGGGGGAGGGGTCTATTGTTGATGGCAGCCAGAGAGTCTATTAATTCTGGTTGTGCAGAGATCTGTTGATGCTGCGGGGAGATTTTGTTGTGGTTGGTCCTTTGTTGTTAGGGGGATCTATTGTAGCTGGCTACAGGGGATATATTTTACAGTTTCCCTTGACATTACCAAATTCCATAGAAATGACTTAGAACCACAAAATTATACTTGGTTCTATATTGTCTAAAAGGGGCGGTACTGGGAGGTGGGTAGGGGCATAGAAAAGGGGTGACTTGGATAGGGGCAGTTTCTGCACCTATTGTCTGAGAAAAAAAGCCCTGAGTGTGATATTAATACACCATTATTTTAAGTGTCAGAACAGTCCAGCACACATCTGCATGTGTATAAACAATAAACAGTATAGTAATGTAAATCTTCTATGCAGTATTTCTCCAAGACTGTGCCTAAAGTGCAGTGTGCTTAATCTGGTATTAATATCACACTCACGTCATGTTGGGTGATTTATATGTTTTTTACAGCCCATTTGTTCACTATTTCAGTAGGTAACAGGTGTTTCAAACACCTGATGTCTCTTTTTTGAGACAGAGAAAGGGACTGCCTTTGTCTGCAGCCTCAGCTGCACTGCAGATGAATGAATAGAAGTGATCTATATAGACTGGTTTCTATTTTCTCACACATTGAAAATAGTAAATACAGTTTACTGTGCTTTAGTGATGAATGAACACAGGAGTCATTGATACTGATCTCACACTGTGTTTATTCAGGACCAAGCTAGTACTCTTGAGATGTTTCCAAGGCCCCCCCCCCCCATCCTGAACACCACACCTACTGTATCTGCCGCCACTCCAGCAGCAGCTGCAACCAGCGGGAGCGGTAAAAGGGGAAGCCAGCCAGCACCAGTGGGGGATTGGTGTCGCTGGAGTTTCAAGTGCAGGGGACTTTCATTTACTTAGTTTGACCCTCTTGTGCCTGCTAAAGCTGGTGGGAAAGTTGAAAATGAGAAGTCAGCACCAAGGGAGCCACATGGGGATCGGTGCAGCAGGGAGTGGGGGGTCGGAAATCAGAGCTGAGGGGGCAGAGAAGACGTGAGTGGACCAGGAGAGATACAAGGAGAGGCTGTGGGGTCATGGTGCAGAGGCTGGAAGGGAGAGCAGGCAGGGCTGCTGCTGATTTTCTGGATGGAGCCGAGGACACAGCCATCTCAGGACAGCTTAATAAATAGCGCCAAAGAAACAGTACTGTGTTTATGAGCATAGGGAAATGTGCCAGGATTTCCAATGCATAGGGGTGCCATTAGCTCTTAATGGCACCCACTTCCCTGCTAAACAGCATTTTTTGCATGAGATTTAAACAGTACAGCACCTGCAAAGATGTGAACCTAGCCAAAGGCCAGAAAAAATATTTTTTAACCAACCCTGGGATTTTGGTGCTTTATTACCGCTTGGACACCCACAGTCTTACAAACAAACTAGCCAAAGGCCAGGTTCACACTGAGTTCACCTTGAGGAAAAGGTCCCTGTACCAGTGACGGCTGGTGCTCAAAATTTTTGTGGGGGGTGCAAACGAAAAAATAAATTGCAGCCTCACTGTGCCCATCAAATGCAGCCACTGTGCCATCAATTGTCACCACTGTGCCATGCCATCAAACACAGCCACTGTTCCATCAATTGTCACCGCTGTGTCATGCCATCAAATATAGCCACTGTGCCATCAATTGTCACCACTGTGCCATGCCATCAAACGCAGCCACTGTGCCATCAATTGTCACCACTGTTCCATGCCATCAAATGCAGCCACTGTGCCATCAATTGTCACCACTGTTCCATGCCATCAAAGGCAGCCACTGTGCCATCAATTGGAGTCACTGTGCCATCAATTGGAGTCACTGTGCCATCAATTCGCACCACTGTGCCATGCCATTAAACGCAGCCACTGTGCCATGCCATCAAACGCAGCCACTGTGCCATCAATTGTCACCACTGTGCCATGCCATCAAACGCAGCCACTATGCCATGCCATCAAACACAGCCACTATGCCATGCCATCAATTGTCACCACTGTGCCCTTTAATTGTTACCACTGTGTCAATTGTCCCCACTCTGCCCATTGTCCCCACTGTGCCTATTGTCGCCACTGTTGTTGTCACTGTGCCCTTTAATTGTCGCCACTGTGCCCATTCATGCCGCTGTGCCAATTGTCCTGATTGTCCCCACTGTGCCTATTGTCGCCACTGTGCCCATTCATGTTACTGACTGTGCCCTTCGTCGCTGCTGTGCTCTGTAAAGTGCCCCCCCCCCTGCCTGGCACTTAAAGGGGTGTTCCAGCCCAAAAATGTGTTTATTAAAAGTCAGCAGCTACAAAAAGTGTAGCTGCTGGCTTTTAATAAACACTCACTTACCTGCTCCTGCGTTCCAGCGACGCGCCGACCGGGGCTCCGCTCCTCTCCCCCCCCTCCCCGGCCGGCGTCTCCATCCTGACTGTGGGCACCCAGCCGTGACAGCCTTCGGCTTCACGGCCGGGCACCCACTGCGCATGCGCGCGCGGCGCGGCTCGCCTCTGATTGGAGAGGCGATCGCATGGGACCTGTCAGTGTCCCATGTGATCGCCTACAGGGAGGGGCTGGTGTAGGCGATTAAGGCTTAATCGCCTAACCAGTCCCTCGGCGGAAGCAGGAAGTGGGACAGGAAGTTCCACTCCTACTGAAGCCCCCACTCCCCCCCCAAAAAAATTACATGCCAAATGTGGCATGTAAGGGGGTAAGGAGTGGGATAAGAGGAAGTTCCAAATTTGGGTGGAACTCCTCTTTAACTTTACTGGAGTCAGCCATCCACATCCCTCGATGTCTTCTGCCGCCCTCAACCTGATTGGCTGAGACGCCTGTCAGTCTTATCCAAGGAACGCACCCCCCATGCGTTCCGAGGATAAGCTTCCGGGACCCAAGGGCTGTACTTGGCTCTGATAGGCACTTCCGTACAGCCAACCAGCTGCCGTTATTCAGATGGCCGAACATGAGCACCGACCATCTGAATAGAACAGCGGCAGTGGTGATAAAAGCTCCAGCGCCCTCTATGGACGAACCGCCGCTGCCCTGTACTACTTTTGGTAGGATCCGGAATTGACTTCTGTTAAAAAAGTCACATGCAAGTGGTGCCGGAGTCGCACTGGGGTCTGACTTCGAAGTCGCAGGACGTGTGAACCCGGGCTTACTGTGTGAATGGGCACAACAACTCACTGGCCACTTTATTAAATACACCTTGCTAGTACCATGTTGGACCCCCTTTGCCTTCAGAACTGCCTTAATTATTTGCGACATAGATTCAACAAGATGTTGGAAACATTCCTCCGAGATTTTGGTCTATATTGACATGATAACATCACGCAGTTGCTGCAGATTTGTCAGGTGCACATCCATGTGATTCTCCCATTCCACCACATCCCAACGGTGCTCTATTGAATTGAGATCTGGTGACTGTGGAGGCCATCGGAGTACAGTGACCTCATTGTCATGTTCAAAAACCAGTGATGAGATGATTTGAGCTTTGTGACATGGTGGATTATCCTGCTGGAAGGAGCCATCAGAAGATGGGTACACTGTAGTCATAAAGGGATGGACATGGTCAGCAACAATACTCAGGTAGGTTGTGGAGTTTGAACCACTTAAGCCCCGGACCAATATGCTGCAAAATGCCCAGAGGCGTTTTTACAATTCGGCACTGCGTCGCTTTAACAGACAATTGCGCGGTCGTGCGACGTGGCTCCCAAACAAAATTTGCGTCCTTTTCTTCCCACAAATGGAGCTTTCTTTTGGTGGCATTTGATCGCCTCTGCGATTTTTATTTTTTGCGCTATAAACAAAAATAGAGCGACATTTTCGAAAAAAAAACAATATTTTTTACTTTTTGTTATAAGAAAAACTGAATAAACTAAATTTTAGTCAAACATTTAGGCCAAAATGTATTCAGCCACATGTCTTTAGTAAAAAAAAAAATCGCAATAAAAAAAAAAAAATTGGCTACCTAGCGGGAACAGCGACAGCGATCATACACTGGCAATAGGGGGTGAAAGGGTTAACTAGGGCGGTGATCAAGGGGTTAAAACTTTATTAGGGGGGGTACGGGGCTACCCTGGACCTAACACTAACTGCCTGTCAACCTGACACTAAATGCAGTGATCAACAGTGACAGTGTGACAGGGGGGTGGATGGGGGGGGAGATCGCAAGGGGTGTGCCTGCGTATACTGGTGTCAGTGTAGTGTTGGTGCGACTCACTGTGTCTCTTCTCTCATCTCGGCAGTTTAAAAATACCGCCGAGATGAGCGCTGCATCACTTCCTCTGCCTGTGTTTACACAATTTACAGGCAGAGGAAGTGACACGGCGGCGGCGCTCGGGATTGGCTGGGAGCGATCACAAGGGGGCGGACAGAAACGAACCGCCGCCCCCTCGAGTCGGATCGCTCCCGCAGGTAAGCCGCCCTCCGCACGTAGCGGAGGGGGTCCCGATCGGACCCCCGACCCGCTAGTAAGCAGTCACGTATATATACGTGCTTCTGCCTGTCCGTGCCATTCTGCGAACGTAAATAGGCGTGCGGCGGGCGTTAGGCGGTTAAACAAAGTTTAAAAGAAGAACATACTATGGGGACCAAAATGTGCCAAGAAATTATCCCCCACACCATTACACCACCTCCAGCCTGAACACAATGCAGGATGGATCCATGCTTTCATGTTGTTTACACCAAATTCTGACCCACCATCTGAAAGTCGCAGCTGAAATAGAGATTCATCAGACCAGGCAACGTTTTTCCAATCTTCTATTGTTCAATTTTGGTGAGCCTGTGCGACTTGTAGCCTCAGTTTCCTATTCTTAGCTGACAGGCGTGGCACCTGGTGTGGTCTTCTGCTGATGTAGCCCATCTGCTTCAAGGTTTGATGTGTTGTGTGTTCAGAGATGGCATTCTGCATACATGGGTTGTAACAAATGGTTATTTGAATTACTGCCTTTCTATCATCTGGAACCAGTCTGCCCATTCTCCTCTGACATCAACAAGGCATTTTCCTCCACACAACTGCCGCTCACTGGATATTTTCTTCCTTTTCGGACCATTTTCTGTAAACCCTAGAGAAGGTTGTGCGTAAAAATCCCCTTTTTTCCCTATTCTGATACTCAGTTTGAACTTCAGCAAGTCGTCTTCACCACATCTAGATGCCTAAATGCATTGAGTTGCTGCCATGTGATACCCGGATTAGTAATTTGTGTTACCTAGAAATTGAACAGGTGTACCTAATAGACGGGCCGGTGAGTGTAGGCAGTTATTTTGAATGTGCTCTAGCAGTGACCTGCGTTTAGCCACTTCAGAGAAATGCAGGTCACAGCAGATAGTGTATGGCTAGGATCACACATATGAGAATTGGATGCATTTTGAACTGCATCCAATTCGCATGACATATGAAAGAACATTGCTGTCTATCGAGCCTGTTCACATACGTCCTGGGCAGCCGAAGTGCGGATTCAGTGCTAGGCGCATCTTTGGGGCGGTGTGTATACCGCTCCTTCCCATTGAAAGCAATGGGAAACCATGGCTATACTTTTAACACATGGACACTTACCTGTCCAGGGTGCCCGCGATGTCGGCAGCCGAAGCCGAGCAATCTCTCATCTCTCTACTGCCCCCGCCACCATCCTCAGTGAGGGAATTGGGAAGTGAAGCGTTGCGGCTTCACTGCCCGGATCCCTACTGCGCATGTGCGACTCGTGCTGCGCGTCCTCACTGGTCCCTGCTGTGTTTCCCAGAAGACAGCGGGACGGGAAGGCGCGTGCCCGTAAGTGGGTGCAAATACAGTAGAACCTTGGTTTGAGAGCGTTTTGCAAGACAAGCAAAATGCGCTATGCTTGCAGTATTAACCCATTTTTCGGCCGCTAGTGGGGGGTAAAACCGAACCGCTAGCGACGGAAAACCGATGTGAATTTAGCGGTAAAGCGCCACAGCCCCAGTGTGAAAGGGGCCTAAATGTAACCATATTGCTACACTTAGAGGCTCATCTCTTCTTTTTTATACTCAGTTGTGACATGACGCTACTTGTTTATTATAGGTGTGCGCGGCCAAATGCATTAGGGTGTGTACCCCAAAGTTCAAACACACACTACCGATCAATCACGCTTGTAATTCAGAATACGAAGGGGCCAGTAAATGACATATTTATTGGCCCCTTCCCTCACTCACTATGAAATATCCCCACAGCAACAGCAGGCAGGAGAGGAGAGGCAGGAATTCGGAGGTGCTGTGGGGGGGGGAAGGGCTAGGGCAGTAGGGGAAATCTGTGCTGCACGGGATGATTAGGGTGTGCCTGGGCACACCTGGCACACCCTGTGCACACACCTATGTTGTTTATCAAGACAATGCTTGTATATCAAGGCAAAATGTATTAAAACATTTTGCTTGTCTTGCAAAACGCTCTCAAACCAAGGTTTTACTGTATTTGCACCCACTTACGGGCACGCACCTTCCCGTCCCGCTGTCTTCTGGGAAACACAGCAGGGACCAGTGAGGACGCACAGCGCGAGTCGCACATGCGCAGTAGGGATCTGGGCAGTGAAGCCGCAACGCTTCACTTCCCAATTCCCTCAATGAGGAGAAGTGGAGAGATGAGCGATTGCTTGGCCTCGTCTGCCGACATCGTGGGCACCCTGGACAGGTAGGTATCCATTTATTTAAAGTCAGCAGCTGCAGTATTTGTAGAGCCGGCGATTGGCTGATGCGGCTAACTCGGTTGTTATGCCGGAGGAGTGGCTTTTCGCCGCTCTGATTCCCACCGGGAGACCCGATCCTCGATCCGACGTGTCCTGTGTCCGGGCGCAGACTGAATGAAAGCCGTATGCGGCTTTGATTCAGCCTGCAATCGTTTTTTTCTCGGCTGTCAACGGCGCCGGATTTAAAAAAGTAAACTTTTCGCCGTTTTCGGCGATCTGAATACTTTGAAGTGTAAAGGAGGGACTTTTCTCCCGATTCCATAAAGAGTACACCACCTATGTCACAAGCATTCCTTGTGACAGCAATTAATCAAAATGTAAAAAAAAAAAAAACACAATTTAATATTATAAAAATAAATAAAATAAATAAGCAGCGCCCCCCTCCCCGCGAGCTTGCGCAACAAAGAAAACGCATTTTATGAAAACGGTGTTCAAATCACACATGGAGGTATCGAAAGTTTTCTAGCAATAGACCTCCTCTGTTCCGATAACCTGGTAACTGTAAAAAAAATTTAAAGCGTCGCCTATGGAGATTTTTAGGTACCGTAGTTTGACGCCATTCCACGAGTGCGTGCAATTATAAAGCGTGACATGCTTGGTATCTTTTTACTCGGCGCAACTTCATCTTTCACATTATGCAACTTATACTTTACATTTTCATTTTTTTTAAATTCATTAAAGTACATTTTTCCCAAAAAGTTGCGTTTAAAACACCGCCGCACAAATACCGTGTGACATAAAATATTACAACAATCGATTTTATTCTCTAGATTCTCTGGACAGCAAAAAATTAGCGGATGGTTCAAAATACAAAAATATTAAAAGCCAGGCAACAAATACTGCAGCTGCTGACTTTTAATATTAGGACTTACAAGCGCCGTCCGCAGCAGAGGATGAGCAGGCTGCTCCCCCCTCCATCCACAGTCCAGGAAGTGAAGCGCTGCGGCTTCACTGCCCGGTTCCCTACGGCGCATGCGCGAGTCGCGCTGCGCCCGCGATTGGCTCCAGCTGTGTGCTGGGAGCCGAGTGTTCCCAGCACACAACGGGCGGGAGACGGGATGTGATATAATGCCCGTCTTTTGCCCGTGAATGCTGGGCCGGAAGTGGGTGCAGATTGTCTATCTGCACCCCCCTTCCCCCTGAAAGGTGTCAATTGTGTGTTCGGATCAGCGGATCTTCACTTTAGGGTGGAGATCCGCTTTAACTTGTAAACACCAAATGTCATAAATAGGCTTAGTCATGAAAGGGTTAAAGTCAGCAGCTGCAGTATTTGTACATGTGTAGCTGCTGGCTTTTATTGGGTTTTTTTTTTAGGTGGACCTTCACTTTTAGAGCTTTTTTTCTTACTACTTTTCCTTTACATTGGCTTTTAAAATTCACAAATGCAGCAATTTTGAATTTGGATGAAAGTTTAGCGCTGGGAAACACTTTTTTAAAGACTGAAAAAGGGCGCAGACCAAAATGAGGGACAAATGTTGCTTCAAATCAGGGACAGTCCCTCAAAATCAGGGACAGTCCCTTGCGATATATGAAGCTCCATTTTATTGAACAGGTTTACCTTTCAGGGTGCATACACGCCTGTTCTAGGATGGCACAGACCATAGCGCACGCCACACGTACTCAAACCAGCCGCGCACTGTACGCTGCATGACGTGACACGCTTTGCCCTTCCAGCTTCCAGCTAGAGACACTTCCGCCCGGTTTCTCCACCAATCAGCGCACAGCTCGCGGAAAAATGGCGGCGCCGTAGTACCGGGCTGGGATATTGTCGCTGTCTTGGGCCCTGTTACCGTATTACCGGCAAACCGTGTGTCCGGGGGTGCCATGGCGAGCCGGAGGAGGCAGGTCGCTGAGAAGGCCCGGCGGACGTGTGAGGAGGAGGAAGAGAGAAAAGAACCAGGCGGCGGCGGCGGCGGCAGGAGCAAGAGACTGAGCCGGGCCCGGAAAGCTGCCGCTGCCAGCCTGTCCAGCCCGGTCTCCACCCCTGTCACCTCCAGGAGAGAGAAGGAGGAGGAGGGTAATGGCGGCCTGTGCTCATGTTGTGTACAATGTGGTGCTGGGAGGTCTACAGACAACACTGGGGATAAAGTGTTTCTGCAACAGATCTACAAGGACAGGATCACCGGGAATCCACAGAAATCCCCCCCCCCCCCCTCCATGCATCGCGCCCCTTACTGACCCAAACGCTTTGCATGTCATCACCGCGATGGAGCGACACTTGGAAATGGGGGACGATCTCTCAGACCGGTGTAATGATCCTGGTGGCAAACCCCCCGACAGGAACGCTAAACTAGGCTGAGAAATACGCATTCTGCGTGTCGCTAGATCGCAGAGGGCGGCGTTCTGAAGATCTCTGGGGACGGCGTTCTGTAGATCGCTGGGTGCGGCGTTCTGAAGATCGCTGGGTGGCGGCGTTCTGAAGATCGCTGGGGGCGGCGTGCTGAAGTTCGCTGGGGGCGGCGTGCTGAAGTTCGCTGGGGGCGGCGTGCTGAAGTTCGCTGGGGGCGGCGTGCTGAAGTTCGCTGGGGGCGGCGTGCTGAAGTTCGCTGGGGGCGGCGTGCTGAAGTTCGCTGGGGGCGGCGTGCTGAAGTTCGCTGGGGGCGGCGTGCTGAAGTCCGCTGGGGGCGGCGTGCTGAAGTTCGCTGGGGGCGGCGTGCTGAAGTTCGCTGGGGGCGGCGTGCTGAAGTTCGCTGGGGGCGGCGTGCTGAAGTCCGCTGGGGGCGGCGTGCTGAATTCCGCTGGGGGCGGCGTTCTGAAGATGGCTGGGGGCGGCCTTCTGGCGGCGGCGTTCTGAAGTTCGCTGGGGGCGGCGTTCTGAAGTTCGCTGGGGGCGGCGTTCTGATCAAAAAGCTGCTGGGGGCGGCGTTCTGAAGATGTGGGGGCGGCGTGCTGAAGATCACATGATGGGATGAAGTTCGCTGTGGGCGGCGTTCTGAAGTCGCTGGGGGCGGCGTTCTGAACCTGGGGGCACCAGAAAGATCGCTGGGGGCGGCCTTCTGAAGCTTTTTCATCAGTCCCATACACACAGACGTGTTTTTTCAGCTCTACTAAACACCTTTCACACCAGGATGACTTGTCATGTGATCTTGACAGGTCCAAATCACATGACAGGTCGCAACCCTACTTGTCGGCAATTGAACCATTCTAATCGGTGCAATGCCATTTTTGCGGTGTCGCACCAAATTGAAAACAGTTCTGCACTATTTTTCGCGATTTCAGGTGCGACTTGCATAGACATCTGTGCATGAAGGTCATACATTCAATACAGATGTCACCCAAGTCGCACCTGAAGTCACACTGACATGCAGCTTTGAAATCGTGCAATTTTCTTTTTTAAAGCCGCATTCAGTGTGAACCAGGGCTTTCTCCTGGCAGAAAAGACTCTTGTAAACATGTCAAGCACTCGGGTGTTAATTCCTTTAATTGGTCAGAATAGAAAGTTATTCTGGACTTTGAAATGGAAGCGAGTTCCACCCAACACCGAGTTCCGCTTTTAGTGTTCCTCCTCTGTGACATTTGGTATGTCAGTTTTTCTGGGGGGAGGGAGCAGGTAGCTAGTTTTGACAGTTTTCTGCTCGTATCGCCTAGCTTAGGCAATCCAAGCAGAAGCCCCTCTCCCTGCAGTATTCTGGGACACGTAACAGGTCCCAGAAGACTGCCGGACCATTTAGGAAGGCGTAGTGCACACCCAACTTTGAAGCCGCAAGCTGTCACAGCTGGGTGCCCACAGTTGGAATGCTGGCACCAGGGATAGAAGCCCATGGGAAAGGGACGGCTTGGGTGACCACATCACTGGAGTATGCAGTGCGGCAAAGGCAGTGAATCCCATGCATTTCCTGCACCGCATTCATGCAAACCACAGCTGCTGTCGATGTTAGAGGAAGTCCAGCCTGGGTGAAAACAATTTAAAGTCAGCCGCTACAAATACTGTATCTATTGACTTTTAATATTAGGGCACTTGCATATACAGAGAGCCCGCAATGTTGACACCCCAGTTGATCTTGAGATTGACTCCCGGTTGCTGCCACCGCCAATCCCGGTAAGGGACTGCGCCTTTCACTTTCTAATTGGTCCGTTGATGGGGGAAGGAGGAGGGGGGCCGAACTTCCAGGAGATCAGGCTGCAGCCCTGTCTCCTTAGGTGGGGAAGGGGACCTGTCAAAAACAGGTCCTCCGTTGCCCCTTTCCCCCTGCTGCCCACTTTCACCCATAAATACAAGATTTTTGTCTGATCCAGCTGACCTTGGCAGATGATCTTTACCTGTTTTCATCTTTAACCACTTGACCACTGGGCACTTAAACACCCTTAATAACCAGACCAATTTTCAGCTTTCGGTGCTCTCACATTTTGAATGACAATAACTCAGTCATACAACACTATAACCAAATGAAATTTTTGTCCTTTTTTTCCCACAAATAGAGCTTTCTTTTGGTGGTGTTTCATACCTCTGCGGTTTTTATTTTTTTTGCTATAAATGGAACAAAATTTTGCAAAAAATGCAAAAAAGTAATTTTTCTTCATAAATTTGGCCTAAAATGTATACTGCTACATATCTTTGCTGGGTGAAAGTTATGTCTACAAGCTTGGTACCAAATCCTGAAAATTGATCAATTTCATCACACCTGAAGTACAGCCTCTCTCATTTCTTGAGACCCTAACATGCCAGAAAAGTACAAATACCCCCCAAATGACCCCTTTTTGGAAAGAAGACATTCCAAGGTATTTAGAAAGAGGCCTTGGTTTTTTAAAGTTGTAATTTTTTCCCACAATTCTTTGCAAAATCAAGATTTATTTTTTTTTCATCAAATTTTCATATTATTAGAACACACAGCATATGCATACCACAAATGCTATTCCTCCCGTCGATACTGTGGAGACTTTTAGTGCGGCCACATACAGAGGCCCAACATGCAGGGAGCACCCAGGCCAATTCTGACATTTCTCTCCTACATGTAAAAATCATCATTTATTTGCTAGAAAAATACCCCCAAAACATGATATAAAGATACCTCACATGTGGTTTGAACACCGTTTTTATATGTGGGCTTGCGTATGCGTTCGCTTCTGCATGCGAGCTCGCGGGGACAGGGGCTGCTCCCAGAGTATTGCTAAGTATGCCCAGAGTATTGCGGAGTATGCCCAGAGTATTGCTATGCCCAGAGTATTGCGGAGTATTGCCAGAGTATTGCCAGAGTATTGCCAGAGTATGCCCGGAGTATTGCCAAGTATGCCCGGAGTATTGCCAAGTATGCCCGGAGTATTGCCCAGAGTATTGCAGATATGCCCAGAGTATTGCAGAGTATGCCCAGAGTATTGCCAGAGTATGCCCAGAGTATTGCTATTGCGGAGTATGCAGAGTATGCCAGGGTATTGCAGAGTATGCCCAGGGTATTGCAGAGTATGCCCAGAGTATTGCGGAGTATGCCCAGAGCCATAGATATGCCTACTCAGAGTATGCCCAGAGTATTGCCAGAGTATTGCGGAGTATGCAGAGTATGCCCATATTGCTATGCCCAGGGTATTGCCCAGAGTATTGCCCAGGGTATTGCCCAGAGTATAAGTATTGCCCAGAGTATTGCCCAGAGTATTGCCCAGAGTATGCCCAGAGTATTGCAGAGTATGCCCAGAGTATTGCAGAGTATGCCCAGAGTATTGCCGAGTATGCCCATGAGTATTGCAGAGTATATGCAGCAGGGATGGCTGAGCAGGGAGGGAGGGATGGATGGATCTGTGACTGCATTTGTCACAGATCCAGCCCGCAGCACTGGCGCTGCCATCCGCTCCCTCCCCTCTCCTCTCACACTGTACCGATCGGTACAGAGAGCCGGCGTCATCAAATGACGCCGGTCTGTTTACATCTGATCGCGCCGTCATTGGACGGCGCGATCACGTGGTAAACCGCCGCTATCAGCGGCGATTTACCGTGATCCGTGATGACCCGGCGGTCACGGATGTTCAGGAGGCGCGCGGGAGCGCGATTCTGATTAATTAACGGCCAGTTAGAATACAGCAACCGCCCTAGAGCCGTACTTTCGGCATAGGGCGGTTGCAAAGTGGTTAAAATAAACATATCAAGGGAGGAATATGTAACTTTGCCACTGTTGGCATACGTATGGAAATGCTGATATGCTTGCCTGCTTTTAGTTCTTTGAGTGACAGACCTGCTGCAAGCGTGGAAATTGGGAGTTTTGAAATAATTGGTCCTGGGCAGTGACATTTGGAAGTGCCACAAGTTACCGCTCTAGTGAAGACTGTCCTATATCTGGATTGCTGCTGTTTACTGTACAAATAAAAGCTTAAGTTATGGTGGATATTGCACACGGCACTGTTCTTCCATCACTGCGACTGAAGCAGGCCATAGATGACTCGGTTTTATTCTCCATGCTTGCAGGAAAGAAAATTACTTCATTCCCCCCATCAACACAGTTGGTGTTGATGGGAATCCCCCCACAGAGCTATTGTGTTCTCCTGGCGGGGGAGCTGTTCCTGTTGGCAGAACACAGTGATTATTGCTAGCAGCTATGGCAATAATTGCAGCTTAAAAATGTGACATGCTGGTTGTACCCAAGTTGATCAGTGGATTGACTTGGGTACAATCAGCCTGCTCTTACATGGTTGGAATCTCGGCCCGTCCCTGCTGAACCCGCCAGTCTATGACCAGCCTAATGCCGCGTACACACGGTCGTTTTTTGCGATGAAAAAAAACGTCGTTTTTTAAAACGTCATTTAAATTGATCGTGTGTGGGCAAAACTTCGTTTTTTGTCTTAAAAAAAACGACCAAAAAAAAATTCCAACATGCTTGAATTTTTTGTGTCGTTTTTCAAAACGTCATTTTTTGTTTCACAAAAAGTCACCGTGTGTAGCAAAAACGTTGTTTAAAACAAAGTTTTTCAACCCGCACATGCCCAGAAGCTAGTAATGAAGCGAGCTTCAATGGAAAAGTGTGTATGCAACATCGTCTTTGAAAGTGACGTTTCAAAAACGTCGTTTTTTACTTCACAGAAAACGTTGTTTTTTTTCATCACAAAAAATGATCGTGTGTACGCGGCATTAGGGTTCTATCTCTCATACAGTGCTCAGTCATGCTGCGTGTATTATATGGCATTATTAAAGCTGCTTGAAGTCATCATTAGAGGTAACCTATTTCATTTGTGGTGTTTCAAAAAAAAATTTTTTCCTGGAGTTCTGCTTTAAAAGTGGATGTAAACCCCCAACAGTTTTTTTTATGTCACAATGTAGAGTATAAGATTTCCTATCAATATCATCTGTGCCCAGTCTTGCCACAGAGTTAATCCAGATCTGAGAAATCCTCTTTTAATGTTCAGTGAAAATGAACAGAATTCCAGATAAAAACCTGCCTAAATAAAAAGTCAGTTTCTGTCTTCTTGCTTTGAGTGACAGGTTATTTACATATCTAGCTTGGAAATGTTTATCATATGTTATGTTTATCATAACATGAGGTGATTCACAGTATAAAAAGTGAGAAATCCACCCCTCCCCCACATAACACATCCTGGTAATATACAATGAACTTTGGATCACCTCATGTTATGATAAACATGTCCAAGCTAGATATGTAAATAACCTGTCACTCAAAGCAAGAACAGAGAAACGGACTTTATAATTTGGCAAGTTTTTATCTGGAATTCTGTTAATTCTCACTGAACATTAAGAGGATTACTCAGCGCTGGATTAACTCTGTGTGGCAAGACTGGGCACAGATGATAGGAAATCTTATACAACCCTACATTGTGGTTTACATCCACTTTAAGTTAGAAGGTTAACATGACTGCAAGGTGTAACTAGCATTATGGCAGCTCAATTGGTTCTTTCATGGCTAGTCATTTGTCTTCCAGATAACAAAAATAAACAACATGCTGCCTGGGAATAAGTCCTAATACTGGCCCGTGCCACCATTTGCCTTTATTTTTAAAGTGTATTTCCAAAAGTGGACCTTCTGCTTTGAGTACTCCTCGCCCCCTGACATGCCACATTTTTTTTTTTTGTGGGGGGGGGGGGTAGTGTGTACCAAGTTTAGAGTGGGACTTCCTGTCCCACTTCCTCCTTCCTGCTTCTGGCCACCTAGGCGACTCTTCCTCTCTCCCTAGGCAGCCCCTCCCTTTCTGCAATCTTCTGGGACATGTCACAGGTCCCAGAAGATTGCCTGGGAACTAGCAGAGTGCAGTGCGCGTCCGGCCGTAAAGCCATAAGCTGTCACGCCCACAGTTGCTATGATGACGCCGGTGAAGAGGCAGGGGAGAGGATCAACAATCTAGATGGCCACATCGCTGGACTGTGTCACAGGTAAGTGTCCGTTTATTAATAGTCAGCAGCTACACTTTTTGTAGCTGCTGACTTTTACTAAAGGAAAAACTTGTGGAACTCTGCTTTTAACTGATATTGCTGTAGTAGAATCTTCAGCTTCCAGCACTTATGGTTGTCCCACCTTCTGCTGCACTCTGGCCCCATGTCACCATTATGTTCTGCAGTGATGTGCCACAAGGCACCTGGTGTACCTGGATGTGTTGGATGCTGAAAATTCTTCAAGCAGCGGTATTTATACATACAAAGGAGAGTGGTGGTACAGACAGCAGGCCAGTTAAGGTATTAAGACTTAATTTAATGCAACTTTAAAAAAAAAAAAAAATACCTGTGCAGTGCTGCCTTTCCCCCCAGCAGCTTATACTCCTCTTTCCTTCACCAATTTGTTTGGCACATCCATTACTTCTGAGTATTAGGAGTGTGTGATGCACTCAGTGGCAGCAATGTTACATGGGGAGAGACCACATCCCTGCATGATCTTTACCTATAGTAACTTGATGATTACACAGGATGGCTTCTGCCTTTGGGTATGAGGTTAATAATGTGAACATGTTGCTTTGCCCTGCAATTTGTGTTTTTTCTTCACTAAATTTGTATTCTTTAAAACAGAAAACTGCACCAATAAGAGGACGCCACAGTTGCTGTCTAAGTGCAAAGCATGGGACTTTAATTCTCCATCCAGAGATGCAGAGCAACATCAAGAAATATTTTGGGATCCCAATTCACCGACTTGTTTTAAACTAGGTAGCACTGTGTTAATCATTTTTCTTTTATTACTCTGTATATTGTTTTTCAAAGAATGACTTATTTTGGTAACAGTGCTGTGCATAGAGTTTGTGAATAGGCTGTACATTACTAAAGCCTGTACATGCAGTCTTCAGTCTATACCTGATACCCATACCTGATCTCGGTCTTATGCCAGTCTTAAAGGGTCACTAAAGGAAAAACATTTTTTAGCTGAAATGACTGTTTACAGGCTATAGAGACATAAAAGTTAACTGATTCCTTGTAAAAATGATTAAAAATAGATAAAAATCAATCATATAACGTGCCTCTAGTTTCACTTTCGTTTTTTAAACTGGTTTCATGTTTCTGTGAAGTACAGAAGACACACAGAACACAAACAAACAAATCCAGGGCAGTGTTTTGTTTTTAAAATTAATCTGATTGGTTCTGAGGAGTTTTAGACACACAGTAATGACAGCTTAGACCACAGTGAAAAGCTGCCATGAGATTTTTCATAAGTAGCCAGACAAGCAGGAAGTGTGGAGATCAGAGCAGAATTACAGCAACTTCAAAGCAAAAACGAACAATGAGAACATGAAAACAGCCCTGCTCTAAGGTAAAGGAAGCTATTTAGCTAAAAAAAATATAAAAAAATCCTTTAGTGACCCTTTAAGTCATTGCAGCATGAACCCTGGGTAGCCAGTTGTTAATTTTTTGTAGCAATACATTTTTTGGGAAAATCAAATAAAATTAACAGATTTAGATGAAATTGGAAACACTGAGGTGGTCATGAGACTAATGGTGATGTCTTCTGAGTATTTATTTGTCATGCTCGTTTATTGTTGAGTTTCAAGGGAGTACACATTGCAGAGAATTCAATGAGGAAACTTTTTCATGGTATGGCCCCTTTTAGCACGGTCTGCATTTAGTTCACAAAAGTTGCCAGCTTTGGCACCAGATTCTTATAGTTCTTTTAGAATATGTCTGTCTGCAACAGATTCTAAAAGATTTATTGATTATCAAACTGTAATTGGTTAAAGGATAAATTCACCTTAAAAAAAAAATGCACATTTTTTATTTATAATTTTTTTGCAGGTAAAACAATAGAATTTACATTTTTTTTTTTTCTTGGGCCCCTTTCACATGAGCGGACCGTTTGTCCGCTTATTACAAGTCCGTTTACGGACTTGTAATGGGCCCCTATGGGATCGCGTCCATTAGCGGATGATGCATCCGCTAACGTCTGCCTAAGATCCGCGTCCGTCTGGATCCGTTTTACGGACGGAAGAAAACCCTATTTTTCTTCCGTCCGGCGGATCGGATGCAAACGGACAGACGGTCCGTTTCCATCCGATTCCCCATAGGGGATAGCGAAGGAGAGACAGGGCACCCCCCGCTGAGCCGACGGACACACACGGAGCGGACCGAAAAACGAGCCTTAGAAGCCTGTAAAGCACTGCAGGTGAAATGTCAGGCTTCTGCAGACTGCCCGTATCTCTGATATTGGAAGGCAGTTACTTCACTCCAGGAAGCTCAATTGACTATGAGTGTACTCTCCAGCACCCCTGCAGTAAATTGAGACCTACAAGTTGTCAGCCACAAAAGCCGATGGTACTTGTAGGCATTCATTGACAGAACTATGTAAATGAATGATGCAGCCATGTGTGGGGGAGTCCAAAATGTTCTCAAAATTGTGACAGCGAGCGCGGGGAGAACTGCAGGAGCGGGAACATGTAACATGTTCACAAAGGTGAATTTCCTTTAAGACCACATTTTTGTACTCGGAGTTGGCGCTGTGCATACAATGTATGGCTTTCTGCACATGGTTTGTGGGATGCTAGGATGTCAGCAGTCACTGGCTACTTATGACTCCTCTATAGCCCCCTTCAGCTGTTGGCTGCGATATTCCCTTGCTGACAGCTGAAAATAAACAAAGTTATGGGGTGCTCGGCTTACATCATTGGCCAAAATTTGGACATCTGAGCAGTCTTCTCTGTTTCCAATTCTTGCTGCCCATGCTGTAGCCGAAGAGAGAGAGAGAAATGGCATTTTAACCTCCACTAGTCCCTACTTTCCTCTTCTCCACCAGCCTTCCTTCCAATTCTGAGAGCAGTATGGCTGTCAGCTAATAGCCAGATGTTTTTTTTTTTTTTTTCTTTCACAAGATAACGGTACAAATGTGGCTAAAGAGGAACCACTGGCGTTGCCACTATTGATTGTCTGGAACACGTGGAGATGCGTCACATGACTCATCCCAGCCTCTTGAACCCCGTAGAGCCCCTGACCACGTGTGTTCATGCATATGTACTGAAAGTCTCCACCAGATCCCGGGGGCTGCGTAGAGCCCTGTGCATGCACCAACGCATGCTAGCCTGCAGCACAGAAAAATAAAAAAGGCAGCTAAAACACAAAAGAAAAAAGTGCAGGCACTTAGAACATGCAGATTCTGGTGGTTTAGATCACAAACCTAAGCTGACATCATTGTTCAAATATGGCCATATTTGGGTAACTAAAAAAGCCAGTACCCCGTCCTTTTGTTTACTTTTAGCTATCGGTTGGGTAATCTAGCAGTTGGCAGCTGAATAGATTCTTGGAACGTCCCTTCCTCTCCGCAATCATCTGGGACACGTCACAGGTCACAGATGATTGCTCCGCCAATCACGGTGCGCAGCGTGGCTCGCGCATGCACAGTGCATCGCTGGAGCCTGGGACAGGTGAGTGTCCGATTATTAAAGTCAGCAGCTGCAGTATTTGTAGCTGCTGACTTTTAATATATATATATATATATATATATATATATATATATATATATATATATATATATATATATATATATATTTTTTTTTTTTTTAGGCAGAAAACCCCCTTAAATACCTTTTTCTCATGATTGGATGCACCTGTCTATGAAGTATAAGGCTTAATGAGCTCATAAAACCAATTGTGTGTTCCAATTAATCAGTGCTAAGTAGTTACAGGTATTCAAATCAACAAAATGACAAGGGTGCCCAAATTTTGATGCATATTGCACATTTTTAGTTAATTCAATAAACCTCATTTCACTACTGAAATGTTACTGCATCCAAATATTTATAAGTGCCAATCATGAAAATTGTCAGGGGTTCCTAAACTTTTGCATACAACTATAGCTCACACCTTTTCTCCCTTTTACCCCCAGCCTGAACATCTGGACTTCTCATTTACTGACAATATTCTTCTATATTTTTTACCAGACAATGGAAAGAAAAAGACTGCAAGCAAATGTACTGTTGAGATTTCCGATATTGTTAACAGAATTGCGCCAAAGGTAATACAGTAAATGTAATTTGTAACCTCTAAAATGTTCCTTCATATTGGCTGGAAAAAGCACATGCTATTGTTTCCGGATTCAGAATGTTTAAAGTGGAGGTCCAGTCCAATTCAATATCGGCACTTATACACCTTCCTGCTCAGACCAATTTTCAGCGCTGCCGCGTTTTGGATGACAATTGCGCGGTTATGCTACACTGTACTCAAACTAAATTTTATATAATTTTTGTTCCTACAAATAGAGCTTTTTTTTTGGTAGAATTTGATTACCTCTGGGATTATTATTTACTGCTGAACAAATAAAAAAAGATGTAACCTTTTGAAAAAAAATAGTTTTTTTTTGTTTTTTTTGTTTCTGTTTACAAAACTTTGTAAATAAATATGTTTTCTCCTTCACTGACAGGCACTGACGGGCACCAATGAGGTGGCACCAATGATAGGCAGTAATTTGGACACAGTCACATGACAAGTCGCAGCCCATTGATTTTATTGGTACCTGTTCCCCTCTATGCGATTTTGAAAATCAGCGACTTTGAAAAGGTACCTGCAATGCTTTGACGTGACTGATCCAGAGAGCAAAAAGTTGGTTCAAAGCTGCACTCAAAGTCGTTCTCTAAATCATGCAAGTTTGGGGGTTGGAATACTGGAATTGTAGACTAAGGCTCCGTTTCTACTAGTATAAATTGTCATGCAACTTTGGAGACAAAGTCACATAAGCCACAGCCCATTGATTCAATGGCACCCGTTCCCAACTATGTGACTTTGAAAATCAGCGACTTTGAAAAGGTACCTGCAATGATTTGATGTGACTTTTATCCAGAGTGTATGAAAAGGTACCTGCAATGATTTGATGTGACTTTTATCCAGAGTGTAAAGTTGCATCAAAGTCACACTCCAAAGTCGCCCTCTAGCCTTAGGCTACGTTTCCACTAGTGCGACCCCCAAAGCTGTGCGACTTTGCAGCTTTGATCCAGCTTTACACTCTGGATCAAAAGTTGCATCAAAGTAGCGCAGGCACTTTTTCAAAGTCGCGTAGATGGGAACAATTGCCTTTGAAATCAATGGGCTGTGACTTGTCATGCGACTTCGTGTCCAAAGTCACAATAGTGGAAACTGAGCTTTAAACTCACTTCTCACATGTAGCTCCCTCAGCTGTGTGTGTGCCACACCATGTACAATGTGCCATTACAGTGCCACACCATGCACACAGTGCCATTCAAAAACAACCACGTGGTTCTACACTGTAGAAAATCTTAAAGCGGAGTTCCACCCTTAAAATCACTTTTTTTCATTCCATCCAGCATACTGGCGTCAGCGCCAGTATGCTGTTTTTTTTTTTTAATGCGCGTACTTACTGTATATCACAACATTGAATTCCAGGCGCACCGCAGAGTGTCGCCGCTATAAGGCGTCACGCCTTCCGGAAACAGCCGATTAGCATTCGGCTTTTACTCGGCGCCTGCGCACAGACCCAGGAGCTGACTGCGCAGGCGCCGTATATAGCGCGTCACGCCCTCCGAAAAAACCCGAACTAGGAACGGCTATTTTCGGCGCCTGCGCAGTCAGCTCCTGGGTCTGTGCGCAGGCGCCGAATGCTAATCGGCTGTTTCCGGAAGGCGTGACGCCTTATAGCGGCGACACTCCGCGGTGCGCCTGGAATTCAATGTTGTGATATACAGTAAGTACGCGCATTAAAAAAAAAAAAAAAAAACAGCATACTGGCGCTGACGCCAGTATGCTGGATGGAATGAAAAAAAGTGATTTTAAGGGTGGAACTCCGCTTTAAGCATGTTGCATTTTAATCTATTTTACGATTTCTAACAATCAGAACATATTTCCAAAGCCCCTCTCCCTCCAAACGAGGCTATGAAGACAGGAGGAGATCGGGGGGTGGCTGGGCAGGTCTAGGCTTGTCCCTCTAAAAAGGAGAGCAGGGATGAGGGTGTGTAGAAGAGAAGGACAACGTTTTTAGAAAGTGAGAGGCCCCATGCAGAATTCAGGAAGAAACTGATTATCTGGCTTTGATTAGGCTTTCTAAGCTTGTCAATCGGCTATACAGAAAATTATTAATGTCAAAGATAAAGATATTTTACCTATAATTAATAGAACTTTATTATTTTTGACTGGACTTCCACTTTAAAGTGGTTCTAAAGGCTGAAAGTTTTTTTATTTTTTTTACCAGCCCCTACAAATATTTACCTGAGCTCCATCGCAATACAACGATGTGCATGAATGTCTCAGCTCTCTAGGGACTCTCCCTTCTCATTGGCATAGAGAGCCATTGGCTCCTGCTGCTGTCAATCACAACCAGTGAGCAAATAAGAGAGAGGAGGCAAGGCCAAGCCACGGCTCCATGTCTGAATAGACACGCAGAGCATTGGCACGGGAGCATGCCTGCTTGGGTGGCCCCAAAACGGGCAAGTTCACCTTTTTGAGTATAAAAAAAAATCTGAATGCCCATATTTATGCCAGGATTATGCGTTCAGCTGTCTACCCACACCTCTCACCGGTTTTTATTTTTTTTATTTTAAATGGCGGCGCGTAATGTGCGGCAGGAAGTAATTTTAGCATCCACTGAGTTCTGCTCCAAGTACTATACTTCTGCCCCAGATGCTTTTCAGGGAATGAAATGTTGTCTACAAAGTAATATGAAAAATATCTCTTCCAGGAAAAAAAGACCACAGATTCTGATGCTGCCTACTTTGGTGTCTGGATAGGGGACGATGCTATTCCATGCACTCCAGTAGTAACCCGGACTAGAACTAAATTGCAAAGGTAAGTTTTCTCTTTTCTTTTAAAATTAATCTTTTTCTCTTACTTTTTTTTTTTGACGGACACAGTTCTTCCTTATTCTTGACTGTGGGGTTATAGTGTCACCTTCACTGGTAGGACACGTTGGTTCCACAGTTTTTTTTTTTTTGTTTGTTTGTTTTCCTGGGATTTCCCTGTGACGATCTTCAATCAACAGCTGGGCTGCGTGACAGACTGAATAATCCTGGATCCAGTAGTCGCCCCAGCTTGGCTAGCAAGTGCACACAGACCACCAGCTAAGTACAGAGTCATTTGTGAAAGCCCCATCCTTGGGTGCAGTGGCAGGCTGCCTTTAAACTGTTTCTGCTCCCATTAGTACTGAAAAGTGTATTTTTGATTGCTTGACATCCTGTGCAACCCCTTCCCTCCTTTCCTTGGTTCCTGTCTGGTTGTGTGGTGCCCAGCAGCCTCCACTGATGTGCGGTGGCCATCTTGCCTGGGGTCGGCTTTTATCTAGATGAGCCTCCCTCCCCTTTTGTATGTGTTGTATGTGGGCTCTGAGGTTGTAGGGGTGAATAGATTGGGTCCTCTGCTCTGTTGGGATTACATTATGCCTCTACTGCTATGGGCGGGGGGTGCCCTGTGGCTCCTGTGCATGGCCAGTGGATTCTGTTGGGCCTCATGTGGGTATGCACACCACATGGTCGAGCAGCTCACAAATTTAGAGCGCAGTTTGTGGCCTACTGGACCAGGTAGCTGTGCCTGTCATTATGCATTAGTGCAGGGATGTTAAACTCAATTTCATTGTAGGCCACATCAGCATTATGATTGTTCTCAAAAGGGCCAGTTGTATCTGTAAGATTGGATGTCCAGCGTATCCCCTTCCCTTACATTAGATGTCAAGAGCCGCCCCACCGTCAGAAGTTAAAGTGGAGGTTCACCCTAATTTCTCACTTAATATTAATAAAACTGCCTTCCATTCAACATAACAAATCTGTGGGTTTTTATTTTTTTTTGCTTAAGGCTTACCTTTTTTTTTGTTTCATTGCGGCCTGTCAATCATTTTCCAACACGGGGAAATGGGCGTGCCTATCGCTTTTCCCCGACGGCGCTGTCTCCTGGGAATCAGTCCTGACGTTCCCAGGTGACGCTCTCTGATCAAATCCCGCGATATTTCGGCGGTGCAGAAATCGGACCCGCGTCACTTCCGATGCTCGTACGTCAGAGCACAGCTGATCGCGGGTCCACGGCGCATGCGCTGCGCATGCGCAGATGCTTTTTCGGTCCGTGAAACTCATAGGCTCGAGTGGGCGGGCGGAGGCGGAGAAGGATTCTAAATTACATCACCCACAGCACAGCACAGCACATGCGCGGGATACAACGGTGAATGCTGGGACGCCAGCATTCACCGTATCCCGGAAATGAATACTGCTGGGCTTCAACGTGCCCAGCGTGCCCTAATTAAAAATGACAACTGCCTGGACCACATTATATAAAATATCTTTTGGAGCTAAAAGATCATGCTGACGGTGAAAACAGTGGGACACACGGGCTGCGAGTTATGGAAGGTAAGAGGGGCACAATAATAATAATATAAAAAAATAATAATCGATGGAACCCCCGCTTTAAGTCCCCCACTCTCCCTTACATCACAGTATACCCCCCCCCCTTTCCTTATGCTGCTGTTGGAAAGAAGCTGGATGCATTGCTTGAAAGTAGGGTTCTAGAGGGAGGACCAGAGGAGGGCTGGAGCTGCAAGAGAGGTGTGAGGGCACATGAAATGGGCTGGAGGGCTGGATTCGGCCCGCGGCCTTGTGTTTGACACCTGTGCATTAGGGTGTTCATTATTTGCTGACGTACCTTCCTCCCATGCCGTGTCTCTGGGCTGGTGGTGGAGGTGCAGGTCTGTATTCCTTTTGAAAGGCTGCATCCACCATTTTGCTTGAGGGCATTCACCCTTCTGCTGTGGTTACTCCTTCCTGCCTGTGCTTTACCTCCTAGTTGGGGAAGATTTGTGTTGTCCTGCGTACTTCCTCTTTATTGTCAGAGCAGTGGAGGTGGTTGCTGTCTGTTGACTTCCTGCACATCGTCCACCTGGACATGCAGTGTGGATTTGCCTTACCTGCATGCAAAGTTCCCTGCACTGTGCCTCTGCTTTTTGTCTGTGACAACTGGGGGCCTATGTATTTACCCTCCATGCCACGCCTGAGCAATTTTCCTGCTGAGGATCAATTGTATGTGAGCCTTCGAAGGCTGTTTTTCTTACTCGTGCCAACAAGGGTTTTCTTTCCCAGGCTTGTTTTGATACTCAAGTACACAAAGTGGGTATGTCTGGAGCATCCTTTTGTAGTCCTCAAGCATTTTGCAGTACGTCTCCCCGGACATGGATCTTCTGGCGTCCTGGAAATCCTGACATCAAGAAGATGTCAAGATTTGTGGAAAGAGCAAGAGACCCCTGGCAGATGCAACAGATGCTTTGACACTGGGACCATAGTTACATCTTTCACACCTTTTTCCACTCAGGCTTCTCCCTCCTTATGCTGCACAGGAGAAGGGCCATAGGGATCCTGGTCCTTCTGGTGGCTCCAGATTGGCCTCAGTGACCCTGGTCACTGATGCACCCTGGCATATCTTCCTTCCCATGGCCCAATCTACCACCCTGTTTGGCATCTCTGGCTTGATGTTCTGGCTATGATAGCCAGGTTTTGAGAGACGGGGTGGTTGGGCTCCATTATTCCTCCCTTTTTGGGGGTGCATACATCCACCTCTCTGAGAATTTGCCACCGTAATTGGAAGACTTACTTTCATAGTGTGAATTTTTGGCCTATTTCTAAGGGAGTGTTGATCAAGAGCTTGCCTGTGTACTATTAGGTCCAGAGTTCTGCCCTCGTGGTTTGCTCCAACTTCACCCTTGCTTCATAGTCCTTGATTGTACCTTTATTCAAGGGGTTTGATATCTAGCTCTAGAGCCATTTCCGTTGCTGCTGTGGAACCTGCACCTCCTTCTGTCAGTGTTTCTCAAGCCCCTCTTCAAACCTGTTCGGGATTTTCCCTTTGTGACTCTCTCCCAGGTGGTCGCTTTTTTGTTGCCATCTCTTTACACACGTGTTGGAGCTGGTCCTGTAGGTTTCCCTATTTGCTTTTACGCAGTGTTGAGATTGTTCTCCATCTGCGTCCCTCCTTTCTTCTGTAGGTGGCATTTGATTTTCAACTGACTACTTTGAGTATTTTTTCCTTCCTGCCCTGTTTCTAAACCCTTTGGATTCCTGGGAGGTTGTGTTGCACTCCTCAGGTGGTTCAGGCTATTTGTGTGCATCTGTCTGCTATGGCCTCTTTCGCAGGTCGGAGTCTTTTTGTGATTGCAGATGGCCCAAATTAAGGCGACTTACTCTGCTTTACTCCTTGATGGATCAGGTAGACGGCTATGCAATTAAGGGTTAGGATTCTCCCTTTCCTCTTAAGGCGCACTCCACAAGGGCGATTGGTGCCTTTTTTGGGGCCTTTTGAGATCAGACAGCTGTGTCAAGTTTGACAGGGTGCTAACTGCTCGTCTGTGCACACCTTACTTATTTTCACAAATTAAGGTTTCTGGTTCCTTTTCTGGGAGGTGTTTTTGCATGTCTTTCTGTGGTTACCCACCTCTCAGTGAGGCACAGCTTTGGGATGTACCTACAGTCGAGAATAAGGAAAAGCTGTATCCATTAATTACCATAACAGAAAACTTGTTGTGTGTGTTTGTTTTTTGATTACTAACCATAAAATACATTTCTTTGAGTTCATTGACAGGCACACAGGCACAGCACCCAACCCTTGCATATGTTTTTTTTTTTTTTTTTTTAGTAATGATTGTGACAAACTGAGCTGCCTATAGCAGAGGGGGGGGGTTGACTACCCCTTAGGACTGGCTTTAGGTGGTGCTGTGTTTTTTCTTTCTGCCTAGTGTCCCACGCCTGAATGTGGTACTATAACCCTACAGTCAAGCATAAGGAAGAGTCTGTCAGTGAACTCAGAGAAATGGATTTTACGGGGAGTAACATTAAATCTTTTTTTTTGTCATCTGTCACAGATAGAAAATGACAAATCCCATTTCAAGATACTCCTCAATCCCTCATAAATACTACATTTGTTTTATGAAGTTCTGAAAGGCTCATCTAGGCATTTCAATAACTGTCTTTACTGCGAAGAAAAACTTTTGCTTAGAGATTATATGTGGGTTAATTGAGTAGGGTTCCTTTTAAAGAGAGCCCACTCTCTCGGCTTGGTAAATAGAGACATTAGCCACTTATTAAATTTGTAAGAATAGGACAGCGAACTCTTGGTCTGTCAAAGGTATGTAAAAGAGCAATGCATGCATCTTATTTAAATGGTTCTAATTAGGGGTGCAACGGATCACGGTTGATCCGTGAGCCAAACTGGTCACCCCCTTTGGATCAGATCGCTATGCGATCCGCGGACTACCGCCGCGGGCATAGCATTGGGTAAGGCCGCGGCTTCGGCCTAGCTCCGGAGCCGCGGCCATCTTGGTACACCCGGCGGCGGCCCCTCCTCTCTGTTTACACCCACAGAGGAGGAGGAGACCGCGCTCAAGGGACACACACGCCGCTATCTGATCTGAGGTCTGCAGGGGGGGCTCACTGTTTGCCTGTACTACGGAGGGGGGGGGGGCTCACTGTTTGCCTGTACTACGGAGGGGGGGGGGGGCCTCACTGTTTGCCTGTACTACGGAGGGGGGGGGGGGCTCACTGTTTGCCTGTACTACGGAGGGGGGGGGGGGTCACTGTGTGCCTGTACTATGGTGGGAAGGGGGTCACTGTGTGCCTGTACTATGGTGGGAAGGGGGTCACTGTGTGCCTGTACTATGGTGGGAAGGGGGTCACTGTGTGCCTGTACTATGGTGGGAAGGGGGTCACTGTGTGCCTGTACTATGGTGGGAAGGGGGTCACTGTGTGCCTGTACTATGGTGGGAAGGGGGTCACTGTGTGCCTGTACTATGGTGGGAAGGGGGTCACTGTGTGCTTGTACTACTTGGGGGGGGGGGGGGGGGTCACTGTGTGCCTGTACTACTTGGGGGGGGGGGGGGGGAGGTCACTGTGTGCCTGTACTACTTGGGGGGGGGGGGGTCACTGTGTGCCTGTACTACTTGGGGGGGGGGGGGTCACTGTGTGCCTGTACTACTTGGGGGGGGGGGGGGTCACTGTGTGCCTGTACTACTTGGGGGGAGGAGGGTCACTGTGTGCCTGTACTACTTGGGGGGGTCACTGTTGTTTTTTGTTTCTGATCCGAAAACTGATCCGATCCGTGACTGCCGATCCGAGGAACGATCCGAACCGTGAGTTTTTTGATCCGTTGCACCCCTAGTTCTAATAGTACCTGTAGACGGAGTCCTTTGTGGCGTTGTTCACCAAAACATTGAATCTTTTATGAGTGGTGTAGAAAAGGAGGGGTTAGTGTTCTTGGTGTGTGCAATATATGAGGTGGGAAGGTTGGCAAATCCAACAAAGGGGTTGAAACGAGGTGACAGATGACTACTTTTCTCCCAACACCCTCAGGACAATGATCTGCCATCAGAGCCCCAAGAATTACCCAACGTAACCAGATAGAGGGAACATATAACATTCTGCACACAATACAGCCCTCGTTTCCTGTTGCTAATCCCAAGCACAAGTGGGGCTATGGGACATGCTGAATATTACACTGGAGTTTTTGAGAATTCTGGCCTTTGGGGAGTGTCAAACATGTTAGATTCACGGCTTTACACTGCTAAAGTTATAGAAGTCTTCCTGTAAAAATAAAAATAGCTATGCTCCACAGTTTCTTTAATGGTGTAGACAGGCCTCATTTACTAATCAGGAGGTGGCATTGGGCAGCACAATTTTGTTTTTTTTACAAATAACTTTAGCAAGCTATATCTTTTGACTCACCTTTTCACTGAAAACGAGTGTGCATGCATTGTATTGATATACTTGTTTTGTGGCAGACTAATTGTGTATGTGATCATTTTAATTTTACCAAACCGCTTGAATTGTGGGGCTTACTTTCCCATTTTGGTGTTTACTGTTGCAGATCTAGAATTCTGAAAACAGAAGAAAAGCTGATGGAATTGGCAAAGCAATTGGACAGGAATTTGGTTGAACATAAAGACCAGAATAATGACCTAATAGAAAAAGATCTCAAAGCTGATAATGTTGGTAATGCTCAGGAGGATGAAGATGACGTGTCCATGGAGTACATCCCTGAAGAAGATGAAGTATCTCTAGCATTGAAATCTGTTAGCCAAAGCTCAGGAGTAGCAGCTGAAAAGAGCAGTCAGAAGCCTGTGGACCAGGAGGCTGAAGAAGAACTTAACAATTTGTTTGATTGTTCTACACAGAAATACAGCGGACGGTTAAGCCAAACTTTGTCACATGTTTCCACAAGCAGTATTCAAGAGTTGGTTTCTGATACAGGAAAAAATCAGGTACTGACAAAAAATACAGTTGCACCTGAAAGCAATAAAAGTTCAGATCTTTTTTCCTTCCTTTCAGAAGAAAATTCAGATATGCTGCAGTGTGAAAACAATTCCAAGCAAGCTGTGTCTAGTGGAAAGGATCCCGTCCAATCCTCAGATATGGCTCATTCAGTATCAAATAGCCAGGATGACTTTGAAGATGAATGGGGAGATGACATTCTTGAAGACGATTCTTTTGTAATGCAGATTACTCAAAATCCAGAGTTAATTGCTACTCCAAAAAGTAACTTGTATTCAAAAACGCCAAAAGGTGCCAATTCAGATACTGTAAGAGGGCAAGAAAGTGCTGGCTACGCAGCTAAGGTCATTACCTCTAATAAGCCAAATACTTTTAAATTTGTACCCCAAAAAGTAAACCACAGTGAGGGAAGTAAAATGAAAACATTGGACTTAAAGAGAACTGAAACTTCAAATATTAGGAGAACAGACGAAAGTACAAGAGACGGGACAATTGCCAGCGCACATTCTCTAGGGTCATCGCAGGCCCAGGTTACAAAACAAAACACCTCTGCCCTAAAATCTTCAACAAATCCTTCCTCTAACTTTGGAGTATCCAAAACTTACACCTTTTCATCAAAGCCCTTAAGCTCTAGAAAAGAAAAGGATGAACTAAGCAAAAAGGTTATCCAAGCTGTACAAAACACTCATGCTGGCTCTAAAAACAAGGAGTCTGGTTACTCTGATGACTGGGATGACCCTAAGTTTTCTGACGAAGTCTTGGATATGTTCTGTGAATCTGATAGTCTATGGGAAGAGAAGGACGATGATGATGATGACCTATTGTATCAGGTCTGCGATGATGTGGAAAAGTTAACTCAGGTTCAAACATCTGAGGGAAATACTCAGTTCTCTAGTTCAAGTCATACTGTTTCCACCAAGAGCGTTGTCACAAATTATAAAGCTGAAGCCCATGTTACTACAAACTGTTCTTATGCTTCAAATAAATCCAGTGAGTACGCATTAAGTTCTAATAAAATAACTGCCAAAAGTTTTTCTCCTGCTTCTGTAAGTGGAAACTGTTTAACTACTTTCCAAAGGACTAACCAGGCTTCTGGAACATTCAGCAGGTCAAACTCTATGCCTTCTGTAGCGGACTCTAAAAATTATCATGAGCCTCACTCACAAAGTGTAAATAATCCACCGTCCACCACAACCAATGCAAGAACTTCCCAAGCACCTTCAAAGTACTCTTTTAAAAAAACTAAGCCTTCTCAAGCACTGTCTGTCCACACAAATGACTTTCTCCCTGAAAATGAGAGCACTTCTAAAAGGCTTCAAAATTATGTTGATGGTAATAACAGAAATCACTGTTTGCAGTCGCAAGTGCTTCCTACTCAACAGTTGGCATTAAAACGGCATCTTTCAGAATCAATGATACAAACATCAAAAGGTATGGGAATTACTGTTCGTGCTCCTGCACTCGTGTCATTTAGCCCCAGAGCGTTATTCTCTGGCATTTAGGTGCTGCTGAAAAGTACAGGCACACCATCCAGGCCTGCTGCCAACAGCCTGTTAAACCCTGAAAGGCTGACAGCTGTAGTGACTAGATGGCGCATCGAACAATACTTAAACCCTTACAGACCACTTTGACCTGCAGGTAAGCCTAGAATTAAGGCTTACCTGTAGGTCCAAGAAATATCTCCTTAACCTACAGGGTTAAGGAGATATTTTCAAGAAAGACAGCACCGATGTCTACGGCGCACTGAGCATGCCGCTACTACCGGCATCATGACATCATCGCTGCTCCGGCCAATCGCAGCGGTAGAGCAGCGATACCTGGATGTCACTCCCGTTATCATGGCGGTGACAGAGGTGGTATCCGAGGACTGCTGCGGGGGCATCATTCTCAGGTAAGTAATTCATAATGAGCTAGTATGCTATGCATACTAGCTCATTATGCCTTTTGTCTTGCAGTTTTTTTTGTTTTTTTTTTAAGAGAGGGTTTACTTCCTCTTTAAGTGCTTTAGTTTAATGCAATATGCGCCCAGGGCCAAATGCCCAGAATACAGACTGCTTGCATTCTGGGCATTCGTCCCACTTGCTGCACTAAATGTAAGTACCACTCAGTGCCCCATCCAGTTGTAGCAAGTGTCAGCTTCTCATAGTTTGACAAGCAGCAGATAAGAGGGCTTCTACATTCCACCCACTCCTAAACACTGGAGATTCATGCATCGGGGGCTACACGTCCAGTTTGCATAAGGCCTTAGTACAGTTCTTTGAAGACCCATATACCGTCATTGCTACTGTGTAGGTCAGATGCAGAACTGGTTGGATTTAAATACATCTATGGGCATGAATTCTGTAGTGAAGTGGTCATATTCAGGCATTATTGGGGGATATCAGAATTCGCCTGGAAAGGTAATGTCACCTCATATGATTGGCTTGGTGTTATCACCTAAAATGTATTTATTCATGTAACTATACCAGAAAGATCATCCCAATCAGGAAGTGAAAAGTAAGAGTTTCAATGTGTGAAATTAAAAAGAAATGGCATTAGGTAGGACTTTGCATTGATGATTGTTGAAAGGTTTGCAAAGTACTGCTGACTAAAGAGTGTGTGTGGGGGGGGGGGGGGGGGGGGGGGCACTTCGAAGGTAGAGGCTGTCTGATCAGAAACTTTCATTTTTGGGAAACACTGACATTTCAATCTGAGTATAGTTTACAGTGACTGTAAAAAAAAAATGGTAGATATAAAGTGCAGCCAGCTAGGCACACTTTCAGCAGCTGTCGTTCTCTTTGCTAAAACTGAATACTAACCATCCAGCACTTGGTAGTGACTGTCTACCTGCTTATGCCCATCTCACACTTGGCTATCGGACAAGCTGGCAACCTGTCATTATAACGGGCCAGTAAGAATGTTGGGAACAGGCAAGCCCAATCTGACTTTGCCTGTTCAGAATGACCAGCATGACCCTAGCAGAGGTGAGTGAGAACTGCTGTAGGTACTCCTAGATGAGTTCACTTTATATCTATAGTGTATCCAGAAAGTATTCACACCGCTTTCCCTTTTTCCACATTTTGTTGCCTCATTCCAAAATGGATTAAATTCATTATTTTCCACAAAGTTATACAAACAATACCCCATAATGACAATGTGGAAGAAGTTTGTTTAAAATCCTTGCAAATTTATTAAAGGAAAATGAAATCACATGTACATAAGTATTCACAGCCTTTGCTCAATACTTTGTTGTACCTCTGGCACAAGTTGCAGCCTCAAGTCTTTTTGAGAGTGATGCTACAAGCTTGGCACACCTATATTTGTGCAGTTTCTCCCATTCTTCTTTGCAGGACCTGCCAAGCTCCATCAGGTTGGATGGGGATCGTCGGTGCACAGCCATTTTCTGATCTCTTCGGAGATGTTCAATCGGGTTTAAGGCTGGGCCACTCAAGAACATTCAGAGTTGTCCCGTAGCCACTCATTTGTTATCTTGGCTGTGTGCTTAGGGTCATTCTCTTGTTGGAAGATGAACCGTCGCCCCAGTCTGAATTCCAGGGCGCTCTGGAGCAGGTTTTCTTCAAGGATGTCTCTGTACATTGCTGCATTTCTTTCCCTCGATCCTGACTAGTTTTCCAGTTCCTGACCCTGAAAAACGTCCCCACAGCATAATGCTTCCACCACCATGCTTCACTGTAGCTACGATATTGGTCAGGTGATGAGCGGTGCCTGGTTTCCTCCAGACATGACGCTTGCCTTTCATGCCAGAGAGTTCCACCTTTGCTTCACCAGACCAGAGAATTTTGTTTCTTATGGTCTGAGACTCCTTCAGGTGCCTTTTGACAAACTCCAGATGGGCTGTCATGTGCCTTTTACTGCCACTCTACCATACAGGTCTTATTGGTGGAGTGCTGCAGAGATGGTGGTTCTTCTGGAAGGTTATTTTCTCTCCACAGAGAAACACTGGAGCTCAGAGAGGTGACCAAGAACCCATTGGTCACTGACAGACTAAAGCCCTTCTCCCCAATCAAGTTTGGCTGGGGCGCCCCACTCTAGGAAGAGTCCTGGTTGTTCCATTTAAAGTTGATGGAGGCCACTGTGCTCATTGGGACCTTCAATTCTGTAGAACATTTTATGTACCCTACCCCAGACCTGTACCTCCATATAATCCTGTCTCGGAGGTAAACGGACAATTCCTTGGACTTCATGGGTTGGTTTGTGCTCTGACATGCACTGTTAACTGTGGGACTTTTTTATAGACCGGTGTGTGCCTTTCCGAATCATGTCCAGTCAACTAAATGTGCCACAGGTGGACTCCAAATTGTAGAAACTAGTGGTCGACTGATATGGGTTTTTCTCTCTGGCTGATGTCGATATTTAGAAATAGGGGCGGACAATATTTTAGGCTGATTTTCTCTCCCCCTTCATCTCATAAACTCAGCCACTCCCACTCCACTACCCCCTTTTTTGCTCCTGTCACTGTACCACACACTTAATGTCCTCAGTACAGTACACTGATTGGAGGCACTGGTATGTGGCGCTGATTAGAAACATTGGCACTGATAGGTGGTATTGGCTGGCACAGATATCAGGTGGCACTGATTGGAAACACTGATTGGTACTGGCAGGTGGTACTGATTGCCACAGACAGATGGCACTGACAGGTTTCACACTGAGCACATATAGTATAACTGTGTGTGACTGAATGCAGAGAGACCAGCTTTCAAGACTCATCTGTGATGTCGAGGTGGGGGCGGGACCCAGCAGCTATCAAACACCAGCCAGTGATTGGGCTGCTTAAGAAAGGGGACAGGGCCACATACACGTAGCAGCCCGCCTAGATCCTATCCCATTGGCTTGTGATTGATAGCTGCTGGGTCTCGCCTACCCCCGACATCACTGAATTTTGGCAGCTGGTCTCTCTCGACATTGTTACATGTCAGTTTCACACAATTATCGGCTCAGCGATGCAGATTTCTTTAAAAAAAATATATATATCAGTCAACCTCTAGTAGAAACATCTCAAGGATGATCAGTGGAAACAGGTTGCACCCAAACTCAATTTTGAGTGTCCTGGGAGAGACTGAATTCTTATATACATTTTTTTTGTTTTTGTTTTTATCATTTTTTGCAACGATTTCAAACAAACTTCTTTCACTTTGTAGAGTTTTGATGAAAATGATGAATTCGATCCATATAACAAAATGTGTTAAAAGTGAAGCGTATGAATATTTTCCGGATGCACTGTTCTAGTAACTTTTGGTTTTTATATTTTAGGTTTTGGCTATTAAGGTCATTGGTGTTTATGATCTGTACTCTTTCTGTTCTAGTCTTTGTCTCAGAAGACAGAAGTAAGAAGTGTTCAATGGAAGAGATTGAGCGGAAAAAACTGGAAGCTTTGGCTAGAAGAAAAAACAGAGAAAGAGTGTGTTCCAATGACAACGCACCTACATAGTGATCCGTTAACATCCACTGTTAATTTTTCACAAAAACTAACCTTTTTGTTGGATGTTAAAGTTTCTCTGTGAGAAAATAATTCACAGCAAACACTGTTATAGTTTGTTTTATAAATGTTTACAATGTCAAACTTTTTTGGTATAAGTATTCTAATATGATTAGGAATAAAATCTGCGGATTTGTATTCATCATGCTTTCTTAAAACACTGTCTCTGAGTCTATTTTCACTACACAACAAAGTTGAAAACTTTCCTTCCAAGTTTTTCTAAAAAAACATTTTCATATGTGTTTTGTTGGTGTTACATTTGCTTAATAAATATAATTGTAACTCATTCTTCTTGTATATCTGATAATACCACACATGATTTGACATTCCATTTATGCCTGTCCTGCTCATATACTTTTTTCAAACTTTTTTTTTTTTTTTTTTTTTAAATATACCTTTTTTGGCCAGGTTTCGCAGGGAACCACATTAAAGTTGGTTACCACTTGCTAATTGAGATAGGGAAATAATGAGTTTAGAAAGTGTAAACTGTATAAATATTATGCCCAGATCCCCTTTAACCACTTAAGACCCGGACCAATATGCTGCCAAATGACCCAAGGGTTTTTGCGATTCGGCACTGCGTCGGTTTAACTGACAATTGCGCGGTCGTGCGACGTGGCTCCCAAACAAAATTCGCGTCCTTTTCTTCCCACAAATAGAGCTTTCTTTTGGTGGTATTTGATCGTCTCTGCGATTTTTATTTTTTTATCGTACATCACGGGTACACAGAGGCGCATAAGCCATTACACTTGGGTTATATGGGTACCTTCAGGTGATGGACACTGGTGTGAATCAAATTTCACAGGAAGTTTCCTCCTCTATATAACCCCTCCCACTGGGGTGCTTCAGTTTTTTTTCGCCAGTGTCTTAGGTGTTGGTCACGTCTAGCTGTCCCTCGGAGGTCTCGGGACCCAGGATAGCTAGCCGGATCCGTCCCGAAGTGCTTCAAAGCCAAGGTGTACGGTACCCGGGCCCTGCTTGCGTGGGGTTTTGCCTATAATGCCCTCTCCTTGGAGGGCTGAAATTTGGGCTCCAGTGCCTTAGTCTCTTCCAAGAACTAAACGCTACTGATGCCAGGATGCTATATAGGTCCAGGTGTGTGGGTTCCTTAACACAGGACCCACGGTCCTGAAGGCCAAGACAATACCCACGGAGATGGGGGAAAGATTGGGCCTCTTGCATTTTGCAATACCCTGCGGCGTGGAGCAGGTAAGAGGGAGCCTGCGGGACTTGGTTCGACAGTAGGTATCCCCCTGGGGTTTCTGGGTCGGCTAATGGTATGCTTGTGCATCAGCCACTATCTCCACTATGTCTTTTGAGGCAGGATGGGATGTACTAATGTTTTACCCAGATAACATGTAGGTATATGTATGCTTTTAAAGATATGTATGTATTTTGCAAGATATCTATATCTTGCTAGCCCCAGATCTGCCTGTTAGCATATACTGCAGCCCACGTGCTATAAGGAGGAAATGCTGGCAAAACTCCTTTTTCTTAGAAGCCTATGGGGACAGCTTCCTCTATGTGTGCACTACAATAAGATTAGTGTCTTGCCTGGTGTCTGTTGGTTGCTAGCCGCTGGTCCAGGCTTCTCCTCTGCTTTCTGCATTCCTCCATGTTGGTTTCAGCGCGGTGGGGGGGGGGCGCGCCGTGCGCGCCGCCTTTTACAGCGTCAGCGTGCGTGGGGGGGGGGCGGGCCAGCAGCGTCAAGTCTCAGTTAAAGCAGCAAAGAATTTCCTGGCTGGTCATTCCCTCCTGAAAGCAGAGGAGGCTGAGAACACAGAGCGCGCAGCTGAGCCATTTCTGGCTATACAGTGACACCCAGTGGGGGTTTGTGGATCTTCAGGTCTGGACTTAGCTCCATACTGACCAGAGAAGAAAAAAAAAAAGGATTTTTTTCTTAAAGGGACTCAGCCTTAGATCTGGCAGTATCTGAGTCGGTGCAACCTTGGGCTCCAGCTAACGGGCATTGGTGTGGCAATACTCACAGGACTTCCTCGGTATTGCCGCCTTCTCGGGCGTATGGAAATTTGGATTTTTTTTTACTATAGCCTGTTCTTATTAATGGTTCACTTCTAGCTACAACAGTTGGGTGTTGGCTTTAGGGGTGTCTCAAGGTTGTGCAATGGCTCCCAAGGGATCAGGACCAGCTAAGGCTGCAAAAGGTACCAAAAAACTAAAGGGGTCTCCGTCGGGGTCAGAGGATTTGGGCCAGGCTCCAGCGGTCCCACCCTCACCAGATAGACCACCGAACAGCATGTTGCAGGAGCCATTGAGGGTGCTAGGGGTAGAGGCGGCCCCCAATCAACCCATTCCCGTTTACGTTACGTAAGAAATGCTAGCGACCACCCTGGGTGGGCTAGAGGAAAGGTTAACTGCTTTAATTGCCCGCTCTTTGCCAGGTGGCAAGCGGGCTAGATCCCCGTCACCTAGATTGGTGTTTTCAGATGCAGAGGTCCTCTCTTCGGAGGAATTGGACCCACAGTGGGATCAAGCGGACCCGAGTCCCGACGGTTCAGACATTGAGGGTTCTACTGTAGATGAATTTTTTTTCGGCTTCTCAAGCGGAGAGCCTGTGGATCCAGTCTCTGACAGATATGGTTCGCACTGCTTTTAAACTTCCAGTGTCAGAACAATTAGCCCCCACGGTATCCTCTTTAGGTTCCTTGAAGGCACCGTTGAGTTGTGATTTTTTTTCCGGTTCACCCCCTTCTGAAGAGCGTGATTTTTCAGGATTGGGCTCGACCTGATAGGATTTTTATCCCTCCTAAAAAGGTTCACTATTCTCTATCCTATGGAAGAGGAATTTGCAAAGAAATGGGCACTCCCTACGTGGACGCAAGCCATTTCCTGCGTGAATAAATCCCTGACCTGTCCGGTTGAAAATGTCCAGATGTTTAAAGATCCGGTCGACAAAAAGTTGGGAGACCCTACTGAAGGTTCTTTTACCACAGTAGGTGCCGTGGTTCAGCCAGCGTGGCAGCCATTGGCGTTTGTCAGGCTTTAAAGGATCAGACTAAACAAATATTAAGGGACATACCGGACTCAGCAAGCTCGTGAATTGGCTGACCTCCAAGGGCTCTCTGCTTTGCAGTAGATGCTATTAAAGGACTCCATTCAACAGGCGGTCCGTTTATCTCTGCTATTGGTTCATATGCGTCGCCTTTTGTGGCTGAAGAACTGGTCAGCAGAGGCGAGGCACTGCAAAAGGCTTTTAGCAGGATTTCCCTTTCATGGTGGGAGACTATTCGGTGAAGACCTAGATAAAATATATCCAGACCATATCAAGTGGTAAAAGTTCTTTCTTACCTGTCAAGGAAAAGACCGCGTGGGCCCGCGTTTAAGCGGACAGGCCTTCGCAGGCTCGGCCCCTTCAACTTCCGTCAGTATCGACGGCCTCCCGGGCGTTCAGCATTTAATAGCCACCCACAAGGACAAGCCACGGCAGGCAAGAGGCCATGGTCTCGCAAGCGGTTAAACCAGTCATCAAGTCAGATTCATGAAGGGGCGCCCCCACTCTCTTGGGTGGGGGGAAGAAGGCTTCGGTTTTTCTCCGAAGTGTGGGGAGGCCAGAATCCCGACTCTTGGGTACTGTCCGTGGTAGCCACGGGCTACAAGCTAGAGTTTTCGGGAAGTCCCCCCTCATATTTCAGGGGTCAAGTCTTCCAAGAGACCAATGGCGACGTAGGCCTATCTTAGACCTCAAACGCCTAAATCGCTTTCTAAAGATTCAGACCTTTCGTATGGAGTCCATACGTTCGGTGGCAGCCAGCCTACATCAAGACGACTTTCTTAAGCATCTATAGACATAAAGGATGCGTATCTGCACGTGCGATCTACCCGGCACATCACACAGTTTCTTCGTTTTATGATAGATCACCGTCATTACCAGTCCGTAAGCCCTCCCTTTCGGGTTGGCAACAGCTCCGCTGGTATTCACAAAGGTGTTGGCAGCCCCGGTGCTAGCCGTCCTAAGGACAGAAGGCATTTTGGTCCTGGCATACCTGGACGATCTTTGGTTATCGACAGATCAGCTTCCAACCTCAATCATGCAGTAGTTCGCACAGTTCGGCATCTAGAGGAATTCGGATGGATTGTGAACCAAGAAAAATCGATATTGCAACCCATAAAGCAGTTGGAATATCTAGGCCTTCGGCTAGATACAGACTGCCAGAGGATATTTTTACCTCAAGCAAAGGTCAGATCAATAACTCAAGCAGTTCAAGTGGTCTTAGGCAAGAGGAGGGGCGACTATTCGCCTATGTATGCGACTGCTGGGGAAATGGTGGCGCCTTCGAGGCAGTGCCCTACGCCCAGATCCATACCAGATATCTCAGGCAGCCATTCTCTCTGCTTGGAACAAGTCCTTTCAGGTGTTAGATCGTCCGTTAGTTCTCTCCCCAGGGGTCCGGCGCAGCCTGTTCTGGTGGCTGGTCCTCAAAATTTGTCAAAGGGGGAAATCCTTTTGCCTCATCACGTGGAAGATAGTAGCACGGATGCCAGCCTGTCAGGTTGGGGGGGCAGTTCTAGAAGGACAGATCCAGCAAGGGCAGTGGTCGGAGGCAGAAAAACTGCTTCCATCAATCCTAGAGATCAGAGCTGCTCGGCTGGCCCTGGTCGCCTGGACTCTTCCCCTTCAGGGTCTGCCAGTAAGGATACAGTCCGACAATGCCACTGCAGTGGCATACATAAACCATCAGGGGGGCACGAGGAGCCTAGCCGAGGCGTCAACAGTTGCTCCCGGGGGAGTGGTCTCTTCATCTTCCAGGTATTCCAAGAGATTTGCAAAGATTCGCGAGTTCCAGATGTGGACATTATGGCAACGAGATCCAACAAAAAGTTTGGACAAATTCATATCCCGAGCCAGGGATCCCTCGGCCTACGGGACCGATGCGTTGGTTTGCCCCTGGTAACAGTTTTCTCTCCTGTATGCGTTCCTCCACTGCAGATGATTCCCCCATCCTTGCCTACTACGGAGGATCAGGGGTGAGCGCAGGCCTGTGATCCTGGTGGTCCCAGCCTGGCCCAGGAGGGCTTGGTACGCACTCATCGTGAGGATGTCAGTAGGGGCGCCGTGGCCGCTCCCCCTGCGCCCAGATCGGCTGTCTCAGTGCCCAATCTGTCACCCTGCTTCACAGCAGCTAAATTTGACGGCTTGGCGGCTGAATCCCTAATTCTTAAGGGCAGAGGCCTCTCAGCTCAGGTCATATCTACGTTGATTCAGGCTAGGAAACCAGTCTCTAGAAATATTTATTACAGAGTCTGGAGGACCTATGTGGAGTGGTGCGAGTCTCAAAAATGGCATCCTCAAAAGTTTTTTATTGACAGGATCTTGCGATTCCTCCAGTGTTGGGCGTTGACAAAGGGTTGGCTCTTAGTATTCTAAAGGGGCAGGTGTCAGCTTTATCGATATGGTTTCAAAGACCCTTGGCCACCCATTCGCTTATGAAAACCTTCTTGCAGGGGGTCTTGCATGTGAATCCCCCTATTAGAGCTCCCCTCTGCCCCTGGAATTTAAATCTGGTCTTGTCAGCTTTACAAAGGCAGCCGTTTGAACCTCTGACAGAAATCCCTCTTGTGCTACTAACCCGAAAGTTGGTTTTCTTGGTGGCTATGGCTTCGGCCAGAAGGGTTTCCGAGCTGGCAGCCTTGTCATGCAGGGAGCCATACCTTATTCTGCATAAGGACAGAGTGGTTCTGCGGCCTCAACCTTCTTTCCTTCCTAAGGTCATATCCAGTTTTCACTTGAATCAGGACCTAGTCCTGCCATCCTTCTTTTCTACTCCCCAGTCCAGAGAGGAAAGACTGCTTCATACTTTGGACGTGGTTCGAGCCATGAGGGTCTATCTCAAGGCTACAGAGAAGATTCGGAAAACAGATGTGCTTTTTGTTCTTCCAGATGGCCCCAAGAAGGGTCAGCCGGCTGCCAAGTCTTCCTTGGCTAGGTGGATTAAGCAGCTGATTTTTCAGGCCTATGGTCTGAAGCGCGTTCCACCTCCCTTATCAGTTAAAGCCCATTCTACGAGGGCCATGAGTGCCTCCTGGGCGGCACACCATCAGATCTCTCTGGCACAGGTTTGCAAGGCGGCAACCTTGTCTTCCGTACATACGTTTACTAAATTTTATAAGTTGGACGTTGCAAAGGGTACGGACGCGCAGCATTTGGGCAGGCGGTCCTACGGGCAGCAGTATAGAATCCTCGGGCCCGGGTCACGCCCCTTTTCTCTGTTGGTGGAGCTACTTTACTTCCTGATAATTTTTTTGTTTGGCTATTCTTGGCCTTACGGTCTCCCTCCCTTCATAGAGCATTGCTTTAGTACATCCCAAGTGTAATGGCTATGCGCTCTGTGTCCCGTGATGTACGATAAAGAAAAAAGGATTTTTAATAAACAGCTTACCTGTAAAATCCTTTTCTTGAAGTACATCACGGGACACAGAGCTCCCACCCCTCTTTTGGGGAACATTGTGTAACCTCGGAGGAATTGCTTGCTACAAAAACTGAAGCACTCCCAGTGGGAGGGGTTATATAGGGGGAGGAAACTTCCTGTGAAATTGATTACACCAGTGTCCATCACCTGAAGGTACCCATATAACCCAAGTGTAATGGCTATGCGCTCTGTGTCCCGTGATGTACTTCAAGAAAAGGATTTTACAGGTAAGCTGTTTATTAAAAATCCTTTTTTTTGCGCTATATACACAAATAGAGCGACATTTTTGAAAAAAAAAACAATATTTTTTACTAAATTTATTTAGCCACATGTCTTTAGTAAAAAAAAAATAACAATAAAAAAAATAATTAGCTACCTAGCGGGAACAGCGACACTAATACAGCGATCAGAAAAATTATCGCTTAGTGATGCTGGCAATAGGGAGTGAAAGGGTTAACTAGGGCAGTGATCAGGGGGTTAAAACTTTATTAGGAGGGGTACGGGGCTACCCTGGACCTAACACTAACTGACTTTCACACTGCCACTAAATACAGTAATCATACATGTATGATTACTGCATTCAGTGACACTGTGGGGGGGGGCGACCACGGGGGTTAAATGTGTTTATGTGTCTGTGTGTAAGTGTACTGTTGGTGCAGGACTTACTTGTGTTATGATCTTTTCTCAGCGGTGGTTGAAAAAAACCCTGAGGGAGAGATCACATCGCTTCCTCCTTCCTGTGTTTACACAGGAGAAGGAAGTGACCGGGCGGGCGCGCGCATTGGCTGGGAGCGATCCGGAGGGGGCGGACAAAAACGAATAGCCGCCCCCTCTTGTCGGATCGCTCCTGCAGCCGCGCGGACCGCCGCATGTACGGGGGGGGGGTCCGATCGGACCCCCAAGGCACCAATGTATATATACGTTGATGTGCCTGTCGGTGCCATTCTGCCGCCGTAAATGTACATGCGGTGGTCCTTAAGTGGTTAAAGCAGAAACCTGTGCAAAAACACACACTTTTTTTTTGCAGTGTAAAAAATGTTTCTCTAAGTGATGCTGCTACGCGTGGTAAAACTATCAGTTTCATTAAAAGAAGAAGTGTTTTTTTTATTATACGTACCTCGGATGCAGCATTGGTCCCCTGGCGCCTCTGAACTGAGAACTGAGTGCAGATCGCTTGGTTTTCAGAGTTTCCTGAGCAGAAAGCTGTAGACTGTCAGTATTAACAAAAAAAATTGCGCTGATCACAGAGGAATTTCCTGACGCCAGACATGGCAGCATACCTATGATATAGCCCCGCCCCTATATCCGCCCACAGGACACGTGATAACTCTCTATAAAACTCTGACTGAGAGCTAGCTCCCCCATTCTCCTTTTTGTCCTTAAAAATATCAGCCTACAGACAGTTTCATTCAGGATACGCCCTTACCTGCCGACTATTGTCGAAGTTCCGGCTGGGTTCAGCCTCTCCCAGTTCGAGGTCCCACATCTTAGGCACGCTAAATGCACCAACAAGGTGAGGAACCCCTTCTGGTGGTCTTCTGGGGTTGAGGTGTTCTCTAATCAGAGACGACAGTCCTCCTTGGCATTGCCCGCGTGGGTTGCGGCGATGGAGTCTGATTTGAGCAAGCTGGGACTGCATGATGGCTTCTTTCCTATGGAAGCCCTTTTCCAGGTCTGTCAGTTTTCCTTCTTGTTCTCATGTCTTTAAAGGCCCTATACACACTGCAACTTTTGTTGTCTGATTTCCTTTAGAATTGCCAGGACCATGTGGTGCCTGCCCGATTGCATACAGGTTAAGGCTTTAGGGTTTGGCCTCATGTTGTGTGGTTTTGATAAATCTAAAGGGTAAAATCTGCAGAAGATTGTATGGTGTGTAGCCAGCTTAAGGTGTCCTTTTGTGTGGATGGGTGTTGGCCTTCCTAATTGTATCAGAGTAGAGGTCAGAGAGGACTGAGTCTCAGGTGATTCAATTGCAGGGAGCAGTTAAACAGCTAATGAATGCCTTTGCTTTTAAGCATCTCCTTCTGAGGTAAGTCTTATCTATCCTAGTAATGGGGATATATGGGGGCGAGAGGAGTAAGGAGCAATTTTTACTCGGGGGATGGGGTTCTGCCAGATTATTTTTACTATTTGTAAAAAAAAAAAAAAAAAAAAAAATGCTGAGATATATGTATATTTTTCTCTTTCACTTCCCTTATTTCTGTGGTCATGCAGTCCCCCATGCACCTTTCAGTAACTCCCATCAGCATGAGCCAGCCTACTGCCACATAACAAAGACCACCTCCACTATCAGGTAGAGGGCCAACTTTTGGTAAGTAAAAGAAGACGCGGGAGAAAAGAGTGCATTGAGCCCTGATGAGCGTGCCTTCTTATCTGTTGCAAACCCGGCCGCTCACGCTCGCTCAAGGAGGTCCAGAGGCCCTCTCTGGATCATCAGGATTTTCAGGGCAGAAGATGCCTCCTCCAGTCCTGGCAGACCCAGTACAAAGGGTGCAAATGTACGCTTAAGAGAACGCACACAGCTTCTCCTCTGAGGGCTCAGCGCCCGAAAGGCGAATGTTGGTCATGTGGAGATGACCCTATGCCTGGAATGCTACTTTGCAGCGACTGCTTCAGGCAGCTTGCCAGAGAGGAGTTTGGGAGTCAGCAGGTGTCACCTTGCTCAGCAAAATAGTTCCCAACCCCCTGGCTGAATTTTCCAGCCATCTCAGGCAGCCAGGGACAGAAGTGGATGGACAGTATGGGCACTACACCAGGTCTAAACCAAGCCATTCAACCCTCTCTAACTGGAGGGGTACCAGGCACTTCGGGGGTGACTCCAGCCCAGCAGATTAAGCAGGCTAGTTCCCCAAACCCAGTATTATAGCCAACCTTTCCGGCAGAGGGAGATGATATTGCCTCCTCCTCAACAGAAGATCCTGAAGGTTGAGGCTTTGTTTTATGCTAATATCCTCATTTGTTATGGCAGTAAAGCTGCACTGTAATGGGTGGATCCGGTACCTCCTCCAAAGAATGAGAAAGCCTGTTATTACACACTGTACAATCTGATTTAAAATTGTGTGACAATCGCTGTACAATATGCATTAGGTACCGTTATTCTTTCAGGGCACCCCAAATGCCATGCGATTCTGCTGTGATAAGTCACATTGGAGAACGCACCTTTCAAAACATTGTGCAGAGTTGGTCGCCCTCAAATAGGAGCAGGGGCTTCTGTTTGCGCACATAGGGCAACCAAGTGAATGGGCCGCACCCATGCGATTTACAACATTGTGTACAAATCGCTCTTTGAAAATTGCATTGCATATACATTGGTCTACTCTAAGTGACAAATTCAAATACCTCTGAAAGGTGACCTAAGCACAGATTGCCTTTTAGGGCAATGGCAGATCATGCTGCAAGTGTGAGCAAGCCTTTGGGTTCCATAGGAGGAATCTAAAGAAGCAGGTAAGCTACCTTTTCTCTTATGACAGAAATAGGAAGCCTGCTTTCAGAGAGGAATGAGAAAAGGGAGAGAGAAAATCCTCCTCAACCAATAGGTTGCAGAAGTTGTTTCCACTAATGGGGAAGGATGCGACTCCTTTATCTACCCTCCAACGGTGGATGCGGCAGTCGCCAGACTGACCAAGAATGTGACACTTCCAATGGTAGGCCCTTCTTCCTTTCACAAGATCCTTGTGAGACGCATTGCTTTCACATCCATAGCAAGTGCTATGTGAGTATGTGGGCGCAGAACTTGGAGTATGCGATTAAACCCAGCTGCCAAAGAGAAGAGTCATCAAGGCTCTTGACGAGATGGCTTTCAGCGGACTCTACAGGTGAGGCAGCTATAGACATCATTCGATGGTTATCCGGAGCCATGCTTGGCTCAGTCGCAGCCAAAGGTGCACTGGGGCAAATCCTGGGCGGCTGGCCCATCCTCAAAGCTGAATTGCTGTAAGCTGCCTTCTGATGGGAAGGCGCTGTTTTGTCAAAATACTGGAAACTATCTTCTCCAGGCTTATAGGAGGAAGATCAGATCTTCTGCCCCAGGATCGAAGAGCCAGAGAGGGGGCAACCATTCAAAGGAACACCAAACAGGTACTGCGATTTTGGAGGCTTTCGCCCATCCAAGGGCGTCAGAAGACCCATGCGGCTCCCCAAGATACTCAGAAGCCCTTTTAACGCCAGGCCTGCCCAGGAGGCAGTTGGAGCCAAGTGGCTCAAAGTGACCCAGTTCCGGTAAGACCACTACCGAAGAATGGCGGTTTCAGGCCATGTAAGAGAAGAAATGGCTGCGCATCCAGGAATTTCAATATTCCTTTTATTGTCTAAAGTGATGACCCCAAAAACACCAACACAAGGTCACATAGACGCTTTTCACACATTCATTTTGTGCTTAATCATTTCCAATGGCAAGGCCGTTATTGGTTATTTAATCGGCAGCCTCCAGAACTACCTCAAGAGGCTGAATCAATCTATACGGATAGACTCAAGATGGAGTCTCTCCATACCCTAAATCCAGGTTACTGGAGGATTTCAGTGGACCTGCAGTATACCTATCAGCATGTCCTGGTCCTTCAGTCATACCAACCGTTTTGAGTCGGGGGGCAAGCATTGCCAAAACTAGTTGGTGCCTCAGTTTCTTTGCCACCTCAAACTCCCTAAAGTCAGGGAGAGGTTCCAACAGGCGTTGGCTGCACCAGTGATGTCAGCATCCCAGTGCATGAGTCCTCTCGGGACAATGGCTTTTGTATTCCGAGGATCCCCTGGGCTCACTGGAAACTGTTTTCCAACAAGGCTTCCTGACGCAATGGAAGCATTTTGTCTAGCCAGAGGCACCAGGGTTCTGGTGATTAAAAAAAAGATAAACTGCTAGATGGCTTAGTCTATTAGGGCTGTAGCCATGGATCATTATTGCTACAGATACCAGCACAGCAGGATGGGACACCACCTGTGAGCATCTCAGGATTCAGGGCAGGTGGGAATTTCCCACTCAGGGCCTAGTTTCCATATTCTGGGACTCCTACCAGCATTGACATTGAATACTTTACTGCCACACACATAGGGTCTGCCAGTCCTACTCTGTCTGGACCACATGGCAGCAGTCCCATATACAGCGACAAGGTGACATGCACAGCCAGTCCCTCCTGGGAGAGGTGGAACCAATCCTGGCTTTGGCCCAGCAATATCTCCCAGATTTGAGGGCCATATATCTTCCAGCCTATCAGAATTTGGAAGCGGATTGTCTATCCGGGCAATTCAAGGATCCCAACGAATGGTCCCTTCACCCTGAAGTGTTCCAAGGGATCATCCACGAGTGGAGGTTCGCTCAACTGGATCTGTTTTGCCTCATCGGCCTGCTACAAGGGGAACTGGTTCCTCTCACGCTACCCTCATCCATTAGTGGAGGGGACAGATGCCTTTACCAAGCCTTGGGTTGGGCAACTGACCTATACCTTCCCCCCAGGGATTTTAGGATTAAAGAAATTGTTGAGCCTGACAGTCATCACAGGTTTTCCTTACTGGCCTCACAGACCATGGGTCTCTCTGGCAATGGGTATCAGCGTGTGCACACGGATAATTCTGCCTGTGACTCCTCATCTCCTCTTATCTGAGGGAGATTCTCTACATCGGCAACCATCACATCTAAATTTAGCAGCCTGGAAATTGTAAGGCAGAGGTTACAAGAGTTTTCCAGAGGGGATTAGAACTCTGCAGAATTCTTCGAAGGGATCAATCGATGCTATCTACTCCAGAGTATGGATTAGGCCCACAAGCTTTGCAGCTGGGCATCGGTTTGACTCTTGTGACCCAAATTTATCTCAAATCCTGTCTTTTCTACAATCTGAATTGGATTTGGAGCTCAGTTTGCGTAAGGTGAAAATTTCTGCCATCTTGGCTTTTTCCCAAAAAAAAAAAAAAAAAATGGGCAGCAAACCTGCTGATGGATCACTTCATGAGAGGTACTTGGACTATGCCTTCCCAGAGAAATAGGTTTCCTTTAATGGAACCTGGCAGCAGTCCTCAATTTTCTAGCAAACCCTCATTGTACTCTTGACAGAAGACTGCTCTTCATGGGAGATCTCCTTTAAAATCAGCATTTTAATTAGCCTTGATTTCGGGGGAGAGTGCGTCGACTCCAAAATTTGGGGCGACAGAGCCTCATTCCATGTTCTTCCGAGACAGGGTTGGGCTGAAGTCTTTTTGTTCCAAAGCATGACATCCATGTTTTGTCTTTTCAGTGAATGGGTGCTTCCAGCCTTCCCAGTGCAATCAGATGCCGATCTGCTCAAGTTAGGCTTTGAGGACTTTGGAATGTCCATCTCAGGCTTCTTCTACATTCAGAATGTTTAAGATTTAAAGAGTAAGTGGCTTCGGCCTGAACCATCTCGGCCTGAATCGTGAAAATACTCACTGGGCATGTGGAGGCGGTAAGGATCCTCCAGAGATGGTTAGAGCTCATCGCTGAACCAGGGTGATGTCATCTTCTTGGATAGCCCAGGCAGGGTTGTCTCTGTAGACAGTCTGCAAAGAGGCAAGCTGGTCATCACATTATATGTTCTTAATAAACCACAGGGTGGATCTAGCAGCTCTTAATACGGTAGAGTTTGGGAGGAAGTTTATCCAAGCTTCTTTGTCTTTTTTAAGTTACAGCATTAAACCCTCCCTCTAGAAAGCTCTTCATGTATCATAGGTATGCTGCCATGTCTGGCGTCAGGAAAATGGAAAATTGTATCAAATACTTACCGTAAATTTTCCTTTCCTGATGCCAAGACATGGCAGCATACGAACCCTCCCTCTGATATTTTGTACTTTATACGGAGAATGGGGGAGCTAGCTCTCAGTCAGAGTTTTATAGAGAGTTATCACGTGTCCTGTGGGCGGATATAGGGGCGGGGCTATATCATAGGTATGCTGCCATGTCTTGGCATCAGGAAAGGAAAATTACGGTAAGTATTTGATACAATTTTCCATTTTTAAACCAATCAATTGGAAAAATACCACACTAACTCTTTGTGGGAGGGAGCAGCTAAAATGCAAATGCGCAAAAAAGTATATAAAAGAAAGATAAAGTTGCGACCGGACATTAAATGACATGCAGTCCTCAAATAAACATAGGTGGTCCCCAGAAACTGAAAATTCTGTAGGAATATGATCCGCAGAGCAGTCCCTTTGAGCAGATGGATAAACTCCTCAATACACAATTGTAGTCATACAGAAGTTTCCCGATCACCACCGTGACTTTCACAGTTCTCTGCTCACAGCTGACCGCTGTCAAAAAAAAGAAGAAAAACATGCAGCCTGCCAAGTTCATGACAACGTCGCTTGGAGGTCAGGAGAAACATTGTAACATTTCGTCCTTTTAGATCAAAGGAATGAACTTCGGTTTGTAAATGAGGGACGTTTAACCACTTAAAGACTAAACCTTTTTCTGTATTTTATGCTAGAAAATTACTTCGAACCCCCAAACATATGTATTTTTTAGCAGAGACCCTAGAGAATAAAATGGTGGTTGTTGCAATATTTTATGTCGCACATGCATCTTTCAAATGCATTTTTTTGTGGATAAAATAACACTTTAATGAATTAATAAAAAAACAAAACTGTAAAGTTAGCCCAATTTTTTTGCATAATGTGAAATAGGATGTTACGCTGAGAGAATCGTGATCTTCATTGTAAGCAAAAAAAATGTGATCATTTTGGCCAGAATCGTGCAGCTTTAGCTTCTTGCCTCCAAAGCAGTTCACTTAGCAGTGCCCTTCAGCTGTTGCAGAACTACAAATCCTATGAGGCATAGGAAGACTGACAGGCATAAGCATAACACCCAGAAGCAGAGTTATGATGGAACTTGTAGTTTTTTTTCAACAGCTGGAGGTCTGCTAATTGCACTTCCCTGCTGTAGAGGAATTCTAACTTTGGTTTTCTCCACACATTGATTTGGCTTTTTCCTACCTGAACAAGATACTGACGTCCAGTGGATAAGGTTCTGTTTAAGGATGCTATGGAAAAGGGGCTGGAAGCCCTCTTTAAAGTGTATGTAAACCCGATTCATGAAATTTGAGCTGGGCACAAAGATTTGTAGTGTTTTCTTATGTTTCTTCAAAGCGTAGCTGTCTTCTGCTCCGTTCTGTTCTCAGCCTAATAAATTCTGTCCACTGAGATAAAAGCAGCCAGAGTTTTGGGTTTGGAAGGATGCTATAAATAGATTAGCAGAGTGCTGAACTCCTCAACAAACAGATCCGAAAGTCTCTACATATGAGGAGGGGGGTGTGTGTCTTTCCTCCAATCAGCTGTCTCAGCTGTATGCCCAGGCTTCACTGCAGTGCTGAACGAAAGGAAGAAATCCAATACAATCTGAACCTTCTAAAGAATATATAAAGCTTAAGACAGTATTAGAAGTCTATTCCAAACTAGTTTTAAAAATGCTCTCTTCCCCTCCTGACACCTAGGCTGACCAACTGCCAGGGCCTGCACCTGAACACGGCACCTCTGCTGTGTCTGGCAGTAACTCTTCTTGCTGAGCCACCTGAGATGTTGGACAACTTTCTGGACTGATTGAATCACCTCCTAGTAGGACAAACCTGACCTGGTATTAACACACAGCAAAACCCATCTCCATCATCAGGAGCTCTGGTAAACACTCATTAGTGCTTAGACTCCGCACCTCAGGGGAGCCAGTGTCATCCTTCAGAGTGACCTACGAGTATACTTATCCATCTGGTAAGTGGGAGCCTTTCTACTGCTATAGCTACAGGTCTCTGAGTCTGACCCCTGACTGTGACACTAACATGTAAAGACATATACTTACCTATTTTCAGCCCATTTTGACCCAGTTGTGTAATCCCCTGTGGTGGCTGCAGGGGAGAAGAGAGATTGCTCAACATAGGAATGCCTGAGAGTGGTGACATCACCCATAGGCCCCAAGGACCATTTGCGGTTGGCACTTCCTCCTGTCCCCTGCAGCCACCAATGACAGACATAGGGGAGCCAGATCAGATGACCAGAGTGGGCTGAAAATGGGTAAATATAATATACACGTCTTTCTTACGCAGGTTATTCAGCATAGGTGTTATGATGGGGGAGAGAGCATTTTTAAAATGTTTAGCCTAGAATTCCACTTTAATATTCCAAGATAAAAAAAAAAAAATCATATACATAGTTTATGTGTTTTAATAGAGGAAACAGCAATTTGAGTGTTAATTCTTTAAAGGCTGTTTAGCAATTACGATTTCTCCCTTTGCATACAGTAGACATTAAATGAGAAAAACGAAACCTTGAAATGCCATCAAAGCAAATGGTCTGTGAATGTTGTTTCAAAGCTTATCATTAGTTGCCTGGATATTTTGCCACAGAGCTTGTTAAAGATTTCTTTTCTCCTGAAGGGGAAGGTATGACAAAATGCAGTTCTTGGCACAATGAAATATGATGAAACTGAAAGGCACATTAATTCTTGCTTGATACATAGAATTAATTACAGGATTAACATCCGTTATGAATTTTTGCCAAAGACTTTTTTCTCTTTACCAGGAATAGACCCCGGGCTTATTTTTATACACTAATGAATTTGCAAATTGAGTTCTGTTCAAATGATGCTTGACTAAAATGAACAATTAAAAATGTATTGGTCTCAATGAAAGAGATCAACTGATCATTTTAAGGATTAATTAGTCTCAAGAATCATCTTCATTATGAGGCATCCATGAGACAAAATGCTTAGCTCTGCCTTGTTTTCCTGATTATCTGTTTATACATTACTGTGAAACGAAAGACAAAAGACGGATATGCGTTTATCGCAACTCTTTTTAAGACACATTTGTTTGCTCTTTTTGAACGGATGCTTTTTATCTAGGTATTATTTTTACAGCTTTAACTCAACACTATCACACTGTTTCATTGTCAAAGGATTAATAATTTTACGTGTAGTTTAGTCAAAAAGTGGACTGGGGTTTGCATAGCAGTGGTTCATGAGATTTGGAAAAACACAGCTTTCCTAAGGTCCAACAGGACAGCTGGTTGACATGACTGACGCCTAGACAGGCAGTCCAAAGGCTAGATAGTTTTTTTTTCCCTTTTTTTTTCTAGGTTTTATAGATTTTAATGGTTTGGCCTCCGCCTAATAGATGATTTTTGCTGCATGGCCAAATTTCAATGCTGAATGTCTTGCCTCACACCAATTCATTGCAGTAACCTTACTGGTGCATATTAGAAAAATAAAGAGGGGTTGGGACTTTGTATGAGGCATGTGGTATGCACCACCACAGGCCTCCATCCCTGTAAGGGTGTAAAAAATGGAGGGTTGGGACTTTAAATGAGATGCGATTAGCAAAATGCGATTAAGTATATATATATGGAAAAAATAAATAAAAATAATTCCATAATGACCAGGCTCAAAAATGCCAAACCAAGAAGCACAAACCAAATTAAACTGTCTAACTGTGTGTAATTAAAACAGAGGTTTAGTTGCAGAGATTTGCAAATACCTGGGAAGCTGCAGGCCAAGCGTCAAGGCACTCTGTGTAACTGCAGTCCTAACTATGATTTTTATAGCCTCCAAAGGAGGAGCACAGGTGTGCTAATTAATAGACAGGGAGCAGATGGAAACCTAGACCTGCCCCTATCTATAATTGGTCTGACAAATGAGAGCACTGGAAAGACAAAAAAAACAGGGGTGAAACCAATACATGCCTGCCAAACCAAAATACCACCAAAATAGGTGCGGACCACATCAAACTGGGTCAGCTAGTCAAAAAATGACAATGCATAAATTAACTGTTGGTGGTAGATCTGTGGAGGCACTCTGTTAGACTCCTGAAAATCGCATCTCCATCCCTGGCTAATATTAGAAAAATAAAGAGGGGTTGGGACTTTGTATGAGGCATGTGGTATGCACCACCACAGGCCTCCATCCCTGTAAGGGTGTAAAAAATGGAGGGTTGGGACTTTAAATGAGATGCGATTAGCAAAATGCGATTAAGTATATATATATGGAAAAAATAAATAAAAATAATTCCATAATGACCAGGCTCAAAAATGCCAAACCAAGAAGCACAAACCAAATTAAACTGTCTAACTGTGTGTAATTAAAACAGAGGTTTAGTTGCAGAGATTTGCAAATACCTGGGAAGCTGCAGGCCAAGCGTCAAGGCACTCTGTGTAACTGCAGTCCTAACTATGATTTTTATAGCCTCCAAAGGAGGAGCACAGGTGTGCTAATTAATAGACAGGGAGCAGATGGAAACCTAGACCTGCCCCTATCTATAATTGGTCTGACAAATGAGAGCACTGGAAAGACAAAAAAAACAGGGGTGAAACCAATACATGCCTGCCAAACCAAAATACCACCAAAATAGGTGCGGACCACATCAAACTGGGTCAGCTAGTCAAAAAATGACAATGCATAAATTAACTGTTGGTGGTAGATCTGTGGAGGCACTCTGTTAGACTCCTGAAAATCGCATCTCCATCCCTGGCTAATATTAGAAAAATAAAGAGGGGTTGGGACTTTGTATGAGGCATGTGGTATGCACCACCACAGGCCTCCATCCCTGTAAGGGTGTAAAAAATGGAGGGTTGGGACTTTAAATGAGATGCGATTAGCAAAATGCGATTAAGTATATATATATGGAAAAAATAAATAAAAATAATTCCATAATGACCAGGCTCAAAAATGCCAAACCAAGAAGCACAAACCAAATTAAACTGTCTAACTGTGTGTAATTAAAACAGAGGTTTAGTTGCAGAGATTTGCAAATACCTGGGAAGCTGCAGGCCAAGCGTCAAGGCACTCTGTGTAACTGCAGTCCTAACTATGATTTTTATAGCCTCCAAAGGAGGAGCACAGGTGTGCTAATTAATAGACAGGGAGCAGATGGAAACCTAGACCTGCCCCTATCTATAATTGGTCTGACAAATGAGAGCACTGGAAAGACAAAAAAAACAGGGGTGAAACCAATACATGCCTGCCAAACCAAAATACCACCAAAATAGGTGCGGACCACATCAAACTGGGTCAGCTAGTCAAAAAATGACAATGCATAAATTAACTGTTGGTGGTAGATCTGTGGAGGCACTCTGTTAGACTCCTGAAAATCGCATCTCCATCCCTGGCTAATATTAGAAAAATAAAGAGGGGTTGGGACTTTGTATGAGGCATGTGGTATGCACCACCACAGGCCTCCATCCCTGTAAGGGTGTAAAAAATGGAGGGTTGGGACTTTAAATGAGATGCGATTAGCAAAATGCGATTAAGTATATATATATGGAAAAAATAAATAAAAATAATTCCATAATGACCAGGCTCAAAAATGCCAAACCAAGAAGCACAAACCAAATTAAACTGTCTAACTGTGTGTAATTAAAACAGAGGTTTAGTTGCAGAGATTTGCAAATACCTGGGAAGCTGCAGGCCAAGCGTCAAGGCACTCTGTGTAACTGCAGTCCTAACTATGATTTTTATAGCCTCCAAAGGAGGAGCACAGGTGTGCTAATTAATAGACAGGGAGCAGATGGAAACCTAGACCTGCCCCTATCTATAATTGGTCTGACAAATGAGAGCACTGGAAAGACAAAAAAAACAGGGGTGAAACCAATACATGCCTGCCAAACCAAAATACCACCAAAATAGGTGCGGACCACATCAAACTGGGTCAGCTAGTCAAAAAATGACAATGCATAAATTAACTGTTGGTGGTAGATCTGTGGAGGCACTCTGTTAGACTCCTGAAAATCGCATCTCCATCCCTGGCTAATATTAGAAAAATAAAGAGGGGTTGGGACTTTGTATGAGGCATGTGGTATGCACCACCACAGGCCTCCATCCCTGTAAGGGTGTAAAAAAATGGAGGGTTGGGACTTTAAATGAGATGCGATTAGCAAAATGCGATTAAGTATATATATATGGAAAAAATAAATAAAAATAATTCCATAATGACCAGGCTCAAAAATGCCAAACCAAGAAGCACAAACCAAATTAAACTGTCTAACTGTGTGTAATTAAAACAGAGGTTTAGTTGCAGAGATTTGCAAATACCTGGGAAGCTGCAGGCAGCCTTTGGAGGCTATAAAAATCATAGTTAGGACTGCAGTTACACAGAGTGCCTTGACGCTTGGCCTGCAGCTTCCCAGGTATTTGCAAATCTCTGCAACTAAACCTCTGTTTTAATTACACACAGTTAGACAGTTTAATTTGGTTTGTGCTTCTTGGTTTGGCATTTTTGAGCCTGGTCATTATGGAATTATTTTTATTTATTTTTTCCATATATATATACTTAATCGCATTTTGCTAATCGCATCTCATTTAAAGTCCCAACCCTCCATTTTTTACAACCTTACTGGTGCATTTGATGCCATTAATTGCAAATGGCACTCAAAACTCTCCTTCACAATACACTTGGGTTGCAATGTAATGCAGCTGCATATTTTCTGCATCTAGCATCATCTAGCCCATTTCTACCCTTGTCTTCCACTGTTCCTTTAAGGCAACCATAGAAAATAAACACAGACATTTTAAAATAGTCAGATTAATGGAATATCAAACATCTGGAAGTATGTTAAATTAGCTTGTGTTAGATAAAAAAGCATTGTGCTTCAGAGATGAATCTTGTATATCGGGATACAAAGAACAGCAAGCAAAGGTACATTCTCTGCCTCTCCTACACATAGCAAGTAAACATCAGATTAAAAAGGACATCCAAGCTCCTGGTACATAACCAAGACTCCTGATAACATTCCAGCAAGCATAAAATATGTTATTTCTCTCAGCCTCCCTTAACTTTACTTCTTTATATTTCTGGAACCATGAGTACTATGGTAAAAACGTCATGTCATATTCAGTGACGCAGAAATGTTAATTGAAAAAAAATATGATGTAGCATCACTCAATCCCTTCCTGAGGATCCCTTCATAAAGCAATTGGAGCCCACTTTAGACCTTGTTTCCCTGGGCAGGTCCCATTGCGCAACCTGTTTTGGCTGTGATATCTGCCTATCAGGCTTTGCCTAACTGGTCTGATGTCTAATGTGGTGTTTTAGTGGCTATGCTAACTTCTGGTCCTAGAGTGTGTGGGTTCTTGTTTGTGGCATTGATTTACCGTGTGAACAGTTAGAGATATCTGTCTCTTGCCCCACCAAGTTCCCTATCAGTGCAGTTAGGAAAAATCTTGGAATGCTGTATTTGGCTGAGGAATAAACTTGCTGGAATGCCCCAAAAGGGACAGTGTTTTCTCTGAGCTACCCTGGACACCCGCTAATTGGTATCACTGGAGGTAACCATACCTTTTTTACTCTAGTGTCAGAAGCTTTGGGATTTACCTGAAAAAAAATGTGTCTCTTCTGAGAAGGCATGCCAAGCTCTTACTCTTTGGCCTCAGCCTCTTAAGCCACATCCCTAGCCTGGTCCTTGGTTGCCTTCATTCCTTGGTCCTCAAGCGTTTAGCTGGATCTCCATAATGGGGCATCACTTTTACCTCCTTGGTGGGGGGCATCTGTTGACCTTGCAGGTCTTGAGCAGCTACTATTTTGAGTGCTTACTTAGTGGAGACAGTTCCTTCTGGCTAAGAGCTGAAATACCTCTCTCAGCCCCATTTTTGGTCGACCTTCTTTGGCAAATAGCAGACCTGAATGCTGCCCTTTCAGGTCTTATGAAACTAGAAGTTTTGGCCCTAGCTTGTATGGCCACAGCTAGAATGGTTCAGGGATTTGACTCCAACCTGTTTTCAATCCTCAAACATAAAGGTGCTTTTACCAATTCTGGACCTTAAGGCCTTCTGTTTTGAGTCCTGGTGTTCTGTGTAGAATGTGCTGCATCAGCCTTTTTTAATCAGGGATCATTTTGCTTGCTAGATGTTAATGATGCAAATTTGCTTATGGTTTCTTCACCTTGCTGGGGGTTTCTGGCATCTTTGGTATCCCTGCCAACTGGTCTGGGTGTTTGCCAAGGTGCTCCCCCCTGTACTAGCCCTGCTAAATTATTGTGGGTGTCCCTATGTGGCAGATTTAAAGAGCCTCCAGTTTTATGGGCAAGCAGTGCTGTTTCTGGCTGCAGCTGTGGCTTTACAATTTAGACTTGCTGAGATTCAGCCATGGCTAAACCTTTCTTCAGCGTTGAAATAGTTTCTTCATATGGTTTTGTTTTCTGGGTCTTATCCTGAATATGGCTCAAACTGGAGGTTATTTGTTTCCTGATCTTCTACTCCTCACTACTGGATTTATACTTTTCAGTCCAGAAGTCATCCAATCTTTCATTTTGGCTTGGTTATTCTAAAGCTGTGGAAGCCTCCATTTGTGGCAGTTCCATATACTAATTTCCACTCCAGAAGCATATTCACAGGACTCCTTAATGGAGTATCTCTATTCTCTGATCAGACTGCCTCGTCTTATCCCTAAGACCAAGATGTCTTTGGCCTGGTGACTCAGGAATGCCATTCTGGAGTTAAGAAGGAATTTGTTTCCTGTGTCTATTTGACTCTCATGATGGATGCCAGCCTGTGAGGCTAAGGAGTCCCAGAAACCTTGTCATTGTAGGAGATTAGAATGCTGGAAAGCTCTCCTCTCCCATGCATTATCTGAGAGCATTGGGCACTTGGTTGTCCCTAAAACGCTCAAAAGCCTGGGTCTTCCATGCTAAAGTCTGGCCATATTGCAGAGGTAGTTTCTATATTGCATACTTAAATCTCTATGGGAAAAATCCTATTCTAAAAATAACTGTATGTTCCAGCCCTGTCCATTTTATTTTTTGGCAGGATGCCCTTCTCAGCTATTAACACCTGGAGGCTTTTGTCAAAGTTCTCTACACCTTCCAGGATCATTGTCTAGATGGGGGATGTCAGATGGTCCTCCTGAAGTTCTGAGTCTCAATTATCTGGTCAGGTTTTTTTTTTTTTACAGTGATCTTTGGGTAGTATCAGTGGTTACTACATGGGATCAGTGCAGCCTAATCCATACCCTTTCACCCCTGTCTCCTACTGCTCTGCAGTTTTGTAAATTTAGCACCTTCTCATCCTGATCTTAGTTCCAGATTGGCCTAGGTAGATGTGGAACTCTGACCTGTTCAGGCTCCTGATGTATGCTTTGTGGGCTCTTTCTGACTGTCTAGAACTTCAGTCCCAGGATCTACCATCTTACTTAGTGTTGCTGACTTACCAGCAGGGGTTTAAGGTCCAGACCTTAAAGGATCACTAAAGGAATTTTTTTTTTTTGCTGAAATGACTGTTTACAGGGTATAGAGACATAGGGCCAGATTCAGGTAGAGTTACTCTGGAGTATCAGTGATACTCCAGCCTAACTCTCACTTTGAGCCGGCGTTTCTGTTTTCAGTAAGCAGAAAACAAGAAACGCCGGGTTGGAGTTCCTATACGAGCGGCGTAATTGTATTTCGCCGTCTTATCGGAACTGCAATTTTAAAAATGGCGCTCGGGGGGCGTTCCCGCTGGTTAACGCCGAGAATATGTTAATCAGCGAGAATCGGCAATTCACGATCGTATTCGGGCCCGACGCAGTGACTTTCCGACGTTTCCGTAAGAGATACGCGGCGTAAAGAAAAACCCCCTAGTGGAGTATCCTATGTTAAGTATGGCCGTCGTCATCGCGTCGAATTTTAAATTTTTCGAGTTGTTAGCGTAAAACGTCCGTGAATGGGGATTGACGTCATTGACGTTCACTGACAGAATTTGGAGCATGCGCACTGACAGTCGACGCATGCGCAGTACGTTCGCCGCGGGATCGCGCCTATTTTAAATACTACACGCCCCCTATCCGCCCAATTTGAATTCCGCCGGCTCATTTTCGCTACGCTGCCGCAACTTTAGGAGCAAGTGCTTTGTGAATACAGTACTTGCTCCTAAAGTTTCGGCGGAGTAACGTAAATGACAAAAGTTACTCCAAAATAAAGATTCGCCCATCTATCTGAATCTGGCCCATAAAAGTTAACTGATTCCTTTTAAAAATGATTAAAAATAGATAAAAATCAATCATATAATATGCCTCTAATTTCACTTTCGTTTTTAAAAAGGTTTTGTGTTTATGTAAGGTAGAGAGAGAGACAGAACAAAAACAAACAAATCCAGGGCAGTGTTTTGTTTTTAAATTGAATCCCAGGACAGTGTTTTGTTTTTAAAATGAATCTGATTGGGTCTGAGGAGTTTTAGAGACACAGCTTGGACCACAGTGAAAAGCTGCCATGAGATTTTTCATAAGGAGCCAGACAAGCAGGAAGTGTGGAGATCAGAGAAGTATTACAGCTACTTCAAAGCAAAAACGAACAATGAGAACATAAAAACAGCACTGCATTAAGGTAAAGGAAGCTATTTAGATTAAAAAAAAAATGTCCTTTAGTGATCCTTTAAGCATGGGATCTCTTTGCATCTGTGATTCTCTATTGATGGCTAGGTTATCTACTTTATGTGGGGTCTGCTATGATTTTGGACAGCTTGCTATCCCTGGTGTAAGGATATGAGCTCTTCACTTCTGGCAGTACTCAAGGGCATGAATCTGGACACTCTTTTTTTGCAATCAAGCCTGAATCAGCATTTTGCCCTCTATGAGCTAAGGCATTAGTTTAGGTTCTGGTGATTGTTCTAGCCTACCAGATCCTCATCCTTATTTGGTCTTGTATGGGGCATCCCTCCTGTAGGTCCTCCTGTACTACGTCCTGTGACTCCGTCGGATTGATTTTTGGTTTGTCATTCCTTCTACATTCAGCTTTGTCCCTTTTTCCACCTTTGCCTCAAGGTTGTCTTCCTTGTTTCGATTACCTCCATGAGGCATGTCTTCTTGAGCTTGTGATCTTCTCCTGCACAGGAGTGGTAGTAAGGCCAGTGTCTCCTTCCTTCCCAATTTGTTTTTGTCCCTCTACCTTGACCAGGACTGGTTCTCTATCAAAATTAGCTTGTCTTGCTCCTGATTACCTCTCAGCCCTGCTTTCGTTTTATTCCTTGACTTTTTTAAGCCCCAAGACAGGGGGCCTATGGGCCTCCTTGACCATTGTCCTATGGTAATGACTCTTATATGTTTCATGGTTATGGGTCCTCTCTCCTGGCAGAGGTTCCTTATCCCATTCGCAAGTCTTACCAGTAGGACGTACTATTCCAGCTTTAGGGGGATTGTTTAGTGTTTCCCACCACTGCTTTGGATGCTTGTGGTCAGAAATAAAGAGCCATTTAATTGCTGATTTGTCAGTTGTAGTTGTATGTACTGTCTTGTAACTGAGCTGATTTTAGTGGTGGGGGGTATGGCCAATGTCAGTGGATGCCTAAGGTTGCATTTCCATTTTTAAGCCAAGTATCCTACTCCTAAGGCCTCGTACACACGAGGCAATTCATTTGTTCAAATCGGTCGGACCGACCGATTTGAACAAATCTGTCTCTTTGGATTTTGGTTTGCTCGGGTGTACACACGAGCAAACCAAAATCCCCGCCAGCAGACGGCGCACTGACGTTTCGGTGACGTGGCGGTGACGTTGACGCCGCCACGTCACCGCACCAGGAAGTAAAACACTTCCGCGCATGCGCCGAATCCATTCGGCGCTGGTGCGAGACGACATGTCTGCTGGTAAGTGTACTAACCAGCAGACATGTCGGGCGGACGGGTTCCCACCCGATAGATTTCAAAGCATGCTTTGAAATCTGTCGGGTGGCCAAATCTGTCGGCTCGCCCGTACACACGATCGAATCTGTCTGCTGGGACGGTCTAGCAGACTGTTTCCAGCTGACAGATTTGATCGTGTGTACGCGGCCTTAAGACGGTGCCATATCCCAGAGGTCAGACATCAAGATCTCTCCTTGTTCTCCACTGATTAGAGCAGCCCGAGTGATCGTACTCCATTCAGTCACTCGGGCTGCTCTGTCTTAGTGACAGACCCACCTGGGAAATCACCCGGCACATCACCCGGCACTCGCTGGGGCTTGGGATGTCTGTCCTGTATTCGCTCCATAAGATGCACAGACATTTCCCCCCATCTTATGGAGTGAAAAATGCAGTGTTTTTTTTTTGCTTGTTTCTTCAAGGTATGGTAAACAAACAATTTCACTTAGACAGAATCTTTAGACCCAGGACCCAGGAACTTTAGGTATGGAATTAAATTTAAAGTGCTAGTAAAGGCATTTATTAGAATTAAATTATTAAAGATGTTATATTCACCTGCTCTGAACCTCCTTTTCTGGGGCCCCAGTTCCCCCCTGGCACTTTTAAAACCTCCCCTTCTGTGGTTGACCCCAAAGCAAGCTGGGCTCTGTGTGTCCTTAAACACATAGATTAACTGGAAGTTTTTATTTTATTTAATGCATCCTCCCATTCTCCCCCCTTCCCTCTCCCCCTCCCCCCTTTTCCTCTCCCCCCCCCCATTTTACCCTTCTCCCTTTTCCCACTCCCTTTCCCCCCTTCCTCCCCCTCCCCCCGTTTCCCTCCTCAGGGCTGTCACCATACCTCCACATGGTGCTCCTTACTGGCACATTATATTTCTAATTTTGTACCTGTACCTGTATGCTTAGGCCATGGACCCAACTTGGTGAGCAGTTTCACACAATCCTTTTGACATTGACTGTACACAATATGTTAATTTACTGTATTTTCATATGTTATGCTTTTGCTAGTTTATTGTACTGTATTATTTGTCATATTGATATCCCTCCTGAAGAAGCGGTCCATTCCACGAAACCGGTTGAGGTTTTCGGCCCTCCTCCACTGCAACTACTGTTCTGAATGTGGGGTTTGGCTCAAGTGTTTTTAGTTTTGTATAGTTTTATGAATAAATATTTTTTTATATCAATCTTTGCGTTTTGTTATGAGTACCTAGAAAGTCCAATCAACATGTTACCCCTAGGAGACCATTTATGGGTTTAGGCGGTACTAGCAGCTGCTACCTTATGGTCGACGTGTCCAATTTTCTATAATCTATCATTGATTATGGTACTTGTTTATTTAATTACTAATTCATTTTAATTGAGGCTATACTCACATTTTGGTATAGAATGCATTAAGGTGAAAAAACCTTAAGCCTTTAGAAGCACTTTAATTTCACAAGATGGATTATAGCTACTATGTCCAGTAATACAGTAAGTCTAAAAATATATTTTGGAATTGTCAAAGTCAGCATCTCGACTTCAGTGCCCTTGAAATGCTGTGACATAAGATTCAGCAGACTATTGAAGCAGCATGCCATCCCAGAATATACATGTGTTGAAATTGTGTTGTGTACAGAAATGGGCAATTATATCTCCTAACCACTGTACAGGTCTGATCATTGGCAGAAGTTTGACTGAGACAAATTATATTAAAGAAGACAATTTAATTGATACATATAAACGATTTCAAAATGGTTGCCATTAGTAACCTTGATCTTCAGTCCATTTATTCAATAAATATATGGCAGTTATGGCTTTATTATTATGAACATTATGTTTTAGAAGCCATTTTTTAATTAAGGGTTCACCAAACTTTTCCTCACAACTGTGCAATACCAGAAAAATACTCCTAAAGTATGAGAAGTCATGTCATGAGAAGTTATGCTGGGCACTTGTAACACATACCTGGTGCTTAAAGTGCACATGTGTCCATGGAAGGCAAAGCAACAGCTCTGCTGTTCCTCCTTCTCCAGCTCCGCTTAAAGGGTAACTCCACTTTTGTGGGAAAAATATTAGCAAATAAAAAAAATTAACATAGCATATACAATCGTGACACAAATCACATTGTAATGGATTGTGATTAAAAATGACCTTTCCTTTTCAATCTGCAGAGCTGTCATTTTCTGTAAAATGAAATGCAATATGGCTACCTGGTGGTGTTCTGTACACAACGCCCCTCAGATATGTAATTCTCTGCTTGTATTATTGACTTACTGAGTTTCCCAGAAGTCTGCACTAAAATACAAATTTGATTTTGAGCATCCCTTTCAACAAAAATAAAATTTTTGGTGAGATACTACCAAAAATAAATCATGTCTAAGGGGATGCAGGCTCTGCCACTTTCCTCATCAGAGCCCTGCAGGTGCAGCAGCTGATTGATAATCATAAAACCCCTCCCTTTTTTGGATTCCTGGACACAGACAAACAGCTATTTCCTCAAAATAACAAAAGGTCGTAGCAGGGAGTGGAGGAAAATTTGTGTTTAGCCTACTAGGAAGGGGGGGCATTTGAGTTTTGTACCTGTACTATTATCTAATTATTCGAGTAGAACTGTTGCTTCACCCCACATGGGCAAAATGCACAGGTTTCCTGTAAGGGGTTGATGGAAGGCTACGGTAATAAATACGAATAAACAGGATGCAAGCATTATTGGATTTGCGTTATACAGTATATATATATATTTTCCATATTTGACAGTGTTAATGGAAATAAAAACAAAACAAAGATGACTTTGAATATACGTTGTATGTGTATATATATATACATATATATATATATATATATATATATATATATATATATATATATACACTTCACAGGTTGCCACTGGAGTACTCTTCCACTCCTCCATGATGACATCACGGAGCTTGTGGATGTTAGAGACCTCGCACTCCTTCCATTTGAAGATGCCCTACAGATGCTCAATAGGGTTTAGGTCTAGAGACATGCCTGTCCAGTCTATCACTTATACCCTCAGCTTCTTTAGCAAGGCAGTGGTTGTTTTCAAGGTGTGTTTGGGGTGGTTATCATGTTGGAATACTGCCCTACAGCCCAGTCTGGGAAGGGAGGGGATCATGCTCTGCTTCAGTATGTCACAGTACATTTTGGCATTCATGGTTCTCTCATGGAACTGTAGCTCCACAGTTCCGGCAGCACTCATGCATCCCCAGACCATGACACTCCCACCACCATGTTTGACTGTAGGCAAGACATACTTGTCTTTGTACTCCTCACCTAGTTGCCGCCACACACGCTTGACACCATCTGAACCAAATAAGTTTATCTTGGTCTCGTCAGACCACAGAACATGGTTCCAGTAATCCATGTCCTTAGTCTGCTTGTCTTCAGCAAACCGGGCTTTCTTGTGCATCATCTTTAGAAGAGGCTTCCTTCTGGGACGACAGCCATGCAGATCAATTTGATGCAGTGTGCGGCGTATGGTCTGAGAACTGGCAGGCTGACCCCCCACCCCTTAATCCTCTGCAGCAATGCTTGCAGCGCCCATACGTTTATTTCCCAAGACAAACTCTAGATATGATGCTGAGCACGTGCACTCAACTTCTTTGGTCGACCATGGAGAGGCCTGTTCTGAGTGGAACCTGTCCTGTTAAACCACTGTATGATCTTGGTCACTGTGCTGCAGATCAGTTTCAGGGTCTTGGCAATCTTCTTATAGCCTAGGCCATCTTTATGTAGAGCAACCATTCTTTTTTTCCGATCCTCAGAGAGTTCTTTGCCATGAGGTGCCATGTTGAACATCCAGTGACCCATATGAGAGAATGAGAGCGACAACATCAAATTTAACACACCTGCTCCCCATTCACACCCGAGACCTTGTAACACTAACGTGTCATGTGGCACTGGGGAGGGAAAAAGGCTAATTGAGCATTTTCACTTACTCATACTCACTTTTGTTGCCAGCCGTTTAGTCATGCACACTGGAGCTCATAAACGGGCGTTTTTTGGAGTTTGGGTGTTTTTTTTAAAAGCCGATAACTCCACTCTATGTTAAACTATGTATCCATGCAAATGTGGACGTTCTTGGACGTTTATTAGCAGTGGAGTTTATGGGCTGTTTTCTGAATGCCTTAAAATAGCGTTTAGGAGTCGCTTTTCTGACCACGAAAAATGCCAAACACTCATAAACACTGATAAACATCAATAAACGCTCAAAAATGTGGCTCACCAGCATTTTTCTTGATCTATTGAAAAAAAAAATATTGAAAATATTTGAAAACACAAAAAAAACGCTAATAAACCATATTGCAAAAACGTAAAAAAATGCTGAAAGACTCACTGCAAAGCTACTGCCATTTTTAGAACATTATTTTGGCGTCCAGTCTGCATGGAGCCTAATGGTTGTGAGTTGAGTTATTTTGAGGGGACAGCAAATTTACACTGTTAGGCTCCATTCACACCTAGGCGTTTTGTCGCCCTACCCCCGACGCTGTAGCAGGCTGAAATACGCTGGAGGGGCGAATTTACATTGTCGGCTATGGAGATGGTTCACATCTCTACGCTGAACGTCTGAAGCTTGAAACAAGTCTCGGACCCTTTTTTTCAGGCGTCTTGGGCGTTCGGGCATAGCCGACAATGTAAAAATCACCCCTCCAGCAAAAACAAGGCGCGTTTTGTCGCCGCAAAACGCGGGGACAAAACGCTATTTCATGTCGCCGCAATACGCTGCATACCGCCTACGCCTAGGTGTGAATGCAGCCTTATTATACAAGCTGTACACTCACTACTTTACATTGTAGCAAAGTGTTATTTCTTCAGTTTTGTCACATGAAAAGATATAATAAAATATTTACAAAAATGTGAGGGGTGTACTCACTTTTGTGAGATACAGTATATATATATATATATATATATATATATATGCATACAAAGTATATCCTCTTTGTGCATGTATAAGTAAGTGTAAGCTTTTAAACATTTAATAATTGTAGCCAGCAGTGTCACTGATAGCTACAAGGTTATGAATTGGCTGCCTGTGCTGTTTGCCTGTAGAGCTGGGGATTACATTGGTATTTTTCCTGCAGTTATGCCTGGATGTCCTACATGAACCATGCAAAGAAGGAAATTACACTTAGGTGGTTTTAGGCCGCTCTTGCATTCTCAGTTATTGGTAGTGAAAAAAAAAAATAAGCTCCAGTTTTCTCTTCTTTAATTGTAAAATAAATTCATGGTGGTTTATCTGATTGAAGTGACATTAAAGTTCTTGAAATATAGGAGCAATTAATGTTGTCTAAACACAAGACTATATTTTATAGGATATTTTGTTCCATAAAAGCTTTATTATAAGTTCGCAAGAACACAAATAAAAATGAAAAAGAATGTCACCATTGTCACTACACATCATCTGACAAGTATAGCAGCAAAAAAGTGAGCAAAGGCAAGATTATCAAAACAGTTAAACTGATCAAGTGTCAAGCCGTGGGTCGCCCGCGCAGGAGCCGGCGGCACACTCGTGACCCGGTCTGAAGCTCCGGTGTCCCACAATCGGTCACAGAAGCTGAAGAATGGGGAGAGGTGAGTGTAAACACACCTTTCCCATTCTTTTCTGTGTCAGTGTCACTGATCGTCTGTTCATTGTTATAGGGAACGACGATCAATGACATCACACATCCAGCCACGCCCCCCTACAGTAAGAATCACTCCATTAGGGCACACTTAACCCCTTAGCACCCCCTAGTGGTTAACCCCTTCACTGCCATTGTCATTTTTACAGTAATCAGTGCATTTTTATAGCACTTTTCGCTGTGAAAATGACAATGGTCCCAAAAATGTGTCAAAAGTGTCGGATGTGTCTGCCATAATTTCGCAGTAATGAAAAAAAACCTTGATCGCTGCCATTACTAGTAAAAAAAAAAAAATGCCATAAAACTATCCCCTATTTTGTAAACGCTATAACTTTTGCGCAAACCAATCGATAAACGCTTATTGCAATTTTTATTACCAAAAATAAGTAAAAGAATACATATCGGCTTAAACTGAGGAAAATTTTTTTTTTATATATTTTTTGGGGGATATTTATAATAGCAAAAAGTAAAACATATTGCATTCTTTTCAAAATTGTCGCTCTATTTTTGTTTATAGTGCAAAAAATTAAAACCGCAGAGGTGATCAAATACCACCAAAAGAAAGCTCTATTTGTGTCAAAAACTGGCCAGGTCCTTTACCTGCATAATGGTCCGGGTTTTAAGTGGTTAAGTCTCAAAACCATAAATTGACAAATTCATTAATAAGTGCAAAAAAGCAAGTGTAAAAAACAATAAATATATGCTGACACGTAATTTACACATAAACAAACAATAAATATAGTTGTGCAAATGAGCAAATGTGAAAAAAAAAGTCCAAATATAAAACGTGTGCAGAAATTCTCACTGAAATATTAAAATCCACCACATAAATTCTAATAAGTAAAAAGTCTATATGCGGTCAATGGTGACAAAGGTGCTTGGTGCTTAAAATAATAATTATTATTATTATACAGGATTTATATAGCGCCTACAGTTTACACTATGCTTTACAAATTGAAGGTAGACAGTACAACTTTAATGCATTTTAATACAGTAGGAATCAGAGAGTTCTGCTCGTTAGAGCTTACAATCTAAGAATAAAGAGAAAACCCAATCACAGAAGTGGAATAGAGGTAGGACTTTGAGGCAAGACGGAAGTATATATATTAAAAAAATATTATTTATTACAAAATTTTGTAATAAATAATAATATTTTTTAATATATATTCTTCCGTCTTGCCTCAAAGTCCGACCTCTATTCACTTGTGATTGGGTTTTCTCCTTATTCTTATCATATATGGATGTGGCTAATGTGAGTGCTTTCCTGGTGTGTGTCGTGTCCTACCTTCCCCTGGCCTTTGTTTTTTCCCCTTCCCCATCATTAGCCTGTGTTTTCCCTTTCCCTTTCCTTCTCCTCCCCTGCAATTCTTACAATCTAAGAGAATTCCACTAAACAGTGCTTAATGGTGCTCCTTATGCCGCGTACACACGATCACTTTTTGTGATGAAAAAAAACGTAATTTTATCTCACAAAACAAAACAACGTTTTTCAAACTTCATTTTCCAAAACGACGTTGCATACACACCATCGTTTTTCCAAAATGCTCTTGCAAAGCGCAGTTACGTACACCATGTTCGATGGCACTCTGTTCCATTGAAGCTCCATCTCATAACTTGCTTCTGAGCATGCGCGGGTTTAAAACGTCGTTTTGTCCACACACGATCACTTTTTTTTTGAAAAACGACACAAAAAAATTCAAGCATGTTCAATTTTTTTTTTTTTTTCGTTTTTCAGAAGACATAAAACAGTGTTTTGCCCACACACGATCATTTTAAATGATGTTTTTTAAACGTTGTTTTTTTTCATCACAAAAAGTGATCGTGTGTACGCGGCATAAGAGAAAAAGAGGGTCCTCTTACCCTCTTACCAAATGGAAATGATCTCCAGTTAAAGAAGTAAAATTGCACAAACTCCATCTCCAAGATTAGCACTCAGTGAAACAGTCCATATGTTTTTTTTTTTTCTAAAACATTTTTTTCTGGCAGTATGTTTAAAGCTCATTGTATTTGGGGAATGGGAGATTATCCATACAGCAAACCTACAATTTTCATTTAAAGCCCGGTTTAATAAGTAAAAGGTATCCACAGTAATATTTTCATATGCAAAGCTTGTGTAAATGGAACTGCCATTGTGTATTTACAGTATATAATTACATATATTTTATATATATATATATATATATATATATATATATATATAGATATACAGTAAAACCTTGGTTTGCGAGCATAATTCGTTCCAGAAACATGCTTGTAATCCAAAGCACTTGTACATCAAAGCATCTTTTTACAGGATATAAAAGAGAAGAGAGGCGCCTCTAAGTCTAGCAAAAAGTTGCTAAATTTTGTACCTTCATTAAATGTAACCATATTGCTACACTTAGAGGCTCCTCTCTTCTTTTTTATACTCAGTTGTGACATGACGCTACTCTTATATCATGACATTGCTTGTATATCAAGGCAAAATTTATTAGAACATTTTGCTTGTCTTGCAAAATGCTCTCAAACCTCAAAGGGGAGTTTCCATCCCCAATTTTTTTTTTCATTATTGTGCTCATTAGACCTAAAAAATATATATAAACATTTTTTTTTACTCATCTGGAAATGCCTGTTGCTATGCGGTCCCACGAAATCTGCCTTTGGAATCACCTAGGATTCTGACAACATCTCCCTCTAATGCTCCTGGGAAATGTGTGTCATCATTTCCCAGGATGCAGTGCGCTGTCCAATTATCACTCCCCATACAAGACTTCCAGGAAGTAAGTGCTTGTGGGCTTCACAATGCCCACAAGCAAGATGACAACGGTGTGGACATAGTTTATAAAACTATATTTTTTGAATAATTATGCAGAGCAGCGGCGGATTGTAAAATAGTAAGTGACCGGATTTATATTATAAAAACGCAGGATGAAAGGAAACACATTTAAAAAATGCTAATTGTGGTTGGAACCCCGCTCAAGTTACTCTCAAACCAAGGTTTTACTGTAATTAATATATAATATAATTTTATATATATATATATATATATATGTATATGGCATATATATATATATATATATATATATGTATATGGCATATATATATATATATATATATATATATATATATATACTGTGTACATACAGTATATATATAGATATATGTCTATATATATCTATATATATAATTAGTATATATGAATACATTATATATACATACGCAAAGTGAATTAGTGGGTCCATCTCAACTGCAAAGGAAAGGCAATTTTTACCTATGTTTTTAACCGGCAAATGATTGATCCTGAATCAAAGTGTCAAAATGTGGTGCATTGTTATTACCGATAATGCCTCTTGCATGTAATGATGGACTGCCGTGGGCATATCCCTTTTTGTAATGGTAAAGGAGGTTGTAAGTAGTGAAATAAATCCCTGACTTCTCTGCAACGTGCAGTAGCTGCTTTGCCCACAAACCACATCTCTCCAGCCAAAGACATTTGTGAAACTTCTTTCTAAGCTTGTTAAATTGCCTTGCAAATCAGCACATTTACTCATTTCAGTGTTTTGGCTAATGTGACTTCCAACCTTGTTTTTCTGGGAACCCTTTGAATCTGAGGTAGGATTCAAACACAGGAATGCAAAGTTGGAGCTCTAGCTCTCAGCCCACAAAACCACACACCTTGAGCAATGATGTCCACAAGCTTTTCTTTTCTCTGGATGTTTTCACGTTGCTATGTGTGCAAGCTTAGGGAGAAGAATACTGCACAAAGGACTCTGCTTTCAGAGATTCAAAAATCCTATAAGGTTCTAATATAATTCCCCTACATGGTCTTCGGATTTTTTATTAAATATAACTGCATGCCATTGCAATAGATAGACAGATATTTTTTTTTCTTACAGGCTTTTCATCAGTACGGTCTTGCTCGATTGAACCCTGAATGAGACTGTGCTACTTTCCATTTCATTGCTTCCAGCACCAGTTAAAGTGTTTGTAAACCCAACATTTCATATTCCTGATATGTGCCTGCTGTACCATGTACTTGTATGATAAAGTATTCTGCCCACTTTGCATTGCTTCCTTTGTGTGGAATCCCTGGTGTTCCTGTCATCTACTTTCCTATTAAAAACTGACCACACTAAGCAGGAAAACACATTGTGGTCAGTTCTCTAGCTTTGCTGGGAACTCAGCCTAATCTCCTCAAATTATCAGACATGTCCTGACAGCCCCCCCATCCCCCTCATCCCCGTCCCGTCCCGCACAGCCTTTCACTGGGAAAATCAGTGTGCTGCAGCAGCTTCTCCATCTTCAGCTCTTACTCAGCTGAGAACAGAGGGAATGTGATCACTTAGGCTGACCATACATGTTCGATTTCCTTGTACAACTTTTCCTTTAGATTTACCTTAAAGGGGTTGTAAAGGTTTGTTTTTTTATTTTCTAAATAGGTTTCTTTAACCACTTGTCCACCGCCCGCCGTCAAATGACGGCGGGCGGAAGACTCCATTATTCTGATAGGACGTCATATGACGTCCTGTCTTTTAAAGCCGCCAGGGCGTGCGTGCACCCGCCGCTTTGCTGGGATCACGATGCGCGTGCCCGGCGGCAATGATCGCTGCCGGGCAACCGCTATTGCCCAGTAACTGAACAGGGACGTGGAGCTCTGTGTGTAAGAAAGCTGCTAGGGGCACGCGCGCACCCGTCGCATCGCTGAGAACCCCGTGCGTGTGCCCGATGGCCGCCGGGCACACGTGATTGCCGAGTAACTGAGCTGGGACGTGGAGCTCTGTGTGTAAACACAGAGCTCCACGTCCCTGTCAGGGAGAGAGGAGACCAATTGTATCCCTTGTACATAGGGACACAATCGGTCACCTCCCCAGTCACCCCCCTCCCCCCACAGTTAGAACACAAACTAGAAGAAACATTTAACCCCTTCCCCGCCCCCTAGTGGTTAACCCCTTCCCTGCCAGTAACATTTATACAGTTATCAATGCATATTTATAGCATTGTTCACTGTATAAATGTAAATGGTCCCAAAAATGTTTCAAAAGTGTCTGATGTGTCCGCTATAATGTCCCAGTCCTGAAAAAAAAATCGCAGATCGCCGCCATTCCTAGTAAAAAATAAAATTAAAAAAAATCATAATTATGTCCCGTATTTTGTAAGCAATATAACTTTTGCGCAAACCAGTCACTATACGGTTATTGCGATTTTATTTTTTACATTTTTTTACCAAAAATATGTAGAAGAATACGTATCGGCCTAAACTGAGATAAAAAATGTTTTTTCTTTTTTAAATGGGATATTTATTATAGCAAAAAGCAAAAAATATTGTGTCTTTTTTCAAAATTGTCGCTCTTTTTTTGTTTATAGCGCAAAAAATAAAACCGCAAAAGAAAGCTCTTTTTGTGGGGGAAAAAAGAACGTAAATTTTGTTTGGGAGCCACGTCGCACGACCGCGCAATTGTCAATTCCGGAAGCTAAAATTTTGTCTGGGCAGGAAGGGGGTATATGTGCCCAGTAGGCAAGTGGTTAAAGGAACCTATTTAGAAAATAAGAAACAAAACTTTAAAACCCCTTTAAAATGTGTAGTGCATGGACCGGCCTAATTGGATACAATTAAAAATTGTTTAGTTTTAAACCTCATATTATATGTTTTTTTTGTAAATCTAAAGTAAAATTGTACAAGAAGATTGAACATGTAGGCTCCATTCACACCTGAGCGTACTGGAATCACGGGCGGAATCACAAAATTATGCGCGTGATTCCAGGATCATGGCAAAATACGGGATTTTGGCTCGATTCACGAGTAACAAAACGCGCTAAAATTGAGTCAAAAATCGCAATGACAAACACGCCGGGCTCTGTGCCAAGATTTGGTTCATGAGCTTCTTTGGCACATTTTTCGAGCGGAAAGAGGCCCATTCAAATGAATGGTGACACTCCAAAAATGACAACAAAAAAGCTAAAAATAAACATGGTGGAGCAGATGTCGCTGCAGTATGCTCAGGTGTGAGCGCAGCCTTAAAAAATATAGGGTGAATAAGGGCATGTATAATGTTTTTAAAAATATCTATACACAAATATGTTGCCTTTCATTTCTATTTTAAATTGAATGAGTTGTTTTATAAGGTTTACATATGCAGGGTTCTTTTTGTTTAACATTAGGTTAGAAATCATCTTAGGATAAAGAGTTTGGCTTGTTTCATAAAGTGAAGTCCACTCTGACTCTGATCAGCAGGGGATCCGTGAGCAGACCTCCTTCTGCACCAAATGGAGTCAAATGGAATGGATGACTTCTGACAGCTCTATGGAAGACTGGATGTTAACGGACTACGCTAGAAATAAAAAACTATATCCAAACTTTAAAAAAAGTTTTAATTGACTTACACTTATAAGAGGTCTATTTATCAAAACATTTCTTTGTAATGTCTCCAAATGTGTGCAAACGTAACGAATAATACCCATAATGTATACAATAGGGTGTAGTAGTTTCCTTGATGCCTTTCTCTGGTCCTTAATTGTTGGTCCTAAAAGAAAAGCATTAAAGGGGTTGTAAAGGTAAACATGTTTTTCCCTAAATAGCTTCCTTTACCTTAGTGCCGTCCTCCTTCACTTACCTCATCCTTCCATTTTGCTTTTAAATGTCTTTATTTCTTCTGAGAAACCCTCACTTCCTGTTCTTCTGTCTGTAACTCCACACAGTAATGCAAGGCTTTCTCCCTGGTGTGGAGAAAGCCTCTTGAGGAGACGAGCAGGAGTGTCAGGATGCCCACTAACACACATCTCCTTTCTCTATCTGCAAAGTAGAGAGTGTCCTGACTTGCCTGCTCGCCACCTCCCCCCTCAAGAGGTCTATCCCACACCAGGGAGAAAGCCTTGCATTACTGTGTGGAGTTACAGACAGAAGAACAGAAAGTGAGGGTTTCTCAGAAGAAATAAGGACATTTAAAAGCAAAATGGAAGGATGAGGTAAGTGAAGGAGGACTACACTAAGGTAAAGGAAGCTATTTAGGGATTTTTTACCGTTACAACCCCTTTAAGAACATTCAACCATGAGAGGTAACAATCACCAATAGAGAAACTATCATAACACTATAGGCTAAGATCATTTGACCAGCAGGGGAAATAATATTAGGGAGACTCCTGCTCTGTGTAGAATCTATGGAGTATTGTTTGTTTATGGCTGAACGCATGCATGTTTGGCCAAACAAACCTCCACCTGTATTGTGAAGTGAAACATTTAGCAGTGATCACATTATCATTACTAAATGTGACAGCTCCTTTCTGGTTGTTGCCAGCACCAGTCGGCATCCTAACAACCAGTGACTCAACCCTGCCAGGTGCATTCAGCTGACCAACAACTAATGTACATATATATATATATATATATATATATATATATATAAAATTAGATTCAGGGAGGGGGGCTTCAAAAATAAGCCCCCCCCCCCCCCAATCAATATGAGGCCACACGAGTCTGCTATGGATTTTAAGGGGGAAAGCTTACACAAGAAAGTACAAAAAAAGTGTGAGGCCCCCCCTCAAAATCCATACCAGACCCTTATCTGAGCATGCAGCCTGGGTGGCCAGGAAAGGGGTGAGTAAACAAATGCGTAGCCCCTCTCCCTGAACCATACCAGGCCACATGACCTCAACAAGGAGGGAGGTACCTTGCAATTGTGCTTGAGGCTTTCGAAGACAATGGGGGTTATTTACTAAAGGCAAATCCACTTTGCATTACAAGTGCACTGCAAGTGCACTTGAAATTGCACATGTAAGTGCAGTCGCTGTAGATCGCTGTAGATCTGAGGGGAAGCTCTGAAATTAGGAGAAGCTCTGCTGATTTTATTATCCAATTATGTGCAAGCAAAAAAACTGTTTTTTTTTTCCTTGCATGTCCCCCCAGATCTACAGCGACTGCACTTCCAAGTGCACTTGCAGTACAAAGTGGATTTGCCTTTTGTAAATAACCCCCAATGTATCTTTAGAAGAGACATTAAGATTGGGGTCACCTCCCAATAATATATTGAGAAAACAGTACAGCAAATGAGAAAGTGAGACATTGTCAAACACAGCACCCCAGAAAAAAAAATGACATCTAAAGCCCCGTACACACGGTCGGACTTTTGCCCAACCAACATCAAAATCCGACACTTTTCGCATTTGTCCGACCGTGTGTACGTTCCATCGGACCAACTTTTTTGGCTTTCATCGGACAAAAAGTTGGGTCTGCGAACGGACCAACTTTCAGGCAACAAAAGTCCGATCGTGTGTACAGCAAACCATCGGACTTTTGGACAAATTACAAATGCGCATGCTCAGAACCAATGTTAAAATCAATCAACAATAGCAGAAGTTAACCAAAGGGTGGCGGTAAAGAACAGGAAAGAGCAGAAAAACCACGTGATGATGGGAAAGTTTTAGAAAAGTTTGCAGAAAAGTCTGACTGTGTGTATGCTATGGGTGTGACCGGACAAATCAATTAGGACAAAAATCCAAGGGAAATTTTGTTGGATGTCCTACCGTGTGTATGGGCCTTTAGAATCCTAAATGTATTTATACAAAAAGTAAATAAAAACTGGGAATTATCAAATTTATACAGTCTTAAAAAACTTTGCATGTTTATGTGACATACTGCTGACAAATATAAAGATCCAGAAAAGAGAATTTGAACTATTGCAAACAAAATATATGGTGTAATATACACAAAAGCAAAATTTTGTCTGTCAACGTGCTTCCTGAGTGAACTCTGCATTTTCAGGATGAAGGAACTTGAGTATTTAAGTAGATATGGTATAATGTCAGCACTAGCATACAACATATCTATAATGGAAAATATAATAAAGCCCTGTACACACTGTTCATCAGACAAACTGATCGCGTGTGGACCCCAATGGTTTGTTTTCCATTGTTGAAAAAAAATAGAACATGTTTTAAATTTTTCCTATGGATAAAAAAACGCTAGAAAAAAACGATCGTCTGTGTGGAGGTCCATCGGTCAAAAATCCATGCATGCTCAGAATCAAGTCGACGCATGCTCGGAAGCATTGAACTACATTTTTTTCAGCACGTCGTAGTGTTTTATGTCACCACGTTGGTCGGATATTTGACTGATGGTGTGTAGGCAAGACTAATGAAAGTCAGCTTTATCGGATATCCCAAGAAAAAAATCCATCGGACTAGCTTCCATCAGATATCCGATCGTGTGTACAAGGCTTAAGTTTAAGCGGATGGGGACATGTGTGGGTAGTGCGTGATCTCCCATGGGGACTATCTCCCATAGGGTGGCTCAACAGGTCATTTGTCTTGTTGTGGAGGCACTGGCTTTGTTTCTTTTCCTGTATGGGGAAGTTGAACTGGTAAGCCTGTCACGGCCTTGTGTTCCTTCGGGGGTTGCATTTCACTGCACACTATCTCAGTTTTTTTCACCTCCTATATTTCTTTACAGATATAACATTGCTGACTGGGGGGTGCAAGTATCTGGTCTTGACTAGGATGCAAAATAGTCTAGAACCAGCCCTGGTTATCCGGCCTAAAGCCACACCAAGAAGAAGGAACACAGAAGAAGAATGGAGAATCTCACTCCCTAGTCCAGCATTTGGGGGCTCAAACACCAGCGCTGATGTTATAAAAAGGGAGATACTGGAAAAAAGGATTGCAGATCTGTTTGCAATTGCAGCAACCTTACAGAACAAATACGTAAATGCAATACAAATAATCAGGACAATATAAATAAACATATTACAAATAGTAAAACACTATGTATAAAAGAAGCACCTAAACATGTGATATGTCAAAAAACACTGATTACATGTCTATAAGAATAGTGGAAGCAACATATGGGACACCAAGATTACAAATTGGATCATATAATATAAATTATGCCAAACAAAGTCATATTAATAGAGTGCTTATAGGATTAGTTTAAAGCTGAGCTGTTCATTGAGACCTGGTGAAATATGAGCTCTAAGTCTAAAAATCCATTCTGCTTCACATTTAAGTATGATCTTATCAAAATCACCACCCCTACTAGGAGGATGATTCCAATCCAAGGCCATAAACCAGATCAATTTTTATTACTGAGAACACCAGTGTTGCAGGATTTTCAGTCTTGGTGACAATCGCATTTGCTATTGTTTGTATACGTACACGTGTCACCGAGACAGGAAGCAGTGAAAAATCCCCGTAATTGAATCACACAAAATTACATTAAAGGGGAGTTCCACCCACAATTTCACTTTTTAAATATAAATACCCCTGTAATACACAAGCTTAATGTATTCGAGTAAAGTTAGTCTGTAAACTAAGGTCCATTTTGTTAGGTTGTTACAGCATTTAGATTAGTTTAGTTTATAATCTAGAAATAGACTGTGGCCATCTTAAGTGTGGGCATCATGAAGCCAGACTGTATGACTTCCTGGATTTCAGCTTTGCATATCTCGCACATGCTCAGTGCTGCACAAGCAATGTAATAGGTTTCAGTCAGGTTTGCAAGGACTACTGGGAAACATGATGCTTATCCCAGAAACCCTTGCAAATAGCCTTGTGACTTAATAGCCTAGGCTAATAAGGAGGAGGAAGTAATGAAGGACTACAAAATAAAGGTATTTACAGGCATCAAAATATATAAAAATTGTCCATTCTGAACACTGAGATTATTGCATGCAGCACAGACAAACAAAAAAAAAATGGGTGAAACTCCACTTTAACCCCCCCTTTTTGATTTAAAAAATATATCTTTTAGCTGGATTTTTCACACACTCGTTCCTTGCTTTGCCTATGAATTATAATGTTGGCCAAGTCTTCAAGGTTATACCAGACAAGAAGACAACAATAAGAAATTCTGTGATCCAAATATGCCTAGAATAAGTCTCATGCCGCGTACACATGATCGTTTTTTGGCATGAAAAAAACAACGTTTTAAAAAAATGTAATTTAAAATGATCGTGTGTGGGCTTCACATCATTTTTTCGGGTTCTGAAAAACAACAAAAAAAAATTCAAACATGCTGCATGTTGTTTTCGGGTTGTAAAAAATGGTCGTGTGTGGGCTAAAACAACGTTAAAAACCCGCACATGCTCAGAAGCAGAGCTCGTTCTGGTAAAACTACCGTTCGTAATGGAGTAAGCACATTCATCATGCTGTAACAGACAGAAAATAGCAAATCGGGTGGCGTTATCCGCATGGAACTTCCCCTTTATAGTGCCGTCGTACGTGTTGTACGTCACCGCGCTTGTGGGAAACGTCGTTTTAATGATGAAGTTGGAAAAAACAACGTTTTTTCTAGATGCTGAAAAATGTTGTTTTTTACATACTGAAAAATGATTGTGTGTACGCGGCATCAGGCCTGTGAAGGATAACAGTAAAATGAATTATTTACAATTGTTTATGCTGTTGTGCGTTTTTTGGTTACACCCATGGTCGTCCCTGAATGCACATGGTTAAGTTCTAACTTTGCAGACAGATTTTGTTCTATTGCTTGAAATATATTATATGCAAGGAGGATGTTATATGCAAGCAAGCTTCAACCTCTCTTCCTATAATTTACCTGGGAAGCTGCTTCCTAAGACAAGATATATTCAGCAAAAGATGGCCTAATTTAGTATTCTTGAGTGCCTTCTAAGCTAATGTAGATGGACTGACATTTTTATTTTTTATGTCTCTTATTAAAGGGTGCATAGTTTCATCAGACTTATGTACATCACTGGAAATAAAAATGAGACTGACATTTTGCCATAACAGAATATCTATAAAAACGGAAAAGTTATTGGGCAATGTTTATTATACGGGAGCTTTGACAAGTCCTACATAAAAATGTAGATGAATGTGTTCTGCATATTTTTAAGACTTTTTTTTGTCTGCAAGGCTTACCAAAACTTCTAACTAATATTTTTGTCCAGGGTGTCATTTTTTTTTCTAGAGAGATTTTATGATTCATAATGAAAAGTTACATGTAAATCCATAGTTGTGATTACTCCATGTGCTAATGCTTTCATTGTATTTAGTCCAACGTTTAGTATCTGGAATTGTGCATTACTTATACTCTGATTAATTTCTCACATAATTGAGGGCCTTACATGACTTTGGAATGAGAGCTTTTATTGTGGCTGCTTTTGGTCCTGTTACAGCTAAGCTTTGTAAATGTCAGTGTTCAGTAAACTATGAATGAACTCCATTTGTACATGCTTTAAAAGCGCTACACCAAAGAAATATGGTATAACAGTAGACTGGATTAATGAGGGAGCTGCTGATTTTGTAGATCAGTTTTTCTATAAGCAACAGAACCCTGTTCAATTCCTGCCCCTCCCATCCCATGACCCAAAGGCTAGGCTTAAATAAATGTTATTGATACGGCTCTATATTTTTCAGCTAGGTATAACTGAGTAGGTTAAAAGTTAAATAGATACATAGTAGGTGAGGTTGAAAAAAGACACAAGTCCATCAAGTCCAACCTATGTGTGTGATTATATGTCAGTATTACATTGTATATCCAATAGTGTATTTATTTGTGCTGCCCTAGGCCTGACTAAACTCGTGCACCCCCTAATTTAAATATGATCCACCCCTTCCTGTCAAGGACACACCCCTTGCTGTTTAAGACTCGCCTTAACATTTTCGAGTGTTGACATTAGCTCTGAGGGCCTTGGGGGCGACAATGGATTCCCTTAATATGCATAGATTTCCTCTCACTTCCTGTTTGGCTATGGGGCAGGAAGTGAAGGGAAATCTCTGCAATGGGACAGGGATGGTAAAAAAATAAACTGACAGGGGCTATAACCCTCCCTTACTTTATCCAAAATGGAAAAAAAAGTGTTGCCTATAGTTCTACTTTAAGCACACATTTCTGATAATTTTATGGAGAGGACTAAAAAGATATAATCATGCCAATAGTGCAGCAGAAAACATATATCACAGTGAGGAAGGTTTGTGGTCCAGGATGATAGGATAGTCAAAATTAGAAGCGGCAAAACGCCCACCACCCCCAACCAGTTGCAGAATGACAGCCGCCCGCATACCGGAAGCAGTGCTGTCACTTTATGGGGACACTAGACTAATTTGCCTCTCAGCCCAGGTCACAGTGTAGAGCAAGGCAGGGGAGACACTTTCCGTGCTGCCCCCCTGCAAAGGGCTGCCCTAGGCCTGGGCCTTGTTGGCCTAGACCAGGATACAGCGTTGTGTATATTCCTGTATGTTGTGGTCGTTTAGGTGCTTATCTAATAGTTTTTTTAAACTATGGATGCTCCCGGCTGAAACCACCACCTTTGGAAGGGAATTCCACATCCTTGCCACTCTTACAGTAAAGAACTCTCTAAACAGTTTAAGGTTAAACCACTTTTCTTCTGATTTAATGAGTGGCCGTGTGTCTTATTAAACTCCCTTCCGCAAAAAAGTTTTATTCCTATTGTGGGGTCACCAGAACGGTATTTGTAAATTGAAATCATATCCCCTCTCAAGCATCTCTTCTCCAGAGTGAATAAGTTCAGTGCTCGCAACCTTTCTTCATAACTAATATCCTCCAGTCCCTTTATTAGTTTTGTTGCCCTTTTTTGTACTCGTTTCATTTCCAGTACATCCTTCCTGAGGACTGGTGCCCAGAACTAGATAGCATACTCTAGGTGAGGCTGCACATCATCTACTAGGACCCCCAGGTCCTTTTCCATCTTAGATTCCCCCAGAAATTCTCCCCCAGTGAGTAGATTGCATTCATATTTTTCCCACCCAAATGCATTATTTTACATTTTTCTATATTAAACCTCATTTGCCATGTAGTTGCCCACCCCAATAATTTGTTCAGATCTTCTTGCAAGTTTTCACATCTTGCAGGGAATTTATTGCCCTGTTTAGCTTAGTGATCCTGTTCCTTATTTACTGTATACTTGTATGTAATAGATGGAACAGCCCAGCCATCTTTTTTTATCCTCTGCAGTCTAAAGCTGATAACATACAAGTAAACTAAGTTTTGGCCAGTTTTTATTTATTACTTTAAGGTTTGAAAGTCAATAAACTAATATTTTATACAATTTTTCTTTACGTGTATATGATTTATTTTTTACAAATAAATAATTATATACAAGGTGCTTTCATAACACTTTATCTGCAATGATTGCTAGGCTCTCTAGAAAAAAAAGCCAATCACTATCTGCTCACTTTTTGTTTTTGACCAGATCCGTCTAATTGGCAATCCATATATGTCTAGAGGAGCTAGAGAGGTGGGGGGGGGGGGGTGTCTATCCTCCAAGATGAAATCCTCACACTTGGATCTTTCAGCAAACACCAAAACTTTATTCCAATATTAAACCAATCACATCAACCATTTCTGTATTTTAAAGCCTCATATTTTATTTCTGTTCATGCTATGTAAATCAACAGTAACTAAAGAGCACCCTACTTGCGAAGGTCAATTACTAGACTTATGGAGGGAATATCTTAACTGCAAGATGACCACAGCATGGCTGCGCAAATCGCTGTTGCTGTACGTTGCTCCTTTAAGACGTCATAGCAAGTGCACGTGCCCGCCGTGTGTGCCGAGAGCCAATGTGCGATGATCCGGCGGTCGCTTGTAACAGAACGATAATGGGAATGTGTGGGTGTAAACCCATAAATCCTGGTTCTCTCATGGGAGAGGAGACAGATTGTGTGTTCATACTAAGTATGAACACTGATCGGTCTTCTCACCTAGTCAGTCCCACCCCCCCCCCCCAAAAATGGCCTGGTCAGGAAGGGGTGAAGTGGTTAACCACAAGGGTGGGGAAAAATACAAGGCTCATAAAGACATCGATGAGCGAGTTTGAGGTGGAGGAACTTGACTGGCCTGCACAGAGTCCTATACGCAACCCAAATGAACACCTTTGGAATGAATTTAAGCAGAGACCGCGAGCCAGACCTTCTTTTCCACATCAGTACCTGACCTCACAAATGCGCTTCTGGAAGAATGGTCAAACATTCCCATAGGCACCTATGGACTAAGACTGGGATGCCATTAAAGTTCATATGTGTGTAATGGCAGGTGTCCCAATACTTTTGGTAAAATAGTGTATATTAATATTGATTAGCAGAAGGTTTTTTAATTTCAGTTTAAATGTCCAACATGCTCAACGATGAAAACTGCAAAGCAACCTAACCTACGTCTTAGGCCGCGTACACACAATCAAATCTGTCTGCTGAAATCGGTCTGCCAGACCGTCTCAGCAGACAGATTCGATCGTGTGTACGGGCGAGCAGACGGATTTGGCCAGCCGACAGATTTTAAAGCATGCTTTAAAATCTGTCTGCTGGGAATCCGTCCGCCCGACATGTCTGCTGGTTAGTACGCTAACCAGCAGACATATCTGCTCGCACATGCGTCGAATGGATTCGACGCATGCGCGGAAGTGTTTTACTTCCTGGTGCGGTGACGTGGCGGCGTCACCGCCACGTCAGCGCGCTGTCTGCCGGCGGGGATTTTGGTTTGATCGTGTGTACACGATCAAACCAATACATCCTCCAGCAGACAGATTTGTTCAAATCGGTCTGTCCGACTGATTTGAACAAATCTATTTGCTCGTGTGTACGGGGCCTTATTAGTAACTAAAATCATAGCCCAAGCAACATAGCTTTTTTTTTTAAATACAACTAATAATAACATTTTGCAATCATTTTCACTTTATGTCCAATTCTGTTATATCAAGAAAATAACTTTGCAGAAATGGAAAAGACAGACAATCAGTAAACAAGTTCAATTATGAAGGGAAAAAGGCATCTTGTGAACCTTTGCCATGCAAATCTTAGCTTCAATTTTCTTTTCAGCTGTTCTTGTAATTAAATCTATAAATAATGTGTTTTCTAGCGAGGCTGTGTTCAGCTTTACCTTGAAAATGCCTGAGCTCTGAGTTGTTGCTATCTACAGTACAAAATATATTCTGAAATTAATTATCCTTCAATAAAATATACTCTCACCCTCATTAATTTCCCTCTGCTTAGTTTCAGCTAATGTGCATTGTTCCATAATCCCAAGCCAATACAAATATCCTAGCCTCGTTTTTGGGACATTGAGCTTCATTATTTGCAGAGTTCTAATTTTCTTTTTTTTTTTCCAGCTGGCCTTACTGCTAAAGAATATAATTGTATGTTTTATTTTCCAGTCTCTAGTCATATTTTATGTCTTCATTTCACCTTTCTCGACTGTATCCTTTTCCCATTATGTTACTTCCAAACTTTCAACCAATATTCCTTGTGGGACTTCATATCGTAGTCAGGCTAATTCTTTTATTCTGTTTCCTATTCCTCTTTTCTCGTACTGAATTATTACATTTGACTTCTTTTACCAAACAAAACCCAAACCTGGAGAGGATTAGTGTTTTTTTAAAGTGAGACTTCCCATTTTGTTTTTCTTGGGATTGTTAACCTTTAATTCGGGGCCAACTCCACTACCTTTTATATGCTCACCTCCAAGGACAGAGCTGCAAATTAAATAGAAAGCTGCGAACCATTGGTTAAAGAGGTATTAAACCCAAAAGCAAACATGTATTATAATTCTTATGCCGCGTACACACAACGGTTTTTCGGGTTGTAAAAATACAATTACATTAACAATCGTGTGTGGGCTCCAGAGCATTTTTCACAATGTAAAAAAATGGCCATTAAAAATTTCGAACATGCTCTAATTTTTCACGTCGTTTTTTACTTCGTCGTAAAAAAATGGTCGTGTGTGGGCTTTAACGGCGTGAAAAAAATGTGCATGCTCAGAAGCAAGTTATGAGATGGGAGCGCTCGTTCTGGTAAAACTAGCGTTCATAATAGAGTAAGCACATTCATCACGCTGTAACAGACTGAAAAGCGCGAATCGTCTTTTACTAACACAAAATCAGCAAAAGCAGCCCAAAGGGTGGCGCCATCTGCATGGAACTTCCCCTTTATAGTGCCGTTGTATGTCTTGTACGTCACCGCGCTTTGCTAGAGCATTTTTTTTTCACGATCCTGTGTGGGCAAGGTCGTTTTAATGATCAGGTTGAAAAAAACGTTGTTTTTTCTAGACACTTAAAAACGCTGTTTTTTACAACCCTGAAAAACGGTCGTGTGTAGGTGGCATTGGATGTGGTGGCTGCATATGTTTTCTTTTTTTAACCCTTTTCTTTTTTCTAACCGTTTACTTGACTTGTGAATGACCGAAAATGTTGCTTCGTTTAGTTTTCAATCGTAAAACACATCATTTCGTTCTGCTATATTCGTTAGGTTACATTAATTAATTTCCGGATAATTTGTTATTTCTGTAGAGTATCGATATTCGGTAGGCCTCACGCACACTGGACGTTTTTACAGCTGCTGTTTTTGGCTTCAGACTTTTTTTTCTACAGTCAAGAATCTCTCCAGCAGATTATCGTATGTGTCCATGCACACATAGGGCCAGATTCAGGTAGAGTTGCGCTGGAGTAATTCGATATGCGCCGCGTAACTGTGAAGATGCGCCGTCGTTTCTATGTGCCCGTACCCACCAAACTAGATGCGCCCAATAACGGGCCATTTGCGACCGGCGGAACGTTCCGACGCCAGAGTATCGTCAGCGCTTAATTTCGCTTGGCGCATCAGTCGCGCCTATTGATTTCCCCTGCAAATATGCAAATGAGGGATTTTTCCCAATTCACGAACGGATTAGCACCATACGCTGGCTACATGCGCCGCGCGTATCTCGTCCGTCCGGCGCAAAGTTATTTCTACAAAAGGCTGCTTTATCTTTACTCCAGATGGCCACAGGTCAGCAGGAGAGCAGCTACAGCAGCGTTACCGACGATAAGAGCTAGCTGAGCACCCCCACTTGCAGGACAACACCTCTGTCCATGCTTGTCTGTCAAATTTTACAGCCATGGAGGAAGACATCATAGGTCTCCATAGCCGAGATGACGGCTGACAGCTCCTGGCCATTAAAGTTCAGCTTTCTCCTGTGTGTTTGCGGGGAACGGGAGCAGCCATCTCAGAACAAAAGTAACATCACTGCGGGGAGGGGGAGCAGGATATACTTTAGTGCCGGAATGGCGCTTCTACGGGCGCATTTAAACGCCCAACGGAAGGCATTGTGCTGACGTTTCCCGTGAAGTGGTGCCGACGGAAGTTGTGAGCATGCGCACAAAGGGGGCGAGTGGAGCCTCACTCACTGCGCATGCTCCGTGGTTGATGCGCTGAACGTAAGCCTCTGCGCTGGGCTCCGCCCATCATTTACATATGATCACACCCACTTCCCCTTGCGTCGGGTTACGCCAGCGCATTATCGTTACTCTGGCGCAAGTTTACGCGCAACTGCTATGTGAATAACAGTACTTGCGCTGAAAGGGTCGTCAGAGTAACGTAAATGAGAAGCGTTACTCTGGAGCAAAGATGCTCTCATCTACCTGAATCTGGCCCATAGACTGTGATCAACTGTTTTTGGCTAGGGCATTTTTGGGCTGGAAAAAACTCCCAAAACTAGTGGGTTCTGAGGGGAGTTTTTCAGCTGTAAAAATGGTCTAATGTCAAAAAATGCCTAAAAACACCTTAAAATGCATATAAACACTAAAAAAGCAGCTCAACAGTGTTTTTTTTTTTTTAAATGTTTGATCCCATTGAAAAAATAAAATAAATAAAAAATGCTTAACCACTTGCCACCAGCCAATGACAGATTGACGTTGGCAAAGTGGTTTCAATATCCTGACTGGATGTCATATGACGTTCTCAGGATATTGAGCCGCTGCGCACTCCGGTGGCGTGCATCGCGGTGATCGTTAATACCACCAAAAGAAAGCTCTATTTGTGGGAACAAAATTATAACAATTTAGTTTGGGTACAGTGTAGCATGACCGCGCAATTATCATTCAAATTGCAACAGCGCTGAAAGCTGAAAATTGGTCTGGGCGGGAGGGTGTATAAGTGCCTTGTATGGAAGTGGTTAAAAACGCTAACATTAAAAAATGCTGAAAATGCTGATGATACTGTGGGGGCACTCTTTGCCACCTATTAGTACAGTGGCAGTGTATATTTTTTTTAGCACTGATCAATTTATCAGTGTCACCGTTTTCCAAAGTTTCAAAGGTGTAGAAAGTGTCACTTAGGCCCCATACACACTATCATGTAGGGTAAAGGTCTGCCTGATTGCATACAAATTGAAATTCTTAAGGTTGGACCTCATATTATATGGTTTTGGTAAATCTGAAGACAAAAATCTGCAGAAAATCGAATAGTGTGTATGGGGGCCTTAGTGTCCGATTTGTCCTCCACAATGTCACGTTTTCCACTATAGATTGCTGATCGCCGCCATTACTGCTAAAAATAAATAAATAAAAATTCCATAAATATATCCCATAGCTTGTTGATGCTCTAACTTTTGCGCAAACCAATTGATATACGCTTATTGGGATTTTTTTAACCAAAAGTATATAGCAAAATACATATTAGCCTAAATTTATGAAAAAATTCGATTTTTTACATGTTTTTATTGGATGTGTTTTGTAGCAGAAAAATGAAAGATGAAATACCACCAAAAGAAAGCTCTATTTGTGGGAAGAAAAGGACAACATTTTTATTTGGGTACAGCATTGCATGACCACGCAATAGTCAGTTAAAATAACGCAGTGCCATATTGCAAAAAATGTCCTGATCAAAAACAGGGGTAAACCTTCTGGAGCTGAAGCGGTTAAACTGGAGGGATTTCCTCTCACTTCCTGTTTGGCTGTGGGACAGGAAGTAAAGGGAAATCTCTGCAATGGGACACAGATCGCAATGATATGCGCTGATGAGGCGGCACTGATGGCCACTGATATGCTGCATGGGTGGGCACTGATAGGCACAGATAAGGCTGCACTGATAGGCACAGATAAGACAGCACTGATGGGGACAGATAAGGCGGCACTGATGGGCCCTGGTGGGTGGCACTGATGGGTGGCACTGGTGTACACTGATAGGTGTTACTGATGGGCACAGATAGATGGTACTGGTAGGTGGCACTGATGGGCACTAATGGGCACTGGTAGGTGACAATGATTGGCACTGGTAGGTGACAATAATGGGCAGCACTGTTGATGATGCACTGATTAGTGACTTTGATAGGTGGTACTGTGGGCACTGATAGGTGGCACTGTGGGCACTGCTAGGTGGCGCTAGTAGGCACTGGTAGGTGGCACTGTTGTGCACTGGTAGGTGGCACTGACAGGTGGCACGCATGGGCACAGATGAGCTGGGCAGCTCTCCCTGATCAGGACCGATGTCCCTCTGTTACCTGCCAGTTATCGGCCCTTTTCTTCTCCTCACTCTATGAGCATGAGGAGAAAAAATAGCCGATTACCGACTCTGTTTACGTCACATGATCAACTATCATTGGCTGACAGCTGATCAAGTGGTAAGGGGTCGGAGGTCATAGACTCGCTAATCACAAAGCGAGCCGCGTGCACCCTGCAGGGGGTGTGCAGGCCGCTCAAGCACGAAGGGACATCTATTGACGACCTCCCGGCAAAGTAGGTCCGCACTGTAGCCGTCATTTGGCTATAGCGTGGACGCCAAGTTGTTAAAAAAGAGGCTAAAAAAGACTAAAGAAAGAAAACTAGTGCAGCTACCACATCTATTGATTGGTAAGCTGCAATATATAACATTTTTAGTTTTAGGTGTAATAATGCTTTAAATAAGTTACAATTATGAAAGATTGAAATTGTGGATGCGCTAATCTGTAACGTACAGATTTTCAAAAGTTAGGTTTATGTTAAATATATTTTTATTAGCTCTTGGAATGTACATAGATGTATATAATGCCCTTTAACATTTGAAATAAATTCAAGTTTTGTTATACTGGTTGATGTTACTTTTGTGGTTAGACCTGGAAAGGATTGTACAGTTATTTATGCACTGTATAATAAAATAAACTTGAATTCCTGAATTTTCTGAACAAAATAGAGCAAGTGTGTTTTAGTAAAAAGTGTGGTGGGTGGCCTTGTGCTCTAGCTGATTATTAGTGCAGAAAAAGTCTGCATGTTGATTTGTTTGGATAAAATATTGATCTACATGACAATGTCTGTAGAAAGAAATCTATGGTCACAGCATACGTTTTATAACATCAGCATTGTATTAGCAATACAAATAAGGCTTCATTCACACCGGGCATACAATAACATGCACCAGTGCAGGGCAATGTTTACCCCCATGGGGATGCACAGGTGTTCCATGTTTCTTTGTGCAAGCAGTCTCATTCATGTCAATTGGGACACAACGGATGCATGGACACAGCTGCTTTGTCTCAATATGACATAGGTGTGTCCCTAAACACTGTCTGCCATAGCTCCCAACTTGCCCCTACATTTTTAGTACAAAGTCCATCTGTCCCTCATTCCTACTCATTTGTCCCTCATTTTGGTCTGATCTATATAGTTGTATATAAAATGCACTACTTATCTATCAAAATGCTTTACTTATCTATTTAATAACATTTCTAAAGTGCTGCATCTGTAAATTTCAAAAGCCAGTATAATGGATTTTTTTTTACAATTCTCCTTTAACCACTTTAACCGCGGACCATATTGCTGTCCAATGACCAGAGCACTTTTTGTGATTCGGCACTGCGTCGCTTTAACTGACAATTGCGCGGTCGTGCAACGTGGCTCCCAAACAAAGGCGTCCTTTTTTTCCCACAAATAGAGCTTTCTTTTGGTGGTTTTGATCATCTCTTCGGTTTTTTTTTTTTGCGCTATAAACAAAAATAGAGCGACAATTTTGAAAAAAATTCAATATTTTTTACTTTTTGCTATAATAAATATCCCCCAAAAATATATAAAAAACATTTTTTTTCCTCAGTTTAGGCCGATACGTATTCTTCTTCATATTTTTCATTAAAAAAAAAACGCAATAAGTGTTTATTGATTGGTTTGCGCAAAAGTTATAGCGTTTACAAAATAGGGGGTCGTTTTTTTTATAGTAATGGCGGCGATCATCATTTTTTTCAGTACTGCGACATTATGGCGGGCACTTCGGACACTTTTGACACATTTTTGGGGCCATTGGCATTTTTATAGCGACCAATGCTATAAAAATGCATTGTATTACTATAAAAATGGGTTAACACTAGGGGGCAGGGAAGGGGTTAAGTGTGTTCCTGGGTGTGTTCTAACTGTATGGGGGGGTGACCTCACTAGGGGAAATCACTGATCTTCTGTTCATACATTGTATGAACAGGAGATCAGCGTTTTCCCTGCTGACAGGACCGAGAGCTTTGTGTTTACACACAAAGCTCCCGGTCCCCGCTCTGTAACGAACGAGCGCGCGTGCCCGGCGGCGATCGCACCCTCCGGGCTAAACAGCGGACGTATAGCTACGGGCTCTCGTCCAGCAGAGCCACTGTCCCGCAGTAATATGACATCTAGTTAATGGGGGTGTGGGGGGTGGCGGGGGGTGTGTCCAATTCCTGTATACTTTAGCTAATAGGTGTCCCTCATTCCCATCTCAGAAAGTTGGGAGATATGCTGTCTGTATTCAGGCACACGCATCCACACCGATGTTATATTGGGATAAAGTGGCTGTGTCTGCGCAGCTACTGTGTCTCAATTGACATGAATGAGACTGCCTGACTACATGGAACACCTGTGAAGCCCTGTGTGGGTAAACAAGGCCCTGCACTGGGGTACGGTATTATACACCCTGGGTGAACAAGGCCTGATAGTTATTTTTGACAATCCCTGTTCTGCCTATCTGCTGGCCATCTCTTTCCACAACTTTTTGGACTCCCTGCATGCTATCAGTTTCTCCTTTGCTGTTCACTTTCAGTTTCTAAGACCCCTTTCACACTGAGGCTGCTAGAAATAGCGCCTGTAAAGTTCCTCCTACTCATTGCAATGAGTGCTTTCACACCTGGGTGGTGTGCTTGTGAGACGGTAGAAAAGATCCTGCAAGCAGCATCCTTAGGGCGGTTTTGGAGCACTGTGGTTTGGGAGCACTGTGGTTTGGGAGCGCTGTATACAGTGCTCTAAAAACATCCCTGTCCGTTGCAATGAATGGACAGCCATTTCGAAAAGCGCTAGAAAAGCAATTCGGAAGTGCCGCAACACGGGAGTTAAAAGCTCCCCACTAGCAGCCTAAAAAACACAAACGAACGGACGGTAGGGTTGCCACATTATCCCGTCAATCCTCGACACACATTAATTACACAGATTCTGTGGCTGATTAAGGTGCCAATTAAACTCACTTGGTGCCTTATCTACATTAAATCAGCCTCAGAACCTTTGTAATTCATATGTGTCTTGGATTAAAGGGATAATGTGGCAACCCTAACAGGCAGCTCCAGAGAGAAAGGGGTCTTATGATTACATACCCCATGGTACCTTGGTGCCAGCAAACAGTGATTCCTATACATGTAATGCTGACTTGCTGCAATTGTGGCAAGTCTAGCAATAGCTATAGCTTAGCAAGTCACTTTCAAACTTGCAACACAATGGCTTTCTATCTGGGTATGTACAAGTGCCCATAGAGTTCACAACTTGCTATGAGTGCAATCAACATGGGGGAGGAGCCCAGAGTGGCGTTGGGTAACCCCAGAAGAGGAGGATCTGGGCTGCTGTATGCAAAACCATTGCACAGAGCAGATACATATGACATGTGTGTTATTTAAAGTGTAACTCCACTTTTGTTGAGAAAAAACATTCCACTCTGGGTGATCTATGTACATTGCAAGGTTTTTAACAAACATTGTTGCAGATTCCTACCTTTTATTATTCTGAAGAAATCCCTCTTTAAATCTCTGTGCCTATGTGGGAAAACTAATCTAATGGGAGTGGTTTAACAAACATTAACCTCCCTGGCGGTATGATTCTTTAAGATTTTAGGTGCTAAAAGCGGTACCATTATTTGCAAGGGAATTTGGCGTTTTATACTGTAGGCTTGTAATTCTTAGGAATAACTCACTTAAATCTATTCAAACAAGAGTCTAATAGGCATCCCGGGTATGATTTTTTTTTTTTTTTTTAATTAAAAATTATAATATAATAAATAATTATAAAAAATGATCACAAATGATAATATAATTATAGTAAAAATTATTCAATAATGTAATCAAATCAAAATCACTGAAATTTGCTCAGTTGCAGAATTTTTGCTGTCATTTTTTTTTTTTTTTTATGACGAATTTCCCCATAAATCGCTATCGCTAAATTCTGCAAGTGATTCTGATTTATTATCGCTGTTTTTTAGCTGCTCTAAAACAATTTTTGCCATAAAGGGACACTTTTGGTTGCTATGGGCAATCTACAGTTTGCAGGGAGAAAGAAAAGTTTTTATTATACAAAATGACATGTAGTGTACAGGGCAGACCACTAGGGACATGGGGGGTGTGTATTTTTTACATACAGTACTGTAATCTATAAGATTACAGTGTACTGTATGTATAGTGTTTGTTTACTTTTTTAAATTTGGCGCCGTTCCCCCCCCTACGTCGCGACGCTCGCAGGGAAGGGAATCGGCGGAACACACAGCATCAGGCGGACATCCGCCCGCCGTGTACTGCGGGGATTCATCGCTGGATCGCAGAGAAAAGGTAAGTAAACTTTTTCTGCATCCAGCGAGGTAAGCGCGTGTGTGGCACGGGGTTACCGATATTAGCTTAAAAATCTCACCCCGTGCCACACACGTGAAGACCGCCAGGGAGGCTAGTCTGACCGGCGATCCAGCGGGAAACCCCCGCCGGATCGCCAGGAATTTTTGGGGGAAAAAAAAATGCACCCCGAGCGTGACTCGGGGTTACCGCTTCTGGCACTGAATGTTAACCCCGAGTCACGCTCGGGAATACCGCCAGGGAGGTTAAACAGCTGGGGCACCTGCAGAGCACTAATGAGGGAAGCTGCTGGGCCTGCATCCCTTTAGACATGTTCCTATTGGGAGTATCTCACCCAAAATTACATTTTTGTTGCAGGGGATGCCTTAAATCTGACTAGTATCTTAGTGTTGACTTCTGGGGAAATTGGTGAGCCAATCACACAAGCAGGAAATTATGCAGAACACCTCCAGGTTGCCATATTGCATTGCATTGCGTTTTCAGAAAAATTCAGTGAATGCAGATTAAAAAGTTATTTTTAACCACTTAAGACCCGGACCAAAATGCTGCTAAAGGACCTTGCCTCTTTTTGCGATTCGGCACTGCGTCGTTTTAACTGACAATTGCGCGGACGTGCGACGTGGCTCCCAAACAAAATTGGCGTCCTTTTTTCCCCACAAAAAGAGCTTTCTTTTGGTGGTATTTGATCACCTCTGCGTTTTTTTATTTTTTGCGCTATAAACAAAAATAGAGCGACAATTTTGAAAAAAAATCTATATTTCTTACTTTTTGCTATAATAAATATCCCCCCAAAAAATATATAAAATATTTTTTATTCTCAGTTTAGGCCGATATCTATTCTTCTACCTATTTCTGGTAAAAAAATCGCAATAAGCGTTTATCGGTTGGTTTTCACAAAATTTATAGCGTTTACAAAAAAGGGATAGTTTTTTTGCATTTTTATAATTTTTTTTTTTTTACTACTAATGGCCGCGATCAGCGATTTTTTTCATGACTGCGACATTATGGCGGACACTTCGGACAATTTTGACACATTTTTGGGACAATTATCATTTTCACAGCAAAAAATGCATTTAAATTGCATTGTTTACTGTGAAAATGACAGTTGCAGTTTGGGAGTTAACCACAAGGGGGCGCTGTGGGGGTTATGTGTTCCCTGTGTGTGTTTACAACTGTAGGGGGTGTGGCTGTAGGTGTGACATCATCGATCACGTCTCCCCTATAAAAGGGATGACGCGATCGATGCTGCCGCCACAGTGAAGCACGGGGAAGCCGTGTTTACACACAGCTCTCCCCGTTCTTCAGCTCCGGGGACCGAACGCCGCACTCCAGCGGCGATCGGGTCCGCGAGTCCCGCGGTCCCGGTCACGGAGCGCCCGTGACCCACGGCTGGGTGGGTACTAGTACCGACGTAAATATACGTGGATGTGCCCAGCCATTCCATTCTGCCTGAAACCTGAAAGCCTCCTACACACAAATGGTAATCTCTGCAAGAAGCAGTTTTCTTGCTGTTTTTTTGCCGAGAAAACCGGTCGTGTGTACGAGGCTTAAGAAGGGAAATTGTAGGAAAAGGTAAGTGAACCAACAATGCACTAGCTTAAAGGAGTTGTAAAGGAAAAAAAAAATTTGCCTAAAATTAACCACTTAAGGACCGCCTACTGCACATTTACGTCGGCAGAATGGCACGGCTGGGCACATCAACGTATATATACGTTGACTTTAGTACCCAGCCGTGGGTCGCGGGCTCCAGGACCGGGACCGCGGGATTCGCGGACCCGATCGCCGCTGCAGTGCGGCGATCCGTCCCTGGAGCGGAAGAACGGGGAGAGCCGTGTGTACACACGGCTTCCCCGTGCTTCTCTGTGGCCGTAGCATCGATCGCGTCATCCCTGTAATAGGGGGAGGCGATCGATGACGTCACACCTACAGCCACACCCCCCTACAGTTGTAAACACAACACATAGGCACACATCCCCTACAGCGCCACCTGTGGTTAACTCCCAAACTGCAACTGTCATTTCCACAGTAAACAATGCAAATTTAAATGCATTTTTTGCTGTGAAAATGACAATTGTCCCAAAAATGTGTCAAAATTGTCCGAAGTGTCCGCCATATTGCCGCAGTCACGAAAAAAATCGCTGATCGCCGCTATTAGTAGTAAAAAAAAAAAAAATTAATAAAAATGCAATAAAACTATCCCTTATTTTGTAAACGCTATAAATTTTGCGAAAACCAACCGATAAACACTTATTGCGATTTTTTTTACCAAAAATAGGTAGAAGAATACGTATCGGCCTAAACTGAGAAAAAAAAATGTTTTTTTTATATATTTTTGGGGGATATTTATTATAGCAAAAAGTAAAAAATATTGCATTTTTTTTTAAATTGTCGCTCTATTTTTGTTTATAGCGCAAAAAATAAAAACCGCAGAGGTGATCAAATACCACCAAAAGAAAGCTCTATTTGTGGGGAAAAAAGGACGCCAATTTTGTTTGGGAGCCACGTCGCACGACCGCGCAATTGTCAGTTAAAGCGACGCAGTGCCGAATCGCAAAAAGGGGCAAGGTCCTTTACCTGCATTTTGGTCCGGGTCTTAAGTGGATAATGTCTGCAAGGTAGACAGACAGAATAGTGTAATGATTCTGTTTAAAAAAAACAGTAAATACCTATAAAATTCCTTCATCTATATCACCTCCGGCGTTCTAGTTTCTGTTCTCTCATTCACTTCCTGGTTTGCGGCGCTCGTTCATGTAAAAACTAAATTTCCCAGTATGCATTACAGCACGCCCAGTTAGGCCGCGTACACACAATCAGTCCAAACTGATGAAAACGGACTGAAGTTCAGTTTCATTAGTCCAAACCGACCGTGTGTATGGCCCATCAGTCTTTTGTCCTTCGGTCCAAAGTTTTAAAACTTGCTTTAACCGCTTCAATACTAGGCTTTTATACCACCTCCATACCGGGCCTATTCTGACACTTCTCTCCTACATGTAATAATCATCATTCTTTTGCTAGAAAATTACACAGTACCCCCAAACATTATATATGTTTTTTTTAGCAGACACCCTAGGGAATAAAATGACGGTCATTCCAAAGTTTTATCTTGCACGGTATTTACGCAATTATTTTTCAAACGCTTTTTTTTGTAAAAAAAATTGTTTTATGAATTAAAAAAATAACAAAACACTAAAGTTAGCCCAATTTTTTTGTATTATGTGAAAGATTATGTTACACCGAGTAAATAGAGACCCAACATGTCACGCTTTAATTATGCGCACACTCATGGAATGGCGCCAAACTTCGGTACTTAAAAATCTCCCTAGGCAACGCTTTATTTATTTTTTACAGGTTACAGTTTAGATTTACAGAGGAGATCTAGTGCTAGATTAGTTGCTGGCACTCTAACGCACGCGGCGATACCTCACATGTGTGGTTTAAACGGCGTTTACATATGTCGGCGGGACTTGCGTGTGCGTTCGCTTCTGCACGCGAGCTATCGGGGACAGGGGCGTTTTCATTTTTTTTTTATCTTTTATTATTTTTTTTTACTTATATTTTATTTATTTTTACACTTTTTTTCATTTTTTTTTTTTTTTTTTTCCACTTTTATTCCTATTACAAGGAATGTAAACATCCCTTGTAATAGGAAATGTGTGTGACAGGTCCTCTTTATGGAGAGATGTGGGGTCAATAAGACCTCACATCTCACCTCCAGGCTGGAAACCATGAGATCGGTGAAAAAAAATTCACCGATCTCATGAATGGTGACTTACAGCCGCAATCGCGGCTTTGTTTACATACGGGGACCCGGGCGTGACGTCATCAGATCGCGCCCGGGTCCTCCGACCGTCATAGAGATGACTGGTGACCATCTGGTCACCAGTCATCTCTATGCTTCCTGCCGCCGCCGACGATTCGTTCTCCGGGCCCCCGAAGGTACAGGTAAGCCCGGAGAAGCACCGGATGGCGGCGGGAGGGGGGGATGTCCCCTCCCGCGGCCTGTAAGAACGATCAAGCGGCGGAACCGCCGCTATGATCATTCTTACTTTGTGCAGAATCGCCGGCTGAAGAGATGGATATCTGGATGATGCCTCTGGCTGCAGGCATCGTCCAGATATTCGCCTGCAATACCCAGGCCGTCAATTGACGGCCACTTAGGATGGTAAATCCCATCCCAGGCCGTCAATTGTCTATGGCTGGGTATTGAAGTGGTTAAAATCGGACTGATGGACGCCTGACCATCGGTCCAAACCGATCGTTAGTACGCAAAAGCATCGTTTCAAAACCCGCGCATGCTCAGAATCAAGTCGACGCATGCTTGGAAGCATATAACTTGATTTTTTTCTGCACGTCATTGTGTTTTACGTCACCGCGTTCTGACACGATCGGTTTTTGAACTGATGGTGTGTACGAACCATCAGACCATCAGACTATCAGTCTGTGAACCGATGAAACTGAACTTTAGTCTGTTTTCATCAGTTTGGACTGATCGTGTGTACAAGGCCTAGTTCACACCTCCTTGAAGTCTCTAACACGTAGAGAGCGTCCTGCCGCACAGATGTAGTTCCCAGGAGGGGGCGAGCACGTCACTGACCACCGCAGTAAAGCCTCCCTTCATGGTGGTGAGTAACAATCAGACAAGCAGGAAGTAAACAGAACAGAGAAGAAATAGAGCAACTTCTGAGCAAAAACGAACAATGAGGAAGTGAAAAGAGGAATGTCTGCAGGTAAAGGATGCTTATTATGAAAAAAAAAAAATTCCTTTACAACCCCTTTAAAGGAACCTATTTAGAAAATAAAAAAAAAAAACCTTTAAAACCCCTTTAACATCTCATCTTAACAAATGTCACTTGGGCTGTTTTAAATGATTCTGCTTAGTTGATTTTTTTCAGCCTTTTTATTATGTTTATTTAGAGATGATACTATTTCATTTTTTAATAGTTGAATGGTAAGATAAAAATGACTTAATATGAGATCAGTGTCTGGTATTTGACAATATGATGCAATTGTTTGGTTGTTCGTGATAAATAACCGAATAGTATTTTAGGAGATGTAAAAGATTCCAGCACCTCTTTAGTCATAATGAATTTTAACAATGGAAATACTTCTGTTTTTCTGCTAGAATTGGGATGACAGGTCACAGGATGTGAGTGTAATGTGACTCTGAACAACTTACTCTAGAGATCCCAGCAGGGTTCATTAGGGTTATGTTGTCCTAATAGATATATTGCTGCATTTGTTGACCTCATTTAAGCAGAGACTCCAATTTGGGAATAACTAAACTTTAATTGCTCTTCAGATAATATTTCAGCTGTGGTTGCACTTTGGAAGTTCCTGTGTTTGGTGCCTTAAGTAGATCCTGTATTGCTTGGCCGGATAGCTTAAGAATCTTCATTTACAGTACTAATTACTTCATTTATCAAGGTGAATTATTAAAAATGTTAAAGAATTATTGTCTTTGTATATTTAGGTTTATAGCCAATGATGAGAACCACCAACTATGCTCCTCTGGTTCCATGTAGGTATTGTGTGCTTGTTTTATTAAAGGGGAACAAAGATTAAACTGTTAATTTTCTTAAACATTCAGCCATCTTTGTTTTATTTATTTAAGTTTGACATTTAATTACAATCTTTAGTTTTACCAGTCACAATTACATAAATACAAGTAATCAAAACCCAAGCATGTCATTAGATTAAAGCTAAACTCCTGGAAAACGGCAAAATATACAGTTAAAATACTACTATGAGAACTGTTTTACCTGCTGATTGATTTGGCTTACTGTCCATTCATTCCTGAGATTTACAAAACCTGCCAAACAGCACAGCCAGCCTGGATACTTGCTCCAACCAAAAGGGGAAGCTTCGCTTATTTGCCTCTTCCCCCCCTCTGGTGCCACATTTGGCACATTTCTTGAGGGAAGGGGGAAACGGGTACCTGACTTTGGCAGGTACCTGCTCTCAGTTCTGGGTCATCTCCCTCGGAAATTTGTTCCCCCTCATCCTTCCCTTCATTTATGTGCAGTAGGGAACCGGCTTGGCTTCATTGAGGATTCCCCCTAAAAGCAATGGCGGCAGCAACACCCAAGAGCCAATGGAAAAATGGACTGGGGTAAAGACACCGGGGGTTTCCTAGACAGGTAAGTGTCCTAAAATTAAAAGTGACTTTTAATGTATTCTGAAGGAGCCTGGAGTTTCTCTTTTCATGTCTAAGCCTATTTCTGACATTTGTTGCTTACAAGTTAAAATCCATATTTTTTGCTAGAAAATTACTTAGAACCTCTAAACATTATGGGCCAATTTCTCAGCTGAGATACGACGGTGCATCTTCAGATACACCGTCGTATCTCTGTATCTGGCCCTGGGTATCTATGCGACTGATTCTTAGAATCAGTTACGCATAGATTTTGCTTAGATCTGACTTGCGTAAGTCACTTATACCGTCGGATCTAAGTTGTAACGTTATGCTGGCCGCTAGGTGGCATTCCCATCGATTTCTGCGTTGAATATGCAAATGAGCGTGATATGCCGATTCCCGAACGTTTTTGCTCGCCGTCGTCGTAGTTTACATAGTTTGCGTAAGCGTAAGGTTACCCCTGCTATATGAGGGGTAACCACCTTGCGTAGGTCCGGCGTACACCATGTTAGGTATGGATGTCAGGACAACGTCGTGTTTTTCCATCGTTTACGTCGTTTGCGTAACTCGTCGTGAATAGGGCTGTACGTTAATTACGTTGCCGTCTAAATCAATGTATTTGTGGCGTACTATGGAGCATGCGCAGTGGGCTACGTTTTGGGGCGGCGCATGCGTGCTTCGTTCGGCACGGGGGAGCGCTTAATTTACATACAGCACGCCCCCCTCCTTCCCTATTTGAATTGCGCGGCCTACAGAGCAAGTGCTTTGAGAATACAGCACTTACCCGTAAATAGTGCGGAGGTGTAGCGTAAAGGGGATACGCTAAAACAGGGCAGATCTAAGAGAATCTGGCCCTATATATATATATATATATATATATATATATATATATATATATATATATATATTTATATTAGCAGAGAATCTAGAGAATAAAATGGCAATCATTGCAATGTTTCATGACGAACTGTATTTGCGCAGTATTCTTTCACACACAATTTTTTGGGAAAAAATAAACTTTCATGAACTAAAAAAAAACTACACAGTAAAGTTAGCCCAATTTTTTGTATAATGTGAAAGATGATGTTACGCAGAGTAAATAGAGACCTAACATATCATGTTTTGAATTGCGCACACTCGTGAAATGGTGAAAAACGACGGTACTTAAACATTTTTTTTTCTTCATTTTAATTATTTATTTATTTTTACATTGCCACTTTGAAAACCGCAACAAAATCACAGCTTCCCTTTGAAATGAATGGAAATCGCAACAAAATAATGGTAAAAGCGCGATTTTGCATTTTTGAGGCGCATGGCCATTTTTCACTGGTGCAATCCAAAAAGACCCAGAAAAGCACAGCACACGTATCTGAAACACAACAAAATTTTGCTACAGAGCAGTGTGAAAGTACCCCAAATGTATTCCACTTGCTTCAATTAGCACAGTCAAGATAGGACTATTTGTAAGGGTGGTCTTTGCAAGGTCTTGCATCAAGTGCTTATTGAGGTTAATTTTTTTTTACTTAGCTAAGTCGGGTAGGCATTACAACACAATTTCTGACTAATGTAGCAGTTTTTGAAGTTGACAATTATTTAATACCCCCAAAAATATTGTGTGCGTGCTACTGAACATTTCAAAAGCTTACAAATATTTATCATATTTCTTTTGTTTTAAATACCGACCTGAGTGACAGTTTCATAAAAATACTATATTATATTTTTGTACCACTTACAATCCTTCATGGTATGTTTTTCCTAAATGTCACAGTTTTCGTAATTTTAGAATGCTTATTTTTGCTTTGCAAGCATCTTTGGTTATATTATTTTTTTCTCAATTAAGTAGAAATATTGTGTAATAGGAAAGTGCTATTTTTTTAGATGTGCACCTTGAATTATTAAAATAATTATAGGTATTAGAAGGTTTTGCCTAGAGCAAATTGTTGAGTCAATCCATCTGAACCCCTCCTTTAACACCGGGTTTAGGAAAGTTTGACAATTGTGAATGGTATTTTACTTTTATGGTGTCATAGTTTAATCTCTTGTTTTGCATTTGTTGCATACTGATTTTAGATCAACACTTTGTTATGACAAGAAATGTGACATTATGAGACGGCGTCTCCGTGTGAAAAGTCAAAGTTCTTTATACTTGTATGTTGCCTGTTGGGAACCAGCAAATTTTGATGTAGTCATCACTGTAATTCACCTTGAGAAATTTAAAGGTAAAAAAAAAAAAGAGCAACGCCTGCAAATGGAATAATTTTATATGAAGCTGAAATTTAAAATATTATTTTTAACTGTGGGATAGTTTCTGTTTATATCACTGTAATTTAGTGTTTGATTGATGAGATGGAAAGATGGCCATAAACCATGGTTCTTGCTAGGTCTAACGATCCGGGCTTTCCTAGCTAGGAGCACTTTCCAACACTCAAAAGATATGTTACCTGACGAATACAGCTGCATTTCATAAAAATGTGTACAACAGTAGTTCTATACAAAATACTGTATTGAGGTTTAAAATGGTGAACTTTGCTGAAGGCTATGCACAGTAATATTGTCAGCTACAGCACACAAAGGTTGCTGGAGAAGACCAATATTACATGATTATCTTACACATCAAAAAGCAAATAAAAATTGAGACCATATCCACCTTAGAAAGGCCTTGCCAGAGATACAATACATATGTGGGCAGACCAGACAAGAGGGGCAAGGTTAAATAGTGACCCTTGTGCACACAATCACTTCACCTTAGGCTGGAAAAGGGGCCTACTCACACAATATGCTACATAAAATATATCTACAGCATATCTTTTTTTTCATCGGAAATGTTCTCTTTCTAAGTCCGTCGGGATGGACACACAAGGTCGGAATATCCGATGAAAACATTCTGTCTGAATTTTTCTATCAGAAATTCCGATCGTGTGTACAAGGCATAAGAAGTGTCCCTATTGGAAGATTTTCCCCCTGATCCTGTTCTGGTAGCAATTAAAAAATTGGATTCACCCTCACTGTCAATCCTGATAACATTGGTGGTCAGGACAATTAGAGAGAGTGAGTTTTCCCAGTGAGAACGCACACAGTATTAATAAAAATAGCCAGTGGTTCTAAACTCTTGCCAGTCTATCAAAAAAAAAGGCCATTGACCCTTGTGCACACACTCACTTCACCTTAGGCTGGAAAAGGGGCCTCCTCACACAATATGCTACATAAAATATATCTACAGCCTATCTTTTTTTGGGGGGGTTCAATCAAAAACATTTTTGAAGTTTTCGGTAGACTAGGGGAAGGTTAAAATGCCAACTCATTGCCAACGTGTCTCATTAGGGAGATTTCCTCTCACTTCCTATCTTGTAGACTCAATAGGAGGTGAGAGGGTATCCAATGTGAAGGAAATCACCTCCTTGAGAGTTGTCAAAGTAATGCCCCGTACACACGTTCAGAATTTCCGTCGGGATAAACTCTGTCGGAATTCCGTTCAAGCTGTCTTGCATACACAGTGTCACACCAAATTCCGATCGTCCAAAACCCGGTGACATACAACACTACGCTGTGCCGAGAAAGTCCCATTCAGACGAACGGAATTTCCGTTCATCGCAAATTCTGTCTGACTCTTTCTATCGGAAATTCCGATCGTGTGTACAAGGCATAAGAAGTGTCCCTATTGGAAGATTTTCCCCCTGTTCCTGTACTGGTAGCAATTTAAAAATTGGATTCACCCTCACTGGCAATCCTGATAACAATCCTGATAACATTGGTGGTCAGGACAATTAGAGAGAGTGAGTTTTCCCAGTGAGAACGCACACAGTATTAATAAAAATAGCCAGTGGTTCAAAACTCTTGCCAGTCTATCAACAAAAAAATGCTTTTAGGTATACCCTTTCCTAAAGTAATATTTCATATAACGTGAACCTGTGCTTTTGCCATTCAGGTTGTCTTCCCTGAGTTCCCCAGTCTTAATGGGGTTCTAAATTTTAAAGATGTATTATGTTAATGCATTCTATACATTAAGGTAAAAACCTTCCAATGCCTGTTCCCCCAACCCCACTCCCTAAATATGTATCTGACTCTTACATTAATATAGTGCTGTGCCCCGCTGTAGTTCCTCTCTTCCTGCTCTCACAGACTGCTGTTAATCAAATCATGGGAGGAGGGAGCGGGGGTCTAGCTAAGCAATGTTGTGAGTGTCTATGGACGCACACAGCCCAGGTCAGGTCTGGTTTGGGAGCTCACCCATATGTGCACCCCCATAGCACATGGCCTGGTATGGGGCTCCGTGTAATAGCATTGCACAGAGAAGGTAAGTATAGCATCTTCTTTTTTTAACTAAAAAAATAAAGATTTACAATCACTTTAAAAGAGTAGCAGCACTTTGATAGTTTGTGCTAACATGTGCCCACATAGAAGAGTTACAACAAATACAAAATAGCATAATGTGAATGCTGCTTACAGAAAATAACATCATTATCTTAAAGTTTATAATTTATTTACCTTAAAGTGGACCGGAGCTTAAAAAGTTAATATTTTCTATTTTACAGGGAACATTTTAAAGTATACTGAAAAATCTACATTTTGTCTTAAATTTCTCCTGAAAATAGAGGTGCATTTCCTGTGCCCTGTGCCTCTGACTGCTATTCTCATGGGGTTTGGAGTAAGATTTGGTGACATCATTACTGTGCTACTTATTGGAGCAGAAGTGATCCTTGAGGACCTGCAGTACAAATATGTCTCTAAATCAGTTTCATCCTTTCTGTGAATCTGTGCTCACCTCTTCTGCTGCTTCCTATTAATTCCCCTGAATGAACAGATTGCTGGACATCAAGGGGACAGCTCTAAGGAAGCAAAGACCTGCTTACATAGAAACATGTTGGCAGAATAAGACAGAGTAGTCCATCGAGTCTGCCCTTTTTTTGTTTTGTTTTTTCATTAACTTTATTGTCTGACTATAACTCTATGTTTGTGCCAAATATTTTTGAAGCCATTTACTGTTGACTGTCTCACTACCTCTGCTGAAAGTTCGGTCTGGTCAGAGCCGCTATACTCACTATGCAAAGTAAGTAAAGCGATCGCCCCTCTGATCTGTTGTGTTCTGACAGGGGGGTGGCCTCCCCTTCGAGAGCAGTCATGTGAACACACAGGAAATATTACTAAAATATACAAAGTATACAGATGAACCAAGTTATATATATACATATACTGTATGTCAAACACAAGGCAAATATATCCAGGCACTGCCAGAGTCAAACTATGGTCAGTCCATGAAGATTTATAGCATGTACTCAGGACTCTTTCGAGACATTTCCCCCTCTGCTGGTGCAGCCATCAGTGTGCTCCTTGTGGATGTTTGCTGACAGCTTATCCAGAGATACACACTTGCCCACCTGCTTTCTCCATGTGGATTTTTCCAGGCAACATGGATTTTTCCCATTTCGCACAGTGAACCCTTCTATGTAAGTATCCACACAGCCAAATACAATCCAGTTACTTATGTAAAAATCAATGGTTCAGTCCATATTTATGTACTGCAGTGTGACTACTATGTAACTATATTTACATTTCAGATACGAACAAAGTCACCCAAAATGTAAATCTTCCCTGATGAAGAACTATATACCAATAAATTCCGAAACATGTTGGGATACATGCTAGAAATCTTCATGGACTCTGACTGTGCCTGGATATATTTGCCTTGGGTTTGACATATATGTATATGTATAACTTGGTTCATCTGTGTATTTGTATATTTTAATAATATTACCAGAAGCTATGTTGATATTTTTGACAATGTTGTGTACCCAATAAAAGTGGCACTGTGTTGCCTTTTACCTATTTTTTACTCCAATTTTATGCCTTAAAAGTCCAAGGGGGATGCCCCTATTGCACTCAATACATGTATTCTCTGGATGTTGGCAGCCCTATACACTCAATTCCATAAACATTTTTTCTAGATGCAAAAAAGGCATGTCTAAGAGAAAATTAGATTTGTGCACTATGTAGGTTTGGAGGTGGAGTTCCCTTTAACTGAGCCAGCACTATGTCTCCTGAAATGAAGGCAGCCAGACAAGTGGGATAGCAGCTGCTCTCCTGTGCAATCAACATGTGTTTATGGAAATATAAACAACAGACATCAAGCAACCTTTTGAGATGACCTTTTTCAAGACTAAACTAAAACTCTTTGAATAATGATTTAAAAATAAACAAAGTCAGCATTTCCTAGCCAGATCTTCACAGTTTGCATGCTATGGAAATACACCAAAAACATTATTTTGATTAAATATAACTTGTGATGTATAACATATATTAGTGCAGATAAAAAATGTAATCTTTCTATCTATCTAGAAAACAATAACCTTTCCTTAGCACCCATGCTTCATTTCGATGAGATTGTAAGCCATTTAAGCACACCATAGCATCAATAGCCAACGTTAACCCTGCCATGAACAAACACCGCACAATACATGGCGTGTAACTAAAGGTTTGTATAATGAAACCTTCTTTAGAGTTAGAAAGTTAGGGACCTAAATTTTTGACAGGTCTTCTGGAATGTTTTATTTAAAAAAAGCTGGCTCCTGACATTGTAAACAAATGTACAATGCTTGAAATTCAAAAAAACTTTTGTAGTGACCTCATTGTAGACCTATGCCAAATACAAGCAGATTTACTAAAATATGTCAGCTTTGACACTGAGATGTATAGTTAACCTAAATGAAAAGTCCCGGTTTGACTTGAATGCTCGTATATGATTGAATCACCATATATGCGTATTTACCATTTCTGGAGATTTTTTTGTGCTTTTTTTTATAATCAAATTTCATGCCAGATTTAAAAAATGATTCTTTATCTGCTAACAAAACATTAACAAGGAAACAGATTTTTGGCTAGATTTTTGATACATTCTTTTACAACTTAGGAAGTTTGCAGTGACCTTATAGCAAGTGAAAAGTCTGCTTTACCAAATCCAAGAAAAAAAAATGTGATCAGGTGCTAAGTGCCCATGCTATCTAAAGTAACAAAACAGCAAACAAGAAATACACCCAGAGAGGTTTGGCCCAACCTTTTGCAACCTATCAAAATTGAAAGATTTCAAAATGGTGATAATTATTTTGGAGAAGATCTCCTCCTTTGTCAGCAATGTAGGCTACAAAAAAACAGCAGTATATGTGCAACCATACCTGAATTAAGAATGAACACCCATGACAGCCAATGCAGGGTAAAACACACATGCATAATTAAAGTGGTTGTAAACCCTTTACAACCACTTTAACCTACGGGTAAGCCTAGATTAACCCTCCTGGTGGAATTCTGAGTCTGGCTCGGGGTAAGATTTCAATACCAAAAGTGGTATCCCCGAGCCAGACTCGGGATCGCCTCGCAGCATCCACAGGCACAAGTTACTTTCCTTGTTTCTTGATCCTGCGATGCCTCCCCGCTGTGTGAGCGAGCTGCGTCCTCGCTCGATTCACACAGTGCCCGTGTGCCGCCAATCTCCGTTCCCTGCGACGTTACGACACACGGGGGTGGAGATCGGCGCAAAATTCAAAAAAACACATTACATACAGTATACTGTAATCTTACAGATTACAGTACTGTATGTAAAAAATACACACCCCTTTGTCCCTAGTGGTCTGCCCAGTGTCCTGCATGTACTTTTGTATAATAAAACTGTTCTTTCTGCCTGCAAACTGTAGATTGTCTATAGCAACCAAAAGTGTCCCTTTATGTCAGAAGAGATTTTAGAGCAGCTAGAAACCAGCGATAATAAATTATAATCACTTGCAGAATTGAGCTATAGCTATTTGTGGGGAAATTCGTCATAAAAAAATAAAAGTAATGACAGCGAGAATTCTGCAACTGAGCAAATTTCTGTGTTTTTGATTTGATTACATGATTGAATAATTTTTATTATAATTACATTATTATTAGTTAGAATTATTTATAGTTATTTATTATATTATAATTTATGATTTTGTTTTTCAAACTTTATCATACCCGGGATGTCTACTAGACTCTAGTTTGGACAGATTTAAGTGAGTTATTCCAAAGAATTACAGGTCTACAATGTAAAATGCCAAATTTTCATGCAAAATAATTGTACCGCTTTCAGCACCTAAAACCAGAAAGAATTATACCACCAGGGAGGTTAAGGCTTACCTGTAGGTGCAAGAAATATCTCCCAAACCTAGGTCTAGGAGATATTTGCAAAAAATAGCGGCACCGATGTCTACCGTACATGTCGTTAGTGGCGGCTCCCACAAATACTGCTCCTGCCAGTCACAGTGCCGGAGGAGTTATACCCGTAAGTCACTACAAGTATCATGGCGGCGTCGGAGGAGGCGAACTAAGGCATCTGCGGGGGCTTCGATCTTACGCCTTGTACCCAACATTGACTAGGAGGTCACTATGGGGCAGTGGGATTTAGGAGCTTGAATACATGACATGCAGAATATCACAGAAGCATTTGAGGTGTAAGAATAATTTTTCCTTTAAACTCATTGGGCCAGATTCTCGTACATGCCGCGGCGGCGTAGCGTAAACCATTTACACTACACCACCGCAGCTTACTAGAGCAAGTGCCGTATTCTCAAAGCACTTGCTCCGTAACTTGCAGCGGCGTAGTGTATATGGCCCGGCATATCCCTGCGTAAATCGAAGGGGGTGGCTTGCATTTAAATTAAGTGCTCCCCCGCGCCGAACAAACTGCGCATGCGCCGGGCAAAAAAAAAAACAGTGCGCATGCTCCAAATCACATCAGAAAACATTGATGAAACCGACGTGAAAACGACGTGATCGTCACTTACGCAATGCCCTATTCGCGAACGACTTAGTTCAACGACGTAACCGATGGAAAAAGACGACGCTGTCCCGACGCTATACTTAACATGGCATACGACGGACCTTAGTAAACTTACCCCTCATATAGCAGGGGTAAGTTTACGCTTACGGAAACGGCGTAAACGACGACGAGGCGGCGTAAAAACGTTCGGGAATCAGCGTATCTTGCTCATTTGCATAAGCAAATGAGAAATCGACGTAAACGCCACCTAGCGGCCGGCGTAACATTACATTTAAGATCCGCCGGTGTAAGATTATTACGCCAGTCGGATCTTAGCGTAAATCCGGCGTATCATGTTTTCAGGATAGAAAACAATGATACTGCCGGCGGGAAATTCGAATTACGCTGGTGTATCTGTAGATACACCAGCGTAATTCTTTTGAGAATCTGGCCCACTGGTTTTAAGTTTTGGAGTGTCAAAATACTGTATGTGTTCCTTTGTAGAAGCTTGATACTAATGCTGCATACACACGATCGGGCTTTTGCCTGGTCAAATCACATCGGAATTCCGACCGAATTCCATTGCAAAAATATAGAACAAGTTCTATATCTAAAGTCCGATGGAATTCTTCGGAATTTCCGATAAAAAAACTTTGATGGGGCTACACACGATCAGAAAACTCCATCAGAAATTCCGATCGTGTGTACGGGCATGAGTGTATCATTATCTTTGGCATCAATTTACTCAATTAAATTTATTGAATTGTATTTCCCCTTTCACACGGGGCATAATCCGTCCAAGCGGATCCGCCTACTCAGTGGAGGATCTCTCCACTGATCCTCGCTGAGCAGGTGGATGACAGGTCCATGTCTGCTCCGCTATGCCCACTGTTCTCTATGGGGTGGTTGGATGGAAACAGACTGCATATCCGTTTCCATCCGATTGTAATCAGATCCAATCTTCCCGATGGATGTCGAACGTATCTCCATCCGTCTGTTTTTATTGGACCGCATTGGATTGAGTGGTCCGATGGGGTCCGCGGAACAGGCAGACCCGCTGGTGTGAACGGGGCCTCAGGTCTGTAAAATGTCTGACTTGTTACTCTATAAAGGTTCTTAAGTCAAATGGGGTATTTGTATTATGCCCAACACATTCGCAATTAGGTATTTATATGACATGAACATTTTTTCAATACATGTAGCAAAACATTTCAACAACCTTATCTGTAATAAATATAAGCTTTCTATTGATAATAAATTCTCAGTAAAAAAAGAGTGTCTCATTTATGGATCAATGTGCTTATTTTAAACATGTTTTTTTTTTTTTAACAATTGATTAAGGATAAGCCTTGCTGGTTTCCCTAGGTGGTTGATCAGAGACACTTTCTCTTTTTTTTTAAAGTGCTATTGCACATAGAGATTTTATAATACATAAGAAAATACTGTACTTATGCTTGGGCATTATGCACACTTGAGACATTTCTTTTGCCTTTAATGTCATACTGTCATGTTGGCCTATGTGTCCATACATTCATAGGTATTTACATGACTTTAAAGGCAGGGGTGTAATAACATACTGTATATATTTGAGTATAAGCCGACCCGAATATAAACCGAGGCACCTAATTTTACCACAAAAATCTGGGATAATGTATTGACACGAGTATTATGCCGCGTACACACGGTCGTTTTTTGCGATGAAAAAAAACGACGTTTTTTAAAACGTCATTTAAATTGATCGTGTGTGGGCAAAACGTCGTTTTTTGTCTTCAAAAAAACAACAAAAAAAAAAATTCCAACATGCTTGAATTTTTTGTGTCTTTTTTCAAAACGTCGTATTTTGTTTCACAAAAAGTCACCGTGTGTAGCAGAAACGTCGTTCAAAACGACGTTTTTCAACCCGCGCATGCCCAGAAAAGAGTGGTGAATGTAACCTCGCTTTTTGTGAAAAAACGATGGTGTGTATGCAAAATTGTCTTTGAAAAGTGACGTTTCAAAAACGTTGTTTTTTACTTCACAGAAAACGTCGTTTTTTTTCATCGCATAAGGCCTAGGGTGTCTATGTGCATGCCTCACTGTGCCTCACTTTGCCTCACTGTGCCCATGCCTTACTGTGTCCATGCCTCACTGTGCCCATGCCTCACTGTGTCCATGACTAGACTGACGTTTAACATGGTAGTCTATGGAAGGGGTGCCCGGCTTTGAAAAATTGGTGCCCACCGGCTGTAGGTCCCCCAGACAACAAACTTTGCACACTTGTAGAGGAGAAAGGGGGCTGCATGTATGCCAAGTTCCACCCAGTACCGGGTCCCCAAAGTCACAGAAGAAATTACCGTTTAACATGGGAGTCTATGGAAGGGTTTAAAAAATCTGTTTCCCGGCTGTAGGTCTCCCGGACAAGAAACTTTGCACACTTGTAGAGGAAGAGTGGGGCAACATGTGTGTCAAGTCTGTGGTTCAGGAGACCTACAGCCGGCTGTTACCGGGTCCTCAAATTTCAGAAGATCAGGCGCAAAAAGATGACTCGAGTATAAGCTGAGGGGGGCATTTTCAGCACAAAAAAAGTGCTGAAAAACTCGGCTTATACTCGAGTATATATGGTAATTGTTGCATTCCAGAGACAAGCGTTTTGGTAGAAAAAATGCTGAATGTGCCAAAATATGGGTAAATGTATGTAAAAACATCTAAATGTGCCTAAGTGATAGTGAATAAATGAATATTCTGGCCAATGAAAAAAAAAATGTTTAAGAGCTTGATGGTCTAAACGCATTTGCAAAAATGTGGCTTAGATGCATTTTTGAAGCTGCTTTTCTCCTGCAAGGAAAACAGGTTTACAAAAGCTCCAGTGTGCGTGGAGCCTTATGGCTGCAACTGGGATTGCACATGCCTTTCATTGCTCTTGTGCTGCATTCATCTATCAGCTAAACCAGTCTTTTTCAACCAAGGTGCCTTCAGGTTTCTTCAGGGGTGCCTTGGAAAAATGTCAAAACATTGCCCAATTTATGTATACAAGCCATGCCTGCCTGCCTGCTTTCCTTTTAGTTACACAAAGCTACACGTTTTCCTTGGGCACTATTACCATCTTCCAGCCACTGATGTCCTAACAACCAGTGATGTCACCGGTTGATAAGAATATAAGAATGCTGGGCACTTCTTCATGGGGTCACATGAGTGATGGAGAAAAACTGAGGGAGAAAAGAAACATTGAAATTCTAGTCAGTGCCAGTGTGCAAAAGTGTACTTGTTTTAGAAGAATAAATCTCCTCTGATGTTGGGTGTCTTATGCATGTGGATGTTGCTGTGATATGTAAAGCTATTAGTTTAGATTTTTACATTTTACAATGGGGAGTATCGAGATTTTGCATAATTTTAAAGGGTGAGAAAAGATATAATGTACCTGTGCTCAAATCCTAATAACTAGTACATGTATTTATACTATTAGGTTCTAAAGGGGTGTGACCACATTTTTAAACTGCAAATTCTGGATGGACCATCTTCACACTGCTATACATACACCCATTCCAGCAAACTATGCAAATGTAAAACAGGGATATTACGTTCACATATATTGCAATACATGTTTAAGCTGTGCCAAATTAATCCCTTGTATGGCCAGTCCTACACTGCTTTGCCACTGCAAATGCCACGGTAGACACCATTTCAACTTAGGGCATAGAGACACAAGGTGGGGGGAGCAACTGGGTTCAGTTCTGGTCACTGACCTGCATTGCATCTAAATTAAGCTATGCCTGTGCTCAAATCCCAATAGTTTGTTTTACATTTGCATAGTTTGCTGGAAAGGGTGTATAGCAGTGTGCAGAGGGTCCATCCAGAATTTGTAGTGTTTATATGTGGTCACACCCCTTTGGCACGTGATAGTTTAAATACATGCACAAGCTATTGGGATTTGAGCATAGGTATATATTTTCTCTGTTGTTACGCAGGTCAGTGACCAGACCTGAATCTAGTTGCCCCCCTCCGACCTTGTGTGTCTATGCCCCAGGATTGCTTGGTGTACATTGTAGCATTTGCAGTGGTAAAGCAGCGTAAGACTGGCCATAGGAGGGATTACTTTGGCGCAATTGGTCAGTTTAAATATGTATTGCAATATATGTGAACTAAAGAGCCCTGTTTTACATTTGCATAGTTTGCTGGAAAGGGTGTATTGCAGTGTGCAGAGGGTCCATCCAGAATTTGTAGTGTTGATATGTGGTCACACCCCTTTGGCACCTGATAGTTTAAATACATGTACAAGCTATTGGGATTTGAGTACAGGTAAATCTTTTCTCTGTTGTAACGCAGGTCAGTGACCAAATCTGAATCTAGTAGCTCCCTCCCAACCTTGTGTCTCTATGCCATAGATTGGCTTGGTGTCCACCGTAGCATTTGCAGTGGTAAAGCAGTGTAGGACTGACCATAAGAGGGATTACTTTGGCGCAGTTGGTCAGTTTAAACATGTATTTCAATATGTGTGATCTAAAAAGCCCTGTTTTGCTTAGTTTGCTGGACAGGGTGTATAGCAGTGTGCAGAGGGTCCATCCAGAATTTCTAATTTTAAAGGGTGCCTTCACTTAAAGGGGTTGGAAACCCTTGTGTTTTTCACCAGTGACCGCCCCCCTAGCCCCCCCCCCTGTTTTACTCACCTGAGCCTGTTCGTTCCCTCGGCGGAGACAGGCTGTACCTATCTGCCCGGGGTTCTCAGCTCTTGATTAGATAGATTGATAGCAGTGCAGTCATTGGCTCCCGGTGAGCACTTCTCCCAGGGGGTTTACTGATGTGAAAAGGAGCCACGAGCACCATTGATGGACCCCAGAAGTCAAGGATCGGGCCACTGTGTGCAAAACAAACTGCACAGTGTAGGTAAGTATGATATGTTTGTTACTTAACCTTCTCACTACCGGCCGCCGTCAATTGACGGTGGCACGATACCTCTTTTGTTCTGAGAGGACGTTATATGATGTCCTCATCTTTCAGAGCCACTAGGGGGCGCGTTACTGGGAACCCGATGCGTATGTCCGGCGGCCGCGATGGCTGCCGGGCACCCACGATTGCCCAGTAACTGAGCAGGACTGTGGATCTCTGTGTAAACACAGAGATCCACTTCCTGTCAGGGAGAGGAGACAGATGCTGTGTCCCTTGTACATAGGGACACAGATCGGTCACCTCCCCCAGTTAGTCCCCTTCCCCCACAGTTAGAAACACTATGCAGGTCACACATTTAACCCCTTCCTCGCTCCCTAGTGTTAACCCCTTCCCTGCCAGTCCATTTATACAGTAATCAGTGCATATTTATAGCACTGATCACTGTATAAATGTGAATGGTCCCAAAAATGTGTCAAAAGTGTCTGATGTGTCCGCCATAATGTTGCAGTCCTAATAAAAATCGCAGATCGCCGCCATTACTAGTAAAAAAAAATCATAATAATTTTATTTATTTTTTTACAAAAATATGTAGAAGAATACGTATCAGCCTAAACTGAGAAAAAATAAAGTTTTTTTTTTTTTTTAAAGTAAAAAATATTGTTTTTTTTCCAAAATTGTTGCTCTTTTTTTGTTTATAGCACAAAAAATAAAAACCGCAGAGGTGATCAAATACCACCAAAAGAAAGCTCTATTTGTGGGGAAAAAAGCACCGCAATTTGGTTTGGGAGCCATGTCGCATGACCGCGCAATTGTCAGTTAAAGCAGCGCAGTGCCGTAAGCTGAAATTTCACCTGGGCAGGAAGGGGGTATATGTGCCCAGTAAGCAAGTGGTTAAAAGGAAAAAAATGAGGGTTTAAAACTCCTTTAAAAGAAGAGAAGTTGAGAAATACTGAGCTAAAATTTCAGAAGTACCTCCGGGAGGGGCAGCAGTGTGTTCAAGAAGAGACAGACGTCTCCCCAGCCATTGTGATCAGTAGAACATATGTCTGACTATGACCACCCTAACATTTCCATTGATGATTTCTGTCAAATACATTCTGTAGTCAAGATACACCGAAACAAGATGATTTGTATTCAGTAACGTGTTGTAGGTGTGGCATCATGGAGCATGATGTAAACATGATAATGATACATTATTAAATGGAGTTTATCTACAGTGATCTAAGTTGTAATTGAAACACAATTCCATTCTGACTTAATAATAACATTTCCCTAGGGTGTGAAGATAAAAATCATACCATTATAGCTATCATCACATACAAATTTGGCTTTTTTTACATTTCTAATAAAGTCATGTACACTGCTTGTTTCATTCTTTTAAAGTTAAAACACAGCTGTGTCCAAGATGACATATGTGATGAAAATAAATCAACAAGCTTCATTTCTTATTATATCAGTATTGTTGCTTAGTTGTTAAACTGATTGTTAAAGTGTCAGCTTTGTAGATATTAAAGTGAGCCTGTGCTGCCATATTTAGCACCTATTCACATTCCTTTTTCTCCTCTGATACTCCATTTAGCTGTCAGCAGTGAATGCAGGAATCCTTGTCATGATTTGGAGCCATAATTGAACTGCAGACTCTCTTGACAGTGTTGGATTTCCAAGTGGCCAATCACCAACTCCTTCTAGGGATGATCGCCGGCGTGTTCGCACACTCCACGTGCAGAGCCCGCCAAGAAGTCAGCACTGCTCTGCGCTAATCACAGGCAGTATCCCTGCAGCCCTGCAGCCACGCATGTCTTCCCTACCTGTAATTGGCGCAGCCCCATGGCCACTCCCTGGCGGGCTCTGCACGTGGAGTGTGCGAACACGCCGGAGCTCATCCATGACTCCTAAAGATAGGTGGAGTCACATGCTCTTTGAGGGACTGGGTATTTTTTTCACTTCTGGGAGTAAAACAAAGTGAATAGGAAGTGAAGGAAAAGTTGTTATGCACAGCTGTAGAAGGTGGTAGTCTTTGCCTTGCATGGCCCTGCCCCGCACTTTAGACCTGGCTGTGGTCAATATGGGAGGTGAAATTAACAGCACCTGTGCATTTATATTGGATCTGATTGGATGAGGTGGAGAGGCAGGACAGTGATGTCACGTTCTCTGTCTCATCAAATCAGAGAATTGCAAAAAGTGAAAAAACCCAGTGGTGGTCTTGTGCGGATGCTTAGAGATGTAAACCAAGGCTGCTCCGGGAAGCATAGCCCACCCCAAGCCGGATCTTTAGCAGTTTGTTGTTTCCTGGAAGAAGGAATCCATGCTGCCAACTTGATAAGCTAAGGGGGACTGACTAAGGAGTACTTGTTGGAGCTTTTGTATGCAGGGCTGGTGCAAGGATTTTTGGCACCCTAGTCGAAAACCTAATTTTGCTGCTCCCTTGGCTCCACCCCTGACTCCACCACCTTTCCCCTGCCCATGTAGACCCCACCTTGTTAATGAAGCGCTCTTCAAATGCAGCCTCACCAGCACTCATCAGATGCAGCCTCGCCATTGCCCATCAAATGCAGCCTCACCAGCGTCAATCAAATGTAGCTTCACCAGTGCCCATCAATGCAGCCTACCAGCGCCCATCAATGCAGCCTACCAGTGCCCATCAATGAATGTTTGCTTGCTTCCATTAATTCGGGAGTCGGAAGTCAGGACACAGTCCTCCGCCGCCACTACGCTTTTGACACTATGTGCTAACGGAGCAGCGGCTGCCTGCTGATGCTGAGACTTAGTTGCTTGCTGCTAAGAGAAGAGAGTAGAATCACCAGTGGCTGGGCGCCCTAGGCAGCATGGCGCCCTAGACTGCTGCCTAGTTTGCCTAGTGGTAGCACCGGCCCTGTTTGTATGTCTCATTTCTGGTTAGTGCATATTTTGGGTGGAGGTTTACTTGTACAGGAATTCTTCAGTTTTTGGTGATATTCACTGGATACCACTTTCTGCTTGATACTTTGATGTTTTTAGGTGAGCGTATAGTACGATAGATTATGTATTGGATGGACCTTTAACACAGTGGTGGACACCTTTTTCACAGTTCGCATTTTACTAACTTTATTATTAGTTTAAATTTTTATCAACTTTTTGCTCTGGATATATACTTTATTTTCTTTGTTAAGCGTTGCACTTTTATTTTAATTGTTTTTATTCACAAGGTTTTGTACAGTCACCTTGTGTGCCAGCTGCTATATTGATTGGTGAGCTCACTACAGTTATTTTCTATTTTAAGTCTTTTTTTTATATGCTTTGTCTGGGACATTTTGATATAGACACAGGGTCCATGTAAGGATATGTAATGTATATTTTACCTATACCTAATTCTGGGGACATTTTATAGTACATTTATCATTTTTGTATTCACTTTTCTTATTTTGGTTTCTTGAAAAAGCTAAAATAGTTTATACAGCAAAAAATATGTTTTTCCTGTTTCTCCTTTTATTGTTTTAATTGGTTCAGCAGGGCTTTTTAATTATATCCCCTATAATGATGGTGCAAGTGTATACATAAATTATGATACCGATGTACTATTAGACATTTTCTTTAGAAGATTAAAGGAGTTGGTTTTGCTTTCCTCCCCCCCAGCTTAGATCTTCAAGTTCAAATGTTATATCATTATGATAATATAGCCTAAAAACACGCCAGTTTTTTTCCTACTTTATCAGCCAGCTATTAGAAATGATCCATAAGTATACAAGACATCTGATTTATTGCTTTTACATCATAAGGTTTCCAAGACACTCCTGACCCATCAATTCTCAGCAAATTACAGACATCACTTACAAGAAAAATCAAAGCAGAACAAAAACAAAAGTTCAATTTTAGTTCAGTTGCTTTAACTACATTTTAGTTTTTAGGTTATACCTAAAGTTTAATAAAGTCATAAAAGAAGGTAACATGATAGAGAATTTATTTTTTAAAGTAGCCTAACCTGTCTTTGCTTTTTTCAGCAACTTCAATTTTTAACTCCCCTAAATCAGTTACCCGTTTGAAATGAACACAGATGCAATGTCAATCAGTTCAGTAATTGTGGTTCCATTCACCTTCTAAAATGGCATCACAACCCTTGTTACTTCTAAATATGTGTAAGCATGTGATCTGTTACCCTTCTTTCCTGGTGCTTGAATGCCTACTTAGGCTCCCATAATCGTTACTTGGAAGCAGGACTTCCCTCTAATAGGCATTTGGAATGGTGGGGAGACATCCAATTTATGTGGGGGCATTAAAGTAAACAATTTGATTTGCCCTTCCAAGGCAAAAAACCCTAAAAGAGAAGTATGTTTTTTTTCTCCTGAATCATACTTACCTAGATGGATGCAGCATCGGTCCCCTGCCAGCTCTAAAACTAAGAACTGAGTGATCAAACGCGGCCAAATAATCGGTTCACAGGGCTGCCTGAGCAGAGAGTTGGTGACTGTAATTTACCGGCTGTCTTCTCCCCCCCCCCCGCAAACACTAGAGTGCTGAGCTACGAAGGGGGCTGGAGTGGTGGGCTCAGCCTCGCTGAGAGGCTCAGCCAGGTGCAGGTCCAGGCATTTGGGCAGATCCTGACTTCATTGTCGCGATCTTGCCTTAGCCTGGACCGGCTCTGTGACGTCAGCCGTCAGTGGGATGACAGGTGGAAATGGGTCACAGAAGGGCATAACAAACTGTACTTCTGTGATCCACAGGAAAAGTACAGCCAAACAAGCTTTGACTGTACTTCTCCTTTTAAGTAAACCCTTTAGCCATGTTATACTTTTATTTGTATGAACCCGTCAAAGAGCAGATAACTCAAGACGAATACTATTGCAAGTAATATTCAGGAATCCCTGCTATGTGGGATTATCAAGCACTATGTAAAAAAAAAGTTCATTCCATATACATTATATTGTCAAAAGTATTGGGACAAATCTTTATTTGCACAAGATATATGCACATGAATTTTAATAGCATTGCAGTCTTATTTTGTAGGGTTCAATATTGAGTTGGCCCACCCTTTGGTAAAGAACCCGAGGGAGTGGGGGGGGGGGTGGAAACCCACAAACGTGTTGTGATTCATCATAATGCTTTCCCTAATAAATGAGTTATGTTTTAATGATTTTACAATAAATGATTTCATTTTTATAGCATATATTTCATGCAATATTTGGTACCCCAAAAGTCCCTACAATCCTGGTATATATAAGGTTCCTTAAAATGTTAGCTGATTTGCATAATTGTTTGTGCATTTTTTAATTATTATTGTTCTGTTTGTTTTTGTTGTTAACATATAAATTTACATAAATATATATTGACTATTATTATTTCACCAAAATGATGTAGTACAAGTGTTGTATTGATTATTATTTTACACATATGAATGGTAAAACAACTATAATATTTTGTCTATTTATAAAATATCAATCACATATGCTTTGCCTCATGGCCATTATGGAAATGTCAAGGGTTTAATTGACAGCTGTGAATAGCAGCACCTGCAAACAGCTCAGGGCTTGTTCCTGTGGTCTGGCAGCATTCTTACTTTATGCTTTAAATAAAGGCTTACTCACTGAGAAAGAAATAACTGACAATGGATGATTGATGATTGCCCATCACGCAATCGCTGACATCTACCATTCACTTAGTCCATGTACAATCTTTCATTAACTGCAGCCTAACTTCTTGGAATGGGTTTGATAGGAATTAGAGGTATTCCAAGGTTCTAAAAATACTAAGTAAAAAGTCATTTTTTAAATATTTATGATTATATGGAAGAGGTATAGTAACTGGAATTATTTAAATGTATTACTTAATGGAAATCCCCAAAGCCTAAATTTATGCTGACTGATTTGTACTACTGTTACAATTCTAAAACTGCAACATATAAAATAATCATTATAATGAAAGCTACACAAATCATAGACTACAGTATAAATCTACACGCATGGCCATGACACCAATTTGAAAGGGCTATACAAAGCCAGAGCACATAATGTTTATGCATTGAATACATATTTATAAATACATTTTCCAATGATAGTTTTCATTCTGACTTTAGAATGTGTGACTACATTCCTGATTTGGGAAACACATATCCCAATTTGCAATAAAGATAGAAAGGAGACGTAAGGAGGTAAAGCCTAATTTCAGCTTTTGGTATATTTAAAAATAAAGAACGGAGCTTTGAGTGCAAAACTCACCACCTCTCTAGCTCTGTCCTCAGAAGACTTACCGTATATACTTGAGTATAAGCCGACCCGAGTATAAGCTGAGGCCCCTAATTTTACCACAAAAAACTGGGAAAACGTTATTAACGCGAGTATAAGCCTAGGGTAAGAATACAGTAGCTACTGTAAGCGGAAAAGAGGGTCAACAAAGCCCATTGCAACCTCATTGTGCCCAACCTCACTGTGCCCAACCTCACTGTGCCCATTGCAACCTCACTGTGCCAACCTCACTGTGCCCATCCTCACTGTGCCCATTGCAACCTCACTGTGCGGGTTCCATTTATTGTTTAAAAGTCGCAATCTCCTCCTGGTTCCTTCTATGATAGGCGTTTCTCAGCGGACAGAGTTCCGCCTATCACAGATGTTCTCTCATCCTCGGACTCAGTTTCGCAGCAGACGCTGTGTTCAGTGTTCCGCCAATCACGGACATCCTCTTGTCCGAGGATGAAAGGATGTCCTGATTGGCGTAACACTGAACACTAAACAACAAAAATCTCACTTTTTGTTGAATCTTTGGAACAGGAAGTGTAAAGAAAGCTCCCTGAAGAAATTTGCATTGGCAAAAAAAACCCTGACAGTGTTTTTAACCTTTCCATATCCTATTTTTTTTTTTTAAACACACTACACAGGTTTTAAAAGTCATTTATTAGGCAGGGGTCTTTTTCCAATTTTGGAGTCTCTTTTTTTGCTCTCCGGTGCCTTCTTCCTTCTGCTGGGCTTCTCCGCTATCTTTTTGCAGCTCTTTTACTAGCAGGGGCCGGGTCTTCCGCGTCGTCTTCTTCCCTCTTCTCCAGTATCCTTCTGCCGGGCTTCTCTGCTATCTTCTTGCAGCTATTTTACTAGCGGGGGCCCAGTCTTCCGCGTCTTCTTCTTCCCTCTTGTCCAGTATCCTTCTGCTGGGCTTCTCCGCTATCTTCTTGCAGCTATTTTACTAGCGGGGGCCCGGTCATCCTCGTCGTCTTCTTCCCTCTTTTTCATTGTCAATGTAATGCCACATACACATGATCAGGCTTTTGCCCGACCAAAAGCTCATTGAAATTCCGATGAATTCCATCTGAGTAAAATAGTACATGTTCTATTTTTAAACTCTGATGGAAATCATTGGAATTTCTGATGGAATTTCTCCAATGGGGCATACACACGGTCGGAATTTCCAATAGAAAAAGTCTGTCTGCCTTTTTCTATCGGAAATTCTGATTGTGTGTACACAGCATAAGGGTTTTCAAAGGATCAACATGACAAGTTGAGAATCACTGTTTACAGAAATGGATACAGGTTTAAATAAATATATGCTGCCATTACAAATTAATGGGCTGTAGAAAACTAAATAAATTCTGATTAAAAAAAAATAATAATCTATGGCTCTTTAGTCCCCATGGTTCTGGCTCCGGGAGCGATCCGGGACGTTTTTTTTTCTGAGTTAAATACTCCCTTTATTGCGGGCGGATGTCGGCGTTTACCCGCCCCCCCCGCGATCGCTCCCAGCCAATGCGCGCGCTCCCAGTCTCCTGTCACTTCCTCCTCCTGTGTAAACACAGGAAGGGGGAAGTGATGTAATCTCCCATCGCAGCGGTATTTCCAACCGCTGCGATGGGAGAAACACCTAACAGTAAGTGTGCACCAACATTACACTGACACACACTCACATAGGCATACTTAACCCCTTGCGATCTAATCACTGCATTTAGTGTCAGTGTGACAGGCAGTGTAAAATCAGTTAGTGTTAGGTTCAGGATAGCCCCCCCAACCCCCCTTATAAAGTTTTAACCCCCTGATCACCGCCCTAGTTAACCCTTTCACTCCCTATTGCCAGCGTCACTAAGCGATCATTTTTCTGATCGCTGTATTAGTGTCGCTGTTCCCGCTAGGTAGCTATTTTTTTTTATTGCGATTTTTTTTTTTACTAAAGACATGTGGCTAAATAAATTTTGGCCTAAATGTTTGACTAAAATTTAGTTTATTTGATTTTTTTTTTAACAAAAAGTAAAAAATAGTGTTTTTTTTTCAAAAATGTCGCTCTATTTTTGTATATAGCGCAAAAAATAAAAATCGCAGAGGTGATCAAATACCACCAAAAGAAAGCTCTATTTGTGGGAAGAAAAGGACGCAAATTTTGTTTGGGAGCCACGTCGCACGACCGCGCAATTGTCAGTTAAATCGACGCAGTGCCGAAACGCAAAAACACCTTGGGTCATTTACCAGCGTATTGGTCCGGGTCTTAAGTGGTTAAATAAATATTAGTGGAATTACATATTTTGTGTGCATTTGTTCTTGAAATCTGTACAAAAGTTGAAGCAAGTAAAGCAACAGCAGCTGTTAAATGCAGACACTTTAACCTGGCCATACATTTTTTAACAACCAGATGTCTGTTAAAAAAAAAAACATTCCCCCATCCACACATTTGAGGTGAATGAAGGAATCCTCCCTGCAGCACTATTGTATTCTGCCAGCTGGACTCCTCAGCTGTTAGAATATTTTGATCGGCACTGCAGCCAATTGGCTGCATGCGCTGATTAAACACAAATTTTCCAACAGTCCCGTTCTAGAGAAGTCAATCACTAAGTTGACTTCTCTTACATGAAAATGGCCGTAGATGGATCCAAATTTGGCGAATCCCTTTAGAAGCTTTAGAAGTGCCTTCACTGAACCTGAAAATAGGTCTCTAGTTCAAAAGAAAGGCCCCTAACTTCCTCCCTTCCACGTTCTCCAATGTGATTTGCAAGTCTTACTCATCAATAGAGAGCCACAGAGTGTGGCAAGGGGAGAAAGTCAAATCTTGACTTTAAAGATAAGCTTAGAATTTGCATAATAAGGTACCATGGGTTTTAAGGTTCTTAAAAATTCTGAAGATGCAAACCAATCTCAAGGTTGACCCTTAAAGTGAACCTGAACTCAAAAAGGAGACTTACATTTAATAAGTTAAGAATTTTCTACCTTATAGGGAACATGTAGACTTGTCAAGCAGGGCTGGGACAAGGGGTGGGCAGAAGGATAGGCTGCCTTGGGTGCAATAGTTTACAGTAGGGATGGGAGCACCTTCCTTCTGTTACAAGGCTGACAGCATTAGTGACAGCGGCAGTGATTTTGACAAGCAAGCGACTGTTGGGCATAGGACTACCTAAGCTTGCACATCATTAAGGTGGGGGGAGATTTGACATCTTTGTCCTGGGCGCTAGGTGACCTTGTCTCGGCACTGATATCAAGTGTGCCTAAGCAGCACACTAAAAAATGCACCTTTTGTCTTTAATTCTTCATGATAAATAGTAGCACACTTCCTGATGCATGACTGTGCTCTTTGGGGTCTTTAGCTGCTAGTTTTATGATATTGGGAGTGATATTGTAATGTCACTACTGCGCTGCTCACTGTTTTCCTGTGGGCTTGCCAAAAAAAGCTATAGCTGCAGTGCAATGATCCATCTCCCTTTTTGCCTAAAATTTTCTGTGGATCTGTGCATAGTCTGCTTTTTCTGTTGCCTTTTAATTCCTAACTTCTCCATATGTCAGATTACTAGACATGTGCACTACCAAAAACAATTTTTAGTTTTCGTTCCATTCAGTTTTTTTTTTTGTTTGTTTTTTGTTTTCCGTGTCATTCGTTATGATCGTAATTCGTAAATTCAAAAATGTGTAACTTCGTAAATTTGAAATTTGTACATTTGTAAATTTGAAAATTCGAAAATACAAAATACAAAAATAAGAAAAGAAAATCCGAAAATTCTAAACAATGAAAATACAAAAATTCGAAATAATACCTAACTAACTAACTTACTAATAATAACTAACTATTAAATTATAGGTATTGAAATTTCCTTTTAAAATTTGGCTGTCAGTGAACGTAACAAATACGAATTTATCCGAAGTTACGAATTATCCGAAATAGCGCATGCTGCATCCAAACAATTAGAACAGATTGAATAAATAATAAATAATAATATTAAAAAGTTATTATTATTGTTATTTATTATTATTATTTCATTACGTTCCATTCGTTTAGATACGGCATTCGTTATTTCAGATAATTTGTATTTTCGGATAAATTTGTATTCATTACATTCACTAACAGACAAATTTGAAAAGAAATTCCAATACCTAAAATGTTATAGTCATTTTTTTTTTTTTTTGGGGGTGTTTCGAATTTAGGATTTATGAATTTACGAATTTATGAATATTCTGAAAAACGAATTAAACGTGTTTTTGTTAAATTGGATGTTTTTTTATTAATTAATTTGTCGAAATTCATTGAAAAACGAATTCAGAACTAAACGAATTGCACATGCCACAGATTACCAATCATAGGAGGGCAACTTTGACATCAGGAAGCAAAGCTATGCTCTTCTGCCAAGATGGCCACCTCCCGAAAGAGACACGGTGTAAAACAAAGCATGATAAGTCAGTAATAGACACAGAGATTGCTTTATTTTTCCTGCAGCTAGCATATCTAAACAAATATTCTCTGTCTGATTAGTAACTTTGATTTAAAAGTTTGGCTTGAGATATTATGAGATCATGGGAGGGTATTTTTTTCCAAAAAAAACCTTCTCAAATTATTTTTGTAATTCCCTTTTTTTCCATTTTATTCACTTTCATTACTACCCGTTTTCACTAAATAAATGTAATAAGTATGCAAATGTCTACAGAAACTAATTTTCATGAAATCAGGAATAAACTCATTCCATCCATTGATCCATTAATCCATTAGTACATTAATCTGAACATTCTTTGTACAAATTTACTGATATACAGTGGATGTGGCTTTGACCAAACATACAATATTGGTAAATCAATCACTCTCATTTAAAACACATGCATCTGAAAGATTCACCTTCAGTGATTTCTTGTATTATTGTATTATTAATTGGCCCCTTATTGTTTACTATGAAGTCATGGTAAGGCAGAAAAAAAGTTAATATCAATTAAAGTGTCACTAAACCCACATTATAAAAAAAACTATCAATAAATGGTGTATTACATGCTGTTCATACTCACTTAGTCACTATGAGATTTATTTTCTGTCTTCTGCAAAAAAAAACTGACTTTGTGGGCACATAAAAGTATTAATTTTATTACAGCATAATTAAAAAGCATATAAACAACATACAAAAACAAAACCTTGTATGGATTACACGTTACCCAATAATGTAGTTACAGGGGGCTGGATGTAAGGTAATTTGGTAATATATCAAAGTGAGAAAAAGATTTCTGATCCAGTACTGCCTCCACAAACTTGCTTGTCAATGTGTTTCACTAAAATATTAGCTTCCTCAGGACAGATACTGGGTAGGTGCTGGTGAACTTGTGGCTCAGGGTACTGGAGAACCTCACAGAACTAACAGATAACCGGAAAGACAACATTTTAAATTTAATATGTAGGTGTGTAGTAGTGAAATACACGCATATCACGTGGTCTATGGTAGGTACCACTGATGTATAACAGTCATAGGGTGTAAAAATATTAGAGTATAGATCACACACAGAGGTAAGTGGTCACAGATTCCCACTATAAATGTGTCCAACACAGCATTAATAGTACCAAAAGATGGCCCATAAGTACAGAACCAATGTATTAAATGGGTGAATACAAAATCCACTCAAGTTTAGAGACCGATGGCATGTCTGAGTATGTAAATATTGCACTTATCCCATAGGGGAAGAGCTTTTGTTAGGGCTCAGACCAGTGTTGCCGCATAAACAGGGGAAAAAAGTGCCCCCTTCGACACTGCACCAGTATGTACGGCTTCCCTCTATGTGTGTTATCTGTAATGAAGTACCTGGGATGCCTGTCTCTAAACTTCTGGCGTTGAAATAGTTACCAGTCTCCAGTCTCCCTGGTGAATTTTCTCCATATAAATCATTAAGAAACACTTTATTGATCGCTGTGTGTACATTAATCCTAACCTCCTCTGTTTCCTAGTAATCCGTCCTGTTTCTTTTTATGATGTCACCGGCGCATGGGCACATGCGCATACTTACCTGACCCCTCGAAAGTCCCGCGCGTGGTCCTGGGATCCTCTTCGCCGCTCAGCCTGGCCGCTGATTGGCTAGAGCTGATGGATTGAGAGCAATGCAGCCATTGGCTGGCGCTGCTGTCAATCACATCCAGTGATGCGGCGCGCCGAGGGGCGGGGCCGAGTGATACAGTGAGCGGCGATGGCCGTTTGCTGTATCACGGGAGCACACCCGCAATTACTGACCACCATTCAAGCTCTCGCATGACTGTGGTGACTAATTGCGGGGAGGACCAGAGACAGCCGCCAAGGGACCCCAGAAGAGACATGGATCGGGGGCACTTTGTGCAAAACGAACTGCACCATGGAGGTAAGTATAACATGTTAGTTATTTAAAAAAAAATGGTGTTCTGCCAGAAGACTCAAAGCTGTTAAAGTGATTGTAAAGTCTTGTTTAACTGCTTGCCGACCAGCCGCCGTATAACATTATAAGGTGGCAGGTCGGCTCTCCTGGGCGAGAGCCTGTAGCTCTACGTCGGCACTTCTACGGCTGCTAGGGGGCGCGTGCGCACCGCCGGCGGCCGGCACGCGCCCCCCGCTTGCCCCCGAGTCCTGTGCGCGTGCCCGGAGGGCACTATCGCCGCTGGGTACATGCGGTTGCTTGTAAACACATAGCTCCCGGTCCTGTCAGCGGGTGAAACGCTGATCTTCTGTTCATACAATGTATGAACAGAAGATCAGTAATTTCCCCTAGTGAGTCCACCCCCCCATACAGTTAGAACACACCCAGGAACACACTTAATCCCTTCCCCGCCCCCTAGCGTTAACCCCTTCACTGCCAATGGCATTTTTATAGTAATCCAATGCATTTTTATAGCATTGATCGCTAAAAAAATGCCAATGGTCCCAAAAATGTGTCAAAAGTGTCCAAAGTGTCCGCCATAAGGTCGCAGTACTGAAAAAAAACGCTGATCGCCGACATTACGAGTAAAAAAAAAATGCCATAAAACTACCCCCTATTTTGTAAACGCTATAACTTTTGCGCAAACCAATCAATAAACACTAATTGTGATTTTTTTTTACGAAAAATATGTAGAAGAATACGTATCGGCCTAAACTGAGGAAAAAAACGTTTTTTTATATATTTTTGGGGGATATTTATTACAGAAAAAAGTAAAAAATATTGAATTTTTTTCAAAATAGTCGCTCTATTTTTTGTTTATAGCGCAAAAAATAAAAACCGCAGAGATGATCAAATACCACCAAAAGAAAGCTCTATTTGTGGGAAAAAAAGGACGTCAATTTTGTTTGGGAGCCACGTCACACGACCGCGCAATTGTCAGTTAAAGCGACGCAGTCCTGAATCGCAAAAAGTGCTCTGGTCATTGGGCAGCAATATGGTCCAGGGGTTAAGTGGTTAACCACTTCTCCACTGGGCCTATTCTGGCACTTCTCTCCTTCATATAAAAATCTCAATTTTTTTGCTAGAAAATTGATCAGAACCCGCAAACATTATGGGCCAGATTCTCATAGACTTACAACGGCGTATGTCCACATAGGCCGTCGTAAGTCCGAATTTACGCCGTCGTATATGCGCGCCTGATTCTTAGAATCAGTTATGCATAAATTCGGCCAAGATACGAGCGGCGTAAGTCTCCTGCGCCGTCGTACCTTGGGTGCAACGGTGGTGCTTCCGTTTTTTTCCGCGTCAAATATGCAAATAAGCTAGATACGCTGATTCTCGAACGTACGTGCGCCCTGTCGCAATTAGTTACACCGTTTACGTTAGACATACGCCGGCGTAAAGATAAAGCTGCTCTCTAGGTGGCGTATCCCATGCAAGGCATGGACGTTGGAACAGGCGTATCTTTTTGTATGTCGTTTGCGTAAGTCGTACGCGAATAGGCCTGTGCTTAAGTTACGTTCACGTCGTAGGCAGTTTGACCTATCTTAGGCATACTATCCGACGCATGAGCATTGGGATTACGTCCACGGACGTCAATTACGTGGGGTCACGAGTAATTTACATAAAACACGCCCACCACCGCCACATTTTAATTACGCGCACTTACGCCAGTACATTTACGCTACGCCACCCTAACTTGAGACGCAAGTGCTTTGAGAATACTGCACTTGCTTCCTAAGTTGCCGCGGCATAGTGTATATCCGATACGCTACGCCCGCTCAGTGTAACGCCGCCCTATGTGAATCTAGGGCTATATATTTTTTTTAGCAGACACCCTAGGGAATAAAATGACGGTCATTGCAACTTTTTTTCTCCCACAGTATTTGCACAATCATTTTTCAAACGCTTTTTTTGGGGAAAAAAACGGTTTCATGAATTAAAAAATAACAAAATAGTAAAGTTGGCCCAATTTCTTTGTATAATGTGAACGATGATGTTACGCTGAGTAAATAGATACCTAACATGTCACGCTTTAAAATTGCGCACACTCATGGAAACTTCGGTACATTTTTATTTTACTTAATTTTTTTATTTTTACACTTTTTTTACTTTTTTTTTTTACTTTTTGTAAACATACCTTGTAATAGGAATCACTGTGACAGGTCCTCTTTATGAAGAGATGTGGGGTCAATAAGACCTCACATCTCTCCTCCAGGCTTGAAAGCATGAGATTGTGAAAAAAAATCACAATCTTATGCCGACAGCCGCGATTGCGGGTTTGTTTACTTCCGGGTACCGAGGTGTGACGTCACAACATCGCGCCCGGGCCTCCGACGGTCATAGAGATGACTGGAGACCATCTGGTCACCAGTCATCTCTATAGTCGTGAGCGGCGCCGGCCGATTCGTTCTCCGGGCCCCCGATGGCACTGGAGAGCCGGAGAAGCACCAGATGGCGACGCAAGGGGGGATGTCCCCTACCTCTGCCTATAAGAATGATCAAACAGCGAAACTGCTGCTATTATCGTTCTTATCGTGCACAGAAAATGGTGATATCTTAATGATGCCTGTAGCTGCAGGCATCATTTAGATATCACCACACAAACTCGAGGACGTCGTATGATGTCCTTGGGGGACATGTGGTTAAAAAATAAAAATAAAATAACAAACATGTTGTACTTACCTCCTCTGTGCATTCAGACACAGTCCTGCCGTTCGGCCCTGCCCCCTTTCTCCCCTGATTGGCTAATTGACTTTGATTGACAGCTGTTGGTGAGACCCAATGGTGCTGCGGCTGTGTCTCAGCCAATCAGGAGGGAGAGACAGGGACGGCCGAGAGACTCGTGGACATCACTGGAGAGAGATAGGCTCAGTTAAGTATTAGGGGGGGGGACTGAGGGAGGCTGCTGCACACAGAAGTTTTTTTATCTTAATGCATAGAACTCCTTTAACAATTTCAGAACTAGAGGTTCAGATACAGGAAGAGGACAGGCATCCCCGCAGTAAAGATTTCTCCAGGATACAGGATTTTTAGTTAAACTTCAGTTTTAATATCCTAACCATCCATATACAGATTCATTATTTGGACCTGTTTCTACTGTTGTGTCTTTAGAAAGGTATGTTTTACATACATCTCAAAAAACAAACAGATAGTTGCGCTGAGTATACAATAAATAATAATCAAAAATAAAACCATAAAATAAAATTCTAGTGAAGAAATATGGTATCAGCACAGTTCATTAATATACTGTGAAAAATGGGGATTGCCCTAGGTGAGGAGCAATGTCCAAAGTGAACAAAAATCCTGCTCATAACCACGCCATGGGACAATAGTCCTTGTGTGATAAATCAAATCCAAATCAGGTGAAGAACAAAGATGAAGATGAAAATGAAGCCACCACCACCGAATGTCTTTACTCCAGTGATAAACAAAATAGAAGGGGGGGACCCTTACCACATCAGTTGGACCTTAGGATGTAAGGTCGAAAGAGCCTGTGCAGATATGAACCTCTGCGGAGGTTATGGATACAGATGGTCACTCTCGGCTGCGGATCTCCCTGAGTATCCTCCTTGGTTGGTAAACATCAGCCCAGGATGGCAATCCTCTCTCCAGTGGACATGGACCGTAAACCGTAGAGTAGTGACAAAAAAAGGAGGCAACATGTGCATTATCCTCTTAAAATAGGGATGTTTATTAAAAAGCTCCCATACAAAAAACATGCAATAAAAAATCCTAGCCAACAGGCTAAAATAACATAATTAAAAAAATAATTAAAAAACAGCAGACGAACACCCGTGCTTGCGGGGTCATGTGGGGACGTGGTGACATCAAATACGCTGCACCGCCCTGACCATTTTCGACACAAATGTCGTTCTCAAAGGGCACGGGCGACGTACTGAAGTCACCACTTAAATGTAAATAGACGCCTGACCAAGCCTCATCCCCGCTCGTGAAAGCGGAAGTGTGTCATAGGCCAAGCCTCATATTGGAATAGGAAGTCCCGTTATCGTCGGCCAGTCGCAGCCCCTCATCATTTTCGCTCGTAGAGCGGGAAAACGAGTCGAAAGCCAAGCCTCGTTCTGAGAACCCCGGCCAATCACAGTCTCTCCTTGCTTTCGCTTATAGAGCGGAAACCAGGTCGAAAACCAAGCCTCGTTCTGAGAATCACAGCCGAAGACGAGTCAAAAACCAAACCTCGTTCTGGGATGTGGGAAAACAGAAAGGAGATAGGAAAAAGCCAATCACAGCATCCTCCTATCAACCAATAGGAACGTGATCTTTGCGGCTGGATGTTTGAAACCAAAACATCCCAAGCACACTCAGGACACATCCAGGGGCAATTTCCAGGATCGGGGCCAGTCACAGCTCCTCCCATTTATGCCAGCCCACTAATTAAACATAATAAATATTCCACACATCCGCCAAATGTTCAAGGTAGAAAATGGGTGAAATAATTAATGGATAAGATAATTAAATAAAAAGGACTTTACAGTTTTACCAACATACATACAAATCTAAAATATGTTATACATAAACAAAGTAAACCAAGGTCAAATAGTCCAGATCCACTTGGGCTAAAAGACCACATAAGGTCCAAAGGTATGTATATATGTATATGTATAACCTATAGAGAAGCCGATCATAATATAAATCTACATAACGGGGACAAATATGATAATGCAACTGCGCACAAATCAAGTAAAAAATGGCTAGTATAGAAGGTACCTAGGCTCATATGGGATAGTGTTAGATTTGACCTTCGTTGTACAAAAATACAAATCATGAGTTGTCTATGAAAGCGTTAATTTCAATATCAAACCCAAAGGTTTTAAACATTTGACTCTGTAAATCCAGCTCATTTCGAGTTTTGATATGACCCTCTTTTTGAAACCTCCCCTCCAATGAGGGTCTAATTTATCAATAGCAAGAAAAGTCGTCCCTTCCGGATTCTTGTCATGTACCTCTCTATAATGTTTAGAAACGGAGTGTTCTTTATATCCCTTTCTGATGTTTGCCACGTGTTCTTTTAGTCTCACCTGTAATGGTCTGATTGTCCGACCAATATACTGAAGCCCACAAGGGCAGATTAGAAGGTAAACCACATGAGTAGTTGAACATGTGATAAAGCTTCTAATCTCAAAGGATTGAGAGGTACTGTTAGATACAAAATTGGTGTTTTTTTTTATCTTTGATTTTATTAATATCGCAGGCAGAACATTTCTTACATTTGTAATAACCCACTAGGTTCTGAAAGAACATGGGTTTATGGCTGGGGGGGTCACAGGCACTAGGTGCCAAAGAGTTCCTCAAAGAGGGCACTCCTCTGAAGACCACCATAGGTCGCTCTGGTAAGATGGGTCCCAGAACGGTATCATTCTTGATCAGATGCCAGTGTTTACGTTCTAACTTTTTGACCTGAAAATGTTGGTCTGAATATCCTGTAATAAAAGGCCAAGAATAGTCATTATGTCCGACAGCTGTTTTTGGTTTATCTGCCAGAAGTGTATTTCTATTGAGTTTCTCTACTTCAGAGACCTTAGTTTCCACGACTTTAGCACAGTATCCTTTCTCAAGGAATCTGTGAGTCATCACCTCTGCCTGCACTCTAAAATCGTCGATCTTACTACAATTACGACGCAGGCGTAGGTATTGACTCTTGGGCACTGAGTCTAACCACTGATAGTGATGACAGCTATCCCGAGGGATAAAGGCATTCCTATCCGTTGTCTTAAAGAACGTGGAACTCACAAACTGTCCATCCTCTATGCGTATCTGCAGATCTAGAAAATGGATACAATGTTGATCCGCCTCATACTTAAATTTTATACCCCTCTCGTTGTCATTGAGTGACTCCATATAGAGGTCAAGGGAATCTTTATTACCCTTCCATAGGAGGAGGACGTCATCTATATACCGAACCCACAAGGCTAACTCCGGCCTCTGGTCGGCATAGACGGCATAGACGACGTCCTCCTCCCTCTTCCCCATAAACAGGTTGGCTAAAATTGGATGTTCTACGTCATCCAATTTTAGTGGATGATATATCCCTATATAGTCTGACTTCATTTGTTTCACTACCTTAATATGGATATCTTTGAATATCGCTCATCGAGAGTTATTAAGAAGGATGGGGTTTTTGAACTTAATGGGGAACTGGAAGGTGATTTAGGTGGTCTCTTTATTCGCCTAAAAAATCTCCTGGTCTCGGAGATTCATACGCAGTGGGACATAGCTTTTTTAGATCAATACGTGAGTAACTTTGTCGCCATTTGGATGGCTTAACCCAAGCAGTCAGGGCCCTGCAGGAAGGCTATACCCGACTTGAGGACCGCGTCCAGGCCTTGTCCGCACCATCTGCTTTTTCTGCTTCGGGCACTTCCACTGCGCCTTCAGTCATCATGCTGCCACCAGAGCCCAAAGTGCGCATGCCGGAGAGATTTTCGGGGGAACGAAGCAAGTATAGAGCCTTCCGGAATGCCTGTGAACTCTATTTTGCACTTCAGCCGCGGACTTTCTCATTAGAAGCCACCAAGGTTGGTTTTGTTATTTCTCTGCTATCTGGTGAACCGCAGGCGTGGGCCCACCGTCTCTTGGAGCAAAAAGACTTATGCCTCGATCGACTGGAGACGTTCTTTTAGGCCATGTCCTTGCTGTATGAGGACCCCCACCAGGGCACTACCGCAGAGGCCGCCTTGCATGCCCTCCAGCAAGGTCGCCGACCCGCGGAAGACTATGTATCCGAGTTTAGAAGGTGGAGTGCGGACACTAACTGGAATGACGCGGCTCTCTGTTACCAGTTCCGTTTGGGCCTATCAGAAACACTTAAAGACGAGCTTGCTCGAGTGGGGGTCCCCGGAACTCTGAAAGACCTCATTAACCTGACTATTCAGATCGATCGGCGCTTAAGAGAGCGCAGGACTGAACGTGCCATTGGTCCGACCCGTCCGACATGGATGCTACCGCGGGTACCCACCTTTCCTAACCCGACTTCTCCGGCTCCGATCGTCACCGATAGAGACGTTCCAGAACCCATGCAGCTGGGCCTGATCCGCCCTTCCCTCACATCTGAGGAACGACTCCGTCGCCGAATTAACAACCTGTGCCTCTACTGCGGAGAGCCCGGCCACTATGTGAGGACCTGCCCAGCAAAGTCCTGTAAGTCCACTTCCATGTCTTCTATCCACACACCTGTTGTCCTCAACAACCCCATCTGGCTGTTCCTGTCTTATTGCAGCTTCCAGGAGGGGCCATCCGGACCAGTGCCATACTTGATTCCGGGGCGTGCAACTGCTTTCTGGACTCTTCCTTTGCCACCCTACACCAAATTCCGTTGCGCCCAAGGGCCATTGGACTTTCTGTGCACCTGGCTGATGGGTCAGTTCTAAAATCTGGCCCAGTTACCCAAGAAACCTTGCCTATTGCCACCACTATCTCGGACATTCACCGAGAGTTTCTGTGCCTGGACGTTATTGAGTCTCCTTTATTCCCTATAATTCTGGGCATACCCTGGCTCCGGGCCCATAACCCTCAAATAAACTGGATTACCGGTGAAATCCGCTTCAGTTCTGTCTACTGCCAAGAGCACTGTCTGCAGGTAACCTCTTATCCTCCTTCTTTGCTTTGCATGGACGCCGACATTGAGACCCGCCAATCCGTTCCCGAAGTTCACCATGAATTCCTGGACGTCTTTAGCAAGAAAGGGGCTGACACCCTTCCTCCACACCGGCCCTATGACTGCCCGATCGAGCTTCTTCCTGGGGCTGAAATCCCTTTCGGCAGGATTTTTCCTTTGACAGAGCTGGAGCTGGAAAATCTGAAAACCTACCTCGACAACAACCTCAAGAAGGGGTTTATCCGCCCCTCCACCTCACCAGCAGGAGCAGGAATTTTCTTCGTCGAGAAGAAAGACCATACTCTCCGCCCCTGCGTGGATTACCGCGAACTTAACAAGGTGACGATCAAGAATCGGTATCCCCTTGCCTTGGTGCCGGAACTATTTCAGAGACTTGGAACAGCAGTCATCTTCACGAAACTTGACCTGCGGGGGGCCTACAACCTGGTGCTTATCAGGGACGGCGATGAGTGGAAAACTGCCTTCCGCACCCGCTTTGGCCACTTCGAGTACCTGGTGATGCCATTCTGGCTCTGTAACGCCCCTGCCACATTCCAGCATTTCGTGAATGACATCTTTAAAGACTACCTTGATCTGTTTGTTGTTGTGTATCTCGATGATATCCTCATCTTTTCCCCCTCTATCGACAGGCATCGGGAGCACATTAAGAACGTACTCAAGCGCCTCCGAATTCACGGACTATACGCCAAGCCTGAAAAATGTGAATTCGAACGCGAAAGCATACAATTTCTGGGACTTATTATTTTCGTAAACGGTATCGAGATGGACCCACAAAAGGTTGCGGCAATCCTTGATTGGCCTGCTCCCACGGACAAGAAGGGTGTGCAACGGTTCATCGGGTTTGCAAACTTCTATAGGAAGTTCATCAAGGGATTCTCCAACATTATCTCTCCCATAACCAGCCTGACCAAACAAACGGTCCGTTTCCATTGGTCCCCTGAAGCCCAAGTAGCCTTCAAAAAACCCTAAAGAAGCTGTTCACATCGGCACCTGTCCTTAAACACCCTGATGCCAGTCTGCCCTACATCCTGGAGGTGGATGCCTCAGAGACGGCGGTGGGAGCCGTTCTCTCCCAGAGACAGGGGCCGAAGGCCCTTCTGCATCCGGTCGCTTTTTTTTCTCGTAAATTATCTGACGCTGAAAAGAACTATGATGTGGGGGACCGAGAACTTTTAGCGATCAAGGCCGCACTGGAAGAATGGCGGTATCTATTGGAGGGTGCAGCTCATCCGATCCTGGTCTACATGGACCATAAAAACCTAGAATACTTGAAAAATAGCTAAGAGACTAAAGCCACGGCAGGCCAGATGGGCGCTTTTCTTTACTAGGTTCACCCTCCACATAACGTACAGGCCGGGGGCGAAGAACACCAAACCCGATGCCCTTTCGCGGATGTTCTGCGATTCTGAAACCCCCGCCCCCCCGGACACTATTCTGTCCGCTGGGAATTTTCTGCTGCTACAAGACGACCTATTGGCTCGGATCAAGCAAGCCTCTGCAGGAATTTCCTCCCCTTCTGATACAAATTTGCAGGCTAGGGACGGTCTGTTGTGGCATGGGAACAAGATCTTTGTGCCAGAAGACTTGCGGGTCGTTGTCCTGAGCCTCTGCCATGATCACGCACTTGCTGGTCATTTTGGGGCACAGAAAACCTCGGAACTTCTACAGCGCACGTTCTGGTGGCCCCAACTTGTGAAAGATTGTAGAAGTTACGTGGAATCGTGCACCACGTGCATCCGAAATAAAGGGAGCAAATCCAGAGCTTGGGGATTGTTAAGACCTTTGCCTGTACCAGAGAGACCTTGGCAAATGATCTCCATGGATTTTATCGTTGAGCTGCCACCCTCTGAGGGTTTCACGACCATCTTTGTAACGGTGGATAGACTGTCTAAGATGGCACACTTTCTGCCCATGAAGGGTACACCCTCTGCCCCAGAGACTGCCAAAATCTTCATTAAAGAAGTCGTGCGACTTCACAGCATCCCCGCAAACATCGTTTCTGACCGCGGGGTGCAATTTACCTCCAGGTTCTGGAAAGCGCTCTGCGAATCTCTCAAGATTGAGCTGTTCTTCTCATCCGCCTATCACCCTCAGTCAAATGGCCAGACCGAGAGAACAAATCAGACATTGGAGCAATACCTACGCTGTTTTTCTTCGTTCTCTCAGGAAGATTGGGCCTCTCTATTACCAGTGGCCGAGTTTGCATATAACAATTCAGTCCATTCTGCTACCAAGCAATCCCCTTTTTATGCAAACTACGACTACCACCCGCTATTTCTGCCTCATTTTCCCCCGGAGTGTACGGTGCCCGCTGTACAAGAGACACTGGACTTCTTTAGCGCTAACAACAAGCTACTGCAAGAAACCATGGCAAGGACTCAGGAGCATAATAAAGAGATGTTTGATAAGAAGCGGAGGGGTGAACTCAATCTGGAACCCGGAGACCTGGTGTGGTTGTCTACTGTCAACTTGAAACTTGCCTGCCCATCTAAGAAATTGGGGCTTAAGTTTATGGGGCCCTTCCCGATCAAGAGGAGGATTAATAGTGTGGCCTATGAACTTGAACTGCCAGACTCACTCCGTGTTCACCCAGTCTTTCATGTCACCCTCCTTAAACCCGATGTCGCTAACCCCTTCCTGGGGCGAAGCACTGACCCGCCCCGAACCAGTCTTAGTGAACGGTGAAGAGGAATATGAAGTGGAGTCTATTGTAGATTGCAGAAGGAGGCACAATCAGGTCCAGTTCTTGGTGAAATGGAAGGGCTACGGCCCTGAAGAAAATTCGTGGGAACCTGAGCGCAACATCCACGCTAAGAGACTGATTCGGTCCTTCAAGGACGCTCACCCACTTAAGATGGCCCGGTTGGGCATCCGGAGGCTGCCCGTTGGAGGGGGGCAATGTCATGGACGTGGTTGACCATCAGGTGGCGCTAGCGGCACTACGGCGTGCACGGGGGCACCGGGAGCGCGAATTCGCGGCAAATCGGCGCGCACGTGCACGCACAATCGCGGGAGCGGCGCGCGGACACGTGCTAATGCCATTTTGGCGCCAGTCCAGTCTATTTAATGGGGCTCATCCTACAGCCTCTTGCTGCCCGATCGTTAGCGTTCCTGTTGCCCACCTGAGACCTGTTACCTGTTGACGTCTGTTCCCGTGATCCCGGCTCGTCTCTGACCCTTCTGATCTCCGCCTGCCCTGACCTCCGGCCTGTCTGATGCTGCCTTTGCCTTAACCCTTTAACTGATTGTTGCCTGCCTGCTGCCGACCCGGCCTGGACTACGACTCCGCTATTGCTCTATCCACGAACCTGATCTGTCTGACTCTATCCGACCCGGCCTGCCTGACCCTGCCTGCATCCGTACTACAGTACACCTCCCTTCTGCCGACGGCTCCAGTCATCCGCACTAGCTCCTGTCACCTGTCAGCACCGGAACTACAGCACACCTTCTTCTGGCTAACTACTCCAGCGATCAGCGCCCAGCACTACAGAACACCTCCCTCCTGCCGCCTGTTCCAGTCAGCTGCACCAAGCACCTGAACCCAGTCTACCTGCTGATCCGGGTCACCTGTATCCAGCTCCCGCTGTCTACGGACCTGCTGTTCCAGCTCCTCTGACACCTTCCTGAGACTACAGGAGACCTCCGCAGTTCCTGCACAGCATCCCCGCCAGGCGCTAGTGCGACTCTGAACTCCAGCGCTTCCTGTCCACACTACCAGGGGTTCCGGAGTCAGAGGAGCAAGAGTGGCCACTCCCGCACGTCAGGCTCTGCTCTGTACCAGGTACGTGACAGTATGTTGGTAAAACTGTAAATTCCTTTTTTTAATTATCTTATCCATTAATTATTTCACCCATTTTCTGCCTTGAACATTTGGCGGATGTGTGGAATATTTATTATGTTTAATTAGTGGGCTGGCATAAATGGGAGGAGCTGTGACTGGCCCCGATCCTGGAAATTGCCCCTGGATGTGTCCTGAGTGTGCTTGGGATGTTTAGGTTTCAAACATCCAGCCGCAAAGATCACGTTCCTATTGGTTGATAGGAGGATGCTGTGATTGGCTTTTTCCTATCTCCTTTCTGTTTTCCCGCATCCCAGAATGTGGTTTGGTTTTTGACTCGTCTTCGGCTGTGATTCTCAGAACGAGGCTTGGTTTTCGACCTGGTTTCCGCTCTATGAGCGAAAGCAAGGAGAGACTGTGATTGGCCGGGGGTTCTCAGAACGAGGCTTGGCTTTCGACTCGTTTTCCCACTCTACAAGCAAAAATGATGAGAGGCTGCGACTGGCCGACGATAACGGGACTTCCTATTCCAATATGAGGCTTGGCCTATGACGCACTTCCGCTTTCACGAGCGGGGATGAGGCTTGGTCAGGCGTCTTTTTACATTTAAGTGGTGACTTCAGTACGTCACCCGTGCCCTTTGAGAACGACATTTGTGTCGAAAATGGTCAGGGCGGTGCAGCGTATTTGATGTCACCACGTCCCCACATGACCCCGCAAGCACGGGTGTTTGTCTGCTGTTTTTTAATTATTTTTTTAATTATGTTATTTTAGCCTGTTGGCTAGGATTTTTTATTGCATGTTTTTTGTATGGAAGCTTTTTAATAAACATCCCTATTTTAAGAGGATAATGCACATGTTGCCTCCTTTTTTTGTCACTACTCTACAGTTTACGGTCCACGTCCACTGGAGAGAGGATTGCCATCCTGGGCTGACGTTTACCAACCAAGGAGGATACTCCGGGAGATCCGCAGCCGAGAGTGACCATCTGTATCCATAACCTCCGCAGAGGTTCATATCTGCACAGGCTCTTTTGACCTTACATCCTAAGGTCCAACTGATGTGGTAAGGGTCCCCCCTTCTATTTTGTTTATCACTGGAGTAAAGACATTCGGTGGTGGTGGCTTCATTTTCATCTTCATCTTTGTTCTTCACCTGATTTGGATTTGAAAAATTGTTTATCACACAAGGACTATTGTCCCATGGCGTGGTTATGAGCAGGATTTTTGTTCACTTTGGACGTTGCTCCTCACCTAGGGCAATCCCCATTTTTCACAGTATATTAATGAACTGTGCTGATACCATATTTCTTCACTAGAATTTTATTTTATGGTTTTATTTTTGATTATTATTTATTGTATACTCAGCGCAACTATCTGTTTGTATCTGCTTTGTGCCTCACTAGGTTTTCCTATCAACACTATACACTTCAAGTTATTTCAAGTAGATTAGCGCAAAGTTTATACCTTGTATATATTTTACATACATCTCAGTCCAGGCTGGTTACACTTTGCTTCTAGTTTGAATTGTTTTGCATGTTAGGCTTTTAAAATCTGTGAAACATTCACATTTAAAAAAATTTGAAGGAAAAAGCCACAGGCTGAATTTTAAAAGCCTCAGAAATGCATAGGTGCTAAACTGCATGGTTAAATATGATAGCAGACCATAGTAGCCCATCGTAGTCACTGTTCCTTGCTGTACCTGTGCAGTTATTTGTTTTCCAAAAAGATGGCAAATAACAAGAGCAAAAATTTACATTCAAAATATTGAAATGAGCCTAGAACACTTATTAAATCAACAATATACTGTAAATGCTATACCTTTTCCATATAAACTAGGGTTCTGTCATGGACTGCCTAAAGTTCTGCTAAAATCAACCAAACTGGTGGCAGCTTACATCATCACTAAATAACCATCCAGACTCCTCTGAAGGAACGAATACACAGGAAGTACTGTTCTGTGCTCCACAAGTCCCAGCATTTTATGCACTTGAGAAAAATAAGTCAATCAAGCCCTCGTTGACATCGAATGCGGCTTTGAAATTCTGCAACTTAATCTGAAATCGCACAATTTCAAAGCCGCATGTCAGTGTGACCTCAAATGCGACTTGGAAGACATCTGTGTGGCTTCCTCAAAGTCGCAAGTGAAATCGCCAAAAGTAGTACAGGAACTACTATTTCAAACTGATGTGGCGCCGCAAAGTCGGAGTCGTACCGATTTGAACAGCGCCATTGCCTACAATAGGGTGTGACTTGTCATGCGATTTGCCTTGTTAAATCATATGACAAGTCACTCCAGTGGGAATAGGGGCTTATAGGTTAAAGAGGAAGTAAACCCTGATGGGTGTTACTTCCTCTTTATTTCCCTGCAAAGGTAAAGCATAATGGGCTACTATGCATCGCATAGTAGCTCAATATCTGACACTTACCTGCAGTCCCCCTCTTCCTCGCGAGTAGCGAGTGGCCATTCTTCACCTCTCTTCCTTCCGGGGCCGCGAACTCTGGCTCTGTGAGTAGTCGGAGGCGTGTGACGTCGCGTGACATCACTCCCACGCATGCACAGCGATTTTCAAATATCTCCTAGACCGTGTAGGACTGGGAGATATTTCAAGCACCTACAGGTAAGCGTTAATCTAGGCCTACCTGTAGGTTAAAGTGGTTGTAAAGGGTTTAAAACCACTTTAACAGGTAGGTCTGACACATAGAGAGGGAGCTGATTGGTTGAAACTCAAATAATAAAAGCCCATCTCTTGGCAAAATGTATGTTTATTGCAAAAGTGATTTTATAAACAAGGATGCAGTTGACCTTTAACATTGATTTGCTACTTTTTACTATATCAGCAGCATGAATATGTATCTCATTTTGAATTAATTAGATATAAAAACATCTTTTTACAAATGCTTTTTCCTTTTTTTTTTTGCCTAGATTTTTTTTCCCATCTGGCTTTAGAGCATTTGCTATGCAAAAAATGTTCAAGGTCTTTTAACTGTGATCACTGACAACTTGAAAGTAAAAAGGAAACAAACTAGAACTAAGGAATGGCATTGTATTCAGGTATCACTCTTGTCTTCTATTTAAGCACCCTGGCTTAAGTGTCATTTTCTATAATGGAGACTAGAGTGGCAACTTTAATTGTCCAGGTCTAACTCAAGAAATCGGAACTTGTGCTCTGCTTGGTACATTTCATGGGATCACTTTAAACTTTTGCTGATGCAATTAGTGCCTTGGGCAAAGAATGCACTTTGTAGAAAATCTGAAGTTTAAGACTAATGGTAGAGTCGTAAATATAAATATGCAGAGCTATCATTTTGCTGCTAAAGCAAAGATTTTAGGTGGTTAATACTTGTTTTTTGCATTTAAATTTACAACTGCATTTTTCACGGGTTACTTTTAATGTACCGCTTCGAAATGTATTATTCATAGTCAATTAATAGTCATATTCATTATTTAAAGTCTGTCTCTAATAAAAAATGTAAAAACAGCAGTCATAATAAACTTGATACTTTATGCCTTCTCTGAGAAATATATCATTTATGCCTCGTACACACGAACGAGAATCTCGTTTTAAAAGAAACGTTGTTTTCCTCGACAAGGTTCTTGTCAGGCTTGACGAGATTCTTGTCATGCTTTCCTTGCATACACACTGTCGAGACAAAATCTTGTCGTTATCAAACGCGGTGACGTACAACACGTACAACGGCACTATAAAGGGGAAGTTTGATTCCACTGGTGCCACCCTTGGGGCTGCTTTTGATAATCTCATGTTACCGTGAGATTGATGCCAGAGCCATTTTTGCACACATTTTAGGTGTAAAGATTAGTTAAAATAGAAGAAGAAAGTAACCGCTCAGTAGTAATCAAAGAGCATCCTCACTGAAACCAAACCACGGGTGCTGGCAATGCAATAGCAATGCAAAAATATGAAAGAAACTTGGACAGTCGCACTCCAAAAATGTTCCTTTAGTTAAAATCGATCACAAAATAAACACGCCACAGCAAAAATTGGGGCAAAAGCTAAGGTTTCGCACTGTAGCTTCAGTGCTTAGTCTTAGTCATGTGATCGATTTAAATTAAAGGAACATTTTTGGAGTGCGGCTGTCCAAGTTTCTTTCGTATTTTAAAGATTAGTTAAAACCCCAAAATATATATTATATTATATATTATCATTTCTGAAAGCATAGACCCTCCATAATAAAATGTTGGTAGTTCCAATTTTTTTGATCACATGTTAATAGCAGTTTATCAAATGAATAGTGAAGAATGCGCTAAAGTTCATTTAAAGGAGAAGTACAGCCACAGCTTGTTTGCAGTTCGTTCTGCACTCCTGTGACCCGTTTTCAGCAGACATGGGGCTGAAGCCTGCTGTTGGCTGAGATCACAGAACCGGTCCACATGCCTGGAACGGCACCCAGCTCAGCCACTCAGTGAGTCTTAGCTGGCCACTCCCACCTCTTCCACAAACCAGTCCTCCAGTGAGCGGGGGGGGGGCTAAGGGAAAGAGCCGGTGACTGATACCGGGACTCTGCTCAGGGAGCTCTGAGAACCAAACGATCAGAGCATCTGCCCCAAGCTTGGGTTGAAGCACCTTGGAGCTACTAAGACCATCAGTAGGGATGAGCTTCGCGTTCGATGCGAACACATGTTCGCATCGAACATCGGCTGTTCGATCGTTCGTCGAAAACGAACAAATCGGGTCGTTCGTGCCAAATTCGAATGACGCGCAACGGCCCATAATTCACTGCGGCGTTGCGCGCTGATGATTGGCCAAGCATGCACCATGACCCCGCATGTTTGGCCAATCACAGCGCCCAAAAAACGAAGAGACCTAATTGGCCAAAGCCTGGGTGCTTTGGCCAATTAGGGCTCAGGGCTTTAGCACACGTCCCACACTATAAAAGGCCGCCTCCCTGCGGCCTCGTGTAGTGTGTTACGGCTTGCTTTACAGAGAAGTCAGACAGACAGAGAGAGAGAGAGAGATAGATAGATAGAGACACAGTGGGGTAGATTCACATAGAGATACGACGGTGTATCTACTGATACACCGTCGTATCTGTGAGATCCGACGCTCGGATCTATGCGGCTGATTCCTCGAATCAGGTTCCGCATAGATCTCCCTTAGAGCCGACTGGTGTAAGTGAGTTACACTGTCGGATCTTAGGCTGCAATCTCCCGCCGTCCGCTAGGTGGCGCTTCTGTTATTATGCGCGACGAATATGCAAATGAGGAGAACCGCCGATTCAGAAACTAACGCCCGGCCGTCGCTTTTTTTTTACGTCTTTTGCGTTCGTCTTTTTCCGGCAGATCGTTACCCCTGCTATATGCGGGGTAAGTGCGGCGTATCCTATGTTAAGTATGGCCGTCGTTCCCGCGTCGTGTTTTGAATTTTTTACGTTGTTTACGTAAGTCGTTCGGGAATAGGGCCATACGTTAATTGCGTTAACGTCGAAAACAATGACGTCCTTGCGACGTCATTTGAAGCAATGCACGCTGGGAAATTTAGCCGACGGCGCATGCGCAGTACGATCGGCGCGGGGACGCGCGTGATTTAAATAGTAAACTCCCCCTAGCCGCAACTTACGAGGCAAGTGCTTTCTGAATACAGCAATTGCCTCAAAAACTGGTGCAGGCGGATCGTAAAAAAGATAGATCACGCGGAATCTACCCCAGTGTCTTTTCAGATAGATAGATAGATAGATAGATAGATAGATAGATAGATAGATAGATAGAAAGATCAGGGAGTCTACTAGTTAGTATAGTTAAATGTACAGTTTGTAGAGAATATATTGACATCCATAGGAGTTGTCAATATATTTATAAACTGTATAGCTTAGCTAGCTCTGCTATTAGTATCTGTCAGGCAGGAGATTGTGCTTGATGCTCTAACGTGTTAGTGTACACGTGTTAGTTCATTGCACATAGACGCATTAACTGTTACTGCACGTGTGCTATTTATTTGCACAGAAAGGCAGTTGCTGTTAATGCAAGTGGGCTTTTGAATTGCACAGAAACGCAGTCGCTCTGACTGTGCGTGTGCTGTTTAATACCACCTGAGCGCATTTGGGGTCACCGTACGTGTGCTGTGACATAACACCTGAGCGCATTTGGGGTCACCGTACGTGTGCTGTGACATACCACCTGAGCGCATTTGGGGTCACCGTACGTGTGCTGGTATATACCACCGGAGCGCAGTTAGTGCAACTGTACCTGTGCTGGTATATACCACCTGAGCACAGATAGTGCCACTGTACGTGTGCTCCTATATACCACCTGAGCACAGATAGTGCCACTGTACGTGTGCTCCTATATACCACCTGAGCACAGTTAGTGCCACTGTACGTGTGCTGGTATATACCACCTGAGCACAGATAGTGCCACTGTACGTGTGCTGGTATATACCACCTGAGCACAGATAGTGCCACTGTACGTGTGCTCCTATATACCACCTGAGCACAGATACTGCCACTGTACGTGTGCTCCTATATACCACCTGAGCATAGATAGTGCCACTGTACGTGTGCTGCTATATACCACCTGAGCACAGATAGTGCCACTGTATGTGTGCTCCTATATACCACCTGAGCACAGATAGTGCCACTGTACGTGTGCTGCTATATACCACCTGAGCACAGATAGTGCCACTGTACGTGTGCTGCTATGTACCACCTGAGCACAGATAGTGCCACTGTACGTGTGCTGGTATATACCACCTGAGCACAGATAGTGCCACTGTAAGTGTGCTGCTATATACCACCTGAGCACAGATAGTGCCACTGTACGTGTGCTCCTATATACCACCTGAGCACAGATAGTGCCACTGTACGTGTGCTGCTATATACCACCTTAGCACAGATAGTGCCACTGTACGTGTGCTGCTATATACCACCTGAGCACAGATAGTGCCACTGTACGTGTGCTCCTATATACCACCTAAACGCAGTTAGTGCCACTGTACGTGTGCTGCTATATACCACCTGAGCACAGATAGTGCCACTGTACGTGTGTTCCTATATACCACCTGAGCACAGGTAGTGCCACTGTACGTGTGCTGCTATATACCACCTGAGCACAGAGAGTGCCACTGTACGTGTGCTGCTATATACCACCTGAGCACAGATAGTGCCACTGTACGTGTGCTCCTATATACCACCTGAGCACAGTTAGTGCCACTGTACGTGTGCTGCTATATACCACCTGAGCACAGATAGTGCCACTGTACGTGTGCTCCTATATACCACCTGAGCGCAGTTAGTGCCACTGTACGTGTGCTGCTATATACCACCTGAGCACAGATAGTGCCACTGTACGTGTGCTCCTATATACCACCTGAGCACAGATAGTGCCACTGTACGTGTGCTGCTATATACCACCTGAGCACAGATAGTGCCACTGTACGTGTGCTCCTATATACCACCTGAGCACAGATAGTGCCACTGTACGTGTGCTGCTATATACCACCTTAGCACAGATAGTGCCACTGTACGTGTGCTCCTATATACCACCTGAGCACAGATAGTGCCACTGTACGTGTGCTCCTATATACCACCTGAGCACAGATAGTGCCACTGTACGTGTGCTGCTATATACCACCTGAGCACAGATAGTGCCACTGTACGTGTGCTGATATATACCACCTGAGCACAGATATGCCATACGTGTGCTGCTATATACCACCTGAGCACAGATAGTGCCACTGTACGTGTGCTCCTATATACCACCTGAGCGCAGTATGCCATGTACGTGTGCTGCTATATACCACCTGAGCACAGATAGTGCCACTGTACGTGTGCTCCTATATACCACCTGAGCACAGATAGTGCAGTACGTGTGCTGCTATATACCACCTGAGCACAGATGCCACTGTACGTGTGCTGCTGTGCTGCTATATACCACCTGAGCACAGATAGTGCCACTGCGTGTGCTCCTATATACCACCTGAGCGCAGTAGTGCCACTGTGTGCTGCTATATACCACCTGAGCACAGATAGTGCCACTGTACGTGTGCTCTATATACTATATACCACCTGAGCACAGATAGTGCCACTGTAAGTGTGCGTATATACCACCTGTGCTGCTATATACCACCTGAGCACAGATAGTGCCACTGTACGTGTGCTGCTATATACCACCTTAGCACAGATGTGCCACTGTACGTGTGCTGCTATATACCACCTGAGCACAGATAGTGCCACTGTACGTGTGCTCCTATATACCACCTAAACGCTATATACGTGTGCACCTGAGCACAGATAGTGCCACTGTACGTGTGCTCCTATATACCACCTGAGCACAGAGAGTGCCACTGTACGTGTGCTGCTATATACCACCTGAGCACAGATAGTGCCACTGTACGTGTCCTATATACCACCTGCTGCTATGTGCTGCTATACCACCTGAGCACAGATATGCCACTGTACGTGTGCTCCTATATACCACCTGAGCGCAGTAGTGCCACTGTACGTGTGCTGCTATATACCACCTGAGCACAGATAGTGCCACTGTACGTGTGCTCCTATATACCACCTGAGCACAGATAGTGCCACTGTACGTGTGCTGCTATATACCACCTGAGCACAGATAGTGCCACTGTACGTGTGCTCCTATATACCACCTGAGCACAGATGTGCCACTGTACGTGTGCTGCTATATACCACCTGAGCACAGATAGTGCCACTGTACGTGTGCTCCTATATACCACCTGCTGTGCTACGTGTGCTGCTATACCACCTGAGCACAGATAGTGCCACTGTACGTGTGCTGCTGAGCACAGATATGCCATACGTGTGCTGCTATATACCACCTGAGCACAGATAGTGCCACTGTACGTGTGCTCCTATATACCACCTGAGCACAGATAGTGCCACTGTACGTGTGCTGCTATATACCACCTGAGCACAGATAGTGCCACTGTACGTGTGCTCCTATATACCACCTGAGCACAGATAGTGCACTGTACGTGTGCTGCTATATACCACCTGAGCACAGATGTGCCACTGTACGTGTGCTGCTATATACCACCTGAGCACAGATAGTGCCACTGTACGTGTGCTCCTATATACCACCTGAGCGCAGTGTGCTGTACGTGTGCTGCTATATACCACCTGAGCACAGATAGTGCCACTGTACGTGTGCTGCTATATACCACCTGAGCACAGATAGTGCCACTGTACGTGTGCTCCTGAGCACAGATATGCCACTGTATGTGTGCTGCTATATACCACCTGAGCACAGATAGTGCCACTGTACGTGTGCTCCTATATACCACCTGAGCGCAGTGTGCCACTGTACGTGTGCTGCTATATACCACCTGAGCACAGATAGTGCAGGTGTGCTCCTATATACCACCTGTGCCACTGTACGTGTGCTGCTATATACCACCTGAGCACAGATATGCCGCTGTATGTGCTCCTACTACCTGAGCGTGTGCTGCTACAGATAGTGCCACTGTACGTGTGCTGCTATATACTGTACGTGTGCACCTGAGCACAGATAGTGCCACTGTACGTGTGCTGGTATATACCACCTGAGCATAGATAGTGCCACTGTACGTGTGCTGCTATATACCACCTGAGCACAGATAGTGCCACTGTACGTGTGCTCCTATATACCACCTGAGCATAGATAGTGCCACTGTACGTGTGCTGGTATATACTATATACCACTGTACTGTGCTGCTATATTCCACCTGCACAGATAGTGCCACTGTACGTGTGCTCCTATATACCACCTGAGCACAGATAGTGCCACTGTACGTGTGCTCCTATATACCACCTGCTATATACCTGCTATATACCACCTGAGCGCAGTTAGTGCCACTGTACATGTGCTGCTATATACCACCTGAGCGCAGTTAGTGCCACTGTACATGTGCTGCTATATACCACCTGAGCACAGATAGTGCCACTGTACGTGTGCTCCTATATACCACCTGAGCACAGATAGTGCCACTGTACGTGTGCTGCTATATACCACCTGAGCACAGATAGTGCCACTGTACGTGTGCTCCTATATACCACCTGAGCACAGATAGTGCCACTGTACGTGTGCTCCTATATACCACCTGAGCACAGATAGTGCCACTGTACGTGTGCTGCTATATACCACCTGAGCACAGATAGTGCCACTGTACATGTGCTGCTATATACCACCTGAGCACAGATAGTGCCACTGTACGTGTGCTCCTATATACCACCTGAGCACAGATAGTGCCACTGTACGTGTGCTGCTATATACCACCTGAGCACAGATAGTGCCACTGTACATGTGCTCCTATATACCACCTGAGCGCAGTTAGTGCCACTGTACGTGTGCTGCTATATACCACCTGAGCGCAGGTAGTGCCACTGTACGTGTGCTGTTATATATCACCTGAGCACATTTGGTGTCACTCCGCTTGTGCTGCTACATACCACCTGAGCACTTCAATATGTCTGGAAGGAGAACAAAGAGAGGCAGAGAGTCAGGAGGGCAAGCAGGCTCTGCATGTAGACGTTGGTCAGACATATGTCGACCTGCCATGCAGCTCGTTGGCATACACACCAGAAAGACCCACACCAAAGACAAAAGCGTACCCCCCCTTGCCCTTCTGGGACCTCCAACCCCAGTAGACCCCCAGTCCTTTCTGAAGCCTGCAGTGAAGGTGTAGAAATAGGTGTGTCACAAGCTAGTAGTAGCGGTCAATCTACTGATAGTACCAGGCAAATTTCCCTGTCCCAGCTGCTGCAGCGCCGAAATAAGTACAATCCCAGCCATCCACATGCCCAGCAGTTGAATGCTAGCTTAGCGAAATTGCTAGCACTTCAACTGCTACCTTTTCAGTTGGTAGATTCTGCCCCCTTCCGTGAGTTTGTGCAATGTGCAGTACCTCAGTGGCAAGTACCAAAACGCCACTTTTTCTCACGAGAGGCTATTCTGGCTCTCTACCAACATGTGGAAGGCAATGTCCATGCCTCGCTGGACAGGGCGGTCAGTGGTAAGGTGCATATTACCGCTGACTCATGGTCCAGCAGGCATGGACAGGGACGTTACCTGTCTTTTACGGCGCATTGGGTGACTCTGCTGGCAGCTGGGAAGGACACAGGGCAAGGTCCAGTAGTTTTGGAGGTTGTTCCGCCACCACGCCTCCAAAAAAATACTACTGCTTGTGACACACCTCTTTCCTCCACCCCCTCCTCTTCTTCTTCCTCTGTGGCCTCTTCCTGTGGGGATGTTTTCTCCGAACCAGCAGTGCTCCGTAGGCGTACGAGGGGATACGCAGGAATGCAGGCCAAGAGATGCCATGCAGTGCTAGAGCTGGTGTGCTTGGGAGACAGGAGCCACACTGGGGAAGAGATTTTCTCAGCTCTGCAGGGTCAGGCTGAGAGGTGGTTGATGCCACGCCAGCTGAATGGTGGTCAGCGATAATGGCACCAACCTCCTCTCTGCCCTGCGACAGGGGAAACTCACCCACGTGCCCTGTTTTGCGCATGTCCTCAATTTGGTGGTGCAGCGGTTCTTGGGCAGGTACCCGGGCTTGCAGGATGTCCTGAAGCAGGTCAGGAAAGTCTGTGTGCATTTTCGGAGGTCATATAATGCCACTGCTCGGCTGACTGACCTCCAAAGGGAATACAACCTGCCCAAGAACCGCCTAATTTGTGACATGCCCACCAGATGGAACTCAACGTTGGCCATGCTGCAGCAGCTGCACACGCAGCAGCGGGCCATCAATGAGTACCTGTGCCAATATGGCAGCAGAACTGGGTCAGGGCAGCTAGGTTTTTTTCCCCCACGCCAGTGGGCCTTGATTAGGGATGCATGCACTGTCCTGTCACCATTTGAGGAGGCCGCGAGGATGGTGAGCAGTGACAGTGCATGCATCAGTGAGACTGTCCCTCTTATTCACATGTTGGAGCACACGCTAGGTGGAATAATGAACAGGGCCCTTGAGGCAGAACAGAGGGAGGAAGAGGAGGACTTCCTTACCTCTCAAGGCCCCCTTTACCCAGACAGTGGTCCTGCTTGCCCACCTAGCACACAGGAAGAGGAGGAGGAGGAGGAGGAGGATTGTATCAGCAGCATGGAGGTGGAGCCTAGCACTCAGCAGCAGCAGTCTTCAAGGGATCATTTACAGTCCCAAGGAGCACGTGGGATGAGGTGCCTGTGGATCCTGTCGTCCTCAATGACCCAGAGGACTGTGGCCCGAATGCCTCAGCAAACCTACGCTGCATGGCCTCCCTGATTCTGCAAAGCCTGCGTAAGGATCCTCGTGTACGTGCTATTAAGGAGAGGGATCATTACTGGCTGGCGACTCTCCTTGATCCACGTTACAAGAGTAAGGTTGCGGACCTTATGTTGCCATAGGGAGCAGAAGATGAAACTTCTGCGGGAGGCCTTGCAGAAGGGTCTGTGCAATGCGTTCCCAGAACCGGGGGGATTACCAAAACCTGGCTCTGGACAACGTCTTGCTGAGGCTTCGGTGAGTCACAGAAGGGGCGGTGGAGAAGGTGGTCGTCTGACAGATGCGTTCAGGCAGTTTTTTAGTCCGCAGCCCCAAGGTCTGACCGGTTCCAGCAGCCATCGCCAGCGTCTGCTTTACATGGTCCGGGAATACCTAGGGGCAAGATCCGACTTGGACACCTTCCCCACCAAAAATCCTCTGGCTTACTGGGTCTTGAGGATGGATCACTGGCCAGAGCTTGCCCAGTACGCAATTAAGCTACTGGCTTGCCCTGCATCCAGTGTTCTTTCAGAACGGACATTCAGTGCTGCTGGAGGCTTTGTCACTGATCACAGGGTGCGCCTCTCCACCAGCTCTGTTGATCGACTGACCTTCATCAAAATGAATCAGGCTTGGATCAACACCATTTACCAAGCACCTGATGCTGATATTAATGAATAATATATTTTTTGTTGAAATGTCGGATCCCTTTTAGACTGCTGATGCTGAGTGACTGTCCTCTTATGCTGCTGATGGAATATCCTTCTCCTCCTCACTTTTCTTGCTGACAGCTAGTAATAAATGTTGTGTTTCTGGGCTCCGCCACCAGTGCCTAAGGCACAATTTTTCAGCCCCTGTTTAACAGGGGCGCCTAATAACTTTATACTTTGCACGTGGCTCCTTGTTGCGCTCCAATTGCAGTTATTGAGAGGGGTTGCAAGTGTTGTGTTGTGCCCAAGGCACAATTTTCCAGCCCCTGTTTAACAGGGGCGCTTAATAACAATTTTTGATGCAATAATTTGCACGTGGCTTCTTGTTGCGCTCCAATTGGAGTTATTGGAAGGGGTTGCAAGTGTTGTGTTGTGCCCAAGGCACAATTTTTCAGCCCCTGTTTAACAGGGGCGCCTAATAACAATTTTTGTTGCAATACTTTGCACGTGGCTCCTTGTTGCGCTCCAATTGGAGTTATTGGGAGGGGTTGCAGTGTTGTGTTGTGCCCAAGGCCCAATTTTTCAGCCCCTGTTTAACAGGGGCGCCTAATAACAATTTTTGATGCAATAATTTGTACGTGGCTCCTTGTTGTGCTCCAATTGGAGTTATTGGGAGGGGTTGCAAGTGTTGTGTTGTGCCCAAGGCACAATTTTTCAGCCCCTGTTTAACAGGGGCGCCTAATAACAATTTGTGATGCAATAATTTGTACGTGGCTCCTTGTTGTGCTGCAATTGGAGTTATTGGGAGGTGTTGCAAGTGTTGTGTTGTGCCCAAGGCACAATTTTTCTGCCCCTGTTTAACAGGGGCGCCTAATAACAATTTTTGATGCAATAATTTGTACGTGGCTCCTTGTTGCGCTCCAATTCGAGTTATTGGGAGGGGTTGCAAGTGTTGTGTTGTGCCCAAGGCACTATTTTTCAGCCCCTGTTTAACAGGGGCGCCAAATAACAATTTTTGATGCAATAATTTGAACGTGGCTCCTTGTTGCGCTCCAATTGGAGTTATTGGGAGGGGTTGCAAGTGTTGTGTTGTGCCCAAGGCACAATTTTTCAGCCCCTGTTTAACAGGGGCGCCTAATAACAATTTTTGATGCAATAATTTGCACGTGGCTCCTTGTTGCGCTCCAATTGGAGTTATTGGGAGGGGTTGCAAGTGTTGTGTTGTGCCCAAGGCACAATTTTTCAGCCCCTGTTTAACAGGGGCGCCTAATAACAATTTTTGATGCAATACTTTGCACGTGGCTCCTTGTTGCACTCCAATTACAGTATGTTTGAGGGGTGCCCTTTTTTCTAAAAAATTTCTTTCACACAACAATAATGGCCCCCCACCACCGCTAAAATATTCGACATGTTGCCACACAGAACTTGCGCAAGTAGCATTAATTACTTTTTTTTGGTCCTTTCATTTTGTGCAGGGACATTTCTAAACACGTGCCACTACTATAGACACCCAGCAGGTGTGATATTTAAAGGAATTTTTTTTTTCACTTTAAGCATCATTAAAATGGCTGCTCCGCAAAAAACGGACCGTTTTAAAAAAAAAAAAATCCATTGATACATGTTCCCTGGGGCAAGACCCGGGTTCTGAACGACGTTTTCCAACATTTAATTGAATTTTGGTCTTTAAAATTACCGTTTTTGAATTCTAACGTTCGGGTCCCATAGACTTCAATGGGGTTCGAAATGTTCGCGCGAACCCGCGGTCTGTTCGAACTTTCTGGTGCGAACCGAACCCGGGGGTGTTCGGCTCATCCCTAACCATAAGCACTGAACTACCAGATCAGATCACTGCCCCAGAGGAGGATACGATTTCCATGACTGACAGTAATGTAACCAGTGACCCCCATTAGCCCCATAGATGAGAAAATAGAGGAAGTAAAGGAGTCTGAGGATGAGGCGGAGAGCAACGTGTTACTGAAGAGGCTAGATGGCAGGAACAAGCTGATATGTTATATGCAGAGCAGGTCATTAGTGTCTACTTGCCATGCATTGGGGCCCTGATCCCTGATAATCCTGGTAATACAATTTCTGAGCCCAAGAAGGTACCCTGAACGTTTACTTCCTGGCCAGTGACATTTCTCACAGATTTAAAAATCATAATTTTTGTTTGCTAGAAAATGACTTAGAACCCCCAAACATTGTAAATTTTTTACAATTTGTATGTGCTGCAATTTTTTGTGTCAGATGATATTTTCTCAGTGGTTTTTCAAAATTATTTTTTTTGGAAAAAATACACTTTTATTAATCTTAGTGAACACAAACACGATAAAATACAAATTTTATTAAATATAGAAGATGATGTTACGGCAAGTAAATAGATACCAAACATGTCATGCTTTAAAATTGCACAGGCCCACGGAATGGCAACAAATTATGGAAAATGTAATTATCCATAGGCGATGACTTAAAAGCCTTTACAGGGTTTTGGTGTTAGAATTCTTCATGCTCTAACTTTCGCAGTGATACCTCACATGTGTAGTGTGATTCTCATTTACATATGTGTGTGGGATCTACGTGTGAGCACAAGGGGATGGGGCACTTTAAAATGGTTCATACTACCCAGAGGAAATCTGCATAATGATGTTCCTCAGCATTAAGACCATTGTAAATCACTTCTGCAAGGCAGTGATGAGAAAAAATGTAAACATGCCAATGCTGCAGCCACCATAATAAGTAATTTGGTAGCAGTGAAAAGGTTAAAGAGATAAACATAAGAAAATGTGCGTAATGTTCCCTAAATAGCTTCCTTTACCTTAGTGCAGTTCTCCTTCACTTACCTAATCCTTTGATTTTGCTTTTAAATGTCCTTATTTCTTCTGAGAAATCCTCACTTCCTGTTCTTCTGTCTGTAACTCCACACAGTAATACAAGGCTTTCTCCCTGAGAAAGCCTCTTGAGGGGGAGGGGGTAAGCAGGCAAGTCAAGACACTCTCTACTTTGCAGATAGAGAAAGGAGCTGTGTGTTAGTGGGCAACCTGACACACCTGCTCACCCCCTCAAGAGACTTTCTCCACACCGGGGAGGAAGCCTTGCATTACGGTGTGTAGTTACAGACAGAAGAACAGGAAGTGAGGATTTCTCAGAAGAAATAAGGACATTTAAAAGCAAAATGGAAGGATGAGGTAAGTGAAGGAGGACTGCACTAAGGTAAAGGAAGCTATTTAGGGGAAAAAATGTTTACCTTTACAACCCCTTTAAACTTACCTTTACCATTGACGTCAATGCATTTTGCCAAAATCTTCAGCTTTGTGACAGAATTTTAAATAAATTAAAACTCTATCTTTTTCTTATTCCTCGACATGACTGGATGTTTGAGAAAAAATGATATTTATCTAATTTATTACAAGTATATGACCCCCTAGTGTGCTTTTTTTTCTTTATCGAAAAATTTAAAATGCCAATATTTGCGCCTTTGTGATATTTTTGTACATTTTGCAATCAGGATAATTTGTTTGCACTCCTACTCAGCTTTCCAATTCACATTTCTTCAACATCTGTCTCCGCTGGCTCTCCTCTCTCAACAAGTTGCCTGAAATAAGTGTGGAGGAGAGCTGAAGAAGATGGTGTGAAGATCTGCTGACATTTGTCATTTTCTGTCCTATATCTCCTCTCACAGTGGTGGTTTGTTGATAAGAGATGCTGTTGGCTGATCAGAGACAGGCTGTATTTGATGCACGCTTTCTTTACTGCTAGACAGCAGTAATATTAGTTTTATTTACTATGTGATATTGCATTATTGCTGTGCTCTTTTATGTGATACAATATTACATTCATGTTCCACTGCAGAATATTTTGATGCATTAAAAATAAATGATAATCATCTGAATTTGAAACACACATATAAAGGGTTTATTATAGTTCCAGTGGGAAATATTTTCTTCATAGAAAGCTAAAATTCAGAGCTAAAGATATGAAAGTCATATTTTACAAAAAGGTTGATGGATAAGTGGTAATGCCTCCAAGCAACACAGGCGAAATGAATAGGAAATAAAGACACCATGTAGCATTCAGTGAATAATCTATAATATAGATGCATGATATTATATTGTTTTTGTTCTCATTATTATCTCATGATTATTTGCAATTGCAAACAGACTGTACATGTTCATATATACTGTGTTATTTAAAGTAAAAAAGAAAAATAATAAAAATAAAAATAAAATGTGCGTGTATATATATTAGAGCTAGGCAATTTTAGGCCAAAAAATCAGCGATACGAATCAAGTTTTTTTTTTCCACCATGGACACCACGCCGGTCCTAAATTTTTAGGCGAGGCCACGGCTTGGGCCCGCAACTCACCGCGATCCTGCGAAACGATATGAATCGATTTGACCTTGCAACTCAATTCAAGATTACATTTTTTTTCCCATCCCTAGTATATATATATACCGGTATTTTTCGGACCATAAGACGCACCTGACCATAAGACGCACCTAGGTTTTAGAGGAAGAAAATGAGTAAAAGAAAGATTCTGACCCAAATGGTGTACTGAAATATTTAATAAAATGTAACAGAACAATATTTTAACCATTATTTTACCATAATATCCAGTATTCAGTTACCAAGTACTGTAAGTGTACTACCGTATATGCTGTACTTTCAGATGCTATGCTACAAGTGTAATATCGCACTGCATAAGCCACTCGCTTATTACGATATTTAAAAGCAAGAGTCTGACTATTTAATTAGATGGACACTTGTATTCTTTATATTTATACTGGTAAATGTTTTTTGGTATTACAATATACTGTACATAATATGCTGAAAAGTCTGCTGATAACTTTACTGCCAGTGCTAGTTATTTTTGCCTCTAGGGTGACATGCCTTGCAAATTAGGAATCCATCAGTTGTCTCCTTCTGCTGGGTTCAGTAGAGGGTAACACACTCATTCATACGCTGTATCCAGAAGCTTGTGAGGTAGTGACCAATGAGCGCTCACTATATTGGTCAGCTGACTTGGGATTACAGCCGAGTCCACGGAGCAACACGTAATGACGGCGTGTGGGCGTACCTCCGTGCACTGGACCTGCTGCTTCTTCCTCATAGGCCGCCCCCCTTCCCTTGCTGTGATAGCCGTACATGCCGATGTACCGTAAATGCTGCTGTGACAAAAAACGGTATACCGCCGTGGACACTGACACCATAAGCCTGCTGCCTGCCAGCTGCGGACATGTTCTGTGACCACCAATGCCCCGGTATGTTAAATGGCGGAGACGGGGGGGGCCTGTTCATTCACTATTCGGACTATAAGACGCACAGACATTTCCCCCCATACATTTGGGGGAAAAAAGTGCGTCTTATAGTCCGAAAAATACGGTACATACTAAATTACCAAAAGTTTTGGGGCACCTGTCTTTACACACACATGAACTTTAATGGCATCCCAGTCTTATTCCGTAGGGTTCAATATTGAGTTGGCCCACCCTTTGCAGCTATAACAGCTTAAACTCTTCTGGGAAGGCTGTCTACAAGGTTTAGGAGTGCGTCTATGGGAATGTTTGACCATTCTTCCAGAACTGCATTTGTGAGGTCAGGCACTGATTTGGACAAAAAGGCCTGGCTTGCAGTCTCTATACAAATTCATCCCAAAGGTGTTCTATCAGGTTGAGGTTAGGACTCTGCGCAGGCCAGTCAAGTTGCTCCACCCCAAACTCGCTCATCCATGTCTTTATTGACCTTGCTTTGTGCACTGGTGCAAGGTCATGTTAGAAGAAGAAGGGGCCACCCCCAAACTATTCCCACAAAGTTGGGAGCTCTAAATTGTCCAAAATGTCTTGGTATGCTGACACCTTAAGAGTTCCCTTCATTGGAACCAAGGGGCCAAACCCAACCCCTGAAAAACAACCCCACACTATAATCCCCCCCCCCCCCATCAAATGATTTGGACTTGTGTACAAAGCAAGGTCCATAAAGACATGGATGAACGAGTTTGGGGTGAAGGAACTTGACTGACCTCCATCGGACCAAAATCCGATCAGACCAGAACGCGGTGATGTAGAACACAACGACGTGCTGAAAAAACAAAGTTCAATGCTTCCAAGCATGCGTCGACTTGATTCTGAGCATGCGCAGGTTTTTGCTCTGATGCTTTTGTGTACTAACCATCGAATCTGTCTGACAGACAGGCATGTTTTAAAACTTTGGTCCGACAGACAACGGTCTGATGGGCCGTACACACCATCGAACTGGTCCGATGAACTGGTCCGATGAAACTGGTCTTAAGACCAGTTTCATCAGACCGGTCTTATCGTATGTACAAGGCCTGATAGCTGCAAAGGGTGGGCCAATTAAATTTTGAACCCTACAGACGAGGACCGGGATTGCAATAAAGTTCATGTGCGTGTAAAGGCAGGTGTCCCAATACTTTTGGTAATATAGTGTATACAGTGTATATATATATATATATATATATATATATATATATATATATATATATATATACTTTTTATATATACTTTATATTTGGCATATGAGAAAATCGTCTATAGGGGATGCTCTGTCACATGTGTTAAACATAATAATTATACAGGGAGTGCAGAATTATTAGGCAAGTTGTATTTTTGAGGATTAATTTTATTATTGAACAACAACCATGTTCTCAATGAACCCAAAAAACTCATTAATATCAAAGCTGAATATTTTTGGAAGTAGTTTTTAGTTTGTTTTTAGTTTTAGCTATTTTAGGGGGATATCTGTGTGTGCAGGTGACTATTACTGTGCATAATTATTAGGCAACTTAACAAAAAACAAATATATACCCATTTCAATTATTTATTTTTACCAGTGAAACCAATATAACATCTCAACATTCACAAATATACATTTCTGACATTCAAAAACAAAACAAAAACAAATCAGTGACCAATATAGCCACCTTTCTTTGCAAGGACACTCATGCAGCCTGCCATCCATGGATTCTGTCAGTGTTTTGATCTGTTCACCATCAACATTGCGTGCATCAGCAACCACAGCCTCCCAGACACTGTTCAGAGAGGTGTACTGTTTTCCCTCCTTGTAAATCTCACATTTGATGATGGACCACAGGTTCTCAATGGGGTTCAGATCAGGTGAACAAGGAGGCCATGTGATTAGTTTTTCTTCTTTTATACCCTTTCTTGCCAGCCACGCTGTGGAGTACTTGGACGCGTGTGATGGAGCATTGTCCTGCATGAAAATCATGTTTTTCTTGAAGGATGCAGACTTCTTCCTGTACCACTGCTTGAAGAAGGTGTCTTCCAGAAACTGGCAGTAGGACTGGGAGTTGAGCTTGACTCCATCTTCAACCCGAAAAGGCCCCACAAGCTCATCTTTGATGATACCAGCCCAAACCAGTACTCCACCTCCACCTTGCTGGCGTCTGAGTCGGACTGGAGCTCTCTGCCCTTTACCAATCCAGCCACGGACCCATCCATCTGGCCCATCAAGACTCACTCTCATTTCATCAGTCCATAAAACCTTAGAAAAATTAGTCTTGAGATATTTCTTGGCCCAGTCTTGACGTTTCAGCTTGTGTGTCTTGTTCAGTGGTGGTCGTCTTTCAGCCTTTCTTACCTTGGCCATGTCTCTGAGTATTGCACACCTTGTGCTTTTGGGCACTCCAGTGATGTTGCAGCTCTGAAATATGGCCAAACTGGTGGCAAGTGGCATCTTGGCAGCTGCACGCTTGACTTTTCTCAGTTCATGGGCAGTTATTTTGCGCCTTGGTTTTTCCACACACTTCTTGCGACCCTGTTAACTATTTTGAATGAAAAGCTTGATTGTTCGATGATCACGCTTCAGAAGCTTTGCAATTTTAAGAGTGCTGCATCCCTCTGCAAGATATCTCACTATTTTTGACTTTTCTGAGCCTGTCAAGTCCTTCTTTTGACCCATTTTGCCAAAGGAAAGGAAGTTGCCCAATAATTATGCACACCTGATATAGGGTGTTGATGTCATTAGACCACACCCCTTCTCATTACAGAGATGCACATCACCTAATATGCTTAATTGGTAGTAGGCTTTCGAGCCTATTCAGCTTGGAGTAAGACAACATGCATAAAGAGGATGATGTGGTCAAAATACTCATTTGCCTTATAATTCTGCACTCCCTGTATATTGTATGTAAACTTACAATTATTTAATTATTTATTGTAAAGAAAACATTGTCAAATGCATATTAAGGTTGGAGTAACATGCCTCCCAAGTTATAATAGATTTAAATGGCCATAATAGGTAAAATAAGCATTTACATTACACAAATGCACAAATGTGAAAGATGGTAGTCCGCAGCCTGGAACAACTAGATCTTAGTCCTTTCACCAAGGCTACACCTCTTAATAAGAGAGCCTACATAGCAAAGCTCACATTTGTTTGCAGTTGTATGCAGCCTGAGGAATTTTTCATTATTGATGCCGATACTCAGTTTCATGTATATATGTACATCTTTTGGCTATTTAGATAACACTTTTCTATCTTGGGGGCAGAGTGATATTTTATATGTTTTAGATGGGTATGCGTGTCATTATTTGTTTTTTTAATATGTTTTTTATGGTTCAATTTTATTACGGTTGTGGCTCTGAGACACAATAGTTTAGGCTATTGCCTACACTTGTATCTCATTTGCCTTCACACAAAGGGTTATAATTTAGAGGTTAGCTAGACCTTTTATTTACACTATATATATATATATATATATATATATATATATATATATATATACTGTGTATATATTATTATTATTATACAGGACTTATATAGCGCCAACAGTTTATGCAGCACTTTACAACATAAAAGGGAGACAATACAGTTATAATACAATAAAATACAAGAGGATTAAGAGCTTACAATCTAATATATATATATATATATATATATATATATATATATATATATATATATATATATATATAAAATAAATTGGTTTGATATACTAGTATCAAAGTATTAAAGGCTGTTCATGCTCAAAGTGAATATTCACTTGTCAAAGTAAATGTTGATAAATAATGTGAGGATGTATTCATCTTGAATACTCAATCATACGTGGGAGAAATATAAATCAACAGGATTTTTGCTATACATGATTGGATATTCAAAGGTAACACAGCTTCACCTCATTTACCAACATTTACTTTGCATAGGGAATACATGCTTTTCCAAGTGAATGATCTCTTCTCTACTCTACTCTACTTTAGTAAATCAAGTTCATTGCTGCCAGATCGTTGATAGGAGGGATTAATTGCGAACATTAGACCTAGTTGTATTTGCTGTAGTCCTAATGAACCAACCAAAGAAATGCAACACATTTCTATCTAGGCTAGGCCAAAAAAAATATTTTCAGTATGATTATGTAGTGCAACTTGGATTTTATTTTATTACTTGTACTTTTATATGTATAATGCTGGCCATTTACGCATTGCTTTATATATATATTGTACATTCGTATCAGTTCCTGACCTCAAGGAGCTTACAATCTAAGGTCCCTAACTTACATTCATACATACTAGGGTTAATTTAGACAGGAGCACTTAACCTACCAGCATGTCTTTGGAGAGTTGGAGGAAACCAAAGTACCCAGGCTGGTTGTGCAATGGTTGGGATTAAAACTGACAACCCTTGTGCTGCCAGGCAGAAGTGCTAACCAATTAGTTACTGTGTTGCCAATGACCTTGGATGTCGTTTGCATGTTCTATGGGGGCATAATCCAGCTGGAATCACACCAAAGTAGTACAGGAACCTTTTCCAAAATTGCACTGTGGTGAGTTGCATTGATGTACATTATATGGGCAGCACTAAAAATGTATTATTTGTTAATAGAGCCTTAAAGCAACCCAAACATTATCAAGCATTGATAGCATTGATAGCAATGTTTTAGTGGATTGATGATACATGGACATTATTTGAAGGGATTAATATATTGATGAGATAAGATTTTATGTCACATGATTATGTTGGTAGTGCTTTGCGCTGCATTTAGGAATTATTTAAGAATAACACCAGAGTTTAAAAATTCAGACACAGGGGGTGCATGTCAGCAACAGTAGCTAGTAGAAATAGAGTAAAATAAAATGGTACTGTACTTGGATGTTAGCACGATGGCCAGTTCAAAAGAAATTATTATAATAATGCTTGGGGTTAGGTGGTCTGTGGGGTGGGAGTAAAGTACTTAAGGCTGCTGTCCTCAGTGCAGTATCACAGGGGGGAACTTTTAATAAAGGGTTTAAAAACACTTAAAGGTTTAAAAGGAATATGCTGCCTTCCACATATGTAGACCTCAGTCCTGAATTCTCTGTCCTGCGTGTACTGCCTGGATCTGGTCTCTGGTCCTTGACGTCAGCGGATGGACAGGGGCACGAAGAGAGTGAAAACAATACAGGCTATGCAACTCGGAGCTCACTGCTCCTTTAAAGGCCCAGGCCTCTGAAGGAGCAGTAAGCTCCGAGCGCATAACCTCTATTGTTTTTACCCTCTTCCTGTATACCTGTGTTCATCCGGTGACGTCATTTCTACCCACGTTCTACGTTGGTTTCACTTTTTGGTGCCAACAGGACATCTATGGGACCTGCAACTGGACGATTATCCCTGCGGATGGCACTATACCGAAGGACTGATTGGGACAGACAGAACCTCTATTACCTGTTACCTGTTACCTGTTTCTATCTACTCACCATGAACCAGATCGAAGCGGTACCTGCAGGACAGAGAATCTAAGGCTGAGATACATAGAATGTGGAAGGCAACATATTTTAAATCCTGTAAGTGTTTTTAATCCCTTTATTAAAAGTCCCCCCTGCGATACTGCACTTAGTGGCAGTCCCCTTTCTTATTTTTTAAGGAATTCTTTAAGGAAGACGTTTTAGATAAATAGAGGTTATCTAAAGCCCGACACACATGGGCCGAATGTCGGGAGACATTTGCCGGTCTGTGTGTATGATGAATCTGTCCGACAGAAACTGGCTGTTTGGCCAGCTTCTGTTGGACATGCATGCTGGAAAACCAGCAGCCGACCGATTCCCGAGCAGCACTCTCACCCAATGGTGGAGAGCTCTGATCAGAGTGTTCTAGGGGGGGCGGTCCCCATATCAAAACACAATAGCTCAGCAGGGGAGATCGCTGTGCTAACTTTACATAGTTACCCGCTGGGTTGAATGGAAAAAAATGAATAGTGTGTACCAGGTTTAGGAGTTGATTTAATAAGATGCTGCAAGGTAACCTGTATGAGCCAATTAGAATAGACTGCAGCCTGGTTACTTTGAAATCATGTACTTTATACACAAACCTTTTGCCATATCAATGACACCTGATCATTATACAGCAAAAGCTTGTTACTGATTGGCTTCTGTGGTTATACAGTAAATTTAAACATGCATGCTTTTATTTATAGCACATAATTGTTATTCAAGTTAATAAAAGCTGCCAGTCTTTCAGGCTTCATAAACTGAAATTATTTGGCAACCATGCACAGTTTGCAGCATTTAGTAAACAGTATCTGAAGATACATTATAAGTATGCTTGTTTCTACATTCCTCAAAATGCATTTGCTTGTTATAAAGCAAATGTAATGCTTTCTCTGCAGTTTGCTGTAGCCCAAGATTGACAGCTTCTGATGTATTCATCCCCACTCTGAAGCACCTGGCTTAGTTTGTATCATTCTTAATAATTTCATAGACAACAATGGGGCCACTGTACTGAGTGGCATATCCTTCCTATTAATACATTCCCTGTCAATGGTATGAATAATGTCTCTGTAGATCCAGGAATGATCTGACATGTAAAGTATTATCTGTACTGTAGGTGATATTTCTAGTTTACATACCACAATTTATAACAAGCAAGAAAAGGTGGATGATCAATTATGAACCAGTGAATTAACGTGAACCTGAAATAGACCTGTGCTAACTTGCATGGCTTTGGAATGCCAATTTTTACTGTTAACACATTGCTGAATTTACTGGTGGTGATATATGGCCTAACTTCTGGGTTATTATTTTCAAAACAAGAAAAGTATTTCATATAAATAACATCACTTTAAAGTTTTTGGAGGATTGATTGGGTATAATTTTCTTTTGTGCAGGTGATTTTACAACTTTGTTAAACTGGTTTCAGGTTTAGTGTAGTTCACAAGCTTTGAGTATGTTTATTTATCTCATTATTAAAAAAAGCTTTTTTATGAAAAATAAATAAATCACATCTACTTTTGATTGTTTCATGTGGAGTCAAATCTCTTAGCAAAGAAAATACTTATTCAATATTATCAGGGATGAGCAGGGCAATTTCAGTGAAAGTGATCTTGCCACAAAATTACTAATATTGCTTATCAAGCTGCTTATGGGAAATTTGCTTGGGAATTATTTTTTTGGGGGGTTTGCACATAGAGTAGCTGAGTGTATTTCATTTTGTTTTTGTATTTGTGTGTTTTTTTTGTTTTATGCATTTAATCATTATTTGTATACTGTTGTAATTTAATTTTTATTTTTTTTACTTTTTTTACTGTCTGTGTTTTACTTATTAAAAAAAAGGGGGGTTCCATGGTTACTAGCAAAAAGGGTCCATGATAACAAAAAAAAAAAAAAAAAAGCTTTGGTAAATCCCAGGAGCCATTTAAGGCCTATTGCACCCTTCGGCCTCGTACACACATCCGAGGAACTCGTCGGGCGAAACACATCATTTTCCTCGTCGAGTTCCTTGTTAGGCTTGTCGAAGAACTAGACAAGCTTGCTTTGCGTACACACGTTAAAGACCAAATCTCCTCATTCTCAAACGCGGTGACTTCAACACATACAACGGCAGGGGCTGCTTTTGCTAATCTCATGTTACTGCGTGTTAGGAAAAAGTTTGGTAAGAGACATTTGCACTTTTCAGTCTGTTACAGCGTGACAAATGTGCTATTTCAATTACAAACGCTACTTTTACCAAAGGTGCACGGGTTTCTTAGCATACACACGCTCGAGTTTCTCGTCGAAAAGCAGCCCGACGAGGAACACGACCAGCCAATTTGACTCCCATTGAGGAAAAAGAGAACTTGCTCTCTTTTTTGCTCGTCGAGTTCCTCGACAGTTTCCTCGATGAAAAAGCTCCCCCACCAAGTTTCTTGATGGATTCTGCCGAGGAAACCGGTCGTGTGTACGAGGCCTCAAAGACCCCCAAAACCAACTTAACTTTGGCTTTTCTATTTCTCCAAAATGGCAAACTTTCCCAAAAATCTTGGATTTTTGATGAAACTTTTGGGAATAAATAAAAGCATGTGAATTTTTCTCTGATGAATTAAAATGTACTAAATGCACCTTAAACACTATAAAGCTGTATACACACGATCGGTTTGTCCGATGAAAAAAGACTGATAGACTGTTTTCATCAGACAAACCGATCGTGTGTGAGCCCCATCGGTCTTTTTTTCATCAGTGTAAAAGATAGAACATGTTATACATTTTTCCTATGGATAAAAAAAGCGAAATTCCGATCGTCTGTGTGGAACTCCATTGGAGAAAAATCCACGCATGCTCAGAATGAAGTCGACACGTGCTCGGAAGCATTGAACTTCATTTTTTTGGGCTCGTAGTAGTGTTTTACGTCAACGTGTTTTGTCACGGTCGGAATTTAGTATAATAGTGTGTATGCAAGACTGATGAAAGTCAGCTTCATATGCGACAAAAAAAATCCATCGAATTTGATTCCATCAGAAATCCGATCGTGTGTACAGGGCATAAGTGTATCAAATTATTTTAAATTTCAGAACACACAATTTTTTATTTATTTTTGTGACAAATGTACTTACCACTACCATTATATCAAATTTTAGACTTTTGTACATTTACTTTTTTTTTACATAACTTTGTGAATTATACATAGGAATTAATATGGAGAACATTTAATCCATTTTAGATCACATTTACATTTCATTGTAAACAGAGCATTTTTTTGCATTTTTATATAAATATAATATTTACATTATGTATTAATTAATTAATAGGAGCAATGCAATCATTATATTTACTCTTTTGCTTAAGGAGTCATTCCTACAAGGGTCTGGCTTCAGTAAAAAAAAATATATTTACCTGACTTAAAAATGTATGAAGAGGGGAAAAAGTATAACACATAAAGTAAAAGTAGCAAGAAAAAGTAGTTGTGCTAAAACTGTAATAACATATAAAAAAATATATAAATTTTGGGTTTTTTTAAAGGCTCAAGCTTTATATTACTATTTAAAATGTCCTTAAACATTATTGAGCATTTGACCAAAACACAGGTTTGTTGGACCAGCATAATATGACTGTTTTGGTAATAAGCCCCTTAATGCATACAATATTATCTTCTTTGCAAATTAAATGCATCTAGATTTTTGCATATATGCTTTCCTACATTTTATCAAGTAGTTTTTTTAGTTCATTTAGGAAAGCAGTGGTAAATTGCAAAAAGTTTCACTATACTTAATATTGGCAATGCTTCTCTTTTATGTTCACAACATATCCAAGATTTTATTGGACTTCTCTCTTATCTAACACTTAGATATTATTGGTGTGGATTTACTAGAGGAATAGAGGCTGCTTCCCCTTCAAAGTATATGTTCACTTTTCATTGTCAATGTTAATAAATCCCATGCCCAATCATGTGCTAGCAAAAATCCTGTTTTTATCCTTTACCTCACACATGATTGGGTAATCAAAGTGAACACAACTTCACCTTATTGATACTGCAAATTATACATTGACTTTGCTACATGAACAGCCTCTACTCCCTTTAGTGAATTATTCCTATTGGATTCAGGTATATAAAATGTACATGATTTAAATATATTTTTTTTGATTTTACCTTTCATTTAAATGCACACTAATCTACAAAATCAGAAAAAAAAAGTCAATTCCATTAATAAGAATAAAGCAAGTATTTTACAATGTGCCCAAATCAACTGATAATTAGCATATATTTTTTTAGCAAATAATAAAGTATGCAAGCTACCCTCAACTCTCTGAAAGCTTTTCAGCATAAGCGCTCTATAAACAAACTTTAAATGACTCTTGTGGATTTATCTTTGTTTTTTTTCTGCTTTCTTTTTGTCTGTTATGCTAATTAGATTTGAATACAATCTCACCTTAAGGGAATTACAGGGAAAACCCAGAAGCTGATTCCTTACTTAGCATCAGTAACAAGATGGTCCCTTGCTGCTCAGTGGAAAGAAAAAAAAGCGTCCCTAAACTATTCACAGTAATATATTGATTAAACCTAATTCCTGGATTAGGAACATCAAGAATCAGCTAGATTAAAGCATGGCCTCTTTTACAAACAAAGGCACCTTTCAGTTTTTTTTCTGTTTTCATGATCTCTTTCAACATATCCCTAAAATACTGATAGAGGTAGAAAATTGTCTCCTATGCTTTCTACTTGTATTTGAATAATTAATGGATTTATCAGTATTATCAGTCGGCTAATAATTTAAAAGGTAGTAATAGAAGTGTGTTGGTATAGGTTGGAATTGTTGGACAAATAAAATATAAATATTACAATGCATACATAAATATATATATCTTTTTTTATTATTTTTTAAACTGTAATATATATATATATATATATATATATATATATATATATATATATGTGTGTATATATATATATATATATATATATATATATATATATATATATATACATACATTTTTATGTATGCATAGGAATATTTATCTTTCATTCGTCCAACATTTCCAACCTATACCAACACTCTTCTATTACTAGCTTTAAAATTATTAGCCGACTGATAATACTGATAAATCCATCAATTATTAACATACAAGTAGAAAGCATAGGAGACAATTTTCTACCTCTATCAGTAGTTTTAGGGATATGTTGAAAGAGATCATGAAAACAGAAAAAAAAAACATATTTTATTTTTTACTTTAATATCTATATCTATATCTATATATATCTATCTATATATATATATATATATATATATCTATATATATATATATATATCTATATATATATATATATATATATATATATATATATATATATATATATATACAGAGAGAGAGAGAGAGAGAGAGAGAGAGAGAGAGAGAGAGAGAGAGAGATAATAATTACAGTTTTAAAAAAATAAATAAAAAATATATTTATTTATATTATAGTAAAAAAAAGGAAATAATGAAAAAAAATATATATATAATAAATTGTGTGTGTGTGTGTGTGTGTTTACCTGCATGTGCACATATAGAAATATCTAAATATCCAAATGAAATGAAGAAAATATAATCATGCTGAAGAGAAGAACAGAACTATGGTGCAGAAGTGACGATGCACCTTTTGCTTTTAATACTCTTAGATAAAATTGCTAAGACTAATTTTCTACTAGAAAGCTATGGCTGCTCTTCCCAACATTCTTCTACTATAAACCTGTATTCCATGACAATATGACATGGAGCGTGCTACTTTCCATAAATCTGTTTAAACAAAAGAGGTAATTTGTGAAAGATATCTACATATGCTGACACTTCACCACATGCAACTTAGAAAGAGTTTGGCTATTGGGTGTTACATTTAACCATCTGTAACATTCTATATAATATTTATTTTCATATAAAAAAAATAATATAACTCAGTGCACTATCTATCTATCTATCTATCTATCTATCTATCTATCTATCTATCTATCTATCTATCTATCTATCTCTATCTATCTATCTATCTATCTATCTATCTATCTATCTATCTATCTATCTATCTATCTATCTATCTATCTATCTATCTATCTATCTAATCTATCTATATCCTCTATCTATCTATCTATCTATCTATCTATCTATCTATCTATCTATCTATCTATCTATCTATCTATCTATCTATCTATCTATCTATCTATCTATCTATCTATCTATCTATCTATCTATCTATCTATCTCTGACCTTCCTTTACTTTGTAAAAGAGAAAATATGCGTGTCTGGTTGTGTGGATAGAGGGACATGGGCTGGATAATGTGGCTTGACTACTGTTTTGTAAACTCTCTAGAACCGTATACTGTAGTTCTAATCATATTACTTCAGATATGAACCAGACTTTATGTCTCGACATGATGAACATCAGCATTTTAACCACATGAGATGCTGTCTGCAGACATACCTTTTCCACATAACAGAATGTTCAGATCACTTTCCTTTTCTTTTGACTCAAAGACATTTTCTTTTTTTCTTTTTTTTTAATGTTGTCTCATTAATTTTTGCAACAGTTTTTATTTTGGTAACAATGCCGCTAATGCTAAAAAGCAAATATAGTCCTTTTTTGGCTTTATAAATTAGTATACAAATACCAAGCTAACAATTTGGGCTTTGATTTTTATGTACTATTTTATCAGTGTTAATTGATACTTGGCTAGGTAATTCACTTCACTACATTATTATTATTATTATACAGGATTTATATAGCGCTAACAGTTTGTGCATGAGTCGCTGTTCTTTGGATTAAGTATGTACATTTTGTATTAACTAATTTGATCCAGAATTCGACTTGCTAAAACACGCTAAAGGACATTTGTGAAATAAAGCCAAGGGCAACATCTTCTTGGTTTTGTATATTTTACTACTTTGTATGTTATTCACAGAACCAAATTACTCTTTCTAGTCATTTCTCTAGGATTGTAAGATTATAGATTTCCATTTTACACCCATAAGGCCAGCATAGTTTATACATTAGTTTACTTCCTTGGTTCATATATAACACACTAGTTTGGGGTAATAACACATTAGTTTATCTTCATTTTGCCATAGTTTAAAGTACAAGGAACTACTTTGATCCTTAATGTTGTATCATGGCAATTATCCTTTAAAAGTAAGCCATTTCCCTGTTTTAATAAAGTTAAAAAGATTATTTATAACATTGTTAGTTTTTTTTAAATTATTATTATTGTTTTACAAATAAACATTCCATGCGGGGTAATTCCATGTGCAGGTCTGTGTAGTTCATACTGGGCTGTCTAAAAAAGAAAACCAAAGCACTTGCTCTTAACTTGCTGACTCCTCCTGCAGACTAGAGATCTAGAAGCCATTTCTGCCTAAAGCCTAATACACATGGGCCGAATGTTTGACGACATTGTCCAGTTCAACAGAAACCAGCCGAAATTTGGCCTGTGTGTACCACAGCCAGTTAGACAGAAGTCGGCAGATCTCACTGTGACCTGTGTGCTGCTCAGGCTCGATCATTATGAGGAGTAGTGTGGGTAATGCTGCATCACTGCAGGTGTGCCAGCAAGAGATGGAGCTCGTCCCAGCTCCTGTAGTCACTGGAAGCAAGAGAGGAGTGTGGCTAGTGTCGCACACACATTCACAACGTCTTATGGTGGTATAAGAGGCACAACCTCAACCTGGGTTCCCACCAGACCACGCCCCCAACATGTTTCACTCCGCCCCTGTCCATGCAGCTGACTTCTGTCGATGGGGCATGACCAAAAAAGGTCTTCTGAACGGCTTCCGATCAGCACTCTCAGCCAATTGCTGGGGGGGGGGGCTCCTCTGTAAAAAAAACAATAGCATGGCAGAAGAGATTGCTGTGCTAACATTGCTATCATTTTTTTCAATCAGCCCTGCTGTGTCCTAGGCTTGAAGAAAAGGGGAGATGTGTCCAAAATTTGAATCATTCAGTTGTGTGTATAACCTGAACTCCTTGAATTCAGGTCAGTACAGTACAGCAATAAACTAAGGGCCAGATTCAGCAAAGGTTACGCTGGCGGATCGAGTGATCCGCCAGCGTAACAGTGGCTTTGAGCCGGCGTTTCTGTTTTCTGTAACCAGAAAACAAGAAACGCCGGGTTGAAGTTCCGATGCGGTGAGCGTAACTGAGTTTCGCCATCGCATCGTTACTTCAACTTAAAAATGGCGCCGGGGGCGTTCCCGCCGATTTACGCTCAAAAAATATGTTAATGAGCGGAAATCGGCAATTCACGATCGAAATCCGGCGCGACGCAGTGACGTTACGACGTTTCCGGACGGGATACGCGGCGCATAGTTATACCTACATGGGGCTGGCGTATCCTATGTTAGGTATAGGCGTCGTCATCGCGTCGGGAAAAAAAAAAAAAAACGTCGCTTGCGTAAAACGGTCATGAATGGGAATGTGACGTCATTGACGTTCATTCACAGATTTTGGAGCATGCGCACGGGGATGTTTTGACACTCGACGCATGCGCAGTACGTCGGCGGCGGGATCGCGCGTAGTTAGCATACTACACGCCCCGTACCCGCCCAATTTGAATTCCGCCGGCTCATTTGTGATGCGCTGCCGCAACTTTAGGAGCAAGTGCTTCATGAATGACAGCACTTGCTCCTAAAAAATCGGCAGCGCAACGCAAATGAGAAGCGTTACTCCAGAGCAAAGATGCTCTGGACTACGTGAATCTGGCCCAATGTGTCCAAAACTCTGGAGTAGGGATGAACTTCGAGTTCGAGTCAAACTCATGTTTGACTTGAACATTGCTAAATAGCGAACAATTTGGGGTGTTCGCCGCAAATTCGAAAGCCACAGAACACCCTGGAAAAGTCTATGGGAGAAATCTAAAGTGCTAATTTTAAAGGCTTATATGCCAATTATTGTCATAAAAAGTGTTTGGGGACTCGGGTCCTGCCCCAGGGAACATGTATCAATGCAGTGAGCAGTGATTTTAATAATGCTTAAAGTGAAACAATAAAAGTGAAATATTCCTTTACATTTCATACCTAGAGTGTGTGTGAAGTATGCCTGTAAAGCGGTGCTTGTTTCCTGTGCTTAGAACTGTCCCTGCACAAAGTGTAATTTCTGAATGATAAAAATCACTGCTCCCGAAAAAAAAAAAAAAAAATTTTTTTTTAACCTTTTTTGCATTGATACATGTCCCCAGGGGCAGGATCCGGGTCCCCAAACACTTTTTTAGGACAATAACTTGCATATGAGCCTTTAAAATTATCACTTTAGATTTCAAACGTTCATGTCCCATAGACTTTAATGGGGTTCTAAAGTTCACACTTTTGGTCTGTTCACAGGTTCTGGTGCGAACCGAACGGGGGGGTGTTCGGCTCATCCCTACTCTGGAGTACCAGACTTGCAAATGTATGAAGAGGGAAAATATATAACACACACTTTTATAAAGTAAATGTAGCAAGAAAAAGTATTTGTGCTAAAACTGCCATAAAATTTAAAAATTATATATAGGGACAATTTATTAAAAAGGAGAAGCTTTATATTAGTCTTGCAAACTTTGCTCAACACTTTGCTTAAACTTTGCTTAAAAAAACTTCAAGGCTCAAGTCCTGCGGGAACGCGTGGGAACGGAGTTCCTGCACTTTTTTCACAGCAGGAACTCAGTTCCCTTTGCAGGACTAGAGCAGCCAAGAGCAGCCGAGCCGCCCGAGCCAACCCTTCACTAAGCGGCGATGCCCAGCTCGAGTCACTGTCAGGGGCAGGCGAACCTTAGTAATGCTTTATGTTACTGGCCGCTTCCTGTATATTGATTCATCGGGTAGTGTGCGGGTATTCCGTCACTTCCTCGATGCCGCAATGTCTCCTGGGAGTTTTTGTCATTGTTTCCAGGAGACATTGCGGAGGTCTGCCACAAGTTATCGCAGGATTTAGAAAGAACTTGCTTATGAGCGTATAATTTTTTTTTTTTGTAGGTGAGTGGATCTTGGGAGTTCACACACTATTTTTTCCAGGAATTGACCCCTGAATAACTTATATAGCTATGAAAAAAATTAGGGTAAGAGATTGGGATTGAGATTAAAGGAAAGTGGGGGGGCTATATTATGTATCGTGCTGTCATTGTTAATTAGCCTGCAAAATCTCATCTTGTTATTTTGATGCAACACAAATGAAGAGGAATATGTATTTTTTTTTATATTTCACCTAATTCATGTGCTTAAAGCTAAAACCTTAAACTCCTGTAGTGCCTGTAGTTTAGTTAGTGCAATTCAAAACCAATGACTATCCTACTATCGAAAACATATTTTTGTTTGGTTTTGCACATTCCAATTTAATTAAAGCTATAGAAAGTGTTCTAAAATGATAAAACTAGGTAAGATCCATGGCAGCTATCAAGGTGAAGAACCATAAAGATTTTCAGGGTTTTTGAGCATTTCCTTGTATTACTATGTATATAAATAACACTATTATTTGGACCGGATTCAAGCATACTGGTTTGTGAAACAAGTGGAAATCACATGACACTTCATATAAGATTGAAAGTTAACAACTAGATATTTCCATGCAGTTCTATTAAACGCGCTGAAGGTAGATAGATGATTGTTCAGTGACATCTGATGCATTTTATGGTTAGAAGTGAATTTTAACTGCAAAATGTGTCAGATGTGATTGCGCAATTATCTATATTCTACGTGAGCTGCAGGTATTAAATACAAAGTTACGTTTTCCATTTCTTATTAACCAGGGATGTTCTGATTGGGTATATTTTATCGACGATTGGAAGGACATGAACCTGCATACTGTAAATATCAAGTGCATCTACTGTATCTATCTATCTATCTATCTATCTATCTATCTATCTATCTATCTATCTATCTATCTATCTATCTATCTATCTATCTATCTATCTATCTATCTATCTATTTATCTGTCTATCTGTTTATCTATCTATCTATCTATCTATCTATCTATCTATCTATCTATCTATCTATCTATCTATCTATCTATCTATCTATCTATCTATTTATCTGTCTATCTGTTTATCTATCTATCTATCTATCTATCTATCTATCTATCTATCTATCTATCTATCTATCTATCTATCTATCTATCTATCTATCTGTCTATCTGTCTGTCTATCTATCTATCTATCTATCTATCTATCTATCTATCTATCTATCTATCTATCTATCTATCTATCTATCTATCTATCTATCTATCTATCTATCTATCTATCTATCTATCTATCTGTCTATCTATCTGTCTGTCTGTCTGTCTGTCTATCTATCTATCTATCTATCTATCTATCTATCTATCTATCTATCTATCTATCTATCTATCTATCTATCTATCTATCTATCTACACTTTATCTGTAAAGCTGCTGATTTCTAGCACACCTATGCACACAGGTCAGAGACATATGCTCACACATCCATCCATACGCACATGAGCCCAGACCCACACATCTGTGTAAAATACATATCAGGTTATAAAACGGTTAATGTTTTTCCATTCCTACACCTTTAGTACTAAGTTTTCTTGGAAACCTGAAACAGTGCTTTTAATTTAATCACAAATGATATCATCACAGCGTAAAACTTGTTTTTATTATTTCTGCAGATGAGCAAATCTGGACAGTTTTACAGCGTTTCCTTGAGACGTCTTGCCTGGCCTCATGGATTTAATATTTGGCGAATCTGACCAACTTCCTTCAAAACAAAGTAAGCATTTGACTTTTTAAGTTGCTTTGATTTATCTGTGATATCTCAGTCTGAGTGGCTGAGGAAAAATAGTTATTTTCATAGAAACATTTCTATAGAATTTTTCAGGGTCTTGGAGAAAAACTCTGTCATATAGCAACAGTGACCCCTAGTGTGTCTTGTTCTCCCTACTGTGTTTATTTCCACGATTTCCATTTAACCTTGAGGGCTTCATTTACTCCCGCTTTCCCATGTCATTTTTCTACTGACTCGTCACTATGGTACTACAATCTTATTATTATCTCAATGATTTATATGAAATTATATTTTCAATAATTATGCTATAAAGCTGTCAAATTAGAGAAAAAGGTTATTAAGTTAATTGACATATTTAAAAAACCAAGATTAAAACATCTATTATTGCTGGTGATTCAATATGCCATTGGGAAAATATGTCTGTATCTAAACACACTGTTAACTTATTTAGAGTATATGTGGCACGAAAGCATCAATTTACAAATGTACAAATACACCTGATAAAAGTTGTCAGTACAGTTATTCTCAAAAGCATTAGATTAACTTGCTGCATGTAAAGGTAATTTAGCAACAGTGTCAAAACTGTATACAGTTTTTATTCTATAATCATGAATTCAGGGGTACATTCCTTGAAGCTACTTTATTCCTGCTGATCAGCTTTCATTTTTAATTTTGCATACATTTTTTGCTAAATTTTCCTTTAAAGTGTTTGTAAACCCTTTACAGCCACTTTTACCTACAGGTAAAGGGTTTACAAACACTTTAAAGGAAAATCTAGCAAAAAATTTAATGCAAAATTAAAAATGAAAGCTGATCAGCAGGAATAAAGTAGCTTCAAGGAATGTATCTATCTATAGGCTTACCTGTAGGTGCTCGAAATATCTCCTAAACCTCCCCGGTTTAGGAGACATTTGCATAAGAGACGGGCACCAATGTCTACGACACATGTGACGCAGGCGCACTTTAGAAACCTTTAGAAATGGTGATCGTGCAGTGACTGGTGGCTTCCGTGCGGAAGTGACGTCATCGCGGCTCTGGCCAATCACAGCGTCGAAGCCACGATACCCAGAAGGAAGAGGGTGAAAGATGGACGCTTTGGGGAAGCGAAGAAATTGGGGACATTACAGGCTTTGGTTTCAGGTAAGTGACACATAATGGGCTACTATGCAATGCATAGCAGCCCATTATGCTTTACCTTTGCAGGGAAACAAAGAGGAAGTAAAACCCATTCTGGTTTACTTCCTCTTTAAAGGGGTTGTAAAGAAAAAAAAAATTCCCTAAATAGCTTCCTTTACCTTAGTGTAGTCCTCCTTCATTTACCTCATCCTTCGATTGTGCTTTAACTCTATAGCCACTGACATAATTTTTTGTTCCATGGCTATGAATTTGCAAATTGTATAATTCTGATAGAGCAGGATAGTGGCTTGATGGGTATCACTTTATCCTGGCAGCATCTGGGTGCCAAGTTTGAAGTCTACTAAGGACACTATCTGTGTGTCACTCGGATGAACACCCTGGGACACGGACCTCACGTTTAAACAACCACTTGAAAACCTGGCTTAAATCTTTAAGCCTCAAAAATAGACGTATATAGCGGTGGATTAATACACCTGAAGGAATTCAAGTTTAATCCACATTGGTTATATGTCCCAGTTGGCTTCAGGACCCTTCATAATTGAATGGAGGTTGCCAATAGTGTCACGTTTCACATAAATCGTAAAGCGATCTCTACCTTGACTTTGTTGTCAACTAAAGATCTGTAACAAGATCTAAGGACTCTTTTGAAGCAAGTACCTACCTTACCTTTGACTACGTGATTGTGGTGTGTGCCCTTGAACTCATTCGGTATAGGATCATCGGCAATATAACTATTTTGTTTTTCTGGCTATACATCGTCTTACAAAATCCTTAACAACTGCCCTGAAGAAGCCCCACGGCGAAACGTGCGTCGGCAACTTTAGGGATTTTGTACACAACGTTTTTTCCCATGTATATGAATTATTGTTTTTGCTATTTAATTGTTACTATGCATTTATACTGTTATGTTTAATTGGTAATATTAAAATTATACTTTTTACCTACTTCCTTGGCCTCAAAGTCCGACCATCAATACCTCTCCACAGTTATTGTTTTTTGTTTTTTGACTATCTGCATGGAGGTGCATGTTCTGCCTGTGCGTGTGCGGGCTCCCTCCCAAAGACCTGTGTGTACTTTAATTGGCTCCTTTTGAAATTGGCCCTGGTATACATGTAAGATAGGTACCTTAGATTGCAATATTTTTGAGGGCAGGGGCTGATGTTAATGTAAAGTGCTGTAAACATTTTCAGTGTTATATAAATACCTATGGTAATATTCAGGGCTTTTTTTCAGCGAGAACACAGTTTCGGTGTTCTGTCGAGAAGTGCCCCCCCCATCGAATAGTGGAACTGCGCATTCGCCGCATGAAGCTGCAGAACAGCTGAGTTCACTATTAGTCGCTGTGTCGCGTGGCCGAGGCACGTTCATGTAGAGCAGGGATGAATATTTACAAGAAGGGGTCGGATTTTTCAATGATGGTGAATCTTTATCTGCTATTAATCTTGAACGCTTGCTGAGCATGTTTAGTCAATTGAAGGGTGTCTTTTTCTATATTAGATAAAGATTTCTTCGGTAGATTTGTTTGGTCATCGGTAAATATTCTGCCCCTAGCACTGCCCATCATGTAAATATCCGCCCCCCTTCATGTAAATATCTGCCCCTATCCTACATGAATGTGCCTCGGCAATGCAAGACAACAGCTGATGTAAACTCAGCTGTTCTGAGGGTTCGATCTGCGCATGTGCGGCACATGCGCAGTTTCAACCGGGCATTTTCCGATAGGGGGCATTTCTTGACAGGACACTGGCACCTCCAGCACTGAATGTATGTAATAGCAATAGGTGCTGGGATGTGCTGCAGGGTCAATAGATGCTGGCTGCTGGGGGATCTATTGTTTAGGAAAACATCGATTGTTGCTGGGGGGGGATCAATTTTTTCTGGGAAAAATCAAATTTTGAGAAAAGGGTCTATTGTTACTAGTGGGTCTATTAATGCTGGCTGACGTCAGTAAGAGAATGGACCAGGGTAATAAACGAGTCAATTTGTAAAGAAAGAGCAGTCTATATAAAAAGAGGTAATCTTAAGGACTTTGAGGAAATGTAGAAACCATGGTTGGAGGAAATGGGGGCTTCTCTCTAGGGCAGAGATCTCCAAACTACGGCCCTCCAGTTGTTCAGGAACTACAATTCCCATCATGCTTAGTCATGTCTTTGAATGTTAGAATTTTACAATGCCTCATGGAAAATGTAGTTCCGAAACAGCTGGAGGGCCGTAGTTTGGAGATCCTTGCTCTAGGGGGTAAGAATTATAGTTGGGGAAGAGAATAACCAAATATAATAGCTGATTGAAAAGTCACACGTGGGATATCTTGGTAGAGATATGACTATGGTAGACTTTGGATTTAGATGGGGGAAGGGAGACAACCGGGCAATGGAATTGATTTACAAAACCAACAGTGAAATAGATCAATGGAGTAGTACTAAGTGGGGAGGAATACAAAGAGGAGGGTTGACAAAGAGTACGAATTATAATATTATATAGAACTACTGGTCCGGCTCTCTCCTCAACTCCAGTAAATACTATTATCTGCCTCCCAGTATACCAATTTAAGAGTTCTTACTTTGTGTACCTGTACTAAAAGTATGACATATATAAGGAACAGTTTTTCTTGTTTTTAATGAATTATTTAAAATGTGTATGTAACAAAAATATAATAAAGAATGAACATTTAAAAAATAAATAAAAATGCTGGCTGCCAGGGGATATATTGTTGCTGGGGGGAACTATTATTTAGGGAGTGGGTCTATTGCTGCTGGGGGGCCTTACATTGTTAAGGGGGTCAATTGTTGCTGGGAGGAATCTACTGTTAAGGGAGGGGTCTATTGTTGCTGGCAGCTGGAGGATCTATTAATGCTGGCTGCTGGGAGATCTATTGTTGCTGGGGGGACTGTTGTTTAGGGAGGGGGTTTATTGTTGCTGGGGGATCTTAAATTGCTAAGGGTCAATAGTTGCTGAGAGGAATCTAGTGTTGTGGGAGGGTTCTATTGTTGCTGGCTGCTGGGAGATTTATTGTTGATAGCAGGGGTCTATTATTCCTGGGGTAGATCTGTTGTTCCTCGGGGGGGGGGGGTTATTTTGTTGCAGGGGTATTTGTTGTTGCTGGGGGGTCTATTGTTGCTTGGAGGGCTATTGTTGGCTGCAGGGAATCTATCTTACTGTTTTCTTGTTATTATTAACAATTCCATACAAATTGGGGGGGGGGGTTGAACAAAGGGACTGTGCTTGGAGGCAAGGGGGTGACTTGAAAGAGGGGAGTACCTGACACCTATTTTATGAGAAAAAAACCCTGGTAATATTAATAGGGGGAGGTTACAGGGAAGCACATTAGTAGAGGATGCTGTTTTTACCAGAAACATGCTGCAGTGAATGAAAATTCACTACCATGGGTTTACATCCATTGTGTTCCCAAAACAGGGTCAGGTGCAGAATTGTACACTGGGGTGCATTCACAGCCCATTCAAAATGCATGGGCTGCTGTACTGCAATGCACATTACTTGTAACATAAAGTGCATTATTGTGTGTGTGTTAATGCATGGCACTGGTGTGCAGTGGGGCTCAAAGAACTGTAGAAGCTGTGACCAAAAAAGGCAAGCAGAAAGCAAAGCACTAGTCACCATTATTGTCAGTAGGGTCCCTGCTAGTGCTACTAATCTTTTTCCACATTACTGACTTACCATGCCTTGTTCTACTTATTCTACACCATTGTTGTCTATGCATATATTTTTTTGTAGATACATGGATTGCACCCACTCCTAAAGAAGTGAATTTTCACTAAACGCTTAAAGAATTTTAGATTACAATCTGTTTTTTTTTTTTATGATGTATAAAATTATTTATTTTTACATCAATCCAGGTTTACCAGGAATGTTTACCACTGTGATCATGTATAGCCAGGGCTTTTTTTTCAGCGGGAACACGGGGGAACGCAGTTCCGGCACCTTCTGGACTAACTGTATGTAATGGCAAGGGGTGCTGGGGTGTGCTGCAGGGTATTGATGCTCACTGCTAAGGATCTATATTTGAGGGGGGTCTATTGTTGCCGGGGGGTCTTATGTTGCTGGGGGGCCAGTTGTTGCTGAAAGAGATCTATGGTTGGGGGAGAGGACTATTGTTGATGGCAGCCAGAGAGTCTATTAATGCTGGCTGTGCGGAGATCTGTTGATGCTGCCGGGAGTCTATTGTTGTCAGCGGGGGGAATTTTGTTGTGGGAGGTCCATTATTGTTAGGGGATCTATTGTTGCTGGCTGCAGGGGATTTGTTTTACTGCTTTTCTTGATATCATTACCAAATTCCATACAAATTACTTAGCTCCACAAAATGATGCTTGGTTCTATATTGTTTAAAAGGGACGGTACTGGGAGGTGGGTAGGGGTGGAGAAAAGGGGTAACTTGGAAAGGGGGAATTCCTGCACCGATTGTCGGAGAAAAAAAGCCCTGTTCTACTGTACCATTGCTGGATGTATTTATCTGATGAATTGTCCCATCATGTAACAATTTTTGTAGACTAGATCATTCCATAAATATTTGATTTTTTTATGTATTAACTTTATTACAAATTAATGTATATTATGTCTATATATTACACTTATGGTTGATCACACACCTCACTTAAAGTCCCAAACCCTCTTTTTTTGCTCTTATACAATAGGGATGGAGGCTCATTTTTAGGCGCCTCATTTAAAGCCCCAAAGAGATTTCTTGTAACAACTCACCCTACTTAAGACAAACCCCCACCCACTCACCCAAAAGAAGAAAGAAAAAAGTAAGAAGAAACCTAAAGAATAAATATCAAAAATGTAACTCTCTCTTTTCTCCCTCCTGATCCTTCACTCGCACCCCTCCACCCCATTCAAGTTAATTCACAATATAAAAACAAGTTTGCAAAGAGAAAATGGACACTATTTATTCTGTTTATCAAACTAGTTCACAATATAACCCACCTCTAACAACTTACTCATCTTCAGGCATGCACAGAAGGATTTCCATGAGGACCATACTATAAGAAATTTCTCATAATTATTGCTTGCCATTGCTGTCAATTCCTCCATTCTCCATACATTTTTTCATTTCGTCTATCCACTCTACCATTCCAGGGGTGTCAGCAGATCTCCAGTTTCTCGATATTATAGCCCTAGCAGCCATCAAACAGAAACATAGAAGGCCCCCCTTTGACCTCACTAGCGAATCCTAGGAAGATCAACAGCTTGCAAAGCACAAGCGGTTTCTTTGTTCGTTACTAATTAATATACATCAAATACCGATGTCCAAAAGGGTACAATTCTTGGGCATGCCCACCAAAGATGCAGTAGAGTATTTGGCACCTCCTGCATTTTTTTTTACTTTTAAGTAAATATCCTATGCAATTTAGCCAGATATTGGTACCACTTTAATATTAGTTTAACATTTTTCCACATAAATGCTTTCATAATGTCTTCCTGTGGAATTTTACTCCCCAATTCCCTTTCCCACTCCACTATATACTAAGGCACTCTTGGAGTTGAGGAAAATGGCAAAATAGTTTAGATGGTTAAAATTGGGCGAGATAGCATGTGAGTTCCTAAACATACAGTACATTTTCAAAAGGTGTAAAGGATCTATGTTCTGGCCCCTTCTTTAATAGGTTCATTTAAAAAGCCCTAAGTTGGAAATACAACAGCTAGCTTTCCTGTGCCTGATCTGTACCCTCAATCAATTCCCCTAAGGGCTTTATATTATTCTCCAAAAGGGCATTAATCATATGTGAAATTAAGAGAGGAGTCAACTTGAACAATCTGTTGTCTGGACTATCCTGGTGGAAAATCTGGGACATCCAAAATTGGGATCATTGGTCCTGCATACAATGAATGAATATAGTTTTTATTAATAGATCCCAAATTTGAGGAGGTAGTAAAAAGTGTAAATCAGTTTTTATTGGGTGTGTCTTCGGGAGTATTGATGGTAAAAACAAAGCTGGAGAGGGGCATATAGGGGCTTATGTATGGGCCCATTGTTTAGCCTTTAAATTATATATGCCATTTATGAGTCTAGCCATAGAACTGCTTTGTGATAAAGTGCTAAATATGGTAGTCCCAGTCAGTTTAAACAATTGTTTTGCAGTGGTGCATGCACCCAACGACAGTGCCCAACTACCCATGCCTTTGTATCAAAAGCTTGCAAATGAGCCTTGAAAAGTTTAGAAGAAAAAAAAAAAATTCTGCTGCCATAGACTTCAGTGGAATTTCAGCGCTATGTCAAAGTCCAGCAAACCAAACTTTGCTAGGTTTACTCATCCCTAGTGGTAATAACTCTAAAAATGCTGGTGAGGCTATAAACAGCAGTGTCAAACCCAGCTGGCATTATTGCTTGGATAGTTGTGTCTGCACAGATGGTATCCAAGTAAAATAGGAAAGCATTGATAGAACTGCATCAATGCTTTTCACCAAAATCACAGAGACACATGCAGTGGAACATGTCATCTTATTGGACAACTGTATGTTTCAGGTGTAAGGGATGAAACACTTATTTTTAACCATTGGTGCCCAGAAAAGGAATCCAGGGCCTTATTCACACAGGTTCTGTTCTGTGGTCCATACAGCATGAATTAAACATTTGTTTATGCATACAAAGGAGCTGGGTACAGGTAGGTAATGTTACTTTATTGGGGTGCACAAGCTGTACAGATACACTTTCACATCTTAATTTGACAAGTGTGCCAGAGCGGTAGTGCCCAGTATACATAATAAATTGCAATGGGCTGTGTTAACATTAGACTTTTGAACAATCTGAGTTAGAAGTAAGGCCGTGTACACATGATCATTCCATCCAATGAGAACGGTCCGAAGGACCGTTTTCATCGGTTAACCGATAAAGCTGACTGATGGTCTGATGTGACATTTACGTGTTTTAACACAACGACATGCTGGAAAAAATGAAGTTCAATGCTTCCAAGCATGTGTCGACTTGATTCTGAGCATGCATGGAGTTTTAACCGATGGTCGTGCCTACTAACAATCGGTTTTGACCTATCGTTAGGCGTCCATCGGTTAAATTTTAAATCAAGTTCTCTTTTTTTTGATCGAAGAATAACTGACCGATGGGGCCCACACATGATCGGTTTGGACTGATGAAATGGTCCTTCAGTCCGTTTTCATCGGTTTTGACCGATCGTGTGTACGCGGCCTTAGGGTACAAGTTCTGTAAAGGATACAACAGCAGTTTATGACAGCATGCTACATACCTTTTGTCTAGATGCAAAAGGATGGGAGGAATTGCAGCAGGACAGAAAGACAGAGACAAGCAGAGATTACATATTCAAAAACCATGCAAATAATTTCTAAACCCACAGTGTGAACACACAGTGCCCTCAGATATTAGACCCACACTTAAATGAGCATGGGATATATCACACTCCTGGTTACTCATTCCCAAAAAAGATAAATAAACTCACAACACAATGACAGTACATAAAGTAATTTAACAAATAAACAATACAATGTCTCACAATATCAAAAAATAATGTACCACAGTGTCAAAAAGTAATGTGCCTGAATGTCCAAAAAAAATTATGTTGCATTAAATCAATGTCTCATGGCAGTCCTCTCCTACAGATTCTCTCAACTCAATGATAGCAAAGTTTTAATGATTGTTTATTAGTGTTATATGAGCTCTTTTGCAAAGAGAATGACAGCTTCAATGGTTGCTAGGATGCTTGCAGATCCAACTGCTATCCTTCTGCTTGCATATTTCTAATTGTAAATAAGCTGGCTGTCATCCTTCGTTGAGGGATCAGCAACCAAACATTGTCAGGCCACACATGTCATTGGTTTGTAGGATGTTGTGCCATTAGGTCGCCTTCCTTGCCCCATTGTGCCTTTCATTCATTTGCCCTCTGGCAATGAATAGGGCAGTGGATTCATGATGGTTTGCTAGGATGCCGGTGGCTGACAACATCTTAGCAACCAAAAGCCTTGAGCGGGAAGCTGTCATTTATTTAGTTATGGCAATAATACTGTCACTAATGAAAGACTTCCTGTACAGCCGGATGTTCATTGCAGGAGAACAGGCAATTTTGTTTACTGGTTCATTACAATAATAATCTCCACTCAGCTGACAACATATATTGTTACATTTACATTCTGAATTCCATACAAGGATGTATACTGCCCTATATAATGGTACATCCCCTTAGGTCAACACGTTTCTCAGAAAGTTGTTTCGGCAGCAGGGCAAGAAGCCAGAAGGAACAGTAATGCCTCTTACACATGGTCGGACTTTCCGAGAAAAAAAGTCAGACAGGCTTTTTCTCTCAGAAAGTCCGGCGTGTGTAGCCTCCATCTGACTTTTTTTGTCGGAAGTCCGATGGACCTAAGATAGATAACCTGTTCTCTTTCTTTCCGTCAGACTTCCGAGGGACTCACAGCAGACTTTTGCAAAAGTCCGACCGCGTGTGCGAGGCATAAGAGTAATGACCACCTTTTCTAGCCAACATCAGCAGATTCCTAACATCATCTGTAAGCTTCAGCATTTTTTGACCAGTGACCAGCTACAGTTAGCTACAGTAAGTATATTATTATTATTGATGAGGCTGTATGCAAAAAAGGAAGTGGCTCTACCTCATATATCAATAATTAATGTGCTCACCTTACTAAAATCAATGATCCAATACACCATATAAGTGTACAATTTAAATAAATCTTGCCAAACCAAAGAAAGTCCAATCACTGTGATAAAGAAGATGCTGCCAATCTATTGGGATAGATAATAGTAGACATAAAGCAAATGATGATCCACCTCAAAACCGTGCATGAGAAGTTCAAACTCACCACCACTCATAGACTTTCCATCACTGTCTTCATTGAACAAACTCTTTCTCAAATTTCTACATCCATTTATTCACTTTTGCACAGTTTTCCTTATGAACTTTATTTGCTGATGTTGGAGAACATTTCATCTTTAGCAGAGTCTCATGGCTCATTGATTTTTGCTAGTGTTTATCTTTAGTGTCACAGGCAATTGATTTTGCATCTATGTATATATGTTTAGCACTTATGCACTTTAATATTGGTACACATTCATCTAATCCTTGTCACTCACATGTCTTTTTAGTGTTAGTTAAATTCACATCGAATTTTATTGTATTTTAGCCCTGCACTTTTTTTCTTTTATCTGTGTGCAGAGGTACCTTAGGCTGTGCTAGCATTTAGCACTTTCAAATGTAAGTGGGCATTGTTACATCTACCTGCATTTATCCCTGTTACTAAGCTCATAACGCTATGTTTGTTCTGAGTTTGATTGCCTAAAAGTTTTCTGAGAATAAGGAACCATCATCTCCTACATTTCTGGCTACAGGGAACCCCGCTGCCCTTTAGGGGTTCCAGTCTATGAGTGGTGGTGAGTTTGAACTACTCATGCTTGGTTTTGAGGTGGATCATCATTTGCTTAATTTCTACCATTATCTATCCCAATAGATTGGTAGCATCTTCTTTATCATGGTGATTGGACTTTCCTTGGTTCGTGCAAGATTTATTTAAATTGTATACTTTTATATGATGTATTGGTTAAAGGATTTAAACCATTTGAATTATTGATTTTAGTAGGCGAGCACATTAATTATTCATATATGAGTTATCGTCACACATTTTTTGCATACACTCTCATCATTGTAAAGTGGTTTACTCACTTTTAAAGGGACATCTTTACTCATTTATTACTTAGTCACTAGTTGATGCCATTCCTTGTCACTTTATATAACATACAGTATTATTATTATTATTATTGTTAACTAAGAGGAGATGGTTTTTTAACCTATGATTAGAATTTTCAGGTTTAAGGAGATCCATTTATTTTAACTAACACAAATAAAGTATTGTTACCCAAATAGACACAATTAGGTGGGGCTCAGGTAGAGAGGTAAAGTACAACTGTAAGTGCAGGCAAGGATAGGGAGCTCATCCTAGCTCCAAGCTGCAGCACTGTCAAAGGAAAAAGATCCATAAACCACACATCATGAAGCAGACCCATGTGCATGAAGTGAGATAAATGGCAGTCTCCAGCCAGGCCACGCCCCCAACAGGCTTCACTCAGCCCCTTGGAGTCATGGGAATAAATTAAGTATTGTATAAAAAATGTATGAAACTTGTGCATTATGTCATTTGTACCAGAAAAAGTACATAAAAACCTTTTGTAGACAATTGGAGATGCCACTGTTGGTAGTAAAAGTGATTTCTAGAGTTGGTGTTCTGAGGGATATGTCTGTGTTAGAAGGAAATAATGTCAGGCATCTATCTGATCCCTCCTTCCAGTAGTTTCCCCTGCAAAAATTTTACAAACCTGGTGATGACATCACAGGGAATAACAAATGCAATTACTTGCTACAGGAACAAGGTAAAATGTAAAATTAAAAATAGGGTATGCTCTAGAATTCAGAGGTTTGCAGGTAAACTTGGGCCATGCCTATGCAGTACAAATCCTTTAATGGTGATAAAGGCATTATAATGTTTGGTAGTAGTAGCACAGAAGGATGAGAGGTTAAGAAAAGTTCTAGCCTAGAGCACCAACATGGTCAGAAAGGGTCCTGTTTAACTCACCGTGAAAGTCACGTAACAAAAGATATCCATTTCCTTTAATCATGAGGACAAAGAAAATATTCTTCTGCTTCACTTCCCTAAGAGAATCATATAATTTAACAGATTTTGCTATGGCCCTATTTATTTGCAGTTTTGGCCCCTATCCCAGAAACCAGCTTCCCAAATACTACAAAACATCAATAAGCTTCGAATTAGATTACATGTTCTGCAAAATGTAGTTATGGAGCATTCAAGAAAAATCATATTGCAATGCTGTATGCTTATGAATAACACAAATATAAATTAGCCATCTGTTAAGATGATTCTTCATATATGCAGATATTTTCAAATAACAGATACTACAGGGTCACTAGCTAATAAGAACAGAAAGACAGTTCCCTAGTTCTACAGATTTGGGTGCTAAAATACATTTGGCAGTTCTTTTTTTTCCTAGTAGTAATTATCATGTACCAGTTTGTACCATTAATACTGTTAGCAGCTTGTACCATTAGTGAAAGGTACAGACTGCTAATCTTCATTTGGAGAATGAGCAAAAATGATTACAAGGGCACTGGGTTCCACAATTACTATCTGTGAAATTCAAATACATATATTTTATTTTCTTGAAAACATCCTTAAGAGGAACTTTTTGCAACACAAATTATGTATAATATTTAGTTTTATTTAATTTTAGAGTATAGTATATAAGGTGTATTGAGTATCCTTAAAGAACAACTTCAGGCACTTTAAGAAGAATATTGTTTTAAAATAAGGAGGTGTTAAAATCATGAAACACATTTACTTAAATGAAAACTCAACTTATTCACATTAAACTGCAGCCACATGCAATTTTCGGTAACTGCCAAAAAAATCACATGTTTCTTCTTTTCAAGCAATGCAACATGGTTTAGTTTGTTTGGCAAAGAAAACAAATAATAGACGGCACACATAATAATTCCTTAAAAAAAAAAAAAATCAATAAACTCACTGGTTTGTATAACTCAGTACTCTAGGAGTAATTCCACCACCTACTTTAATGGAGCTGACCACATCAAAATGGCCACCTGTTTAAAGGTAAGCCAAAAAAGTACTTGATTTTATCGTCTCTTGAAGACACATTGGTCGTATACTGAGTGAGACACTCTTACTATCTATTGAAGCTCTGCATACAAATAGGATTATCCAACTGAGATGTATGTACTTATGTCATGTGAGTGTTCCCTGCTGTTTTAACCTTGTTTTTTTTGTTTGTTTTTTTGTAATAAGTCTATTATACCATGAGAAGCCTCTTTTCTCTTCCCTGAGCATTGCACACTTATTTGCTTGTACAAGAACATTCTGATTTATCTGTGGGATATACATCTATATAGAGTTCAAGACTATGGGCCAGATTCAGGAAGACTTGCGCTGGAGTATATCGATATGCGCCGCGTAACTGTCAAGATGCGCCGTAGTATCTATGCGGCCGTACCCACCAAACTAGATGCGACAGAAAATGGGCTTTCTCCGATCGGCGTAACTTTCCCTCGCCAGAGTATCGGAAGCGCATATTTTCGCTTGTCGCATCCGTCGCGCCTATTGATTTCCCATTCAAATATGCAAATGAGGGAGATTTCCCGATTCGCGAACGGATTAGCACCAGACGCTGGCTACATGCGCCGCGCGTATGTCGTCCGTCTGTCGCAAAGTTATTCCTATAAATAGCTGCTTTATCTTTACTCCTGACGGCCACAGGTCAGCAGGAGAGCAGCTACAGCAGCAGCGTTACCGACGAAAATAGCAAGCTGAACAACCACACTTGCAAGGACAACACCTCTGTGTGCCAACATGCCAGGGGCAGCCGTGGTCCTAGCACTACTAATGGGTCCCCCGGGACGGAGGAGGCGGGCACGTGAGAGGATATACCGCACGCGCATGAGCCTCTTTGGCATGGGTATCGCTTCTTCAGATTCAGGACAGATAAAATCCTTGAACTAACCACAACCCACCACAAGACACACCGCTCACAAGCAGTGCAGCCACTGGTGAAGGTACTGGCAACACTTCATTTCCTTGCAAGTGGATCATTCTAGCGTACAAGTGGAGTGGTGGCTGGGATGTCACAGTCCTCCATGAGCCGATGTGTGCACCAGGTTGTCCCTGCAATTCTCAGACGCATGTCCCACCACTTCATCAGACCAACCACTGAGGAGCTGCGGCTGAAGGCAATGACAGATTTCTACAGCATTGCCAGATTCCCACGCACCGTGGGGGCCATTGATTGCACCGCAATTGGAAGCATTGGCATTCCATCAACGTACAGATGATAGCCGATGCCCAACGCCTCATATGGTACGTCCGTGCCAAACACCCCGGATCCAGCCATGACAGCTTCATATACAATCAGAGCCCCATCCCAACGGAATTCGAACAGAACATGTATGGGGACAGCTGGCTGGTTGGTGAGTGACATGGGTGGCAGGCATGACTGTCCCCCCGCCATGATGCTGACATCACAAGGGGCACATGCATGACTAACATCCTCCTGTCTTTTCCCTTACAGGTGACTCTGCATATGCACTGGGACCCCATCTAATGACTCCTTTCCGGAACCCCCAAACCAGAGGAGAGAGAAGATACAATGCGGCACATATCAAAACTCGTGCAGTGGTGGAACAAACATTTGGGCTCCTGAAGTCCCGTTTCCGCTGCCTGGATAAGTCTGGGGGGGCCCTATTGTATTCCCCTACCTTTGTCTGTCAGATCATCGGTGCATGTTGCATTCTGCACAACTTTGCCATGAGAAAAGGCCTGCAGATTGACATACGTGATGACCTGACCCCCCAACCAGACAGCCCCCCCTCTGCCAGAGGAGACCCAGTCAGCTGATGGAAGAGCAGTCAGGAGGGTCCTCGCCGTAGGCATCTTTGGACACTAAACCAAAACATTGATCACACGGACAATGCACGCATGCACACCACTGATGTCCCTAGATCACACACACCACATCCACATCGCATTGGATTAGCCCAAGTCCAACATGCAGGACTTGGGAGCAGCAACGCCGGCATCAAGGCCCCAATGATGTCGCTGTCCATTCATACACCATTCACATGTCATTCACACAGCCGTGGGGATAACTTCTCCCCAACGGCCGAGGGTGACACCCCTTACTGGCAGGAGTGCCACCCCTCACATTCACACACCATTCACACTGTCCCCTGCACTCCTGACCGTGTGCAGTTAAACTCAAAAAAAAAAACTCATAACCTGAGCCAAAACAAAAAAATAAAAATAAAAAAAAGCCCTCATCTGGGCTGACGGGGGCTCTTTCTTGTGGGCCCTCTCTGGCTCCTCAGCTGCCTGGAGGAAGTGGGTGGGGGTGGGGGGGCATCTGGAGGTGGCTGATCCCCGGGTGGGCCACTCCTGGCAGGTGTGGCCTGCATGCCCTCCAAGGCCATGGCTATCCGGCCGAGGTATGCATTTGTGTGGGCCTGCATCCTGAGCTGCCGGGTCACCTCATAATGTTGGGCCCGTTGCCTCTGCCTCCCCTGGTCCCGGATGGCAGCAGTGTTGGCCTGGACGGCTGCAGTGAGGTGCCTAAGATCAGCCTGCACCTCCCCCAGGCTGGTCACCACTGCAGCGCAGTTGCAGCTGACATCCTGCACTGCGTTGGACATCTGGGCCACGGAGCCCAGGCTGTCAGCTACCCGGTCCAGATGCCCAGCAATCTCCCCCATCTGCTGGGTCTGCCTGGCCTGGTCCCGGGCCATCTGGTCATGGACCAAATCAGACACCCCCCTGGGGCTAGGAGATGGTAGCCCCCAGGGGGATGAGTCACCCTTGAGGGGCTTCCTAGGATGGGGGAGGGGATTAGAAAGGGCCCTGCTGAAGGGGAGGACTCCTCCAAAAATAAAACAAAGTCCTCCTCGGGAACAACAGGCTCCTCTTCAACCTCCTCAGCAGGTGAGGTGTGGGCACTCCCCTCCATCTCGGTGTCTTCACCACCCAGGGGGTCGGGCACAGGATGCCGTTGGGGGGAAGGGGTGGACTGGCCGCCGACAGATGATGGCCCAGCTCCGTCATCTGTGGATGACACAAAGCAGACACATGTTGGGTGGTCCCACACACTTGGCACATGTACCCCCCCCCCACATGCAACACACCAAATAGGGGATAAAAAACACTTACCTGTCCTGGAGCCTTCCTCCACGGACTCATATCCCGGTACCCCCTCCAACTGCTCCCTCTCCAGGCAGCGGGCGACCACCTCCTCCTCCGTGGTCAGGCTGACCGCACATGGCGGTCCACCACCCGTGCCCCTCTCATGCCTTCTGATGGTGGCCACCTTGCCCCGGACTTTGCGCCTCAAATCATTTATTTTTTTCCCGATATCGGCAGCAGTCCGGGTGGAGTAGCCCAAAACATTGACCCTGCCAGCAATGCTCTCCTCTCCAGGATGCCCTGCTTCCTATCCCGGCTGGTCTTCCGACTTTTCCTGCCATGGAGGAAGTCATTGTAGGTCTCCATAGCGGAGATCACTACTGACAGCTCCTGGGCGTTAAAATTGAGGTTTCTTCTCTCTTTGCGGGGAACGGGAGCAGCCATCACACAGCAAAAGTTACTTCCCTGGGGTGGGGGGAACCGGATATACTTTTGCGCCGGAAAGGCGCATCTGCGGCCGCCTTTATACGCGCAACAGAACACATTGCGCTGCCGTTTCCCATTAAGTGGTGCTGATGGAAGTTGGGAGCATGCACACAGGGGAGCGAGTGGAGCCCTCCCTCACTGCGCATGCTCCGTGGATGATGCGATGAACGTAAGTCACTGCGCTGGGCTCCGCCCAACATTTACATATGATCACACCCACTTCCACTTGCGTCAGGTTGCGCCAGCGCTTTTTCGTTACTCCGCCGCAAAGTAACGAACATGCGCTTGGTGAATACTGTACTTGACTCACTAGTTCGCGTCAGCGTAACGTATATGCGCTGCGCTACCCCGGATAAAATATGCACGCATCTACCTGAATCTGGCCCTATAAAGGGAAGGAAGTTTAATTCTTTGGAGAAGGGGTTATGAAGTGCTTTTTTACTGCTTCTCCAAAGAAGAAGTATAGCCTAAATGTCCTTAAAATGTACCTGTTACCTTATTTAAAAAGTATTACAGACAGTATGCAACTAACTTGTTGTTGCAAATGTACTAATATGGCTACAATCACCTTAAACATCTGTGGTTAGGAAAAAAAGTGCATTTTTATTTATGTCAATGGTGGCTGTAGCACCACCCCAGGCTGAAGCTCAATATATAGCTGCACCCCCATACTGCAAGCTTTTATAAATAAAATACAAACCAGGCCCATCCCAAAAGGGGTGGGGCCAGACAGGAAGTGATGTAATGAACTTCCTATACCTACAGGCAAACAGGTCCCAGCATCCACTGTGCCCGAATGCATACACAATCTAACCTTTGCCAACATATGTAAATTAGCCACAATAATCACACATGTACAGCATCGTGTAAACAACACAATGTGAAGCTCACAGCCACATATACAGACATTAGCACAATCTGCCACTCAATATGCTATAGAATGCATTGTGTGACCCCAAAACAGACCTTTCACTCTATGGCACTGTATGTTAAAACAACCATAAGCTGGACATGTGCTGAACCTTCTATATCAGAGACTGTTAGCCTCATAAATATTTAAGGAAAATTCCCTTTACTAATAGAAACATGTCTCCCATCCATGATAGAGACAATGGGGTAGATTCATGTAGATCAGCGGATCTTTTGATCCGCGTGATCTATCTTTTTTACGATCCGCCTGCGCCAGTTTTTGAGGCAAGTGCTGTATTCAGAAAGCACTTGCCTCGTAAGTAGCCCTGGCAGATCGTAAATCCCCCGGCGGAATGCAAATTCCGTGGCTAGGGGAAGTTTACTATTTAAATCACGCGCGTCCCCGTGCCGATCGTACTGCGCATGCGCCGCTGGCTAAATTTCCCAGCGTGCATTGCTTCAAATGACGTCGCAAGGACATCATTGTTTTCGTCGTTAACGCAATTAACGTATGGCCGTATTCCCGAACGACTTACGTAAACGACGTAAAAAATTCAAAACTCGACGCGGGAACGACGGCCATACTTAACATAGGATACGCCGCACTTACCCCGCATATAGCAGGGGTAACGATCCGCCGGAAAAAGCCGAACGCAAACGACGTAAAAAAAAAGCGACGGCCGGGCGTTCGTTTTTGAATCGGCGGTTCTCCTCATTTGCATATTCGTCGCGTATAGTAATAGAAGCGCCACCTAGCGGACGGCGGGAGATTGCAGCCTAAGATCCGACAGTGTAACTCACTTACACCAGTCGGCTCTAAGGGAGATCTATGCGGAACCTGATTCGAGGAATCAGCCGCATAGATCCGAGCGTCGGATCTCACAGATACGACGGTGTATCAGTAGATACACCGTCGTATCTCTACATGAATCTACCCCAATGTCAGGATAAATCTTTTCATAGGGGACACGCTGAAAGACTGAAAAGTCCCACATGGAATACAAGTTGCATTACTCCCCGCGGCACGGTGACGTCACAGCTCTCCCCTGGATGGAAGGATACACGTCCATCCCAAATAGGTTTTAAATGCAATAGGGTATCCTGGCATAATCTTTAGGTTTAGTGCACATAATGTTTCATTGTTTTGCTCATGGTTCTCATTACATCGGGACTGATTATGAGAGCACAGAAAAGACAAAACCTCTCCGCTAAGACTTTGAAACTGTGCCTGACAACTTCCTGCTTCTACTAAAAGTGTAACTAAACTTCAGCTCAAGTAATGCAATATCTGTGAAGTCCCTTACCGGGTCTACATCCATCTTGATTGGCTGGTTTATTCATTCCTGCATTGAGGCACCAATGCCAGCAATATAAGCTGAGGTGTGCAGCCTAATGTACATTTTAAAGCAGGCTGCACATAGGCAGGTATGTTTATTTTATTGCAGAAAAAAACAAATCATGCAATAAATAGCATCTCTAATAAATAAATAACCTATTTGCAGGTTTTTTTAACACTTTAGATCCAGTGTAATTCTGTTGATCTGTGGTTTGTGAACCTCTTCTGCTGCTTCATGAATATTTCCCCACCAGTGATCATGCAATTGCTCTTACATGAGGAAGTAAAGCCCTGCTCCTCGACTAAGTTGGCCAACCCCACAACAAAAATCAGAAAAGAACAAGGCAAGTTATGTTAATAATAGTGATAGGCCAAACAGCTCTGTGTTCAGTTCAGCAGGGTTCACCGAACTTCAAAGAAGTTCAAATGTCGAACCAACCCCATTGGAGTCAATGGGAGTCAAATATGTCAAATTAAAAATGCCTGTTTTCTGGGCTAATATGCAAAGGGGTGTCAAAAAATAGCACGGGGACGTGGAACTTGTAACAGAGCGGTGATTTTTTTAGCATTGGAAATTTCAAAGGAAATGAAAACATTGTAAAATTGCCAGCAAATAACGTTGACAGGTGTCATTGTCAGCTTCTTAAAAAAAATACGGACCCCTCCAAGGGTTTCAACCAAAAAAAAAACAGGGAATGAGTGTAATTTGATGTTAATTTAAACAAATTAATTTTTTCTTTGTAAACTTTTTTTTTTCTGTAGTGCACGCAGCGAGATTGAGCGTGAAGTCCAACTAAAAATCCATACCAGACCCTTAATCCAAACATTATTTCATTACAATTGACAAGACCCAAACCAGACCTTTAATCCAAGCATTCTTACATCACAATCCAAGGGTTTCGTCGCAACTGATATCGTCGGGGTGCCCTGACAACATCAATTGTGAGGAAATGCGTAGGACTGAGCCATTTCGTCACCATGCACTCTAAAACCAGGAAGTTGTTAATGTGATTACCGGGACCTGCTTTTATTTATTGATGAGTGCTTGTCATATTGTATCCCTTTGTGAGTACCTATTGATTTATTTTACTAAAATGTCTATATTGTAGTTTCCCACTATGTGGCTTTCCTGGCATTTTTCTTTCTCATGATTCCACTATGTTTGTCTATGGATGTCATATGTGTGAGGTTGCAACAGAATCCAGTGGAGCCTTCTAATCCTGAGCAGGAGACCAGTTTAACACACAAAAACATGTGGCTCTTTCTTTTATAAAGAGTGAATTTGCTCTGGTAAGAGCTTTTTCCTGCACCATAGGTGGCAGAATACATGAGGTGTCTGTGTTTTCAAATATTATCAACACTGAGTCTGTGGCATTCATCTTTTAGATTCAGTGTAATTTACACCATTTGGGACTGTTTATGTCACTTGCACATTTATTTGGAATTTCCTTTTTTTCCACTTCATTTATCTACATGATAATTTAATGTACATGTTAATTTTTATCGCTGCACTTTTTGAAGTCATTGTTATTTCCCCTGTTGTATCCCCCTTCCTCATTACATTGGTGGTTAGTGTAAATGCTCCCATTACACTGGTGGTCAGTTTAAATGTCCCCTAACAACGGTGGTCAGTGTAAATGCCCCTGTTACATTGGTGGTTAGTGTAAATGCCCTCTTACATTGGTGTTCAGTGTAAATGTCCCTGTTTCCCAGGTGGTCAGTGGAAATTTCCAATTTTACTGTTGGTCAAGGTAAAGATCACTGTTTTACCAATAGTCAGTGTAACTCCCATGTTTCACTGGTATTCAGTGTACATTTCCTTATCACTTTGGTGATTGGTGTATATGCTTTCAATATATTAATGTTCAGTGGCAAAAGGACCATTGGTGGTCGGTGAAGTGCTTCAAATCTTTGGTGTTTGGTGGAAGAAGAGCCTACTGCATTGGTGTCAGTGGAAAAGTGCCCCCATTTATTGATGGTCAGTGGTTGCTTACCTGAAACAGGTGCGCCTCTGGAAATGCCGATTGCATCAGTTTACTGTCAGGCAGCAAACAATGACCTAGAAGCCAGCCAGGGTAATTTCATTCACTGTAAGAGCCCTGGCTGTCTTCTGACCACTAAAACTCATGGAGCCCTTTAAAAAGCAGGGACGGCCCCTATCTTTAATGGACCACAGGATCCCAGAGGCTCTCATGTACCTGTGTGAGCTGTACAGCAGATGTCCATCATCGTCAGTGACCTAATCATGGAATTTTAGAAGATGAAACTAAAATGCAATGTTGGCCCATTATCTGGTAGCCCATTATTGCCGTGAGCTTCTGATGGCCCCTTTTTAGAATCCCTGCAGTCCTCTTATTAGGCAAGAATAGCATACAGGAATTTCTAATGATCAAGCACACATATAATCAAAGTGGAACTATACTGAACCTATGATTGCCAGTGGTTAAAAATGTTGCAGCTGCTAAGCAAAGCATCACAGCTGAGGGTATGAGTGTACATCCCTGCGTACACCCGTACAGGCTGCTGTATTAGAATTATGGGAAGTGGGAGTGATATAACCACGACTTAGCTGCCTTATTTTACTGCCTCATTATGAGATTACTGACACGGAACAAACATTGTGATTCTGTAATTTCCAGAAAATAATTAAAAGAGGCAGTGCTTGTGAAATAATACAGTTAATACTTCCTTGGCCCCCTTCCTTTACCACAGTTCTTCTCTCTCTTGCAAAACTATTGCTGTCTGAGGAATTGTAAAAAGGTTTTTGTTAGGCTTGTTGAGAATCTTGTCAAGCTTTCCTTGCATACACTGTCAAGACAAAATCTTGTCGTTCTCAAACGCAGTGACGTACAACACGTATGACGGCACTATAAAGGGGAAGTTCGATTCCACTGGCACAACCCTTGGGGCTGCTTTTGCTAATCTCATGTTACTGCGTGTTAAGTAAAAGTTTGGTGAGAGACGAATCACGCTTTTCAGTCTGTTACAGCGTGACGAATGTGCTATCTCCATTACGAATGCTACTTTTAACGAAGGTGCACTTCCGTTTCATACTTTTTTCTGAGCATGCGCCGGTTTCTAAGCATACACAAGATCGTGTTTCTCCTCGTAAACCAGCCTGACGAGGAACACGACAAGGAAATTGAGACTCCTGACGAGAAAAAAGAGAACATGTTCTCTTTTTTTCTCGTCAAGATCCACAACAGTTTTCTCGACGAAAAACATACACACGACCGTTTTCCGCGGCAAAAAAAATCTGGCAGCATTTTTCTTGATGGATTTTGTCGAGGAAAAAAGTTGTGTGTACGAGGCCTAACACTTATTTGACACAGTGGTGGTCAGTGGAGGGAACCAAATCACTTGGTGGTAGACAAGGCATCAGAAGCACATGGTCTTGGCAATGGAGAAGTCTGGGACCGGTGTTAAAGCAGTGTTCCACATGCAATGTTTTTTTTTAAAGTCAGCAGCTACAAACTCTGTAGCTGATGACTTTTAATAAGGACACTTACCTGTCCAGGGAGCCCACGATGTTGCCCCCCCCCAAGGCCGATGTTGCCACTCAGCTCCTGGTCCTAGCTCTGTAACGAGCAATTGTGGGTGCCCGGTAGCGATCGCGCCCGCTCCGCTTTAAAAGCAGTGGTAAGCTTTACCTGTGTACGTTTACAGGCATTGATTTGTTTATTTATGTATTTTATTTATTGTTTGTGCATTTTCATAAGCAACAGAGTTATTTTAGCTATGTATTTGAACATCCAAAATTCCAATTGGTCTACTCACCAGAAAATACATGGAACTGGCACACAAAACACATTTATTCAGAAGTAGGAGAGGTACATAAGACATTGGGGCTAGATGAAGTCGGAAAGATTTGCTTTGGTCAGCATAGTTGTTCCTTAACAATTTCAACAAAGTCCTTCTTTATTGTTTAAAAAATTGCGTTCCAAAAGACTATGACAATGATTCATTGGTTAATAAGACTCTAAGATGACCGATACATATTGTGCTGCTTTGCAGAAGGCTCTCCCCACAAAATCCAGGAGTTAAAGTCAGACTGTGAGTGATGGTGAATTGTTAATTGCATTTTTACATTTGCACAGCCTCTTTCTTTCCAGTTGCCCAGCTTCAGGTAGTTTATTTAAAGTTTTATTTCTGACAAGAGCCTGACTTTAGTTACTTTTCACGTAGAAATGAATGGCATTGGCTGCAACAATATCAATATTTCATTGGATCTTTGTTCAGCCCTGTTTTAGCTTTTCTTAATGGTGCACTTTACCAGCCAGTTTTGTCATACATCATTAAACAGAAGCTATAGTACTCCTGCCCTGTTCCTGATTTACTGTAGACAGTAATGTTTAAGATCGCATTAAAACACCACACATACTTTCAGCTATTTGAGCAACATCATAGTAATGAACAGTCAATAGTCATTCTAAATTAGTACCCTTTGGAGCTTTTATTACTGAATCAAATAAGTATCTTTTGTACTTTCAGTGGCCGAGGCCCTAATGTCATATAATGAATTTAGAATCTAATCTAAACTTCAAAGGTTTTTTTTTTTTTTATCCATTGACTCCTAAGACGAACTGTGTAAAATGTAAAATACCTCTGAAAAATCTGAATATTTAGAGTCTATCATTTAATAAGAGTTGAAAATGAATCTTTGCTAAGGCCCCAAGCTTTGAAAGATTTACTTGGAAACAATAGATATGAAGTGTCACAGTGACACCGCACTGACGCCCCGTTAATGCATCTCTCAGTTTGAATATTGTATAGGCTCAAGAGTCTCCTAGAAAGTCTTCTAAAACCACATATTAAATAAATGGTTAGCTATGAGGAATCTGCAGATAGCTTGGAGACATTGCAATGGTAAAAAGAAAATCGATTTTATAAATCAAGTTTTACACAAGCTGAATATTTAAAAGTAGAAATAAAACATTAATGTTCCTATACAAAAAAAAAAAAAAAAACAAGCACTATTAGGCTATACAAGCTACTTAGACTGCTTTTTGGCTGCTAACAGACCTCTTTTAATCCCAAAAAAGGGTTAAAAACTCCAGTTTTGCAGTGCTTTTAAAGTGCTTTTCAGGTGCTTTGAAAGCACTGCCCATTCATTCCAATGAACAGAGTGTTTTGGGAGCTAAATACAGCGCTCCTAACCTGCCCCAAAGATGCTGCTTGCAGGACTTTTTGGAAATTCCCACAAGCGCACGGCCCGAGTGTGAAAAGTCACACTGGTATGAATGAGAGGCAGTGTGAAAGGGGTCTAAGAGTGACCCCTTAATAAGAAATTGCTTAGGTGGCTAAGCACATTACTTGATGACATCAATATAAAGAGGGATGCCGCCTCCAGACCAGGGGTCAGAAACCTTTTTCCACATAAGGGCCAGATTCAATGTATGTGACTGCATGGAGGGCCGCATTTGCCTGCTAATAATTTAAGATAATATTAATCCTAACATAGTAATAATAACAGTATAGGTTTATCTCACTTTAAGATGTCTCACTATTACAAAGCCAGTTCATCCTGAGGGAGCATGTGGCTGGGTATTCAGATTTTTCTGCCCTCTCCCCCATCCTGGCACCCAAGGGTGGCTGATGCCAGCCCTGACAGACAGCATGGTCTGGAGATTGGGTTCATGTCCCTAGGGAAAATGGGGTTCCTGCCTTTAGGTGAGATATAGTCCTCATCCCTAGGGGAGATGGGGCCCCATCCCTAGGGAAGATTGGGGCCCCATCCCCAGGGGTGATGGGGTCCCTGTCCCCAAGTGAGAAGAAGTCCCTGTCCCCATGGGTGATGGGACCCCTGTCCCCAAGGTGTACAGCAGAGCAGAGATTGGCATCACAGTTCTGGAAGTTAACTTTTCATATTAACAGGCTGCTGATTGGTTACTAGGATCGCCCTGCAACTAATCACCTGCTGCTTAATGTAAAAAGTTAACGCCATCGGTTCCTTCACCCATCCAGCCCTGTAATACCGGTCACTCGCAGCTGTCCAATAAAGAGGAAAATTATTTAATCATGGGCACTGATGGGCCAGCCATTTAGCAGTGGGGGGCCAGCTCGTGGGTTGCTGACCCCTGCTCTAGACCTTATCCAATTCCTCCTAGGGGTTCTATTTCATGCTATGTATAAAACTTCTAAGAAACTGACAGCAGCCAGGATGCATTTTTCCCTGCAATGACAGTTTTTTTTTCCATCTCAGACACTCTACTGGAAGCAATGATGGAAGTTACAGGGTTGAGTTACCCTCAATTGACCTTTCCCACATTGAAAATGTTTGATGATATATACTAAAGTTGAAACTTGGTCTGTTAGATATGATCATTAAAACGGTCTTGCCTACACACGATCGTGAAAAAAATGCTCTAGCAAAGCGCAGTGACATACAACACATACAACAGCACTATAAAGTGGAAGTTCCATTCGGATGACGCCACCTTTTGGGCTGCTTTACCTGATTTTGTGTTAGTAAAAGACGATTCGCGCTTTTCTGTCTGTTACAGCATGATGAATGTGCTTACCCCATTACGAACGGTAGTTTTACCAGAACGCTCCCGTCTCATAACTTGCTTCTGAGCATGCGTGGATTTTTCACGTCGTTAAAGCCCACAAACGACCATTTTTTACAACCCGAAAAACGACAACGTTAAAAACGTCGTGAAAAAATAGAGCATGTTCGAAAAAAAAAAAATTGCCTGTTTTTCAGAACCCGAAAAATGCTCTGAAGCCCACACACGATCGTTTTTAATGACATAAAAAAAACGTAATTTTTTACAACCCGAAAAATGATCGTGTGTACGCTGCATTGTAATTTGACATACTCTGTAATATTGTTTGGACTTGTTCTGTTTTTTTCCTAGTTATTTTCCCCTTATACCCTTCATTCCACCCTGCTCCTCCTTCCACTCCCCTTTTTCAATTTAAAGGAGTACAGTATAAATACTAACTCAGGTTTTCTTAGCAAATAAAGCCTACCTACCTTCATATTAATCTACTATGATCATTATTGTCTTTCTTAAAATTATATTGTAAATTTGTGTCTTTGTTAAATGTTGATAATGTTGATAAATGTTGTGTCTTTGTTTATGTTAATACAAATAAACTTGTAAAAACAAGCTATAATAATCCATTGCTCTGTACCATGTAGCACAGGTCACATAGTGATTCACTGTTATCACTCTGACCCCCTGTCACTAGGTTACCCCGCCCCCTTACATCGTCACCACCCAGAGCATGATGGGAATGTGACGTCATAAGAGACCTATATAAATTGGTGCGAGCCGCACACACGGCATTACAGCGGGAGGAAGCGACGTGTCAACATCGAAGAAGAGAAGAAGGCAGAAGGCGACAGAAGCCCGAGACTCCCTGCTCGTAAAAGAGCTAAAGAAGAGAGCGGGGGCCCCCGGTGGAAGAGAACCCCCCGGCAGAAGACGTCGAAGAAGCCCAGGGAGCCCAAGAGCTAAAGAAGAAAACGCCCCCCCCCCGGGTATTTTCATTAAAATGATAATGAAAATACCAAAAATTCGGAAGAAAACAAATGCACATGTCTATTAATAGGAAGGTGGCTAGAAATAATTAAAATATAATGTAAAAATATATATGATTTTACACTTTGGCCATGGATTTGCCCTGATGTATGTATTTTTTTATGCACATAGTGTATTTTCTACCTTCTTTATGTCATTTTTAATTACAGAGCAAACCAATTCTCATTGAGCAGCTGGCCAGATCACATTTTCCATTCTCAGTGGTTCAGATAAACAGACATGTGGACATTCCAACAAATCGGAAGCTCAACATTCACCAGTACGGCGCTAGACTGAACAACCTGTTTGTAGGGTTGAGCGAACCTGAACTGTAAAGTTCGGGTTCAGTACGGACTTTGGGTTTTTCCCGAACCCAAATAATTGGTGAAAGTTCGGGTCCGGGTTCGGAGTTCGGGAAAAAAAATGCGCGGGGGTCCCTCCAAATTCAATAACCAGACCCTTTAGGTCTGGTATGGATATTAAGGGGAACCCCGCCGTCAATTTAAAAAAAAATGACGTGGGGTTTCCCTCAAATATCTATAACCAGACCCTTCAGGTCTGGTGTGGACTTTAAGGGGAACTCCACCCCAAATAAAAAAAAATGGCGTGGAGTTCCCCCTAAAATCCACACCAGACCCCTTATCCGAGCACGTTGACCTGGCCGGCCGCAGAAAAGAGTGCGGCCCCCCCTCTCCTGAACCACACCAGGCCACATGCCCTCAACATTGGGAGGGTGCTTTGGGGTTCCCCCCAAAGCACCTTGTCCCCATGTTGATGGGGACAAGGGTCTTATTCCCACAACCCTTGCCCGGTGGTTGTGGGGGTATGCGGGCAGGGGGCTTATCAGAATCAGGAAGACCCCAGATCCTGGCCCCCCCCTGTTTGAAATGGTAATGGGGTACACTGTACCACTACCATTTCACGAAGGAAGTGTAAATAGTAGTTTACAGAAAAAAAACACACACACCGTAGAACAAATTACTTTATTAATTAAACCAAATAAAAATCCAGCGGTGAAAATATATGATCGATGCTGCTCCCTGCTCCAACGTTGTCTTGTATCCAGCACCGGGTGATCTCTCCAGCGACGGGTGATCTCTCCAGCGACGAACGGTTGGTCCAGCGATGAGAAGATCCATCCATTCAGAGCACAGCTCCGCGAATGACGCGCCGGAGCATGACGTTTCTTTTATAGGGGAGGCGGGCCACGCGTCACGTGACCCCGTCCCCCTCTGTTGCACACTGTGCTGCATCACTGGGACAGCCCAGACATGCCCCTTGCGTCAGAGGGGGACGGGGTCACGTGACACGTGGCCCGCCTCCCCTATAAAAGAAACGTCAAGCTCCGGCGCGCCATTCGCGGAGCTGTGCTCTGAATGGATGGATCTTCTTATCGCTGGACCAACCAGCCATCGCTGGAGAGATTACCTGTCGCTGGAGAGATCACCCGGCGCTGGATACAAGACAACGTTGGAGCATGTGGCCTGGTGCGGTTCAGGAGAGGGGGGGCGCTCTCTGTCCCCCTTGTAACGGTCACCACCGCTTACAACCTTCCATCCATCCACGACAAGCTTATCTGACACACTCTGACAATCTTGCATACACGATGCATATCCATTCCCATAAACAAGACGAGACTCAAGCTCTGCACTTGCTTTCAAAGATATGACAAATTATTGTGTGCCCAGATTGAATAGCTAACAGCTTTTGATATTTGAAGACATCCTGCAAACATGAATTATTATTAATGTCCCTTATTAATGTCTTCTGTAATATATGAATTATGATTCTTTGTCACCCTATGGCCCTAGTGGACATAAGGTGACCCTATGTGGAAAAAAGTGTGTATAATATGCGCCACGGGAAACCAATATTATTTCTCCCAACTAAAGGGTAGAATAAAATACAATTAAACCTAAATAAATTAAATATACCAGTTTAAGAGCTGCCACCTAAAAATTTTCAGTGTGTGAAAATACAAATAGAATCGGAGGTGAAGGGGCCAAGTTCCATCAAATTATGTTATATATATATACATAGAAAAATGTGCTCTTTAGAAAAACATATATTAGTATTAAAGTGTCCATATAATGGATCAAACCATAAAACATTAATGAATATAATAAGTCCAAATAGGTAAATAATAAGCACCCAATATTATTCTTGATTCAAACAAAAAACATGTGAATATTGAGTTCGGACACATAAATTTGCACCCGTGGTAATAGAAATGGCCCTTACAAACTAGGACTCTTTTAATTAAAAAAGAAGTTAAACCGCTTGTGTCAAAAAGATGACTCAGAGTAATCCAGAAGGCACGTCAGATGATCGTCATATAAGTAAAAACAGAGGAGCAATTAGTGAAATACCATTAAAATAAATTTAAAAGTCCTCCAATGCTGGTATCCATACCGTACCCCAAATACGGTGCTCCGTCGCGCTGGTGGTCTCAAGCCGGCGTGGCTCCAAACTGACTACTATTTCGATAGTCGGCGTGCGTTCCACCGTCGGAAAACCACGGGCCCGGAAATACTGGTAGGGAAAAAGCGTACTGGTTCCCGCCAACCTCTTTTTCCCTACCACTTCCGATTTCCGGGCCCGTTGGTTTTCCGACGGTGGAACGCACGCCGACTCAAATAGAGTGCGACGGATTTTCACTATCTCCGAATGTAACCTGATGGTATAACGGACGCGCCGGCTGGGACCACCAGAGAAGTACCACATCGCAGGGTGGCGAAAAACGCCATTAAGCCTCAGGCCGGGATCAGGGCACAATCCATCATGCTGTTGTATTTCACTATGATTGGTTTTTACTTATATGTCTGGATCATCTGCCATCTGGATTACTCTGAGTCCTTTTTGACCAAGCGGTTTATGACCTTCTTTTTTAATTAAAAGAGTCTGTATTGGGGAGCCATTTCTATACCAGGGTGCAAATTTATGGTGGAGGTTCCACTGAATATTCACATGTTTTTTGTTTGAATCAAGAATAATATTGGGTGCTTATTATTTAGCATATTTGGACTTATTATATTCATTATATGTTTTATGGTTTGATCTTATATGGTGCTTGCACATTTTTCTATGTGAAAACCCCCCGGTGCTTGCAAAGCAAAGCTGACATCCTCCTGTCCCAGTCCTGTACCATTTTCTGGGGTTGTGCCAGTGGAGACTGAAGTCCCACCCACTACCCCAGGAACCCCCCCACCCACTCTTCTGTTAGTGAGGAGCAGAGGCCTATGACACTCTGCTCTGTTGCCAGCTCTTCCGCTGGGTTGCTGTGAGTGGAGACCACAGTCCCATCCACTACCACAGGGTCCCCCTCTTCTGTTAATGAGGAGCAGAGGCCTATGACACTCTGCTCTGTTGCCAGCTCTTCTGCTGGGTTGCTGTGAGTGGAGACCACAGTCCCATCCACTACCACAGGGTCCCCCTCTTCTGCTAGTTGGGAGCAGAGGCTTGGCGCACCCTGCTCTGTTGCCAGTGATTCAGCTGGGGGTTAAAAGCTTTACCACCTCAGCTTGTTGCTGGAGAGAGGGGCCAACCGCCCCGGCTCTCTGGAACTCCACACCATCCGCTTTGGCTTTAGGGAAGGCAATCTCCGTATTTTCCACTGCCGATTCATCAGCCAGGAGTTCACAGTTGTCATATGAACTTTCCTCATAGTCCCAGGCAATGGGAGCCCCACCCTGCTGCTGAGCCGAGTCTAGTAGCTGTCTGTAGGCGACCTCCAGCTCCCATTCTTGAATGGCCAGAAATTCTAAATCTTCCTGTGACCAGTGGCCTCCCGAGATATTCAATTTTTCCTCTCTGTGCTCCATTATGTCCTCCAAGCGCCACTCCCGATCATCCCCGAAGTCTGGATCACTGGACATCCTCCAATACAATAATCCCAAGCCATCATAGTCATGGCCTTCTGTGGGGCTGTCATCTGCTGGCCACAGGCACTCTTGTGCTACATACCACTGGAGGGCTCTGTAGCTTTCATCCAGCTGCATCTCTGCCCGGATCAGCCTGCCTAACTCAGCTGTCCACTCCTGCTTCGGTTGTTTCCCCAACAACAGCATTCGTACGTCATACTGCGGCCAGTACCTTGCATAGATGGAGGGCAGGACCTTTCCTTGGTTTTGCTGCTCCTGAGCTAACACTTCCTTCCAGAGTTGGCACCGAATCACATCCGACCATCCCAACAGGACCTCCTCTGATACTGGTCCTCTATGCTGTATCCGCATCTCTTGTAACCTTCTTTGGAATTCCTCTTCCATGGAGACTGGTATCTGCACCTCTCCTCTCTCTTTAGTTGGTGCTGCTGTGACTTCAGCTGCTGCAGCACTTCTTCTCTGCAGCAAGGTGGCATTCAGAGCCGCAATAACTCAGTCCCTGATCTCCGGTGGAGGGTTAGGACCATAATGTGCCAGTCTTAGGTTAACAGCCCAATCAAAACTTTCTCCCTCGGGTGTCCTGTCCGTTACGGCGGGCCTTTTAGCTCTATCCATTTCGACCAGTTCTGCGATAATGTCCCTTTTCTTACGGTTGCTGGCCGGTCTGCCCCGGCTCTCCAGTAAGTCCATGAGGGAAGAGAGCTTCATCCGTTCATACACCGTCTCCATTGTCATGTGCCCTTGTAGCTGTCCTTCTGATGATGGAATCATCCCACTGCTGTGCCACCAAATGTAACGGTCACCACCGCTTACAACCTTCCATCCATCCACGACAAGCTTATCTGACACACTCTGACAATCTTGCATAGTGATGAGCGGAATACGCCATATTCAATTTCGCGATATTTCGCGAATTTTTCGAAGAATATTCGCGAATATTCGTTAATATCGAATATTCGTGATTTTTTATAAAAAAAAAAAAAATTGCGAAATTTCGCCAATGCAAAATTTCGCTATTTTTTTTTAGGATAAAATATCACAAATATTCGATATTTACGAATATTCGCTATATTTTATAAAAAATATAAATAGCGAAATTTCTCATATGCGAAAGCGAAAATGATTGCGAAATTTCGCTATTTTTTTTGGATAAAATATCACGAATATTTTAAAAAAAAAATTGCGAAATTTTGCTAATGCGAATTTTCGCTAATGCGAATTTTCGCTAGTGCGAATGCGAAATTGATTGCGAAATTGATTGCGAAATTTGAAAAATACGAATATTCGAAATAGCGAATATTCGCCGCGATATTCGATTTATTTGCGAATACTCGAATATGCAATATTCGTAGCGAATATTCGCAATGCGAATATTCGTGAGCAACACTAATCTTGCATACACGATCCATATCCATTCCCATAAACAAGACGAGACTCAAGCTCTGCACTTGCTTTCAAAGATATGACAATTTATTGGTATTTTCTCAGCTTCTTATACAGTCTCAAGCATAATGCAGTTAGTCACAGGACAATGTAGTCTCCACCCCCCTTCACACCATGGGGGGCTTCAATCACACTCTAAAAGGCATTCAGGTAAGCTAACCATGTAGACTTGTCGGCACCGTATCTTCAATAGTGTTCAATTAACCTTGAATAGTAACACAGACATCTAGTTGAATAAGTTATCTAGACAGCTTTATCACACAATGGCAGAGTCTTGTGAGAGTGGGTGCAATCAACACCTTCAACGGAATGTCTTTACAGTGAATAGCCAACACCTTAAGATATTTCAATAGCATATTATACAAAGGTATGACTCACTCTGGTCTTGTAGACCTGAATTAACACCTTTCAAAAGCATGTGTGCCCAGATTGAATAGCTAACAGCTTTTGATATTTGAAGACATCCTGCAAACATGAATTATTATTAATGTCCCTTATTAATGTCTTCTGTAATATATGAATTATAATCCTTTGTCACCCTATGGCCCTAGTGGACATAAGGTGACCCTAGACATAGGAATATCTCAGTCTGTCACGGGCCATTCCGTTACACCCCTCTTTTCTGTGGCCGGCCAGGTCAACGTGCTCGGATAGGGGGTCTGGTGTGCAGTGCAGTACATCTGCTAAAACAACATAAATTTGGATGTCTTTCCTTCATATACTTCGCCTTTATTTCTTTCCTCTACATATTTTACCAATAAACAGTGAAACAAGAGACCCAACTTGTGATGCACAATATGTGTTTTCCATTTTGTTTATCATAGCCTTTGGGTTGTTTTCATTGTATAATATGCTGTCACTTTTTGCATATTCTGATTTAGTTGCTTTTACTCCTCTGTATCATACTGAGCTGGTGTTATTCATGATCTACTCCGGAAGCTATAAAAGGATGAGTGTGTTGAAAAATTAACATAACTGACACCATTATGCAACTTTATAATTTTTTTTCTTTTTGTTTTAAGTTTTATGACCAAGCAAATGTGACCTAATTACATAACTTAACTATAGTCCGACCTTGATGAGAATCAGTATTAGGCTTAGAAAATAATTTGTTGCATCATTTTTTTTTTTATATATAAATGTATTGCTCTATTTAGTATGAATTCTATATCCATTACAGCCATTGACTCTTGAATGGACAAGCCCCACTGTATGACATTTAACTCAAAGCCAAAAACAATGCAGGTTAGTTAAATGTTACTGAAGTCAGTGGGATTTCTCTAGAGCATTAATTAATCTGGTGTATTATTAATATTACCGCTGCTAATTACCGTGCAATAAAAACTATAATAATTACCATCACATCTTAACTATTTTAAAGCTGCTTAGTTTAGGACATCTATAGTCCTTTGTACACATATTTGTACAAAATGTTGTCTGTAATTTTAAAGATTCCAGCCTCAGGGAGGTTTCATTTTTCTATTGAAGTCCCCTTGATTTACAGTATGCAATATGTTACAGCTTCCTTATTTGCTCTTTTGGGACGGTTCCTGACAGTAAATCTCTATTAAAATATTCTTCCATATGGTTGCATGAAAATTTTATTGCACTGTGCCTAGGGCTGAAGGTCACAGATGAGTAGCTGCATTTAAGTATTGCAGTCTATGAACTTGGAGGTACATCTGCTGTGGGAGATGAAGAAAAATTTAAATTTTACTGTCAATATCAGTACTTAGGAACATGCTACATTTGTTTTGCTGCAAAAATCTGATATTGAGGCTTATGGGGTTATTATTTGTAAGATTTATCATAGAGTGTCTGAAGCTGCAGATTTTTAGCTCTGGTTACTTTGACCATAAAATATGATTGAATCCTTAGGTCACTTGAGAGCCTCCCCTGATGTATTTTTCATTTATGAAACATGAAAAATTGATATTCTCCCGTACAGTTGTACAGCCGCTAAGTTATATGATTTCTGACATGTTCCTTTTTGTTCTTCAAAGTGTTTTCTGGACATTACATCAGACACTTGTAAGTGATACACGCTTCGAAAGGCCTGCAACGGCATAGAAGAGCGTTTTATATAAATGATTAACTTTTCTGAACCACAGGGGCCTTGGAGAACACTACATCCAAAGTTGGCTTATCCTGCTATTAATGGCCGTAGCAAATGTTATCCAAATATTTTGAAACAGGATTTCAGTTCCTATGTAAACTGTTAAGCTGGTGTCTGAATGGTTAATAAAGTTAAATAATGTATAATAGGTTCATTTCAGCAGTTATATAGGAATACTTCCTCTCCTTGTCTAGTCTCCGTTCCGCTGGATTACGATCATCACCGGCTAAAATAAGCCCGTTTTGGTCCACTTTTGAGCAAAGCCGCAAATGGATTTTGCATCAGTTTCAGACAGAAAGACCACAAGTAAAAGCCTCATAATATTTCTATTGAAGCATTTCCATGGTAGAAAGAAAAAACAAACTTAAAGAACAGGCATATCTCTTTACTCGTATTTGGTTTGCTATTCACTGTATAGTTCCACAGCCTACCAAAACCTCAAACGGCTGTTTAAGATGGAGCAAGAAATGAAATAGAATTCCCCAGGGAGACATTATGGGTATTACAGAAAACAGAAAATTAAAGATGTACCGTAATACAAATAAAATAAAAAAAATCATGCAAAAATTATATTTTAAACACAAAAACAGAAACAGACAAGGGGAATAAAATAACCAAAACATCATAGACAAAACCTTTTCCATCATTTCTGTAATGAGTTTGGAGCATTGCAAACCAAAATAACCACATAATTACTAATCTGTAAAAAGTTAAAAATAAATAGATAAACCCACTGAATGTAGCATGTATTAATGCAGTCAAGCCATAGTCATCTGATATTTGTGCTCTCATCAACTGTCAGTTTACAGCTACTGGAAGATGTAGAGATGCAAGGAAAATAATATTTACACTCCCTATGAATTCTGGAAATTTAAAGTAAACTGTTCTACTGAACTTTACAAGTTCGGTTGAATATATTCCTGAGATGTCACCATAAACAGCAGCAGTATCATTTCCAGACCGCCCACTGTACATATACGTTGGCACTTTATAGATGGATATCTTGGTTATGGCAGCAGCTACTGCCATAACCGAGGTATCCATTTTTTCAGCAGGAGTTCCGGTTTACGATAATGGTGGTCTCTGTGGCGGATTCACCATGAGATCACTGTTATGGGTGGCGGGAAAGGGGCCCCTTCCCGCCGCTCTCCTGCGCCCTCTGCCGCTTACCAGAGCCATCGGTAGCGCCGGAGGCGATTGGGTCCTTCTCCTTCCTGTGTATGGATACGAGTTAGGGAAAGATGACCCCCATTCGTCTCTATACCAATAGCAGGTATAGCCTTCAAACCGTCACGTCTGCCCATAGCTCTTAAAGGGCAATTATTTAGATTTTTTTAAAATGACAAAACTGTATTTAATTTTTTTTTTATTGCATGTAAATCCAAATATGAGCTCTGAGGTCTTTTTGACCCCAGATCTCATATTTAGGAGGACCTGTCATGTTTTTTTTTTCTATTACAAGGGATGTTTACATTCCTTGTAATAGGAATAAAAGGTACCCACATTTTTTTTTTTAAATCAATAAAATAAAATAATTTTTTTTTTTTTTTAAGCGCCCCATCCCGATGAGTTTGCACGCAGAAGCAAACGCATATGTGAGCAGCGCCCGCATGTGAAAATTATGTTCAAACCACACATGTGAGGTATCGCCAAAATTGCTAGAGCAAGAGCAATAATTGTAGAACTAGACCTCCTCTGTAACTCAAAACATGCAACCTGTAGAATTTTTTAAATGTCGCCTATGAAGATTTTTAAGGGTAAAAGTTTGACGCCATTCCACGGGTGGGCGCAATTTTGAAGCATGACATGTTGGATATCAATTTACTTGGTGTAACATTGTCTTTCACAATATAAAAAAAATGGGCTACCTTTATTGTCATATTTTTTTTTAAATTCAAAGAAGTGTATTTTTTCCAAAATAAAGTGCGCTTGTTATACCGCTGTGCAAATACGGTGTGACAAAAAGTATTGCAATGACCGCCATTTTATTCTCTAGGGTGTTAGAAAAAAATGTATAATGTTTGGGGCTTCTAAGTAATTTTCTAACAAAAAAAGTGTTTTTAACTTGTAAACACTGAGGGCCAGATTCTGAGGGCGAGATACGCCGCGTAACTTCAAAGATGCGCCGGCGTATCTATTTTCTGTATTCAGAAAACAAGATACGCCGGAATTTTGCTTAGATACGAGCGGTGTAAGTCTCTTAGGCCGTCGTATCTTAGTTGCATATTTACGCTGGCCGCTAGGTGGTGCTTCATTCGATTTACGTGTCGAATATGCAAATGCGCTAGATACGTCGATTCACAAACGTACTTGCGCCCGGTCGTCGTATTTTACGTTGTTTGCGTAAGTGTAAGTCCGGCGTAAAGTTACCCCTGCTATATGAGGCGTAGGTGAGGCGTAAGCAATGTTAAGTATGGACGTCGGGACAGTGTCAAATTTTCCGTCGTTTACGGCATTTGCGTAAATTGTTCACGAATAGGGCTTTGCGTAAGTTACGTTCACGTCGAAACCAATGAGTACTTGCGGCATAATTTTGAGCGTGCGCACTGGGATACATCCACGGACGGCGCATGCTCCGTTCAGAAAAAGCGTCTATTACGTGGGGTCACGATTCATTTACATGGATCACGCACCCTACCTGCCTATTTTGATTTAGGCGTGGTTACGCTGGCCCATTTACGCTACGCCACCACTTCTTTGTGAATACGGCACCTGCCTCTCAAAGTTGCGGTGGCGTAGCATAAATCAGATAAGCTACGCCCGCACAAAGACAGGCGTCCCAACGAGAATCTGGCCCAAAAGTTGTACCCTTTATTATTAGCAATCCTTGAGCTCCTTTTAATTGACTTTGCCTATGCTGAGATTATGTCATTTTCCCTTCTCCCCACTGATATCTAAAGCTTCCCCAAAATGTATTAATCATTTTTTTCTTGTTCTGCCAGTGGGCCAAAAAATAGAAAACTGATTCCTCCAGCCAGATAGAGGAATCCTCACAGTTGTGGCATTGTATTCTGACAGTGGGTTTCTCTGCTGTCAGAATACACTGAGCAGCTGCTGCAGCTGATTGACAATGTTTTCCATCAATTCCATTTGACATACAGTACATTAATCAATAGATAAACTTCTGTTGAGCGGGAATAGCCATAGATGGATCTAAATGGATCAGCTGGTCCCTGCTCAGCCGTCTGAATTTTGATACATCTATGGTGACTGTAGGCTGTACATTGTAAATTTCTAGAAAGTCATAAGGTAAGAGATGGGACCATCTATCTGAAAAGAAAAGCAGATGAAGGCATTGTCAAGGCATTGTCATTGTACTCTCTGATTTCTATACATTATATTAAATATATGATAGTGTTAGTCATACATATTACATTGTATGAATGCACTGGACATACAGTTTCACAGTTGAAACATATTCAGTATATGTGAATTGGTATACCTTCCAAAAGATTTGTAATTCTGTTCTGTGCTGGCGTGTGTTGCGCTGCCTAGGTGTCTTATTGTAAGAATTCACTGTACCGCACTGTGGGGTTGTTTTACTAAAACTGGAGAGTGCAAAATCTGGTGCAGATGTACATGGTAGCCCATCAGCGTCTAACTATTCAATTAACCACTTGCCGACCATCCGCCGTCCTTATACGTTGGCTGTTTAAAGGGGAGTATTGTTGTTATGGCAGCAGCTAGCTGCCATAACCTTGGTATCCTCTTCTTCAGCAGGCGGTCTGCTTTCAGATAAACGTGGTCTCAGCGGCGGATTCATCATGAGATCACTGTAATCGGTGGCTTCGGTTCCCTCCGCCGATGCCGGCAGCTCCGGTAAGCGGCGGAGGGAACCAAAGCCACCAATCGGATCCTTCTCGGTCTGTGGTATGGAGATGAGTGAGGGGAAGATGGCCTCCGCTCGGCTTTATACCATTGCAGGGCGGAAGCAACGTCAAAACGTCACTTCCACCCATAGATCTTAAAGGGACTTTTTTTATTTAGTGTAAAGGTCTTTTTGACCCCACATCTCATATTTAAGAGGTCATGTCATGCTAGGCCTTCTCTGTAACTCAAGACATGCAACCTGTAGAATTTTTTAAATGTCACCTATGGAGATTTATAAGAATAAATGTATGTCGCCATTCCATGAGCGGGCGCAATTTTAAAGTGTGACATGTTGGGTATCAATTTACTCGGTGTGACATTATCTTTTACAATTTTAAAAAAAATGGTCTAACTTTACTGTTGTCTTATTTTTTTATTCAAAAAAGTGCACTTTTTGGGGGTTCTAAGTAATTTTCTAGCAAAAAAAAAAAAAGATTTTAACTTGTAAACACCAAATTTTAAAATGAGGCTCTGTCCTTAAGGCCTCGTACACACGAGGCAATCTATCTGTTCAAATCGGTCGGACCGACCAATTTGAACAGATCTGTCTGCTGGCATTTTGGTTTGCTCGCGTGTACACACAAGCAAACCAAAATCCCCGCCAGCAGACAGCGCGCTGACGTGGCGGTGGCGTTGACGCCGCCACGTCACCGCACCAGGAAGTAAAACACTTCCGCGCATGCGTCGAAATCATTTGGCGCGTGTGCGAGAAGACATGTCTGCTGGTTAGCATACTAAGCATACTAACCAGCAGACATGTCGGGCGGACAGGTTCCCAGCCGACAGATTTCAAAGCATGCTTTGAAATCTGTCGGGTGGCCAAGTCTGTCGGCTCACCCATACACACAGTCGAATCTGTTTGCTGGGACAGTCAGGCAGACCGTTTCCAGCAGACAGATTTGATCGTGTGTACGAGGCCTAAGTGGTTACGCTTTAACAAAAAAACTGGAAGCTGATTGGTTTCTATGCAGAACTGCACCAGATTTTTCATTCTCCAGTTTTAGAAAATCAACACCTATTACCCCAATAACACAGCCTGAATGGGTTAGAAAAAAAATGCGTGCACTTTTTTGATGCATTTTAGTGCATTTGGCAACTCATTCAAATGAACACATCTGCAGACATTGTGAATTAGTGCCTTAGTGATTAGTGTAGATGTTAAACAAATCTGATACAATGGTACATTTCTATGTTGTATTTTAATTGTATAGATGGTTTTATTTGTAGTGTAGTTTTAATTTGTTTTATTTGGTGCTAATGGCTGCTATTGTCAATTTTGTTGTGTTTTGTTTCTTGTTCTGTTCATTGTTGATCTTGTGTTGTCTTTGTTAGGTGTTGACAACGTCCAATGACATCCCATTGACAACGTCCAATGACGAAACGCGTCTGGGAGGACTTGCAGTGACGTCACCGCGTTCAGGAGGAAGCGCTTATTGATCTGTTTGCTGGCCTGCAACTATTTTGACATGCTCGTTTTTTAGATGTATATTGTGAGTATATTTTAACCCTATTTTATTAAAATTGCCAAAGTGCGGACGTGCTACTAGGGAGTTTTTTCTCCCCAAAGGCCACGGCTGGGTCACAGCCGATCGCTACCCTCATTGAATTTGTTTGGTAAGCTGCTTGATGAGTTGGTGGTGGGTCCTCACTCAAGAGTGTAGTGTGCAGTGCTACTCACGCCGGTGACTGAACTACTTTCTACAAGCTTCCAGCTCCTTTGTTCAGCAGATTAATCCATAGGCTTTATGAACTATAGTCACTGGAGAACCTATTTTACAGACCTCCTGGAGGACTAATAGACTGTTTTGGGACTGTATGTTTATATAGTGACCGGGTGACATGGCGCAGTTATACCCCCCTTTTTCCAGTATTACATTTAGTGCATTTGCTTATTAGCTGCTTCCTCCCTATTATTATATATTTTTTCCTGTCTGGTATTTTTTATTCATACTGACTAATACCTTTGTGATAAGCGTGATTTTTTCTGTTATCTTTGTTAGGTGTGTCTGTGTTGCAACAATTCCCCAATTTCCCTTTGGGATTAAAAAGGGTTTCAACTAAAAAAACGACCTTTTCTCAATCCACTCCTCACCCCCATACATGCCACATTTGGCATGTAATTTTTTTTGGGGGGGAGTGGGGGCTTCAGTAGGAGTGGGACTTCCTGTCCCACTTCCTGCTTCCGCCGAGGGGCTGGTTAGGCGATTAAGCCTTAATCGCCTACACCAGCCCCTCCCTGTAGGCGATCACATGGGACACTGACAGGTCCCATGCGATCGCCTCTCCAATCAGCGGCGAGCCGCGCCGCGCACGCATGCGCAGTACGGCTCGCGCATGCGCAGTGGGTGCCCGGCCGTGAAGCCGAAGGCTGTCACGGCTGGGTGCCCACAGTCAGGATGGAGACGCCGGCCGGGGAGGGGGGCAGAGGAGCGGAGCCCCGGTCGGCGCGTCGCTGGAACGCAGGAGCAGGTAAGTGAGTGTTTATTAAAAGCCAGCAGCTACACTTTTTGTAGCTGCTGACTTTTAATAAACACAACTTAGGGCTGGAACACCCCTTTAAGGTTCCATGCACACTGAAGCTGATAAACTGTAGTTTATTGGCGTTTTAGTCTTTTTTTTTTTAAAGCCCATAAACTGAATTCTATGTTAGCCTATGTGCCCATGCACACCTGGACGTTTTTTAGTGTTAATGAGCTTTGGAGTTTATTGGCTTTTTTCTGAACGCTCGAAATTTGCGTTCAAAGTGCAGTTTTTCGGTGGGGAAAAATGCAAAAAAATGCTGAAAAATGTTTAAATGCCGGCGTCAGCGTTTTTTTAGCATTTTTTTATCCATTGGGAAAAAAAAGAAAGAAAAAAGCTACACTGAAAAACGCTGATTAATGCTATTGCAAAAACGCAAAAAAAAAAAAAACGTTGAAAGTTTTTTAGCTTCAGTGTGCATGGAGCCTTAATAAATTATTCTGTATTCTGTAATTTAGGAATTACTAGATGCTATAAAAATTAAATAAATAAATATTGAATTACTTCTAAATGACTACATATGTGCATTAATTGGTGTCTTTTCATATTTGCTTAGAACTGTTTTAAATTATTTCACAAGAACAAAATAAATGCAGATTATTAAAATACATTTTTATATATTTATTCTTCTTTTAAAAGTATCAAACACAAGTTTAAGTAAATAATGCAAAGCATGTGACTGTAGTGAGAATCGCGGAAGCAACTGAAATATTTATTAAACATATTTCTGCTTGTATCTTAGCTGCCTCTGAATAATCAAAGCTTTTTCTGTCCAAGAAACAGAAACTTTTTTTCCAGCGAGTGCTATTATTACAGATGTTTGGGAGGCCAAAAGAATTTTATTTCAGTCCAGATTTAAATTGGCAGTTGTTAACACTCCTGGTCGATATTTCCAGTGGGAACTCTCACACCATTCTGCGTTGTGTGAAGTAGTATTTGGTTTTACTGAAATGCAAGATTTAACAAATTAAAAAAAAAAATCTGAACTTACATATTTTTCATTGTATTCACCATGTTGGTGTGATTATTTGTGAGCTATCTAACTTTTTAACCACTTGCCGACCAGTGCATGCACATTTAGGTCGGCAGAATGGCACGGACAGACAAATGGCCGTCCCTTTAAATTTGCCGCTGTGTGGGCGTGCGCAAGCTCCGTGGCCGTGCCATCGGGACCCGCGGACTCGATGTCCCCTGTTGTCCCGTGATCGTGTCACGGAGCTGCAGAACGGGGGGATGCCTGTGTAAACAAGGCATCTCCCTGTTCGGCCTAGTGACACAACACTGATTGTCTGCTTCCTGTCATCAGGAGCAGCGAGCCAAGTAAGCCTAGCCCACACACAGTTAGAATCACTCCCTAGGAAACACTTAACCCCTTCCCCAGCCCCTACTGGTTAACCCCTTCACTGCCAGTGTAATTTACACAGTAATCAGTGCATTATTATAGCACTGATCGCTGAACAAATCAGGGGTCTCCAAACTATGGTCCTCCAGTTGTTCAGGAACCACAATTCCCATCATGCCTGTAAATGTCAGGCATTATGGGAATGGACACACAGCGCTGCAGCTTGGCCTGGGTGCCCCCATAGCAAGCTGCTTGCTGTGGAGGGCACTCAGCAGGAGGGAGGAGCTAGGAGCACAGAAGAGGAACCCGAGAAGATGTGGATCCAGGCTGTTCTGTGCAAATCCACAGCAACAGAGGAGGTAAGTATAACATGTTTGTTATTTTCATAGAAAAAATAGACAAGACTTTACAATCGCTTGAAAGTCCATGCATGCTGTGTATGTAATATGTAAGTGTAACACTTGCAGATACTGTATATGTTATCTCCTAAAAAAATAAAAAAATACTGTACTACTCCTGAAAATGCCTTCATTGGCTTTTCTGTCTGGAAGGACAGCACTATCTTCACTCAGTTATTATTTAGAATTAGCATTTATTTACTAGAGGTGATATCATAAAGACTACACAATCATGTAAATCCTGGGACCTGTGCAGTTCTTAGTTGTGTTTACAAATGTCTGACATGGATCAGCCCTCTACTGCAGCCTCTCACCTTGTAGCTTACTAAAAACAATATATGCTGCCGGGGAGAAGAGACTGGGGAAATGCCTCCCCCTGCCTTCTTAGCCTATGAAAAGTCACTTTTTTTCTTTCAAAATTATAGTTACTGTATTTTAGGAGTCTATTAATGTATATTTGTAAAGTTAATTAAAGGTCTGCTTTAACACTTTTATCACTTTTCATATCTTTCCTTTACACTAAACAATAATAGAGAAGCAACTACTGTATATGCAACCTATCTGATAACATTTTTTTATTGATTGTGGTGACTTCCTGGCAATGTTTTTGCATGTTGATATTTTTATATGACAGGCATGATTACCACCTCAGGTTCTCAACCTTAGGTATTAATCATAAAGTGTTAGTTTAGGTATAGCTTAAACCAAAACGTTTCATTAGACAGATTAGGGACTGGCTAGGGACTGATTTTAAGGAGAACTTCCTTCACTTACTGTCACATAAAACAAGAGACTTTTCCTCTCTTCCTGTTTCTGTGACAAATCAAATCTTTACAAAATACAGTGCCTTAAAAAATATATTTCATTGAAATTTTATGTAATAGACCAACACAAAGTAAAGTGGAAGGAAATTGATGGTTTTCAATTTTTTTATAAATAAATATGTGAAAAGTGTGGTGTGCATTAGTATTCAGCCCCCTGAGTCAATACTTTGTAGAACCATCTTTCACTGCAACTACAGCTGCAAGTCTTTTTGGGGATGTCTCTCCCAGCTTTGCACATCTAGAGAGTGACATGTTTTCTCATTCTTCATTGCAAATTAGCTAAAGCTCTGTCAGATTGGATGGAGATCGTCTGTGAACAGAAGTTTTCACCTCTTACCACAGATTCATAATTGGATTTAGGTCTGGACTTTGACTGGGACATTCTAACACATGAATAGTGTTGAGCAGAATATGCCATATTCGAATTCGCGATATATCTCGAATATATAGTCGAATATTCGACAGATATTCGCTAAATACGAATATTCGTGATATATTTTCGAAATGAAATGATTGCGAATTTTCGCTATCGCGAATGCGAATGCGATTGCGAATTGCGAATTGCGATTGCGAATATTCGAGAAATGCGGAATAGAGCACTCTGATTGGCACAGAATATTCGTGATATATTACAATATAAAATAATTGCGAATATTCGAGAAATGCGGAATGGAGCACTCTGATTGGCACAGAATATTCGTGATATATTACAATACAAAATAATTGCGAATATTCGGCAAATGCGGAAGGAGCACTCTGATTGGCTCAGAATATTCGTGATATATTACAATACACAATAATTGCGAATATTCGAGAAATGCGGAAGGAGCACTCTGATTGGCTCAGAATATTCGTGATATATTACAATACACAATAATTGCGAATATTCGAGAAATGCGGAAGGAGCACTCTGATTGGCTCAGAATATTCGTGATATATTACAATACACAATAATTGCGAATATTCGAGAAATGCAGAATGGAGCACTCTGATTGGCTCAGAATATTCGTGATATATTACAATACAAAATAATTTCGAAATTTCGAGAAATGCGGAATGGAGTACTCTGATTGGCTCAGAATATTCGTGATATATTACAATATAAAATAATCGCGCGATATCGCTATTTGCCGAATAATCGCATTGCGATTTTTCGGCAATATAAAATGAGCGCTGCAGCTACTCGGCCCAAGGTCTCTAATCATACCAGCAATGCTTTTAGACGTCGATGGGGATCTCTAGGATGTGATCTGTTCTAAAAAAAAAATTAAAACATTCGAATATTCGAAATAGCGAATATTCGCCGCGATATTCGCGTTATTCGCGAATACTCGAATATGCAATATTCGTAGCGAATATTCGCAATGCGAATATTCGTGAGCAACACTACACATGAATATGCTTTTAACGAAACCATTACATTGTAGCGCTGGCTGTATGTTTAGAGTCATTGTCCTGCTGGAAGGTGAACCTCTGCCCCAGTCTCAAGACTTTTACAGACTCTTTCTCTTACTCTCTCTCTTACTCTTTTCAGGTTTTCTCCTATGATTGCCCTGTATTTGGCTCCATCCATCAACTCTGATCAGCTTTTCTGCCTCTGCTGAAGAAAATCATTCCCACAACATAATGCTGCCACCACCAGGTTTCACAGTGGGGATGGTGTGTTTATGGTGATGTGCAGTGTTAGTTTTCCGCCACACATAGCATTTTGCTTTTAGGACAAAAAGTTCAATTGTGGTCTTATCTGACTAGAGCACCTTCTCCTAAGTTTGCTGTGTCCCCCACATCACTTCTTGCAAACTGCAAGTGGGATTTCTTATGGCTTTCTTTCAATGATGGCTTTCTTCTTTCCGCTCTTCCATAAAGGACAGATTTGTGGAGTGCACGACTAATGCCGCGTACACACGATCATTTTTGGGCATGAAAAAAAAACAATGTTTTTCGACATGTAGAAAAAACAAAGTTTTTCCAACTTCAACATTAAATCGACGTTGCCCACACACCATCATTTTTAAAAAATGCTCTAGCAAAGCGCGGTGACGTACAACACATATCACGGCACTATAAAGGGGAAGTTCCATGTGGATGACGCCACCCTTGGGGCTGCTTTTGCTGATTCCGTGTTAGTAAAAGACGATTTGCGCTTTTCTGTCTGTTACAGCTCCCATCTCATAACTTGCTTCTGAGCATGCGCGGGTTTTTTTAACGTCGTTTTAGCCCATACACAATCATTTTTTAAAACGACATAGTTTAAAACTTTGTTAAAAAATGCAGCATGTTCGGAAAAAAAAATTGTAATTTTTCAAAACCCCAAAAACTATGTGAAGCCCACACACGATCATTTTAAATGTCATTTTTTTTATTACGTTTTTTAATGCCGAAAAATTATCGTGCGTACGTGGCATTATAGTTGTCCTGTAGACAGATTCTCCCACCTAAGCTGTGGATCTCTGCAGCTCCTTCAGAGTTACCATGGGCTTTTTGTCTGCTTCTCTGATTAATACTGTCCCTGCCCAGCCTGTCAGTTTTGGTGGACTGCCATGTCTTGGTAGGTTTGCAGTTGTGCCATACTCTTTCCATTTTCGGATGATGAATTAAACAGTGTTCCCTGAGATAATCAAAGCTTGGGATATTTTTTATAGCCTAACCCTGCTTTAAACTTTTCCACAACTTTAACCCTGACCTGTTTTGTGTGTTCTTTGGCCTTCATGAGATGCTGTTTGTTTACTAAGGTTCTCTAACAAACCTCTGAGGGCTTCACAGAAAAGCTGTATTTATACTGAGATTAAAAACACACAGGTGGACTCCATTTACTAAGTAGGTGATGCTGAAGGCAATTGGTTCCACTAGATCTTAGTGAGGGGTATTAGATTAAAGGGGGCTGAATACAAATACATGCCACACTTTTCACATTAAGGTATTTATTAGTGTTGCTCACGAATATTCGCATTGCGAATATTCGCTACGAATATTGCATATTCGAGTATTCGCGAATATCTCGAATATCGCGGCGAATATTCGCTATTTCGAATATTCGATATTTTTCAAATTTCGCAAAAAAATTTGCAATAAAATTCGCAATAGCGGAAATTCGCAATTTTTTTTTAATCAAATATCACGAATATTCGATATTAACGAATATTCGCGAATATTCTTCGAAATATTCGCGAAATATCGCAAAATCGAATATGGCGTATTCCGCTCATCACTAGTATTTATGTGTTAAAAATGTTGAAAACCATGTATCATTTACCTTCCACTTTACAATTATGTGCCACTTTGTGTTGGTCTATCACATACAATCCCATTAAAATACATTTACGTGTTTGGTTGTAACATGACAAAATGTGGAAAATTTCAAGGGGTGTGAATCATTTTTCAAGGCACTGTATGTAGAAATTCTGAACCTCACCAGTGAGACAGCAATAATAACCCAACAGGGGACCCCTAAAATAATAAAATAAAGATATATATTTAATCGGGGCCTCTGACCTAACCAAAGTCCCTTAAATAATGTTCAGTATACTGGAAGGAATGCTAAAGTGGACTGTCAAAAAGCACAGACATACTGGATGAAATGATGGTTGGAAACTGTAGACATGATACAAGTTAGGTTGGAGACTGGGACATATTGCAGGTGACTGCAGAGAGATGGGACCTCTTATTTGAGGCTAGTAGAAATCACTGATGTTTTTCTTTGATCGCCCCTGATTTTAACCCCTTCCTAGCCAGTGTCATTAGTACAGTAACAGCACTGATCACTGTATTAGTATCACTGGTTCCCAAAAAAAGTTCAAAAGTGTCAGTTAGTTGTCCGATTTGTTCCCCTCAATATCACAGTCCCGCTATAAGTCACTGATCGCCGTCATTACTAGTAAAAAAAAAAACCTTAAATATATCTCATAGTTTGTAGACGCTATAACTTTTCCGCAAACCAATCAATATACGGTTATTGTTTTTTTTTTTAACCAAAAGTATGTAGTAAAATACACATTGACCTAAACTGATGAAGAGATTAGATTTTTAAAGTAACGTCTCAAAAAATGGCCTGGTCAGAAAGGGGGGTGGGGTAAATATTTGTGAGATGAAGTGAATATAAAACATTTAGATATCCATATAATTCAGATTTTTTTTTTTTTTTTAACAATCCTTAATTTGACTTATTTAGTAGAAATGCAGGCTTAAGTTTACAGCTGCGTCTTTGTAATTTACCACAAGTATATTATAATAGATTGCAATATGTCTTCTGAGTTCTATCTTCAAACTATTTTTAATTGATGAAATGACATGATTACATTATCCCAAGCAATGTGCTAATGAAAAACAAAGGCAAACATAATAATAAACTGTAATTGCATTAAACATCTGGTTGCAAACTCCTTGGTGAATACACCACCTGATGACTTGGAGTGATGGGCTTAGATATGGGCAATGCCTCTGGCTTCCTAATCATCTGGCAGGTACGACAAAACACATTGAGCACCAACTTCCTTTCATTAATTGGCTTGCTAGTACTGGCACCAAGACTGTTTCTTGAGGTACGCGCACAGAATATATGCTTCTTATCAAGGAAATATTATGAAAAACGAATAAAAAGAGAATCTTCTCATAAAAGTTACATAACAAATGTAACATTTTGGATTTATATTGTTTCTTTTATAGATATTAATATTACAACATGTAAAAAACAAAAACAAATTTGTTGGGTTAAAGCTACAGATGTATATTATGATGAACAAGAAAAAAGTGAATAAAGTGCGGTAAACCCCTCATGCATTTAAAAATATTAAGTAAAAAAATATATTTTAATTTAACAACATGATAGAATTGTGTAGATCAACATTAGACATTACATAGTATTGATATAAAATATTGATACATAATACCCAAAACATTGCATCATGTATGTCAAGCACAATCTGCCCATATGGTTCTGGTGGGCTAGCTGTCGTACATACTGGCATGGACACCTTACATGTTTCCGACTGATTACAGTCCTTCTTGAGAGGTTTCATGTCATATGGGTAGCAGTATTAATTTAGTCAACTAAAACGACTTAAACATTTTAGTCTACTAAATTAATACTATTTTAGTTGACTAAAATACTACTAAAACTAAAATGCCTTTTTAGTCAAAAAACTAAAATGCCATTTTAGTCAAAAGACAATGGGCCAGATTCTCTAAGAAATTCGCCGGCGTAGCGTAAGCCATTTACACTACGCCGCCGCATCGTACTAGAGCAAGTGCCATATTCCCTAAGCATTTTCTTCGTCGTTTGCGTTGGCGTAGCGAAAATGGCCCAGCGTAAGCCCGTGTAATTCAAATGAGGCGGCTTTTATTTAAATGAAGCGCGCCCCCGCGTCGAACGAACTGCACATGCGCTGGCCGGGGAAAAAGCCCAGTGCGCATGCTCCAGCTCACGTCGGAAAGCGTTGTTGAAACCGACGTCAAAACGACGTGATCGACGCTTACGCAATGCCCTATTCACGAACGAGTTAGTAAAACGACGTAAGCGACAGAAAAAACCGACGCTGACCCGACGCCATACTTAACATGGCATCCGACGGCACCCGACGGCATCCGATGGAACTTCGTAAGGTTACTCCACATCGAAGCTGGGGTAACCTTACGCGGACGAAAACTACGTACACGACGACGGGGCGGCGTAAAAGCGACCGGGAATCGGCATACTAGCCTCATTTGCATATGAGAAAACAACGTAAAGGCCACCTAGTGGCCGGAGTTGTCATTACAACTACGATCCGCAAGTGTAATGGTTTTACGCTTGTCGGATGTAGAAGCGTATCTATGCAAAAGTATCACGCGCATAGATACGAGGCAAAAAAAACGGCGATACGACGGGGTATCTGAGATACTCCGTCGTAACGCCGCTGAGAATCTGGCCCTAAGACTAAAACTAAATTTAAATTTGACTTCAAAATGTTCATACCTCAATACCATAAATAATAACATATCCAATTTTTCACTCCAGCAGTAAAATTAGTTTTTGTCGACTAAAATGTACTGGAGATTTTAGTAGACTAAGAAGTAGGACATTTTAGTCAACTAAAAAGTAGGACATTTTAGTCGACTAAAATCTACTGGAGATTTAGTCAACTTAATCGGACTAAAACTAAAACAATTGCAGAAGACTAAAATGGGACTAAAACTAAAATACCATTTTAGTCCTAATGCCCTGTACACATGATCGGTCCATCCGATGAAAACGGACTGATGGATTTTTTCATCAGTTATCCGATGAAGCTGACTGATGATCAGTCGTGCCTACACATCATTGGTTAAAAAAATTATCGTGTCAGAACGCGGTGACGTAAAACACAACGACGTGCTGAGAAAAATGAAGTTCAATGCTTCCAAGCATGCGTCGACATGATTATGAGCATGTGTGGATTTTTAACCGATGGACGTGCCCACAGACGATCATTTTTTTTTCGTTTTTTTTAACAATCAGATAATTTTAAAACAAGTTCCTAGTTTTTTAACCTATGGATAAAAAACTGATGGAGCTCACACATGATCGGTAAGTCTGATGAAAACGATCCATCAGAGCATTCTCAACAGACAAACCGATCATGTGTACGCAGCATTAGACTAAGACTAAAAATAAATCAAAATTTGCTGCCAAAATTAACACTGATGGGTAGTAGTGATTCTACAATATAAATATGTAGTATTAGTAATATAATAGTATAAACATACATATAGAGCTAAAAAGTGCATTTGTGTTTCTACATATAGCATAAAAAGGTCATATGTTATGCTTACAAAATTGTAAAAACAAATATTGCATGTAACTTATGGATGGGTATTCGATTGTTTCCCTAAGGCTCCATTCACACCTAGGCGTTTTGTCGCCTGTAGCGCGACGCTCACAAACGCCAGAGGGAGAAAAATACATGAAAGCCTATGGAGATGGTTCACATCTGAACGCTGATGCGCCTGACGCCCATCGCCTGTAGTTAAAAAAAGTTCCGGACCCTTTTTTGTCGCGCGTATCGGGCAGTTTGGGCGTATTTGAGCGTTTCCATTTCCCATAGAAAGTAATGGAAACGCTCGATTCAAGCGACTAGCGCGACAACGAGCGTTTGCTACAGGCGTTTTGTCGCTTTAATCAATAGAACTTTTCACCCAGGCAGAAGATTAAACAAATCTACCAACATAGCAACAAGTGATGAAAAGATGATAATTTTTCCTATTGGCTAAAATAAAAAACGTCAAAGTACAAAAACGTCGGACGACGCTGTATGCAAACGCGCAAATAAGCATGAATACGCGCGACAAAACGCTGGAAAAAAAACGCCCAAAAAACGACCGTCGCTCAGGTGTGAATGCAGCCTGAAAGGGCAGCGCAGACAAGCCCCAGGTGGAACCACGAGGGCCGTGAGGAGGTCAGACCCAATGCTGCACATACAAGGACCCCAAAGTAGCGGAGCGAAATCTCCCACCATGTAATGCCAAACAGCCAGAAATCAGTAGTCACTCATTGGGAAGATTACTATGATGCTCATCTCTATAGATAGGCAAATATAAAAATTCTTAGTATTATGTAAAGGTTTGCAAGGGCTCAAAAGAATTTGAATTGTAATGTAATAAAAGGCAGAGTAATTAGAGATTTAACTTGGCCAATATACAGTCAGATATCTCTTAAGTAAGAGTACTGATCTGCCTCCAAGTCCAGCATACCTGAGTCTCCACTGCCAGCTCCGGTACATCCTCATCCCAGTTGTATACTGCATGAAATGACCGCACAAGGTGGGATAGATATATCTGGCTGGTGGTCTTGTTACTCTAATCGCCAAATTAGCGATTAGGGACAGCTGATTTGGCAAGATGCAAACACTGGTGCCTAAGCATAGGCATCCGGTGTCCATTGTGGATCCTTCAGCACCAGGACGCGTGGCGTGGTCACACCCTTAAAATGGGCCATAACCGCATTCCCACATCATCACGCTTCCAACGCGTGTGTGGCCGCCCTTACGCATTCCAGAATAGGACGTAAGTAGGAAGGGAAGCGGCTGTAGATAGTGGTTCCCAAGGTCAAAAAAATAGTCCACCAGGCCCCTGAAAGGGGGCATGAGATGGACACATGTGTGCCGGGCAGTGCAGCAGGTACCCCCTCCACTATCCATTCCCATCGGGAGATCACCAAAAATATTTTTTACTTAATATTTTCGTCTACTTGTTAAAATCTATTAGGGGTTTACTGTGCTTTATGCACTAGGCTTTTCTTGTTCATATTTCTATTTCTGGATTGGATAGACCAATGTTTGCTATACACACACCAATCCCTCTAATCAAATTGTCATATATTATGATGATACACTAGCCAAGAATATAGTTTTATTTTTTTCAAAAGTTCAAACATTTTGGAAATAAATAAAACTTTTATGCAAGACGTGCAAAATAGACACCTTCAGCTTTTATTATTTTAGACCGTGTCCAGCACACTGGATGACCTTCCAGATGGCAGACGTGTTTCAAGGGGGGATCCTTAAGAAGTCTCTGAGGAGCCCTAAACATCACTTGGGTAAAGCGCAAGGTTGGTGTGCCCTCTTTTCGAGTTTTTATACAGGGTTTGTCGTGCTGTCCTTGTCTCCATTCACCTCACTTACTACAATTGAGGTAGGAGGGCTTATGGAGCACAGAAAAAGGGAGTATAAGGGGGTTGGGGGTCTTTAAAGAGACACTGTCATTTTACTCATTACCATTAGTCATAGTAGACTGCAGAAGAAGCAAAGATACATCTTTTCCCAATACAGTGGACAATGCACATTTTTTCCAATCATTATTCATCTCCTGTAACTTCATTTACACGTCACAATATTATAAACGGGGTAAGGACCAGTAAAAGAAAGGAAAGAAATGTGGTTAAAATTAAATTTGTAGTATGGTGTAAAAATATCCCTCTTATAGAAACACGTATATTTTAAACTAATGTCCCCCCCCCCCCCAGGTAAACTAAATTTTTCACCTACAATGGCTTGGTGTATGCACAGCAAAAAAGGTGTCCCTGAGAAGCGGGGGGGGGGGGGGGGACCGGCGCAAATTGCAAATTGAGAATGGGGTGGCACGAATTGAGATGAGAATGGGGGGTGTGGGAAATTGAGAATGGGGGGGCCGCCGCAAATTGAGAAGCTGTTTTTTTTTTGGTGTTGATGAACAATTTTTTTTTTTAAATATGTAAAAAAAAAGGGGGATGCCACCCAGGGCCCTGGAGACCACCGGGCCCCTTAGAGGTGGGAGGGCTTTGGGTACTGATGAACAAAAAAAAAGAATAAAAGAAAGGGGGATGCTATACGGGCCCCTGGGCCTTAATGCATGTACAGAGGTTGCACGGGCATTAATTTCTATGACAGACTGTATGCCTCATCTGTGGCTCCCCAGCAATGGAAAAATGTAGATATTTTTACTTTTGACATATTTATGCCTATTTACATTCATGTGCATGTCCTCCAAGGACACAAGGACAACTCCAAATTATTTTGTAGCTCATACTGCTACAACAAAAATATCATATATACTGTATATTGTATATATATATGTACCAAAGGTATTGGGATAACTGCCTTTACACGCACTGAACTTGGCATTTCAGTCTTAGGCCTCATACACACGATAGGTTAAACAGAGGACAACAGTCTGATGGACCGTTTTCATCGGTCAAAACTGACCGTGTGTGGGCCCCATAGGTTATTTTACCGATAGGTCAAAAACGATCGTTAGTAGGCACGACCATCGTTTAAAAATCCATGCATGCTCAGAATCAAGCGCGACGCATGCTTGGAAGCATTGAACATTTTTTTCAGCACGTTGTTGTGTTGAAAGGGTGGGTCAATTCAATATTTAAGCCTACGGACCAAGACTGGGATGCCATTAAAGTACATGTGCATATAAAGGGAGGTGTCCCAATACTTTTGGTAATATAGTGTATATATATATATATATATATATATATATATATATATATATATATACTGTAATATATCACTGCAGACTGTGTCACTCCACTTTATTCTTATGTATTAAAAAAAAAAAAAAAAACATTTCCTCTGCCTGTCACACCTTCCTCCACATTACTATATACTGATTCTTACTTAGGATCACTTTTTCAGCAATATTTAAGACTCCTCTCATATGTGTTTAATTATCAAGTCAAATCAGTTTTTTTTAATTTACACAAATGTGAGGTCTTCAAGCTCACAGCACAATAGCTTGTCTGACCTTGTAGCTGCATGCATGGGTTCATTATTGAGTATATTGTTTCCTATAAACATACGAAACCCCAACCATAACAATTTCATGAAATAAACAAAGTTATCCGAGAGCTGTATTAAACTTTAGATGACCCTTAACTGTACTCCATAGACCCCTATTAATAATTTCTAATCTAATCACTGTGGATAAATGTACTATAACAGGCCATGCCAGGCACATTGCCAGCAAGGTCTATTGCAACCTATTTGATTCATTCCAGTCCAGGGAAGATGCATCTTTTTACTAAAACGCTACTTGGTGCTTTTCCATTTGTTATCTTCTACTGGAAAAAAAATAGTTATGGCCTTGGACGTGATAGACAAGCTTCTCTGCAAATTGCCCAAGACTAACTGAGAGGATTGGTGCCAAAAAAGCCCTGTGAACTTATCAGGATTGCTTGAGCCAGGTTTATGTCAGCTACAAATTTATGGTATGCCAGAAGCACTAGCACAAATTTATATATTTTTTGTTCCATGGATATATTTAATGATCTTTGTGGCAGTCGACAAATATTTCCCCATCAGCCGTTTTCTATTTGCTTTGGATGACGGACAAGAATTGTTTGTTGAGATCACTATTTGGGCCCCATGCTTAGCTCTTGGTTGACACTTCTCAAGTTAATCCCACAAACAGATTTGGTATTTTTTATAAGGGGTAAAATCTTTCAGCATGTTTTTATTGGGAATTTTATTGACAGAGAAAAAACTGCATCCTGTGTGGGATTTAACATATAACATTAAACTCAATTACAATCAATGTTAAAATGTGTGACAAGCCTGTTCACTGGGCAGAACTACCAATGACTGATGATAGGCTGGATGTGCATTTTCTATAAAAGCACATTTTGCAATAAATACTGCTTTCACCAGTAGGGAAGAGCAGTTATTACTTTAAAACTGATTTGGCAATAAAATTACTGATGTTACCACCAACAAAATTTTAACAAACATAAACTCATGACTTTGGTTGCTTAAAGTGGAACTTTGACGATAACAACTTGATAAAAACAGAATGTTCTTTAGCAACATTCGAACATACATTCCACATTAATAATTATGCTACCAAAATTAGTGTGTGCTGTAAATGGCCTCCAGCATTGCTCCTGTTTCTTCTTGCTGGAGGCTGCCATTTTGTTGAAGCCTAAAACCCCTAAACAGCATAAAGTGAAACTAAATGCACTGATTTAATTTTTTTTTTTTTTAAAAGGTAAATTTTTAGTTTCAAGTTTTTTACTTTGCTTGATTTCATAGCTACCCATGCATCCAATAGAAGTAACTATGGCAGTTTCCTTGGGCAGTAGTATGGTAGTTTATTGGGCTTATCAATTAAGTCAGGGAAGATAAGGACCCAGTGATAACGTTTTTTTTTCTCAATATAAAGGTTTTTATTGAGGTTTACAATATACAGAAAACATAAAGATAAGGATAACAATAACGATGCCACAAATAGAAAACATGAAGAAAGATCAGGTATCAATTATAAGCAACAGAAGAAGAAGAAGAAGCATTATCCAGAGCAAACATGAAATTATCCAATGTTATACCTACTGGTCCAAATTTCCCACTGTTTATCAAATGAACTACATTTTAGTGCGTTGGTCGCTGGGAGCCATTCAAATGTGTAGTGTTGTTGAACTTTCCTAGTCAGGTCAGCGATATTGAGTGTTGTAGCGTATTTCCAATTTTGAAGTATTAGGGACCTAGCCGCTAACAGAATGTGTGATACTACTTGTCTCATGTCTTGTGGGATGTTTTCCATGCCTACATGGAGAATAGCTAGTGTTGGATTAGGGGAAACAAATAATCCTGTGATGGATGATATAAGTTTAAAAGTTTGATTCCAAAAACTGGTCACGCTAGGGCATTCCCACAGTGTGTGGAGAAGGTGACCTATATGCCCACAGTTCCTCCAGCAGAGAGGTGAAACAGAAGGGAACATAAGAGCAAGTCTACATAGGGTATATTGCCAACGGTTGATAATTCTGATCATTAATTCCCAATGGCCAATGCAATGGGATGTGTTTTGGATATAGCGGAATGTGAATTTCCACTGGGCTCCTGTGAATGTTGAGCCCAAGTCTGTTTCCCAGCGTATGTACTTCGTTGATTTGTGGAAGACCTTTTTGAGTTGTAGTAAATTATAATAGATGGCTATACCTTTATTGTGTGTTTGTCCTCCCGTCAAATGTTGCCATACTGCCGTTGGTAGGCGAATTGTTTGGGGGGGATGTTTCCAAAAAAAGTGGACTACTCTTATACAAGTATAGAACATTACGCGGTCTACCGATTTAGGCCCTGTATTGTCTAGTAGATCATGTACTGAGTGTATCCCATGGGCAATCAAAGCTTTCAGGGATAGCATTGGTATATGAGCTTCTATCCAACTAAGAGGGAATTTGTGTACTATGTCTCTGCAGTTAGGGAGTTCGTTGCTTAGGAGGAATCTCCAAGCCTGCAATGACGTAGCAATTGTTGGGGGTGTGTTAGTTATGTCCCATGGTATCCATGAATCTCCTAGGAGAACTGACAATAAGTTGTGCGTAGGGGCTAGGGATTTCTACCCATAATAGTGTGTCGGTGGAGGGAGACCATAACTTGAGTTGGTCAAGTCTGGTTGCCCACAAGTAGTCTCGTATATCCACCAGGCCTGCTCCCCCACACTCCTGTGAGGAAGTAATGTTTTACGTGTGCACCTGGCTTTTTCGCGCCCCACAGGAATTGCCATTGGATAGTGGAGAGTGCTTTGATGTACTGAGGAGCGATGGCTATAGGGAGTGACCTGAATATGTATAAGATTTGTGGTAATATAAGCATCTTAAACGCTGCTAACCTGCCCATCCATGACAGTTCCTTTTTAGACAGATTGTTGGTTTGTGTGTTAAGTTTGTGAAGAAGTGGTCTCATATTGGTTTCCGCTACAGTTTTAACGCTATTGGTCACCTTGATGCCTAAGTAAGTTATATGATTATCATTCCAAACATAAGGAAGTAAGTTTTGCAGTTGAAGGCGGTCTGAGGTCGGCATGCCCAGGCTAAGATTGAAGGATTTTGAAGCTAACCTTGTAGTAGGAAACCCTATCAAAATATATTAGCGTGTCATGTACCTCAGGGAGAGAAGTGAGCGGATTCATCAACATTAATATCACATCGTCTGCGAATAAGTTTATGACATGGGGAGTAGAACCAATTTGGAACCCAGCTATGTTGTTATGCGTCCTAATGGATTCCGCCAGGGGTTCAATCATGAGATTGAAAATTGTTGGGGAGAGTGGACACCCCTGGCGCATCCCATTAGTTATTTGAAAGGGAACTGATAACATACTAGATGTGTATACTCTTGCCGAGGGGCATGAGTACAAGGCCAGTATTGCATCCTTGATATTGCCCTCAAACTCAAATTTAGACAATGTCATTTGCATGTAATTCCAATGTACCCTGTCGAACGCCTTCTCCGTGTCTATAGAAAGCAGCAGAGAAGGCGTTCGGGTACTCTCCGCATGGTGTATGACATTTATGACCCTCCTGGTTGCGTCCGAGGTCTGCCTTCCCCTCACGAAGCCCATCTGGTCGCGTTTAATGAGGGACGGAATGAACTCTGCAAGGCGTTTGGCCAGCACCTTAGCATATATTTTGATGTCCGTATTTAGGAGCGAGATAGGCCGAAAGTTGGAGGGAGTATTCCCTTCTTTGCCCGGCTTAGGGAGAGTGATAATAAAGGCTTGAAACATGTCAGGGGGGAACGAGGCCGAATTCGCCGCTTTCGCGAAAACTTTTTGCAGCGAGAATAGAGTTAATTTTGTTTGTGCGTCGTTTTTTTTCCCCAGCGCCAATCTGGATCAGTATACCCCTCAGGTATGCATTATGGGCATTTCAGAGTGTAAAGGGATCCTCTACTGAATTTGCATCGTTTAGGAAAAATTTAGAAATGTGTTGGGCGATTTTCGTTGAGATTTGTGATTCTTGCAAGAGTCATGCCAGATGGGAGGGGAGGGGAAGGCAGCCTGGTCAGCAACGGTCATGGTTATAGCTGCATGGTCGGACCACTTGATATCATGAATCTGAGCCGATGAGACCTTTTGTAGCAGCCATTTGTCAATCAGGAATAAGTCAATGCGAGAGTATGAGCAATGTCTATTAAAGAAAAAAGTATAGTCCATTGAGCTTGCATGGATGCATCTCCATGCATCAAACAATTCTTTGTTATGAAGTGTTCTGCCTAGGTACTTAGATCCATTGTGTTTCTGCACGGATGTATCCATCTTTGGGTCAACAATGAGATTAAAATCTCCGCACACCACAAGGTTCCCATATTGTTGAGACTTAATTTTTTTCAGCAGTCTGTTGAGAAAACATAGCTGGTGTGAGTTGGGGGCATACAGAGCCACCAGTGTGTACGGATGTGCATTAATGTCCCCTTTTAGAATGATGTATCTACCGTTGGGGTCAGGAGTTGCTTCCTTTAGTTGGAAGGAAAGTGTATTCTTGAGAGCTATTAGTACTCCTCCTTTTTTATGTCCAGGCGTACACGCCAAGAAGACATGCGGATAGTCCCTGTGAGAACATTTGGGAGCTTTAGATTCCTGAAAATGGGTTTCCTGAACGCACAGGATATCCGCTTTGTGCTTCCCTGCCTTAGCCCACATGGAAAGTCTTTTGGCAGGGTGGTTCAACCCCCTTGCGTTGATGCATAAACAGTTAATTGGCATTAGGCAGTTTGTAGTTTATCTGCTGTATAATGTGGTGCGCGTACTCACTGTGACCTGGACGCTGGCCTAAGGGTGAAGTCATTTCCGGATGCTTCTGAGTTGAGACGAAAGTTCAGTTCTGGTCTTCTAGCTTCGAATGTGGAAAAAACAAAATGGAAGTGGCATAGAAAAAATAGAAATAAATGTGCATAAACAAAAAGCATAGTAAGAAAGAGATCTATAAACCGATCCATGTGCAGATGTAACTGCTGCATAAGTCTTGGAGGGGAAAGAAGCAGGGATTAATACACAAAACCCCTGTGACCAGAGAGAGCAATGTAATCCATGTCGTGGTATACTCACACAGTACCACCGGGTTTGGACTTGGAGGTGCGTTTCCTTGTGACCAGCTGCCATCCTTCCTGTATAGGACTAGGTGCCTGAGCTTGAGCGGTCGGTGAAGCTTGGTTCGGCAAGATACCCCACTGGCGTAGCACTGCCAGACCTTCGTCCAGTGTGGAAATTATGACTGATGTGCCATTATGAGTGGCCGACAGCTTAGCAGGATATTTCCATTTGTGAAGGATGTTATGGTTTCTCAGCGCCTTATTTATGGTCGCCAGGTTGCGACGCTGTTGCAGGGTGTGTCTGGATAGATCTGGGAGTAGCTGAAGGTTGGCGTAAGATGGGTGCTTGTTTTCTGCTCTGCGTGATGCCACCATAATCTGCTCTTTAACATGGTAAAAGTGCACCCTAAGCAGCACATCCCTGGGAGTAGAGTCTGGCAGGAACGAGGGCTTAGGTATGCGATGGATGCGATCCACAATGAGATCTTGCGGCAACAAGGATGGCAGCAAAGTGGAGAAGAATGCCTGTGTATAGGACAGGAGCTATGTAGCGGGAACTGTTTCGGGTATACCTCTTATCTTAAACTTGTTCCTCCTGGAACGGTCTGTTCTTAATCCAGGCAATTTCTTCGCTATGGTTGCCATGGGCATCCACCATCGTATTGAATGATGATGTGAGGTTGCTCACACAGTGTTCCATTTGATCTACCCTGTTCCCTAAAGCCTGCACCTCCCTCTGGCAGTGATTGATGCCCACTGTCATGTCTGCATGTAGAGAAGCCTTAAGGGACATTATTATTATTATTATTAAAAAGTGTTTAATATCGCGCCCGTCTTACCCATAGGGCCTCGAAGCGCCAAACGCAAAAGTACACATCACCCATAGCAGAGAACAAAAGTCGGCACCGCAACAATAAAAAGGGGTACTAAGAAGGGAGAAACCTAGTATAACATGAGAAGGACTCAAGACACCCCTCTACTGATTCAGCCATAGGCTTGGGTAAACAGGTGGGTTTTAAGTTTGCGACGGAAAGCCAGGAGATTGCTAACCTGTCTAATCGGCAGGGGATGCTGTTCCAAAATTTTGCCCCCTGGACGGAAAAAGAGCGACCTCCTCGACGAGCCTTCCTAAAGCGAGGCACCATAAAATCCAGAGAGGTACTGGAACGGAGGGGGCGGGAAGGGACGTATTTGATGAATCTTGCACGGAGGTAGCCTGGACCCGAACCATAGAATACCCTGTGCATAATACAACCAGTCTTGAACAATATCCGTTTTGAAATAGGAAGCCAATGCAGGGCGACAAGAGAGGGGTGATATGCTCTCTACGGGAAGCCCCCGTGAGTAGCCGCGCAGCTGCATTTTGAACAAGCTGGAGTCTATGCAGGTTGTTATTAGGAAGTCCTAGATACAGGGCATTACAATAGTCCAGGCGACTAGCGATCGTGGCAGAGACAACCGTTTTTTTGCTGGGGTGGTCAATGAATCGAAATAACACCCTCAGAAGTTTAAGATGGAAGTGGCAGGTGCTTACCACCTTGCTTATCTGGGGATCAGAGTCAACCGGGAGTCCAGGATGACTCCCAAGTCCCTGACCTGGGTGGCTCTCTCGGGAACGCTGCCAAACTCCGAGGGCCATTGGGGCAGTGTAGGGGCCAGACTCAAGTCACTGAAGGTAATACAATCGGTCTTACTATTGTTTACTTCAGAGAGTTGGCACACATCCACTGATCGATCTCCCGAAGGCAAGCGGCCAGGGTTTCGGGAGCAACTTCACCATGTTTGAATTTAAAGTAAAGCTGCGTGTCATCGGCATAGACATGGAACTGGAGATTGTGATGCCTGATGAGGTCAGCCAGTGGCCTCACATAGATGTTGAACAGGACTGGAGATAAAGCCGAGCCCTGTGGAACTCCACAGGAGAGGGGGAGGTCAGCTGATTGAAAAACCCCCAGCTGTACTCGCTGCGTTCTCTCCTGGAGAAAGGAGGCCATCCATACTAAGGCTTGACCTTCTAGTCTGGCAATCGTCACCAATCGATCCAGAAGCACCTGATGGTCAATGGTGTCGAATGCAGAAGACAGGTCCAGTAACACTAGAACCACCGGTGATCCTGGTCTAGCCGTCAAGATCGTCCTGGACGTTGACAAGAGCTGACTCTGTGCCTCGCCCAGGCCGGAATCCCGACTGGTAGTCATCCAGAATGTTATTGGACTCTAGGTGACTCTGAAGTTGACCTACCACAGCTTTTTCGGCTATCTTTGCCACGAACGGAAGGCCAGAAATTGGTCTCAAGTTGCTCATCTCAGTCGGGGCGAGCAATGGTTTCCTAAGCAGGGGAGTCACATCAGCATCTCTTTTAACATTGTATCTGACACAGGCCTGTCTGATGTAGGGAATAGTGTTGAGCGGAATACGCCATATTCGATTTCGCGATATTGCGCGAATTTATAGAAGAATATTCACGAATATTCGCTAATATCGAATATTCGTGATATTTAATCCAAAAAAAAATTGCGAAAATGATTGTGAAATTCTCATAAACGGAGATCATTTCCTGTATTACTAAACTAATATGCACTAAACACTAACTCTACACTAACTCTACTTAAAAGAAAGGAGAATAAGGGGGCAAAAGAAGGGCGGAGAAGATAATCGCGCAATATTCCTATTTCGCGATTATCTTCTCCGCCCTTCTTTTGCATCAGAGCCAATCAGAATAACTCGAATATTCGGCAAAAGGAATATCGCGCGATTATCTTCTCCGCCCTTCTTTTGCATCAGAGCCAATCAGAATAACTCGAATATTCGGCAAAAGGAATATCGCGCAATATTCCTTTTGCCAAATATTCGAGTTATTCTGATTGGCTCTGATGCAAAAGAAGGGCGGAGAAGATAATCGCGCAATATTCCTTTTGCCGAATATTCGAGTTATTCTGATTGGCTCTGATGCGCCTTTCTTTTGCATCAGAGCCAATCAGAATAACTCGAATATTCGGCAAAAGGAATATTGCGCGATTATCTTCTCCGCCCTTCTTTTGCATCAGAGCCAATCAGAATAACTCGAATATTCGGCAAAAGGAATATCGCGCAATATTCCTTTTGCCGAATATTCAAGTTATTCTAATTGGCTCTGATGCAAAAGAAGGGCCGAGTAGCTGATGCGATTCTTTTATGTTGCCGAAAATTCGCAATGCGAATTTTCGGCAACATAAAAGAATCGCATCAGCTACTCGGCCCAGGGTCTCTCTCTAATCATACCAGCAATGCTTTTAGACGTCGATGGAGATCACTAGGATGTGATCTGTTTTAAAAATAAATTTGAAAAAATATGAATATTCGCCATAGCGAATATTCGCCGCAATATTCGAGTTATTCGCAAATACTCGAATATGCAATATTCGTAGCGAATATTCGCAATGCGAATATTCGTGAGCAACACTAGTAGGGAATGCCACCATGGGGTCAGGTGGATTGAGCAGCTGCGGCTCTTTAGTGTTGTGAGGCCTGCTTACCTCCATATCAGGGTCCCCAGGCGTCCTGTCAGAAGAGGTTGTTCTCAGCTTCTGTTTGACTGGGTTTCTGGTGGAAGGACTGGATTCTCCAGAAGACGTGCCGCTGTGCGGGGGAGACACACGTAGAGTGTTTAGATGTCCGGTGTGTGAGACCGGTGCTGATGTCACTCGCGACTCCTGTGTAGCTCCCCTAGTGAATGAATGAACGAATGAATGAAAACTTGTATAGCGCGGCACATGCGAACTGAATCGCCTCTGGGCGCTTGTTGTTCCTGTCTCTTTTGATATCAAAAGAGATGAGTCTTGATCTTTCTCCTGAATGCTAAGTAGTTCTCCTCCAACCGAATACTGGTTGGCAAGGCGTTCCATAGTCTGGGACCTTGGACCGCAAATCTTCTATCTCCTTTGGATTTGTATCCGGCTTTCGGTATCTGCAGGAGATTTTGATTAGTGGATCGCAAGACGCGATTGGGGTTATGGGCTTTTATTTTTTCGCATAGATAATGGGGAGCATTCCCATGGATACATCTATGCGTTAGACAGAGTGCTTTAAAAGTAATTCTGTCTTTTACTGGTAACCAGTGAAGGACTCTCAGTGAAGGTGAGATGGACTCCCAAGGTTTTTTCCCAGTCACAAGTCTGGCGGCCGTATTTTGAACGACTTGTAGACGAGCGATTTGGTACCTTGGGAGTCCAAGGTAAAGGGCATTTGCATAGTCTAATCTTGAGTTTACAATTGTTCCCACCACGACCGCAATGTCATCTTTGGGAATAAAAGGAATAAGCCTACGTAGTAGACGCAGCAGATGGTGAGATCCGCTGACTACTGACCCTATTTGTGCGTCCATTGTCATGTAGGAGTCGAAAAAGACCCCGAGGCTTTTGACTTTGGCGCTAGGGGTGATGATTTTGCCCAGAATGGGCGGGGGTGTCCAAGTTGTTGCAGGTTGATTCTTACGTTTGGCGTGAAACAGAAGGAGTTCTGTTTTCGCTCCGTTGAGTTTTAGATAACTCTTTGTCATCCAGTCCTCTATCAAAGAGAGACATGTCTCTAGATTGAGGTGGTGATCCTTTTTATTGCAAATGCGGAAATACAGTTGCGTGTCGTCTGCATATGAGTGATAGAGCAGTTTTTGACTGCTGATGATCTCAAATAGTGGACGAAGATAGATGTTAAACAACACCGGTGACAGAGGGGATCCTTGAGGGACTCCGCATGATACCGTGCGTTTTTCAGAAAAGAAAGGTCCTAACTTCACTATTTGCGATCTGTTTTCCAAAAAAGAGGAGAACCAAGATAAATCGCCTTCTGCGACTCTGGCTACTTCAGCTAGCCGGGTCAATAAAAGCTTGTGGTCTACTGTGTCGAAGGCTGCGCTCAGGTCTAACAGAACCAGAAGACAAGATTCTCCTTCGTCTGCGGCTTCGAGGGCGTCGTCCCATATCTTGAGCAATGCTGTTTCCGTCCCGTGTCCGGGTCGGAAACCTGATTGAAATGGGTCGAGTAGTTTGTGGGTATCTAGATGCTGTTGCAGCTGTTTCACCACTGCTTTCTCCATAATCTTGGAGAAAGTGTTTAAGCTTGTTATGGGGCGGCGGTGAAGTGGATCCTTGGGGTCCAGGGTAGATTTCTTCAGGATGGGTCTAATTATACCCTCCTTCAACTGTGAGGGCACTATGCCCTCCATGAAAGATTGGTTAATAAGCTGCGTGATAGGAGGTGCCAGGATGTCAGCACATTCCTTCAGCAGTTTAGTGGGGATGATATCATTCGGCGCAGTGCTGTTACGCAGAGTACCGATGATATGTTTTGTGGCTTGGATAGTGATAGGTTCCAGCGTGAACTTACCTGGTTGGGGTGAATTACTACAGGTGTTGTGTAAATTATTACCGGGGGGGCTACGGGGGGAATTGTTTTGCTGAATGCTTTGCCGGATTCCCTCGATTTTATTAATGAAGTAATCCGATAATTCATTGCAAAATTCTTGTGTGTCCGAATTGGGGGCTTCAAGACAGCCTGGATTCATGGTCTGAGTGACCAGCTTGAAGAGTTCGCGGGGGCGGTTGAGGGCGCTATTGATAGCCTCAGAAAAATAATTTTTCTTGGCTTTGAAGGTTTCTTTGTGATATTTCTTAGTTATTGCCTTGTAGATAGAAAGGTTCTCATCTGATGGGCTTCTCTTCCAGGCAGCTTCTGCCCTTCTGCGTTCTTGCTTCAGTAACGCCAGTTGGTTGTTGAACCAGCTGGAGTTTGTTTTCCGGATGTTGGTTTTACGTTTCGGCGCTATTAAGTCAGCTGACTGTAATAGGGCTGTGTTTATGGATTCCAATGTTTCTTCAGCCGTTTGGTGTGGCTGGCTTGTTTTTATTTTTTTCCTTAATGCAGTTTTGAAGAATTCCGAGTGGAGCTTCTTCTGGCATCTAGTCCAGTGTGTAGTCACTGGATTTGATGTTTTTGTTAAGGGGGGGAAGTTGGAAAGAATGAATTTGATGGCATGGTGATCTGACCATGGCAACGGTTCATTTTCCAAGATTTTTATTTCCAGATTTTGTCTGAAAATGAGATCAAGTGTGTGACCTGAAGCATGTGTGGGCCCACATACTAGTTGCTGAAGCCCTAATCCTTCCAGGTGGTCGATGCAAGCGTCAGCAACGGGGTCTTGTGGGGAATTGGCCCAGAGGTTGAAATCCCCGAGCAGCAAAAGGTGTTTGCTGTTAAGGGTATAGGTGGAGATAAAGTCCGTCAATAATGGGAGAAGCTGCGACTTTGGGCCGGGTGGCCTATAGCAGAGTAGAATCCGGACGGTCTCCTGGGAGTTTGCTTGCAATTGTAGAGTAAGGGTTTCCATGAATGGAAGAGGGTTTTGAAAGACTGGTTTTGTGATCGCCAGATGAATCTTATGGATCACCGCCAGTCCTCCTCCTCTTTGCCCTATTCTGTTTTCCGTAATAATACGATAATTTTCTGGCACCAATTCTCCTAGAATGGTGTTACAGTCGGCTGTGAGCCAGCTCTCTGTAATAAAGAGACAGTCTAAATCGTATTGCAGGATGAAGTCATGGATTTCTAGTCGGTGTTTTACTGCCGATCTAGTGTTAATCAAAGCACACGATATTTGCTTCGGTTGTGGCAAACGGCTGCGACTCTTGATAGTCGATCGTCGATCGGTTCTAAAGAGACGCTCAGCTTGCAGGGCTTTTTTGGTGATGGCTGGTAGTATTGCGGCAAATCGCCTCAGACCCCAGATGGTCTCTGCTGAGTATTGCAGATTTATCATGGTTGCCAAACACCGAGGGGGGGGTGGGGTGATGGGAGGATAGTCAAGGATTAGCCGAATCCTCTATCCTGACTTGATCCAGAAGAAGGCAAAAAACCCTGATCATGCTATGCCAATATGCAGTGGTAGGGAAAAAATTCCTTCCTGACCCCTCGAGAGGCGATCGGACGAACCCTGGATCAAGTATTACGGTGTCCACCAGGGGGGGGCTGGGGCTGGGTGTAGTAGGGATGGCCGCTGAACCAGCAGCAAAGTCCAAGTTGGTGAACTCCCAGATTGGGTGGATCGGTGCTGCTGTAGGGGCCAGGACGGATCGAGTGGGGGTAGGAGCTACTTTCTAGGGCTATGGGGGGGGTATCTGGGCCGTTTCAGGAGTTTGGGAGAGCTTGGGATGGCGAGGTGCGGCGCGCCACTAGGCCGCAATTGAAGCCGCGGCCTTTCCTAGTCACGGCTGCCGCGATTGCTTCCAGGCCGGCGCGGAGGGGTGAAAAACACCCGAAAACCACCCGAAAAGGTGCAACTGGCACCGGATGGGTGGCGGATGGGTGGCGGATAGGTTGCTAGAGTGGGGGAGATAGTGTGGGGGTACAGGAAAGGCGTTTATGGAGAGTTATGGCAAGGGGAGAGCCAAGGCATGGGGTTGGTAGCAGCGGCTATCCTGAATAGGACGGCCGCCTGTATCCACAGTGGGTGGCTTACCTGCTGGTTGTGGGATGAGAAAAAGGAACCAGGGGGGTCAGGTAAAGCCGAGGGGAGCTGGATGGTGAGTCTCTGGAAAGACACGGAGCTGTGGAGAGCCTACCTAGCAGCCTGTCAGAATCACTGTCTGGTCTATCTAGTCCCTGGCGAGAGCAGACTCGAGCGCCATTTTGTGGAGGCCCGCACGCCGCAAAGAAATCTGCTCCCAGTTGATGGTGCTGGCTTACATGTGATGTTTTAAACAGAAGTGTGATTTTTTAAACACAAGTGGGAAGAGTTAAAAAACAGGAGTTTGCTTTTAACTGTTTCTGCTTGCAAATGTCATTTGTTTCTGACACTTTTTAAACAGGTTTTTTATTTCTCTCTGCTAAGGGGAGTGTTTAATTGTGATCAGGTGAACAGGTTATTTTTTTTTTCTCTGCTAATCAAGGGGAGTGTTTTATTGTGAACAGGTGAGTATAAAGTCTCTGTCAAGCTCCCATAAGGAGCTGGCTCCCAGTTGATGGTGCTGGCTTACATGTGATGTTTTAAACAGAAGTGTGATTTTTTAACCCAAGTGGGAAGAGTTAAAAAACAGGAGTTGAAAACAGTTAAGACAGGAGTCTTCTAAACTGTAAGTAACATCTTAAACTTCCTACAAGTAATTATATTGTAACTGGGAAATGTGTGCTAGTAGGGTTGAAGGTTTTGCTCAGTGCACAGTGTGTCACATGTATGCAAAATTGGTGCAACAGCTCCAGGATGGATACCGCTGTGACAAATGTGAGCAGGTTGCCCTTCTGGAAGCTCGCATTAGAGATCTGGAGAATCAAGTTGCAACACTGGGCAGAAAGGACAACCTTGAAAGGGGTCCTCTGCTTGCTGAGCAGGTGGTCAGTAGGGTTAATGTCGAGGGTGGAGGGGCAAGTCAGAATTATCAGATAGGAAGATGGGTTAATGTAGTTAGAGGGAGTGGAAGGGGCTTGCAGACAAGGAAGGCCAATCCTGTATTTGTGCATCAAAACAAATTTGCCAAGTTGGGTGAAGATGTGGAGGTGGCTAACACAGAGGTCGCAGCACTAGATGTTACTGCTACCCCTAACAGCCGGGAGAGCAACCCATCTAGTAGAAGTGGTGAGGGGAGTGCAGGTAGGCCTAGACAGTTGGTGGTAATAGGGGATTCTATAATCAGAAGGACTGATAGAATAATTTGTCGCCAGGATCGCCTCAACCGAATGGTTTGCTGTCTCCCTGGTGCCAGGGTTTCGGCATGTGGTGGACCGGGTGGATAAATTACTGGGAGGGGCTGGGCATGACCCAGCTGTCTTGGTCCATGTTGGAACCAATGACAGTATACATGGAAGGTGATGGCTCCTTAAGAATCAATTTAAAGAACTAGGCTGCAAGATGAAGGGAAGGACCTCCAAGGTGATATTCTCTGAAATATTGCCTGTGCCATGCGCAACACAGGAAAGGCAGGGGGAGATTAGAGAGCTGAATGCATGGCTAAAGACCTGGCATAGGAAGGAGGGATTTGGGTTTCTAGAGCACTGGGATGACTTTTCATTGGGGTGCAACCTATATGCTAAAGATGGATTGCACTTGAATGGAAGGGGGTCTGCTGTGCTGGGGGAGAGGTTTAGGGGAATGCTGTAGGAGTATTTAAACTAGACTTGAGGGGGAGGGTGAACTAGAACTACATCGGGCACACAGGTCAGTTAGGGGTCAGACATTAATGGAGAGTGGAATGGGGATAGATGGAGGTGGGGTTATGGCAGGTGACGAGAAAGTTCCCATGTTGCAAACAGCCATTGGAAATTATAGTGCCATTTGCACTACTAAAAATTATATGAAAAACACCAGCGAAAAATGTAACAATACATTTAAGTGTTTGTTCACCAATGCCAGAAGCCTTCCAAGCAAAACTGGTGAGCTGGAAGCTCTGGTGCATGAGGAGAGCTATGATGTAATCGGTATTGCTGAAACTTGGCTTCAATCCTCACATGACTGGGCTATTAATATTCCTGGCTATGCTCTCTTTCGGAAAGACAGGGTAAAAAGGAAAGGTGGAGGCGTCTGTCTCTATGTGAGAAGTGACCTCAAAGCAAGCGTGAAAGAGGACCTGGTTGATGGAGAGTGTGATGAAGTTGAAGCATTATGGGTGGAACTGCATACAGATGTGCGTAGTTCAAAGTTAATCATTGGAGTTTGTTATAGACCACCCAATGTTAATGAGGAGGTGGAGACTCGGCTCCTTGCACAGATGGAAAGGGCTGCCAGGGCTGGGACGGTGATAATAATGGGGGATTTTAACTACCCAGAAATTGACTGGAATAATGGAATTTCTGGGACAGTTAAAGGACAAAAATGTAAAAACCTATTGCAGGACAATTTTATGGTCCAGTTTATTGAGGCCCCAACTAGGAATGATGCTCTGTTGGACTTGGTAATGTCTAACCATGCAGAGCTTATTACTAATGTTCAGATAAAGGAACACCTGGGTAGCAGTGATCATAACATGATTTCATTTAATATTAACTATAAGCAAGAAATACATACAGGAAAGATAAAAACACTTAATTTCAAGAGAGCAAATTTTCAAAGCATGAGGACTGCTCTCCAGGGCTTGGACTGGGAGGGAATATTGGCACAGATGAACACAGAACAGAAATGGGAATTCTTCAAAAAGACTCTTTGGAACCTCACTGCAAAGTATATTCCCATGGGCAATAAGTTTAAAAGGTTAAAGATAAAACCTATGTGGCTCACGGTCAAAGTTAAAAAAGCTATAAACAATAAGAAAATAGCTTTTAAAAAATATTAAAATGAAGGAACACTAGTGTCGTTTAAATGGTACAAAGAATATAATAGAATATGTAAAAAGGAAATCAAGGATGCAAAAATTCAAAATGAACGACAGATTGCAAAAGATAGTAGGACAAACCCCAAAAAATTCTTTAAATATATTATTAGTAAAAAGGTCAAGTCTGAGCATGTAGGCCCTTTACAAAATAATCTAGAGTGGGTGACTGAGGACATAGAGAAGGCAAATTTATTAAATGCTTTCTTCAGCTCTGTGTATACAATGGAGTATGGGGGAGCTCATGTCCATAATGGGGCTGGGAGTGACACAGCCCCAAATCCACAATGGCTCAAAAGTGATATGGTCCAGAAATATTTAGACAGAAAAGGTGGATAAAGCACCTGGACCAGATGGCATCCACCCACGGATCCTAAAAGAATTGAGCTCTGAAATTTCAAAGCCACTGTATCTAATATTTAGGGACTCATTAATGACAGGAATAGTACCACTGGATTGGCGTAGAGCCAATGTGGTGCCTATATTTAAAAAGGGAACAAAGTCTTTACCAAGTAACTATAGACCTGTTAGTTTAACTTCTACAGTTGGGAAGATACTGGAACGTTTAATGAAAGACCACATGGATGAGTTCTTGCTGGAAACAAACTATTTAAGCAGCAGACAGCATGGATTCATGAAAGACAGAAGTTGTCAGACAAACCTGATTTCCTTTTATGAAGAGGTAAGTAAAACCCTGGACAGAGGCGTGGCAGTGGACGTGGTATACTTGGATTTTGCAAAATAGTTCGATACAGTTCCCCACACACGGCTCATGTGTAAGGTAAGGTCTACAGGATTAGATATATCAGTTTGTAAATGGATAGAAAACTGGCTGAAATACAGGATTCAGAGAGTTGTGGTTAATGATTCTTACTCTGAATGGACCAAGGTTATCAGCGGTGTACCCCAAGGTTCAGTGTTGGGTCCCTTACTTTTCAATATATTTATAAATTATATTGGGTCTGAGATCAAAAGTAACATTTCTGTTTTTGCAGATGACACCAAGCTATGCAGTGGAATAACGTCCTTGCAGGATGTCTCCAATTTACAAGCCGACCTCAATGCTCTGTCTAATTGGGTGACTATGTGGCAGATGAGGTTTAATGTTGATAAATGTAAAGTTATGCACTTGGGGGCTAAGAATATGCATGCATCATAAATGCTAGGGGGAGTTCAACTGGGGGGATCTGTAGTGGAGAAGGATCTGGGGGTTTTAGTTGATCATAAGCTCAATAATGGCATGCAATGCCAAGCTGCGGTTTCCAAAGCGAGCAAAGTCCTTTCTTGTATTAAGAGAGGTATGGACTCCAGAGATAGAGATATAATTTTGCCCCTGTACAAATCATTAGTAAGACCTCATCTGGAATATGCAGTCCAGTTTTGGGCACCAGTTCTCAAAAAGGATATCGGAGAACTGGAGAAAGTGCAGAGAAGGGCAACTAAACTGATAAGAGGCATGGAGGAGCTCAGCTATGAGGAAAGATTAGAAAAACTGAATTTATTCACTCTTGAGAAGAGGAGAATAAGGGGGGATATGATCAACATGTACAAATATATAAGAGGTCCATATAGTGAACTTGGTGTTGAGTTATTCACTTTAAGGTCAACGCTGAGGACAAGGGGGCACTCTTTACGTCTGGAGGAAAAGAGATTTCACCTCCAATTACGGAAAGGTTTCTTCACAGTAAGAGCTGTGAAAATGTAGAACAGACTCCCTCCAGAGGTGGTTCTGGCCAGCTCAGTAGATTGCTTTAAGAGAGGCCTGGATTCTTTCCTAAATATACATAATATAACTGAGTACTAAGTTCTGTAGGTAAAGTTGATCCAGGGTAAATCCGGGGGATCAGGAAGGAATTTTTTCCCCTCCGGTAGCAAATTGGATCATGCTCTTCTGTTTTTTTTTGCCTTCCTCTGGATCAACTGTGGGTATGGAGTTGGGTGTATGGGATGTACTGTGTTTTATTTTTTTTGTTTATTTTTATTTTTATGGTTGAACTGGATGGACTTGTGTCTTTTTTCAACCTGACTAACTATGTAACTATGTAACTATGTAACTATGTAACCATGTTACTTTCTTCAGGGATTGTTGATTTTTCCTCTGGCGGGTCATCTCCGTGGATGCGGCGGGTCCTAAGGAGTCGATGGGCGTAAGGATGCGCTATAGTCATGCTGGTGGCCGTGTATGTCGCTCGTCTCTCTCCGGCGGCTGAGCGGAGCTCTCACACTACACGTCCATGTTAGAGCTCGGACGCCACGCCCCCCGACCCAGTGATAAACTTAAACTACACCAGATAGAGGCACAAAAGACTTTCTTCTGTCTAATAATGTTAAAAAAAGCATCCTGGGCTGTCTGCTCTTAGACAGGACTTTATATTTTATAGGTTTCAAATGAAATGTACAATCTCCCTCTTCCATCAAGATCCAAAATGGCTGTGTTGAGATGACATTACTTTAAAAATCATAGAACTTATTGTATATGTACTGTAGAATAAACACATAGGCATGTTCATAAGGTTTTTTTTTTTTTTTAATCTTGAATATCTATTTAGCAGTAAGCAGAACAGCAGTTAAATAATTTGCAAAATGTTTGTAATTAATTTCCATGACTCTTAGTTTAGCTCTTGGGGAATCTTAACCACTTCAATACAGGGCACTTTTCTCCCTTCTTGCCCAGAACAATTTTCAATTATCAGCATTGTCACACTTTGACAATTGCTAACTAAACAAAATATTTTTTCACAAAATTAGAGCTTTTCTTTTGGTGGTATTTAACCAAAACTGTGTTTTTTATTATTTGATAAATAAACGAAGAAAGACAAAAAAAATTGAGGAAAGACAAAATAACTCAAATCAGTGTATATTATTTAGTCTGTAGGAAATTTATAGAGTTCACAAACTATAGTTTATACCTGAAAATCGATCAATCCTGATGGCCTAATTTCCTAAGGCCCAAAAATGCCAGGACAGTACAACACTCTTTTTGGAAAGTAGACAGTCCAGGGTATTTTAGTAGGAATGCGCTTCGAACTTTGCCTGTCCGGCGAACAGCAAACAATTTGGGGTGTTCGTGGCAAATTTGAAAACCCGCGGAACACCCTGTAAAAGGAGAAATCTAAAGTGCTAATTTTAAAGGCTTATGTGCAAGTTATTGTCAAAAAAAGTGTTTGGGGACCTTTAACTGCTTGCCAACAAGCCACCGCAATTATATGGTGGCAGGTCGGCTCTGCTGGGCGAGATCACGTAGCACCCGCAATCACTTGTTACAGAGCGAGAAGCGGGAGCTGTGTGTGTAAACACACAGCTCTCGGTCCTGTCAGGGGGAGAAATGCCTGAGTGTCTGTTTATACAATGTATAAACAGCGATCAGTCATTTCCCCTAGTCAGTCCACCCCCCCTTCAGTTAGAACACACGCGGGAACATACTTAACCCCTTCCTCACCCCATAGTGTTAACCCCTTTCCTGCCAGTGGCATTTTTATAGTAATCAAAGCATTTTTATAGCACTGATCGCTATAAAAATGCCAATGGTCTCAAAAATGTGTCAAAAGTGTCCAAAGTGTCTGCCTCAATGTCACAGTACTGAAAAAAATTGATGATCGCCGCCATTACTAGTAAAAAAAAAATATTAATGAAAATGCCATAAAACGATCCCCTATTTTGGAAAGCTATAACTTTTGCACAAACCAATCAATAAACGCTTATTGTGATTTTTTTTTATGAAAAATATGTAGACGAATAAGTATCGGCCTAAACTGAGGAAATTTTTATATATATATATATATATATTTTTTTTTTTTGGGGGATATTTATTATAGCAAAAAGTAAAAAATATTATTTATTTTTAAAATTGTCACTCTATTTTTGTTTATAGCGCAAAAACTAAAAACCACAGAGGTGATCAAATACCACCAAAAGAAAGCTCTATTTGTGGGAAAAAAAGGACGCCAATTTTGTTTGGTAGCCACATCGCAGGACAGCGCAATTGTCAGGTAAAGCGACGCAGTGCCCAATCGCAAAAAGTGGCCTGGTCTTTGACCAGCAATATGGTCCAGGGCTAAAGTGGTTAACAAAGGGGACCCCCAGATCCCGCCCCCCCTATGTGAATTGGTAATGGTGTACATAGTACCCCTACCATTTCACAAACACAGACACCGTTGGGAAAGTCCTTTATTAAAAATAAGAATAAAAAATTCCAGCGGTGGTAATCTATTCTTGGTCTCCACTCCAACGCTGTCGGTATCCTGTGATGGGTGATCTCCTCTCTGGAGTCCAGCGATGAGATGATCTCCTCTTCATCCAGGTCCAGGATCCAGCGATGATATGTCCATCCAGCACAGCGCATTGCCTGTCTCCACCAGAGACAGCCTGGGAATGACGTGGCTTTAGCCAGTGACAGCTCTTATGTAGGTGAGAGCGGGGCCACCCGTCACATGACATTTTGTACAGGGACAGTTCTAAGCACGGGAAAACAAGCGCTACTTTACAGACATACTATACACCCCCCTAGGTACGAAATTTAAAGTAATATTTCACTTTTTTGTTTCACTTTAATCATTATTAAATTCACTGCTTCGGAAAAAAACTCAAGTTTTTAAAACTTTTTTTGCATTGACACATGTCCCCTGTGGCAGGACCCGGTTCCCAAAAAATTATGATTTTTTTTTCCTTACAATTTTTTTTAAAACATTGCGACCAGAGCAATATAATGTTAACATATCAATGTTGTACTATCTGCGAAAGGATTTTTCATTCAGTTGGTTTTGTTGTGATTTGCTGTGATTGGTCAAAGCTAATCACATGGTACAGATGGGCTGTGATTAGTCCTGTCTGTACCATGTGATCAAATTGATCAATCACAGCTAGCAACACAATTGTACACAATGGATGCCATATAAGGAAGGTTTTAATTGTGTACAACTGTCCTGTGACCTACTATGCCATCACATGCCTGAAGAAGGGGCCCTGCATGGCTCTAAATTGCTGAACTGCTCTGTTATGTGATCATGCAATAAAAACCCATTTGGATGCTACCTTCTCGATCCATGGTGTGCTGGCAAATATCTCCATTGTGACCTGCTGTGATTGGTCACATGGTACCAGAAGCGAACCAGAACTCTGATCAGTCATCAGCTGTGTCTTGTGGACATGGCCGGTGACAGATTGTGCCACCCCACGGCCGCACAAACCTTGCTTTCTGACACAAAGTCATATGATGTCCAGTCATGATCTTAAAGCCACCGCCCGGCCGTCATTGTGCTATAGACAGGAAGTAGTTGAAGTGTATGTTACCCCAACATTTTCCTGATATGTATCTGTTGTATTATGTAGTTATATTAAAAATATGCTGTTCTCTTTGCATTGCTTCTTTTATGTAAAATTATTGGTGATCCTGCCATTCACCCTGCTTTCTTACATCAAACTGACTATGCTAGGCATGGAAGCAGTTCTATCCCAATGTGGTCAGTTTTCTGCTTGTCCTTCAATGACCTGACACTGCAGTCTCCATCTCCAGCTTTCTAAAATTCTTATGCAGTCAAGAACATGTTATGTGATTACTTTAGTTTTGTTTTCTCAATGTCTGCCAGCTACACAAGATCGTTGCCCGCCTCTGCGGGAAACTGCCAAAGTTAACAAGGCAAATCTCCGTTCTGTCAGGGGATCACGGAGAGATCCTCTCTTTCTGTCTTTCTTTCTGCTATGCAGGAAGATGGATCCGTGTGTTGTCCCGGGCAGCCCACCCCCCATACAGTTAGTAAACACAGCCAGGGAACATATTTACCCCTCGATCGCCCCTGATGTGAACCCCTTCCCTGCCAGTGCCATTAGTACAATGTCAGTGCATATTTTTAGCACTGATCCCTGATCCCAAAAAAGCGTAAAAAATATCAGGTATCTGGTCTGTCCGCTGAAATGTTGCAGTCACGCTAAAAATCACTGATTACCGCCATTACTAATAAAAAAATAATAATAACAAAAATTCCATAAATCTATCTCCTATTTTATAGACACTATAAATTTTGCGCAAACCAATCAATATATGCTTATTGTTTTTTTTTTATTTTATTTTTTTTTAAATATGTAGCAGAGTACAAATTGGCCTAAATTGATGAAGAAATTGGATTAAAAAAAAAAAAAAGTATTGGGTATGTTTTATAGCAGAAAGTAAAAAAAAATGTTTTTTTTTCAGCATTGGTTATGCTGAATCAGTTGTTTTGCAAAGTAGGGGTTTTTGGTTTTACATATTGTCACCAGTCAGTGTCCCTTAACACTGTCACACCAACCATATGGTGATGCTGTACTTCTCTGGTGACAGCACTTAAAAAATAAATTAAGTTTTATTTATTAATTTCTTAATTTTCAAAAAAAGTGTGCCAAAAAATTTGAACTTTAACCACTTTCCCACCGCGCCATAAGCATTTTACTGCTACGGCGCGGCAGGGTTATCTTGGGACGACGTCCCTGGGACGTCGTCCTTCACTTTCGCGATTGCGCGTCCCCTGGGACGCGCTCGCGAAAGTGTCCCTGCTCGCCGGGTCTAGAAGACCCGGCGCATCACGGATCACGGTAAATTGCCGCTGATCGCGGCCGTTTACCATGTGATCGCGCCGTCGAATGACGGCGCGATCACTTGTAAACAAACCGGCGTCATTTGATGACGCCGGTTCCTCCCTCTCCTGCCTCTCCTCCCTCTCCTCCCTCTCCTCTCTGTACAGTGTGCGAGGAGAGGGGGGGGGGGAGCAGGGTGTCAGCAGCTGAGCTGTGGCTGGATCTGTGACAAATGCAGTCACAGATCCAGCCATCCCTCAATCCATCCCAGCTCTGCAGTACCCCAATACCCTGCAATCCCCAGTACCCTGCAATTCCCAGTACCCTGCAATCCCCCAGTACTCAACAATACCCCAGTACCCTGCAATCCCCCAGTACTCAACAATACCCCAGTACCCAACAATACCCCAGTACCCAACAATACCCCAATACCCAACAATACCCCAATACCCAACAATACCCAAGTACTCAACAATACCCCAGTACTCAACAATACCCCAGTACTCGGCAATACCCCAATACTCGGCAATACCCCAATACTCGGCAATACCCCAGTACTCGGCAATACCCCAGTACTCGGCAATACCCCAATACTCGGCAATACCCCAATACTCGGCAATACCCCAGTACTCGGCAATACCCCAGTACTCGGCAATACCCCAATACTCGGCAATACCCCAGTACTCGGCAATACCCCAGTACTCGGCAATACCCCAATACTCGGCAATACCCCAATACTCGACAATACCCCAATACTCGGCAATACCCCAATACTCGGCAATACCCCAATACCCTGCATGATACTTTGCAATACCCCAATACTCTGCAATACCCTGCGCGATACTCTGCAATACCGCCTATGGGGATTTTTAAGTAGCGAAGTTTGGCGCCATTCCACGAGTGCGCAATTTTGAAGTGTGACATGTTGGGTATCTATTTACTCGGCGTAACTTCATCTTTCACATTATGAAAAAAAATTGGGCCAACTTTACTGTTTTGTTTTGTTTTAAGCACAAAACAGTTTTTTAAAAAACACGCGTTCAATAAATTTCTGCGAAAATACCGTACGAGATAAAAAGTTGTAACAGCCGCCATTGTATTCTCTAGGGTCTTTGCTAAAAAAGAATATATAATGTTTTGGGGTTCTATGTAATTTTCTAGCAAATAAATGATGATTTTTCCATGTAGGAGAGAAATGTCAGAATTGGTCTGGGTGTTCCAGAACGCCTGATGGCGTTCCCTGCATGTTGGGCCTCTGTATGTGGCCACGCTGTGTAAAAGTCCCACACATGGGGTATCGCAATACTCAGGAGGAATAGCAGAATGTGTTTTGGGGTGTAATTTGTGCTATGTATATGCTGTGTGTGAGAAATAACCTGCTAATATGACAGAAACAAGTTTTTTTTTTTTTTTACAGAATTTTCATCCGTTTTTCTTTTATAGCGCAAAAAATAAAAAACCCAGAGGTGATCAAATACCACCAAAAGAAAGCTCTATTTGTGTGAAAAAAAGGACAGAAATTTCAAATGGGTGCAATGTTGTATGACTGAGTAATTGTCATTCAAATTGTGAGAGCACCGAAAGCTGAAAATTGGTCTGGTTAGGAAGGGTGTTTAAGTGCCCAGTGGTCAAGTGGTTAAAAATCTTGCCATGTCTCTTACTAAATACCTTTGGGTGTCCACTTTCCAAAAAAGGGTTATTTTGGGTGTATTTGTCCTGCTCAGGCATTTTAGGGCCTCAAGAAATGAGATCGTCCGACATTATATCAGGATTGATCAATTTTCAAATATATATACCATAGTGTGTAGACACTGTAACTAAGAAATATACACAGATTTGGGTTATTTTTACAAAAGAAATGTAGAAGAATATACAGTATTTTGGCCTAAAGGTATGAAGAACGGTTATTAATTTGCAAATTGTTATAACATAAACAAAAAATACTTTTTTTTTTTTTTGGTATCTTTCATTTACATAGCAAAAAAAATCTGTGGTTATTAACCACTTAATGACCGCCTAATGCCGATATTTCTTGGCAGAATGGCACGGCTGGGCACAACTCGTACGTGATTCCTTAACCCCATCCGTGGGGTCGTGGGCGCACCGGTCGGTCACCGGAGCTGACGAACGGGGAGAGGTGTGTGTAAACACACCTTCTCTGTTCTTCGTTGTGGCAGTGTCATTGATCGTCTGTTCCCTGATATAGGAAAAGACGATCAATGATGTCGCACGTCCAGCCCCGCCCCTCTACAGTTATAAACACATATGAGGTCACACTTAACCCCTACAGTTTCCCCTAGTGGTTAACTCCTAATCTGCAATTGTCATTTTCACAGTAAACAATGCATTTTTATAGCACATTTTACTGTGAAAATGACAATGGTCCCAAAAATGTGTCAAAATTGTCCAGTGTGTCCTCCATAATGTCGCAGTCATGAAAAAAAATGCTGATCGCCACCATTAGTAGTAAAAAAATGTTCATAGATTTTTGGGGGATATTTATTATAGAAAAAAGTAAAAAATATAGCATTTTTTTTCAAAATTTACGGTCTATTTTTGTTTATAGCGCAAAAAATAAAAACCACAGAGGTGATCAAAATACCACCAAAAGAAAGCTCTATTTGTGGGAAAAAAAGGACACCAATTTTGTTTGGGAGCCACGTCGCACGACCGCGCAATTGTCAGTTAAATTGACGCAGTGCCGAATCGCAAAAATGGGCAAGGTCCTTAACCTGCATAATCTTAAGTGGTTAAATGCTACAAAAAAAGGCTATATCTGTCTCAAAAAATGTTAAACATTTCATTTGGGTACAGACATGTAGACTATTTTTGAGGTTCCCTGAGGTCTTCTTTAGGAATTACTGCTCTGTGGATCCAGAAGAAGATGAAGAAAATGCAAAAAACATTTCTGGCCAATTATGTCTCAAATGGGAAAAAAATTATTTCCTGACTTTAAATATTGAAATCGGTTTATACCCCGGACCCCCCCATATACAACTGAACTGCTTACTGATACATAATATGTGGCTACAGGAGCCTTTTCAGTGGATTATTTCCTATTGCAATACAAATCACTCTAAGTTCTCAAAAGGAAATGTTAAATATGATGCAGGCTATACTTTAACCACTTGCTGACGGCCGTACGAGTTTGTACGGCCGCAGCGCGGCTCTACTTCTCTGAGCCACCGTGTTTTCTCGTCCGCCCCTTTTTTCTTTCCCTGCACGCGCTGGGAGCGCGCGCAGAGGAACTGCTTTGCTGGCCGTGTCCCCTGGACACAACCAAACACAGATCGCGGTAAATAGCCAATCACAGCGGCTATTTACAGCGCGATCTGTGCGGCTAATGAGAGATGATCTCATATGTAAACATATGAGATCATCTCTCATTGCCGACTCTCCCTCCTCACACAGACAGCGCGTGTTAGGAGGGAGAGCGAACGGAGCTGCAGCGTTACCAGTTACCAAAGTTACCAATCTGTGCCCCCAGGACCATCTGTGCCCCCAGGACCATCTGTGCCCCCAGTACCACAGTGCCCCCCAGTACCAAAGTGCCCCCCAGTATCACAGTGCCCCCCAGTACCACAGTGCCCCCCAGTACCACAGTGCCCACCAGTACCACGTGCCCACCAGTACCACGTGCCCACCTGTGCCCACCAGTACCACCGTGCCCACCAGTACCACCGTGCCCACCAGTACCACCGTGCGCCCATCAGTACCACCGTGCCCATCAGTACCACCATGCCCATCAGTACCACTGCCCATCAGTGCCCATCTGTGCCACCAGTACCACCTGTGCCCAGTACCCATCTGCCACCTCAGTGCACATCTGCAATCAGTGCCCACCTGTGCCACCTCATCAGTGCCCACCTGTGCCGCAGTCAATCAGTGCACATCAGTACCCATCTCATTAGTACCCATCTCAGTGCCATCTGTGCTGCCTCATTAGTGCCGTCTGTGCCGTCTCATTAGTGCCATCTGTGCTGCCTCATTAGTGCCCACCTGTGTCCACCAGTACACAGGCCTCATCGGTGCACATCAATACCCATCTCATCAGTACCCATCTCAGTGCCATCTGTGCCGCCTCAGTGCCATTTGTGCCGCCTCAGTGCCATCTGTGCCGCCTCATCAGTGCCATCTGTGGGCGTTTGTACTTTCCTGGCTTGTTAGGGTCTCAAGAAATGAGAGAGGCCTTCAGTACATCAGGTGTGATCAGATGTGATCATTTTTTATGATTTGCACTATAGTTTGTAGACTCTAAAACTTCCACGCAGACCAAATAATTTCCAAAAACTTTGGGTTATTTTTATCAGACATGTAGCAGTATAAATTATGGCCAAAATGTATGAAGAAAAATTAATAATTTGCAACATTTTATCACAGAAACTAAGAAAAAATCTTTTTTTTTTTTTTTACAAATTTTCGATCTTTTTTCATTAATAGCGCAAAAAATAAAAAACGCAGAGCTAATCAAATACCACCAAAAGAAAGCTCTATTTGTGGGGAAAAAAAGGACAAAAAAATCATTTGGGTACAGTGTTGCATGACTGAGTAATTGTCATTCAAAGTGTAAGAGCACTGAAACCTGAAAATTGGTCTGGTCAGGAGGGTGTTTAAGTGCCCAGTATGGAAGTGGTTAAAGTAAAGAACTCTGTTTTGTTTTGTGTTATTTAATGCTTTAGAAATAGAGTGACATTGTGGATCGCACCCTCTGACGTCACTTTAACATTTAGACTGCTAAGAGAAAAAGCATGACCTTTAAAATAATCAAGTGGAAGCTGTCTGCAGTCCATTCCTAAAAGTGTTTTATTAAAGGTGCTAACCTTATTTGGTATAACTGCACAATATCAGTATGTGTATATTTGGTGTATATTTGGTGTATAAAGGGTTTGAATTATTTTTAGGATCCTAGAAAATTGACAATAAAATAAATATTTTTAGGGGAAACAAAGGTAATTTACTCTACCAGACTGTTTAAGATTATGTACAAGTTATGTACATTTTGTGATAGTACTCGCCAAAAATAGAAGTAGGTCACAACATTCTGAACAATGACCTATTGAGTCCTAGTAAAAGGGAGACTTTTATTCATAATAATAATACTTATAGTTTATAAAACCCTGATTGACCAATGAAGGGATGGGCTATCTCTAATATACATACTCTAGCCTTCTGATTTGTTCTCCAACTGCTTTCCTTGCCTAAAAAAGCCTGATTTCATTGGCAGGCGAAACACGTCAGTGTCATGTCATCACACACAGCACCACGGCTCATCCATACTTAGCTCTACAGCTGGTTGGGGAAGTCCTGCATCACTGTGAATGTCTGCACAAGGACTCAGATGGATGGAGCCACGCTATATTGTTCTACCTGCTTCAAGAGCAACTCCAGAGACGATCCCTCTATGCTACATCACCGGATCAAGTTGGCTTCTGGGGGATTGGTGAATAATACTTCATGAGGTGATACTGTCCATGTTTCACCAGCATAAGTGCACCTGTCAGCTCTTTGCTTTACAAGTCCATTGCTGGGATGAGTTATTATATGCTGACTGTGCTCATTAATATGCCGATTCAACTATCAGCTATATGTGAGCGTTTTTGATTTTGCACTTCACTACTTCTGAACAAACTTTGTTCCATGAGTGCTGGCAAGAGTGAAGTATTGCTGATGCCATGTTCTCTCATTGAAAAAGGACACATATTGAGAACGTAATTAAGCTGCTCGCCCCGAAATTGCAAAAAAGAGAGAGAGAAGAGTTCCCCAAATGGGCTTTTAGGCAGCAATATAAAAAAATATAGAAGTATTGTATAGGTTATATAAAACTGTATTTATTGCCAAAATCCTGTTCTCTCATTTGGCCCTACATATACTTTAGGGCTGTGACTTTGCCATTGGTTTTAGGTCACACCTGTGGATTATAGGCATGTGCAAAAGTGAAAAATTCGTTTTGTTTCGTTTCGTTTCAATTCGTCATTTAATAAATTTCGTTAAGTTAGGTTCGTTACATGTGTTGAATTCGTTTTCGGAATTCGTTCGTTTTCGACCGAATTTCGAAAAATGTCGAAATCGAAAATATTTCGACCGTTTTTCGAATTCGTTCGTTTTCGATTTCGAAAAACGGTCGAAATCGAAAATATTTCAACCAGATTAGAAAACAAATAGTTCTTTTCGAATAGAATTTTTTCGAATTAAATTCGAATTCGAATTCCGATCGAATTCGATTCGGAATTCGTATTCGATTCGGAATTCGAAAAAAAATATTTTTTCGAAATTTTTCGGTCGAAAACGAACGAATTCCGAAAACGGTCGAAATTTTTCGCTAATTCCGAATTCGGGATGGATGCATCCGAATGTCCGAATAATGGAAAATTCGTCCGAATTTCGATTCGGAACGAAACGAAATGCACATGCCTAGTGGATTATGTGTTCCATCCCACTGTCATTGAATGGTCTGTGAACTTTATTGTTTAGCATATTAGTGGAGCTTATGGGTGTTCAATCTGGTAAAGGATGTTAATTCTATACACAGTTCTGTCATTGCTGTGGCTGACGTATTGCTTTTGTCTCTCATGAGATATGATTTCTTATGACCAGGTCACTCCTATGAGGCCTCCAGTATTGTATATAGTGAGTATAGAAACTAATTACCCCCCTTTACAATAATCAAATTTTGCTCCTTTCTCCAGATTCTCAGGATTTTTTGATGATATTATGTACTGTAGATGATGATATAGTTAAAGTGGATGTAAACCCGCTCTCATCCTTTCTAAACTACTGCCATAGTGCTGATCTAAAAGGATATACACGCCTCCTGCATGCATCCTTACCTTTCAAATGTCCCCCCTCTGTCTGTTATGAGACCTGAAAAGTGCAGATTCTGTGGGTGTATCTGTTGTCTCTAGCTCGGTGGGTGGAGTTGTGATGTCAGTAGACTCCTCGCCCTCCTCTACACTCCCCTTGTCAACATGCATTTTTTTCTATGTATTTCTTTCACTGAATTCTGCTATGATCAGAATCCAGAAAAGTAACCACATGACTTCAGAAAAGGAGTGGGGGTGGGAATTAAAAAATAATGCCTGTCTGAAGCTAGTGCATGAGATATGTAAATAACTTGTCACTCACAGCAAGGGGGCGCAACGGACTACATTTTTTCTCTGTAAGTCTGTTTTATTTCACTGAACAATAAAATAGGATTGCTCATAGCTGGATTAACTCTGTGTGGCAAGACTGGGCACAGATGATAGGGAATCTTATACTGTACATTGTAACATTATTAGGACCATTATTCTAAAAATGTTCAACAATTTTTAGAGGCAGAATGTCACAGATTGGTGAGCCTCTGCCCACCCTTACTTCTGATGCCGCGTACACACAATATTTTTTCGGGTTGTAAAAAACAATTAAAATGGCCCTGCCTACACACGATCGTGAAAAAAAACTGCTTTAGCAAAGAGCGGCGACGTACAACACGTACGACGGCACTATAAAGGGGAAGTTCCATTCGGATGGCACCACCCTTTGGGTTGCTTAAGCTGAATTTATGTTAGTAAAAGACGATTTGCGCTTTTCTGTCTTTTAGGCCGCGTACACGATGAGACATGTCCGCTCAAACATGTCCGACGGACCGTTTCCAGCGGACATGTCTCATTGGATTTTGGTCCGATGGCGTGTGCACACCATCGGATGAAAATCCCCTCGGGCTGAAGACGCGGTGACGTGGCGGTGACGTTGACGCCGCCACGTCACCACTCCAGGAAGTAAAATACTTCCGCGCATGCGTCGAATCCATTCGACGCATGCGCAAAGATATCTGTCCGCTGGTGTGTGTACTAACCAGCGGACATATCCGACGAACATGTCTCCGGCGGACAAATTTCAAAACATGCTTTGAAATTTGTCCGCTGGGAAAACATGTCCGCTAGCCCGTACACACGATCGGATATGTCTGCTGAAACGGTCCGTCAGGACCAGTTTCAGCAGATATATTCGATCGTGTGTACGCGGCCTTACAGAGTGATGAATGTGGTTACTCCATTATGAACGGTAGTTTTACCAGAACGAGCGCTCCCGTCTCATAACTTGCTTCTGAGCATGCACAGGTTTTTCACGTCGTTAAAGCCCACACACGATCATTATTTACAACCCGAAAAACTACATAGTTAAAAAAGTTGCGAAAAAATAGAGCATGTTTGAAAAAATTTTAGGCTGTTTTTCAGAACCCAAAAAATGCACTGAAGCCCACCCACGTTAGTTTTAAGTGACATTTTAAAAAAACAAAGGGCCAGATTCAGGTACATCTGCGCATTATTGGACCGGCGTAGCGCACCGCCTTTACGTTAGACTTGCGCAATGTAGCCGCGCAATCACCCTATTCTCGTCGCTTTTACGCAGAAAATAGCGCCTGCGCAACGTTATTTCTGAGGCGCAAGGCGGAGTAATACAAATTGGGAAGGACGTGGGCGTGTTACATTGAAATGAGCCGTAACCCCATGCAAATGAAGGGCCGGCCGGCTCGCGCATGCGCGCTTGAAGCAGACCATGTCAGCACCTCTGTGCGCATGCTCACAACTCGGGAACGGCGCAATCAGTGAAATTGGAAATGGACTAGGGCAAAATCATGAACTACGCAGACAGCATAAATAGACACACACAAACGCACTTCCATTGCAAAAGTACATCCCTTTGTATCCCTCCCTATACAGCAAGGTGCTTTTGTTCCGTTGTTAGTTGCGTTGTGATTTGTATTTGTCAGATTTGTGTACTGTGTGATCTTGTGTTTGTTAGAAGATATTTGAAAGTGTTTTTTGCTAAGTGTTTGTGAGATATTTTGTTTGATATTTTTCTGTTTGTTTTCTTGCTTGATTGTTCCTGTTTGTTTTTGTGACTGCTTTTTTGCTGAGTGTTTGTGAGTTTTTGTTTGATATTTTTCTGTTTGTTTGTTTTCTTGCTTGATTGGTCGTGCTTGTTTTTGTGAGTGATTTTTGTTGACTGGGAGTGATTTTTTTTCAGTATGACTGAGAGGAAGAGAAAATTTAATTTTTCTTTGAGGGAGAAACAAATTCTTGCCCTGGCCATTTGCGATTATGGGCGTTTCCTCCATGGCCCGGACAGTGCCAACACCACCCCGGCCAGGAGGAGAGAGATTTTGGACATGATCACTGACCAGGTGAATTCAGCGGGGGAGGGGGAGACACGGACACGGTCAGGGATTGAGAAAAAGATAAATGACCTCCGGCGTCTGGTCAAAAAGAAGCTGGCCAGAATGCTTGCCCATGCCAGGGGCACAGGAGGGGGCCCACCATGCCCTGTTAGGCTGACAGCGGAGGAGCGTGCGGTTGCCCAGACCTTTCATAGGCAAGAAGTGGAGGGCCTGCCCGGCTATGACTCAAGTCATGAAGGCGTGATGCCAGGTAAGGTTTTTTTGCCCTATCAGGTGTGTAGCATGTGTGGGGGAGGGGGTGAAAGGGAATATGTGACAAGTGTGTGGATCCTCCAACCTGTGAATGTTTTGTGTCATCCACAGATGTGCAGGAGGGTGCTGGGCCATCTGGCCTGACCGCACCATCCCCAGGACAGCAGCCTAATGAGGCCCCCCCGACAAGTCCGCGGAGGAGGTTGAAGAGGAGGAGGAGGTTGAAGAGGAGGAGGTTGAGGAGGAGGTGGAGTCCATGTCAGGCACTGGCCTATTGTTCTTGGAGGACCGTTCCCCTCTGGCTGGCAGCAGCCAGCCCTCCCTAAGGGGGAGCCCCCCCCTCCTCCCCCAACATGGCTCCCCTCCCAAGGGCCTCCCCTTCTCCCCGGCCACAAGCATCAGCTGGAGGCAGGAAGGCGACCCAGAAGACCAGGGGGGTGGCCGATCTCCTGCCCGCCACTCTGAGAAGGGACCAGTTCCTCCAGACCCGCCATCTGGGACAGGTCAACCAGACATTGGTGCGGATGGAGGAGAGCCTGTCCTCCATCAAGGATACGCATGGGAACCTGGACTGCCACTCCCGGGCTTTCACAAACTGCCTTAACGACCTGCAGACTACATCAGCAGGCGTTGGGCAGGATGTGAGGGCCCTTACCCAGGCTATCCAGGCCAACACGGCAACACTAGGTGCTGCCCTGAACAGAATAGCCGTGGCCTTGGAGGGCAGGCCGCCAGGTGGGCAGAGACCAGGGGCTGCTCCTCCTTTCCCGGTTTACCCCCCCCTCTCCATGAGTCTCCGGGGCCATGGCCGGGGGCGCCCCAGGCGTGGCTCACGTCAAGGGCACTAATTTAATTTTCCCCTTTTTTTGGGGCTTTTTTTTTTTGCTGAAATTTTTTTGATTTTGCTGGTAATTTTTTTTTTTTGGGTTGTGAATGCTGTTTGAATGTTGGGGTGACATTCCTGCCAGAAAAGGGGTGTCACCCCTCAATTTTGGTGTAGAAGGGTTCCCCAGGACCAGGGAGAAGTGATCCCCAGATCTGTGTGAATGGTGTATGAATGTACAGTGACATAATTGGAGCCTTGGCGTGGCGTTGCTGCTCACAAGTCCTGCATGGTGGACTGGTGCCAATCCAATTTGATGAGGATGTGGGGTGTGTGTGCTAGGGACCACAGTGGTGTGCATGCATGCATTCTCATTGTGCCATGATTAATGTGTGTGTTTAACGTGCAAAGATGCCCAATGTGAGCTGTCTCCTGGCTGCTCTTCCCTCAGAAGACGGGGTAACCTCGGTTGGGGGGGATTGTCTGGTTGGGGGGTCAGGTCATCACGTAGGTCAATCTGCAGGCCCTTTCTCACTGCGAAGTTGTGCAGCAGGCAACAGGCACCGATGATATGGCACACAAAGTTTGGGGAATACAAGAGGGTACCCCCAGACTTATCCAGGCATTGGAAACGTGACTTCAGGAGGCCAAAGGTGCGCTCCACCACTGCACGTGTTTGGGCGTGGGCTTGATTGTATCTTCCTTCTCCTGGGGTTTGGGGGTTCCGGAAAGGAGTCATGAGATGGGGTCCCAGTGGATATGCAGAGTCACCTGTAAGGGAAAAGACAGGAGGATGTTAGTCATGCATGTGCCCCTTGTGATGTGTGCATCATGGGGGGGTACAGTCATGCCTGCCACCCATGTCACTCACCAACCAGCCAGGTGTCCCCATACACGTTCTGATCGAATTCCATTCGGATGGGGCTCTGATTGTATATGTAGCTGTCATGGCTGGACCCTGGGTGTTTGGCACGGACGTGCCATATGAGGCCTTGAGCATCGACTATCACCTGTACGTTGATGGAATGCCAATGCTTCCGATTGCGGTATATGTGCTCTGTCTCCTGGGGGGGCTGGAGTGCCACATGTGTGCAATCAATGGCCCCCACGGTGCGTGGGAATCTGGCAATTCTGTAGAAATCTGTCATTGCCTTCAGCCGCAGGTCCTCAGTGGTGGGTTTGATGATTTGGTTGGCCATGCGTCTGAGGATTGCAGGAACAACCTGGTGCACACATCTGCCCATGGAGGATTGTGACATCCCAGCCACCACTCCACTTGTACGCTGAAAAGAGCCAGTGGCAAGGAAATGGAGTGTTGCCATGACCTTGACCAGTGGCTGCACTGCATGTGAGCGGTGTGTTCGGCTGGTGATGTCCTCCTGCAAGGTTGTGGTTAATTCCAGGATGGCATGAGGGGTGAATCTGAAGATGCAATACACCTCAGAATCACTCATGCCAAAGAGGTCTATGCGTGTGCGGTATATCCTCTCCCGTGCCATCCTCCGTGCCCGCCTCCTTCTTTGCTCATCTAAAGTCAGTAGTATAGCTATGCGCGACGATGCCCCTGGCATGTTGGCATACAGATTGTTGTGCAACACTTGTGACTGCTGAGCTCCTCTCTAGCAAATCAATGGTCTGTCTAGCGCAGTTTTGCGCGGACGGATGCGCCTGTCTAAGGAAATTACGCTGGACAAAAAAAAGTAGATTTCTTGCGTATCTCGTTTTGGGGATACCGTGCATCGAAACGCATGCGCACATTTAGACTTACGCCGCGCATCTCCTGTTACACAGGTGTAATCGCTCTGTGAATCTGGCCCAAAGTTTTTAACAACCCTAAAACTTAGACGATCTGACTCTCTAAGATGCTCTTTTTATTAGTTGCAAAATGTTCTTCCAGTTCTTCCTTGTTAACACCACTTACTTTGCCAGCTTTTTCTTGCCCTGTTCTCACTTTTTTTTTAGATGTGTTGCTGCCATAAATTAAAAATTTCTTTTTTTTTTCTTGAAGAGGTGCATTTTTTCAGTTTTAATATTTGATATGTTTTCTATTGAATAAAATGTGTATTTTTAAAGATTTTAAAATTGTGTTCTAGTTTTTTGTTCGATCTTACACAGCGTCTGAACTTCTTTGGAATTGGGGATGTAAATGCTCATGGAGTAGTAGTGATTGATTTTATTTATACTGCGCCTTCTGCTTAGTAGAACTGCACAATGATGGTGCCATATTGCTCGTTTTATCTCAGAGCTCTGTCAGCTCCCTTTAGTTGAAGAAGATATGACAGTAACAATGTATTAAATTCTCATTTTCACAGTTGAATCAAATAGGAATACTGTTTTATGACAAAATATATAATATTCAATATTTGCTGTGACAATGGACTGGAAAACATTTGAATGGAGAAAGTGGTGTGTTGTTCCTTTCTTTAATTCTCTCAAAGACCATTAAGGGCTTATAACCAGCTTCATATACTTAGCCAACAGGATGTTTACTGTCAACTTGAAGACAACATTAAAGCAGACTGGATGATTGTATTACATTCAGCTTCTAATTTAAAAGGCAATGAAAAATAATATACTCCATGCCCCACTGTCTTGCATGTTAACCTTTTTGTTACCCTGCTAAATTATTACTCTCCACGTACAATAATTAGATAAAATATGGTTACACAAGAATTACCAACTCAAAAAAAGATAATGCACTAGCACCAGACAATCACGTGAATGTTAACCTAATAAAAACTGTCTGATGTTTTTTTTGTATTATTTTGCTTTCCATGCACTAATTTAATCTAGTATTTTACATTTTTAGTCTGTTATTTAATTTTGGATAATTTTGCATCTTTTTTAAAGGAAATGTATAATGGTTTTGCATGTTTTTTTTGTATTGTGTTCTTGACTTATATATTTATATATACAGTATCTCACAAAAGTGAGTACACCCCTCACATTTTTGTAAATATTTTAATATATCTTTTCATGTGGCAACACTGAAGAAATTACACTTTGCTACAGTGTAATATAGTGAGTGTACAGCTTGTATAACAGTGTACATTTGTTGTTCCCTCAAAATAACTCACCACACAGCCATTAATATCTAAACCGCTGGCAAAAAAATTGAGTACACCCCTAAGGCCCTGTACACACGATCAGTCCAAACTGATGAAAATGGACTGAAGTTCAGTTTCCTCAGTTCACAGACTGATGGTCTGATGGTCTGATGTGCCTACACACCATCAGTTCAAAATCCGATCGTGTCAGAACGCGGTGATGTGAAACACAACGATGTGCAGAAAAATATGAAGTTCAATGCTTCCAAGCATGCGTCGACTTGATTCTGAGAATGCGCGGGTTTTGAACCGATGCTTACTAACCATCTGTTTTGACCGATCGGTAGGCATCTATCAGTCCGATTTTAAAGCAAGTTTTAAAACTTTGGACTGAAGGACAAAAGACTGATGGGCCATACACACGGTCGGTTTGGACTGATGAAACTGAACTTCAGTCCGTTTTCATCAGTTTTGGACTGATCGTGTGTACAGGGCCTAAGTGAAAATTTCAAAATATGTCAATATTTTGTGTGGTCACCATTATTATCCAGCACTGCCTTTACCCTCTTGGGCAAATGTGTCAAACACAAGGCCCACGGGCCGAATGCAGCCTTCCACGCCACTTCATGTGGCCCTCGCACTCAGGGCTGGTTTTTAGCTGAAATATGGTAGAAACTCTTTTTTTTTTTTTACTCAAGCAAAGGTTTTTATTGAACCAAAATAGCAATACAAGCGGTGCGGTAAAAACTCTTACAGGTCATTGCCTGCCCTTCATTCATGGCAGAGACAAGGAAGATTAAGATGGCATGTGCAGTGTGGGATGGGGCATCACATGGTAAGCTGCACTGTGATCCCCATCTGTGCCCGGTGCAAAGATGCCAACCAATGATTTTCACTGCCGGCTGGGCCGGGTAGGTGAGATGCAAGGAAACTTTTAGGGGGGAGGAAATGTGTATATATGTGGGGAATTAGTTGACCCAGGGAATATGTGATTACCTACTGGGGGATCAGGAAGGATTTTTCCCCTTCTGGAGAAAATTGGACCATGCTTTATTGTTTTTTTTTTGTTGCCTTCCTCCAAATCAACTGTTTATATAGGTGTTTGTATATGGAGGTTTTTTTAGCTTTTTTTATTTTGTTTTTACTGGTTGACCGTCCTAGACAGACCGGTGTCTTTTTTCAACCTGAAAGCCTCATATATTAAACGTTTATTTGTCAAGTAAACATATAACAGATTGATCAATGTATAATTAGAATAATATAGGTTTTGTTGTAAAACGAAAGCCCTGTACACACGGGCCAAAAATGTTTTTTTCTGATGAGATTCTGGGCAAGAATCTCTTGCCGCCCGAGTTTACACACAATCCTTTCAAAAGAACCGCAGTTCTTTTGGAAGGCAAGAACGTGGTGACGTCATTGCGTACGACAAGCATGCGCTCATCACATTCGATGCCATTGCTGCCATCTGGCTGCACCCTACCTATGCCGTGGAAGCCACCGCGCATGCGTCAAATTCATTTCGAGCATGCGCAGGTTTTCACGGCGACAGGTAAGTATACACACTCTCAGGAAAACACTGCCGAGAATCACGACGAGAAAATATCTCGTTGATATTTTAGGCAGTTTTCTTGACGAGAAACCTGAAAGCCTCGTACACACGCACGGTATACTCGTCAAGAAAGCTCTTCCAGCAGTTTTCTTGCTGGTTCTTGCCGAATAAACCGAGCATGTGTACGCAGCTTAAGAGTAACATCTAAGTACATTGCAGGGAATTTATCAAACTTTTTTGCAGATTCCTAAATTTTTGGGGAAAATCAGTGAACCAATCACACAAGCAGCAAATGACATTTCCAAGGAGTGGTCTGTACAGCAACTGTTGGGGAGTACTCGGAATGGTCCGGGTGGAAAATGGGACCAATCCTATTTAATTTATTCATAAACAACCTGGAGTATGGAAAAAAAAGCTCAATCTCTGTATTTGCACACTATACTAAGCTAAACAGGGCAATAACTTCTCTGCAGGATGTGGAAACCTTGCAAGAATATTTGAACAAATGTATGGGGTGGGTAACTACATGGAAACTGAGGTTTAAAGTTGTGTTCCGCCCCAAAAAAATTAAAAGCAGCATCTACACATACTGCAGCTGCTGGCTTTTAATAAATGGACACTTACATAGGTGTGCGCACAGGGTGTGCCAGGTGTGCCCAGGCACACCCTAATCACCCTGTGAAGAACAGATTCCCCCTACTGCCCTGGCTTCCCCTCCTTCCCCCCACATTACTTCCGGCTTCCCTCCTCTCCCACCCGTTGTTGCTGTGGATGTTTTAGGATGAGTGGGGGAAGGGACCAGTAAATATGCCATTTACCAGCCCCTTCCTTTTCTAAATGAACGTCGTGAGTGATCGGTAGAGTGTGTTAGAGCTTTGGGGTGCACACCCTAATGCCAAAGGCTGTGCACACCTATGGACACTTACCTGTCCTGGAGTTCAGCGATGTTGGCACCCGCAGCTGATGTTTTCCTCGGGGTAAGGGTACCAGGCTGTGTAGCCTTTTGGCTTCACGCTGAGTACTATACTGCACATGCGCGAGGCTCGCTCCTTTCTCTTACTGGCCCAGCGGCCGGGGGAGGAGGAGGGAGGCCTGCACTGACTCCATGGGCAGCGGCCCGGACTCTCAGAAGTGGGAAAAGATACCTGTCAAAGACAGGAATCCGATAAGCGTAAGTTCCACTTTTGGGTGGAACTCCGCTTTAATGTAGAATTGTTTAAAATGTTTGGGTGGCAAAGATATTAATGCAAAATATTAATGCAATCTACTCACTAGGTGTAGAACCTCTGGGGGAATCTAGGATAGAAAATGACCTGGGGGTCCTAGTAGGCTCAGCAATGGCAAGCAAAGCCAAGCTGCTGCTAGAAAAGCAAACAGAATATTGGCATGCATTAACCGCTTTAGCTCCGGAAAAATGTACCACCATCCTGACCAGAGCACTTTTTGCGACACGGCACTGCGTCACTTCAACTGACAATTGTGCAGTCGTGCAACTTTTCACCCAAACAAAATTGACATTTATTCCCCCACAAATAGAGATTTATTTTGGTGGTATTTGATCACCTCTGCAGGTTTTTTTTGCAGTATAATCAAAAAAAGAGCATCAATAAAAATGAAAAAAAGCTATTTTTTTTACTTTTTGCTATAATAAATATCCCCCAAGAATAAATAAGAAAAAAAATGTTCGCTCAGTTTAGGCCAAGACATATTCTTCTACATATTATTGGTAAAAAAACAACACAATAAGCGTATATTGTGCAAAAGTTATAGCGTCTACAAAATAGGGGATAGATTTATGGCATTTTTATTAGTATTTTTCTTTTTCGCGATAAGTTATTTTTAACGTGATTGAGATATAGCGGCGGACACGTCAGACACTTTTGACACTATTTCGCGACCATTGTCATTTATACAGCGATCAGTGCTATAAAAAATGCACTGATTAATGTGTAAATGACACTGGCAGGGAAGGGGTTAAATACTACGGGGCAATCAAGGGATTAAGTGTGTCCTAGGGAGTGATTCTAACTCTAGGGGGCATGGGCTACCAGTGAGATGAGAGAGATCACTGCTCCCGCTGACAGTGAGCAGTAGATCCCTGCTAGGGATGAGCCGCAAACCCCCCCGATCGCACCGATCGCATTTAGAACCCCATTGACTTCTATGGGACTAGAACGTTCAAATTCAAAAGTGCTAATTTTAAAGCCTAATATATAGTATATAGTCGTACAGCCATCAGGAAGTGGTTAAAAACGTTTTCACAGGCATACTATAGACACCCAGCAGGTACAATATTTAAAGAAATTTTTATTTTATTTTCTTTCTTTTTTGTTTAAGCATCATTAAAATCACTGCTCCTGAATCCTGAAAAAATGAAAAATTCCTTTAAATATTGTACTTGCTGGGTGTCTATAGTATGCCTGTGAAAACGTCTTTAAATAGCACAATCACCTGCCTGCCAGTAAATTAGGAAGAACTGATCTAGCTAAACTATACAGTGTATAAATATATGTACAACACCTGGGATGTATATATATCCTCTACACACTGAAACAGTAACTGACTAGCCTACCTGCCTGCCTGCTCTTTCTACCTGCAAAAAATGACACTCTCTGTCTCTCTCTGTCCTCTCTAACCACTGCCTCAACACTCTACATAAGGCTTTCCTGCAGGCAGCCTTTTATAGTGTGGGGCGTGTACTAAACCCCTTGAGCCATAATTGGCCAAAGCCACCCAGCATGACATGTTAGGTATCAATTTTCAGCGTAACAGTATCTTTCACATTTTAGAAAAAAGTGTTTAGCTAATTTTACTGTTTAATTATTTTGTTATTAAAAAAGTGTATTTTTTCCAAAAGAATTGTGTTTGTAAGACCATTGCGCACATACAGTGTGACATAAAGTATTGCAATGATCTCCATGTTATTCTCTAGGGTCTCTGCTAAAAAAAATTATATATATAATTTTTGTGCGTAATTTTCTAGCAAAAAAAATCGGATTTTCACTTGTAAACAACAAGTGTCATAAATAGGCTTGGTCCTTAAGTGGTTAAAACATTACTATACAGGTCACTACAGAGATTAGATGAAGATGTGTGATGAACACATGATAAGGGGAGGTGAAGGGGTTAATCCCACAATCAAATTAATGAAATCACCACTTTAAACCTTCTGCGGCTTATGGTCTGCTGTTAATGAATTATCCTTCATTCCTTAAATCCCCCTTCCTCCATTGTAAGAGGAAAGGGAGGGCTCACAAATGTAAACACTGGCAGTGTTTGCATTTGTGCTGGCTGTGATTGGCCACAGCAGTGGTCACGAGACCTAGAGCTACCCTGTGCGGCTCACAGCACCGGCAGCAATTCACCACAGTTTGGTGAGTTCACGCTGGAACCCATCTCCATTCAGACCACTAAAAATATCATCGGCACTCTGCGCAACAGCACTGCGCCAAATGATATTATCCCCACCAAACTGCTGAAGGAATGCGCCGACATCCTGGCACCTCCTGTCACGCAGCTTATTAACCAATCCTTCAGGGAGGGCAAAATGCCCTCCCAGCTGAAGGAGGGCTTCATTCAACCCATCTTGAAGAAAGCCACCCTGGATCCTAAGGATCCACTTAACTGGCGCCCCATAACAGGCCTAAATGTTCTCTCCAAGGTAATGGAGAAGGCAGTGGTACAGCAGCTGCAACAGCATCTAGATACCCACAACTTACTCGACCCATTGCAATCGGGATTCCGTCCCGGACACGGGACGGAAACAGCATTGCTTAAGATATGGGACGACGTTCTCGAGGCCGCAGACGAAGGAGAATCTTCCCTTCTGGTTCTGCTGGACCTAAGCGCAGCCTTTGATACAGTTGATCACAAGCTGTTATTGACTCGGCTGGCTAAAATAGCCAAAGTCGCAGAAAGCGATCTATCTTGGTTCTCCTCTTTTTTGGAAAACCGATCGCAAATAGTGAAGCTAGGACCCTTCACTTCTAAACAACGCACATTATCGTGCGGGGTCCCTCAAGGATCTCCCCTGTCGCCGATGTTATTCAACATCTATGTGCGTCCTCTTTTTGATATCATCAGCAGCCAAAAACTGCTATATCACTCTTACGCAGACGACACGCAACTGTACTTCCGCATTTGCAATAAAAAGGATCACCACCTCAATCTAGAGACATGCCTCTCTTTGATAGAGGACTGGATGACAAAGAGTTATCTCAAACTCAACGGAGCGAAAACAGAACTTCTCCTGTTTCACGCCAAGCGTAGCAATCAATCGATAACAACCTGGATCCCCCCGCCCATTCTGGGCAAAGTCATCACCCCTAGCGCCAAAGTCAAAAGTCTGGGGGTCATTTTTGACGCCGACATGACAATGAACGCACAAATAGGGGCAGTAGTCAGCGGATCTCACTATCTGCTGCGCCTACTACGCAGACTCACGCCTTTTATTCCCAAGAAAGACATAGCGGTCGTGGTGGGAGCGATTGTAAACTCCAGATTGGACTATGCAAACGCCCTTTACCTCGGACTTCCCAAGTACCAAATCACTCGTCTTCAAGTCGTTCAAAATACGGCCGCCAGACTTGTGACTGGGAAAAAACCCTGGGAATCAATCTCACCCTCGTTGAGATCCCTTCACTGGCTACCAGTCAAAGACAGAATCACCTTTAAAGCACTCTGTCTAACGCATAGATGTATCCATGGGAATGCTCCCCATTATCTATGCGAAAAATTAAAAATTTACAATCCCAATCGTATTCTACGATCCAATAACCAAAATCGGCTTCAGATACCGAAAGCCAGATACAAGTCCAAAGGAGACAGGAGATTCGCTGTCCAAGGTCCCAGACTATGGAACGCCTTACCAGCCAGCATTCGACTGGAGGAGAACTACCTGGTCTTCAGGCGAAAGATCAAGACGCATCTCTTTTGATCTCAAAGGAGAAAGGAACAACAAGCGCCCAGAGGCGATTTATTTCGCATGTGCTGCGCTATACAAGTTCTTCATTCATTCATTCATTCTGTATATTTTGCCTATGATCTGTCTAATGACAGCACAATCACAGGCATTGTGCCCATTCCAGGTAGCACACAGTAATAAACAGAGCATTGTTTATACAATTCACTCCAGAAAGGTGCATCCACCTACCTGCCATTTTTCTCTGTATAGTGGTAGTAAGGTGGTTAAAAAAATCCCCACGGCATTTACATTAGCAGGTATCACTGCTGTAGTGAAATGGTTTATACTGAGAAAGAATAAAATTGCACAAACCTTTAAACAGCCTATGTAGATCTCCCATGAGCAGAGACTTCTAGTGTAGCACAGAAAATCAGGTTTAAGCTTATAATACAGTCACAGGAGTACTTTAGAGCACAATGTCTTAGATCAATAAGGAAGCTGTAACTACATTTTCTGTCATCTGATGATATTGATGCAAAAACATAATGGTTGAAATTATAAAATCAATATCTTAATTTAATAAAAAAATGTCTATTGATGTTGTTAAAACTAAATTCAATGGAGATAATTTCCTACCTTGTAGAAACAAAATATGTAAATACTTTGGTAAAAGCTCATCCTTCTTTTTTTTCTTTAAATATCTCATGAAACACTCTTTTAAAATAAAAATAAACAGCCTTATTATTTAGAAGTTGTATAACACATGTAAATATCAATTTAGAAAATCCAGCCCTAGTTTTTCCTGACAGTAAAATTTAAATAAGCTAATCTTAAAGCATAGAAATTAAAATAAGCAGTCCAGCGGTATTTAAAAAAATGAATGCAGCTTTTGCAGCCAATTTTAAGTTATTCTTTTCGTTGTCATTATTTTGTAAAATATGCAAAATTTCAAGGGGCGTTGACAAATGTGTTATAAACCGTATTAATCGGTTATAACACACACCCCAATTTTAAGAGGGAATTTTCAGGAAAAATAAACAACTTTGAAGCACTCTAAGGCCTCGTACACACGATCAAATCTGTCTGCTGGAAACGGTCGGCCCGACCGTCCCAGCAAACAGATTCGACCGTGTGTACGGGCAAGCCGACGGATTTGGCCACCCGACAGATTTCAAAGCATGCTTTGAAATCTGTCGGCTGGGAACCCGTCCACCCGACATGTCTGCTGGTTAGTATGCTAACCAGCAGACATGTCTTCTCGCACACGCGCCGAATGATTTTGACGCATGCGTGGAAGTGTTTTACTTCCTGGTGCGGTAACGTGGCGGCGTCAACGTCACCGCCACGTCACCGACACGTCAGCGCGTCAGACAGACCGTTTTGAACAAATCGATTGCCTCGTGTGTACGAGGCCTAAGGGTCAGTGCCCATGAATGTCCATCTGCAGCCTGATCAATGTCCATCTGCACCCTGATCCATGTCCATCTGCACCCTAATTAATGTCCATCTGCACCCTGATCAATGTCCATCTGCACCCTGATCCATGTCCATCTGCACCCTGATCCATGTCCATCTGCACCCTGATCCATGTCCATCTGCACCCTGATCCATGTCCATCTGGACCCTGATCAATGTCCATCTGCACCCTGATCCATGTCCATCTGCACCCTAATTAATGTCCATCTGCACCCTGATCAATGTCCATCTGCACCCTGATCCATGTCCATCTGCACCCTGATCTATGTCCATCTGCACCCTGATCCATGTCCATCTGGACCCTGATCAATGTCCATCTGCACCCTGATCCATGTCCATCTGCACCCTGATCCATGTCCATCTGCAGCCTGATCAATGTCCAGCTGCACCCTGATCAATGTCCATCTGCACCCTGATCAATGTCCATCTGCACCCTGATCAATGTCCATCTGCACCCTGATCCATGTCCATGTGCACCTTGATCCATGTCCATCTGCAGCCTGATCAATGTCCAGCTGCACCCTGATCAATGTCCATCTGCACCCTGATCAATGTCCATCTGCACCCTGATCCATGTCCACCTGCACCCTGATCAATGCCCATCTGCACCCTGATCAATGTCCATCTGCAGCCTGATCAATGTCCATCTGCACCCTGATCAATGTCCATCTGCACCCTGATCCATGTCCATCTGCACCCTGATCCATGTCCATCTGCACCCTGATCAATGTCCATCTGCACCCTGATTAATGCAGCCCATCAATGCATGAATGCAGCCTGATTATTGCCGTTTTATTTTAGTCCAATTTGCAGCCTCACCATCTATTATTAAATCAACCTGAACATTGAAAAATCACAGAGCTGTCATTTCCTGTTTACTCAGCTCTCACACACACAGTCCCGCCTCGGCCATCGGCAATGGACCAGCTCCTGTGATAGACAGAACACTGGTCCGATGCCGTGGCGGAGGCGGGACTGTGTGTGTGTGTGACGTGACAGCCGAATGAGAGCCAAGTGGAGAGGAGATGACGGCTTGGTAAATTCTGGCGACGCTCGTCCCCCTACTTGACCCCTGAGGTATGCTGTCGGTGTATAACACGCACCCACGATTCCCCCCTGATTTTAAGGGTATAAAAGTGTGTGTTATACGTCGATAAATACGGTATATTAATTTTCTTTTGTTTTTGTTTTTTCACTTGTTTGTGTTCTGTGATTATGATTGATTGTGATGAATTAATCAGTGCTATCAAACCAATTAATAAAGCTCGGTCCCGAGATCCTCTTCGCCGCTCAGCCTGGCCGCTGATTGGCTAGAGCGGATGGATTGAAAACAGTGCAGCCATTGGCTGGCGCTGCTGTCAATCACATCCAGTGATGCGGCGCACCGAGGGGCGAGGCCAAGTGATACAGTGAGTGGCTATGGCCGCTCGTTGTATCACGGGAAAGCGCCCGCAAGGACTCATCACCATGCAAGCTCTCTCGCATGAATGTCATGAGTTCTTGCGGGGAGGACCAGAGACAGCCACCGAGGGACCCCAGAAGACGTGGATCGGGGCCACTCTGTGCAAAACGAACTGCACCGTGGAGGTAAGTATAACATGTTTGTTATTTTAAAGAAAAAAAATTCCTATAGTGACCCTTTAATGCAATTTTGTAAGATTTAACCACTTGCTTACTGTGCACCTAAACCCCCCTCCTGCCCAGACCAATTTTCAGCTTTCAGTGCTGTCGCATTTTGAATGACAAATGTGCGGTCATGCAACACTGTACCCAAATTACATTTTTATCATTTTTTCCCCACAAATAGAGCTTTCTTTTGGTGGTATTTGATCACCTCTGTGGTTTTTCTTTTTTGTTATTTAAAAAAAAAAAAATATTTTGTTATACAATTTTGGAAATCGGGTATTTTTTCTTCTTCATTAATGTACGGTGATTAAGCTGTACTCATGGGCACTGATGGGTTGCACTGATGGGCTGCATTGATGGGGACTGATAAGGCAGCACTGGTAGGCAGTGATAGGCAGCACCGGTGGGCACTGATAGGTGGCACTGGTGGGCACTGATAGGTGGCACTGAGAGGTGGCACTGATGGGTGACACTAAAGGGCATTGATAGGTGGCACTGGTGGGCACTGAGAAGTGGCACTAATAGGTGGCATTGATAGGTGGCACTGATAGCTGGCAGTGATGGGCACTGATGAGTGGCAGTGATGGGCACTGGTGAGTGGCAATAATGGGCACTGATCGGTTACACTGATAGGCAGCATTACTAGGTGGCACTAATTGGCATCACAGGTGGGAATTGATAGGTGGCACTGTGGGCATTGATAGGTGGCAGTGCAGGCATTGATAGGTGGCACTGTGTGCACTGGAAGGTGGCAATGGCAGGTGGCACTGGCAGGCGGTATTTTTGGGCACAGAGGAGGCAGATGTGCCTCCTTCCTCTTCGGGTCCAATGTCCCTTGTAAACAAGCCGGTGATCGGCTTTTTTTCTCCTCACGCTGTCATGTGATCAGCTGTCATTGGTTGACAGCTGATGACGTGGTAAGGGGCCGTTTTTTTTTAAAGAACAAGCTTGTTAACAGCCCAATAAACTTAGGGCCAGATTCTCATATATTTTCGGCAGCGTAGCGTAAGCCATTTACACTACGCCGCCGCTGCGTACTAGAGCAAGTGCTTTATTCTCAAAGCACTTGCTCCGTAGTTTTTGCCGGCGTCTCGTAAATCGCCAAGCGTAAACCCGCGCAATTCAAATGGGGCGGCTTGTAAAATTAAATTAAGCGCGCCCCCGCGTCGAACGAACTGCGCATGCGCCGGCCGGGGAAAAAGCCCAGTGCGCATGCTCCAAAGGACGTCACATTTTCTCTATGTAAACGACGTAATCGCAGCGTACGCCAGCCCCATTGAGAATCGACGTACGCAAACGACGTAAACGACGCACAACACAACGCGGTCCCGAGGCCATACTTAACATGGCATCCGACGGCACCCGACGGCATCCGACGGTACTTCGTAAGGTTACTCCACATCGAAGCTGGGGTAACCTTACGCGGACGAAAACGACGTACGCGACGACGGGGCGGCGTAAAAGCGTTCGGGAATCGCCGTACTAGCCTCATTTGCATATGCAAATGAAAAAACAACGTGAAGTCCACCTAGTGGCCGGAGTTGTCATTACACCTACGATCCGAAAGTGTAATGCTTTTACACTTGTCGGATGTAGAAGCGTATCTATGCAAAAGTGATGCTAAGCATCACTCGCATAGATACGAGGACAAAAAAAAGGCGATACGACGGGGTATCTGAGATACTCCGTCGTAACGCCTCTGAGAATCTGGCCCTTAAAGTGCTTGTGAACCCTCTCCTCTACCCAGTGAAGTGAATTGCTTCAGGTGATACACAGAGTTGAAACAAATCCTTCTACATAAGTTTTACTTTTTTATCTGCAGTCTTCTCTACTCTGCCTCCCTTCAAATGAGCACAATTGGGATAAAATTCTTCTTCATCTGTGAGAAGCAGAGGGGGGGGGCTGCAGTTACACTGTTGATTGAGCGGATTGGAGGAAAGGGACACACCCCCTTCACACACAGCACATGAAAGAAGAAACATACAGAGCTGTGTTCTGAATAGACAAGCTGCGTGACGAGCCCATCACAAATTTATCTCATGTATCAGAAAAACATCTTAGAAGTAACACATGCTGATAACAGAGGATAGAAGCAGCAGAGAGAAAGACACTTAGGCCTCGTACACACGATCAAATCTGTCCGCTGGAAACGGTCCGCTGGACCGTTTCAGCAGACAGATTCGATCGTGTGTACGGCCAAGCCGACGGATTTGGCCACCCGACAGATTTCAAAGCATGCTTTGAAATCTATCGGGTGGGAATCCGTCCGCCCGACATGTCTGCTGGTTAGTACACTTACCAGCAGACATGTCGTCCCGCACCGCCGCCGCACCGCCGCCGAATGGATTCGGCGCATGTGCGGAAGTGTTTTACTTCCTGGTGCGGTGACGTGGCGGCATCAACGTCACCGCCACGTCACCGACACGTCAGCGCGCTCTCTGCTGGCGGGGATTTTGGTTTGCTCGTGTGTACACGCGAGCAAACCAAAATCCCAGCAGACAGATTTGTTCAAATCTGTCGGACGGACAGATTTGAACAAATCTGTCTGCTCGTGTGTACGAGGCCTTAGAGATTTGGAGAGAAACACTACAGATATATGTGCTTATATATCATCACTGAGGTTAACAACCATTTTAAGGCTCGGTTCACACTGCTGCAACTTACAGTGTTACTTTGCCAGGCGACTTTGATGCAACTTCAGGGAATGCCTGTGTAATCTTACTGTAATGTCGAATACAATTCCCATCAATTAAGATGAGGATCCAACTTGGAGTCTATGGGCACAAGTTGGATAAAAGTCACCTTGAAGTAGTACAGGAAACTTTTCTAAAGTCGGAAGGACTTCATTAGTGCTAATTAAGACGGCTCTCATTCATTCACATATCATGAGACTTGGGGGTCTCACAAGTCAGATCCAAAGTCACGGCAGTGTGAACCGAGGACTGGGACTGCGGGACTCGTGGACCCGATCACCGCTGGAGTCCCGCGATCGGTCCCCGGAGCTGAAGAACGGGGAGAGCCATGTGTAAACATGGCTTCCCCGTTCTTCACTGTGGCGGCGTCATCGATTGTGTGATCCCTTTTAGGGATACACAATTGATGATGTCACACCTACAGCCACACCCCCTACAGTTGTAAACACACATTAGGTCACACATAACCCCTTCAGCGCCCCCTTGTAGTTAACTCCCAAACTGCACTGTCATTTTCACAATAAACAATGCATTTTAAATGCATTTTTTGCTGTGAAAATGACAATGGTCCCAAAAATGTGTCAAAATTGTCCGAAGTGTCCGCCATAATGTTGCAGTCATGAAAAAAACGCTGATCACCGCCATTAGTAGTAACATTTTTTTTATAAAAATGCAATTAAACTATCCCCTATTTTGTAAACGCTATAAATTTTGCGCAAACCAACCGATAAACGCTTATTGTGATTTTTTTTTACCAAAAATAGGTAGAAGAATACGTATCGACCTAAACTGAGTAATTTTTTTATTATATATATATATATATATATATATATATATATATATATTTTTTTTTTGGGGGGGATATTTATTATAGCAAAAAGTAAAAAATATTGATTTTTTTTCTAAATTGTCGCTCTATTTTTGTTTATAGCGCAAAAAATAAAAACCACAGAGGTGATCAAATACCACCAAAAGAAAGCTCTATTTGTGGGAAAAAAAGGACGCCAATTTTGTTTGGGAGCCACGTCGCATGACCGCGCAATTGTCTGGTAAAGTGACGCAGTGCCGAATCGCAAAACCTGGCCGGGTCCTTTAGCTGCCTAAAGGTCTGGGTCTAAAGTGGTTAAAGGAGTTCTATGGTCACAGCATACACTTTAATTTTAGAACATCAACATTGTAATATTACTGTAAACCAGAGTTATTTTTGACCATCTAATATAGGCTTACATGGAAAATCTCCTTTCATGTTATGGTTGCTACCTGTCTGCTTACCATCGCTTTACACAGCGTCCTAGATTCCCTGCTTTGCAGCTCTTCATCTGCTGTTTACTTTTTATTTCTTAGCATTATAGATTCCTATACCGTCTCCTGAAACTCCTCCTCTCAGCTCCTCTGTAGTTCAGAAGACAGGCTCTGTGAATTTTGTGACACAGTGTGCCTACTCACAGGGCTTAGTCAATACTTGTCACAGAATTCAAGATAAAAAAAAAGTATATGTGAGGCAATCTTGACAAAGTTTACAAATTGTTCAGATTAATATGAGGATTCCTTTACTGTCTACGCCTCCTAAAATTCTTACTCTTAGCTCTTCTGTCGTTTCTAAGGCAGGCTTTGTGAAACGCGTGGCACAGCATTACTTATTCACAAGGCATATTAAAAACGTGTTGCAAAATTTGAGGAAATAAATGTGTGGGATTCTTCAGCAAGTAAGTTTGAAAACCTTGAGACAATTCACTTTAGCAGGAGTAGGCTAGTAGTAAATTACATTTATTGCAGAAATGAATATGATGATTTTAACCATAGATGCTGCCAATGCACCGTAGCAAGTGAAAAAGTTAAACAGACCCTTTTTTAGTAACGTGCCCCACCATAATGCACAGTATGTGCTTTGTTATGTACTGCCGTAGGTCATGTGTTGCACTCTACTATGCAGTGTGGACAATGCATTCCCATGTGTTGTGGCAATACACACTAAGGTGAATGGGCACTAAAAGAGAACTTGTCCTTTAGAACCCCAGGATTTAAAACGGAGCTCCACCCTAAAGTGGAAGTCCCACTGATCGGAACCCTCCCCCCTCCGGTGTCACAATTGACACCTTTCAGGGATGAGGGGGTGCAGATACCTGTCTAAAGACAGGTATTTGCACCCACTCCTGGCCACACAGTCTCGGTCAGTCCCCCCCACCTCCAGTCCCCCCCCCCCGTTGTGTTCTGGGAACACTCGACTCCCAGTACACAGCAGGAGCCAATCGGCAGGTGTAGCGCAACTCGCGCATGCACCATAGGGAACCGGGCAGTGAAGCCGGAGCACTTCACTTCCTGGTTCCCTCACCGAGGATGGCGGGGGGGTAGCAGAGTGACGAGCGATCACTTGTCCTCTGCTTCGGACGGCTCTGGACTCCAGGACAGGTAAGTGTCCTAATATTAAAAGTCAGCAGCTGCAGTATTTGTAGCTGCTGACTTTTAATATTTGTTTTCAGCGGACATCCACTTTAAGGACATTTAAAAAAAATGTATATATAGATACATATTATGAAGAATTTACGTATATATACCAAAAAGGTTATTAGTGGTACCTTCGTCCCATCAAAATATAGATAGATATTTGGCTAAATTTGGACTTTGTTGGTACCATATATTAACTGATAAGTACACAGTCAAAATTTTAAAAGTACAAATCATTTTTAATAAAAAAATATATATATACCGGTAATAACATATTCACAGAATAAAACTAATGAATTGTGACAATCACAGGAAAGTTTTAAAACATCCTATTATTGACAAATAGAACATAGATACAATCCATATATGATTACTCATTGGTTGCTCTACATGTTTTACGTGTTTATATTAGCCGCTTCTTCAGGAGCTTTTTTATATGATCGGATAGCATAGAGAAAAAAGACATATACATGTTATTTACATTATTTGTGAATACACACAGTCATATTTTTTAGATAAACAAAAAGATATCCGTTCCTTTTTTCTTGTTAAGACTCAGTAAAGAAGTGGGGGGTTTTCAAAACGAAAGTCTTTTTGTTTATACAAAAAATACGAATATGTATATTCACAAATAATGTAAATAACATTTATGTATTTTTTCTATTTTATAGTCACATGACAATCCTTTTTCTCTAAGCCATCTGATCATATAAAAAATCTCCTGAAGAAGCAGCTAATATAAACTAGCAAAACATGTAGAGCAACCAATGAGTAATCATATATGGATGGTATCTATGTTCTATTTGTCAATAATAGGATGTATCAAAACTTTTCTGTGATTGTCACGATTCATTACTTTTATTCTGTGAATATGCTATTATATATATTTTTGTAATAAAAATTATTTGTACTTTTTACATTTTGACTGTGTACTTATCAGTTAATATATGGTACAGTACCATCAAAGTCCGAATATAGCTTCTTCCCAATCGTTATCTCTAGTTTATATATATATATATTGTGACAGGAAGTCAGGTAAATCTGTGTGTGTGTGTGTGTTGTCACAGACAGGAGATATATTTCTGCCTTGTTTAGATAATACATCAATTACTATTAGGCGTCGGCTGCAGAGATGGCTAGAGAGGTTTGGGGCGTTAAAAGGTTTCAGCTGTTCAGAATTAAGCAATTAAAGCCCATATAAAGACAGCCTAAGGATGACGACTGATTGCTGCATCCTGAGGCTTTGGGGAGTTAAGGAGCAGTCACAAACAGTACTGAAGTGGTGAGGTGCTGATGGATATTTCTGTGTGAGAAATATCTAAGAGACTTTTTGTTTTCTGCTGTAGGACCAGCAGTGTCTGCCCAACAGTAGGCTGTGCCAGACTCCATAGTCTCCATAGTAGGTTCCTGTGTTGGGAAGGTAGATGCCCCAAGTGGCAAGGGTTTATTTTATGTTTTGTTTTGTTTATGCTGTTTTGATGCTTGCACGTGTATCCAGCAATATGGAAAAATAAACCATATCATTTGTTTTTCAACCATCCTTTAACTGCCTTTTTGTACAGTTCAGCGTGTAGTGAACCCATCCAGGGGGTCACACACACCCGCTACCGAGCGAATCCCTCACACATGGTGGAGTGCCGCGGGCAGTTAAAGTAAACCCAAAATGGAGGAGATGCTAAAACAGCTGGTTATAGCAAATGAAAATCAACAGCAGATGAATGCAGGTTTGCAGCGGAGCCTTGCAGCTCAACAACAGGCTCACCGAGAGAGAATGGCAGGTTGGAAACAGAGACACCAGCAGAAAATGGAGGCCATCCTGAAACAATTTGAGAGAACAGAGGAAAAGGATAGCAAGCCCTCTTTGATTGAGAATCCAGAGGACCATAATGCTATGGAGGTTACCACGTCTGTTGTTGAGACGGAATCATCACCGGAGTGTAGTACTTCACCAGAGGAACAAGAAGTGGAGCCAGAGGAGTGTGCCCTGGCAGAGCCTGAAACTCCCGAAGTAAAGGAGCCGCCATTAGTAGTAGAAGAGTCTGTAGAGCCTGTTGAATCCAATGTTGTGAATGGCGTTCCAGAGGTCAAACCAGACGAGATCAAACCTGAAGAGAAAGACCCTCATGTACAAGAAGATGCTGAGGAGGTCCCGGCTGTCCCCGCAGTAGCAGCTCCTATGAAGCTGAATCGACGGTCTGACAGTTCTGCTAAATACAGTAGAGAACCTTTAGCAAATACTTTGAAGAAACTTGATGATCCAGCTACCAAAGCTGTTACCTTGGAACTGGAACCCAACAAGTTTAAGGGCAAGATTTTGGATTGCTCCAGATCTTTTCGCAAAGCCAAATTGCTGCATTACCATATGAAGTATTTCCCTGACGTTGACAAGTCAGAGCAGGATCAGAGTCCTGTCACGAGGCATATGCAGACAAGAGGCTCTTTAGCTCACGAAAAGGCCAGTCAGCAAAGCTCAAAGAAAAGACGCACCATAAACAGTTCAAATTCCCACCGACCGTCTCTAAAAGACAAAAGCAAGGAGAACTTAATCCAGAAGTCTCATTGCAAGCCAGACAAGCCAGATAAGTAAGAGAAAAGTTCTAAGAGTCTGAAGTCAAAGAAAAAAAAGAAGAAAAAGAAAGCAAAGTCAGAGCTGTCTGGTAGTGAAGAGAACATAGAGGTTTCTAAGAAGCTCTCACCAAAAAAAATTACAACCTTCAGGGGCGCATGCGCGGCGCGGACGAAGATGGTCGCTTGTTAGTCTAGCTCCTGGCGTAGCGGGACTGATTTATCCTCCCGGGGGCTATAACTTTTCAATCTACATCTCAGATTATCACCCCCCGGCCCCGGTGTTTGCGGTGCATGTCGGCGGCGAAGAAGAAGAATAAGGGAGCAGCCCAAACCTCTCTAACCCACTATCTCCTCCATACGAGGGAGCGGTACGGCATGGCCCAAGATGGCGCCTCGGTTTCGGCCTTGCCTCCGGAGCTGACCTCCTCCTTACGACCTGAGAACTGTGAGTATCCTAGGACTCTTTCTAAAGCGGACCTAGATGCCAGTTTGGAGGCCATGTACAACAGGCTCGTCTCAAAGTTCCAGTCGGAACTGAACAAAACCTCGCACACTTTGTCTCTGGAGATCTCTTCACTGGGCTCCCGCACGGATTTGCTCGAGACAAAGCATGACGAGCTGGCCCTAGCCTATAGTGATCTCAGCAGGGAGCATGAAAATCTGTCCACGGCTTTTGCCCATCTACAAGCACAAGTCGAGGATCTCGACAATCGCAATCGCCGTCAGAATCTGCGACTGCGGGGGTTTCCAGAGTCGATCACGGACCTGATCCCTGCGGTGATCAGACTCTTTAAGTCCTTGCTTCCAGACAGAGAGGCCGCAGCTTTTACATGCGATAGGATCCATAGGGCACTGAGACCTAAGCCCCCTGATGATAAACCTCCTAGAGACATTGTTCTCTGCCTTAAAGACTTTCTTATTAAAGAGGACATTTTGAGAGCCGCCAGAAATACCCAGAGGATCATCTTGGATGATTTTACAGTGCAAAATTTTCCTGATCTACCTCCCGCCACCCTAGATAGAAGATAAAGGGAAAACCGCCGCTCCAGACGACACTCTTCAGTGGTGAGTAAAGTTCAAAGCTGTTGAGCTATGACTAAGCATCGGTTGTCGATATGAAAAGCGTCAGCTTTTGTTACCCCACTGTTTGCGGTTTTTGCTGTTTTTGTTTTTTGACTGGAATAAACAGGCACTATTTTTAAGTCTTTTCATCCATTGGAGTGCGGCTGTCCATTTTTCTTTCCTTATATTACCCTAGATAGAAGGAGGGGGATGAAGGAAGTCACGGCGGTGTTACAATCTGCTCGCATCCGCTATAGATGGGGGTTTCCATTCAAGTTATCGATCCCCCACAACGGAACCACCTACGTTGCCACTTCTGTGTTCGAGGGAAAGGAGATCCTGGTCAAGCTGGGTCTCCTAGATGCAGCAGAGATTCGTCGCCCCCCCCCTTGACACCCCGTCCTTCTCAAATCTGGCAGACTCCACCATCGAGACGGGACAGAAGGAGAATTCGCTATGGTGAGGGATCTCCAAAGAACTGACAGACTCTAACCCTTCTTTTCCGCTCAATTGCCACTACTGGAACTCTGCATATCTTTGTTTAATTCTGGGACTTGCTGCTCTTGTCCATTTCTCAAGATTTGAATGGGGTGCTGGTATGACTGTTTATCCCGGTTTCTCTTCTTGTCCCATGTCATGTTGGCACTGGCTTATTTAACATTGATAATGTCCATCCCGTAGCGCCGCTGCATGTTTTCCCCTCCCCGGCGAACCCTGAGACTGTTGAGTGAATTGCTGGACTTTTGCATTTTCTTTTTTTAATAGCTTGCGGTCTTGGACTAGCTGGTGGTGAAATGTGGAAGTCTCTGTTTTTTTGTTTTCCTTTTATCAGGACTCACTATTTTCCTGATCCATTTCCTAATGACTTTTCTTTCTTATTTTCAACTTTTTCTTTTTTTGTGTTATCGTTTTTACGCTATTTTGGTAAGGTTGCTCTGCAGTCTCAATATGATATTTTTTTTGTCTTTTTGTCGATCTTATTGTCCTCCGACTCGCCTTTGGGCCTGATTTACGGTGAAATCGCTAAGATTGCTTGGGCCTCTGTCTCTTCCCCTGCAATCTTTAAAGCTATTTACTGCTCTGAGCTCTTGATGTTTTGTACTTGGGGTTGTTACTGCTGGGGTTGGGGAGCCTGCCTGGAGAGGTCACTAAGCTGTCCCCTTTCGATTTGGTTTCCAGACGCCCCCCCAGATGCGCATTTAACTGTTAATTATAATGGCGATTAAGTGTATCTCACATAACGTTAAAGGGATTTAACTCTCCTCTGAAGCGCAAGAAAGCATTTGCCCAATATAAACAGATTGGTGCCAAGATAATTCTCTTGCAGGAGACCCACATCTCGCAAGCTTCCCACCTGAAATATTTTAATAGACATTTCTCTCAGGCCTACTATTCTCTCCATTCTTCTAAGAGTAGGGGGGCGGCTATATTTTTACACTCCTCTCTCAACTTTGACGCCCAACATATTTATAAGGATAAGGAAAGTAGGTTTGTTATTGTAAAGGGTATGCTCCACAATAGAGAATGTACGATTGCAAGTCTTTATGCCCCTAATGAAGCAGCAGCTACCTTTTTCTCCTCCTTTTTTTCTGTCCTGGAAAAATATCTGTCACCCCATTTGATTATTGGTGGAGACTTTAACTTGGTCTCCACTCCTTTCCTTGACAGAAGCCATAACTCCCCATTGTCTAAGGCCTTCCCTAAATCCATTTCTCACAGATTAACCGATTTACAATTAATTGATTCCTGGCGTGCCCTGAATGTTGGGGCGCGGGAATATACGTTCTTTTCTCACCCTCGCCGTAGCTACGCTAGATTGGACTATATCTTTACTACCCTGATCATTCTTGCCAATTCTAGCTCGGCTAGCATTTACAGTTGTGTGTGGTCAGACCACCATATAACCTCTTTCTCTACTGAGTTTATTCGGTTCCCTCCTTCTGCATTCACATGGCGTTTGAATGAAGCCCTGCTCTCGGATCCTCTGGTGGAATCGGACGTCTCCAAGTCAATTGAATCCTATTTCTCTATCAATGATATTCCGGAGACTCCGATTTCGTCAGTCTGGGTGGCGCATAAGGCAGTGCTCAGGGGTATATTCATTAAACTGGCCACAGATCGTAACACCAGGAACAAGCTCCAGATAGTACGGCTCTCTTCTGAACTAGACAACCTGTACAGGGATCCCATAGCCCTCCTTTCCGAGTCCACAAGAACTCTGATTGAACAGAAGAGGCTTGAATTGGATGCTTTACTCTCAGCTAAAACTGAGAAGGTGCTGCGTTGGGCTAAAGCTACGTTTTTGCTGCATAGTAACGCAGCCTCAACCATGTTTGCGAGAAAATTAAATCAGTCCTTCAGGCCCCCGCATAGTTATAAATTATCCTCCCTTTCTGGAGGGGTAGTTTCCCACCCTCAAGAGGTCCTGAAGATCTTCCAGGATTTTTATTCCAGTCTTGGATCTTGGTTCAGAGACCTCCCTTTACCCTCCCTCTCCCCAGAGCAACTAAAGAAGCTTAATATACCTATAATGATTACCGAGGTTTTAACGGTAATAGGCTCCCTTAAAAACTCCTCCTCCCCTGGCCCTGACGGTTTCTCTGCCACATATTATAAGAAGTTTTCAGCACTCCTCGCCCCTAGATTAGCTCGACTATTTAATTCAGTTTTACAGGGTGATTCCTTCCCAGATGAAATGCTCCTAGCAAACATGTCCTTAATCCCCAAGCCAAATAGAGACCATACTCTACCCCAAAATTATCGGCCCATCTCCGTAATGAATAATGATGTAAAGATTTTTAGTAGAATCATGGCAGATAGACTAGGCAACATAATTTCTTCTTTGATTTCTCCCTATCAGGCGGGTTTTATTCCCCATCGTTTTATCACTGACAATTTTAGTTTATCTACAAATATTGTCCAGGATGCTGGCCTCTTCTCTAGGAAGCTATTTATGCTAAGTTTGGATATAAATAAGGCCTTTGACTGTGTCTCGTGGGACTATGTATCTCTCCTGCTTCAGAGATTTGGGTTTAAGGGGGAATTTATTAATGCATTTAGAGCCCTTTACTGCTTCAGAGATTTGGGTTTAAGGGGGAATTTATTAATGCATTTAGAGCCCTTTACTCAAATCCCTGCACTAGGATTAAGATCCCAGGATGTAATTCTGATTTCTTCAAGCTTGGTAGGGGGACCAGGCAGGGGTGCCCACTCTCCCCCTTAATTTTTGCTCTAGCAATTGAGCCTTTAGCTATAGCCATTATGAGACACCCTCTTATTTCTGGTTATGTCAAAGCTGGATCTGAGTATAAACTCTGCATGTACGCAGATGATGTACTGCTCTTTTTGACTGATCCTTTGATAACATTGCCCAACCTTCTGGATGCCCTGTCAATTTTTGCGGATATCTCCGGCCTAACGGTCAATATTTCCAAATCCTTGGCCCTCCCGGTTGGGTTCTCCCCTGAGGAATTGATTCCGATTAAACAAACGTTCCCTTTTTCTTGGGCTAAAATCTCCCTTCCCTACCTTGGAATAAAGCTATCTGGTGACTTTAATAATTAATTTAATCTTAATTTCCCCCCTCTAATTGCCTCCCTAAAGAAGCTTCTGAAATCCTGGTCCCTTTATAATATCTCCTTTCTGGGGAGAATCACTGCGGTCAAAATGACCATTCTCCCCAAGCTTTTGTATTTATTCCGTGCCCTCCCTATTCTGATCCCTAAAGCGTTTCTTAATAAATTTCAGTCCTGCATCAACAGGTTCATCTGGCGTGATAAGCCTGCCAGATTCTTCAGAGAGGTACTCTATAGATCCAGTAAATTGGGAGGTTTGGGGGTCCCTCAGTTGTGGCTCTACTATTTGGCCGGAAGGTTCTCCCAGCTGGCACAGTGGTCCATCAGGAAACCAAGGGTCCCCTGGGTCAGGTTTGAATATGATTCTATCCGGCCCTGTTTCTTGCCTGGCCATCTGTGGTTTTCAGGCCCACGTCCCCCTGAGTTGGCGGATCTCAACCTCCTGGTGGCCCAGGGTCTAAAACTTTGGAGACGTTACTGCTCGTCCCATTCACTGGCCTCTGCGGCTCCCCCTGGTTCCTCCTTCCTGGCGGACCACAGATTGCCCAGTGCCTTTTCGGACCCTGATTCATTTGGCTGGTGGGTCTCTTCTGGCTTGACTACTCTAGAAGATTTTCAACATAATGATACATTTTTCTCCTTTGCCCAACTACAATCACTAAGGGGTGCCCCTGGGGATGAATTTTTCAGGTTTAAGCAGATCAGACATTTCTTCTTGACTCATTATTCACTGACCCTTTCTCCTTCTCGCTCGTCATTTGAATCTGTGTGTAGGTCTGGTCCGAGACAGAGAGGTCTGATTTCCCTGTTATACAAGGTTTTGTCCTCAGACCAGGATCGAGACAAACTGAAATATATGACCAGGTGGGAATCGGAGTTGGGCCTGGAGTATGACCTGGGGGATTGGGAGAGAAATTGGCTGAATCTCCGGCAGAGTACAGTTTCTCTTTCATTTAGAGAGACGGCCCTTAAATTTTTTACTCGTTGGTACTATACCCCCCAGCGCATACACCAGATTTTTCCCCAGGCCTCTCCCAACTGTTTCAGAGGATGCCCTACTGCTGGCTCCTTTTTCCATATCTTTTGGGACTGTGAGCAGGTCTCATCGGTTTGGAAAGGGGTCTTCGACCTTGTTGATATACTAGGTGGTAGTCAAGAGGGCTTGTCCTACAGATACTGCCTACTTTTTGAAAAGATCCCAGACACTCCTAGCTAGACCTCTTAGGTGTCTGATATACACGCTCTGCATGGCAGTCCTTTGGGTGGTGGCTCTAAATTGGAAGTCCCCTATTGTCCCCTTCCCACAGGTTCTTTCAAGGATGGATCAGATTATGCTTTCTGAACAAATTTTTCACAAACTGCATGACTCGGTACCAATATATGATGCAAAGTGGAACCCTTGGTGGTTGTTTCGTATCCAATCTCAAAATTAGCATCATCCACTTCATCTTAATGAGACTAAGCCAAATACATGTCTACGGTTTTTCTTTTGACTCCTTTTTCTTTTTGTAGTTCTTTTTTATTGTGACTTTATCTCTTCTCTCTCTTTTTTATGCTTTCTACTTCATCCTTCTTTGGTTTCCCTTCACACTCCTTTAGACTCTTACTCTACCTTTGGTTTACATTTACATTGCAATTTTCGTTAGGTACACTGGGCTTACTTTAAATTTAGTTCCTTTGTTGTATATGTTGGTAGTTATAAAAAATGTCAGACCTATCCTTTGATTGTCTAACATGGACTGTACCTTGTATTATCTCCTCAATCCGGCTGGTCATTTTAGCCCATTTCGATTGTTATACGACTATCTCTATGGTTATTTTTATTGTGCAATGTATTTGCTGTTTGTTGCCTTTTTGCCAATAAAATCTTTGAAAGTAAAAAAAAAAAAAATTACAACCTTCAAAGCTCAACAGTGATTATAAGGCCCCATGTTCCGGTAAAAGCAGCGATCATGGATGCCGTACATATACAAGACTAAGCGAATTCTTGCACAGAAAGCTTACTTTGGAGTGATGAGGATTACAACGAAGAGATCGTTCTCACGCATGCTGATGGTTTTCTAAATGTTGGCTGCAACAGGAGCAAGTACAGCTCTGCCAAGCAAAGACTTGTGATGGACAGTATGGATGAGAATGCTATGGATGCAAAACTGGGCGAACTGTTAGATCTCTGCTCAGGAAAGTTTAAGGAATCACAATCCAACACCAGCCAGCCTGATGCAAATGGCTCCAAGATAGGGGTTATGGATGAGTTGCTGGGACTCTGCTCTGGAAAATTGGTCAGTCAAGATGATGGTTCAAATCAAGAATCTTTTAGTTGTACAAAGGCTCATGCTGAAAATGAGAAAAGTGACCTAATGTCTGAAGCAGTTGCTCTCTGTTCCGGTTCTTTCACCAACAGAGAAAATGAAGAAAATGAGGCCGGGCTTGAGGATTTCCATCTTCTACCATGTGATGATTCTGACAGCGAAGAGCTTGCAGAAATTGAAAGTGGTGCAGAAGATGAAGAGGAGGAAGTGAAGGAGGAAGTAAAGGTGGAAATTGCAGTGAAGGAGGAGGATGACACCCTGCAGGATGAGGCGTCTGCTGTGCTGGCGGGGAGCGATTCCGAAAAGTGCTCCTACCCCCTGGGTTATGTGAAGAGACCAGCGCTGTACGCCTGCAGTACCTGCACCCCAGATAAAGAGGAGCTTGCTGGGATATGTCTGGCCTGTACATACAAGTGTCATGAAGGCCACGACCTGTTTGAGCTCTACACCAAGAGGAACTTTCGCTGCGATTGTGGAAATGCCAAATTTAAACAGCTGGAGTGCAAGTTATATCCGGATAAAGAGAAGAAAAACCTGGCTAATAATTACAATGACAATTTCTTTGGCCTGTACTGCACATGTAAGAGACCGTACCCCGATTCTGAGAAAGAGACCCCAGATAAGATGATCCAATGTGTGGTGTGTGAGGACTGGTTTCATGGTCGGCACCTCGGGACAGGTCCATCAGAGCACGTTGAGTTTCATGAGATGGTGTGCCAGGGCTGTATGGATCACTGTTCATTTCTTTGGGCTTACTCTGCCAAGTTAGGAGTTCCTGGTGTCACCAAGATTACCAAAGCAGAAACGGAACATGAAGATGTTAGAGTTGATGATTGTCCTACGGAAACAGCCAACACTCAGAATGGACTAACAATAAATAATGAAGAATGTGTGGAAGATAACGACGATGAGGAGGAGGCAATTCTTAGAAAGCTAAATCTGAAGGACTTTATGGAAAATGAAGCTGAACTTTTTGGAAGTGATGTTGAAAGTGAAATCCCTGACCGCTTCAGGGCAAATGAAGTGGCTGAAGTGCAGGAAGTAGGGGTTTGCACATCTTCAGTTCTCAGTCAGTTGCTTGATGGAAATAAAGCTGAAAAACTTAATTGTGACACTGCACTAAATGATGTAGAAAAAGTGTGTCCAATATCCACTGAGCCTTGTGAATGTAGTAAGGCAGGTGATATTCATGACTTTCCCATAATTGATGATCAGCAGAGCAGGGTCATTGAGGAATCGGAATTGCAAGAAATATGCACCCAGACTGAAGCTATTTTTGCCTCTGTGAATTATGTTGAAGAGCAGTGTGTTCATTTTTATGTTAATGAAATCTGATTTGAATATAAAGGTAATGTCACATCCTGTGAAACGCAGTCTTTAGAAAGTGTCCTGTCACAGCAAGTAACGCAGGATAATATTTTGGACTTGACTACCAAGATTCCTCGGGAAGTAAAATCTATTTTTCAAAGTGTAGAATCTGTAATGGCAGGTGAGCCCTTGGAAAGTTGTGAAACCTCCATCACTGAAGTGGTCAGAAAGGCTAAATGTACTAATTTAATGGATGCTTTTTCCAAATGTCTTGAAAGGAATGAAGAATATGAGAATTTGTGTCCAATAGTCGATGGTTTCAAAGAAACAAATACTAAAACATTTTTTGGAGACTATGAGGCAAAGATAGCTGAACAACTAGCCATAAACATAAGTTCAAAAGTGATTGTAGCTGCTAGACAAGAAATTTTGTCTAGCTCAGTTAATGATGTGTCCGATAGCAGTTGTCAAGTTCTTGGTGAGAATAGGGATGTGCGAACAAGTGATGCACAGAGTAAGCAGTTGGTTCAAGAAAGTGACGAGGATTCAGTTTCTGAAATCCTTACATTGGGTTTGGTAGATTTTCACCATACTTGTGAGTCTGAACTATCACAAAGTAAGAAACCTGGAAATACAGAATTGACAAGTAATGATTTACGTCTAGAGCACCAAAGGAAAGAAAAACCGCCTAGTACATCGGTTTATCAGAGGTCATATGCGTCAGACTTTAGTCCAGTTCATAGAAGAACAGATTTTTTTGAGTGTCACCATGCCTTGGAGGATTGCAGTCTTAGTGTGTTTACATCTGAAGAAGGCATCCACATGGATGATCCATTGCAGAGCACAGTGTTATCAGCTCTTGGTATTGGTTATGACTCGCTGAGTTCTTCAGGGATTGAGCTATCGAGGGAGACCTTTGTGTCCATTGAAAAACCAATTAAGGTTGTGCATGGTTTACAACTGAAAATGAGTATATTACAGAGCAAGGAACACCCTCTTATAGGAAAAATAGGATAATAAATAGGAATAAGAATAAATAGGTGGTTCCTGGCCCTTCAGGAATTTAGTTTTGTCGTAACGCATCGGCCCGGTGTTAAAATGGGGAATGCAGATGGTTTTTCCCGAGTGCATGCGTGCCTGGCAACCTGTGTCCCAACCCTAGGGTTGAAACAAGAGGGGGGGGGGGTATGTAACAGGAAGTCAGGTAAATCTGTGTGCGTTGTCACAGACGGGAGATATATTTCTGCCTTGTTTAGACAATACACCAATTACTATTAGGCGTCGGCTGCAGAGATGGCCAGAGAGGTTTGGGGGCGTTAAAAGGTTTCAGCTGTTCATAATTAAGCAATTAAAGCCCCTATAAAGACAGCCTAAGGATGACGACTGATTGCTGCATCCTGAGGCTTTGGGGAGTTAAGGAGCAGTCAGAAACAGTACTGAAGAGGTGAGGTGCTGATGGATATTTCTGTGTGAGAAATTTCAAAGAGACTTTTTGTTTTCTGCTGTAGGACGAGCAGTGTCTGCCCAGCAGTAGGCTGTGCCAGTATCACGAGAACACTTACCAAGGCCGAGATGCTGAGGGCGGCTCACCTTTGCGATCTGGCACGACCCGCCCCATGGGATTGAGACAGGGGGAAGGACGCACCGGGAGGCACCGGTACCAGCGGGAGGATGCAGATCCGGCAGGTCAAGCAGGGATTGGTGGATGGTCCACCGGGACGGTTCGGAGCTGCAGCAGACGGGTAGTCCGAAGCGAGGTACTGAGTAGACAAGGACAAGGCAGAAGATAAATCCAAGAGACAAGCCGTGGTCAGGGGTTCTGAGAAAGCAGACAGTCCAGTGTTCAAGCTGGGGTGCAAAGGGCAGGAGAAAGCCGGGAGTCCAAGTTCAAGCCAAGGTCAGGGATTGGAGAAAGCAGAGGTCCGGGAACGTAAGCCAAAGTTCAAGCAGGTGAGGAATCCAACAACAGGTAACAATAGCAGGTAACACAAATGCTGTTTACAAACCAGCAACCAGAAGGCTGTGAGGAGCTGATTTAAATAAGCCGCTCAGGCTTCTGATTGGCCAGGGGCAGAAGGAGATTGTGTGCGCCAGCGCACGCTCGTGCACCATCACGCGCGTGCGCCCGCACACCGTCACGAGCGCGTGCCCACGCACACAGCGCGCCGATACGCCGCACATGAGCGCGCGCAGCAAAGGCGAGCGCACCCAAGCTGAACTGTCACGGAGCTGGGGCTGGACGGAGCTGGTCCCTTGACAGCCAGACTCCATAGGTAGGTTCCTGTGTTGGGAAGGTAGACGCCCCAAGTGGCAAGGGTTTATTTTATGTTTTGTTTTGTTTATGCTGTTTTGATGCTTGCACGTGTATCCAGCAATATGGAAAAATAAACCATATCATTTGTTTTTCAACCATCCTCAACTGCCTTTTAGTACAGTTCAGCGTGTAGTGAACCCTTCCAGGGGGTCACACACACCCGCTACTGAGAGAATCCCTCACAATATACATATGTATTTTTCTCTTTGCTATTGTGTTATAAATTATAATTAAAATAGTCACCAACAATTGTCTATTTAGAATTGAAGTAATATATTTTGTGTTAGGACTACATATATTTAGCCAAATGTTACTATGAAATCATTATTTTACTTGTACTGCCAATTATTTTGGAAGAATTAAAATAATATATTTGTAGTTGGAATAACATCATTTTAACATTTACACTTTGTGATGATTTGTGGAATGCATCCTCTCTCTCTCTCTCTGTGTTATTCCTTCCCGCAGACATCAGAAAATGTATAGTACTGCTAATTTATGCTAATTCTTCACCACATTACTTGAGAACCCCCTACAGAATTCAGCCTTGCACATATCCATCATTTCAGTAAGTGTTTCTTTCTGTGTTGTCGCCTTGCATTGACACAACCTGTCAGTTCTTTTACTCTTGCCCAGGAGTTTCATGTGCACCAAAGTTATGATAAAAATTTGGGAGAAAAGAAAATGTAAGGAAGTAATTTGTTGACAAGTGTGGCAAATAGGAATTTTTCTTTGATTTTCAAAGAGAATAAAAGCCAAAATGTAGTTGGTCACTGGGCAACCATTTTTATTTTTCACATCTATTTTCTTTATTGCATCTTAAATAATAATAATATTCAAAAGGAACAATGTTTATGATCACTTTCATTGTTTTGTATGAACAACTTGGTTTTCAGAAACATTAGTTCCTGAAGATCTTCATGCCTCCCAATAGTCCAGTCAAATCTAAAAGTACCTGCAGAATGGCTCAGTTTATTTTTACTGTACAGCCCACCCTATTTTCCCAAATTTTTTTCTGTAATCTGGAAATCATTGTGTGTGCTTATTTTCATGGGAATGACATATAGCTCCAATTTTAAAATTTGATTTTAATTAATTAAACTGTAAGAAATATGGAAGTTGCAGGGTGTGACCCTCCATTTTGCAAATTCTAGTTTCTTGATTGGCATGCTGGCTCTCTTACTTTAATACCTTAATTCACTAGTAACAAGTAACGCCCCGTACGCGGCTTATTTTGCCGCGATTCGATTAACTTTTTTTTTTTTTTAACAAATCCTTTCCATTGCTGTCTATGGCCGAAAGCCAATGCCGCCTGAAAAAAAGGGTCCGGGACTTTTTTTGAGGCGGCAGGCGTACGGCGTTTCGGCGTTCGGCGTGAGATGTGAACCATCTCATAGACAGCAATGGAAATTCGCCCCTCCAGCGTATCGAGCGTCGGGCGTCGTGCGTTTTGTCGCCAAGGTGTGAATGCAGCCTAAAAGCACCTTGGAGATCCAGATTGCTACATTCAAACTGGTCCAAATCTCCAGAGATCGGGACTGTTGCACTCTGTTAGTAGTAGTTTCCTACTGTTACCACGTAAAAAAAAATATGTATACTGTTTTGAGAAAAGAATGTACTTTTTATAGTAAAAACTTGTGGTGTAATATGCAATGTTATATACCATCTCACTTTGTAGTATATTTCTATCTCTTTGTTTGTTGCAATACACTGTTTTCTTACTTATAACGATGCCATTATATATACTGTATATTATACTTGCTTATTATATAAATAAATCTTAAAACAGAAAATTGTACAAAAAGGACACACACCCACTTTACTTGTTAGTCAGCCTGATTTATATGCAAACGATGGTCCTTTGTTCTATACAGATATTGCTGAATAACGCTATACAGATATCACTTAGAAATCTTTTAATTAAAACTCTGTACTCTGATGTAATTTTACTATTTAAAAGATGGGAAACCAATGGCAACAGTGTGTGGTTATTCAGAACTGAGAACTGTACCTCGTCGTGTTACTCAAAGCCGACATTACTGCAGATCACCGTCTAGTTCGCTCTCCTGACCTATGGTTTCATTTAGATTAGGGTTTAAATTTTATGTATCATTTTCAAAGTAATACCTGTTAACTTTTAATTCGAACATTAAAGATGATCCCTCTTAAATTATTTTTACATTCATTTATTGAACAAGACTGCAACATATATCGTGCAGTATAAACTAGAGACTAAACAGATGGTGGTAAAGGTAACAACACTACATCTTCCTAAGCATCTGAGAAAAAATGAACTGTAATCAGCAACCGTAATTACAGTAGCTTATTTGTTAATGACTGTGGCCAACAAACAGACTTCTGAGCAGTCATAGATGAATATATAAAAAGTTACATATTACATTTGAATGTTACCTGGATTGCTATAGGCCCCAATACAAAATTTAACTCAGAGTCTTACAAGATCTCAGTTTCCGTAAAGTGCATGTCAAGCCATAAAAAAAGTTCTAGTCTGTGTTGCTGTTTGAGTGTCCTATGTGGTAGGGCAGAAAGTGAGGGTAAAGATCCCTAGACACCAGTAAATCTCCAACAGGGTTTCTAAACCTCCTCTTCTCTATCTAATACTGTTTTGGAAACAAGACACTTTTGGCTCGACATACACTTTAACCACTTACCTCCTTCATGACCAGACCATTTTTTGCTATTCGGCACTGCGCTAGTTTAATTAGTAATTGCGCAGTCATGCAACAATGTATCCAAATGAAATGTATAACATTTTTTAAACACAAATATAATTTATTTTGCTGGTATTTGATCACCACTGCATTTTTGTTTTATAATATAAAGGATAAAAGAAATGAAAAACAATATTTTTTATTTAAACATACAGTATGCAATTAAAAATGCAATTTCTTCATATGTTTTGGCCAAAATGTTTTCTGCTACATGTCTTTGATTAAAGGACAAGTCCAGCCTGAGCTCTCCTACATCACTACATCTTCCTAAGCTTCTGAGAAAAAATTTACTGTAACCAGCAACTGTAATTAGAGTAGATTATTAGTTAATGACTGTGGCCAACAAACAGGTTAAACAACAACAGATTAAATGACAAGTCCAGCCTGAGCTCATTCGGCTGGGCTTCTCCTATGGGTCACAGGAGAGCAATTCATTTTGCACTCCTGGTCTGAAGCCACTCTCTGCTGACGTCACCAAGATCAGTCCAGGAACCGCATCATCCCGACTTTTGGTGCCTGGACTGATAGGTGTCTCAGCCTCTCAGCGAGCTGCTTAGATGGCCGTTTCCACCCCTTAACAACTCAGCACTCCAATGAGTGTGAAGGAGCAGAGCAGGGGAGCTGCTGACTGACAGGCAGCAGCTCTCTGCTCAGGGATCTGTGAGAACCGAGCCATCGGTTATGTTCAATGGCTCCGTTTTCAGTGAAGAGGCAATGGAGGACAGATGCAGCATTGCTCCAATGCTGCATCCACCTAGGTAAGTATGAATGGGAAAAAAATGGCAAACCCATACTTCTATTTTAAGCAAATCCCAATAAGTGTATATTGATTGGTTTGTGTGAAAGTTATAGCGCCTACAAACTATGGTATATACTATATACTGGAATTTGTACTTTTCTTGATACTTGTAATGATCAGCAACCTATAATGGGACTGTGGTAGTGCGGCAGGAAATATGACACTAACTGATGTAGGGGGGAACTGACAAACTGCCACTGACATCACCAGTATCAATCATAATACTATACACTGTACTAATGACTAATGACACTAGCTGGGAAGGTGTTATCATCTAGAACGATCAAGGACTTAAATGTGTGAATAAGTATGTGTAAAGTGTGCTGCTTTTACTATTAGATCTCTCAGTTTCTTATCCCTGCTTTGCAGAAATGAGAAACTGACAGATTGCTTCCTCTGTACAGAGCTCTGTGTTGTTTATCAACACTGATCTCTGGGCTGTGACTGCACACAGCCGATCAGCAGGTCCCAGCCATAAATCATTGGCTGGGACTTGCTGACAGGCTCTCACTGTGTACAATCACAATGGGTGCTGGGTAGGGGGTGTGCATGCAGGCGCCCTAAACATGGAAGTAGACAGCAATGTACAATGCTTTGTCTAGAGTGGCCATCGCCTGCAGTGCATTTCGGGCGTCAAGTGGTTAATGATGTAAATACCTCAAAGTATATTAGCATGAAAGCCATTTCTATGTTTTAAAGTGTATGTCCAGTTCAAACTTTTATTTTTGTTTAGGATAGAATGACAAAGAGTTAAATGTCAAGATTCTATTGCTACTGATGTTTTACCAGAAGGAAGTGAGGGTATCACTATATAGCAACGGAAATATATGTATATATATATATATATATATATATATATATATATATATATATATATATATTTTTAGTGGTGTAAGAGAAGACTAGCATCACGTCAACATTTTATTTCTGTCTGTGTCCCTGAAGCAGTTTTTCCACACGTGTAGCAAAACTTTTGTACAGAAAATGAAGATAAAAGCTTGTGTATAGGGGCATTGTTTGCCTGCATTTAAAACCTGCCTTAAAGGGATAGTTCAGATAAATGCCTATTCAGATAATCTGTAGATAAAAACAAACGGTTCAGCTTTGATTAAATTTGCATAATGCTCTTGATAAAAGTGTAGGCCATTTACATAGATCTTAAAGCCTGACCGAAAAAATCACAGAAATAATCCAATCCCATTCTGCCTTGTTGCTAAAATGTTGCTAAGACACTCCCAGCCAGTACTGCCCACCTGTACCATCACAGCATCAAACTCTCAAACCCCTGCATATGCGTGGTCCACTATCTGCTCCATTTCAACATTGCTAAACTCAGAACTACTGCAGAAGGGGAGAGAGAGTACATGCAAAAGAGTTCAAACTGGCTAGGAGTGGCTTAGCAACATCCTAGCAACAAGGCAGGATCAGATGATGCCATGCCTGGGAGTTTTTTGCCCAGGCTTCAGGAGTTATGTAAATAGCCCACACCTATATATATTTAACTTTGGTTAAAGCTACAAAGTTTGTTTCACCTACAGGCACCATTTACCTGCATAGACAGTTTTATTTATGTAAAGGTGAACTAACACTTTAAATACAGGTCAGCGGATTGAATGCAAAAGCCAACATTTAACAGCAATTCCCAATGTAAAAAAGCCATAAATCCCGCTAATGGACAGCAGTAAACATTAGGAGGAAGTGATAATTGTACCCACATTTTTTCACATTTTTGGTCAAGCCAAAAACTTGAAAAAATTTGGGTACAATTATCACTTCCTTCTAATTTTTACTGCTGTCCATTAGAGAGATTTATGGCTTTTTTACATTCATCAAACATAAAATTACAGAAGTGTAAATAAGTAACCTCGAAGCCATCAAAAACATTTGTAGTTAATGGGGTTGATTTACTAAAAGATACAAATGGTTATAAAATTATATTTTTAATCCTAAACAAAATATTTATCAAAATCCATCTTTTAGAGATTTGATCTTGTGTTATTTGCATTTTAAGAAATTCAGAATATCAACTGCGTGTGTGCTACCTTTTTATTTTTAACGTTCAAATAAAATACTATATGTCATTAAGACATAGAAAGTCTATAGAATTAAATATTTTAACAAAATACGTTTTTTATTATTATTATTATTATTATTATTATTAAATTAACAAGATCATATTAAGCAAATTATTTTTCTTGTTACTATCACAGTGATAGTAACAAGAAAAATAATTTGCTTAATATAATCTTGTTAAAAAAATGTAATTATTTGGTCAATCACCTTTGCTTACAAATAAGTAGATAAACAAGGTTAAGCCATCCACTTGACAGTAATCAGGTTTGAGAAACACAACACCCTCTATCATTTTATGTGATCATAATCATATTAATACATATGGCTTTTTCTTTTAAAATGATAAGCCTTTGATTGGTAAAGAATGGAATTTAATAGAGATCCTTCCCTAGGGTCTTGTAATAAAATGTAAGAAGACTCTTAACTAAGGAGAAAGTATGTCTTTGACCCTTTGTCCTTTGCATGTAGATACAGAGATACAGTACTTGGAATTTAGAACTCTATAACAGGACTTTAGGGAATCATGGCATTTCAAAAGACAGTTGGTATTTTACTTTTTAAACATGACTTTTCTTCAGAACTAGTGTGATAACTGGTTATGTCTAGCATTGTGGCCTTCAACTCAATTAGCCATTTCTTGAAGGATGTTGAATACCCTTTCGATGGCATATGGATTAGCTAACCTTCCTCGCTCTTTCATCTGGTTCAAATTTTCACTTATGTAAAATATAACGTGCATTTTAAGCTACTATACGGGGCTATGCATGGTTTTTGTTATTACAATTTGTTATTAAATTGTTGTAAATATGCTAGCCACCTTACAATTATAGAAGCAGAAACAAAAATTGTCTCTGGACAGCCGCACACTGAACAAATTGTAGCCTTTATTGAAAGAAGGACAGCATTACAAATCACAGCAAAGTTAAATAAAATAAAGCCCAACCACTGACGCGTTTCACACTAACACTAGTGCTTAGTCATGCTATGCTCAGATCACTCTACTGCAGGGTAGTTTTCCCGGTCACGATTGCAGATAGCTTTACTCCGGATGCCTGCATACTTAGATATGCCTCTTTTAACCATCAGCCATGTGAGTTGCTAAATGTTGTACCTTCATTAAATGTAACCATATTGCTACACTTAGGCCACGTACATATGATCAGTCCAAACCGATGAAAACGGACTGAAGTTCAGTTTCATCGGTCCAAACCGACCGTGTGTACGCCCCATCAGTCTGTTGTCCTTCAGTCCAAAAATGTAGAACTTGCTTTAAAATCGGACCGATGGACGCCTACTAATCGGTCAAAACCGATGGTTAGTACGCAAAAGCATCGGTTCAAAACCCGCGCATGCTCAGAATCAAGACGACGCATGCTTGGAAGCATTGAACTTCACTTTTTTCTGCACGTTGTTGTGTTTTAGGTCACCTCGTTCTGACACAGTCGGTTTTTGAACTGATGGTGTGTACACACATCAGACCATCAGATCATCAGTCTGTGAACCGATGACACTGAACTTCAGTCCGTTTTCATCGGTTTGGAGTGATCGTGTGTACGCGGCCTTAGAGGTGGCTCTTTTCTCTTTTATACTCTGTAGCTCCTGCTGGATTTTGCTTCTAATCCTCTTGTGGAGGATTCCATTTGTGGATGGACATTTTACGGTTATGCAACCTATCACATTGCTATAATCTTTTTATATGGACTATAAACTGAAGGATTTATGAATAAATGGTTGTGTTTCCATTATCTCTGGGGAAATTCGCTTTGATATACAAGTGCTTTGAATTACAAGCATGCTTCTGGAATAAACTATGCTCCCAATCCAAGGTTTTACTGTATATTTATACAGTGATTCCGGCAAGTATTCACAGGGCTTTTTCCACAATTTGTTCTGTTACAGCCTTTTTCCAAAATAGATTACATTCATTATTTTTCTCAACATTCTACATACAATACCCCATAATGACAATGTGAAAGAAGTTTGTTTGAAATCTTTGATTTTTTTTTAAATAATCACATGTACATAAGTAAGTATTCACAGCGTTTACCATGACGCTTAAAATTGAGTTCAGGCTCAACTGTTTCCACTGATCATCTTTGAGATATTTCTACAACTTGAATAGAGTCCTCCTGTATTAAATTCAGTTGATTGGACATGATTTAGAAAGGCACACACCTGTCTATTAACGATCCTACAGTTAACAGGGCATTTCAGAGCACAAAACAAGCCATGAAGTCCAAGGGATTGTCTGTAGACCTCTGAGACAGGATTGTATAAAGGCACAGATCTGGGGAAGGGTACAGAAATATTTATGAAGCATTGAAGGTTTCAATGAGTACACCAGCCTCCATCATCTCTTAAATGAAGTTTGCAACCACCAGAACTCATCTTAGAGCTGGCCCTTCAGCCAAACTGAGCGATCGGGGGCAGAGGGCCTTTGTCAGGTAAATGACCAATTACCCGATGGTCACTCTGACAGAACTCCAGTGTTTCTCTGTGGAGAAAGGAGAACCTTCCAGAAGAACAACCATCACTGCAGCACTTCACCAATCAGGCCTGTATGGTAGAGTGGCCAGACAGAAGCTACTCCTTAGTAAAAGGCACATGACAGCCTGTCTGTAGTTTGTCAAAAAGCACCTGAAGGACTCTCAGACCATGGTAAACAAAATTCTCTGATCTGATGAAACAAACATTGAACCCTTTTACCTGAATGACAAGCACCATGTTTTGGAGGAAACCAGGCACTGCTCCTCACCTGACCAATATCATCCCTACAGTGAAGCATGGGGGTGGCAGCATCATGCTGTGAGGATGTTTTTCTGTGGCAGAAACTGGGAGACAGGATCGAGGGAAGGATGAATGCAGCAATGTACAGAAACATCCTTGATGAAGACCTGCTTCAGAGTGCTCTATCGTCAGCTCATTCACTTAGCTTCATAAAATATCACTCCATGAATGAATCATTTTGTAGTTCTTTAATACATGTCTAATATTTTTATTTATAGAAGGAGGGAATTGATAACTAGACTGGGGTATTCTTATAATGACGTTCATGTTATTGCCCTTTCCTAAAACGTGTCCCTTGCTGTGTACCCCCTTACACTGGCTGCATGCTTTTCTCAGCCAGTTGAGTGCAATGTACATTTGGCCAGCACAATTCTGTACATTTTTAAAGGTTTTATAATATCTAGACTTAATAACTGTACAGGGCAGATGGCAGACAGCATGTATGGTGTCGTGTGGGTGAGCGGTTTGCTGATGTCAACGTTGTGGATCAAGTGGCCCATGGTGGCGGTGGGGTTATGGTATGGACAGGCGTATGCTATCAACCACGAACATAGGTGCATTTTGTTGATGCATTTTGAATGCACATAGATACCTTGACGAGATCCTGAGGCCCATTGTTGTGCCAGTCATCCACGATCATCACCTCATGTTGTGGCATAATAATGCATGACCCCATGTTGCAAGGATCTGTACACAATTCCTGGAAGCTGAAAACATCCCAGTTCTTGCATGGCCAACATACTCACCGGACATGTCACCCATTGAGCATGTTTGGGATGCTCTGGATTGGCCTATACAACAGCGTGTTCCCGTTCCTTCCAATATCCAGCAACTTTGCAGAGCCATTGAAGAGCAATGAACCAACATTCTAAAGGCCACTATCAACAACCCGATCAACTCTATGCGAAGGGGTGGGCTGCACTGTGTGAGGCAAATGGTGGTCACACCAGATGCTGACTGTTTTATCAGACCCCCCTCCCCCTCCCTAATACAGTAAAACTGCACATTTTAGAGTGGCCTTTTATTGTGGCCAGCCTAAGTCACATCTGTGCAATAATCATGCTGTCTAATCAGCATCTTGATATGCCGCACCTGTGAGGTGGATGGATTATCTCGGCAAAGGAGAAGTGCTCACTAACACAGATTAAGCCCTGGTTCACACTGGGCTGCGGGAGTGAAATCGCGCAATTTCACTCCCTCTGGCAGTCCTGATTTCGGCGCGATTTAGGAGACATCTGTGCAGGTTTCTGCACAGATGTCAATGTAAATCGCATCCTGAAATCGCAAAAAGTACAGGAACTACTTTTTGAAATCGGTGCAGCGCCGCAGATGCGGTGTCGCACCGATTAGGACGGTGTCATTTCCGACAATTGCCGCCAATTTGAGATGCGATTTCACATCTTAAATCGAACTAAATCGTACCCAGTGTGAACCTGGGCTTAGACAGATTTGTGAACAATATTTGAGAGAAATAGGCCTTTTTGTGTACATAGAAAAAGTTGTAGATTTTTGAGTGCAGCTCATGATAAATAGGGGCAAAGACAAAAGTGTTGCACTTATAATTTTACTCAGTGTATATCTAAAACAACAATCTATACAAATCTATATCAAGGTTATAAGAATTTATATTAACAATAATATTGATAATATGATAATAATTCCAATAATAACAATTATATTAGTAATATGAGCTTGATAGTAAAAAGGAATACACATTAAACAATATTTTTGTCTCTATGTGTAATGGCAAAAGACATTTGTGGTCATAATAAGCGTGGTACAACGGTGACTGAAAACAAAAAATAGTGAACTAATAGGTGTATGCAGACACGCATATATACAGTACATATGAATATATAGAGAGAGAGCATGTATTTAGTTTAGGGAATATATCTAACATGTGTATATGTTTATGTTATAATATAATATAAAATACATTTATAATATAAAATACATTTTGCAAAATAGTATATTATTAATAGTATTATCAGTCAAGTTAAAATATAGGTAGTGATGTAATCACTACTTTTTATAGATTGTCTGGAGTTCTAGCAGACATATACATTATGTTTAAACATATTCATTTACAACACAGGCAAACTGTTAAAGACATTGTATTAATAGTAGCAGAATTATGCATCCATATAACATGATGTATTGTAAATATATTTATATGCCAACGATTGGGTTCAATTAGTACTGGACTGCAATTGTGGGGAAAGAATGGATTGGGGAAAAAAGTGATTACTGTAATGGGAGAAAAATCTGAAATAAAAAAAAAAAAAAGTTGAGTGAACAGAAGGTTTGTTAAAAGAAAGATACTACTCGCTATGAGAGTTGATAGAAATAGCAGATTTGCATATGATAATAAATGGATTGCTGCCTGAAGAGAAAACAATGTATTATTAGCGATGGTAAGACTGAATAGGAGGAGTAAAAAAATTAATCTCATTTAGAAATAGAAACAGAGTTGCCAGCAGGATCTAAAGTGTATCATGTAACAACAGAAACAGAGTAGCCAGCAGGATTGAGAGTGGTAAAAGCATTAAAGTCCACTTGCAGAAAGAAGAGTGGTGTGAAATGGAAACATGCTTACAACATAACGGTCAGGCGCCAGGGTGACAGCACTCAACATGTCTGGGGAATTAAAAAAAACAAAAGAGCGGAAAGAATGGCATCACTTGTGGGCAGAAACTGAGATATGTCTAAAATGGTGGTGGGATAGAGACAGGACCTTACAGCAAGAAACTTTGTGATAGTAGAATAGAGATAAGGAGTGTGAGGGATGTCATTAGTACAATATAGAGAGAACAGTGGGGGACAAGGAAATCTAAGGGCAAACTAATTTGGTGAAGTAGCAGTGAATACATAAATAGAAGAAATAGAGAGGTTTTATGTAGTGCAATGGTTGTGTGGATAGATAAATGCATGTTATGTTATATGTTATTGAGGGTTCAAATGCCAAGTGAGCCTGTGTTGCAAACTATTATACTAGTAGAGTTGTGTTGGAATCAAACAGGGAAAAAATGCTACATCCTTTTCTTTTTTCTTTTCCAAGAAGCCTCTACATTGTCAAGAGTAAATACCAACAGAAGATGTCTATAAACCAACAGAAGATGTTTAAATTTGTTGAAAGCTATAATTCCAATGAAAGTATTTTTAAACATGGTGCCATCGAAATTGTCAAAATTCAACGAAGCCGCCTCGGAAAATTAACCACTTAAGGACCCCCGCACGCACATATACGGCCACAGAATGGCACGTACAGGCACAAGGGCGTAAATTTACGTCCCCGCCTGAGTGCGGTTCGGGGGTCCCATCGGGACCCCCTCCGCGGCGTGCGGGGGTCCCCCTACCTCTGGGAGCGATCCGGGATCTGCGGGCGGATGTCCGTGATATCCGCCCCCCCCGCGATCGCTCCCAGCCAATGGGAGCGCGCTCCCAGCCTGTCACTTCCTCCTCCTGTGTTTACACAGGAAGGAGGAAATTATGTATTCTCTCATCGCAGCGCTGTTTCCCAGCGCTGCTGATGAGAGAAGACATCACAAGTAAGTGTGCACCAACACTACACTGACACACACTCACATAGGCATATTAACCCCTTGTGATCGCCCCCCCCCCCCCCATGTCACAGTGTCACTGAATGCAGTGATTTAATCACTGCATTTAGTGTCAGTGTGACAGGCAGTGTAAAAAACAGTTAGTGTTAGGTTCAGGATAGCCCCCCCACCCCCCCTAATAAAGTTTTAACCCCCTGATCACCGCCCTAGTTAACCCTTTCACTCCCTATTGCCAGCGTCACTAAGCGATCATTTTTCTGATCGCTGTATTAGTGCCGCTGTTCCCGCTAGGTAGCTATTTTTTTTTATTGCGATTTTTTTTTTTACTAAAGACATGTGGCTAAATAAATTTTGGCCTAAATGTTTGACTAAAATTTAGTTTATTTGATTTTTTTTTTAACAAAAAGTAAAAAATAGTGTTTTTTTTTCAAAAATGTCGCTCTATTTTTGTATATAGCGCAAAAAATAAAAATCGCAGAGGTGATCAAATACCACCAAAAGAAAGCTCTATTTGTGGGAAGAAAAGGACGCAAATTTTGTTTGGGAGCCACGTCGCACGACCGCGCAATTGTCTGTTAAAGCGACGCAGTGCCGAATCGCAAAAACACCTTGGGTCATTTACCAGCGTATTGGTCCGGGTCTTAAGTGGTTAAAGAAGGTCTGAAGCCCATGGATTTCCAATTATTGGAGGGGGCAAAAGACATCTTGTGGTCGCTCTAACCGGTCTATCATTTTCATTCAGGAGTCTACTCTGAAGTATTGGACCCTCCCTGCTCTTGCTCCTCCCTTCCCTACCAATCAAAGGTGTCTCTATTGTCTCTTTCAGACCATCGGGCATTAGGATGCTTAGTTGGAAAATACCAAATAGTCTCTCATAGGTACAATTTTTTACAATGGTTGTACTGATTCAATGGTGGTACTTGTTAACTAGTTATTGTTGTTAGTAGATGGAAGTCTTTCTAGTAAATGATGGTGAAATGACAGGATAAGCTGTGATCTTTAGATTAGATTTTTTGATGCTGTGTCATTAAGAGAAACTTCAGCACCACCATTTTGGCTGTGGAAAGCTGGCTGTGACTTTCTGCTGTTTCATGGCTGGCACCCCACTGCACATGCAAAAGAAATAGGTACCCACACCCAGAAAATATGTACCCAATTATTGCAGAGGGGGAAGAGAAGGGGGATAAGTGAAACTTCCAGTTTTGATTTCAATAATTTTTATTGAGAGTTTTTAAAAATTAACAGACGTCCAAATATATAACGTATACAATGAGTCAATGTCATTCACAAAAACAATATATTCCAAATCCTGAGGAGAGAACCTCGAAAACTTCCCAACAACAACACAAGTGAGCGTAAAAAAAAAAAAACATCATAAACCATCCTCAAGCAAGGCTGTTCGACCTGCCCTGAAGCAGTGAGTCCTCCTAAAAATGCTGGGGAAACTCCCCAGCAGGTCAGGCGCAGTGACTCCCATCCCCCGAGAAGCCCCAACAGGATCATACTGCTTCACAGGGAATGCAATCACCACGCTCCCACCCCCGGCTATCAGCCTAAGTGCTACTAGGAAAATTAGTGAGGATGGCAATCTCTCAAAGTGCTTAAACTCAGCCATGTATGTTGGCACAAAGGGATGTCATTCATAGAAACATAAATCGCAATGGAGGTGCCAAGGGAGGCGACAGAAAGAAGAAGGAAAGAAAAGTGTAGTAAAGAAATGAAGAGATGCGCGCCAACTCCATCAGGGAGTGCCACGAGCGGTCAAATTTCCGAGCTGCACTCCCGATATTAGAGAAATGTTACAAGCGGCCCAGGGTTCCCAAATTGCCATGAATTTCTCAGTTTTGTCATTGACTTTAGCTACAATCTGTTCTTGCATCATGATCCAGGACACTTTCCTCCTGAACCTCCAGAAGGGGACCCTGAGTTTCTTCCAGGCCTTGGCAATGGACATTTTGGCTCCCAAAAGAATAAAAAATGATAAGGCTTGGGAGTGTTTGGGTAAATTAGGAATACGGAACTTCCAGTTTTAAGTGAAGTTCTGCTTTAAAGGCGAAGTAGGGCCAAAACTGCCATGCATCATGTTGTCTCACTGTACAATTCTGCTACTATGATACGATGATTTTCCCTAACAATTTGACTGTTAGATATATGTAAATATAATTAAACAATGAATACTTCTGCTATAACGCCAAATATTCTATGACTATTGTTTTTATCAGTCACTTGATTTGTTCCTAAGTGAAAATACCATTTATTTTATTTTACAATATTTATTTTATACTTTATATTATAAAATAAACTGACATATCCTTTACATTTTTTACATTTGTTCACATACATACTGTATCTGAGATATTATAGATCTATTCCTTTCTTAAATTAAAATGCCCGAAATATGTGTATCTATACAGTAGCCTATTAGTTTACTATTTTTTTTTTTCCGTCTACCAGCTAGGCTATTGAAGGAGCTTATTTTTTTTGGTTTTGGTTTTCAATCACTGTTGTGACACTTTTTCTAAGGCCGCTAATGTCCTTTACCATTACACATGGAGGCACAATTACTATGTAATATGTCTTTAGCACTTGTACGTTTCTAATATCATGCTTATATTATGATTATTATTATTATTATTGTTACTATTGTTGTTATTAATAATATTAGGAATTTGTTTATTATTTTATCACTGTTTTAGATACACAATTTTTTAAATATATATATATATATATATATATATATATATATATATATATATATATATATATATATATATTCATATATTTATTTGTAATGTTTTATTTTTCAGCTCTAATAAAGGGGGAATTTTGAGCCCCAAACATGTTGGCTTCTTAATTTTACATTTTGTTAAAAAAAAAAAAAAAAAAACTGTTGTGGTGCTTTAATACTTCCAATACCCTACAGTTTTTGTTTGAAAGATCATAAATGTCAAATCTTCTCCATTTACAGTAAATATAATTTTAGTGAACGGAAAATTTAGCAAATCCTTACTTCTAAAAGTGTTTCATGTAACATTACAGATTTTTTAAACATGTTGGCAGATTTGTGCGACAATGTTAGAGATTTTTGTAGAAACGTCTGTTTTGAGCTGTTCATTGTCACTCATACATTTGCATACTATCAAGATCACATCAGCCAAATAAAAAATAAAAAATCAGCCTACGAATGGCCAGCATAAAAGTTTCCTATGTGTTACCTGTGTAATATATTGCACAGTGACACTTCAACACAAGTCACTAGATATTTTTAACACAAGTGGCAGATTTTATGATGCATTTTAATATGTGTGTGTGCTAGTCATGCTCTGAGCCCTACATCCATCATGTGTTATAAATAGACAAAGCAGGTGCAATCATAACGTTTGAGTGTAAAAGTTCAAGTTTTACAACTTTTGCTCTTTTTATATACAAAGCTTGGAGTAGGGTCTTCTGGTTCATAAATGCTTTGAGAATCTCAAGATTAAATGTATCACTCTGTAGTAAATCTAAAATATATTTTCTTTTTCATTTATTAGAGACACCCATAAAGTCAAAGTGACCCTAGCATTGAGATAAAATATAATTTACATTGCTTTACCATTGATCCTAGGAATGGTTTATTAGAGGGGGTTTTAACCTAACCAAGTTAACCTGTGTTCACAAATATCATAGCCATTGGGGTTAAGAGTATACCCCAGTGAAAAACCTAAACCCAATTAAAGTCCTGTTTGTAATACTTCAATCATTCTGCATAATAAGCATAGAACATGACATACAGTATATACTATATTGTTTTGCATTAGGTGTGATTAGAACTGCAAGAATCCAATCTGTACTGTGCTGCAGCATACTGTAGACCCAAATGTATGCTCTCACTCAGAGCTCAGTAGCCCAGGTCTCTCTCCATCAGTCCAGTAAACCCTGTGCATAATGCAGCAATCAACAACACAGCTCAGAAAGACTTAATTTGGGATTTAAACTGACTTATGGAACACAGCCTGTGTTGCATGGCTCTTGTTTCCATCCTGGCATTTATCTTTTCTGCACGGCTGCTTTGCTTGGTCAGTTCCTATGATTTATTATTAGAATGGACCCAAATGAGGCCAACAGGAATAAAGAACATTGTTTCCTGGTGCTTGGTGCCACCTTCTATAGATGTCAGAGAGGGAGAAGGTGCGGGGCAAAAACAATGATCCTAAATTGACTGAACCTACCGGAGTGTGTTCTTACCAGATCTGGGATTCTCAAAGTTTAGATAGTTATGCAAGGGTTTAGAAGTAATGCAAGGCTAACTTTTTTCCAGTAGTTTAAAAACCATGGCCCGGATTCACATACATCGGCGCATATATATGCCGCCGTAGCGTATGTCTTTTACGCTACGCCAGTGCAGCGTGGAGAGGGAAGCATGGAATTCACGAAGCAAATGCTCCCAACTCTGCGGCGGCGTAGCGTATATTCGTAGGTGTAATCCAGCGTAAGTGGAAGTAGGTGAAAGTAGATGGAAGTGGGCTGGAAGTGGGCGTGATCCATGGTAATGAAGCGTGACCCCATGCAAATGATGTGCCGAGTGCCAGACAAGAACTTAGAACGAACTGCGCATGCATCGTGTCGTGGCCGCATCCCAGTGCGCATGCTCACAATCACGTCAAAACAACTGTCTAAGATACGTTGAATCACTGCCTACGGTGTGAACATAACCTACGCCCAGCCATATTCACGTACAATGTAAACTACGTAAATTTTGACGGCTTGTGTTCCCTGGTCCATACCTTTGCATGGGTTGCGCCTCATCTATGGTGAATAACTTTATGCCGAACGTAAAACTTACACAAACCGCTTAAATCATGTGCCGGGCGCAAGTACATTTGTGAATCGCCGTATCTCACCTCATTTGCATATATGAATAAAAAATTCAATGGGAAAGCCACATGCGTCCAGCGTAAATATGCACCCACTCTACGCCGGCGTAGGCAAGTTACGTTGGTCGGATAAAGTCAGTATTTAGGCGTATCTATGTTTGTGGGTACGGCACACGGATACGGCGGCGCATATTTGTACTTATGTGGCATATCTGGAGATACGTCGGCGTAAGTGCTTTGTGAATCCGGGCCTATTTCTCCAGTGATTATAGCAGATGAATGGAGTATAGATTTTTTTTTGTACAATAAAAAATACTTGGTGATTATTGATATATTAAAATGATTTAAACATTTTAAAATAAATGTTTTTCTTTTAGGCCAGCAGATTAAAACTCATTTCTTATCCCCTTTATCTAGATACATGATAAGTTGTTGCTTTAGGGTGGGAATGAAAACCATGCATTAAGAGGCCGCTTTGTACATACTCATTGAGTATGTCTCTAACCCAGTGGTTCCTCTTGAGGGGCACTGCCCTGCATTAAGCCTTTTCCTCTTAAGGTGGCATTTTTTCAGCTTGTACATTGCAAAGCAAACTCTTGTATTGTCTTTTAGTCCCCCTGTAAGCTAAAGTTACTGTCTCACAAAGTCCATGTAACAGCGGTAAGTAAGAATGAGCTGTAGTCTCACATGCTTCCCACAGGATGTAGTATAATAGTTATAATTAGTATAGTCATAACATTTGCAAATTCAATACACTAAGGCTACATTCATACTGGTCTAATCCAACTTGGTCCGACTTCCATGGGACTTCAATGAATAGGATCAGACTTTGATTCCGACTTTGAGATGATTGTGACTTGTGACTAATCAAAACAATTCCTTTGCTTCTGGTATGGACAAAACCACACACCAAATGTATTTATTTTAAAACGGCGTTGGTCCACCCCCAGATCCATACCAAGCCCTTTGAGTCTGGTATGGATTGAGAGGGGGGACCCCACGCCAAAAGAAAATGCTGTGGGTCCACCCCAAGACCTTTCCACACCCAATGCGTCTTCTTTTTCTGGTTCCACCACTTGTGTTTTAAATTTAGTTAAAGTGTAACCTTTAAGTTTTAATGTTGGATAGAGTAGGAAAAGTTTAGGCCTTCTGTTGAGATTTTATTGCTGTCTGTGTGCCCATTTGGGGAGAATCATCCCACTATTTGTACTGATGACCATTTTTAGCGAGGAAGGGAAGCAAAACCTAGTTTAGGAGTTCTCATCAGAACAAAAGGTAATGGTGATACCTGTAAAGAGCCATACACACAAGCTATATATCGGGCAGCATTGGCCAGTTCAATAGAAACCGGACGATATTCGGTCTGTGTAGAAGGCAACAGATCCGACAGAAGGGCCATGATCAAAAAAGGTTCTGCCAATTGGCAACACGATAGTTGAGAGCGCTGCTTGGTGTGTTCTGGTGTGGGGGGCATCCCCCTGTCAGAACACAATAGCTTAGCAGGGAAGATCACTTTAATGACATTGGATTGTTAGTACAGTGGCTCCTCCTGAACGCTTCAGTTTTTCTTTGTTCAGCCCAATGAAGGAAAAAAAAATACTAGTGTGTACCATGCTTAAGAGTGTAATTAAAGATATCTCAAGATATCTATCCATCTATTTCCATACACAGTATATATCCACGTATAAATCTGTGATGGTGTATCTTTTACCATTATTAATTTCATAACTCTGCAAGGTCTTCCGAAAATGAAAAAAGGCTCATAGAGATCTTACGCCTATATTGTATTAGATTAGAATCAAGCAGGTGCCCATTAAAACCATCTACTAATAAGTAGACAGCAGGTATAAAATAACCTATATATTGTTGGCAGAATACAAACTTTAATTTACCCCAATGGGCAGGAAATTCTGTGGAGATCTAGGGTGGTATTGTCATTGTGGACAAATACTGAAGCAAGTTTTGTGAGGTAATTCTCATCTTAGACAGCTATTGCCAGAACAAAAAAAATACTAGTGTGTACCATGCTAAAGAGTGTAACCACTTAAGCCCCGAGCCTATTTTTCAGATTCAGTGTTTACGAGACTAAAACAGTTTTTTTTTTGCTATAAAATTACTTAAACCCCCAAACATTATGGCCTAGATTCACAAAGCGATTACGCCTGTGTAAATTTTTGCAGGAGTAATTTCATTTACCGTTTTTACAGTCAAATTCAAACCATGAAAAGACAGTGCTAAATTTCGACTTTTTGTGTTAGTACGCCTTCACACTGTATTGCGGCCACTGCGCTTCCTGTTGTTTTTCACCTTCATGCTAATGGTCTGGAATACAAAATTTCGCTCTTCACACTTTACGGCACCTTTTCATCTTTTTTTTCCGTTTCACTATACCAGCTTTTTGCTGGTCTAAAAAAGCCCATGTTATATGGCCTTTTTTTCAACGTTTTTCGATTTCTTTTATTAAATAAGACAACAAAACAACGAATACACGACGTGATTTCGGCAATGCCGGCGGGAATTTGAACAGAGCATGCGCAGTTACGTCGCGGGGACGCGCTATTTAAATGTTCACGCCCCCTAAATTTCGATTGCGCGGCGGAAAAAAAATGTACAATACGCCGAAAAAAACTACCTGTAAGTCTGGTGAAGACGGCAGCGTGCGTATTTCGACCCAAGATTACATCTATGTGAATCTGCCCCTATATATATATTTTTGCTAACACCCAGTCATTGCAGTACTTTTTGTCACACTGTATTTGCGCAGCGGTCTTACAAGCACACTTTTTTTGGAAAAAAAATCCTTTTTTGAATTAAATAAGACAACAATACATTTGGCCCAATTTGTTTACTTTTAAAGATAATGTTACCCGAGTAAAATAAAAATCACGCTCAAATTGCGCTCGCTCGTGGCAACTTTTACCCTTAAAAATCTCGATAGGCAACATTTAAAAAATTCTATAGGTTGCATTTTTTGAGTTACAGAGGGGGTCTAGGGTTAGAATTATTGCTCTCGCTTTAACGATCGCGGCGATACCTCACTTGTGTGGTTTGAACACAGTTTTCATATGCGGGCGCTACTCACATATGCGTTCGCTTCTGCGTGCGAGCTCGTCGGTAAGGGGCGCTTTAAAAAAAAAAATTTGGGTTTTCGTTTTTTTTTTTATATATTTTATAATTTTTAACACTGAAATTAAAAAAAAATATCACTTTTATTCCTTTTACAAGGAATGTAAACATCCCTTGTAATAGAAAAAAGCATGACAGGTCCTCTTAAATATGAGATCTGGGGTCAAAAAGACTTCAGATCTCATATTTAGGCTTAAATGAAAAAAAAAAAAAAAAAAGAGATGTTGTCTTTTGAAAAAAGGTAAACAAAAAAAGTCTCTTTAAGACGCTGGGCGGGACTGACGTTTTGACGTCACTTCCACTCAGCAGAGCTATGGGGGCGGGTAGGTGCCATGTTGCCCTCACTCGCATCCCCACACAGAAGCCGAGCGGACCCGATCGCCTCCGTCGCTACCGACGGCTACGGTAAGCGGCGGAGGGCACGGGAGAGCGGTGGGAAGGGGAGGCCCCTCTCCCGCCACTGATATTGGCGATCTCACGGCAAATCCACCGCGGAGACCGCCGTTATCGTCAACAGGCCCGCCCACTGAAGCGATGGATATCTCGGTTGTGGCAGAAGCTGCTGCTGTTACCGAGATATCCATCTTTAAAAATAGGACGTATATATACAGTGGGCGAGCGTTAAGCAGTTAAAGTAAACAGAAATTTCCTCATCAAAAATAAACTGGCTGGGGTTTTAACTTTCCCCCACACTATTCAAATCTAAAAATCTATACATACAATTAAATAGAAAATATTGCTCAGAACAGAAGTATAGAAACATTATGGAAAAGGTAAATAATGTTGTCAGTATCCATTTTTAATTGTGTGTACATAATACAAAAGCTATAAATCCATTATTTTTTTAAATAATAGCAAATTCATGGCAACTGACTAATAAACTTTTAAAAAGTTCATTTGTCAATCACATTGATTTAAACAACTTCCCACTAAAAGACAGGGAAAGGTGATTATGAAGATGCTAATTGAGTTAATTATTACTTTATATAATCCAAACCAGATTTCCAGATTTCCAGAACCCTAGAGCAAATGAGAAAGAACACATTCCATGTCTGCAATAAGAACAAAGTGAATATTTTATTAAGGCAGCCTGTCCTTGAGAATTAGAGCCCAGTTCTTGTGTGGTATGCTTTCAGTTCAGTTTGGGATTTTGTCCCCACGCATACAGCCAGATTGTGTGAGCATAGTACTAAATAAACAGAATGAAGGCCTCAAAAAAGTATTTTAAGATTTCAGATAGTGTCATGGCATATTTTCACAGTAAAGTTGGCTTGCCCATGGCCTTGATGTGACAAAAGATAGTATGAAAAGATAAAAATGTCTTTACACCACATTCATCGTGGGCTGACCATGACAACTTGTTAAAGAGGCATATGGCATTTGTTTTAAAAAAATATATATATATATATATATATATATATATATATATATATATATACATACATACAGAGAAAGCGAGAGATAAAGAGATAAGGAGGGAGAGAAAGAGCGAGTGAGGGAGAGAATTGAAAGGAAAATCTCAAGATATCTATCCATCTATTTCCATACACAGTATATATCCACGTATAAATCTGTGATGGTGTATCTTTTACCATTATTAATTTTATAACACTGCAAGGTCTTACGAAAATGAAAACAGGCTTATAGAGATCTTACTCCTATATTGTATTAGATTAGAATCAAGCAAGTGCCCATTAAAACCATCTAGACAGCAGGTATAAAATAACCTATATATTGTTGGCAGGTTACAAACTTTAATTTACCCCAATGGGTAGGAAATTCTGTGGTGATGTAGGGTGGTATTGTCATTGTGGACAAATGCTGAAGCAAGTATTGTGAGGGTAATTCTCATCTTAGACAGCTATTGCCATAACATTTGTCCTCACCGGATGTTTTAACCTCACTGCATGCTCTCACAACACCTCAAAAAATTATATTACCCCTTAGCTAATGAGTTATCAAAAATCTCATCAGGAAATCTTCTCATCTTAATCTATGTCTTCACTGAAAGGCTGGACGGACTTCTAACTGGACTTTTGGTGAAGACAATGATGAAGATACTGGGGTAGATTCACATAGAGATACGACGGTGTATCTACACTCGGATCTATGCGGCTGATTCCTCGAATCAGGTTCCGCATAGATCTCCCTTAGAGCCGACTGGTGTAAGTGAGTTACACTGTCGGATCTTAGGCTGCAATCTCCCGCCGTCCGCTAGGTGGCGCTTCTGTTATTATACGTGACGAATATGCAAATGAGGAGAACCGCCGATTTTTACGTCGCTTGCATTCGGCTTTTTCCGGCGGATAGTTACCCCTGCTATATGCGGGGTAAGTGCGGCGTATCCTATGTTAAGTATGGCCGTCGTTACCGAGTCGAGTTTTGAATTTTTTACGTCGTTTACGTAAGTCGTTCGGGAATACGGCCATACGTTAATAGCGTTAACGTCGAAAACAATGACAACCTTGCGACTAAAAAAGATAGATCACGCGGATCAAAAGATCCGCTGATCTATGTGAATCTACCCCACTGTATGTTGTACCTGTGTATTTTAGATGCTCATTAAGTGCTACTTATGTAAGTGGAGAACGATTTGGATGAGGCTATGATGGACTTTAATGGTACCATACAGACGCTTGGGATACACAATTGTATATGAAAAGTTGAACTTCATTAACCGGTTCCGGACCGGTGCACGATGATGTACGTCGACAGAATGGCACAGCTGCGCAAATGAGCGTACGGGTACGTCCCCTTTAATTTGCGAGCCGCGTGGTGGCGCATGCGCCACCGGCGCTGAGCTTTCAACCCTGCCATGAGCTCCTTGACTGCGCCCGCGGGACCCGTGGACCGGATCGCCGTCGGTGTCCTGCGATCGGGTCACAGAGCTGAAGAACGGGGAGATGTTAGAGTAAACACAACATCTCCCCAATCTGCCTAGGTGACACTGTCACTGTACTGTCACTGATCGTGTCCCCTGTCATCGAGAACAACGATGTAATGTACAGAGACACACAGAACAAAAACAAACAAACAAACACAGGGCAGTGTTTGTTTTTAAAATGAATCTGGAGTTTTAGACACATAGTAATCACATCTTCTTGATCATGGACCACAACGAAAAGCTACCATGAGTTTTTTCATAAGGAGCCAGACAAGCAGGAAGTGTGGAGTTCAGCAAGGGATTACAGCAACTTCTAAGCAAAAACGGACATGGAGGACATGAAAGCAGGACTGCTATAAGGTAAAGCAAGCTAATTTAGCATTAAAAATAAATTCCTTTACTGATCCTTTAAGTGAGTTATTCCTAAGAATTGCAGGCCTACAATATAAAACGCCAAATTTATATGCAAAATAATGGTACCGCTTTCAGCACCTAAAATCTGAAAGAATCATACTGCCAGGGAGGTTAAAGTCCATTTTAGTCTCATCCAAATCTTTCTCTACAAATTGACAGGAGGAAGGTACCCCCCTTCTTTATATTTATAAAAATTTTGAGGCGCTCCACTTTACTTATGTAAGTAGATTGAAAATTGTAACAATGATTATAGTGATGGGAAATGGTGATGATGAAGATACTGGAGAAAAAATTATTACAGTTTCCTTCCAGATTTGGGTACATACAATACAAGGAATTTCAACAGAGTAATCTCAAATAATATATTGTACGTAGGATTGTACATAGGACTGATATGTTTCCATTTAATTACAGCAATGTTGACCATTTTAATATATGAGTCACAAATCCATGTACGCAAAGAAGTCTGTTGTTTAAACTGCTTGTATTCTCCTTCAATGTATTGGGGTTAATAAAACCAGAAGCAGCGAGCAAGAATAATTTCATGCTCCGCTGTACATTTTGTTTGGCACGGCTCTACAGTCATAAGAAGCATAACTTTTTTTTTTTACTATTTTGCCAGCCTCAACAGTCTCTGGCACTCTCTAGCTGGGATAAGGAGACATTAGACATAGAGGTGATAATTATGATCCTTAAGAAAATCATTGCTGAATGATCCCAGTCCAGGGAAATAAATGCCATGTAGAGTTAGTAGTTATTCATTTAAAGTTTATAATTCTACACAGTTATATATGGCTGCATGACCTCCCTATTCCTGGCTGTATTATGACAGTCCTTCTATCATCTTCCTTTTGGAGACAAAGCTACCTAACCCATGTAAATCTGTCATCCATTCCTGACTCTTACAATGAACCCACAGAAGAAGAAAAAGACTTCACTAGCCAAATGAATAAATCTCATCTTCTGAGTCAGTAGAGTGTCTGTCCAATTTACTACATCTTCTTTTAACCCTATTGATGTAGACCTTATTGTCTTTAATTATGTGATTCCGAGTGACCTGTTGAAGTCTTACATCCTCGGCACATGATATATGACTTGGTGAGAACACAGGCTAACAGACATTAAAAGCAATAAGGGTACAGACATAATGTAATAATACATGTTCCTCACGCCCTTGACAGTTAAATGTTTAGTGGAACCTCAATAATCAGAATTTCTGAATTTCAGACAGATAAATGCATGGATGGAAGAATAAAGGGATGGTTGGATAGATGGATGGATGTGCATACAGACAAGCAGATGATTTACAGTACTATGCACAGGTTTTAGGCAGGTGTGAAAAAAATAGATATGTGCATTCCCGTTCGTACGAATGTTATTTTCGTACGAAAATGTTCATTTTCGTACCCGCAGGATAATGTGTACATACGAAAAAATTAAAGCACCAAAATACGAAAACTACGAGATTACGAATGAGCCGCATAACGAACAACCGCAAATACGAACGAATGATCCGACGAAAAAAAACGTCAAAACAAAAACGGCAAAAGAACAAAAATGACATCTATAACAAAAGATTTACATTCTGTATTTTGTTTGAATCCTTTTTCTGTTTGTTTTCAGTCCTATGTTCATTGTTCATATGACATCTATAACAAAAGATTTGCATGCTGTATTTTGTTTCAATCCTGTTTCTGTTTGTTTTCAGTCCTATGTTCATTGTTCATATGACCTCTATAACAAAAGATTTGCATTTTGTATTTTGTTTCAATCCTTTTTCTGTTTGTTTTCAGTCCTATGTTCATTGTTCATATGACATCTATAACAAAAGATTTGCATGCTGTATTTTGTTTCAATCCTTTTTCTGTTTGTTTTCAGTCCTATGTTCATTGTTCATATGACATCTATAACAAAAGATTTGCATGCTGTATTTTGAATCCAAAATACGAACAGAAAAAAGGAATTTAAAATACAGAATGCAAATCTTTTGTTATAGATGTCATATGAACATACCACTGAAAATAGCAAAAGAAAAGGGTTTCAAGATACTGCAAATCATTGACGAAAATTCACGAAAATTATTGTCTAACAAGTAACGAACATGAATTAAACAGAATAACGAACCATCCTGCATGTACGAAAATAAAACAGTAACGAAAATACGAAACGATCGGAATACGAAAATATCGCGTCATACGAAAAATGAACGGGAACAAACAGGAAAACGGGCGTCTTACGAAAAACGAACGAAAATGAAAAAACAGAACGATACGAAACAGAACAAAAAAAAAAGATTTTTTTTTCTGTGCACATGTCTAGAAAAAATACTATAAATTAAGAATTCTTTCAGATATATTAATAGTTTATTTTTATCAAATAACAAAATGAAAAGTAAACGAACAGAAGATAAATCCAATCAATATTTGGTGTGAAATAAAGAAGATGCACTGTTTTTCACTAAAATATTATCTTAAAAATGATTAGGTAATAGATTCAATAAACAATGTGCAATAAGCAAAATCAAAGAATAGTGAATATATAAATTTTTTTGTGAACAGATCGTGGCTACTTATTCACAATTTTTTTTGCTGTAAATCACTTGATACACCTTTCCAGACAACTAGAGTTTCACTTATTAGGTGTCAATTTTCCATTTGAACATTTAGGCCACGTACACACGATCAGTCCATCCGATGAGAATGGTCCGAAGGACCGTTTTCATCGGTTAACCAATGAAGCTGACTGATGGTCTGATGTGCCTACACACCATCGGTTAAAAAAACCGATCACGTTAGAACGCGGTGACATTTACGTATATTAATACAATGACGTGCTGAAAAAATTAAGTTCAATGCTTCCAAGCATGCGTCGACTTGCTTCTGAGCATGCGTGGCCTTTTAACCGATGCTTTTGCATACTAACGGTCGTTTTTTACCCATTGGTCAGGCGTCCATCGGTCAAATTTTATAGCAAGTTCTCTTTTCTTTGACCGAAGGATAACTGACCAATGGGGCCCACACATGATCGGTTTGGACCAATGAAACGGTCCTTCAGTCCGTTTTCATCTGTTTTGACCGTTTGTGTGTACAGGCCTTACTATTGTTTGATTTTGCTTATTGCACATTGTTTATTGAATCTGTTACCTAATAATTTTTCAGATAATACTTTAGTTAAAAACAGCACATCTTATTTATTTTATAATGTTTTTTTCTCCTCACCATTCAAGGAGTGTTTGATTGTAGCAGTTTTTTTATATCAGGAATTTGTAGCTAATCGCAAATTGTTTCTATTGTTTAATATTGTGTGTGACCACCCATTGCCTTCAAAACAGCATCAATTTTTCAATTCTTCTAAGTACACTTGCAAGTGGTACTTGAAGGAACTTGGCAAGTAGGGTATTCCAAACATCTTGGAGAACTAACCACAGATCTCCTGTGGATGTAGGCTGCCTCAAATCCTTATGTCTCTTCATGTAATCCCAGGCAGACTGGGTGATGTTGAGATCAGGGCTCTGTGGGGCCAAGCCATCACTTCCAGCACTCCTTGTTCTTCTTTACACTGAATATAGTTCTTAACTGCTTCAGCCCCGGGCCAATTTGGTGGTCAAAGACCAGGCCACTTTTTGCGGTTACGCATTGCACCGCTTTAACTGACAAGTGCGCTGCTGTGTGACGTGGCTCCCAAACAAAATTTACATCATTTTTTTCCACTAACAGAGCTTTCTTTTGGTGGTATTTAATCACCTCTGCGATATAACCAAAAAAAAAAAGCGTAAATTTTGAAAAAAAACAATATTTTTTACTTTTTGCTATAATAATAAATATCCCCCAAAATATATATATATTAAAAAAAAAATGTCCACAGTTTAGGCCGATACATATTCGTCTACATATTTTTTACTAGTTATGGCAGCGAACAACGATTTTTATCGTGACTGTGACATTATGGCGGACACATCCGACACTTTTGACACCATTTTGGGACCATTGTAATTTTTACAGTGATCAGTGCTATAAAAATGCACTGGTAACTGTAAAAAATGACACTGGCAGTGAAGGGGTTAACCACTAGGTGGCGCTGCAGGCGTTAAGTGTTCCCTAGGAAGTGATTCTTACTGTTAGCAGGTGTGGCTACATGTGAAACATCACTGATGACCATTCCCGATCACGGGGAACGGTCATCAGTGACAGTGTCATTAGGCATAATAGGGGAATGCCTTGTTTACATCGAGTTCCCGGGACCCGCGGCTGCATTCATGAGGCACGCGGCGGGCACCCCCAAAGGGCAGCATATTTAAAGGGACGTACCTGTACGCCAATCTGCCTGCCCGTGCCATGTTGTAAATAGTCGTGCGGCGCTTGGCAAGTGGTTAATGAATCATTATTGTATTGCTCTTCAGCCCATTGCATATAAACTGCCTTTAGCTACAGTCAAATTTGACTCATCAGTCCAAAGCACCTGCTGCCATTTTTCTGCAACCTAGTTATTATGTTCTCATCCATAGGACATGGAGAGAAGGCTAAGCGACTCAACTATGCATGAAAACATAGGAAATTATGTGCAGAAAAATGACAGCAGGTGCTCTAATGATGTAATGTGCATTATTTAAATCACAGGCTTATTTCCCTGTGATTTCCATTCTGTAAGACCGGTGGCTACTGTGCACTCTATCCACACAGCCACCAGTCTTGTAACTTTCCCATTATACTTAAGTGTGAGTATATAGAAGGGTCTTGGAGTCTTAGACTCCTGGTCTATACCTCTCAATGCTTAGCATCAGAACACAGCTCTGCCCTCAGCTCAACACCAGCTCCTCTCTTCTCTCACCTCCTGTTCTGCCTTTGGCTCAACCCCACATCTACCCATAGCTCGAAAATCATTACCACCATTGCCTTAGGCCCTGCCCCACCTTCAGCACAGCCTCAGCTCCACCCACATACCCTCCACTGACTTTCTGTTTTTTACATTGCATCATGGGGCATGTAGTTCTTTATACCCACACATATGTCAAATGTGGCAATACAGAAAGTCCTCCTCAGGGATTCTTTCTCTAGCTTGATGACATCACAGGGTCCTTAAAAATGTAAAATGACAAAACATTTGACATATTGATTTAACCTGTATCAGTGTTTTTAAAACAGCCTGGGAGAGGATCTGAAAAAGACAAACGTGCAGCTTTAACACAGTGTTTAACCCTTTGCCACTTCATCTAAAACGTTATCCATACATACACTTTAACTTTTGTTTAAAGTGTTACTAAAACTAGGACCCTGCATTCACTATACCTGGCCTCCCACAGTACTCAGAACATGGAAATGCAATTATTTTAGTAAATATAAACTGCTAAATCAGCACTATATAGCAGATTATAGCTTTTATCAGTGTCTGGTTAAAGCTTGTAGGAGGAGTTTTCATTCTACTCTGACTGTCCTCTGAGGCTACAGGACCCCAACCCTCTGTCTGGACAGTGGTGCTGATTGGTTCTGTGCTGATCACATGCACCCTCCCAAGAAAAAAATAAAACTCTTTAGCGATACACACCAAACTGAACATGGGCAGAGTGCCTTCAAAGGCTCTGTTTTATCAAGAGATAGATTGGGCACTGTGGAAAAACAGGAGGATCAAAATAAGACAGGATCAAACTGCCTTTTTACACAATACAGAGGATTAATCCCTTAGGTTCCACAGTGAGTAAAACAAGCATGTTTTACTGCATATACACACTAATTTTACTGTTGTGGGTTTAGTAACACTTTAAAACAAAAATAAGGAGATATGCCCTCTCTATTTGTCCTGTTTACCCCTATCATTGAAAATGAAAGTAAAAGAAAATCTCAAAACTTGGCTTCACATCGAAGCTAAAATAGAAGGGAAAGGACAGTAGTTTTAGTGATGGTGATGACACCCTGGTATTTCCTCAATTTGTAGGGATTTCATCTTATGTCCTGTTTTGGCTATGCAACAAGTGAAGAAAAATCTCCCCAATGGGACACAGATGGCAAAAAAAACCAAAAACACTGTCAGGTGTTATACCCACCCTTGCTCTATCCAAAATGAAAAAAAAATCCAGTTTATGACACCTTAGGTGGGACTTTTAGTTTGGAAATTCTGTCTTTTTATGGTCGGCAAGTTTTTAAAAAGCTCAACCGCATCACAACAGATCAAACTTTTGAGAAGCTTGCGTATCTCTACTACTTATACATGGCTTGTGCGTTTTCTAACAAAAAAGTAAGATTGATAGATAAATTATTAATTTGATAATAGGTAAAAGCCAAGCCTGATCTTCTTTCAGCATGCCTTTATAATGTGTAAGAAAGATTCAAATTTCTGATGTGAAAAAAAAAGAAAGATTCAAATTTCTAAATGATATTTTTTAGACTTTAGTAGTGAGATTGAAAGGAACAGTGGTTTATGAGGTTAAGGAACATGAATGAAATAAAATAAATGATGAAGTTGAAGAAACAAAAAGACTCTTCCAGTAAAAGTGAATATAATTCTGATTTCTTGTGGTTAAATGTGAACTGTAGTTTTAACTGTTAACCACAAACAGTCCTCTCCAGTGACAACTCTGCGCTGCCAAGTCTGTGCTGAAGCCTACTTCTCTCTCTGTACCAACCACATCAATCAGAGGGAGCATGTGCTGAATTGCATGCTATCTATTTACATTTAACTGGGAATATTTACATTATTTTAGAAGCAGTCATGGAAGTGCTCTTAAGATCCGTACACATGATCAGAAAATCGTACAAAAAATACCACTCTCGAAGCCGTCGTACAATAGTCTGATCGTTAGTACACAGCTTTTGTCCAAAATTATCTGAAGGGACAAACACGAAAACATTTCTCGTATGATACCAGATCATATGATTTTTGATTAATCAGTACAGTTTATTTCTGAAAATACAATATGAATACCATACTTCCGGATTGTTTTTCTGTCGTACGAGAATTTTTGTACCCTCTTCATTTTTTTTACGGAGACTAAAAAAATTGAATAAATAAATAAATAGTAATAAATTGAATTTAAGTAAATGGACTATTGTTCATCCGATAATCTCATTGTGTGTACTAGGCTGTAGCACTAACCCCGTAGGAGCTGCTGGTTTAGATTTTGGGTCTTGCACGTTAACTGTAAGTTCGTTGTCTAGGGAAGAAAGTGTGTAGAAATTGCAATGTTCACACAAGATGTAAAACCTTCAACAGTAGGCTTTATTTTCGCTGCATAAACTTTTTTTTTTTTTTTGAAAATTTCTGTTTATTAAAGGTTTTATACATACACAGTAAAACATTTCTTGGCACAACACCAAGCTTACTTAGCGGTCAACATGACCTGAACATCTAACTCACCATCGCAGATGGCATGCCCCCGACCCAACCTCCCCCCCCCCCCCCATTCCCCGTCTACTCAGTTCCCTTGACCCTCCGACACAGTGCGTTGGCTGTATGATAAGTGGTGGCACTCATTCCCAAGCCATTTCACAAAAATGTTCCCCGATGCATCCTAAAGAGATTCACAGTCCCTCAGCACAAGAGGCCACGAGGTTCAACCATCCGTCACTCCTCAAACCGTGTGATCCGCTTCATACCATGCCCTCCACACCTTCTCAAACTTCCCAACACCCCCCCTAGCTAGATACGTTGCCTTGTAGTATGGGAGCATTGCATTTACTAAACCTTTCCAAAACACGACTTCCGGGGCCCCTGGGCTTCTCCACTTAAGTAGAATAGCTTTCTTCCCATAGAACAACAGGATACTTAATAGTGTTCTGTGAGCCCTGGTAGGGACTACTTCGTCCACCAGGCCAAGTAAACAAACACTAATTTCTCGAGGAACAGGTACCCCCAGAGCCCCTTCAATACAGGTCATGACCCCAGTCCAAAACAGTTGGATCTGGGGGCAGTCCCAAAACACGTGATGCGCGTCCGCAGGAGCGAACGTGCATCTCCAACATTCAGCGGGCACTGAGGGATATATTGATGCCAACCTGGCAGGGGTATAATATACTCTGTGCAAAAATTTGAATTGGATTAACCTGTCGCTTGCCGCTACTAGATCGCTGCATAAACTTTGAAGGAAATATAGAGTATAGAGAGAGGGGGGAAGGTTCAGGTATGCAATACTGAATGCACAATCGATATCCACAGTTCAATATTCGCCACTCAATCCTGAGTGGGTATTGCTCACCCGGGTAGACCCCTCTCACATGGCCTATTAGCCGCAGTAACGCATGGATGGTATAGGAAACAGTCTCTGCCACAGACCATCTTAGAACACTGAATGAATATTCAGGAATCCTCTGCCACAGTTCCGAACTTCCTGCCTTACAGCCAAAGAGCCTTTAAGGCAATCCGGCGGACTGTAAGGTGTTGTAGGTTACGGTGCATCCTTCAATAAGTTACCAGGTCTCTCCCAAAGTACCAGCCTTCCGCTCGGTCCTTTCCGGTACAGGTCCCCCCTGGATTCCGTCATTGAGTGGCTTCCTCCCACAGGACCGACAGTACAGGATCACCTCCAATGCATAGGCCCCAGCCAGGACCTACTTGACAGGAACTTAGCCTCAGACCAACATGGTCCCGAGACTAAAATCGCACACACACCCACCTCGCGCCAGGAGGGCCACGAGGCAAAGTATCCCCTCCCAGTATGCACAGTGGGGTCACCACTCCCACTATACTGCTGCCGAGGAGGAACACACACCACACCATGGTACACCTGTGTTTCAACATTGGCCCAAAGTGGCAACTTCACCCACAGACAACAAGGGAAAAATACTACCAGGTAGTACCACAGCCAGAACAGAGGCAAATTTGTACACAATTCAACAGGTCTGGGCCCAACTATAGGCCCAGACGTCCCCTAAATTTTAAATAGCGCCCCCATCTTTGGGAGCAGGGCGCTACATTAAAATGTTTATATTGCAGTGTAATACAAAATGCCATTTAGGAAATTTCAACTTTACTTTACTGACTTTGGCCTCACACAGAAGGGTACACCATGGACAACTCTCAGCATTAGTTTCTCTGGGACAAAAAAATTATGATTCCAGATTTCTTCTACAGCTTTACATGCAAAAACAACCCTGTACAGTACATATTCTTACTATATAAGTGGTAAGAGATGCCTTGGCACACATCACTATAACCATAATGGAGAATCTTAAACTGCTATAACCAAGTTGGAGGGATGCCTTTATATCTTAGACTGTATATGTGATATTAAAGTGGTTGTAAACACTGTTTCACCACTTGTACCTACAGGTAAGCCTATAATAAGGCTTACCTGTGGGTACTGTAAAGATCTCCTAAACCTGCGCGGTTTAGAAGATATTTACCATATATGATGGCGCCAAAGTCATCGGTGCATGTGCACTGAAAAAAACAGCTTGATTGTGGCGTTTCTAAAGGGCTCGTGCCGTAACCGGCAGCATGCGGGGGAGTGATGTCATCGTGGCTCCGGCCAATCACAGCGCCGTAGCCCGCGTACTCGGAAATAACTCTGGGAGACATGTCGTCGGTCACATCAGTGTATGGGGACAGCTGCAACAGCTTCGATCTAAGGTAAGTATGCGATGCAGGCTAGCTCATTATGCCTTTGTCTTGCAGGGTTGTTGTTTTTTTATCTGGGTTGACAACCACTTTAAAAGAAGCTTATGTTGCACAGTTAACCATAGGGACATTGGCTAAATCATTTTCACGTCTCTCGCTGTCCTCCTAAAATAAGGAATAAAGCCCCTGTTTCTTGCCTGGTGATGGAAATGATATGATATCAATATTTTTTTCAAGAAGAGATGGTTTTATTTTATATTTTTTTATAATTTTTACTATTCCTTTAAACCAGGGGTCTCCAAACTTTTTCAAACAAAGGGCCACTTTATTCTCCTTCAGACTTTAGGGGGGCCAGATTGTGGCCAACAGGGGCAGAAAATGTCAGGCTCATCATCGGTGAGAATAAATATTGCCTCAGGGTTGGTGGTCAATAGGAGGATTGGTGCCCCTATTAGTAGGAGGAATAGTATACCATCATTGGTAACAATTGAATAAATAATGCCCCATTGTTGGTGTCAGTCGGAGTAATAGTTCCTTATAGCAGTGGAAGGAATAGTGCTCCAAGGGCCAGATAAAGACTACCAAAGGGCCACATCTGGCCCTCGGGCCGCAGTTTGGAGACCCCTGCTTTAAACCATCAGAAGAAAACCGAAATGGGCCATTTAATTTTTATTACTGGAGTCACTTTAGTGTGCAACTGTGATGCTATTTCTAGATATGAATGGTAGGTTTAACTGGTGTACATGTAAATAGAGGCCCGGATTCACAAAGCACTTTCGCCGACGTATCTCGAGATACACCGCGTAAGTGTAAATATGTGTAAAAGAAAGGAAAAGAGGGGGGGTGGGGGGAATGTGCGCTTAGTGAAAAAGATAATGTTAATAAAACAATTAAGAAAAGGTCCTGGGAAGGACGTCCTGCGGCTAAACACTACAACTTAGATATAAAGGGGTCAATTCACAAAGCTTTATTTACAGATTGCGGGTGTTATTTTAACGATTTTGCACGTTATGGAAGCTAGTTCAATTCACTAAACGATTTAACGCTTTGAAAAATCATCAAATAACGTTTCACTACACAGAACCGATATTTTAAGGTGTGGATCCTTATTTAACGATTCGATCGTTATTTTAAAGAGTCAAATCGTTAAATATGTACAGAAGTGCAATTCACAAATATTTTTTTGACAGTTATCACCTCCTTAACACCTCCCTCAGGGTGTCGTTATGACATTTCCCAGGCGATATTTTGTTGTTAGAGGAAGCTTTTGGCGATTTTTGTAGTGTAGTGAAGTTTTTAGTAGTGTTGGGCAAGATAGAACCGTGCTCTATTTGAACTTAAAATTATCCAGAGGCGAAGAAGAACACGTTAGAATGTTGTTCAGATTTATAAACGTGTATTCCGTTCACATACTATTTTGGATGACTTTTCTGAAACCCAGGTGATAGCTAAATTCCGATTATCATCTCCCATGATTTATTCTCTGTATGAGGAAATACACATGGCTTTAGAAAAACACACACTAGAAGTTTTGCACATCACATGCTCAATCTCCACATGTGTCTTGCTTGTGTCTCTCTCTCTCTGCATCTGCTCTTTTCCACATGCAGCTGTTCTCCTCCCTTTCTGCTCCCAGAATGCATCTCTCCAGCATTATTTAACGATCTTAGACGTTTTTATTACGATTTGGGACGTTAAAATAACTCTTGAGTAGTTTGCATAACGATTGGATAAAGAGTCAGTTGAAAACCATAACGACTGTGTTGAATAACGATTATAGCTTTCGTGAATACCATGTTTGCTAGCGTTAAATAAGGAGTGCTAATTTAACAACTGAAGAAAACCAATAACGTTTCTCTTTGTGAATTGAGCCCAAAGTGTGAAGAAAAATGTGCAAAAACAGTGTAGCGCTGGACAACATATACCCTATAAATTAATACATAAGGCAATAGGTATAAACAATGTTAAAACTATGAGTGATATAAATCATTGGAAAATTGATATGTGCAAAAGCAGTGAATACAAAAATTATTTTCCTGGTGCCTCCATGGCAGCATACCAATGGTCATGGCTCCGCCCCCGACCGACCCACAGGACCACTTAACTCTCTAATAAAAGGACGCTGTACTCCCACTCTGGCATTTTTTTTTCTGTCCTCATCCCCGCAGGATCACGATCAGCCTTACCTCACCGTCTCATGGTGTTACCATTGCAGGTTCATGCTCTCCTGCAGGATGGAGTCCTATGGCTTGGGTTGCTAAAGGCACCAGATAAGTATAGGAGCCTTGTTTTTCTGAGGGTCTTTTTCATGGCATGTATGACCACCAAAGGGCTGCACTTTCCCTCGTGGGTGATAGGCTGGCGGTCCTATGCGGCAGTATGGGCTAAGGTCAGGTTCGCGGCAGGTCCCTCTATCTATCAGGAAGAAGGAGCTCCTTCTTCCCATCATGTCCGAGCAAGGATGAGCCTCCTCCATAGCTGAAGGGGGGGGGGCGCTTCGCGCGCGTCAGGTGACTCAGCCTCATACTGTTGGGGGGTGGAGCGTCATCGGCGCGGCGGCGCATGCGCAGTAGACGCACGGCGGCCATCTTGGTACTCCTCACACATATAAACAGCCTGACACTCTCAGTTGAGGTCAGGCTGTCAGGGAATCAGCACACGTTTTCTCTCTCTCTCGCCCTCTCACTCCACCTGCTGGATGACTATGGATCCCTGCCAAGGTAGGCTCAGTGCTGAAGATGTTTATAAAAAAAAAAAAAAAAAATCAGGAGTAAGTTAGATGTTTTTTTGCTGACAAATGGTTCAGGGTATGTTATGCTTCCTTCCTTATAGTAAATTTTGGGAAAACAAATAAAGAAATTATAATGATGTGTACTTAGTTATATATATATGTATGTGCATATATGTATGTATATATATATATATATATATAGATATTTAAAAAAAAAAAAAAAAAAAAAATGTTTTTTGTTTTTACCCATAGCTGCCCAGGACATAGCCATGCCGCTCCAAAAAGATCCTCACCATCCCGTTAGGTAAGGGCTGCTACTAATAGGTAAGTGGAGGAAAATAAAGAGCACATCAAGGGGCTGACAGCCTTTATGGTTTCTGTCTCCACAGCCCGCAACGAGAATCATCACGCAGATCCTCCCGTGACAGAGGCTCGGACACTCACAGAGGCTCTAGCCACTCTCATGCGTCAGGCCATAAATCTAGTAGCCGTCAGAGCTCTTCCCGTCACACTTCCTCTAAACCTAGAAAAGATGATTGTTGGGTATGTGGCAGGAAGGCCCTACCTGGGAAGCTAGCCTGTGGTCAATGTCTTTTGGAAGCTACAGTAGAGAGACAAGAGCCGGCAAGTTCTATTAAAGACCTGATCAAAGAATCCATCAGGGAAATGGCCGCATCACAAGCTTTCTCCCCCGCGACTGAGGGGGAGACCGCAGAAGCGCCTTCCACGCAGCCGGAGGGAAACACCTCAGACGAGGATGCAGCCACGGTGGAGGAAGAGTTTGCAGTCTTTAATTTTGACCTAGTGGAACCTTTTGTGATGGCGGTCAAAGATGCCATCCAATGGGAGGAGGAGCCTGAACCCCCTTCCAAGACGAAGAAATATTTCCCTCAGCTGACAAAGAGGGTCTCATACTTTCCCTTGATGGAGGAGATCAAGGCAATTATTTTGGGGGAATGGCAAAAGGTGGATAGGAGGCCTGTGGAATTTAACCGTCTCCAAAAATTATATCCATTGGCCGAATCGGACAGCAGTCTCTTTGAGTCCATCCCACCGGTTGACGCCTCAGTGATGAGGCTAGCAAAGAATACGACCCTCCCTTTAGAAGACGCGGTCTCTTTTAGGGATGTCTTGGATCGAAGAATTGACACAGACCTCAAAAAGATGTATCAAGCAACCGGGGGGGCTTGCAAGCCGGCGGTAGCCCTATCCTCCGTTTCCAGAGCCTCCAGGGTTTGGCTGGATAACATCGAAACAGCCCTTAGGGCGGGCATAGGTATTGAGGAAGTCATCAGAGCATTGGATGAGTTAAAATTGGCCTCGGACTTTATGGCTGAAGCAGCCATAGACGTCCTAAGATGTTCAGCTAGGGCCATGCTATTTTCTATCACGGCCAGGAAGGCACTATGGTTGAAACCTTGGGCAGCTGACCCATCTTCGAAGCAATCATGGTGTCGCATCCCCTACGATGGAAAAGCACTGTTTGGGGAAAGGATGGACACCGCAATTTCCAGAGTCACAGGGGGGAAAAGTGGTTTGATCCCTCAAGACAGAAACAGAAGGAAAAGATTCGCGCCTAGGCCGGCCGGCCAGCAAAGAGGAAGGGACTCAAGGTCCTACCGCCCAGGCAGAGAATACAGAAGGGGATGGAAGGGGTCTCAGGCTTCCTTCCTCCGACTGGGAAAGCCCAAACCCACAACATCTACAGGGGAGGGCCAGAAGTCCTTTTGACTCCCTAACCACCCAGACCGGGCCGGTGGGAGCAAGGCTCAAATCCTTCGCACAGGTTTGGGTGGAAGAGTGCACCGATTCTTGGGTAGTGTCTACCATCCTCCAGGGACATTTTTGGAGATTCAAAAGCCGCCCACCACCTTTTTCTCTACAAAGTACAAGGATCCCGGCCTCCAAAGGGAAAAGGGAAGCTTTGTTCCAGTACATTCAGAGACTGTTGCAACAGGAGGCAGTCCTCCCGGTCCCAGCATCGGAGGCAGGTTCAGGATTCTTTTCTCCCGTCTTTTTAATCCCCAAGAAGACGGGAGGATGGAGACCCGTGCTGGATCTGAAGAAATTAAACAAATATATCCGCTTAGAACATTTCAAGATGGAGTCACTAAATACAGTCATCTTGTCGGTCCAGCCGGGAGATTGGATGGCTTCAATAGATCTCCAGGATGCGTATCTCCATATCCCCATCCACAGCCAATTCCAGCCTTATCTACGGTTCAAGGTCGGAAACCTTCTCCTACAGTTCCGATGTCTCCCCTTTGGGATCTCATCGGCCCCCAGAACCTTTTCCAAGGTCTTGAGTGCCATCCTGATGCCCCTTCGAGAAAGGGGGATACGAGTATTACACTATCTAGACGATATTCTGATCCTCTCACAACACCAGAACACCTTAAAGGAACACATTCAAGTAGTGCACAGCACCTTGGCGCGGTTTGGATGGCTGGTCAACATGGAGAAGAGCCAACTGGTCCCATCGCAGAGGATGACTTACTTAGGGGCCCTATTCAACACCCAAGAGAAGGCAGTCTCCCTGCCACCCGAAAAGGTGCCAATCTTAATCCGGAAGGTGAAGAGGGCAATGGAAGCTCACATCATGTCAGCGTCCGACTGTCTAAGCCTCATAGGCTCTCTCTCAGCATGCATCCCAATGATAAAATGGGCCAAATGGCGTTTGCGGGACTTCCAATTAGGTTTCCTGGCACGATGGGACAAGAAACACCTCAAACAGAAGATAAGACTCTCCGTTGCAATGAGGTCCAGCCTCGAGTGGTGGACAAGGCCTGCCAATTTACTAGTTTCTCGACCCCTAGGTCCTGTCGCCTGGACAATCCTTTCCTCGGACGCCAGTCAGCGCGGTTGGGGAGCCCATGTCCAGAACCAGTTAGTCCAAGGAACATGGGCATTCAATGCGGAGGGGATGATATCCAACATATTAGAGTTGAGAGCAGCCTGGATGGCTCTCCTACATCTAGCCCCTCTCCTCAGGGGCAAGTCCATCTTGCTCCAAATGGACAACAAGGCAGCCGTGGCCTATGTGCGGAACCAAGGGGGCACCCACAGCAGGTCACTTTACAACGAGGTATCTCCAATAATCTCCTGGGCGGAGAAAAATCTATGCGATCTCCGAGCAGCTTACATTCCAGGAATCGAAAATCAATTAGCGGATCACCTGTCAAGATGCTTGATAGACAACAACGAATGGTCACTGGATCGGGATGTTTTCAATGGAATATGCCAATTGTGGGGGACTCCCCAGTTAGATCTGTTCGCATCTCCTCTCAATACGAAGTCCCCGAGGTTCTTCTCGAGGTGGCCATGCCCAACATCGGCAGGGGTAGACGCCTTAATTCAGCCATGGACATTTCAGTTGGGGTATGCTTTTCCCCCAACCCCATTAATTCTGAGGTTCCTTCAGCGGCTGACGGTAGAGAAGGTCACAGTCTTGGCGATCATTCCATATTGGCCAAGGAGGCCTTGGTTCCCGCTTCTAGTCAGCCTAGCACAGGTCGATCCTCTCCCTTTGCCACACAGGAACAACTTGCTGTCCCAGGGGGACATCCTCCACCCACACGCGAAGATTCTGGATTTGAGGGTTTGGAGGTTGAGCGGAGAAGGTTGGACAGCTTAGGGTGTTCGCAGGAAGTAATCCAAACCCTTCTGCAAGCAAGGAAATCGTCCATGAATGCCACCTATTACAGAGTTTGGAGGAAATTTGTAGCCTTAGCGGAATCTAGTCAATTTGATCCTCTGGCACCCGGAGTTCAGAACGTCCTGTCCTTTCTACAGTCAGGTTTGAGCATGGGGCTAGGCCACAGCACCCTGAAGGTCCAGGTATCAGCCATCTTGGCTCTGACAGATACACGATGGGCCCTAAACCCACTAGTAGACCGTTTCCTGAAGGCAGTCCTGAGGCTGCGTCCTCCTAGGAAGACTCTGTACCCCAAATGGGATTTGACAATAGTCCTAGAAGCCTTAGCACGTTCCCCCTTCGCTCCTATGGAGGAATGTTCATTGGAGCATATTACCTGGAAAACAGCCTTTTTAATTGCAATTACATCAGGACGCAGAGTTTCAGAAATCCAAGCCTTCATTCCCAAAGTGCCGTCAGTATTTCATCTTAACCAAGAGTGGGTCCTTCCATCTTTTGAAGAGGACCAAGCCTCTTCAAACCTACACGAGCTGGATGTTGCCAGATCCCTAAAGCATTATCTGAAGTTAACGCACGAATTTCGGAAAGACCAACGGTTATTTATCATCCCCAAGGGAGCAAGGAAAGGTAGAGCAGCCTCTAAAACGACAGTAGCAAGCTGGATTGTCAAGTTGATTCAGATGACCTATCGGGCTAGTGGGCTACCAATTCCCAAAGCGGTGAACGCTCACTCAACACGTGGAATCTCCTCGTCCTGGGCAGCTCTGGCTCGAGTCTCTCCGGAGACAATTTGCAGGGCAGCTAGCTGGTCTTCGTTTAATACGTTCATGACACATTACAGTGTGGATCCGGCAGTTCTTACCTCCCGGGACTTTGGGAGAAGGACACTAGAGCTCTCTACTCTATAGTAACCAGGAATAAAATATTTAAGCAGTACCCTCCCTGTAAGCGAGTTATTGACCATTGGTATGCTGCCATGGAGGCACCAGGAAAATGGAAAATTGAATACCTACCTTTCTGTAATTTTCCTTTCCTGGTGCCTACCCATGGCAGCATACACCCTCCCTACTATCTAAAAGGTTTACTCTGCAAGTCTGAGGTCTAGTTACAAAGAATGCCAGAGTGGGAGTACAGCGTCCTTTTATTAGAGAGTTAAGTGGTCCTGTAGGTCGGTCGGGGGCGGAGCCATGACCATTGGTATGCTGCCATGGGTAGGCACCAGGAAAGGAAAATTACAGAAAGGTAGGTATTCAATTTTCCATTATAGCATTGTGCAAAACAATATACACTGAACAACAGGTATCCAATACCTATATATATCAACAAATATTGTGAATAAACTAAATAGACAATGTAAGTGACTGATTCAGCACATGAAGTGCAAAACAAATAAAAGTCCACAGAAAAAACAGGGAATTTCCAGCATCTTCCAAGTGTAAATATGCGCCGTCGTATCTGTGCGCCGTGCCCACAGAACTAAGATATGCCTAAAAACTGCCTTCAGTCCACCGACGTAACTTGCCTACGCCGGCGTATCGTGGGTGCATAGTTACGCTGGACGCATCTGGCGCTCCCATTGATTTCCTATTTAAATATGGAAATGAGGGAGATACGTCGATTCACGAACGTACTTGCGCCCGGCGCACAATATACGCGGTTTGTGTAAGTCTTACGTCCGGCGTAAAGTTATTCCCCATATAGGAGGTGCAACTCATGCAAAGGTATGGACCAGGGAACGAATGCCGTCAAATTTTATGTAGCTTACGTTGTACGTAAATAGGGCTGGTCGTAGGTTACGTTCACAACATAGGCAGTGATTCAACATATCTTAGGAAGTTGTTTCGACGTGATTGTGAGCATGCACACTCAGATACGTCCACGGAACGGCGCATGCACCGTTCGTTTTAAGTACTTGCCTAGCACTCGGCACATCATTTGCATGTTTTTATACCTTCTCTATGTGGTCTTCAATTGTTTTGTACACTTTTGGTAAATCTTGCATATTATATGTTCTGAGCTATAATGATAAGATGCCCTCCAGAAGATTTACCCACCCCTCTTCATGAGCAGGCCATTTTTTGCGACACAGCACTGCGTTTCTTTACGCTGTACCCAAATAAAATGTATGTCCTTTTTTTCCTTTCCACAAATAGAGATTTCTTTTGGTGGTATTTGATCACCACTGAGGTTTTGCGCTATAACCAAAAAAAAATGTCACTTTTCTAAAAAAAATATATATATATATTTTACTTTCTGCTATGAAACACATCCAATAAAAATATTGAAAAAATCTAATTTCTTCATTAATTTAGGCCAATATGTATTTTGCTACATATTTTTGATTTAAAAAATCCCAATAGAAGTATATTGATTGGTTTGCACAAAAGTTATTGAATTTACAAACTACGGGACACTTTAATTTATTTTTATTTATCTTTTACTAGCAATGGCGATGATCAGCAACTTATAGCGGGACTGCGATATTGCAGCAGATAAATCAGACACTAACTGACACTTTTGACACTTTTTGGGAACCAGTTTCACTAATACAATGACCAGTGCTAAACAAAATGCACAGTCACTGTACTGACACTGGCTAGGAAGGGGTTCACATCAGGGGCAATCAAAGGGTTAAATGTGTTCCTAGCCAGTGCTTGTGTCCTGGGGGCGAAGTGCTTTTACTAAGGCAAGGTAAAGATCTGTGTCCCTGCTTTGCAGGAACACAGGGTCAATGCCTTCCTTACATAACAGCAATCTGCCTTGTTTGCAGATCAGCGTTCTGCCTGTGTACGGAACGATCCGCAGGTGCCAACGGACATTGAGTACACGCCGCTGGGTTCACGCTGTGTGTGATCACAGCAGGAACGATCTCATACTAGGTACGTGATCCGGTGCTACAATGCCACTTTGTTACCATATATCTAAGTTATACGGTCCGCAAGTGTTTAAGGAGAAAGCAGCCAAACAGCCCTTGTACTGGCCCAATGAAGAAATAAAGAAGAAGAAAACAAGCGCTAGTGGATAAAACAATCCAGCACTAACAATAGCATTCCAATAAATACTATATTATATGAAAAAATCTTATGTGAAAAACAGTATACTTAGCAAATAAATATGTTTTTTTTTCATGAAAAAGTTTAGAACGCATCAGTCTGAAAACCACAATATACTACTGTAACTTTCAAAGTTGTGTACCACTTTAAAGAAATATCTGGATATAATATGTGCATTTTGTATAAAATAGAAAAAGTCCAGATTTATCCTAGAAAGAAACAGAATATATATTTTGACAATTAGCATTTGATCGCTAAAAATCAAAAGCAAGCTTATGCTCCAGAGAATTGCTTGATAAATGAACTATCATGTACAACCATCTGCTTTACAGTACCCTAATTTAAATCCCAGTGCCCCCTGGCTAGGTCAGCACTTTCAGATGCTGAGAAGTAACTTTGCACATATTTACTGGGCTTGCAATTCTTTTTTTAAGTGTAAAAATATAAATGATCCATGAAGCTTCATTAGGTCTGCAAAATAATAATAAAAAAAAAGAGAAAGAAGTGAAAAAACAACAACTTTAAATTCTGTTTTGCAGTTTAGCAGACATGTATTTGTACCATAAGTCTAATTAAAAGTATACAGTATATAAGTGAGCACACCTAGCTTGTGACCATATTTTTATGTAGTACTAGACAAAGGTGACTTCAGGTAAACATAAGGGGAGATTTACTTTAACTGGAGAATACAGAATCTAATGGAGATGTGCATGGTAACCAATCAGCTTCTAACTTCAGCTTGTTCAATTAATAATATACAATTTGGAAGCTGATTGCGTTCTATGCAGAGCTGCATCAGATTATGTGTACACCAGTTTTAGTAAGTCAACCCTATAGTGAATTCTCCCCTTAAAGCGGTTGTATAGTCCCAAAACTTTAAAAAAAATTGTCACCTGAAAGGCATAATGAGCTAGTATGCACCGCTAGAACAAGGAGTAAGTAACTCACCTGGTCCATGTTGAGGTAGCTGACATGTTGCTTTGGCGTGTCTTCAGGGTATCGCGGCTCCGGTGCTCTGAGTGGCTGGAGCCGCGATGTCGTCACTCCCTTGCGGGAGACTTCTTTCCGGCAAGGTCCGGCATCTGCCGAGCCTTCAGCAGAGAATCACCTGTGCGCAAGCACCACTGCAGTCAGTGGCTCATTGCAAGGGGAATTTCTCGTAAACCATATGAGTCACATACAATACACTGTAATCTGTAAGAGTACATTACTGTATCAAATAATTCCACTTCCCTTTTGTCCCTAGTTCTTTGTCCAGTGCCCTGCATGCAGTTTTATATTATATATACTGTTCTATCTGCCTGTAAACTTGCGATTGTCAATGACATCCAAAAAGCATCCCTTTACGTCAAAAGTGTTTTTTGACCAGCTAGAAAACAGCAATAGTGAATTGGAATATTAGAATCACTTGAGGAATTAAGCAATAGTGATTAGTGGGGAAATTCGGCATCAGACACTGAAAGTGGTGACAGATACAATTCTGCGACTGAGAAAAGGTCAGTGTTTTTGATTTGATTACATTATTGAATAAAATGTATTATTATTATTTGTTATAATTATATATATACTAATATTATAATTTATAATTTCATGTTTCAAACTTTATCAAACCTGGGATGTTTACTAGACTCTTGTTTGGACAGATTTACGTGTGTTAATTCTACAGGCCTACAATATAAATGGACAAATTTCCGTGCAAAACAATGTACCACTTTGAGATTCAAAAATCTGACATAATCATACCGCCAGGAAGGTTAAAGTGCTGAGTGCCTGTCTTATCAGGGTAATCTCTGCTTTCTCCAAGCAGTCCTTAATAGGAGCATGTGCATAAGGATGGCTGCGGGGAACCTGTGAGACAACATACCGTATTTATCGGGGTATAGCGCGCACCTGCGTATAGCGTGCACCCCTAAAGTGGCCCCCATTCCTGTGTAAAAAAGTTTTTTATACTTACAGTTTTGGTGTCTTGCGCGGCGTCCATTGGCGGCTTCGGGTGTCCTCTTCGTCGGGTCCGGCGTCCTTCTGCGGCGTCCTCCCCGCTCGATCCTCGCTTTCCCGCGCCGATTTCGAATACTGCGCCGGCATATACCGAACACAGTACACTCGGGTATAGTCGGGCAGACTCGGCTCCTCTCGCGCTGACGTCCTGGACGTACAGGACGTCACCACGAGAGGAGCCGAGTCTGCCCGACTATTAACGAGTGTACTGCGCCTGCATATACCGAGCGCAGTACACTCGCGTATAGTCGGGCAGGCTCGGCTCCTTTCGCGCTCACGTCCTGTACGTCCAGGACGTCAGCGCGAGAGGAGCCGAGTCTGCCCGACTATACCCGAGTGTACTGCGCTCGGTATATGCCGCCGCAGTATTCGAAATCGGCGTGGGAAAGCGAGTATCGGCGTATACCGCGCACCCACGATTTTGCCCTGATTTTCAGGGAAAAAGAGTGCGCGGTATACGCCAATAAATACAGTAATCATCCTTTAAACGGGAATTAAAGGTATGGAAATGTTGTAGGGGAATCACAAAAGTGTGAGCAGCTGTGAACACAAATGTTTTACATGGAGTACCCTTGTACGTGTATATGTATTTCAAATTTGTATTCAATTGCTTGCCTAAAGTTCCACTTTTCACAAAGACTACATGTTTCATGTGTTTACTGTAACTCTATACGTTGTATAACATAGGCATTCCATTAGGGTACTTGTCCCCCTCATCACAACCCAGCACCATTTAATTTATAATCTAGAGATCTATGATGAGCTCTGTTTCATCGTTCTGTGTACATTGATCCAGTGCAGGGTTTTACCCCCTGTCTGGGCTGCTCCGGTTTCTGACAATCCACCCTGAACTTCGGTATTATTGGACGTTTGCACCTGTAGGTTTGTGTTCATGCTTTGCCCCCTCTCTCTTCGCTATTGCTCTTCTGTGCTTCACGCTTGTTCTGTGTGTCCTCCCCTAATGTCTCTTCTTGCTAAGTGCCGTAGTATTTCTTTTGGTCCTTATATCCTGTGTGTACCCTTGATCCTTGTATGCTGTGTGTTATTTTGCTGGGACTGTGCTTGCACCGATGTGTGTTAGAGAGCCACAACCTGGAGGCTGCCTTCCAGCACAACATCCACACCTCCAGTGGCTCTGGTGACACCCAACCCCCCCCCCCCATTTGCATGTGGTCACACTGCTGCTGCACCTTCCAGGTTCCATACCCTGGCACACTCGTTTAGTCACCCCTACTGTCCCACTAGACCCAGAGTTTTAAAGTCCCAGGTGATCCAGTCCTCAGATCGTGACACTCTGTGAAATCTGACTGTAAATTACAAAGAACTCTGATTAAAAAACAAATCCAAATTGACATTTACTAATGCTAACCCACCTCCTACAGCCCTTCTCAATAAAACTGAACTAAACCCCGCCACCCCCATTTCTTTTTCTTTTACACGACTGAGGCCTTGTTCAATTATTTAAATTATTTACATCCCTTGCATCCTGAGCAATGAAACTGTCTTGAATGCTGACCGTTGGCTTGAATGAGGAACTCCAGCTTTGGTGTACAGCCCTATTTGGGTCAATGTCAAACTCATCTTCATCAGCAAGGATGTAAACACTGGACTGGGCACCCTCTGCGTATCAGTGGTAAGTAAGGCATATTTTAGTTTAGAAGGGGGTGTATTAGCATTATTTCAGATAAATATGGGTCTGTCCCATGTGGAAAATAGAGTGAACCTTCTGATGTTAGCACTACTGTAGTGTTTGCTAGATAGCAATAGCAGCTCATTGATTGGTTTCACGTACTTCCTGGAATAGCTCTTTATTAAGTCAATAAACAATATGTAAACTGCAGTAGCCCATAATATTTTTAAAGAGTTTTTTCATTGCGCAGTAAATTACAATCAGATTGTAAGATACACTTTACTGTACTTTGCACAGCAACATTGTTCTCTGCACTAGCTTATTAAATATTTCTGTTTTAATATATAATGATAACATGCTAAGGAGGTTCTGCCAATGATTCACTTAATTCGCTCACGCAATACAATCCTCCAGTTTTGAAAATGGAGTTTTATTTTTTGGTTTTGGTTTTTATGTGTAGCCAGGTAATGGACTACAGCAGTATGGAGAAGGAGACACTGCTTATTATTCTTCTCTCCCTCTACTAAGATACTAATGTTATGCTGCACCATTCTCCTTTGGCCAACAGGGGGAGAGCACTGAGATACTTGGGGTATTAGTTTGAGATGGAAGCTGTATAATGGGATGAATAGACTCATTACACTACAGATCTCAATAGGCATTGTGCAGTAGGAAGAGTGGAGAGATGATTTTTATTAAACTGCCTGGGAAAGGTCTTCCTCTTGTAACCAAGGGAGTTAGAGGGACTGCATCTCTGTCTGGATATTTGCCAACAAGAGAAGATCCGAATCTGAAATGGCAGCACCGCCCATATCACAGCACCTGCACCACTGCCACAGGGAGACTGGAACATTCGCTCATCCTCTGCTTTCCACAGCTGATTACCTGAGGCTTTTGGGGAGCAACAGAGGGTTGGCTCCCCTTTTACAGTGAGAGGTATTTGCCCCTCCTGCAATAATTATTCTGAATGCCCCCTGTGTTCCCCTGCTCCCTCTGCTACCACATCATTTTAATTTAGACACTGTGGGCCAGATTCAGGTACAGTGGCGCATATTTTGACCGGCGTAGAGCATCTCATTTACGTTAGACCGGCGCAATGTAGAGGCGCAATCATCGTATCCTTGTAGTATTTGTGCAGAAATTTGCGCCGGTGCAACGTAATTCCCGAGACGTAAGGCGGAGTAATTCAAATTGGGAAGGACCTGGGCGTGTTACATTGAAATGAGCCGTGTCCCCATGCAAATGAAGGGCCGGCCGGATCGCGCATGCGCACATGAAGCAGACCATGGTCAGCACCTCTGTGCGCATGCTCACAACTCGGGAACGGCGCAATCAGTGAAATTGGAAGTAGACCCGGGCAACTTAGTGAGCTACGCAGAGAGCTTAAATAGACAGACACAAACACACTTCCTTTGCAAAAGTACATCCCTTTGTATCCCTTTTCTATACAGCAAGGTGCTTTTGTTCTGTTGTTTATTAGTGTTTGTTTGTTTGTTTGTGACGTGCCTTTGAGATATTTGGGGACTGTTTTGCAGAGTGATTTTTGTCTTTTCTGTGTTTTCTTTGTTGTGTTTTTTTTTTAATTATATTTTTGCTGGGGATTTTAATTTTTTGCTGGTCATTTTTTTTACATTTTTTTTTTGGTTCTGTTTGTGAATGATTTTGAAATGTGGGGGTGACATTCCTGCCGGAAAAGGGGTGTCACCCTCATTTGTGGTGGAGAAGTGATCCCCAGGTCCGTGTGAATGGTGTATGAATGTACAGTGACATAATTGGAGCCATGGCGTTGCTGCTCACAAGTCCTGCATGGTGGGCTTGTGCTAATCCAATTTGATGAGGATGTGATGTGTCTGTGCTAGGTACCACAGTGGTGTGCATGCATGCATTCTCATTGTGCCATGATTAATGTGTGTGTTTAACGTGCAAACATGCCTATTGTGTGCTGGCTCCTGGCTTCTCTTCCCTTCGAAGACGGGGTATCCTCGGTTAGGGGGGTATTGTCTGGTTCAGGGGTCAGGTCATCACTTATGTCAATCTCCAGGCCCTTTCTCACTGCGAAGTTGTGCAGCATGCAACATGCACCGATGATCTGGCATACAAAGTTTGGGGAATACAACAGGGTACCATAGGGGTTCCGGATAGGAGTCATGAGATGCGGTCCCAGTGCATATGCAGAGTCACCCTGAAGGGATAAGACAGGAGGATGTTAGAAGTGCATGTGCCCCTTGTGATGTGTGCATCATGGGGTGGACAGTCATGCCTGCCACCCATGTCACTCACCAACCAGCCAGCTGTCCCCATACATGTTCTGTTCGAAATCTGTGGGGATGGGGCTAGGATTGTACATGTAGCTGTCATGGGTGTCATGGGTGGTGTCATGTGTTGGGCTGGTGATGTCCTCCTGCAGGGTTGTGGTTAATTTCATGATGGCATGAGGGGTGAATCTGAAGATGCGAGACACCTCAGAATCACTCATGCCAAAGATGTCTATGCGTGTGTGATATATCAAGTGAAGAGTGAGGGGCTTGTATCAGAGAAGAATATTCTATGAAATTAGATTATTATATCCATCAAGGTTTTAAAGGGCTATTGAAAGATAGTGAGACCGTGTTTGTAATTTGTATGTATGTTATGTATTGATGTATATATGTATGTATATTTTTTTTGTAATGTTTATAAAAGCAAATAAAACATTTTTGGAAAAAAAAAATCCTCTCCCGTGCCCTCCTCCGTGCCCTCCTCCGTGCCCTCCTCCGTGCCCTCCTCCTTCTTTGCTCATCTAAAGTCAGTAGTATAGCTATGAGCATGGATGCCCCTGGGATGTTGGCATACAGTTTGTTGTCCAGCAAGTGTGACTGCTCAGCTCCTCACTAACAGTGTTGCTTTAGCTGACATGTAGACGGATTGTCTAATTTTACTCCACCTTTTATATGGACTAATTTTAGACAGGCCGTGCAGCTGTTGTGCACAGCGCGTAGCCTGCGCTGCACCAACTTATGTTTGTGGATCCCCGTAACTCCCTCATTTGCATATTTGAATAGCAAATCAATGGTGTGTCTAGCGCAGTTTTGCGTGCACGGATGCGCCGGTCTATCGAAATTACGTCGGTCGAAAAAAATTAGATTTCATGCGTATATCGTTTTGGGGATGCGGCGCATCGATACGCATGCGCAGATTTAGACTTATGCCGCGCATCTCCTGTAACGCCGGCGTAATGGCTCTGTGAATCTGGCCCAGTATATCCAGTTGGTCTAGGACTAGCATCACCAACAACATAAATGTGTTTTTCCAGTATAGTTCCAGCACTCGGAATTAACCTTTACTACTGCAAACTGTTGCACTTGAGGTGGCCTTGCTACTGTTTATGCTGTTCTGATTACCAACCCCGATATGTGACAATATATAAATTTGCCCTTACTACTTGGTTTGGTTCCCTTTTTACTTTGATATAGCACTGTTATTGGGTACTGAGCCTTACTTTTTGTGAATTCCTGTGATGTTCTATGTTTGTACACTCAACATGGTGTGTCAGAGGGGCTGAGGTGTTTGAGAAGACCGAGGCAAATTTCAAAGGACCCATCCTATCCAGCAGCTCCTATGGGGGCTTACATCATGGTAAACAGGTCAAAGGATAGCTTTCTTTACACCTAAACCCAGATTGTTTTAGTGGATTTTTTAGAAAATATAGGGTCACGTAGAAAAATATTTTCAAATTGTGTAACTTAACCTCTTGCCGACCGCCCGCCGTCATATTACGGCGGGACGGTGTCACTGTACCGCGAGAGCACGTAGCTCTACGTCCTCTCTTTAGCGGCCACTAGGGGGCGCATGCATGCCGCATTTTTATAGCATTGATCACTATAAAAATGCCAATGGTCCCAAAAATGTGTCAAAAGTGTCCGATGCGTCCGCCATAATATCGCAGTACCGAAAAAAAAACGCTGATCGCCGCCATTACTAGTAAAAAAAAAATATTAATAAAAATACCATAAAACTACCCCCTTTTTTGTAAACGCTATGGGCCAGATTCAGGTAGATGGGCGCGTCTTTACTTTGGAGTAACGTTTCTCATTTACGTTACTCCGCCGTAACTTTAGGAGCAAGTACTGTTATTCACAAAGCACTTGCTCCTAAAGTTGCGGCGGCATAGCGAAAATGAGCCGGCGGAATTCAAATTGGGCGGGTAGGGGGCGTGTATTATGTTAACTATGCGCAATCCCGCGGCGAACGTACTGCGCATGCGTCGACTGTCAGTGCGCATGCTCCAAATTTTTTTAGGGAACGTCAATGACGTCAATCCCCATTCACGGACGTTTTACGCAAACGACTCGAATTATTTTTTTTGCGACGCGATGACGACGGCCATATTTAACATAGGATACTCCACTAGGGGGCTGCTTTATCTTTACGCCGCGTATCTCTTACGGAAACGTCGGAAAGTCACTGCGTCGCGCCCGAATACGATCGTGAATTTCCGATTCCCGCTGATTAACATATTCTCGGCGTTAATCAGCGGGAACGCCCCGCGCGCCATTTTTAAAATTGAAGTTCCGATACGACGGCGTAATACAATTACGCCGCTCGTATAGGAACTCCAACCCGGCGTTTCTTGTTTTCTGGTTACAGAAAACAAAAACGCCGGCTCAAAGTGACAGTTAGGCTGGAGTGTCACTGATACTCCAGCCTAACTCTACCTGAATCTACTCTACCTGAAGCCCTATAAATTTTGCGCAAACAAATCAATAAACGCTAATTGCGATTTTTCTTTTTTTACGAAAAATATGTAGAAGAATACGTATCGGCCTAAACTGAGGAAAAAAAAAAAATTTATATCTTTTTTGGGGATATTTATTATAGCAAAATGTAAAAAATATTGAATTTTTTTCAAAATTGTCGCTCTATTTTTGTTTATAGCGCAAAAAACAAAAACTGCAGAGATGATCAAATACCACCAAAAGAAAGCTCTATTTGTGGGAAAAAAAGGACGCCAATTTTGTTTGGGAGCCACGTCGCATGACCGCGCAATTGTCAGTTAAAGTGCGCAGTGCCGAATTACAAAAAGTGCTCTGGTCTTTGGACAGCAATATGGTCTGGGGCTAAAGTGGTTAAAGAGTAGATAAAAGTATATATATATTTTTTTTTGGATAGCGCAAGGAAGGTTTTACCTTCTCCTAGGTTTTCACTGCTTTCTGTGTCCCCGATGGGGAGATTACCCCACCTATTTGTACTGGTGACCAGGAAGTAGAGGAAAACAGAAAAATGTGACCATTTTGAGTTCTATTCACTCTAAAGAGCTTTCCTCTCATTTCCTGTTGTGTATCCTGCACAGAATGTGAAAGGATATCAATCCAATTGGGCAATAAATAATTACCTGGTATGGATTTAAACTAAAACTGAAAAGAAATGTTTTGGTTTTAGGTACACTTGGAAAAGAATACTTGCCAGTAATTAACATCTGCAATAGTATGTATAAATTATTGCAAACATTTGGAAAAATATATATAATAAGATAATATATTATAAAAGACACTGCTGAACAAAAATAAACAGATGAAACTGTATTTCCAGCCCGGCATAAATCCATAGAAGGTCACCGCTCACCTGTGCATTATACGGCTCCCAGTACCTCGGCGTAAAAAGAGACACTATGCAACCAAATAATAAATCTGATTTATATCTTCTCAGATTAGACATTTTTCGCATTAGAAAGAGAAGCCTGTGAGGACATATGATTACTGTTTACAAATGTAGCCAAGGTCAGTGCAAACAACTACCAAGGGAACCTCTTTCCAAGGACAGCCCAGATTACATTTTTATATTATTCCTCATGAGCTCATACCGGTGTTCATAAATAATTTTCATTTGCTTTATACGGGTACATTTAACAAAAGACTTCTCAGTCTTTGCCTATTACAGACAATCTAAATGATAGAACAATAGAATGTAGCTCATTAACAAGATTTTATGATTTAATCATGTGTTGTTTATTTTTTGTTACAGTTTATTTCACTAATTTATTTTTAGCAGTTTCACAGATTTCCTAGAATTCGTCAATCATTTTCTATAAATGTAATGTTCCTTATATAAACAAAGTCTGTTATAACAGAACCATGGGGGGCAGCCATTGCTGATTTTTCCATATAAAATGCTTGTTGCAGTTGAGGACAAAATTGTTAACTCCTCTTATTACTGATGCCCGGATCCTATAAACAAAATTAAAAAAATCTTCCTAACGTCTGCTTGTACTGTGATCGCCAGGGCATGGAGAAAAGCACAACCTCCATCCTTTGTGGAATGGGCCCGGAAGATAGAGTCTATTTGCCATCTAGTAAATTTGATCTCCTGGAAAACAGATAAAAGTGACAATTACACTTTGACCTTGTTGGTCTGGAATCACTTCTGACATTCCTCTAAATTCACCTCCTACCTCTGGTCTCCCTGTCATACTACTTGCTATCTTTTCATGAATACCAGGTTTTATTTTGCCTCATAGTGCTTTTGTCATACCCCCTAATTTGTTACCCCTCTTCCCCACCTTTTCCCCCCTTCTACCCCTTTTTATACATTTGAGGAAGGTTTCCTTATTGCTCTCATTGTTGAAATCCCTATTCAGGTAAAGGTCTTTTGATGTTTCCTATGTTATTGGTACTGAGATTTCACTCTTTGCAAATGTTGGACGATTGTCTTCCTCCCGCCCTCTTACTAGGGTGGTTATGCTATTTGTTATTCACCTAACAGGGAATTACTATGTTGAATTTTGATTTGCCTTATGTACCCGCATGTATAGCCTACTGTTACTGAAACTATGTATTGTACTGATTATGGATCTACAGTAAGCCTGAACCCTTTGATCCTTCTGTTATCCCCCTTTTTTTTTTGTGTAATTGCTCTAACAAAAAAAATCTAATAAACAAAGATTAAACATAAAATGCTGGTTGCTCAGCTGTCATGCCTCGTGCCTATGCTAGTGGGCGGTAAGAGTAATTAATATTATGAGTGCCTTATGCGACTGGACAGTAGTCTTGTTATTTGTTTTTGTTTTTTGGTAAGGGGGTTTAATATCATGGGGGCATTTTATATAGCAGAAGCTTGTGTTTTGGTGTGAATTTGGCTCTAAAGCTGATCCTGAGGTCCAAAGAGGCAACGGTGGGGAAGTGGTTGAAAGCCAAGGTTCAAGATGAGTATTTTTTCTTTTCTATTCTAAAGGTTTACTTTGTTATTGTTTTTTAGCCTTTTAGCCTGGGTAATTTTATTGAACGGTGGGGGCCACCTGAGAAGCAGACCTTGAATTTGTTTGTAAAGTTTGCCATAGGTGGGTTGTAAAGCCTGCACCTGTAATAAAAAATAATGACCATTATGGCTCATCTGAATAGAGTTACAGTAGCTGAAAATTTAAATTTTACTATGACATACATTATATGATATACAGTACATGTGTTTTAAGAGGTTTGACAGGTTTCAATCTATCCAAAAAATGCTTTAAAGATTCGATATTATACTCATTTAAAAGCTTTGATCTTCCCACCTTTTACAACAAATACTATTCCCCTGTAAATACACTTCCCCAACCCTTCCTTGAAGTCATGGGATGTCTTCATAGCCCTCCACAAAAATATGTGTGTACCACTCTTGACACCCAAGGTGGTGTTTTTTGGGCTAATGGCTATCTATTGCCTCTGTACCTTGGACTCAGGGAGAGTTATCGTGGGAGGTGATCTGAATCTGGTCCTGGATCCCACCTTGGATTGCCCCACTGGTGCGTCCCCTGTCCCTTGCTCCACTTTAAATAGAATGAAAAGGGCCCTTCATGTTACTAAGTTGTGTGACGTATGGTGCCTCCTAAACCCCCAGGGCAAAGACTTTAGTTTTTACCCTTAGTCCCATACAAGTCATCTACATTTCTATTGCTGTCCCTGACAGGCCCAAGACTTCCCCTAATTTTAATCTCCCACTAAACATACCTAAAACAAGAATCCACCAGAGATATTGCCTCCCTGTACATCCTTATCTCCTCATTAGAGTTAGACCATAAACGCTCAGGATCCAAGGACACTTTGCTATGGCTTTCCAAAGCTTGGATCCAACTACGACAACTCATAGATTGTCGCTTTCTGATAATGAGAGATCATTTGTTTTGCATTCCTACATGCTGGAGGATAAGGGCAGCTCCCTGCTTACCCATAAGCTGCACTACAGAACCTTATTGCAGAACCTCCAGTCCTACGCCCTCCACCACTCTCACACATAACCTAAGTGAAATCTCTACCACATTCAGTAATTACCTGAGTGAAATTTCTACCACATTTCGTAATTACCTGAGTGAAATCTCTACCACATTTCATAATTACCTGAGTGAAATTTCTACCACATTTCGTAATTACCTGAGTGAAATCTCTACCACATTTCGTAATTACCTGAGTGAAATCTCTACCACATTCCGTAATTACCACACACTACTCAACACTACACAACATTAAAATGAAATAGGTTGACCTCCTGTATGACCAACTCCTAGCACTCCTAGCACGTGTCAAATCAACGCAACAGCTCTCCCTACCCTACTAGTTGAAACAATCTGCAAATTGGAGGCTCCATTCTCCAATGATGAGCTCCTTACTGTAATACCCTCATTACCAATGAACAAAAGCCCAGGTCCTGATGGCTTCTCAAAAGCCAGGTTCTACACAATATTATAGGATCAACTTTCACCTGTCATTCTAAAATCATTCAATGCTATCTTATGGCAGTGTCCACTTCCACCACATATGTTGGAGGCTCAAATCACCTTCATCTCTAAACCAGGAAAAGGCCCGACAAATTGCAGAAGTTACATTTTTCTCCTTAATATCAGCACCAAAATGTTTGTAAAACGAATAGCCAATCGCCTACAAGCACACCATCATTTTTTGATCCAAGGAGATCAATTAGAATTTGTAAGAGTGAGGGAGGCTAGTGATAACTCCCCAGTGCCGAACAGGGCTGGCACTCTAAATACATGCCGCTATATCTTTGGACTGTAGATTCAGAGAATGTGTTTGACTGGGTGAGTTGGTCATTTTAGAGGCCTCTTTGCATCAATCTGGCCTCTGAGACACCCTCCTACATCAAAATATTGCCCTTTAAAACAACCTCTCGGCCATCATTTGCTCAAATGTTATCCTCTCAAACCCTTTTATTATCCACAATAGCACCCATCAGGGGTGTCCCCTTTCTCACTTTCTCTAGGTCCTCATGATGGAACTTTTTGAAGTGACCCTACAAGCCAATGATGCCATTAAGGGGGTACATTTCTGCACCGACACCCACAAACTCGTTATGTTTACCAGTGATCCCCTTTCTTTTCTTTACCTACCTATCCTAAGTAACTTTAAGATCGATGCCTCCAAATCTGAAATAATGAATGTGTCTCTCCCTGACTAGGGGCCAAATCCAGTAAGAATTTCCTTTTAAAGTAAGAAACAATCTTTTTATATATCTTCAAATGTGCATCCCAGCAGACCAAAGCCAAAAAAAAATTTTTTTGCCAATATCATTACTAATGCCCTCAACCACCCCCGCAAACACTTTAATTTAGTCACCCAGACCATGAATCCAATCTGTCTTGAATCCCCCAATTCTGATACCCAATAATTTTGCAATGAATTATCGGATTATTTCATTAACAAAATTGAGGGAAAAATGTGAAAAACTAAAGCTCACAACTCCAATCGTGTTCTGCGATCCACCAACCAAAATCTGCTCCAGATACCCAAAGCCAGATACAAGTCCAAGGGAGAAAGAAGATTTGCAGTCCAAGGCCCAGGCTATGGAACGCTTTACCAACCAGCATTCGGTTGGAGGAGAACCACTTGGCCTTTAGAAGAAAGATCAAAACTCATCTCTTTTGATGACAAAGGAGAAAGGAACAACGAGCGCCCAGAGGCGATTTAGTTCGCATGTGCTGCGCTATATAAGTTTTTCACTCACTCACCTCTTGGCTCTTGCTCCCCTGAATTACCCAAGAATGGTGACAGAAGTGTCCAAAGATCTGGGTTGCATCTTGTGGTTTGGTTGTGATAATATACTCAAAATGCACACCCTTCCCTACTTCCTCTACACATTTAAAGCAATCCCAATAGTTCCACCTAAAAATTTATTTTCTCATCAGGTCCTGGAATTCATCTGGGGTTCTGCCTGTGTCTGAAAATGGCAGTCCTCACTAAACTTAAGCCTGTTGGAGGTTTGGGCCTTCCAGACTTCGAACTCTACCACACAGCAATCATAATGACTTATAAAAACAAGGTACAGCGCTGTGCATATAATAATATATCAGCATGCATGTGAAATTATTGAATACATGTGAAAAAATAGAAAATATTCCAAAAAATTGATTTAGAAAATAGGAAAAAATAATATCTTAAATAATGTGTATATTAATATACACTAGTTCATAGGCGATGATCTGTGACCAAAAGTGAACGAAATTCCACCACCAAAAAGGACACCAACTCATGTGTTGTAGTCTCCTTACCACAAATATATGACCACCATAACAATGATCATAACAGGTGCAGGGATATTAAAGTCTTCCCGGACAGACTAACTCCAGATGGATGTGCTGTAAAAACCATTCCACAGTGACCTCCTTCCAATGGGTGTATGACCGGATCAGAATCACAAATATATGACCACTATAACAATGATCATAACAGGCGCAGGGATATTAAAGTCTTCCCGGGCAGACTAACTCCAGATGGATGTGCTGTAAAAACCATTCCACAGTGACCTCCTTCCAATGGGTGTATGACCGGATCAGAATCACAAATATATGACCACTATAACAATGATCATAACAGGCGCAGGGATATTAAAGTCTTCCCGGGCAGACTAACTCCAGATGGATTTGCTGTAAAAACCATTCCACAGTGACCTCCTTCCAATGGGTGTATGACCGGATCAGAATCTCATAAGATAAGAAATAAGGGAAGGCCCCATAGTGTGATACCGTAATGAATGCAGGTTTATTAGAATACAAAATTGCACTTACAATTTAAAAGGGCAAAAAGCGTGGTAATTATAAAGGAAGCGGCGTCTCCTCTGAGCCGTCTCCCATCTGCTGTGCTCCGTGTAGCGTGTCTCCGCCAGTGTTGCAGTGTTTGCATGGGTAATGCGTGATAACGTTTTCCAGCTAAGCCACACCTACGCTGCAGCCTATCCCCGACGACGTCTTCTTATGACAAAACGCATAGGTGTGGCTTAGCTGGAAACGTCATCACGCATTACCCATGCAAACACTGCAACACTACAACACATTTCCCAGTACCTTAATAATCTATTGGAGCCCTTATCTAGAATTTGCACTTGAAAACAATCATCACAATTGATTTTCGGCTCAGTACACTTGCTTAGCCTTAGCTTTTTTTACACTGTTTTTTGCTTGTTATAATATTCTGGATAAATGTATGGTACACTTGAGGTTACCGTAATTACATACACTAACAAAAATATGCTCCTTGAGAATTATTCAATAAAAATATATTTGAAATGGGGCTTGACATGTTCAAATGCATTACACTGAAAAAAAAAATGAATGCTGGGTCCCACCATTAGAACTAAGAATAAAAAACATGTCCGGCTCAACTGGCCCAATAGCATAAAAATAGAAATAGCCCACTGCATGTAATTTTTCTGCAGAAGTAATAAGCAGTTTAACACAGCAGCATGTTCTCTCATCATCTCATCACCTTTTCTGCTTCTTTACAGGTATGCAACACTCTATCAAGCACTCTCTAAAGCAATTCAAAACTGTCTCTCTGCTTTGCAAAACTTTGCTAGAATTGTAGTTTGCAACACGCTTTCAAGCATCCTCCAAAGAAATTCAAAACTGTCTCTCTGCTTTGCAAAACTTGAATTGGGATATGCGTCTACCACAGATTCACAGCTCAGGTGGGAGAATCTTTCCACAGAACAACTATTAGTCGTGCACTCCACAAATATGGCCTTTATGGAAGACTGGCAAGAAGAAAGCCATTGTTGAAAAAAAACAATAAGAAGTCCCATTTGCAGTTTGTGAGAAGCCATGTTAGGGACATCACAAACACATGGAAGAAGGTGATCTGGTCAGATCAGATGACACCAAAATTGAACTTTTTGGCCTAAAAGCTAGACACAAGTGGCCAGATTCAGGTAGGAGAGCGTAACTCTATGCGGGCGTAGCGTATCCTATTTACGCTACGCCTCCGCAACTTTGACAGGCAAGTGCAGTATTCATAAAGCACTTGCTCCGTAAGTTGTGGTGGCGTTTCGTAAATTGGCCGGGGTAAGCCTGCCTGATTCAAATGTGGAAGAGGTGGGCGTGTTTTTGCTAATTACTCGTGACCCCACGTAAATGATGCTTTTTACGAATGGCGCAATGTATCCCAGTGTGCATGCTCTAAATTACGCCGCAAATACTCAATGCTTTCGACGTGAACGTACCTTATTTCCAGCCCCATTCACGGACGACTTGCGCAAACAATGTAAAACGTAAAAAATTTGATGCTGTTCCGACGTCCATACTTAACATTGGCTGCACCATCTTTTTGTTGCTTTATCTTTACGCCGGAAAAAGCCTTACGCAAACAACGTAAAAAAATGCGCCGAGCGCACGTACGTTTCTGAATCGGCATATCTAGCTCATTACCATATTTGACACGTAAATCGACAGAAGCGCCACCTAGCAGCCAGCATAAATATGCAACTTTGATACGACGGCGTAAGAGACTTACGCCGCTCGTATCTAAGCAAAATTCCGGCATATCTTGCTTTCTGAATACAGAAAAAAGATACGCAGGCGCATCCTAGAATTTACGCGGCGTATCAACAGATACGCCTATGTAAATTCTTTCTGCATCTGGCTGTATGTGTGGAGGAAAAATAACACTGCACATCAGCCTGAACACACCATCCCTGTTGTGAAACATGGTGGTGGCAGCATCATGTTGTGGGGATGTTTTTCTTCAACAAGGAAGCTAGACAGAGTTAATGGGAAGATGGATGGAGCTAAATATAGGCCAATATCTAAGAAGAAAACCTGTTAGAGTCTACAAAAGACTTGAGACTGGGATAGAGGTTCACCTTCCAGCAGGACAACAAACCTAAACATACAACCAGAGCTACAATGGAATGGTTTAGATCAAAGAATATTCATGTGTTAGAATGGCCCAAAATCCAATTGAAAATCTGCGGCAAGACTTGAAAATTGCTGTTCACAGACGCTCTCCATCCAATCTGACAGAGCTTGAGTTATTTTGCAAAAAAGAATGGGCAAACATGTCTCTCTCTAGATGTGCAAAGCAGGTAAAGACATCCCCAAACAGACTTGCAGCTGTATATGCAGCAAAAGGTGGTTCTACAAAGTATTAACTGTAAAAAATTTAGAAAACCATTTATCATTTTCCTTCTACTTCACAATGTTATGCCACTTTGTGTAGGGCTATCACCTAAAATCCCAACAAAATACATTTACGTTTTTGGTTGTAACATGACATAGTGTGGAAAAATTTCAAGGGGTATGAATACTTTTTCAAATCACTGTAGTGTGTCTATTTTGGACAAAAATGCTTTAACTGCCAACTAGCAAATGTTTTCATATTTGTATACTGACTGCCACACAGTAAGAGCCAAGTGCGCAAACGAAGAAAGAAGCTTAAGACTCTGGACTTGGAAAAAGACCAGAAGAAGATTGCGGTGGAGGTGATAGATCGATAAAGGGAATTGTTGCATTACTGGAGGAGGGCATTTTAGGTGGTAAGTGTGCATAATATGCCAATTTGATATGCTTATTGCTTAATTGCACCTTAGGTAAGAGCCCAGGGGGCCGCGGAGAGTAAAGTTCCACCTTAATATATCTGCTCCAAATGCAATTACAAACAAAAGTTTTAACATTTACAGCTATTTAGGGAAATAATAATATGCAAATTCTAATATCCCATAATAACCAATCAGATTTTATTTATTTTCAATCAGATCAGTAAAAGGTGATTTTTTCATAGTTTACTTTGGGTTACTGCCTTTTGCTTTTTGCTTTGCTAAATATGCTTTAGAGATTTACATATTGCATATTTATTTTTGTTTAGCCTGCTGTAAAATTCTCAACTACATTTACTTTTGTAATGTATGGCATAAACAACACAACATTTCTAATAAAGTATTCAAAGTACAGGCCTTTGTTTCATAGTGTTTAGATATTGTAATATTGTTAGCACAAGTCATTCAGTAAAAACACAATCTGTTTTATTACTCCCATGTTTCCCTGTGACCTTAACATGCTAATGAATTATGCATTTATTTCTCACAACAAACAATTTCTTAACCGACCTGGAACCTTTTCCGCTTATGTACATTAGGACCAGTGACATTAAACATAGGGAAAATGCAAAGTAAGAAAATAATGGAGACAAGACATTAAACACAAGAGACCTTGAGCTTCAGAGTACACAATTTTCTCTTCTCTTTGGGATGTTCGAATAACAAAAGGCTGTGTATTCATGTGCTTTTTACTTCAAACATGCAGTACACGATCTCAGAGGAGACCATGGGAGATGAAACTAGCCATTGCCTAATACATTTCCATATAATTTCATAAAACTTTTTCTTTGCACTCAAAGAAAGGTAAAAAAAAAAAAGATTTGGGAACAAAATAAAACCTTTATCTCAAAGCAGACTTGCAACAATCATCTGACCTGGGGAATTACTTAGCAAACATTTTTAAGGAGACACGTTCCACAAGAAACTTTAGCTTTTTGAGTGATCTCTTTGAGAGCAAAGTCAATCCTAGGTCACTCTTCCAATGTATTTTCTTTTGTAGTAAATCCTAGTTTCAAGAACATTCTTGCTAAGGTTCACTTGTGTTTAACCTATCATATAATATCCAAGTTTACTGTGTTAGAAGAAGCAGAACACTATTAAGGTTTTCCCACAAGACTGTGATTGCGTTTGACCCAGTAACCTGTATTAAATTAACATTTATTCTACAGCTACACAGCTGGACTTGAGCGAGCTTTGGTTTATTGCAAGACCAAGGTGAGCCATGTTTAGGCAGAGTAGAAAACACAAGCCTATGTGTTTTTCAACTGTGTTTTTATATAATTTAATATGTGATAGAATGTAGTAAGCAAGGTACATAAAAAAGTCACATGAGTGACCTGTATGGATATTAATACAAAATATTCTCTCTACCCACTCAATAGGTCATAATAATGCAAAGCTAAGGTAAACATTCCTCCACTTAGGTCCAGAATGGTTCATTGGTACGATAGAAGAAGAAAAAAATATTTTCTGTAGAATAAAGTGAAAATATAAGAAAACATCATAAATATATGGTGGAAATTATATGGCCCATACAAACATCCTCTATAACTCTTGTGGCAACATTCTTTGTTTATACAGTTCAACTATTTTCTCTACTGAAAAGGTGGTAATAGCAAAACCATTTGATGAGTGACTATAGTAAAAAAAATGATTGTTTAAATGGACCCTGTAATCAATTTAAAAAAATTAAATTTTCTGTCCATGTTGTGCCCATCCAGCCTCCCTTTTGCAAGAACCAAACATCATATAAAGAAGTTGTATGTCTACCAATTTTATGCATGACAGCTTGTCTCTGTCACTAGTTTCTCATGAACCAGCAGATGCTTGCCCCTGACGTCATGGCACTTTGTAAACAAAGGGGTAGTGATAATAGTGACATCACTGCACAAATGTGGTTCCTTCCTTTATAAAGCTGACAGCTCAGGGAACTGTCATTTGGCGACTGTTACCTTTGGGATCAGTTGTATATGCCAGGTCATCATTTTTTATTTGTTCTGCGAGTCAGTAAAGTTGGGAGAACAGTTGGGTCTGACCAAAAGTTTGGCCCGACCATCGCCTGTTCGCCTGTTCACTCGAATTTGTGAGGCGCTACACGGGATGGTCGCCTGCCGAGCACCCCACAATGCACTGCATATTGCACAGTGCATTCTAGGACCCAATTGAATGAAGCAATGCAAATGACCACTGGTCCGCTGGACCGCTGGTACAGGACTGTTTGACCAGCACGTATAATTAAAATTTTTTACAGCAAGGACAATTCTTGCTTTCATCGAGAGCAGCTCTAAAGGGTTTCGGTGTGAAGGCAGCTTGCACACTGTGGTGAAAAATGTTGTTAGTTCCATCCAAAGTCTGCCAAAAAGACACCAGAATGTATCCAAAAAATCTCTAATCTTGTTCCTCGTGCACTAAAATGTGGCTTCATCATACAGACTGGCCTTTGTTTACAAAATGAAGAAAGCTTGCAGGGAAAATCAATTTACGTATTATTGTTTTTCTTTTATAAATGTCAGTTTTGCGGCAGCAGGTTCTAAACAAAAATGTCATTGTTACATGGGTAGGGCAGTACAGGGTCTCTATACCTTTTTATGCCTTTCATAAAAACCTTTAAAATGGAGAATTTTGATTTTTCAAGTTCGGGACTTTAATAGAGTTTGCGGTTTGTGTCCGAACGTTTGCGATGTTCGAGAGTTCTGGAGCAAACCAAACCAGAGGGGTGTTTGGCCCAAATCTATGAGTCAGCAGGCAGTGGGCATCTTTATTTATGATGCATTTACAATGAGGGATTTTTTAAAAATGTTTGGGTTTCTTTATTTCTAGGTCTTTTTTTTTTTACTATGTACTGCATACTTATTCACGTAGGGGAGCGTTATCTGGAGATTTCCTTATTATTAAAAGGGGCTTAAGGATTCTGATAAGCCCCCAACCCACAGAACCCCACAACCACCAACCAGGGTTGTTTGGAAGAGGCCCTTTTGTTTTTTTTTTAACATGCCTCCTGGCAAGGTACCTCCACATGTTGAGAGCATGTGGCCTGGTATGGCTTATGCTCTTCCTAGCCAGCCCAACTGCATGCATAAATTCATGATATAGGTTTTTGGAGAATCTTCTTAAAATCCATATCATATCTCAACTTTTTTCATAATCTATCATCATTTTTTCATAGTTCATAAAAGGGGATTCTCCTACATGTCAGGGTCCAGGTATAATCCTGGACTCTGAACCCTCCTTTAAGCCCCACGTTCAATCACTGTCCAAATCTTGCCATCTCCACCTCTGCAACATCTCCAAAATATGCCTCTTTCTAACCAATGACACAACAAAGCTCTTAATTCACTCTCGCCTTGACTACTGCAATATTGGCTTACCTTTACATAATCTATCCCCCCTTCAATCCATCATGAATGCTGCTGCCAGACTCATCCACCTTAAAAATCTCTCTGTGTCTGCTTCTTTTCTCTGTCAATCCCTCCACTGGCTTCCGTTCAACCAATTAATTAAATTCAAAATACTAACAACTACTTACAAAGCCATCCACAACTCTGCCCCCAGCTACATCACTGACCCAGAGGGCCCTGCTCATTAGAGCTTACAATCTAGAAGGGAGGACTTTTCCAGAGCCCTCTACAATCCTATGGAACTCCTTACCCCAATCCGTCTGATTATCTTCTACTCTATAAGCTTTGAGACGATCCCTGAAAACCCTCCACTTCAGAGAAGCCTATCCTACCCACACCTAACAACCTTAGTTTATTTTCTGCATCTGATCATCCCTCACAGCTGTTACCTTTTGTTCCACTTGACCCTCCCTTCTAGATTGTAAGCTATAATGAGTAGGGCCCTCTGATCCCTCCTGTATTGAATTGTATTGTAACTGTACTGTTTGCCCCCATGTTGTAAAGCGCTGCCCAAATTGTTGGCGCTGTATAAATCCTAATTGCTGAAAGATGTGCTATACCAAAAGTGACATTTACAAAGAAAAAAATATATACACAGTTTAAATTGCCAAATGATATTATTTTTCCAACTTATTTTTTATTTTATTTTACAAAAAAAAAACAGCACACAGACCATTCCCCTTTTTTAAAGAAGCTGGAAATTAAATGCCATTTGCCAGCAATTTTATATACCAGTACTTACTGTATTTTCTTTGTAGTTGTCAGTGCTGCTGCAACACTTTCTGTTCATCATAATAAGGTGTCCCTTCACAGGCAGAATTAGGGCACCACCAAGAATTTTATTTAAAGGAATTAGGCATTCGTAAAGTGTCACTTTAAGTATTTAAAAAAATACTCCTCCTGGCTGAATGGATGTTTAACCAATAATGCTATTTTTTGACAACCCCTTGCCTATTAGCCCAGAAAATTTACATTTTTAATTGGACAGATTTGGCTTGCATGTATTTCAGTGTTGTTCAGGTTCAACATCCAAACTTCTTTGAAGTTCGCTAAACAAATTTCAAATCAAACACAAGGCAGTTCTGTGCATCCCTAGTAATAATTCTCTGTTTTCTGCACCAAATACTACACCAACACACCTGTACATGTTTCAAGAGGCAGAGCTCTGTAGAAGGAAAGAGTGGGTTACACAAGTACAATAATAGTAGCACAAATACAGTTTAATATGTGATACCAATTACAAAAAGGGCACTGTTTATTCCCTGCAGCCACCTGTGAAATGGCCCAGCCAGAATGCACTAAATCAGTTTGGAGGAATGATGATACTACAATACTATCAAAGGTAGTATAAGAGTCACGCAACAACAAAAACATCAATCTAACTACTATGTACAGGCTTTATATAACTTCTAGCCTGAAACACTATTTCAGTTCTGCTGTGCTAGGGCCCTTGTGTTGGGGAACTCAATTAAGTAAAAAAGATGGTTGCTAAAGGATTCTTACTACTAATGATTGTGGTTCTTGTCCCAAGTGGTCCCTCAGTGGCCAGCAAAAGGATCCTTCCTCTCAAGCCAGCTTTTGCAGCAGCTGGGCTGAATTTAAAGGGTCCAACCTATAGCTACATAATATATGTTTAATCACAGTAAGGAATTGTTAAAACCCCCGTTAGATTGTTTTTTGAGTGCATTAGCAGAGCTTTCCCTTTACTTACTGTACGTTAGACAGTACAGGAAGTAAAAGGAATTATCTCCAACATGAAGGAAATGCTCTATTAGACAGTTGTCACTGGAACAAACTTCCCTATTGCCAAATGCCCCATGTACTGCAGGGTGGCGGCTCCTACAGGCGACATTACGCACAGGTAAATTATGACCTCTTTCTGGTCTGGGGCGTGCGCGTGCATCATGGGCAAACAGTGATTGGATACAGCAGAAGCCAATCAGCAGGTTCGGCAAGCATGATGTTAGTCGGGACCCGCCGATCATTCCTGACATATGCAGAACGGCAGTCTGCCTATGCATAAGCTTGTTAGGATTATTTTACCAAAAATATGTATCAGAATACATATTGGTCTAAACTGATGAAGAAATTACATTAGGTGTGTTAGCAGAAAGTAAAAAATATTTTTTTTTTTCAAAATTGTTGGTCTTTTTTTGTTTATAGCGCAAGAAAAAAAAAAAAGAAACACAGAGGTGATAAAATACCACCAAAAGAAGGCTCTATTTGTGGGGGGGGGGGGGGACATCAATAAAGAGGAAGTTCCATTCCACAACTTAAAAAATGACAAGAATAATTAGAGCATTTTCTAAATTTTTAATGCCCATTTTTCACGGCCGCTGGGTGGAGTTCCCGTCGTTTTCCGCGTCGGGGTATGCAAATACGATCCACGAAGTTACGAAAGTCAATCGCAATCTCTTACGGCATCTTTAGTCATCTTTTTGCCTCGTAAAGTTATACCAGCTTTTTGCTGGTCTAATATTAGACAACCCATGTTAAGTATGGCCGTCGTTCCCGCGTCGAATAGCAACGTTTTCCAACGTCTTTTTTTATTTCTGACGTAAAACGTCTGGGAATAGGAATGTCCGTAAATGACGCTACTCAAACAACGAATGACGTATCGACGTTATTTTGCGCAATGCACGGCGGGAAATTTCTGAACGGAGCATGCGCAGTTCAATCGCCACGGGGACGCACCTAATTTAAATGCTTCACGCCCCCTAATCGCGTATTTCGATTACGCGGCGAGAAATACACTACGCCGCCGTACCGTAAGGGACAAAATCTACCAGAATTTGTCGTACAACCTGGTAAAATACGGCAGCGTAGTGTATCTCTGATACTCTGCGCCAATGTAATTGTATCTGAATCTGGCCCAATGACTGTGAAATTACAGAGCTCAATTCATTTAAGAATCCGTGGGTGGATACCATCTGGTCCAGGTTCTTTATCCAACTTTATTCTGTCTAAATATTTCTGGACCATATCACTTTTGAGTCATTATGGTTAATTTGGGGCTACCACCCGCCATTATGGACATGAGCTCCCCCTTCTCTGACAATGTTTCAGAGAAGGACTCGAAAAAGACCTTGCACATATACCAATGCCCAGTATGGCACAACGGTGCATTGGTGCACGCAAACTGCGCTAATTGCCAGCGCCCACTGGCCTATATAAGGACAGCAATTCTCTGCATCAATTGCTGGATTGTCGTCATTGCAGCCATTGTATCCTGTGCCTTGTTCTTCTGCTTGATTATCTGATAGTGACCCAGCTTATCCCTGACTTATTCTGACTTCTCTCCTGGCCTTGACTCGACTTGCTTCATGGAGCTGCTCCTGCCTCTGTTCCTGATTATATCCTGTATTTGACCTCGGCTCTGGATTCTGACTTCACTTCCTGCGCTACTGTAAGGTCGAGTTCTTCCAAAGAATCATCTGCTGTGTCTACCTTCGCTGCTTTCAGGTGTCCTCTCATCTGGAACCATTAGGCAGCTTTATCATTGGCAACCAATGCTTCTTTGGGCATAGCACCCTCTATCACCACCTTCAGGGGTACTTTGCCCTCTCACCATCTCAGCCTTCAGTCAGGTACGTGACACAATAATGTCTGTTTCCCCAGGTATTATCCTTGTAAATTGCTTTCAAAGAGCTACTATGAGTTACAATTGTAACTCTCTCCCTTCCTTTGCAGTGCAATTCTGCATATGCTGCTAGATAGATAGGTAGATAGATAGATAGATAGGTAGATAGATAGATAGATAGATAGATAGATAGATAGATAGATAGATAGATAGATAGATAGATAGATAGATAGATAGATAGATAGATAGATAGATAGATAAATTTGCAAAGTGAATATGCTGGGCCAGATCCACAAAGGAATTACGCCGGTGTATCTATAGATACACCGGCGTAATTCGAATTTCCCGTCGGCGTGTCATTGTTTTCTATCCAGAAAACAAGTTACGCCGGACTTACGCTAAGATACGACTTGCGTAAGTTTCTTACACCGTCGTATCTTAGATGCATATTTACGCTGGATGCTAGGGGTGCGTCCGCGTTAAATATGCAAATGAGGTAGATACGGCGATCCACGAACGTACGTACGCCCGGTGCAGTGTGTTTACGTCATTTGCGTAAGCGTCTGTACGGCGTAAAGATAAAGCTGCTATAGTGAGGCGCAGCCAATGTTAAGTATGGACGTCGGGACCGCGTCATATTGGACGTCGTTTACGTCGTTTGCGTAACTCGTTCGTGAATAGGGAATTGCGTATATTACGTACACATCGTTTTCATTGACTATTTGCGATGTGATGTCACGCATGCGCACTAGGGTACTAGGGCACTAGGGTACGTCCACGGCCGGCGCATGCGCAGTGTAAAAAAAGAGTAGTTTGCGTCGGGTCATTCATAATTATACTAAACCACGCCCCCCACTAGTAAATTTGAATTACACCCGCGTACGCCGGCCCATTTATGCTACGCCGCCGTAAGCTACAGTGGCAATTCATTGAGGATCCGTTATACGCCCTCCTATTTACAATATTTGGGTAATTTCCCTTTAACAGCTTAATATGTTTGAAAAGACTACAGCTATATATCAGACTTGTGAACGCTCTTACATTTTCTCCTCGCTTTGGCAGAGGCTGGTTCATGTACATTTAACTCTATTAGAGTAAAATCTTGACCAGCAAAACTTTCAAGTGCAATGGAGATTCCATACAATAACATTAATACAGGAGTTTTTCAAGCACTGCTGAAGAACAAATTTATGATCACACGGATAGTAATATTATAAATTTTCACTCCTGCTGTAAAACGTTATGAAATCTTGTGCTAACTGTGCAGTACGAGCTTACTCTTCTCATTGAAACCGGCATTAAACTCCCCAGACTCAGCTGCAAAGTTACAACTAATGCTTTTCCATTTAGGGATCTGGTCAATTAAAGGTTGCTGAAACATTCTTGCTTACACTATAATCAATAGATGCAATTTTGCAGCTGCCAATCCTACATTAACACTAAGCAATATAGTTGCTTGCACAAATGAGTAGTGCATTGTGGGTATCATAGAAAGGGCAGGTGAAACCTTGAGGCTAGCAATGTAAAAAAAAATCTTCTAATCCAATAGTCTCTTCGTCTAGGAAAATATGTTTAGGAAGGATGAAAGCTGAGCCGCTCTTAGGTGATGTTGAAGAACCATTGTGAATGGTCTTTGGTGAAGGAGAATCTGCCCTGAGGTTTTCAAGAGGCGTGAGCATACAAATTAAGCTGAATGATTCTTGTCAATACAATGAGCAGCCGGTGATGTGATTGTGTGATCAAATGGCCTACTTAAGCATTGTGTTCAGATACAGTATATAAATAAAATATTCTAGCTGCTAAATAAACCAAGGCCATGCACCATGTTTATATGTAAAGGGGAAATTACAGAGTATTTTTTTTTTTGTGATCATATATTTTATGTAGGTGGACTTAATATTAGATATATTTTATATATTAGGTACAGGTAAAATAAGTGATATGTAAATGTAAAAAATAAGGGCTGTACGCCTGCGCAACTGCTGTTGCGCGTGCGTAAAATAAGGTACAAAACAATTACGCCAGAAATATTACCTCTCAACAAAATTGCAGTTCTCCCCTTGAAAATGCTATTATCTGTTTTCCTTTTGAGGATGGCAATTTTTTTTTATCAGGCATCACCCAGGGTCAGCATCCTTTTCTTGGTCCATGATGCTGGTTCAAAAATGATGTACATAAATCCTTATGCCTTGCCAGTCTGTAGTGTTTGAGAAATATAAGTAATTAAAAGTGATTTAAAAAAAAATCAAGGGACAGTGTAAAAATAAAAAATAAAAAATAAAAATAAAAAGTTCCTTTGTGCTCGCGCGCAGAAGCAAGCGCATATGTCATGCCCGCATATGTAAACAGTGTTCAAACCACACATGTGAGGTATAGTTGCAATCATTAGAGTGAGAGCAATAATTGTAGTGCAAGATCTCCTTTGTAACTGTAAACAGGTGACCTGTAAAAATGTTTAAAGCGTCGGCTATGACAAAGAGGTAATTCTTTAACAGGTTAATACATCACAGCTGGGAACCATAAAGCAAATCTCGTGGTACTGATAGAATACTAGGCAGTTTTGGGCCTCACAGCTGAAGGCCAAGAAGCAAGTCTTTAAGAAATCTGGGTACCTTGTGCCAAGCACAGTAATTGGCAACTTGTGTAGATTCCCAACAGTGTCAAGGATTAACTAAGGGTCACTACTGCTGCTGCTGGTTACCAGGAACCACTGGACACAACCCAGTGATTAAGATGGAGTAAAGTTCATTTACTTCTGGAGCTTCTGAGGCCTTCTGGAGCAGCTGAATGGTCCATGGGCTGCTTGGCAGCAGCAGCTCTGCACCTCTGGAACTCTCCTGGAGAGAATGAACCCTGCTCTTTGTGTCTCCATTATAATCACCTGCTGGACACTCCTCTCTAAGGATTGGTTGGAACCCGATAAATATTCAGGCTGGTTGATTTGAATCTCCTGCCCTAAGCTCTGTAAACTTCTTCCAGAGTCGGATGGAAGCAATCAAACACCCAAACTGTGAGACCCTGACCAGACCAAAACAAACAATCATTGCTCCCTTGATTACAGAAGGAGTAAACAAATAAAAATTAAAGGGGTTGTAAAGGTTTGTTTTTTATTTTCTAAATAGGTTCCTTTAAGCTAGTGCATTGTTGGTTCACTTACCTTTTCCTTCGATTTCCCTTCTAAATGTTTTTTTTTCTTTTTCTGAATTTCTCACTTCCTGTTTCTCCTCAGTAAGCTTTCCACCATCATCCAAGCAGTGGAAAGTCAGTCAGAACAGCTTACAACTGAAAGTGGCTATCCAGGCAATTAGACCACAAGGGGAGATAACTCGAGAACTATCTGTTTTTGAAAAAGTTTGTAATAAAGGTGAACCAGTGAGGCACAGTTTATCGTACTTGTATAGCCTCTTAGTAGAATCTGAAGCCCCACAGGACTTAACATTTATCCAAGCATGGGAAAGAGATTTGGGGACCAAATTTTCGGAGATCCAGAAAGTTAAAATTTTTAGGTTTACCCACAAGGCCTCGTTGGCGACTAGATATCAAGAGGGGGGATATAAAATTCTAACCAGATGGTACAGGACCCCGGTGGTACTAAAACGGATGTTCCCCCAGGTGTCAGATCAGTGTTGGCGATGCGGGGAAGCAAGAGGCACCATGATACACCTATTCTGGGAATGCCCGAAATTAAAGGAATACTGGGAAATGGTAGTCGAAACAGTAAATGTAATCACCAAAGTGAACTTGAGAGACAACCCAGCTGCACTGCTATTGAATGACTTCCCAATGTCAACGGCAAAATATAAAAATTCACTGCTTAGGCATTTGCTTACAGCAGCGAAGGCCTGTATTCCAACTTTGTGGAAAAGCACGACATCTCCGACGCGACAACATTGGCTCAGTAGAGTAACAGAAATCCAACTGATGGAATACCTGACAATGGGAATGAGAGAACATGAGGAGAAATATAGACAAGTGTGGGAGCCGTATATCAACTATAGGGAACAGAACCCTTGAGCGCGGGGAGGGGGAGAGAGAGAGAGACATAATTAGGTGTGTTTTTTTTTTTTTTTATATTTACCAATTTTATTTTGTATTATATATATATATATATATATATATATATATATATATATTATTTTTTTTGTGTGTTGATTATGGGTACCAACCAGGGAGCGGACCTGGCGGGGGGGGGGAGGGGGTAATGGTAATCATATTAGTTGTTGAATATACAGTAAATTAATAACAAGATGTAATGGCAAGAGAAAAGGCTATTTGTATATACCAAAGCTGGATTTATTGTCTTGTCTGTACATGAAATATGAAAAAATGGTAAAATAAAGAGTTTATAAAAAAAAAAAGAACAGCTTACCGAACAGCTTTCTGAGGAGGAACAGGAAGTGAGACAAAAGAAAACAAAAACATTTAGAAGACAAATTGAAGGAAAAGGTAAGTGAACCAACAATGCACTAGCTTAAAGGAACCTATTTAGAAAATAAAAAACAAACCTTTACAACCCCTTTAACGCTAAAACGGTACTACACATATATATATATATATATATATATATATATATATATATATATATATACATACATTCAATGGGTGCTTATTTGCTAATTTGTTTGACTCTTACAGCTTTGTGAATTATAGTGATTTCTCTTGTGAGGTCTACACAATAAAATAGAGTGATGTTCCTGTTTTGAATATATATGTGCATTTCCTACAATGTATCCTAATGGTCTCCCATGACCCCATGCTTTCATCAAGTTTGGTCCTGAATAGACCACTGTTGTGTGCCAGTAGAGATGGGCTTCTAATTCAACTCAATGCAGAGCTCCTCTTCAGCCCTACAAGAGCACCCCCTTCAGTGGTATTTAAGAGTGGATTTATCACAACACAGTTAGGCCACGTACACACGATGAGACATGTCCGCTCAAACATGTCCGACGGACCGTTTGCAGCGGACAATGGCTGATCGGATTTTGGTCCGATGGCGTGTACACACCATCGGACAAAAATCCCCTCGGGCTCAGGATGCGGTGACGTGGCGGTGACGTTGACGCCGCCACATCACCACTCCAGGAAGTAAAATACTTCCACGCGTGCTTCAAATCCATTCGACGCATGCGCGGAGATTTCTGTCCGCTGGTTAGTGTACTAACCAGCGGACATATCCGACGGACATGTCTCTGACGGACAAATTTCAAAGCATGCTTTGAACTTTGTCCGCTGGGAAAACATGTCGGCTAGCCCGTACACACGATCAGAGATGTCTGCTGAAACGGTCCGTCGGACCAGTTTCAGCAGTTAAATTAGATCGTGTGTATGCGGCCTAAGATGTATACAGAAGGTAGGAGGCTGCAAGCTTGGTTTGGAAAACGCATACATTTTTACTTTCACAAGGATTTTAGGGAGTTTTACAGTAAGGAAGAATCATAAAGATGAGTGCAGTCAATGGACATATTTAACGTATATTATGCACAGATTTAATAACATAAGGAAGTTGAATCGTAAACATTTTAGGACAGTACTATATAATCTATACAGTGATATTGAAATGGTTTTCAGGCAATCTCAGTGTGAGTTAGCATTTAGTGAGGGTGACAAAATACAGTTAGTTTTTTTATTGATCATTGTACCAGTATTTCTTACTTGTACTTCCTCCAAACAGAGGGGAGGTTTTTCTTCACGCCTTAGCGTACGTCAATGTTTTCAAATTAGGAACAGCATTCTGTGTTGTTTTTTTGTGCATATTTACATTACTGTATTACATAAACATATTCTAGCTTTTGTCAGATTGTCTCTACAGTAACACAACTCCCTTGAGTTGATCCTATTTGATTTTTTAAACATTTAAAATAAGTATATGGTAATGATATTACACACACACACACAAAAAAGGAAGAAACTACACATGTTTATTGAACATATTATGCAGCCCTATGGTACTCATTGAGTGGCCCTTGGGTCAGCTAGTAGTACCTGTTTATCTTTGCTAGGTGCTTAGGGTCGAAGGAAGACTTTGATATACTGTTGTTTACTAGATAAATAATTCTGTTCAGTTCTTTAATAATTTCTCTATTTTTTTGTTCCCCCCACCCACCTTTCTTTTTTAATGCATTTTTTCTCAGATTTTTTTTTATGATGGAACTTGCAAATAGTAATATCACATGTGGTCTCTACAACTTAAAAAGGACTGAGCAGTCTCTTGTATTGTGTGCCAGTCTCTTACAGTATCCTGTCAAATGTTATCTATGTAGCATGTTTGCAGTATTTGACCATCTATCATAGTATGTCCAGTCTCTGAACTATTCTGTAGAATTAAGTACATTGAACTGTATCCCTTTGGTGGTGGGTAAGAGGAGCGCCATGATAAAGATCTCCTTTTTTTCTAAATCCCAGATTCCCTATGTACTAATATACCATTATATAAGTGATATTAAAGTTAAACATTTAAAAAAAACTCAATGGTTTTGCACAGATCAATCTTGATCCTCTTATTTTTGTGTTCCCTGCTGGTGCTCCTGGCCCCTCCCTCCTGCCACGTCCCCCCGGAGCAAGTAGCTTGCAATGGGGGCACCCGAGCAGGCTCACTCCCGACCACGGCTCTGCTTGTCCAATCACACACAGAGCTTCAGCTCAGGCCCACCCCGCCCCTCTCTCTCCTTATTGGCTCACTGGCTTTGATTGACAGCAGCAGGAGCCAATGGTTTCCGCTGCTGTCTTGGCCAATGAGGAGGGAAAGTCCCTGGAGAGCCAAAGATGAGGCACATCACTGGAGAAAAATCTGGCTGAGATAAGTACTATTTGGGAGGACTTGGGGGGCTCCGTCACACATTTCCTTAATGTGAACTTTCCTAACTATATCAATATTTCCAGTCGACTGTATTTTACCGTTTTACAATGAATATATTACTGGACATAACGAAATTAGGATTTGTTCGACATCAAGCATAATATATACTTCAGAGGCATGTTTTTCCTTGGAGGTCCAATGTCCCTCATCAGGGGTCCAATGTCCCTCATTGGAAGACTTTGGCTAAATGCTTTACAACATTCTGCTAATGGACCTTAACGGCACTGCTGCATTCTCTTAGCTGCCAGTTTCTTGTTAAAGGTACTTCAGCTGCGGGTTTATGATGGCTCTGCTTTGTGTCTTAAAGTGGTTGTAAACGCTGCCTGTGAAATTTTACTTACTCTTTCTGTTTTCTCATAATCAGTCCTGCAATCAGTAGTGATGTCAGCAGCGCTTGTGCATTCCATATCTTCTTTAAAGGCACACTATGTCGGACCCATATTGTTAACACCATGGGAATATAATATACATCACCTATTATGTACTCATTTTAGTGAAATTATATATTGTTGGATGTTGTGAGGCTTTTTGAAGCTCCCATGCTTCTTATCTATAAAGTTTTACTTATTCTGTGGGATTAGATTCTGACGCTTGCATCGCTGACAGTTTTTTATTAAGAAAATAGGCTTGCAGTCTTTTCCTGAGCCATGGCAAGTGTATTCTTCAGCCGTTTATTACCAACGCCGATCCTTGCCATAACAGTAGGCATGGCTTAAGAGAGGACAGGGTGACGCCATAGCTCCAGCCCTCTGACGAAGTTCTATTGAGTGTAACCCATATGGGAGAGGAGCTACGTTCAGATGACATCACCTGCTGCCATCCTGTGAGACGGAGAGTACACAGCACACAGCTTTCATGTGCCTGAATTTAATGTTTTAAATGAGATTAGGAACCTTTTTTTCAATAAATGCCTTAATTTTTTTTTACAATGGACAGCATGTAGATCCTCCTATTTATTCACATGTCTCTAGGGGATCATTTGGAGATATGGTTTTGCATTTCTGCCTTACTTTATCTTTAAAGGGACAAGCATTGTTGATTAAGGTGAGCAAAGCAAGTACCTAGGAGGTGGAGGGATTGTCACGCATTTCAACATGTGGATGCTCCTTGCTCTTGCTGTCTGGGCTTTGTGGCTCACCTCATTGGATTTACAGACTTTTTGCATTATCTTTTATGTGTTACCCTTGTACAAGACCATTTAAATTTTTTCTAAAAATACTTTTATGCTTAAGTCAAGTTTTCCATTTCAAACCCCCCAGAATCTACCTAATATTTGTTTAAGAGAGAAACACTCAAAAACTGATAAAACTTACCTGAACTTACTGTCACTTTATTTTTGGGGAACCTCTCTGTCGTCTTTTGGTCTGAGGTCCATTCTCTCCCCCAAGCCAGTCGACCAGCCATATATTAGCCTCCAGCATGCGGTCACTGGTAAATGTTGCAAGACCTTGATATAGGCCCTTCCAAAAAACAATGGGGCACCCGGGTCACTAGCAAGCAACATGAGCATTGCAGACTAATCCCCCCACAATACAGAGTAGTATAAAAAAAACTGTAACCATGCATTTTTTTTTTTTTTTTTAATAATGATGTCCCGTTTTAACTCCACCATTCTAATTTATCCATTCAAGGAGCATAAATGTTCTAAAAATCTGTGAAAGATATATATTAAAATTATTTAAAAACTTCTGGCTCAACTGATGTGATTGAAACATAAAATTAAGTAATCTATCAATACCAAAAACTCTTCCCTATTAAGGAATAATGATTATAATTAATATGCTGTATTGATTAGCTGAAAGAATTTGTGTAGACAGTTTTAATGAATTCTTATGTCTAATCTGAGTAATGACATTGTAAAAGTACCGTACAAGTAAAATTATATTTAATGTGTAGCTGGACATAAACCTGCATACATTCTGGAAACAAATGTGGATATTTGTTACAGGAATCTATCACTTCTTTTGTAGAAAGTTGTTGGTGATTTTTACTTTTAAAATCACTAATCTGTACCTAACATATCATATGCTATAGAATGAATAGAAAGCTCACAAGTATTGTGTGACACCTTCATATAAGCTTTATGGATAATAAAAACATGTGGTACTCCTAAACATTTTCTATAGAATTGCATGCATGATAGGAGCAGTGTGGGGGTTATTTACTAAAACCGGAGAGTTCAAAATCTGGTGCATCTGTGTGTAGAAACCAATAAGCTTCCAGGTTTTATTGCCAATGCTTAATCGAACAAGCTAAAGTTAGAAGCTAATTGTCTACCATGCCCTGCTGCACCAGATTTTGAGTCCTCCAGTTTTAATAAATCTACCCTAATGTCTACATTTGTTCTACTAACTAGGCAAAAGAAAAGGAAGTAGGGATTAGTGGCTGTGGTGGTTGTATTTTACATAGAAAGCATGGAAATTAAATGTGTAGTTGTCTACAACTCTTATGCCTAGTACACACGTGCAGTTTTCCCATTGGAAAAAACAATTGTGTGTACTAGGCATGAAAGTGAAGCTATGCACTCAGCTTTTGTCATGTTTTACTAGGACCATACCATACACCACACCACCAAATTCTTGCTCCCCATGCTCTGATTATCTTCAGAACATTCCAGGATTCCCAAGGATGCTTATTATGCAGATATCAATGACACATGTTGGGTAGTTCTCCTGGCCAAAATCAAGCTATGACAGAAAAAGGGGCAGGCCAGAGCTTGACCACAGTAATTGTGGTTGATGTTTCCATAATAGAGTGCAGTGAAGATATTATGGGGCAGGAAGCGGGGACTTGGAGGTGCATGTGGCAGCTTTGGAAGGTAAGACAAGCCAATAGGTTCACTTTAACTAAAGGGATCAGTTATCTTCTACTGTCATAGACTTAGGAACTGAAAAATAATGTGAAATCAATTCAAAGATGGAAAAGTGATAACAACGGTAAATCTTGAAGGTAGAAGATCCGCTACGGTATGGAAAATAAGCCCTTTATGGTTCGAATTAATGGGAAACCCGGAGGAGATAATGGCTAAAATAAAAGAGTTTATAGATTTTAATGAGGGAACGGCAACACGGGGGGTAATGTGGGACACGCTGAAAGCCTTTCTCAGAGGTATATGTATCCAACAGGTGGCGAAAGCAAAAACGATCTCAAAAGAACGAGAAAATATAATTAGAAATGAAGTTGCGAACACCGAAAAGGAATATATAGTAAATCCAACAGAGGAGAGGAAAAGAATATGGCTAGATAAGCAACAAGAATACAAAATAGAGCTGACAAAAAAATCAGAAAATACGGAGAGGGGGAGGGGGTAGGAAGAATGTTGGCCCATTTAATAAGAACAAATTCCGCTCCCTCTGCTGTTCCGGCCATTAAAAGTAGTAATGGTAATGTATCCACAAACGTGGCAGAGATAACTGATACATTCAGAGAATACTACGAAAAACTATATAAGTCACAAAGAACAGCGGGAGGAGAGGAATTGCAATGCTTTTTTAGAAACCTAGAACTCCCCTCTCTTACAGGAACGGAGATGGAACAAATGGAGAAACCAATAACATTAGAAGAGGTTCAGATAGCAGTCAGAGAAATGGCCAATCAGAAGTCCCCGGGACCTGACGGATTACCAGCAGAGACATATAGATATTACGGGAAGGTGTTGCTCCCAGAACTTTTGAAAGTTTTCAATGAGGCCTTGGTAGAAGGTAAATTGCCCACCTCAATGACAGAGGCCATGATTGTAGTGCTGCACAAGGAGGGGAAGGACCCATTGGAAGCATCATCATACCGCCCTATCTCCCTCCTATGCGCAGACGCTAAAATCCTGGCCAAAATCATGGCCAGCAGATTAAATAAAATAATCTCAAGACTTATACATCAGGACCAAACAGGATTTATTCCAGGTAGATCAACCAGTATAAACATTAGGAGGGTATTTCTTAACCTACAAATCCCAACAGAAAACACTGGCAATAGGGCAGTCATGTCCTTAAACGTGGTCAAAGCCTTTGATAGTTTAGAATGGGAATACATCTGGTTTGCCCTAGAGGCCTTCGGGTTTGGTCCCATCTTTATCAGATGGATTAAAACACTGTACAATGACCCTAACGCAAAAATTAGAGTCAATAATGAATATTCAGGAAAGGTTAAGTTGGAGAGGGGCACGAGGCAGGGGTGTCCATTGTCACCCCTGCTCTTTGCATTAGCAATGGAACCACTTGCCATGGCCATAAGAGCGGACAGAACAATGAAGGGATTTATAAGACCAATTAGAGAGGAGAAAATCGCTCTATATGCGGACGATGTTTTGCTATTCCTAGGGGACACAGGTCACTCCATCAGACGGGCAATGACCATCTTTAGAGAGTTTGGCAATATATCTGGACTGGTAATAAATTGGGAGAAATCGGCCTTGATGCCGATAGACCCAATGAGGAACCAGATCCAGGAGGAGATTCCACAGTTGGATACAGTGGGGAAAATGCAGTATTTGGGTATAATAATTACACCGGATCTCAATAAATACATAGAGAATAATTTGGAACCTTTGATACTCAAATTTAAAAAGAAAATCGGAATCTGGCGACATCTCCCATTATCGGTGTCTGGGAGGTGCAACCTGATTAAAATGGTATGGATGCCACAATTACTTTATGTATTACATAATACACCTATATGGATACACAAAAAATGGTTTAAGAAGATAGATGTCCTGTTCAGGGAATTAATATGGAAAGGAGGACTTGCTAGGATAGGACTACAGACTCTGCAGTTGCCAACGAGAGAGGGGGGTATGGCAGTACCCCATCCACGTTGCTAATTTTTGGCCGCACAGCTGCAGCATATAGGAGTCAAAGCGGAACCAGGAGAGGATATGAATGGAAATTTAATGATCTATGGGGCCCCCCATGAAACAATTATGGAGGTGATGGAGGCGAACGCATTTATCAACCTGACCCCCACGGTCAAGATGGTAACTAAAGTGTGGAAAGCCATAACGTTAGAGGGAGGACAGGTGGGAGTGACAGAGTACGCTCCATTGTGGAATAATAGGAACCTTCAAGAGCTTGAAACAGTGGGAATGATTAAAGAATGGGCAGTAAAAGGGATAACAAGACTGGCTCAGTTATATGAGGGAAGGACTCTAAAAACATTTGCTACCCTGAGAGAAGAATATGAAATCCCCAATTGCACGTTCTACAGGTATCTCCAAGTTAGGCATGCATTAAATACTCAGTTTAATGGATAAAGCCACGAATATCTAAAAAAATAAGAGGAGGGATAGAGAAGAAAGGGTTTATTTCCGTAATTTACCCATATATATGTAAGGAAAACATAGAGGGATCAATGCAGCTCAAAAGTAAAAAGAAATGGAAGGAAGATCTGGGAATCATAACAGAAGACCAATGGAAGACGGTGCTGGAGAGAGGGCAAATGGGTACAGTTTCACCAGCCCAAAAGATATCCTTTTTAAAGATGATACATAGGACATACTTTACTCCAAAAAGACTATTCAGTTTTGGTTGGAGAACGGATGCCAGGACACGGGGGATTTATTACATATGTTATGGAGATGCCCTAAATTATTTAGGTATTGGCTAGAGATCATCAGAATCATTAACAAAACATACGGGACTAGGTTGGAGAAGGACCCTGCAATGGGCATATTGGGAATATGGGAAGAAAGGGGAGGGATGGCGAGCACGACAAAAGCTGTAGCAAGGTGCCTATTCCAGGCAAGAAAATTAATCGCCCAGAGATGGCAAGCAGTAAACCCTCCATCAACAAGAGAGTGGACTAACAGTGTGACAGAAACAATATGGAAAGAGAAAACAGTGTATATCAAAAGAGGAAACATCAAGGAATTTGATAAAATATGGAAGCCGTGGTTATTTGAAATAGGATATCTGGTATGATAAACCAAGGAGCAAACTAGAAAATAAGGGTGGGAGGCGGGAGGTGGGGGGTAGGGAGAGAAGGGGAAAACAAGTATTCAATAGGGTCTATGTTCAAGATTATGGTATGTGGGGAATGAAAAATGTTCTGTGTATAAAAAAAAAATTTTGTATGTAATCTGTTTTTTAAATATGAAAGATAACGAAATAAAGAGAATTACATCCGAAAGATGGAAAAGTTATGTTATCTTTCTTCATTTTCTTAACAATGTTTTTTTCTTAAACAAACCCATTTAGCAGTATACAAAAAGTAGGAAACAGTTGCATCTGGAGCCATAAATATCTGCAGATAGCTTATGTGTGTAAGCTTGTACATGCATACACACATAAAGTCACTAGAAGAATTGTACACACATAAAAACTTCTAAATGCATCTAATGCTAGTACTTCAGGTGCATATTTTATGCAGGATCTTCCAGTGTCTCTGCCAGCAAGAAGCTGTATTCTGTGCAAGAAATACACATATGCCCATATAACTGAGGCATTTTGGTCCAAATCCCTATGTAATGTTCATGTAAGAAATACTCTCCGCTGACTCCAGTTCTCCACAACCTAGACTTTTCTCCTGAAGACTGCATTTTTCCTGCACACATGGTGGAAAAATCATCTACTCTCGACATTTACTATATATTTTTGGAATAGAACACTTTCTGTACTTACTAATCCCTGCATGAACAGAACCAGACCGTACACCTCCCATTTTCGATTTACCTCCAAATAAGCACTATTTAAACAATCCCATGCAACACCCATACCACAGTAGATGCCTTCCGAAATCTAATTCCCTGTACACACGATCGGTTCATCCGATGGATTTTTTCATCAGATATCCGATGAAGCTGACTTTCATCAGTTTTGCCTACACACCATCAGTTAAAAAAAACCGATTGTGTCAGAACGCGGTGACGTAAAAAACACAACGACGTGCTGAGAAAAATTAAGTTCAATGCTTCCTAGCATGTGTCGACTTGATTCTGAGCATTTTTAACACATGGACGTGCCCACAGACGATCGTTTTTTTCTATTGTTTTTTTAACCATCAGATAATTTTAAAACAAGTTCCTATTTTTTTCACCGATGGATAAAAAAACAATGGGGCCCACACACGATCGGTTCGTCTGATGGACCGTTTTCATCAAACGAACTAATCGTGTGTACGCGGCATTATAGGATATAAACTGTTTGTTTTAAACTTACAAGCCCAAATAAAGTACATTAACCTCCCTGGCGGTATGATTATGTCAGATTTTTGATGCTGAAAGCGGTACCATTATTTTGCATGGAAATTTGGCGTTTTATATTGTAGGCCTATAATTCTTATGACTTGTACACACAATCGGAATTTCCGATGAAAAAAGTCAGACGGATTTTTTTCATCGGATATTCTGCCCGTGTGTGGGCCCCATCAGACTTTTTTCCGTCGGAGTTTAGAAATAGAACATGTTTTATTTTTTTCTAATAGAAATTCTGATCAACTGTGTGGAACTCCGACAGAGAAAAAAATCACGCATGCTCACAATCAAGTCGATGCATGCTCGAAAGCACTGAACTTAATTTTTCTCGGTTCGTCGTAGTGTATTACATCACCGCGTTTTGGACGGTCCGAATTTGGTCTGACAGTGTGTATGCAAGACAGCTTGAACGGAATTCCGACTAAAAATCGGATTTTATCCCATTGGAAATTGCGAACGTGTGTACAGAGCATAAGAAATAACTCACTTAAATCTGTCCAAACAAGAGTCTAGTAGACATCTTGGGTATGATAAAGTTTGAAACACAAAATCATAAATTATAATATAATAAATATAAATAATTATAACAAATAATAATATAATAATAATAATAATAATACAAATAATTCAATACTGTAATTAAATCAAAAACACTGAAATTTTCTCAGTTGCAGAATTGTCGCTATCATTACTTTTAGTGTTTGATGATGAATTTCCCCACAATCATTTTTTCACAGTTCTTTTAAAACATACTGTATACTGTACAATCGTAAAGCAATTTATTGACATAAACTAAATGCTACATGATTCCAGTTGTTATAAGCTAGTTTCTGTATATTGGAACTAACATGCTCTATATAGCTGCCAAAGCCTATTTTGTGCCTGAAGTCTAAAAAGCCTTCCATGAAAAAGCCACAGAATTCTGTAAAGAGTCCAAAAATCTGAATTGCTAGCCATGGTGTATTAACACCCACAACCATCATGAAAGATGTAATTACATTATACATTCTTTAAACAAAGAAAATATATTTATATCTACCCTTCAGTCAGCACTGGAAAGTGGTTGGGAATAGCGCTGAAGTGTCTAGCATATTAATTCTGCTCATTACATTTAATTTGGTGTTTCATGTCTCATAAGCAAGGTTAGTAAGCTTTCTTTCATGTCCCCTTTGTGAACTTGGTTGTGCGATGATTGTAACTTGTACAGAATGTTCCTTTTGTGTAGCAGTTCATTTGTTTTAAAGGGATTTCTGTGCCTGCCATAAGTGTGGTCAATGGGTATTAAATGCGGATGTGAGAGATTGGCCACAGTCCAGGTCTCAAGCAAAACTTAATCTTAACGGCAAAGTTTTATTTTATTGATTGTAATTTAAGAATGTGATCTAGTTTAAGAAAAGGCACCGATTTTAGTCTCGTCTTCAAAAGACCTCTTTTTGCTATTTTTGCTCAAATAGTTTTGTATGCTGATATTTGGAGATGAAAGGGACATTTGTTTAACGCTGAGGCCAGGCAGATATTATTATCACTATACAGGATTTTTAGCAGCGACAGTTTACGCAGTGCTTTACAACATAAGGGCATACAGTACATCTACAATATAGTTTAATAAAGTAGACAATCTAAAATATAAAAAAAACAACAATTAATGCAGTTATATTATTCACTTTGAAAAACTCTAAGCCTTTTTGGTGCAGCTAGTGTAAGTACCTACATTTTTTTTTTATTAACCACTTGTAATGACCTGTACAAGAGGTATCAGACTTGATATAGGTAAGGCCATCATTTGGAACAATTTTCTGTGCATGTGTTCTTGTAGTGAAAATGGAGCTGCTTCTCCTCATCCAATTATCAGGGTGGGGGTGACCAAAGTGGAGGTTAAAGGGCTTGTAAAGCTTTTTTTTTTTTTCTAATTACTGTAGGTTCCTTTAAGCTAGTGCATTGTTGGTTCACTTACCTTTTCCTTCAATTTCCCTTCTAAATATTTTTTTTCTTTGTCTGAATTTCTCACTTCCTGTTTCTCCTTAGTAAGCTTCCCCCAAACATCCATAGGGGTTAGTCAGCCAGAACAGCTTACTGAGGAGGAACAGGAAGTGAGAAATTCAGACAAAGAAAAAAAAACATTTAGAAGGGAAATCAACATAGTGAACCAACAATGCACTAGCTTAAAGGAACCTATTTAGAAAATAAAGAACAAACCTTTACAACCCCTTTAAGGATCTAAAGAAACAAACAAAAACACAAGCTCTATGCTATCTACTGCTAGAAGCAATGGCATAAATAATGCTTGTGCACAACGAAACAGATTTATTAAAAGATAAGGTGCTACAAACCACTGCATTTGGAATTCACATCCTTCCTTAATCAGGGGTTAGACCAGTGGCAGCCCGTTCTTACAGGCGGTAGAGGTGCTGCCCCCCTAATACAAGTGCCCTGCCACCAATCTACATGGAGGGTGCTGTACGCATGGATTTCAATGTTTTTTTAAAAGCACATGTTTAGAACCTGAGGCTCTAATTGACCTAAAAAAGGAGTGGGCTCAGCACAGAGCACTGCACTCCCTGAGCCCACCCAGTTGTGTTACAATAGCCAAGTAATATTCACTATTGTCTTCCTTATTCTATTCCTGGCCAATCAGGAAGCGGGCTCTGAGACCCATCAGCTGAGGATAAGCAATCCTATTGGCCACCTAGGAGGAGGACCAGGGGAAGCCGCCGTGATGCCGAGGAGAAGGAGACACAGGGGAAGCCGCCACCCGGATCAAGCACTGCCCATCACCTAGATGGGGTAAGTGTGCGGCTGGTGACCGACTGACCGTGGGGGTGATTAAGGATGCGGATGACTGTATGCTTAAAAACAGTTTGTCCTCAGAATTTGAGAAAAGATCTTCTTGGGACCAACAGTGTGACCTACATAGACCCTATGTGGCCTATTGGGAATCCTGGTCTTGAGGCCAATGGGAAGCACTGGAATTTGGGAGGTTATAAAACCAAACTCTGACTTCATCGGTGGATTATACATTGCTTGGAGTTTGTGCAACCCCAGCCTTGAAATTATATTAATGATATAAATTTTGTTTTATTCTGTACCTTAAGGCCGCGTACACACGAGGAAACATGTCCGCTGAAACTGGTCCACAGGGACATGTTCGATCGTGTGTACGGCCTAGCGGACAGGTTTCCAGCGGACAAAAGTTTCTAAGCATGCTTAGAAACTTGTCCGCTCGAAACCTGTCCGTCGGACATGTCCGATGGTTAGTACGCCCAACCATCGGACTGAAATCCCGCGCATGCGTCAAATTGATTCGACGCATGCGTGGAAGCATTGAACTTCTGTGTTTTAGCACGTCGGTGTCTTCTACGTCACCGCGTTCTGGTACGCGGGCATTTTGGTCTGATGGTGTGTACACACATCAGACCAAAAGATCCCTTCAGACATGTCCGCTGGAAATGGTCCGTCGGACATGTTTCCGCGGACATGTCTCCTTGTGTGTACGCGGCCTAAGACAAATTCGTACTGTAAACCGTCAGTGTTTAAAAGGAAATGAAAGGCAATGAAAGATATTTGTGTACTTCTTTGAACTTTGGATCACTAGTAGGGAAAAGCTCACAGTTTGATCTGAACTTTGTCTGTTTCGGCATTCATCAACTTTTTACTCCTTTGATAAGAGCTAAACATTCATGTATAGTAGCAATATTATTACCCGCTTTGTTCTTAGCAACCAGTGACATTACACTGCCCCGTTATTTTACTGGTCAGGAATCCCTGGCCTTGGGAATTGTCACCCTATTACAACAAGTATGTTACTGTCATGATCACCAGGTGGGCATGAAAAAAGAAATTAATGTAGCTGCAGTATATTACATCTTTTTTCAGTAGGCATAGTTTCCAGCTCTTTCTGTAGATAACAGTACATCTATTATGCTAGGAAGATAAGGAGAGATGTTATTCTGTAGTCCTATCACACTGTTTTCTGTTAAAAACTGTCCATACATGGATCGAAATTTGGCCAATTCAGCAGGGACCGTCAGAATTTCAAGCCTTGTATGGCCCCTGTAGTTGGACAGAAGTCTCCCCACTTTCAGAATACGACGACGCACCAGGTAGGATTCCCATTCTAATTCTAAAAAATGTTCAGCGCTACTATAATAACAGCAGATCAAATGGTTACCACCTGTAATTCAATGGTCATTCCTATGTGGTAAGCAGCTCAAATTACTTACTGTGGTTGTGGAGCATGATCTTTTCTGGCTGTCAACTTGGTCCAGCATCAAAGTTTTCCTTCACCTGTCTGTTTTTTTTTTTTTTATCACAGGGCAGAGAGGAGATATTTCTGTGAAGAGTGTGGATCTTGTTTATATGGACATTATTCTTTTATGTGCTTGTGTTCCCAACACTGTCTATGTTTACTTGCCTATTTGATCTATCAGCTTTTGTGATGTTTGTGCCCAGGTTCACACTGGGCTGCGGGAGTGAAGCCGTGCGAGTTCAGCTGAACTCGCACGATTTTACTCCCACTGGCAGTCCCAATTTCGGCCGCGATTATAGAGAACTCTGTGCAGATTTCTGCACAGATGTCAATGTAAATCGCGGCCCGAAATCGCAAAATGTAGTACAGGAAATACTTTTTGAAATCGGTGCAGCACCGCAGATGCGGCGTCGCACCGATTAGGATGGTGCCATTGCCGGCAATTTGCGGCAAATACCGCCGTTTTGACATGCAATTTGACATGTCAAGTCGCATGTCAAAGCGCACCAGGGTGAACCAGGCCTGTATATTCATTCATTCATACTTTTGATTAGTGGTAGAACCCTACAGTGGGATGTTCCCTTAACCATTTGATATGCTGTTATTATATTAGTGCTGCACATTTTTTTTTAATTATCTGTTTAGTGTGTATCTTGACTCCTAGTGCTGTCAGCTTTCTTTTGCTTTCTTTTGTTCCCTTTTCTTCTTTTTGTTGTAGGATTCCCCCATCTACCCGCTGGTTGAAAAAAAAGTAAAAAACTGACCCATCTGTGGCCTGCCATGATTACTTTACTTCTCCATAAACACAGTACATATTAGGACAAGAAATGTGTTACTGGCTGGCTCACCATGTACGAATAAAGACAAAGAAGAACTAATGCAGCTGTGATATGCTTATCAGAAAAGGTGCATTCCTTTGCACAGAAGATTGGTCCGTGACCAATTCGTAGATGCCCATGCATGTACGCAAGTGTGCATATTGGCGCTAATGAGTGTGCGCACACATTCGTCAGGCGGACTTTTAAAGTTTCACTACGGCTTTGGGTCCTTTTCGTTTGGTCTATTACATTTCCTGATTATCTGCTACCTCTTCTCTGTTGTCTCCCAGTTACCGACTTGATATGCTCCTGACTCTGTCTGCACACTGCCTGTACCAACCTCTGGCTTCTCTTTTGATTCTGCCTCTGCCTGCTCCATCTGCTTAGCCGCCCATCTGTCTGCTGTTACTGACCCTGGCCTGACTTTGACTACTCTTCTGCTCGCTGTTTGTACTTCTGCCTGCCTCTCAGTTGGTAACCAAGACTGCCTGAACCAGCATCTGAACCTGCTGACCTGTGCCTATCTCCTTTACCGGTCTCCCTGCTAGAACAGCCTGCTCTTCAGCAACGCACAGCCTTCTCATCAGCAAAGCACTGCGTTTCAGTAACTCACAGGCCTGCCCTTCAGCATTGCGCACACTGCTCTTCAGCATCCTGCAACAGAAGCCCAGTCAGACAATCGTGCCCACTCTGTGCTCAGGCGCTCCTGTCACTTCACCAGGGTTCCTGAGCCAGAGGTAGTAAGAGAAGCCCACCTCCACACGTCAGGCTCCACCACCATGTCACAATGTTACACTTTTTTTTCCAGGGTTTAGCTATGCTTTGGGTACTTTTTAATAGATGCAATATTAGGAAGGAACCTAGTCCTATTTTAAGAGTCTACAACACAGGAGAAGGGGTAAGATAAAGCCAAGTAGCATGCAGGGCCATAGGCAGCCAAGCAGCCAAGCAGCCTTTTAAATGGTGTCACTTATAATGGTTACATCTGCACCTTCACTATTTCATGTCAGTCCAATATATCTGCAGCAATAAATCTTATGTGCTTGTAATGCAGCAGTGCTTTCTTCAGCCACACACTGTGAGTGTGCAACACAAAATTAACAAAATTAACAACATTTATGAGGTTGACCTATGGACTGTTAAATTCTGTAGTAAGTAAAAATCTAATGTTACCTTAAGGCCGCGTACACACGATCGAACATGTCAAAAATGCTTTAAAACTTGCCTGCTGGAAACCTGTTCGTCGGACATGTCCGCTGGTTAGTACGACTAACCAGCGGACCGAAATCCCCCGCATGCGTCAAATGGATTCGACGCATGCGTGAAAGCATTTTATTTCCTGGTTTGGTGATGTGGCCACGTCAAGGTCACCGCCACGTCACCGCATTTTCTGTTCGAGGGGATTTTCGTCGTCGGATGGTGTGTACACACCGCCGGACCAAAATCCTGCAGGAGACATGTCGGATGAAAACGGTCCGCGTTTTCATCGGACATGTCTCCTCGTGTGTACGGGGCCTAAAAGCTAGTTAGTGTAGCGAAAATGGACGTCTATATACTTTGAGAGTGCTTGATAATTCAAGAATCATTAAGTAGAAAATATGAATTATTATTTCTGACTAATTAAGTGAAAAGTGAGAAGATTGCTCTTCTAATAAATGTAAAGATAAGTATTACAAAAGCTGTGTGTCAGAGCTACTTACCAAAGAGCAAACATCCCGGATAAGTAAAACAGAAAGCAAAAAATACATTATCATCAAGGAGGAGTACTAGGCCTCATTTATTTAAGCACAACATTGCAAAAGTAAGCTGGTAACAAAGTCAAGTTTCAATGGCTATCCTGCATGACAAAGGGGGGCTAGTCTCTGGAAGATTTTTCACCACTTCAATATCATGCACTTACACCCCCTTCCTGCCCAAGCCAATTTTCAACTTTCCGCTGCTTAAATGACAATTGCACGGTCATGCTACACTGTACCCAAATATAATTTTTTCAATTTTGAGCTTTCTTTTGGTGGTATTTGATCACATCTGCGGTTTTTATTTTTTGCTATATAAATAAAAAAAGCCCGAAAATTTTGAAAAAAGATTTCCTTTTTTTCTGTTATAAAATTTTGTAAACAAGTAAATTTTCTCCTTCGCTGAAGAGCACGGATAAGGCAGCACTGATGAGGCTGCCCAAAATATGTGGCAATGATGGGCACTGACAGGCACTGACGATGGGCACTGATATGCGGCACTGATGGGTGGCACTAATATGCAGCACTGATGGGCATTGATAGGCGGCACTGATGGGCACTCATGGGTGGCACTGGTGGGCACTGATAGGCGACACTGATGGGCACTGAAAGACTGCAATGATGGGTAGTTATAGGTGGCACTGATAGGCAGCACTCCTGGACACTGATGGGCACTGATGGGCATTGATACATGGCACTGATGGGCACTGATATGCGGCACTCATATGTGGCACCGATATGCATCCCTGGTGGCACTGGCACTGGTAGGGATTTTGGGAGGGCACTAGTTGGCAGCTGCCTGGGCATTGATTGAAAGCTGCCTTGGCACAGATTGGCATTTCCCTGTTGGTCTAGGGGGCATACCTGGTGGTCCAGTGTGGATGCCCATCCCTGGTGGTCCTGGGTGGCATATTGGTAGTCCTGGGCAAGGATTCGAGGGGGGCTGCACTGATAAACTATCAGCACAGACCCCCTGTCAGGAAAGCAGCCGATCGGCTCTCCTCTACTCGCGTCGATCAAATGCGAGTGAGGAAAAGCCGATCAACGGCTCTTCCTGTGTACATTGTGATCAGCCATGATTGGACACGGCTGATCACATGGTAAAGAGTCTCCATTGGAGGCTCTTTACTGAAATCGGTGTAGCGGTGTGTCAGACTGTCACACCGCACCACTGATCACCGCAATGCTCGCCCCCACGGGCACGCGGCGACTATTATCCGGCTGGACGTCATATGATGTCCAGTCAGGATAACTGAACCACCGCCCGGCCGTCATTTTGCTATAGGCCGGATGGAAAGTGGTTAAATAAATAGGACTTAGTACTCCTCAATCTGTTTTAATTAGCCATGTGTATTTTAAAGGAGAACTCCACTTTTGTTAAAAAAAGAAAGTATGGCATGCAAAATGTATACATTTTTTAAAATAAGATAACAAACATCATATTTATCAGCTCTGTGTGGTTTTGCACAGAACAGTCCTGATCCTCTTCTTCCAGGGTTCCCTGTTAGCACTCCTGGTTCCTTCTAGTCAGCTTGTGCTCCTATAGAAAGCCACTTTCTATGGAGGCACTCGTGAGGGCTCACTTCCAAGCCACCCTGTCTGCATCTATTGACACAGACAGTACAACTTAGCCCCCCATCACAGAATTTGATTGAAAGCAAAAGGAATCTGCCATGTGAGAAGGGAAAGAGGAGAGAAAGCTGCTGCACAAAGCACAGCACTGGTTTGAAAATAGGTTTAGCTAAGCATATTATGGGCATGTGGCCTGGAATGGTTTGGGGGAGGGGGGGTGAGAGGGTGCATGATTTCTGACCCCTCCTTTCTTGACCAACCAAGCTACATGACTAGATAAGGTCAAGATCAACAATGACCCAATGACCTGCTGAAACAAACATGACAAACCTGCACTGATGATCCTGTGCTGCCGGACTCTTGCTGCAAATGACAGTTCCCAGGCTGGCAGCTGAATGTCAACAAACTGTCCGGCTGATGTTATTAGGCAAATCGTTTACAATTTGAAACAAGCCAGTCGGTGGGTGGCCGTAGGCATTATTTTCTGGTGGTGGAAATACCACCACTAAACGACTGTATTCCAGCTGCAGTCAGAGGTTTGGCAGCAGAGCAAACTGGCCAAATCTGGCCCTTTAATTTGCCTGCTTGGTAACTGTGAACAGCTGGAATTCAGGTAGAACTCTTGGATAACCCAAACCTTAAGCCCATCACTCATCACTAAATACAAAAGATAAAATATATGTATGGGAACATGTTTTCTGTGTAAAAGGACACCCCTGCCCAACAGCACAGATCGTTTTTTGATCTTGGTTGCAGCAGCAGCACCCTGCTCTCTGCTCCCCTCTGCATAGCTACAGTTAGCTCATGTGCACTGTAGGAATGCCTGGTTAGCTCCTAGTACAGTCACGTCCTTTCCCAGTCAGTCCTTTTGTTCAAGGATTTACTGGCAATTATATTAAGACCAATTCAGGTACTTATACTTTGGATTTTAAAAGAATGAGCTTGATAGGATTAGCTCTCTGGCTTATTTCACTGTTGTCTGAAATGTCACTGTAGTTTTGCCTTTAATGAGTATAATAGTATTTTCTTATTCTTTTTCTTCATACATGTATATTGGCATTATCATATTCATTATCATACATGGATTTCACTGACACTGAGGCCATCTTCAATATTACTCACTCGGAAAGGATTCATTACTAATGTAGATTTCACAAGGACAAACATAATAGCTTTGTCAATAGCTATATATTTATCTCCAACGACCATAGCATTTAAATAGCCTCTGGGACTCAAATCATACCAGAAAAAAATATATAGACCTATGAAATGCTAATTAGAAATTTTGATGGTTGTAAAATGATTGAAAGACTTATTCCTTCCTTCTGTCCTTCCTTTCTTTCTTTTTTTTACATCACCAGTTTCTGAAATTTTATCAATATGCTGCCCAGTGAATATAGCTTTACTAATACAGTAAGTGATACAGTCATCCTCATATAATCTGCCGGTGTGACTTTGGGATAGCTGCAATGCTGCATTAATACTGTGTTTAGTGGCCACCTCAAGCAATCTTCATGGTTAATATTTGCACTATGGCAGCAAGACATCCAGACTTCTTACACTTTGTAGTCAGTCGTCTCCATTCTTGCGTAATTACACCCTTAAAGAAGGAAATACGGATATATTCCGAAACGTGTCAGCTGGAAGAATTTTCTAAACAAATTCTAAAAGCATTATGGCGAGGTTGACAACATTGTAAAAACGCTTGAGCAAAGTTATGTATTTATGTATACATGTGTTTTATACAATTCTTTTTTATAAGAAAAACATTGAATAAATTATTATGGGCCAGATTCAGCGGCTAGATAAGCCGCGTAACTTCTAACCTATGCCGACGTATCTGTTTTCTGTATTCAGAAAACAAGATACGCCGGGTTGCAGCTAAGATACGACCGGCGTAATTGTATTACACCGTCGTATCTTAACTGCAATTTTAAAATGGCCGCTAGGGGCGTTCCCACTGATTTACGCCGAGAATATGTAAATCAGCGAGATACGCCAATTCATGAACGTACGCCCGGCCGACGCAGTGCATTTACGCCGTTTACTTAAGGGTTTTCCCGGCGTAAAGATAAAGCACCAAAAAGCAGGCGCATCCTATGTTAAGTATGGACGTCGGGACAGACGTCGTTTACGTCATTTGCGTAAGCCTATTTAGAATGGGGCTAGGCGCAAGTTACGTTCACGTCGTTTTCATTGACAATTTGCGACGTGATTTGGAGCATGCACACTAGGATACATTCACGGCCGCGCGCATGCACAGTACGTTTGGCGCGGGATCGCGCCTAATTAAAATACTACACGCCCCCTACCTGCCGAATTTGAATTCCGACGGGCCATTTACGCTACGCCGCCGCAGCTCTCCATCCTAAATCTGGCCCTATTACTTTACACATGCTTCAAGAAATCTGTGCCTTAAAAGTCCACCACAAGGGGATTCTGTTTTTTTCTCATCATCTCCATTCTTAGGCAGTTAAAGGGCTAAAAAATTAGACAGCCCAACACCTTAATTGTCAATCAAGTCTGCAAAACCAAAACGTAGAACTGAACCCTATTTAAGTCTATAGGAGGTGAATCTATTGTTTTGTCGTGGTCATTTTTAAGGTTGACAGGCAAGCTATTGTTGAAAAGGGCTGCCATGGGGAACCTGTAACAATGCAAAAATGTTTTTAAAAGAATACAGTACAGTGGTAAAATTGTCTTTTCATGCAGCTTCAAGGGCAACATTGAAAATATCCAAATCTTTTAAATAGCCTGCTTGGATTATGCCTTTAAAGCTGCACATGGGGGGTTTATTTTCTAAAACTGGAGAGTGAAGAAATCTAGTGCAGCTGTGCTTGGTAGCCAAACAGCTTCTAACTTCCGCTTGTTCAATTAAAGTGGTTGTCCCCGCAGCCATCCTCGTCTCCCTCTCTGGCCGGCGACATCTATCTCGGGGCTTACTTCCGGGTATTGCGGCTCTGCGCGTGGGAGCCGCCGGTAATGGCATGCTGACTGAAGCAACGGTACATAGGTGCCATTGCTTAAGTTTGATGACATCGGCACATGCAGGGGACAGAGGATAACTCCTAAACCGTTAAGGTTTAGGAGATATCCTGGGTAGCTACATGAAAGCCTTAATATAGGCTTACCTGTAGCATAAAGTTGTTGTAAAGGGTTTACAACCATTTTAAGCTTTGACAATAAAACCTGGAATTTTTTCTCCTAAGGCTAGTTCATAACACTGATTTCAGTGTGTGTCTCAACTTGCACATATGCATGCTACAGCTCAAGTTCCTCCTTCATGTGCCTCACCATTCTCACCCAGTGCCTCTAGGTGTGATGGCCGGTGGCTCCCCACGATTATACAATGAGCCCCCTCCAGTCATACAGGCATTGCATGATGCTGCCTTGCTAAAGAATAGACCAGTACCATTTCATACAATCTAAGGCTTTTCTTTTCTCGTTAAAGACACACCTTGTGGCCACCTGTTAGTTAATTGGCTTTTGAGACGTTGGCTCAGTCATTGTGTAAGTTTGGGATCTCTCTGTGTAAGGTCCCCCATATCTGCTTTATGGTATTTATCTAAGTTACATATTTCTCATTGATATTTTTTCTGCATTTACACCTTCTCCTAAAGAAGCGAGCAGTGACTCACGAAACGTGTTGAGTTTTATGATGCCTGTGTATTACTGTACATCAACAATTTCAAATATATATGTATATGGCCGTTTCCTATGCTGTGTCTATCACTGCCAAGTCATTTGGCACCTCTGTTTATGCATTTCATATATGATGAATGTTATAACATTTTTATAAATTTATAAACTATGTTTACTATGTATACGCTTATTAACTGTTTTGTGCTAACCTCATTTAAAGTCCCACAGGCATAATTCTTTTTTGCTGTGTTCAATTTAGGGATGGAGGTGTGTCACTGGCAACACCAGACCATTTTCTTTTTGCATACTTTTCTTGTTAATGGTACAATCCTACAAGGTAAAAATGGGAACTAACCAATGCTGTATCCTGGCCTAGGCCAACAAGGCCCATACCTAGGGCATCACTTTGCAGGAGAGCACATTGGAAAAAGTCCCCACCGGCTTGCGCTACACTGTTAGTGTAACGCAAGCTTCTTCCAATTTTGGCTTTCCTATCATCCTGGACAACAAACCTTCCTCACTGTGCTATATGTTTTCTACTGCATCATTGGCATGGTTATATCTTCTTAGTCCTCTCCATAACATTTTCAGACATTTGTGCTTGAAATCGAACTTTAGGCAACACTTTTTTTTTTCATTTTGGATAGAGTAAGGGAGGGTTATAGCCCCTGTCAGTTTATTTTTTACCATCCCTGTCCCATTGCAGAGATTTCCCTTCACTTCCTGTCCCATAGCCAAACAGGAAGTGAGAGGAAATCCATGCAAATTAAAGGAATCCAATGCCCCCCCCCCAGGCCCTGAGAACTACTGTCCCCACTCGAAAATGTCAGGTCGGAACTGGACACTATTTATATGTTGCTTTACCTAAATGTGCAACTGCAGTTTTGTATGACTATGTACCTAAGTCATGTTCTCTATTATGTTCACTTTAGATTTACTAATACAATTAATTGGAAATGTAAGCAGCCCTGTACTGAATACTGTCTTCTTCTTGGAGCCCCTCCATTGGTCAAGGTTCTCAGGAGCTCCCATCATATACAGCAGTGTTTCTCAACTCCAGTCCTCAAGGCGCACCAATAGGTCATGTTTTCAGAATTTCTCTCAAATGAAACGGCTGTGGTAATTACTAAGGCAGTGAAACTGATTAAATCACCTGTGCAAAATAATGGTAATATAAAAAACATTGATATCCGTGCCAAAAAATATATATATATATATATTTAGATATATTATTAAACAATAATTTGGGTGCCCATGTAAGCGTCCCAAACACACAATGTATGCTAAGCTTCTCCCCTAGAAAGTGATGAATTGTATGTGACGTCTATCTGATACGTGCTAAAAAGTGTACTGGGGGTGCTATAGAGTAATATGTAATTACACAACTACGCCTATAATATGCAACAACAAGTAAATTAATAAAAATGTGTCCTGTTGTACGTGATAAATCAATCAATAAATAAATAATAAATAATAAAATCCCATTTGTGCAAACAAAGATACAACATCAATCTTCGAATATCCTCTAGATATATTTCTTGCTAGGCGGCGGTACCTGGTCAGGTGTACTATGTCCTTCATCACTTCTGAATTGTCTGGATAGTGTCAGCAGCTGGTGGAATGCACGCCGCCACAGAGGTGGGAGAGCCAGTGTTTTTTATCAAAGCTTGCAGCCCCAGTGTCGGGAGAAGGGCACTTTTTATGTGAGTAGCCAATTGGCTGTTGTTTTTATTCAATTTTTCACTAAATAGGTCAACCAGGTCTAGTAAGCACAATTTACTACTTGTGCACATTGGGTGTCATACTAATTATCCAGGTGGTGGAAGATCAATAAGTTTGCATGACCGGAGACGGTTTTTGTATCACATAAAATAATGGAAAGCATGAAAACATGACCTGTTGGGGTGCCTTAAGGACTGGAGTTGAGAAACATTGGTATACAGTATTATCATTACTGTAATGTTCCCGGAGACCTACTATACCCATGTGCTTCTCCATCTTCATGTTGTTACCATGGACACTAGCGAAACGGAAAGTTTTTATGTTTCTGAATTTTTTTTGAAAATGTGTAAAATGAAACTAGTTGTTTTTGGGCGCAATGGGCTTTAAATTGATGGTTACATGAGCTCCTTTTCTTGTGCCCAATGGCCCAATGGCCTGCAAGAAAAAAAAAAGACACAAATAGCAATGCAATACACACAAAAACTATACTAAGAACATTAGGGATGTATTTATAAAGCACTGAATGTAACATAAATATGCTCAAAATACCCTCTAAATAAAAAATGTACACACATTTCTCCTAAGCATCTTAATGAGTGGCATTAAGAGTTGCTGCTTTGGTGAAATTCTGCTGACACCAAAATCGGTAATCAATCAGTAAAATCAATTTTTCTCAAATCACTCCACTGATCTTTGGTGGACACATATGTTTTGTTGAAACTAACATTCTGTGAGCGTGCATAGCCTTTTATTCACTGTCCTTACCTGTTTGGCTTGTGGGCAGATACCATACAGTTAATTACAAAGCCCCTTCCATCTTTGCTTTGCTCATTCTGTGGGGGTACAGTGTTCCAAAAACCAATAACATTTATTATACGAAATAAAAGTGTAAATATAATTTTATAGTACCATAAACAAAGTAAATACCACAACGCCAAAACACACTTTTTCAACCAGTCCTCTAATTGGATTGTTTTCTTCCATTCTCTGGTTTACTCAATAAAAATATTTACAAAGAAAGACACATGTAAAACAAGGGGAAAACAGATGCATCATTATTTTTATCTTTTATGGAGAGAGCATGAAAGAGACATAAGGTGAACCTAACCGGCAGCTTGTTATTTAATAGCCGGAGGGGAACTTAGGCGGCTGCTGAACTAATAACCAGGTCATTAACTGTAGTAACAACCGATTTCATGGTGATTATTGTTATTATAAGCTGTAATCAAATTTTTAAACATGTTTCAAGATTTTATTCAGCCTAAAACTGAAGCAGGGAAGCAATAGCAGCAGCTGGCCTGAGAATTATTCCTTCTCCCAGACTAATATCTGATTTTCCATCAGGCAAGAAAGCGAGACGCGTTGCGCTCGTGATATATAATTGTATCAACAATAAACCTCCACAGCGCTGAAATATGATCACCGAAATGTTTCTATGCTTCCTATGCATGAGCCATCTGACTAGATGGACCTCAGCAAAAGCAGTTAAAGCAATTGGTTTCACTTACAGGCTCGAATAAATCAGGGCAAAATGGCTCCATCCAAGGTTTACTTGGAACATATGTCATGACTTCATCTATATCTGAATAAAAACTCAGCTAAATACTTTGGATTTTTCAGGAAATTCATGATCCTTGAAATTTGTCAGAATGAGTTGTAGATTAATTAGAGGTTATTCCTGTTTATGTTTTAAACTATAGTGGAATGTTAACGCATTTTATGGAAGAAGGTTGAGTAAGTTTTAGAGAAGACTTCCGTAGAACAGAACATTTAGATGGATGGGTAATGTGGTAGGAAGCTTCTGTACTAGCGCCTGAAGGCCCATGTCCTTATATGGAAATGTATATGTCTGTTATTCCCTAGTGTCTCTGAGCCTTTTTATTACTAAACCTGGAGAGTACAAAATCAGTCTCACTTCTGCATAGAAACCAATCAGCTTCCAGGTTTTATTGCCAAAGCTTAATTGAACAAGCTGAGGTTAGAAGCTGATTGGCTAACAAGCACAGCTGCACCAATTCTGAGTGCACCAGTTTTAGTAAGTCTCCCTGTGTCCTCAGAACAAGAAGAGTGAGAATATAATACTACCGAACTTTAAAGGAATTCCAGTATGGCCACTGGGACATAGATATATGCATCATAGAAATGAGCATAGGTGCATTGCTAATAGAAATGATCATGGACACATTGCTTGTACAAAATTGTAAAGAGGCAGCGGTGGTATGGTGTGTCGGTGGCTGGGAGTGAGAAATGTATGGTCCCTGGAAGTGTAACAGAGCACGGAGCCCTACCTCATCATGTGTGTCTGAGAGGGAGAGAGGACCGCTGTCTGCCACCATGGGACTCATCTTCGCCAAGCTGTGGAACTTCTTCTGTAATCAAGAACACAAGGTGATCATTGTTGGACTTGATAATGCAGGAAAGACTACTATACTTTATCAGTTGCCATGAACTCTCTTGTCGTAGTGGACACTTGGGTTGGACACTGACGGCACCCTTACATTGAGACGGAAAGACCCAGGGCTGGGGAAAAAGCCTTAGGCGTGTATGATCTCTCAAACCAAGGGATCATACAATCCTGGTAAGCAGCAGCAATTTAGTGGTGGAGCATTCCCTTTTTCTCAAATCTATATCACTCCTTCTTGGGTGTTGCATATATGTCACCGTGGACTCTGGGTGTGAGACATCTTTATTCTGGAACCTCCATCTGGAATTTTGCTCTCATTTGGACATTTCAGTGTTAATTGGACATTGTGTAGGGTGTATCAGCCCTCCCTCACAACACCTTTTTTTCATTTAATGTATTAAGAAATTGTGATATGACTAGTGTTTAATTAGCTCTTTATCACTCACTTTTTCATTTTTTACTTTTTCCTAATGAATACAGTGACAACTCACTTCACATAGTGGGAGAGATTGTATTTAGTTCTTTCACCTTACATTTAAGCACTTACACACATTCACATGGTAACTGTATTATCACTTTATTTTGCGCAGCTTATAATTTTTCGTTGTACAAGTTTGCATGTGCACACACATGTGCATGCACGCAGGGGCCCACAGTTTCTAGCACCAGATGGACTATTTAAGGAATGCTATTGCTCACTGTCAGTGCTTACTGGTCTTCAGCTTTCCCTGTGCCCTGAGTGTATCCTGTATTTGACTTCTGTTGATGACCTGGTTTGTTACTGACCTAATCCTGATTTCTGCTTGTACCTCTGCCCACCTGTTTCTGACCTCGGCTTCGTTCCTGACTATGCTTCTGCCTACGATTCGGTACCTCATTACCCGCCTACTACTGACCTTGGCTATCTCTGTGACCTCGTTCCTGCTTCTGACTTGGCTTCATACTACTTCTGAGTGTCTGCTTCGGCTGTCCTTCCTAACCTCTCCAGTCATCGCAGTGTGTTCCTGATTAAAGCCCGCTGAGAGCTTTGACGAGCCATGTTTCCAGAACCTGAAGTACATGTAGAGTGCCCCTTAGCCTCAGCTTTTCCAGCATGCATCACATCTTCTCCTGGCCTAATGTCCTGGATGACTTCTCAAGCCTGCATCTCCTGCTGCAAGTTCTGCTATCAACACCTGCCGGCACTCGTGTTCCTCCTGTTCCTTGGCACCATATGTTCCACCCTCAGTGGGGCCTGGGCTGGAGATACAAGGGAAGGCAACCTCATCAATTCAGTCTCCTATCAGGTATGTGACACTAGCATTAGATGTTGTCCAGCACTAACTAAAGTTTCTTAAAATCCAATCAAGTATCCTGATCAAGTTCACAGATGTGGTGTGGCCAGATTAGTAAAGAAGGTGAGAATCTATACTCCAATTATCCAATCATGTGAAAGGCAAATTCTTGTTTACTAATTTTCTCTGCACATGATTGGGCATTCAATGTGAACAGGAATTTGCTTTTCACATGATTGGAAAATTCACACAATATATTGCGGTTGATTTACTAAAAGCAATTAGACTGTGCACTTTGCAAGTTCATTTGTATTAATTTTCCCCAGAGCTCAGTGAATGTGGTGAAGCTTCACGTTGCAAAGAATACCCAAACAGGTGGAAAGAAAATTTAATAAAACAACATTTTTGCTTAAACATGATTGGATGATGGAAATCAGTAGAGTTTTACTTCATTAACCAAGCAAATTAGTGCAACTTCATTTGCAAGGTCTGCAGTCTATTTGCCTTTAGTAAATCCACCCCATTGCATGAAGATTCTCAACTTCTTTACGAAATCAACCATTGTATGTCTACTGGTTCACAAACTCATCTGTTTGGTCAAATCACAGGCATAATAAAAGATTTGGTCAAAAATAACATATTAATAAAGTCTTGATTTTTATTAAATAATATAGCACACAGGTGTCAAACACAAGGCCTGCGGGCCGAATCCGGCCCTCCAGGTCGCTCCTCATCTGCAGGTGCCTGAGAGCTCCAGCCCTCCTCTGGTCCTCCTCCAGGCAATTACTTTCTGCTTTCAAGCAATGCATCCAGCTTCTTCCCAGCAGCATCATACGGAAAGGTGGGGTATACTGTGATGTAAGGGAGAGTGAAGGACTCAACTTCTGATGATGGGGTGGCTCTTGACATCTAATGTAAGGGGAGGGGATGTGCTGGACATCTAATCTTACAGATACAACTGGCTCTTTTGCGGGCAATCATAATGCTGATGTGGCCTACGATGAAATTGAGTTTGACACCCTTGATCTAGCATATTGTTAGAGAGCTTCTATATACACACCTAAAAAAAACACTCAGCTTTGTTGAGTTGAGTCCTCAATTGCGTGAATGCACAGGATTACAATAAAATCTTGATGGTTGTACTTTTACTTATTACTTTCTTTCTTGCCTGATTTGAAATGGCACAAACGGGTAGAAATCCAACCCCCACTTTAATATAGCAATGATAAATTCATAAAAGATGACCTGTTCAACAAAGCAATTCTTGAAAGATGGAAAAGGCTTAGTACTTTATGTATTTATGGCTTATGATATGTGATAGAGTTGTGTTTGTCAGCTTTATTATATTATGTATTTTTAGCGATGAGGCGTGGTGGTGTCTGCGTCCTCTGTGACCTCTACTCCTATGGCACTTTTAGTATTTCCGTGTAGAGTAGCTGTTAGTAATAATAGGAAAATGGGGTTCTAGTTCATGTTGCATCAGGGCCTGGAGGAATTAAGTAAGTTCCCTGCAAAAGAGTAGTAGAAAAGATATTGTACAATAAATCAAGGTGATGATTTATGCACTTATAAACTTTAATGTTCTCTGAAACACTTACCTTGAAACTCTTCAAAGACTTTACTAGGTGTAAAGCCGAACTCCAGGCAGATATAAAAAGAATGCAGCTCTGTGTTCATATATACGTCAATATTTTTTTTTTTCAATTTAATATGGCAGTGTATTTGAATGTGATTTGTTATCAGCTTCTTAAAGCAGAACTCAGACTGAGAAAACAGCATATAGATCCAGTCAGTTGTGTTGCAGAGCTCATATACTAACAAGGAACATGCTCATAGGAGGAAAGAGCAAAGTGACAGAAAGGTGGACCAATGTAACTTTGTAAAAGTATCCATAGTAATTCCTTTTAAGAAAAAAGTAACCAGCATTTTTTAAATATTTTCTTTAAGTTATAGTGGGTTATGGGAACCTGTAACAAATTTAAAATAGGTGTTATCCAATCTGGCTGCAAATTTGAAAAACATCTTTAAACTGTGGCTAAAAAAACAAAATGGAGGCACACAGCAGGTATTCCTAATGCCAGACTCAATGCAACATTTCCACGTCTGATTGCAGTGTACCTTTAAATACTTTTTTTGTGTTTCCCAGCATCACATGGCACAAAAGGCAAGTGTAAATCAAGCCATAAAAAGTGTGCATACTGCTTTTTTTTAACATGGCTTTTTTTTTATTATTATTTAAACAGAAAAAGAAACTGTTTAATTAGAGACAGGCCCAGGCTAACAAAACATTGAGTTGATAAAACTTGCAGAGCAGTAATTAACCACACAGTTAAATCAGATTTTGATTAATAAAAAGAAGTTTACTGTGAAGAGGATAAACTCCTTTCAGAGTTTATTAACTGTTCCAGATTTCACATAGTTCTCAGCACACAATTACTTTTATGGTCTCATAAACACATTTCTTAAGAAAAATCCCCTCTTGAGCTACCACACACATAATATAACAGTAATTTACAGCAGGAACGGTTTCTAAAAGAGGGTGCTATTCCAGAGTCTGTTTTTTTTTTTTTTTTTTTTTTTTTAAGCTAAACTTTATTAAATTTTAATAACACTGTAACAAAGTTGTGAATATGCAGCGGCTACCAAATCAAATACTTGACTGGAAAAAAGAAGGTAACCGAAACGCACCAGGTCCAACTGAAAAATAAATGTGGACATGCAACTGTTAAAGTGACATGAAACTCAGGTGTCTATTCAAGTTTGTATTCTTGACCTCAAAAAAATACACAATAAAGATGAAAATTAAAATGTCATACTATATATAAAGTGCTATGTGCTACCACACAAAGTATGTGTATACTGTGCTATAATCATGCATATATAGCCAAAAACAAACGATTAAAACATTTTGCTGAAACAAATGCAACTAAATAAAACAAGTGTTCCAAAAGTTCATAGAAAATAACCGGTGCTTCAACGAATTCTTGTGTTTACATAAAACAAATACCGTATATACTCGAGTATAAGCCAAGGCACCTAATTTTACCACAAAAAAATGGGAAAACATATTGACTCGAGTATAAGTCTTGGGTGGGAAATGCAGCAGCTATTATAAGTGGAAAAGAGGGTCAATAATGCCCATTTGCAGCCTCACTGTGCCCATTTGCAGCCTCACTGTGCCTACCTGTGCCCCTTTGCAGCCTCACTGTGCCCATCTGCAGCCTCATTGTTTCCATTTGCAGCTTCCCTGTGCCCATTTGCAGCATAACTGTGCCCATATTCAGCATCACTGTGCCCATTTACATGCCTCACTGTGCCCATCTGCATGCCTCACTGTGCCCATCTCCCTGCCTCACTGTGTCCATCTTCAGCCTCACTGTGCCCATCTCCATGCCTCACTGTGTCCATCTGCAGCCTCACTGTGCCCATCTCCCTACCTCACTGTGTCCATCTGCAGCCTCATGTACCTGATCTCCAGAACACTGGCACTGTGACATGCAGTCTTGTCAGTGGCCAGCCAGTGTAACACAGCCCCGGCTCCTCCTCGTACGAGGAGAAGCCGGGGCTGTGTTACACTGGACAGCCGCCGACTAGACTACACATCACACCGCCGGGAGACCAGGTGCATGAGGCTGCAGATGGACACAGTGAGGCAGGGAGTCTCGAGTATAAGCCAAGGGAGGCTTTTTCAGCACAAAAAAAAATAGATGAAAAACTTGGCTCAAGTATATACGGTATGTGATTCCAACTTCCCACATGCAGTTCATAAAAGAGTGTCCTTGTGCAAACAAATTGTTCCATAGTGCATGTGTATCACCACTGTGCTCCAAAATTGACTGCTTACCAGATGAAATGATCCCACCAAGAGATCATATGCGCGTATAAAAAAAGCACCCTGCTGAGGAAGTGTATTTCACGCAACGCGTCCAGGGGTTTTTGGAGCCTTACACGTTGCTCGGTGTCCTTCCTGGGGAACTCTGTGAGCTGTTATATATGTACATGCCTGTTAATCTCTGATCAAATGTGAGTAGCCTGTACACTGCCTATTTGATTAAAGTAGTGATCAAGCGGAAGCTCTTAGATGGTTGTTTTTTCTTCCATGTCCCTCCGTTCCGGCATCCATGCTGAGACCACCAAATAGGAGATCTACTTCATTTCCAGTTCTTTATATGCCCTAATGACCATCTGCTAACCCAGGGGTCATATCTTAAGGTGAGAGTAGCCATCTGCACTGGTGGAGGGATAAGTTTATACACTTGCTACCTTTGTTGTCTTTCACGTGGTGAAGATTTTCAACTTTTTGTCCCATCGAATGGTCCACAGACATTTACTTCTTTGTGACACGAATTCTTTGGACTCTATTTATTTATATATTTACCACATTTATTATATTGTTCACATGGTTTGCGCTGCACTTTATATATATTTTTTATGCTTTTGGGATTTCTGTGAGTCCCTTTGTGCTTAGCTGCATCCCTAAGATACATAAGGCCTTACACACGATCAAATCTGTCTGCTGGAAACGTGAGACCGTACAGACAGATTCGATCGTGTGTACGGCCGAGCCGACGGATTTGGCCACCCGACAGATTTAAAAGCATGCTTTGAAATCTATCGTTTATTTTTCACTTTATAATTTACACGATTTATTTTGGTTTGCTCGTGTGTAATCTTGTTGATCGTATATTTTTGCGCTGATTGCACCTAGTATGGATTAATTTGTAGTGATACTCTATTTTTCACTTTATAATTTACACGAAATATTGTATATAATATTGTATATAATACAATGTTGAAATAGATAAGTGAAATAGATAAGTATAAAAGGGTTTTATTTCATGGCAATCCCACCAGATACCATCTATATTTTATATACACGCATATGATCTCTCGGTGGGATCATTTCATCTGGTAAGCGGACAATTTTTTTGTTTGGAGCGCGGTGGTGATGCACATGCACTTTGGAACAATTTGTTTGCACAAGGACACTCTTTTATGAACTGCATGTGGGAAGTTGGAACCACATATTTGCAAACACAAGAATCGTTGGAGCACCAGTTATTTTCTATGAACTTTGGAAACACTTGTATTATTTGGTTGTATTTTTGTTGCAGCAACATTTTTTTGGTAGTAGCACATACAGCAGCACTTTATATATAGTATGACATTTTTATTTTCATCTTTATTGTATATTTTTTGGGGTCAAGTTTTATTTTCTGATCAATTGTCTCATTTATTTTGGGTCATAGTTGAATTAGAAACCGCGCATTTTACAGATATACACAGTTTAATATTTCCTCACTATTCAAGGGATTTTTGATTTCAGCAGTTTCTGATACGTATATCATTTGAGGCTAAGCGCAACCTTTATAGAACTTTTTCAAATTTGTATTCTTAACTCATCCAAATCCCTTTTACTTGCTGCTGTGCTCCAACTTTCTGTTAGAAGGTGACTACATTTGTTCTCCATGGTCCAATCTATGGGATTTGTGAGCATAGAAGAGTGTACATGACTGCAACTAAGCAGAGAAGAAGGTACTTCTAAGTGCAGTTAATAAACACTTTAATGACAAGGAAGGGTTAAAAACACTTACAAGATAGAAGTGAAAAACAGTCATATGAATGAATCCATAACGTCCGGGATTCCTCCTGGGAGTAAAGACTGCTGCAGGTGAAAGTTCCAGCCAACCAGCAATGGGAAACACTGTGTCTCTGATCCAAGATGGAGAGCCGTGCTGTCAGGACCAGTATGGAATCCAGGCAATCAGAAGTGACGTCAGAGTGGTTGGAGCCTTTTTTCGGAGCATTCCATCGCTCCTTTTTCAAACCAATAGAGTAATGCAAGGGGAAGGGGCTTATAATACTACATTAGTTTGATGTCACTTCCAGTTGCCTGGATTCCATGCTGGTCCTGACAGCATGGCTCTCCATTTTGGATCAGAGACACAGTGTTTCCCACCGTTCCTTGGCTGGAATTTCCTCCTGGAGCTGTCTTTACTCCCATGAGGAATCCTGCTGGACATTATGGATTCATTGGTATGCCTGCTTTTCACTTCTGACTTGTAAGTGTTTTTAACCCTTCCTTGTCCTTAAAGTGTTTTATTAATGCACTTAGAAGCGCCTTCTTCTCTGCTTTGTTTTCCTATAGAGTGTGCTTCCCTCTTCTGAAGTGCTGCTGTGGTGCATTAATCACATTTCAAGAGCCAGTCATGTACCATTTGTTAAAGTCTCCTTTTTATCCAGAGTGCCCTTTTCTCCAAACTCCATGACTGCAACTAATGCACACTGCTTGTTCCAAACAAATGGAAGACAGTGAGAAACTGAGAGGTTTGAGGGCTCACAGAGGATGGTACAAAAAATAAAAAGACATTAATAATAATATAATTTATAGAGCCATTAAAGTAGAACTAAGTTCTCTCAATCAACAATAACTATTTCTAAGATCTAGCTATGGAAATCCGGGCAGCTGTAAAAAAAAGTAGTCCCTCCAGTACACATCCCAATAGAGCCGGCTGAGGTAATTCACCAAATTCACTTGTGTTAGTGAATAGATAAAATTATATACTCTAATCCAAAACCTCTGCACATTCCATTAGGACCACCAGGTATGAAAGGCAGCCTCTAAAGCACTGAGAGGAAGTTCCCGGGACACACTTTGCTACCTGCACTGGTACCATGTACTATTGTATGAGTACTTTACACTTGGTCTTTATAAGAGAGGTGTTTAAATAGGATTTATATAGAATTTTGAGGTGCTTTGAGCACACTTATACCACTCCTTCATTTCCAACTGTTCATTCAGATCTTGTTCCCATTTATCCATATAAAAGAGCTTGGCAGGGCTATCTATTAGCATGTGACCAGTGTGCATGTTAAATGTCTTGCAAAGGTATTCCATTGAGGTGGAAGAGGAAAAATCAGACTCTTGTTTCAGTGAGTGCAGGAAATGCATCAGCTATGTATATCGAAACATTTCCAAGTCTGGAAGTTGATACCGTTCACGTAGGCAAACCTGCAACACAACTCCTCATTGGTCACATTGATCTACAATACAGAGTAAACCTTTGCTCATCCGCCAGAAGAAGTTATGGGATGGAGACCTGGGGTGAATGCAGGATTGCGCAACAAAGGAGACAGAGGGGTATGTGGAGACCTAAAGTCATGTTTGGCCAACAATCTATCCCACAAGTCAATGAAAAATTACAAGGTGGGGCATAAAATTAGTGGTCAATCTTTCAGGTACCAACATAGCGCATATATGTGGCATTGACACATATGCGTCAGTGGACAGCCGAGGTTATTGTGCTGAAAGTGTACCCACTGCATGCTACCAGTACCATGATGGCTCCCAGTCTAGGAATGATCGGGAGCTGTCAGGATGGTTTCTCAGTCATGTGACCACTGTGAAAGCTAATCACAGTGATCATAGCATCATCGGGCAGCCCATTACACCTCTCTGCCCCCCCCCCCCAAGGAATAAAGGGATCCAGTTAAAGGAAATCTAGGGCTATGTGAACAGGGATTAACCCATTTCTACCACATACATTTATAAAGGATGGACCATTATTTCCCCACTTCTAACGGATAAAACAGCTCAGGCAGCCTTTATGCCCACACACATCTGATCTCCAGCTTGTTTCTGCATGTCACTTTTATATTAATCCTTCATCTCCCTTATCCCGTCACATGCATCTACACATGAACCCCTTCAAGCGCCCAAATATTTGGTCTTTTTTATTTTTTGTAGTTAAAAAATAAAATAAAAGTTATTAACCACTTACATACAGGGCACTTTCACCCCCTTCCTGCCCAGGCCAATTTTCAGCTTTCAGCGTTGTCACACTTTGAATGACAATTGTGCAGTCATGCGACATTGTACCCAAATTACATTTTTAGAAAAAAAATTCCCCCACAAATAGAGCTTTCTTTTGGTGGTATTTGATCACCTCTGTTTATTTTTTTGCGCTATAAACAAAAATGCAACAATTTTGAAAAAAACACAATATTTTTTACTTTTTTCTAGAAAAAATATCCAATTAAAAAAAAAATGTTCCTCAGTTTAGACCGATCTGTATTCTTTTACATATTTTTGGTAAATAAAATCGCAATAAGCGTATATTGATTGGTTTGCGCAAAAGTTATAGCGTCTACAAAATAGGGGATAGTTTTATGTAATTTTTGTTATGATTTTTTTTTTTACTACTACTGACATTGCGGCGGACATATCAGACACATTTGACACTATTTTGGGACCGTTTACATTTATACAGCGATCAGTGCTATAAAAATGCATTGATTAATATATAAATGGGACTGGCAGGGAAGGGGTTAATACTAGGGGAGATCAAGGGGTGTGTCCTACAGAGTGATTCTAACTGTAGGGGGAGGGGACTGATGAGAGAAGGAAACTGATCATTGTTCCTATATACAAGGAAAATACGATCAGTTCTCCTCTCCCCTGACAGGAAGTGGATCTGTGTGTTTACACACACAGATCCACATCCCTGCTCTGTGATGAGCAATCGCGGGTGCCCGGTGGCAATTGCAGCTGCCGGGCACGCGCATCAGGTACACAGTGATGCGGCAATCGCGCGCTCCAGAATTCCGGGAAAACAAAGACGTCCAATCGGAGGGAGGGAGGGTACTTGCCGCCGTCATTTTACTATACGGCGGTAGGCAAGTGGTTAAACACCAAGTAAATAAATATCATTAAATAAAGCTCTATCTGTCCCAATAAAATGTAATTGGGTACAGTGTTGCATGTTACACGATCAAACAATTATCAGTCAACTATCACAGTTCTGAAAATTTAAAAAATGGCCTGTAAAAGTAGCTGTATTATAGACTAGTACTCAAGCAGTTAACTTTCTAACAACTAAAGCTGTTCTTCTTATTTCCTGGCAAAGCACTGTAATTTAGTTCTTCTTTCAAAGACTAATACAGCATCGTACATGCTCTTTTTCCTGCATTTTAATATTTTATACAGAAATATAAAATTTACAAGATATTATTTAACCCTCAGGACCTAGAAACTGGATTATTACTGTGTAAAATAGCTAGCCCGTGGCTTCTTTGTGTGTTCGCTTCTTCCCCGGTGTATGCTCATGCTGCTTCATACTCTCAAAGTAGACACAACCGCATGCTGTACAGATGGGAGCCTGGCTGCATCATTATGTTATATTGAAATAATACAATACCACCTGTTTTGTTTGGGTCTCCTGCCAACATTGCCCCATAAAACATTTATTTTGCTAATATTTTAGTTGGTCACCACAGAAGGGCACTTGAAGTTAAAGATTTAGCATGTGTGCAACCACTTTAGAAAACTACTGAAAAAAAAAAATGATATTCCTGGAATAACGGAATAATGGTGTAACGAGAAAGAGAATAGCCCATTGTCTGCTGTGGATGTTCATATTATGTTATGTAATCATAATTTGCCATTTGTCTGCTTTTTTCAGTTTACAAAATTAGACTTCATTCCTTTTTGGCAGCTGGTGCTGAATGAATTATTATAATTGTACCGCTGTGTACTTTTCCAGATATATAGGATGCAAGCTTCCAGTGTGTAACGTGATACAGTACTGATTAATTTTAAATGTTTTTGTTCAGAATATTATTATTATTTTTCTATGCTCAGAACCCCCTTGTAAGCATGACATGGGTTCATCTACTGTACTAAAATGACATTGAAAACTAGATATGTGCATTCCCATTCGTACGAATGTTATTTTCGTACGAAAATGTTCATTTTCGTACCCGCAGGATTATGTGTACATACAAAAAAATTAAAGCACCAAAATACGAAAACTACGAGATTACGAATGAGCCGCATAACGAACAACCGCAAATACGAACGAATGATCCGACGAAAAAAAACGACAAAACGAAAACGGCAAAAGAACAAAAATTACATCTATAACAAAAGATTTACATTCTGTATTTTGTTTGAATCCTTTTTCTGTTTGTTTTCAGTCCTATGTTCATTGTTCATATGACATCTATAACAAAAGATTTGCATGCTGTATTTTGTTTCAATCCTTTTTCTGTTTGTTTTCAGTCCTATGTTCATTGTTCATATGACATCTATAACAAAAGATTTGCATGCTGTATTTTGTTTCAATCCTTTTTCTGTTTGTTTTCAGTCCTATGTTCATTGTTCATATGACATCTATAACAAAAGATTTGAATTTTGTATTTTGTTTCAATACTTTTTCTGTTTGTTTTCAGTCCTATGTTCATTGTTCATATGACATCTATAACAAAAGATTTGCATGCTGTATTTTGTTTCAATCCTTTTTCTGTTTGTTTTCAGTCCTATGTTCATTGTTCATATGACATCTATAACAAAAGATTTGCATGCTGTATTTTGAATCCAAAATACGAACAGAAAAAAGGAATTTAAAATACAGAATGCAAATCTTTTGTTATAGATGTCATATGAACATACGACTGAAAATAGCAAAAGAAAAGGGTTTCAATGTTTCAATGCAAATCATTGACGAAAATTCACGAAAATTATTGTCTAACAAGTAACGAACATGAATTAAACAGAATAACGAATCCATTCCCGCATGTATGAAAATAAAACAGTAACGAAAATACGAAACGATCGGAATACGAAAAAATCGCGTCATACGAAAAACGAACGGGAACAAACAGGAAAACGGGCGTCTTACAAAAAACGAACGAAAACGAAAAAATGGAATGATACGAAACAGAACAAAAAAAAACACGATTTTTTTTTCTGTGCACATGTCTATTGAAAACTTAAATACAGCCAGTGAAGTAAAACAGGAAGTATTTAAGATATAGTATCGCTAGCTTAAAGCGAAGCTCCCACTACATTTAACAATTTAATATATATATATATATGTGTCTCATGAGGCAATCACATTGTATAAATCAGTTCACTTACTGTATTTAAATTAGCCGCCGATCTCCCGAATAAACTTATAAAGACACTTTATAAAAATGTTCTCCTAGGTTCTCATTTTGCTTGTGGGCAATGTGAAAACACACACACAGAAAATTTACCCTTTGTCTTGAATTCCTGCTGAAAAATAGCAGTGTACTCCCAAGTGAAGGTTTCTCAAGGCTGTATATTTGCAGTGTGAGATTAAAGAGAAAGTAAACCCCTCTTTTTGAAAAAGTGCTATGGCAGAAGAAACGTTAAAAATAATCCGACATCACCACGTAACAGTCCTTCATATATACAGTATGTTCATTAATAAAACTGTGATACAGTCACCCAATAGTGATCAAGTCTACCTTGACATTTCAAGGTCTTACATCATCAGGTGTCCCTGATGATGTAAGAATGACAAAACATGTAGGTTGTGGCATTGTAACACTCATCTCATTTTTCGTATCCTATTGATCCATGCTTTATCACCTGAGCTGAGAGGATTACTGGATTTACCAAATGAGAGTTCTGAGGAGGATTGCTTGAGCCCTGGGACAGTCCAGCTTGGTTTATGGAGTCCAATTTATTAAATTAAAGGCACAATAAGACCTTTGTAATCAGAATCAATCCATTAGGTAAGCGTGTGTCCAAAACGGTTTGGTGGAGGTGTCTGCTATTACACAATCTGATCTGACCAAATTGAACTGCCTATGTTGAACTGATCATGATCGGTGGATTGAATCACAGTTTTATTTACAGACATTTATATGAAGGACTGTTACGTGGTGATGTTGAATTATAAGTAAACACATGTCTATAGTTAGCACAATTCTGATTCATGTTAATTTGGTATTTTAGGTTAGAAAACAATTACCACTAGTTGGCAGGTAAGCAACTGGTGGTAATTAGGACAAACTCAAAATTGGCACATGGGAGGTGTTTTGTATTAATTACTTTATTGATATGTTTGAATGTGCTTTACATTTACTTCATTAGTTGCTAGAATTATAGTCTCCCATGTCCTAGCAACTAAGAATAGTTCTCCATTAGGTCCGCTATCTATTCAAGTGAGTTCCCTGCTCCCATGACTATATATAGTAATGTCCTTTTTCTTAATCTTTTTTATTTTTGAAAAGATAATTTTTTTGCATTGTGCCCATTACTAGATGTATTTATTTACTATATATCATCATTACACTACCGTATTTGATAGGCACTGGGCTTTTCCAACATCTGTAGCGTCCCTGGTGTGTTGCCCCTAGTTGATGGGTGGACCTGAATCTGATCATTTGGATTAAGCGCTTAGTGCCTCTGATTGTTGTATGTGAGTACTTGTTTTGATCACTTTATCTAGGAAATTGTAGGTATTCATTTTGCATGTTATTAAAGTAATTTGTGCCCTATATCTGTAGGATCTCCAGAAGAAGCCAATGATTGGCAAAATGTGTAGAGATCAGAGAGCAAGATTAATATTTTTCTGTATGCTAGCCAGCTACATTCATGTTGTTTGATGGTACAATCACTGTATTTTGATATAACTGTGATGTATAAAGGCTGGATTCTTACAGGCTAATTAGGTGCTAATCACACTGGGGATTACAGGTCATATATGCTATTAACAGTTTTTATACCTTTTATGGAAACTTTCATGAATAAACTTTTGTAATTTTATATTATCACTTTGTGTACTCACTTCCCTTTCCTGGGGTTGCTGCGTGGGCGCTGTTAAAGTCCCCCTGTTTTCCCAGTTTTTTTTCTGTCTGCTTTGCATGTGACTGAAAGCTGATGTCAGTGTGAAAATTTCATAGCTGCTAATCAGTCTAATAGTAGCTTTTGAATCCTCCCACTGCCATCTGCTTTCAATCACAGGCAAGGTGCACTTAATAGGTAACTAGCTTCTCAGAGCTCCCCATCAGGCTCTGCTTACTGGACAACTAAAATTCATGGTCACAGCATGTGTTGGGTGGGTGAAGACTGGTGGGGAACTCTGAGACTATTTCCTCTTTAAATTTGCCTTGCCTGAAATGGATAGCGCACACAGTGGGCAAATTCCAAAGCCACTGTTTAACCGAAAAGGAGGTATGGATCCACCCACTGCTATGTGCTGTTAATGAAAAGTAAAGATTTGATGGGGATCTAGTACAAAACTCTTCGGCAATCCGCCTATCAGTGTGATGGGAACAGTAGTCTGGGAAGGAGGAAGTGAATGCAGTGAGGAAGGAATATCCAGTATGGATACTCCGATCCCAGTGCCAGCATCAACAGATTCTTGTACATGTGTCTGACAGTACATAATCGGACACAAGCACTGTCACTTTTGGTGCAGCACCACGGTGAAACTCTAAAGTTTATCTAGCACACCCTTTATGAATTCCCATGTGTATGTCTCTTCTGTCTTAGATGCTTCTCCCCTGCCTGTTAGCTTTCTTTTTTTATAATTCTACACAGAACTTCACATACATAGCTTAGTGTACAGACTCATCATTATTTTATGCTTGGCTGAAGTAGCTTCCTAAGACTATGAACCCATCAAAAACCCGGGTGAAGATAGAAGCTCTGGCAACAGAGGGTAATGTAGACATTTTAGCACTGGAGGGATTGTTTTGCTAGGTAAGAGTGCCAAAATGTGCAAAAATACTGTGCATATTTGCACATGATTTCAAAAAGCTCCAGGGGCCCCATTTAAAAAAATAAAATGTTTACTCCTGTCTTAAGGCACTGCTGTTTGTGGATTTAGTGATGTGATTACAATCTGTAATCATTTGCATGCTTTTTTTTTGGCCTGGAGTTCAGCTTTAAGCATCTCCGAGACAGATACTGAACTCAATTATTGTATTTTTATTTAAAGGACATAGAACATGCTTCCTTGATAAAAGGGTTAAAAAAGAACATTGCATATATTAAACAAAATGTATTCAGGATAAAGATCACATAATGTAAGCTTATGTGCACTTCCTGTTCTTTTTTTCTCTGCTACAGAGCGGAACTTTGTCTTTTGTTGATAAAGGGAGGGTTACATCCCCTGTCCGTTTTATTTTTGCCATCTGTGTTCCATTGGGGAGATTTCCCTTAATTTCTTGTCCCATTGAATATTAGATAAAGGCCCGCCAAAGTGAGGGAATCCCTGGCTGTCATCATTGAAAGGTTTTCCTTTATTTCCTGTTCTGGTAACAACATCAAATTTGAAATTGTCTTTAACTTTTACTTTCTAAACATTAATCAAAACAAATAGAAAGAGTAAATCTCTGTAATGGGGATACCGGCAGTGTTAAAAGCCTGACAGGTGTTGTATTCTCTCTCCACTCTCCACAGCCTTGCCATTACATATACTTTAGGGCAGGGGTGCTTAACCATTTGAAGAGCGAGGGCCACTTAAAGTGGATGTAAACCTGATTCATGAAATTTGAGATGGGCACATGTATCTGTAGTGTTTTCTTACCTCTCTTCAAAGCACTATGTCCCGTAGCTGTCTCCTGCTCAGTTCCTCTGTTGTCAGCCTGATAACTTTTGACAAATTCTCTGAGATGGCAACCTAAAGTGTGTGTTGGGGGAGGTTGCTATACATAGATGTCTGCTTGCTGTCTCACAGCAGAGCTTTGTACATTCCTTTTGTCCTTTGCCAATGTGGAGGGGTGGGGGTGCCTTTTTTTTTCAATCAGCTGTTTTGGCTGTATGCCAATAATCCACTCCCAGTGGTTAACAGGAAGAAAAAAAAATCACAAAGAGCACTTTCTAAAGGATATATACAGCCAAAGGCAGCACATGTAAAACTTATGTAGGGAGGTTGTTAACTTCACTGGGTGTATGTGAGAGTTTACATCCGCTTTAGGTGATTTTGTAACCAGTCGCAGGCCACAATGAACTATGGGGTTTTACCACCACCAAACCGCAAATGTAAACAGGCCCTTACTGATCTGAGTCCCCTATAGGCTAATTTTAAACTGATGCGTTGCGGTTTACCCACACCTTGAGACCAGGCAGTCCACCTCCAGCTTTCTTGCAGGTTAGCTGCACTTTGTCATAGACGTCTAATATACCTTGCGGGTGTGGTACAATTTCTAAAAGTGTACCAAAACTCTTGCACTTTCAGAAAGTGCACAAATTCTGCAGGATATAATAGTAATATTCTAATACCTACTTTATTTGCCACTTTATTCCCCAAAATGCATAAAATAATATAGTTTTCTCCCACATTATGTATTAAAAAAAATATTTAGCTATTTAATTTTTTAAATGTTTCATAATGGTTCGATTTGATTGGAGGTTTGCTTATAATTACTTAAAATGAGCAAGTCATTTTTATGATAATAAATTACCATAAATAATGATGGTGATTATTATCATTATTATTAGCATTAAGATCATTGTTTGTCTTACAAAAGGAGCCCATAAGAAAAGCATAAAAGACATATTCAAAGGTTGTCACAATAGGATGTGTTTTTATTCAAACCTCAGTTTCATTGTCCATGCCGTAAAGGTCATACCCTCTATTTTTCCTTTTAATGTTTGTACTTGATTTGTTAGGCTACGTCTTCCAAACCCTTTCAACCATAGGTTGTTTTTGCTCAGAATCCATTTTAATTCCCTGTGGTCAAATATTTTCCAAGCCAGATGCCCATGCTTAATTTAATTATGCAATGAACGGTGTGAGAAAAGCAAGGCTCCAAATGGTTAAAATAATGAGCTGTAAGGGTTATATAGACTTGAACACTATAATAAGTAATAAAAAAAAGACTATTACCAGCAGCAATTTAGGAACAAAGGAGTTGCAATATATTTAATAGGTTTTTACTTTCGCTCGATTTTAATTTGATTTACAAACAAAAACAGTTTTCTACAGGGTGATAGATAAGTGGTATTTTTTTTTTGTTTTTGTTTTTATAAAAATGTGCTTAGTTGTTTTTGTTAAATAAACACCTCATATAAATGTATCTCCCTACTGCAGTAATTACCTTGGAGCATCTAATCAAATTTTAAATCAAAATTACCCCAAAAAACTATTTAGAAAGTAGAAACAACTGTGACTATTTGCTCAAAGCAACATTATCAAAGCAACAGTTAGATCTTGTTGTGATGTCACCTCTATATTTGCCTGTTGATATCCAAGTAACAAAACAACTGTGAACTTTCAGAGTCGGTTCACACTGGGGCGACACGACTTCCAGCACGACTTTCAGAAGCAACTTCAACACGATTTGAGCATGAAACACAGGGCGATCTGGGGCGATTTACAACACGACTTGAAGTCCTTTTCAGGTCAGGAGACATTCCAGTGGCCAATAAAACAACAATCAGCTCTGGGAGAGGGAGGGGGAGGGAGGGGTTTGCCTGAGAAATGTATGTCATCTTGCTGAAAGGTCGCTTCAATTAAAACAGTGATCAGACTTGGAAGCGACTTCCATTGAAATCAATGGGTACAAATCGCCTAGAAGTCTGATTGAAGTAGTACAGGAACCTCTTCTGAAGTCGGAGCGACATGAGTAGTGTGTATTAACACCGCTCCCATTCACTTACATTGCTTTTCTGGACAGCACGACTTGGGACGACTTGAGACGACTTCAAGTCGGATCCCAAGTCGCCCCAGTGTGAACCAACTCTTATGGTACTATATTTTAGTAAGTTCACAAATATATTCAGCTTCATTTATCATTGTCTAAAAAGAAAACGTGGCAATAATTCTTTTTAGACACTTTGCGAAGGGCACACGGACATGTTTGCCAGTAACTATACTTCAACATTTTTTTTTTATTTGAACAAAATCATAGGTGCATCAACAGAGGTCATAAATATCATGCACATGAAAGGACAGACTGGATGAATTCTGACAGGTGTCACGCATATGATGCTGGTTAGGAGGTGCTAAGGTATGAATCTCAGCCATGGGGGTCACTACTGAGCCCTAATTACACAGAGAGCAGATATTAAATGGACCCATGCAATTTGTCATGCTGTCCCATCTGAGGTCAGCCAATAGACAAATAAAATTATTCCAGCTAATGGAGAAAAGAGGGACGCCAGATAGTAAAGTGAAATTGAAAGAAGGCAAAGTAACTTTTTACACAGAGTTTTCCCAGCTGCTATCTAGGGATTGTTAGATTGTTGTGAGGTGACAGGGGGAGCAATACAGAGCTTAACCACTTTAGCCCCGGACCATATTGCTGCCCAACGACCAGAGCACTTTTTGCGATTCGGCACTGCGTCGCTTTAACTGACAATTGCGCGGTCGTGCGATGTGGCTCCCAAACAAAATTGGTGTCCTTTTTTTTCCCACAAATAGAGCTTTCTTTTGGTGGTATTTGATCATCTCTGCGGTTTTTATTTTTTGCGCTATAAACAAAAATAGAGCGACTATTTTGAAAAAAATGCAATATTTTCCCAAAATAAATATCCCCCAAAAATATATAAAAAAAACATTATTTTTCCTCAGTTTAGGCCGATATGTATTCTTCTACATATTTTTCGTTAAAAAAATCGCAATTAGCGTTTATTGATTGGTTTGCGCAAAAGTTATAGCGTTTACAAAATAGGGTAGTTTTATGGCATTTTTATTATTATTATTATTTTTACTAGTAATGGCAGCGATCAGCGTTTTTTTTCAGTACTGTGACCTTATGGCGGACACTTCGGACACTTTTGACACATTTTTGGGACCATTGGCATTTTTTTAGCGATCAATGCTATAAAAATGCATTGGATTACTATTAAAATGCCATTGGCAGTGACGGGGTTAACACTAGGGGGCGGGGAAAGGGTTAAGTGTGTTCCTATTTGTTTTCTAACTGTATGGGGGGGTGACCTTACTAGGGGAAATCACTGATCTTCCGTTCATACATTGTATGAACAGAAAATCAGCGTTTCCCCTGCTGACAGGAACGAAAGCTGTGTGTTTACACACACAGCTCCCGTTCCCCGCTCTGTAACGAATGATCGCGTGTACCCGGCGGCGATCGTGCCCGCCGGGCACATGCACGGGACTCGGGGGCGAGCGGGGGGCGCGTGCGCGGGCTGCCGGCGGCGCGCACTCACCCCCTAGTGGCCGTCGAAAGTGGCGACGTAGAGCTACGAGCTCTCGCGCAGGAGTGCCGACCTGCCGCCGTATAACTGCGGCGGCTGGTCGGCAAGCAGTTAAATAGCCTCTAAGTAAAGACATGAACCCCTTTTAAGCAGACCCTTGTGGCTTGGATTTTTTAGCTATATATTCTGAGCCAACTCCCTTCATCAGAATGGGTTACTTGGTAAAGGACTTAAGTTGGAAATATTTACTGTAGTTAAAACTTTCCCAGGTTATAATATGTGTCAATGCTTAGTGGTTCAATCCTTCAGACCTTATATCACTAAAGGAAATGGTAGTGACATAGAAGGCAAGAGAAGGAATCACAGCACACAGTGGGGGAATAGTGATGAGCAAATTATGCAAAGTTTGATTAGTTGGAGATAGATCAAGACATACATTTGAATCCTACTGGATCCTATGGAAGCTAAATCTTGTTAATTTTTTGTTTACAAAAGTTTATTTGAAAGTACACTTACATAATGTAGTCTGTAAAATGGAGTCAACAGTAAGACATAGAATACATACTTATCACATCTTAGAGCAAGGAAGAAAAAGGAAAAAAAAAGAAAAACAACAGCATGACATGTAAGATCAGTATATCTTTAATAGTACAAATGAAATATATTGAGACATATGACCCCAAGGGGGGTAGTTTAATGTACCCAAATGATGAGGCATGAGAAATTGAAGCTATGTGATATTCCAGAGATACCACTTGAGATCAAATACATGCATGTTATCATTTAGCGTATGGTAAATTCTTTCAGAGAGATTCAGAGTCTCCAATCTGGCCAGTACCTGTCACCACAATAGATTGTTCGATTTCCAGTTAAAGCGGAGCTCCAGCCGCGATTTTTTTTTTTTCTCTTTCAATGTTTTTATTGAGTTTAACAAAGAACATACTACAAGCTGATATTATACAGTGTGTTATACATTGGGCAGCAGTCAATGACAATAATGCTAAAAGCACATATCAAGTTAGTTAGCCATTCTAAAGCATGGGAATGAGCATTATCAAGCACAGTTAAGATTAGATGTGTAACTCTAGTCCCCTCATCACCCCATATGGGTACAAGCTGTGACTGGGGAGAGAGAAACACGACTCTTTGCATACATACCAGCTAGAAAAAAGTTAAAAGTAAAAAAAAATAAAAAAAAATAATAAAGATTAAGTAGGCATAAGTAGGCATAAGTAGGCATAGATATCTACTGCCTTAAATGGGTGATATTTAAAAGTGAACAACAATGAACTGTGAACATGGGCATCAAATGTCGCCACCAATTCTATAGCAATGCAGACTGTCTATGTATAAAGGTGCAATCGCCCTGTTGGAGTAACGGAGATGCATAAGGTGATCATAACAACGTGAGCAAATATATAACCTTACTTACTTACCGCCTAGACCTGTCACACATTTCTTTGTACCAGATGGACCATGGGGACCACTCTACTTGCGCTGAGCGTAGTCGGCCTTTGCTAGATGCAAACAAACATTCATATGTACCATGCCATTGAGTGGTGGATATGACTTCTGAACAAGAAGGGCTTAGTTTAGACTGCCAGTTACGTGTAATGGTTAATTTGGCTGCTAACAGTATGTGTGTAACTATACTTCTGAAAGAATGGGGGAATTTTTCAATTCCTAAGTTTAAGATGGCAAGTTCTGGAGAAGGAGTAATCTGGATGTGGGTGACATTTTTGATGAGATTGAAAACATCAGACCAATATTGAGTCAAGAATCTGCAGGACCACAAAATGTGTAAGAGTGAACCGTGGGATCCACATTCTCTCCAACACAATGGTGATCTGGATGGGTCAATTGTGTGTAAGATATGTGGGGTTCTATACCATCTGAAGGCAATCTTATACGATAATTCCCATAAGTTGGTTGACTTAGTTGCTCTGTATGGTGCATTTAGGGCCGCTCTCCATTGCTCTTCTGAGAACTGTGTTCCCAGTTCGGTCTCCCATTTATTCTGGGATTGAGTCTTAGTGAAGAATTGTTTGTTTTTCAGTGCCTGGTAGAATAGTGATATACCTTTAGCGTGTGAGTTCTCCCCAAACCAATAGTTCAGTATTTGGTTAGGAACATTTTGAAAGATTGCAGAGGAATGGATTAGACAGTGGGTGATTCTGAGGCCTCGTACACACGATGAGATATGTCCGCTCAAACTTGTCCGACGGACAGTTTAGAGCGGACATGTCTCATCGGATTTCGGTCCGATGGCGTGTACACACCATCGGATCAAAATCCCCGCCGGCAGACAGCGTGGTGACGCGGCGGTGACGTTGACGCCGCCACGTCACTGCTACGTCACCGCACCAGGAAGTAAACACTTCCGCGCGCATGCGTCGGATCCATTCACAGGATACGACGCATGTGCGGGAAGATATGTCCGCTGGTTTGCCGTACTAACCAGCGGACATATTCGACGGACAGGTTTGTAGCGGACAAATCTGTCCGCTAGCCCGTACACACGATCGGATTTGTCTGCTGAAATGGTCCATCGGACCGTTTTCAGCAGACAAATTTGATCGTGTGTACGCGGCCTGAGGTATTGATAGTACTCTTTGTTAGGAAGATTAAACTCTCTTTGGAGAGTCGGAAAGGATTTTAGTGCTCCGGAAGTATAAAGATCCGAAGCTAGGGTGATGCCTCTCATTGTCCATGAAGAAATATTAATACCCGGTGTCAGGAGGGAAATAGTATATAGTGGGATGGGGAGTGGGGCTAGGGAACCCCTATGTGGTGATTTTAGGGTCAAGTGTTGAAAGGCTGACATAGATGCTAATACAGGTGGGGATAAAATTGCAATTTTCTTCCGTTTGTGGAGTGTGCTAATGACCCAACTATGAAGGTCCTTGCCTGGGACCTGTTGGCTTTCTAAGTCTTTCCATAAATTCTGCGTGTGCGGCGTAAACCATACCTTTAATTGTGCTAATAATGAAGCTAGATAATAATCCCTGAGGTCGGGGAAACCCATGCCTCCGGCTGTTTTATGCCTAATAAGTTTAGATTGCGGGCATTTTGCTTTTTTCCCCTGCCATATAAAGTGGTTTAACACAGATTGTAGCTTACAAAAATATGATGATGGTATAGGGATAGGTACATTGCGGAAGAGGTATAATAATTGTGGGAGCTTAAGCATCTTGAAGGATGCCAGTCTCCCCATCCAGGAGAGTGTAAATTTGGCTAAGTGTGATAATTCAGATTGAAGGGAATGGAGGTAGGGAATAAAATTTTCTTGGAATAAGGAATTTGGATCGGCTGTAAGCTGTATCCCAAGGTATTTTATAGATTTGTCTGCCCAGAGAAAGGGGAAACGATCAAAGAGGATCGATTGTGTAATGGGGGGAATATTAAGCCCTAGAATATGGGATTTGGACTCATTGGGCCAGATTCACGTACATCGGCGCATTTTTGGACCGGCGTAGTGCAACTCCTTTAAGTTAGACTGGCTTAATTTCGAGGCGCAAGTACCGTATCCTCGTAGTATTTTCGGCCAAATTTGCACATGTGCAATGTAAATTCCGAGGCGTAAGGCGGTGTAATTCAAAGTGGGAAGGACGTGGGCGTGTTCCATTGAAATGAGCCGTGACCCCATGCAAATGAAGGGCCGGCCAGACTGGGCATGTGCACATGAAGCAGACTATGGTCAGCACCTCTCTGAGCATGCTCAGAACTCGGCACGGCGCAATCAGTTAGATAGGAACAAGGCCTGTCAGACTTAGTGAGCTATGCACAGTGCTTAAATAGACCGAGAGAAATGCCCTTCCATTGCAAAAGTACATCCGATTGTTTTCCCTTCCTGAAGCAAGGTGCTTTTATTCCGTTGTCTGTTGCTGTTTAGAGGTTTGTGTCGTGTCGGTGTGTGTATATATATATATATATATATATATATATATATATATATATATATATAAAATAAGATAATTATAATAATATTAAAATTAGTAAATTTATATTAGTTAAAAAAAAATATATATATATATTTATTATATTAATTATTATAAAATATATACTAAACAGAAAAAAATGTATATAAAATATATATTTACCATTAGGGTGAAAAGAGCCACTGGCAAGGAAATGGAGTGTTGCCAGTACCTTGCCCAGTGGCGGTCGGCAGATCCTCTCCCGTGTAAGAACAGGGGAGTCCGCGCTATGGTGAATAAAGTAGCTGTTGCCTCCCAGTGGGATCCCTATGTGGGGAGCTAATATAAATATGAATAGTAGAAAGGAAAATGGCTCTGCTAAATTAATACCTTTGTCGAGTATATCCGTGGGGTGAGCCCAATGGTAATAGGCCCCCCTTTTGGCTGGAATTAGGGTGCAATTGGAGAGATACCCTGTGTTAATAGGAGGGTAGATGTTGGTTCCTCAGCTTCCACTAATCAGGAGCCTGTGCAGGCCAGCAGGCCCAAAGATTGCTAAAGTAAAATGATCCTATGCTGCTATAAGGATGCCAGTTGTGACCGATGCACCCTAAACCATATAAAACAAAGAAAAAATGTGTCTCTAGAGTCTAATAGGTAGGAATCCCTACTAGTGTGGTTACTAGTGTAATCAACCACACTAGTAGGGATTCCTACTTATTAGACTCTAGAGACACATTTTTTTCTTTGTTTTATATGGTTGACTCGGAGTAATTGCTTTGTGAATCTGGCCCATTGACTTTGTAATAAGAAATGGAACTAAACTCTTGCAGAGTTGAGTACACAGGCCCAGATTCACGTACATCGGCGCATTATTGGACCGGCGTAGCGCACCGCCTTTACGTTAGACTTGCGCAATGTAGCCGCGTAATCACCCGATTCTCATAGCTTTTGCGCAGGAAATTGCGCAAGCGTAACGTTTTTTTCCAAGGCGTAAGGAGGAGTAATACAAATTGGGAAGGACGTGGGCGTGTTACATTGAAATGAGCCGTGACCCCATGCAAATGAAGGGCCGGCCGGCTCGCGCATGCGCGCTTGAAGGAGACCATGGTCAGCTCCGCTGTGCGCATGCTCACAACTCGGGAGCGGCGCAATCAGTGAAATTGGAAATGGACTAGGGCAACTTTGTGAACTACGCAGACAGCATAAATAGACAGACACAAATGCACTTCCTTTGCAAAAGTACATCCCTTTGTATCCCTCCCTCTACAGCAAGGTGCTTTTGTTTGTTTGTGACGTGTCTTTGAGATATTTGGGGACTGTTTTGCAGAGTGATTTTTGTCTTTTATGGGTTTTCTTTGTTGTTATTTTGTTTAAATTATATTTTTGCTGGGCATATTTTTTTTTTGCTCGTCATTTATTTAATTTTTTTGGTTCTGTTTGTGTATGATTTTGGAATGTGGGGGTGATATTCCTGCGGGAAAAGGGGTGTCACCCTCATTTGTGGTGGAGAAGTGATCCCCAGGTCTGTGTGAATGGTGTATGAATGTACAGTGACATAATTGGAGCCGTGGCATGGCGTTGCAGCTCACAAGTCCTGCATGGTGGACTGGTGCCAATCCAATGTGATGAGGATGTGGGGTGTCTGTGCTAGGGACCACAGTGGTGTGCATGCATGCATTCTCATTGTGTCATGATTAATGTGTGTGTTTAACGTGCAAAGATGCATAATGTGATCTGGCATGAGATGGGGTCATGAGATGGGGTACCAGTGCATATGCAGAGTCACCTTGAAGGGAAAAGACAGGAGGATGTTAGTCATGCATGTGCCACTTGTGAGGTGTGCATCACGGGAGGGGATAGTCATGCCTGCCACCCATGTCACTCACCAACCAGCCAGCTGTCCCCATACATGTTCTGTTCGAAATCTGTGGGGATGGGGCTCTGATTGTATATGTAGCTGTCATGGGTGTCATGGGTGGTGTCATGTGTTGGGCTGCTGATGTCCTCCTGCAAGGTTGTGGTAATTCCAGGATGGCATGAGGGGTGAATCTGAAGATGCGAGACACCTCAGAATCACTCATGCCAAAGATGTCTATGCATGTGTGATATATCAAGTGAAGAGTGAGGGGCTTGTATCAGATAAGAATATTGTATTAGATTAGATTAAATTGTAATTTTATATAAGCAAATAAAAATAAAAAATAAAACATCTCCCGTGCCCTCCTTAGTGCCATCCTCCGTGCCCTCCTCCTTCTTTGTTCATCTAAAGTCAGTAGTATAGCTATGCGCGACGATGCCCCTGGCATGTTGGCATACAGATTGTTGAGCAACACGTGTGACTGCTGAACTCCTCACTAACAGTGTTGCTTTATCTGACAATTAGACTTTTTTTCTTTTTTTAGACCAGCTTTTATCAGCTCTAATTTTAGACAGGACATTTTGCTGTTGCGCACACTGCGTCGCCTGCGCTGCCCCAACGTTGTTTTGTGGATCCCCGTAAGTCCCTCATTAGCATATTTGACTAGCAAATCAATGGTGTGTCTATCGCACTTTTGCGCGGACGGATGCGCCAGTCTAACGAAATTACGCGGGACAAAAAAAAGTAAATTTTTGGTGTATCTCGTTCTGGGGATGCCGCGCAACGAAACGCACGCGCACATTTAGACTTACGCACGCGCATCTCCTGTTGCGCAGGCGTAATCGCTCTGTGAATCTGGGCCACAGTTTCTAAAGAGGATTGTGGGTCTGACAACATAAGAATCACGTCGTCGGCAAATAGACTGATTTTATGTTCCTCTGTGCCAATTTTAATACCTATAATTTTTGAATGGGAGCGAATCTTGTGGGCCAATGGTTCCATAAGGAGATTGAATATTAAAGGGGATAGTGGACACCCTTGGCGGGTCCCATTAGATAAAGGGAAGGTGGAAGAGAGCATTGCTGAACTGTAAACTTGAGCTGAGGGTTTGGAGTAGAGAGCCATTATGGCGGAAAGAATGTGACCCTGGAATCCAAACTTTTGTACTGTCTGCTGGAGGTAAAACCAGTGTATCCTGTCAAATGCCTTCTCTGCATCTAAAGCCAGAAGCAGAGAAGGCACTTTATGATGAGTAGAGTGGTGTATTATGTTGATTATACGTCTGGTAGCGTCTACTGTTTGTCTCCCTTTTGTAAAACCTGACTGGTCAGGGTGTATTAACGAGGGGAGGATGTCAATAATCCTGCCCGCAATTACCTTGGCATAAAGTTTAAGATCGTGGTTCAACAATGAAATAGGGCGGAAATTTTGGGGTGAAGAGGCTTCCTTACCAGGTTTAGGCAATGTGATAATTAAGGATTTTAACATATCATCAGGGAAAGAAGAAGAGACTGCAACCGCATTGAATACTGAAGTGAGAGGATCCGTTAAAATAGATGCAAATTGTTTGTAGTATTCGGTAGCAAAGCCATCAGGCCCTGGGGCTTTGTTGAGTGGAAGGAGTTTGATAGCTTTTGCTATTTCCTGCACATTGACTGGGGAATTCAAAGTTTCAAGTTGGAGATTGGACAGAGTGGGTAAATTTATAGATTGAAGAAAGGTTGTTATGTCAGAAGGGGTGGGTTGTTTAGTGTTAGGATCTTCCTTTAAGTTATATAAGGAGCTATAATATGCGCTAAATGCATTAGCTATATCTTGGGGGTTAATCAATTTTTCTTTAGTATGCGGGTGGTAAAGAAATGGAATGGATGATTTAGTACGTTTCCCCTTTAATTTGATTAGATAGGAGTTTCCCTGCTTTATTACCATTGGCATATAGGGTAGATTTAAAGCGTTCGTGGTTGAATTCAAATTGGTCCAATAACATGGATCTAAGGTCTAATCGGAGTTGGCCCAGTTTGTTTTTTAAGTGGTCTGATGCTTTTTGTTTGATTTTTTTTTTTTAAAGTCAGCAGCTACTAACAGTGTAGCTGCTGACTTTAAATAAGGACACTTACCTTGTCCTACTTGCCCGCGTTGATGGGCCCCCCGATGCCGGACCCACGATCGGTCCGGGTCCCACGCCGCCATTCACACTATGGGAAACAGGCAGTGAAGCCGTACGGCTTCACTGCCCATTTCCTACTGCGCCTGCGTGAGTCTCACGCTGGCTTGTGAATGGGTGCGCTGCTCTCTGAGAACACACACAGTTCCCAGAAAGCAGTGCGTCCCATTCACAAGGAGAAGGACAAGAAGAAAAGGCACCGCGGAGTGGAAGAGGCAGATTACGGACTTCCGCATAGCAACAGGTATTTCGGGTGAGTATTTTTTTTTTTTTTTTCAGGTTTTTTTTATTGAATTTTTTTAAACAACATGGGAAAATGTTGTTTTCCTGGGTGGAGCTCCGCTTTAAGTGCAATCATCCATTGTATAGAGCAACACAATGAATGAAAAAGTCGGACACATGGTTTCGGTATGTTAGGAATCTTAGCGTATAGAAAACACACTCGGGGGGGTGGGGTAAATTTTAAATTTTGATGATTCTTCAAATCTGTCTACGGCCGCACACCATATCTTTTCAAGGAGTTTGCAACTCCAAAAGGTGTGAACAAAAAGTTCCCTGTTCTTGGCATCCTCTAAAACAGTTAGGGGAAGTAGAGGGATAGAAGGCACGAATTCTAGAGGGGGTAAAAAAACATCTAGAGAACAGCTTCACAGGTGTTTCTTTGAAAGATATGGCTCTATTAGATTTGCCGCGATTATCCACCATAGAGTGCCAAGTTTCTACTGAAAGGGTGCAAACTAGCTCGGTTTTCCACTGGAGCATAGGACCTGATTTATCTTGAAGTGTTAAATTGTTAAGGTGGTTATAAAACCGTGATATCAATCCCTTTTCTCTAGACAAATTCATACAAATCCTTTCAAAAATTGTGTTTATTTGCACCTAAACAGAGTTGGTTTTACTGCACTTGTGCTGTTTAGTTTTCACCTAAACGTACTCGGTGTTACTGCATTGTGCTGTTTTTTTTAGCACCTAAACGTAGTTGGTGTTACTGCACTTGTGCTATTTAGTTGCACCTAAACGTCCTTTGTGTTACTGCACTTGTGCTGTTTATTTGCACCTACACATAGTTGGTGTTACTGCACTTGTGCTATTTAGTTGCACCTAAACGTCCTTTGTGTTACTGCACTTGTGCTGTTTATTAGCACCTAAACGTAGTTGGTGTTACTGCACTTGTGCTGTTTATTTGCACGTAAACATAGTTGGTGTTACTGCACTTGTGCTGTTTATTTTTCACCTAAACGTACTCGGTGTTATTGCACTTGTGCTGTTTAGTTGCACCTAAACGTCCTTTGTGTTACTGCACTTGTGCTGTTTATTTGCACCTAAACGTAGTTGGTGTTACTGCACTTGTGCTGTTTAGTTGCACCTAAACGCCCTTTGTGTTACTGCACTTGTGCTGTTTAGTTTTCACATAAACATACTCGGTGTTACTGCACTTTGGCTGTTTATTTGCATCTAAACGTAGTTGGTGTTACTGCACTTGTGCTGTTTAGTTGCACCTAAACATCCTTAGTGTTACTGCACTTGTGCTGTTTATTTGCACCTAAAAGTCCTTCGTGTTACTGCACTTGTGCTGTTTAGTTGCACCTAAATGTCATTGTGTTACTCCACTTGTGCTGTTTAATAGCACCTAAACATACTTTTTGTTACTGCACTGGTGCTGTTTATTGGCACTTAAACGTAGTTGGTGTTACTGCACTTGTGCTGTTTAGTTGCACTTAAACGTCCTTTGTGTTACTGCACTTGTGCTGTTTATTTGCACCTAAACATAGTTGGTGTTACTGCACTTGTGCTGTTTATTTGCATCTAAACGTAGTTGGTGTTACTGCACTTGTGCTGTTTATTTGCACCTAAACGTAGTTGGTGTTACTGCACTTGTGCTGTTTAGTTGCACCTAAACGTCTTTTGTGTTACTGCACTTGAGCTGTTTAGTTGCACCTAAATGTACTTTTTGTTACTGCACATGTGCTGTTTATTTGCACCTAAACGTAGTTGGTATTACTGCACTTGTGCTGTTTAGTTGCACCTAAACATCCTTTGTGTTACTGCACTTGTGCTGTATAGTTTTCACTTAAACCTACTTGGAGTTTAGTGCACTTGTCCTCTCCAGTTTGTACCTAAAGGTACGGGGTGTGTGTACTGATTTTGTCCTGTGCAGGCCATTATAATGTCTGGAGGGACAACAAAGAGAGGCAGAGAGTCATGGGGGCAAGCATGCTCTGCATCTAGAGGCAACGCTGGTGGTGGACACGGTGCATTCTCTTCAGCACGTGGCCGTTTGACACGCTCGTCCTTCTTTTCGGGAGCTGGCCGTGTTGAGTCTCAACATGCAGACAAATTGGTAGAGTGGATGACCAAGCCGTCCGCATCCTCCTCATCCGCTCTCACCCAGGCTGAGCTTACTTTGTCTGGCAAAGCAGCTGCCAAGGCGTCCTCCTCCCTCTACACAATGGCATCACACAATCCTTCCCTAGTCCCAACGTGTCCTCCTGAGGAGTCCCCCAAACTGTTTTAACACAGTGTTGGGTACATGCTGCATGAAGATGCACAGCGTTTTGAAGGCTCAGAAGATGGAACACAGATAGAGGAAGGCAGTAATGTGAGCCCAGAGAGAGGGGGTGTCCGAGAGGGACAGCAATCTGGCAGTCATGTTCCCCCAGCTGGAGCATACTGCCAGGTTTTCGAGAGTGATGAGGAGGGAGGGGATGATGAGGTCACTGACTCTACGTGGGTGCCTGATAGGAGAGAGGAGGAGGAAGAGAAGGAGGAGGAGGAGGAGGAAGAGGCACAGGCACATTTCCAAAAAGGCAGGATGCCCTTCAGGGGACAGCTTAAGGGCAGAACACCAACTGCATTACATCGCAGAGCTATGCCTGTGCAGGGCGCTGCTGTGTCTCAACGTTACTGCAAAAGTTCTTTGGTGTGGGCCTTTTTTGAAACATGTGTATCAGATCGCACCGTTGCTATTTGCAACATATGTCTCAAGTGTATCTCGCGTGGCCAAAACATCACCTGCTTGGGCACCACATGCTTGACCAGACATATGTCGACCTGCCATGCAGTTCGTTGTCAAGCATATCTGAAAGACCCACACCAAAGAACAAAGCGGACCTCCCCTTTCCCCTCATCAGCTGGGATCTCCAACCCCACTAGACCCTCAGTCCTCTCTGAAGCCTGCACTGATAGCACTGAAGGTGTAGAATTAGGTGTTTCACAACTTAGTAGTACATGTGGGCAATCTGCTGATGGTACCAAACAAAGAAGTACTCTCCCAGCCATCCATATGCCTAGCGGTTGAATGCTAGCTTAGTGAAATTGATAGCACTTCAACTGCTGCCTTTCCAGTTGGTAGATTCTGCTCCCTTCCGTGAGTTTGTGGAATGTGCGGTACCTTAGTGGCAAGTACCCAAACGTCACTTTTTCTCACGGAAGGCGATTCAGGCTCTCTACCGCCATGTGGAAGGCAATTTCCATGCCTCGCTGGACAGGGCGGTCAGTGGCAAGGTGCATATTATCGCTGATTAATGGTCCAGCAGGCATGGACAGGGATGTTACCTCTCTTTCACGGCGCATTGGGTGACTCTGCTGGCAGCTGGGAAGGACGCAGGGCAAGGTACAGTAGTGTTGGAGGTTGTTCCACCACCACGCCTCCAAAACACTACTACTGGTTGTGACACACTTCTCTCCTCCACCCCCTCCTATTCTTCTTCCTTTGTGGCCTCTTCCTGTGCTGATGTTTCCTCAGAACCGCGCTCCGTAGGCGTACCAGGGGCTATGCAGGAATGCAGGCAAAGAGATGCCATGTGGTGCTAGAGCTGGTGTGCTTGGGAGAGAGGAGCCACACTGGGGCAGAGGTTCTGTCAGCTCTACAGGTGCAGGCTCAGAGGTGGTTGACACCACGCCCTGCGACAGGGACACCTGACCCATGTGCCCTGTTTTGCTCATGTTCTTAATTTGGTGGTGCAGCAGTTCTTGGGCAGGTACCCAGGCTTACAGGATGTCCTGAAGCAGGCCAGGAAAGTCTGTGTGCATTTCCGAAGGTCATATAATGCCACTGCTCGGCTGACAGACCTCCAAAGGGAATACAACCTGCCCAAGAACCGCCTAATCTGTGCCTAATCTGTGACATGCCCACCAGATGGAACTCTACATTGGCCATGCTGCAGCGGCTGCACACGCAGCAGAGGGCCATCAATGAGTACCTGTGCCAATATGGCAGCAGAACTGGGTCAGGGGAGCTTGGTTTTTTTCCCCACGCCAGTGGGCCTTGATCAGGGATGCATGCACTGTCCTGTCACGATTTGAGGAGGCCACAAGGATGGTGAGCAGTGACAGTGCATGCATCAGTGAGACTGTCCCTCTTATTCACATGTTGGAGCACACGCTACGTGGAATAATGGACAGGGCCCTTGAGCCAGAACAGAGGAAGCCCCCTTTATCCAGACAGTGGTCCTGCTTGCCCGCCTAGCACACAGGAAGAGGACGAGGAGGAGGAGGATTGTATCCGCAGCATGGAGGCGGAGCCTAGCACTCAGCATCAGCAGCAGCAGTCTTCAAGGGATCACTTACAGTCCCAAGGAACCCATGGAGTTTTACGTGGCTGGGATGAAGTGGTTTCGGATCCTGTCGTCCTCAGTGACCCAGAGGAGTGTGCCCCGAATGCCTCTGCAAACCTACGCTGCATGGTTTCCTGATCCTGCAAAGCCTGCGTAAGGATCCTCGTGTTCGTGGTATCAAGGAGAGGGATCATTACTGGCTGGCAACTCTCTTTGATCCACTTTACAAGAGTAAGGTTGCGGACCTTATCTTGCAGAGGGAGCAGGAGATGAAACTTCTTCGGGAGGCCTTGCAGAAGGGTCTGTGCAATGCGTTCCCAGAATCTGGGGGATTACCAAATCCTGGTCCTGGACAATGTGTTGCTGAGGCTTCGGTGAGTCACGGAAGGAGCGGTGGAGAAGGTGGCCATCTGACCGATGCCTTCAGACAATTTTTTAGTCTGCAGCTCCAAGGTATGACTGGTTCCAGCAACCATCACCAGCGTCTGGTTTACATGGTGCGGGAATACCAAGGGGCAAGATCAGACTTGGACACCTTCCCCACCGAAAATCCTCTGGCTTACCGGGTCTTGAGGATAGATCACTGGCCAGAGCTTGCACAGTACGCAATTGAGCTACTGGCTTGCCCTGCATCCAGCGTTCTTTCAGAACGCACATTCAGTACTGCTGTAGGCTTTGTTACCGATCACAGAGTGAGCCTCTCCACCGACTCCGTCGATCGACTGACCTTTATAAAAATTAATAAGGCTTGGATCAACACCAGCTACCAAGCACCTGATGCTGATGTAACTGAATATTTTTTTGGAAATGTCAGATCCCTTGGAGACTGACTATGCTGAGTGACTGTCCTGTTATGCTGCTGACTGAATATCCTTTTCCTCCTCACTGATCTTGCTGATAGCTAGTAAGAACATCGTTGGTTCTGGGCACCGCCACCAGTGCCTAAGGCCCAATTTGTCTGCCCCTGTTTAACAGGGGCATCTAATAACAATTTTTGATGCAATACTTTGCATGTGGCTCTTAGCTGCGCTCCAATTACATTATCTGTGAGGGATTGCAGTGTTGTGTTGTGCCGAAGGCCAAATTTTTCTGCCCCTGTTTAACAGGGGCGTATAATAAAAAATCTTGATGCAATACTTTGCATGTGGCTCTTTGCTGCGCTCCAATTACATTATCTGTGAGGGGTTGCAGTGTTGTGGCACCGACACCAGTGCCTAAGGCCCAATTTTTCTGCCCCTGTTTAACAGGGGCGTATAATAACAATTGGGGTTGTCCTGATACCACTTTTTTAGGACCGAGTACAAGTACCGATACTTTTTTTCAAGTACTCCCCGATACCGAATACCGATACTTTATTTAAATGTGTCCCCAAATGCAGACATGTCCCCCACATATGCAGCCATGTCCCCCACATATGCAGCCATTTCCCCCCAGCCATGTCCCCCACATATGCAGCCATGTCCCTCCAGCCATGTCCCCCACAAATGCAGGCATGTCCCTCCAGTCATGTCCCCCACATATGCAGCCATGTCCCTCCAGCCATGTCCCCCACATATGCAGCCATGTCCCTCCAGCCATGTCCCCCACATATGCAGCCATTTCGACCCAGCCATGTCCCCCACATATGCAGCCATTTCCCCCCAGCCATGTCCCCCACATATGCAGCCATGTCCCCCACATATGCAGCCATGTCCCTCAAGCCATTTCTCCCACATATGCAGCCATTTCCCCCCAGCCATGTCCCCCACATATGCAGCCATTTCCCCCCAGCCATGTCCCCCACATATGCAGCCATGTCCCCCACATATGCAGCCATGTCCCCGCAGCCATGTCCCCCACATATGCAGCCATGTCCCTCCAGCCATGTCCCCCACATATGCAGCCATTTCCCCCCAGCCATGTCCCCCACATATGCAGCCATGTCCCTCCAGCCATGTCCCCCACATATGCAGCCATTTCCCCCCAGCCATGTCCCCCACATATGCAGCCATGTCCCCCACATATGCAGCCATTTCCCCCCAGCCATGTCCCCCACATATACAGCCATGTCCCCCCAGCCAAGTCCCCCACATATGCAGCCATGTCCATTCAGCCATGTCCCCCACATATGCAGCCATTTTCCCCCAGCCATGTCCCCCACATATGCAGCCATGTCCCCCCAGCCATGTCCCCCACATATGCAGCCATGTCCCCGCAGCCATGTCCCTGCAGCCATGTCCCTCCAGGCATGTCCCTCCAGCCATGTCCCTCCAGCCGTGTTCCTCCAGCCATGTCCCCCATACCTAGCCGCCGAAAGCCGCCGCCACCGCACGGGGAACATCACAGCATTCATTTGAATAGCTGTTTTCCCTGCGCGTATAGACACTCCCCCTTGCTCGGGATCACCCATCCAATCCCGAGCAAGGGGGAGTGTCTATACGCAGTGGGAACACTACAGCTATTCAAATGAAAGCTGTGATGTTCCAGCACGCTGTTTAACCCATGCGGCGGCGGCTTTCGATGCGGCGGCGGGGGGGGGAGTATTCTATTTAGGCATCGGGGGTATTTGCGGGAGTACAAGTACAGTTACACTACACTGCAGTTGCACTACAGTTACAGTATCTGGAGGGGTTGCAGTGTTGTGGCACCTCCACCAGTGCCTAAGGCCCAATTTTTCTGCCCCTGTTCAACAGGGGCGTATAATAACAATTTTAGATGCAATATTTTGCAGCAGGGGTTATTACTGCGCTCCAACTAGAGTATCTGTGAGGGGTTGCAGTGTTGTGCCACCGCCACCAGTGTATAAGGCCCAAGTTTACCCTGTTTTAGTATTTTTCTTTGTTTGATTATTTTCTAATTTGAGTTCATTTTAGCTTTCTCCTACGTTATCATAGTGTCATGGTTATTTTCCTGTACTAAATACTCATCATTCTCAATGTAAACACCACAAATCTAGATTGGTTCTTTTAGGCAGCATTGATATAATAATAAGCCACACATTGTTGAGTATCCAAAAATATTTATTGTTTCACACGACAAAAGGTGTAATTTTTATTAATTTTTTAAATATCTTAATAGGAATTCTTTATTTGTTTATTTTATTTTTATTGTCAAGAAATATACTTTTGCTTTGAAATATTTGTCTACATCAATTTTTTTTTTGAAATATCTTCTTTTTTTTTTCATATATATCTTATTTTTGGTAAATTTTTTTGACAAAAACAAAATTAACAAATATCTGGTTAAAACGCATGAACAATGACCAACTTTTTAGCAGTTGTCGTTGTTCATGCGTTTTAGCCAGAAAAATAGAGATTACACTTTGAAAAAAATAACAAAAAAACATACAGAGAAAAAAAGATACATTTTTAAAATGTTTTTTGTTTTTTTCAAACCCTCCCCAGAACATCCATTACATTCTTTAGTGTTCGCTCCACCGCTTGTGTTTTCTTTTTTATCTGCCGTACGCAGATATTTATGTCCTCAATTTGAGACCTGCAGGACAACACCTTCCCAATTAAGACCTGGGCGCTGTAGGTGTCCAGTCCGTCCCCAACAGCACGAATACCTCCTGAAATTTGGAAACAAACCATGTATTACAATTATGCAGGCCTACATCTATTACCCGAAGCTGTGATGTATGACACTGACCTGATGTGGTGGCATTTTCCACGTCCTGCACATCCAGCGGGGGTGGGGCTTGGCTCTGTGTGGGGTTTGTCTACTCCACTCCTACAGCTTGATTGCACCCTATGAGATTGTAAAAAAGGGATACATGAATCAAAAAGATTACAGGTCTAAAAGAGGAATATATATCATTCTTTTTGTAACGTGTGGTACAATTGTCTCTTTTTACAATCCTTCTAAACTTAACACAGGATTGTATCCATTACCAAAGCTGCTGCATTTCTCTATCTTTGGCCAAGTTTCCTACATGGAAAAACACCAAGTATCCATTGGATCACCTCTGTGTGACACCCTAACTAGGTTGTTCTTGTGGCCAACACTCAGTGCCGATCCTGACCTCCCTGGGGCCCTAAGCAAAATGACATGGCACATTAAAAATGAGAAGCAGGGGGCGCTGACGACAGTAACATGTCACATTAAAGAAAGTTGCGATGCGGGGGGAGGGGGTGTTCTGCTGTAGGAAGTTACATCCTACATTAAATTGAGAAGCAGGGGGTGCTGACTTCTTACCTCTTCTCCCATGCAGCCAGCAAGTTAAGAAGCGGGGTGAGGGGGCGAAAATTACTTCTTATCAGACGGGGCCTCTAGTAATTTGGGGGGCCTTCGCAGCTTTGCGTAGCCCTAAACGGCTTGCATAGTGAGCCTATAGGGCAGATCAGCCATGCCAACACTTGTGCTACTGAGTCCATATGTGTAACCAACTGCTGAGCATACTCTCCTTTTACTATCTATTGACTTAAGTTGGATTATTTAAATCTAGTTAATAACACATCTACAATACATTAACTAAAAAATTGGTCTCACATAAAAAGATCATAAATAGAATGAACAACCAATTATTATGCCCACAAACATGAACCTTGAGACATGTATTCTTGAACTGTATATAAACAACCTGAAAGAAAAAGCACATGCTGCAAAATAATAAAAACAAATAATCAGAGTACACATGAAAATCACTTACTTCTTCTGATGGCTTTTCTAATCCTCTCCTCTGGCTCTCGTATTTTCAGGTCAGACCACCTTTTACGCAACTGTTCCCTTGACCTCTGCACCCTGAATTTTTGATGGAGAATCCTCTGAACATTCTCCAGGATCTGGGCCTTCACTTTCTTTGGGTTCTTGTAAGGCCCATTTTTGCAATCATAGTCCTCCTTTTTAAGGATTGCCACCATCTCGACCATCTCATCAAAGGACATGTTGATGGCTTTGTACCTCATTCTCCTGGTGTGTGCTACCGCCTGGCCTCTCTCCTGCCTTGAGGTTGCAGCTTTCTGTGTGACCTCCATGATGTCTTCACCGTCTTGCATTGACCAACCGAAAAGGGGCGTGGCAATTACTAGAACGATCGTCATGGGCGGGGAAACATGCGGAGCTTCTTTCATGCACAGTGTATAAAGGCATATTGCGTGAGTGAGAACGTTGTTCACAGTCTGTAGAAAAAGTCGGAAGAAACGATTGTGCAGTGCGACGATACGCAACTCGATTTTGGACTTTATGATCAGTGGATGAGTTTGTGGGTTAGATATGGGGAGAAAGCTTAGTAGTAAAAGGCTTGACTTGCAGAAATAATAAAGGCCTTCAGAGAACAGGATTTTTTTTCTTTCCCAAAAAAATAATTTATTCAGTCAAGATCTGGCATTGTAATGGCCCCCCACCCCTATAATAATCGACATATTGTTGCCACACAGCACGTGCACTTTGGGGGGCCAAGCCTGCATGGACAGGTTAATGGGCCACCACTGGAACATCAATGGCCTCATCAGGCACAAGTGTCATGTAGTTTGTTGAGGGTCTCTTTAGGAAATTGTGCAATATGCAGCAGCAAAGTATGACATGGTTTAGATTCTACTTAACAAACCTACAGTTTTTGTCTTGTTTGCACCGCCTGTATACTGCTGTATACTGCTATTCAAAGTATATAGGGCCAAAGGGTCATGTAATGACCTGGGGGGAGTGGTGGCGGGGAAACCCATGCTATTTTTATCAGTGATTTTTATCCATATTGCAGGGCCAGGGACCAAACATTACATTAAAGCCGCAAGCAGTCTTAAATTATTTTTTTATTATAGTAATCTCATTTTGTGCAGGGATAGTTCTAAACAAGTGCCACTACTATAGACACCCAGAAAGTACGATATTTAAAGGAATTTTTCATATTTGTTTTTCACTTTAAGCATCATTTAAATCGCTGCTACAGAAAAAACTACAGTTTTTAAAACTTTTGTTCCCATTGATACATGTTCCCTGGGGCAAGACCCGATTCTCAAAGATGTTTTCCAACAATAACTTGGATATTGGGCTTTAAAATTAGCACTTTTGAATTTGAAAGTTCGAGTCCCATAGACGTCAATGGGGTTCTAAATGTTCGCGTGAACGTTCGGTCTGTTTGAACGTTCTGGTGCGAACCGAACGCGGGGGTGTTCGGCCCATCCCTAGTAGAGAGGATCTGGCAATGGCTTTTAACAATATTTTAAACACTTTAAGGATAAAAGATGCAAGAGAGTAGACACTTGAATGGTGCACCCCAGCCATAGCCTGGGAAGTTATAAGGACTATAAAAGTATGTAGTAGATGTCAGATAGTTGAAGGAAAGGGTAGAAAGGAATAAAGGAGGAAAATTAGGGGGAACAGGTGATAAGGTTATATGATTGGCTAAAGCCTGGTACACATTACAAGTTTTTTTTGTTTAACACAGCAGGTTGAATAAAAAAAACTGACAGCTCCAGTCGGAACCGATGTACTAACTATGCAAACTTAGTACATCCATCTTCCCCCGTTGAGCTGTTGTGTTTGGCTGAGAGCGTTGATCAGGAGTTGCCCGGCTGCTTGTTTTCCAGCATGCTCGACCGACATACACACGGACCGAATGTCAATGTTTTTTTTTTTAAATCAGTTGATGTCTCCTGACATTGGGCGGTGTGTACGGGGCTTAAGGCTCCAAAAGAGAGGTGTCAAAATCAGGAGGTAAGTATTTATCAACCCAGGGTTGCCAAATCTTGGAAAACATACTTACCTTGCCCTGAAATGTTGCCTCAGTCTTGGTGTGCATTATTGCCTAGGTGACACTTTTTTTTAGCAAAGTGCCAGCAACTTCCAGTTATTGTTGTGTATAGTATTGCTCTAGTTATTTTTTGCTTTTGCAGTTGTGATGGTAAAGAGGGGACAATGTTGATTCCTGGTCAGTACCAAGGGTGTAAGATTTAAGAGGGATATTAGGTGGAATGTGTTTATCAAATAATGAAGACAGGATAGAGATGTATTCAACCCAATAGGAATGTGCAATGAGACAAATCCACCATGTGTGTAAGTATGTATCAGGCTCCCCACACCCCTGGAAACAGGCAGACTGGTAGCCCGGTCTTAGGTTGATCTTTTCTGGGTTGATTGATCACAGAACAGATTGGGGAATGAATATTCATCAATCTGCAGAAGTCTCAAGAGAAGCAGCCATTCTCTTGAACTCCTAAAAACTCCTGCCTAGGGATGAGCTCCGAGTTCGAGTAGAACTCATGTTCGACTCGAACATTGCCTGTTCGCCGAACAGCGAACTATTTGGGGTGTTCGAGGCAAGTTCGTGTGAACTTTAGAACCCTGTTAAAGTCTATGGTCTTTGAAATCTAAAGGCTAATATTCAAGTTATTGTAATAAAAAGTGTTTGGGGACCTGGCTCCTGCCTCAGGGGACATGTATCAATCCAAAAACAAAGTTTTAAAAACTGCAGTTTTTTTGGCAGCAGTGATTTTAATAATTCCTTTAAGTGAAACAATAAACGTGAAATATTCCTTTACATTTCGTACCTGGGGGGAAGGGGGGTGTATAGTATGCCTGTAAAGTATCGCTTGTTTCCCATGCTTAGAACTGTCCCTGCACAAAAGTGTAATTTCTGAAGGAAACAAAGTAATTTAAAATCTCTCGCAGCTATAATGAATTGTCGGCTCCCGACAATACAGAGAAAAGTCATTCATTAAAAAAAATGTGTGGGGATCCACAAATTTTTTTAGAAAAATTTGGGGTGGAGTTACCCTTAAAATCCATACCAGACCTGAAGGGTCTGGAATCGGTATTTGAGGGAAACCCCACATCATTTCTTTTTTATTTTACGCAGGGTTCCCCTTAATATCCATACCAGACCCTAAAGTGAGTGATTTTAAATGACGTTTTTCCTTCAGAAATTACATTTTGTGCAGGGACAGTTCTAAGCACAGGAAACAAGCGCTACTTTATAGACATACTATAAACCCCCCTAGGTACGAAATTTAAGGGAATATTTCAATTTTTTTGTTTCACTTTAAGCATTATTAAAATCACTGCTCCTGAAAAAAGGCCATTTAAAAAAAAAATTGCATTGATACATGTTCCCTGGGGCAGGACCCGGGTCCCCAAACACTTTTTAGGACAATAACTTGCATATTAGCCTTTAAAATTAGTACTTTAGATTTCAAACGTTCGAGTCCCATAGATTTTAACAGGGTTCTAAAGTTCAAACAAAATTTTGGTCTGTTCGCAGGTTCTGGTGCGAACCGAACCCAGGGGTGTTCGACTCATCCCTACTCCTGCCTCTGCACTGCTAAACAAACCTACTTCACCACACTCATCAAAACCCTCTCATCCAAACCTTATCAAGTCCTTTATACCCTTAATTCCTTACTTCACCCTCCACTGCCTCCACCCACCAACTTGCTTACTGCCCAGAAGATTGCCAATCATTAAAAAAACTAAATTGTCAGAACTTGTAATGAGATATCCAGCATGCAGCTTCCTCTACCAATCCACCAATACACCAGATCCAACCTCACACTCTATATTTTCTTCCTTGAAACGTGTTATCCCTGAAGAAGTTGCCAAACTCACACATACAACATACAGTGTCACATACAGCACCATCTCTTCCACTCCTCTTTCTCTTTCTGTTGGGGTACCCCACAAGATCTGTCCTTGTGCCCCTCCTATTCTCTTTCTATACCTCTTTGCTGAGACAGTTGATAACCTTCCATGGCTTCCAATACTACCTCTATGCTGACAACACTCAGATCTATCTCCCGACTCCTTAACCCCTTAAGGACCGCCGCATGTACATTTACGTCGGCAGAATGGCACGGACAGGCACATCAACGTATATATACGTTGCTGCCTTGACGTGTGTCGGGGGTCCGATCGGGACCCCCCGGTACATGCGGCGTACCAGTTTGCTGAAGGAGCGATTTTTGTCCGATTTTTTGCGGAAGGTTCGTTTTTGTCCGCCCCCTCCGGATCGCTCCCAGCCAATCCGCGCGCTCCCCTGCAGTGTCATTTCCTCCTCCTGTGTAAACACGGGAGGAGGAAGTGATGTGATCTCTGCTCTCAGTGTTTTTTTCAACCGCCGCTGAGGAGAGATCACATCACACAGTAAGTCTGCACAACACTACACTGACACCAGTACACGCAGGCACACTTAACCCCTTGCGATCACCCCCCCTCCCCCTGTCACAGTGTCACTGAATGCAGTAATCATATATGTATGATTACTGTATTTAGTGTCAGTGTAACAGTCAGTTAGTGTTAGGTTCAGGGTAGCCCCCGTACCCCCCCCTAATAAAGTTTTAACCCCTTGATCACCGCCCTAGTTAACCCTTTCACTCCCTATTGCCAGCGTCACTAAGAGATCATTTTTCTGATCGCTGTATTAGTGTCGCTGTTCCCGCTAGGTAGCTATTTTTTTTATTGCGATTTTTTTTCGTGTGGCTAAATACATTTTGGCCTAAATGTTTGACTGAAATTTAGTTTATTTGATTTTTCTTATAACAAAAAGTAAAAAATATTGTTTTTTTTCAAAAATGTCGCTCTATTTTTGTATATAGCGCAAAAAATAAAAATCGCAGAGGCGATCAAATATCACCAAAAGAAAGCTCTATTTGTGGGAAGAAAAGGACGCAAATTTTGTTTGGGAGTCACGTCGCACGACCGCACAATTGTCAGTTAAAGCGACGCAGTGCCGAATCGCAAAAAGGGGCCTAGTCCTTTACCTGAATTTTGGTCCGGGTCTTAAGTGGATAACTCCCGCAAATACCCCCGATGCCTGAATAGAATACTTGTCCCGTCCCCCCCCGCCGCCGCCCCAATGAAAGCCGCCGCCGCCGCATCGAAAACCGCTGCCGCATGGGTTAAATAGCGTGCGGGAACATCACAGCTTTCATTTGAATAGCTGTAGTGTTCCCGCCGTGTATAGACACTCCCCCTTGCTCGGGATTGGATGGGTGATCGTGATCTGTCAAATCCCGAGCAAGGGGGAGTGTCTATACGTGCGGGGAAAACAGCTATTCAAATGAAAGCTGTGATGTTCCCGGTGCGGCGGCGGCGGCGGCGGCTTTTGGCGGCTAGGTATGGGGGACATGGCTGGAGGGACATGGCTGTGGGGACATGGCTGGAGGGACATGGCTGGAGGGACATGGCTGGAGGGACATGGCTGCGGGGACATGGCTGCATATGTGGGGGACATGGCTGGAGGGACATGGCTGCATATGTGGGGGACATGGCTGGAGGGACATGGCTGCATATGTGGGGGACATGGCTGGGGGGAAATGGCTGCATATGTGGGGGACATGGCTGGAGGGACATGGCTGGAGGGACATGGCTGCATATGTGGGGGACATGGCTGGAGGGACATGGCTGCATATGTGGGGGACGTGGCTGGAGGGACATGGCTGCATATGTGGGGGACATGGCTGGAGGGACATGGCTGCATATGTGGGGGACATGGCTGTGGGGAAATGGCTGCATATGTGGGGGACATGGCTGGAGGAACATGGCTGCATATGTGGGGGACATGGCTGGGGGTAAATGGCTGCATATGTGGGGGACATGGCTGCATATGTGGGAGACATGGCTGCATTTGTGGGGGACATGGCTGCATTTGGGGACACATTTAACCACTTGACTACTGGGCACTTAAACCCACTTAATAACCAGACCAATTTTCAGCTTTCGGTGCTCTCACATTTTGAATGGCAATAACTCAGTCATACAACACTGTAACCAAATTAAATTTTTGTCTTTTTTTCCCCACAAATAGAGCTTTCTTTTGGTGGTATTTTATCACCTCTGCGGTTTTTATTTTTTTTGCTATAAATGAAAAAAGAACGAAAATTTTGTAAAAAAAATGAATTTTTCTTCATTTCTATTATAACATTTTGCAAAGAAGTAATTTTTCTTCATAAATTTGGCCTAAAATGTATACTGCTACATATCTTTGGGAACAAAACAAAAAACATTTAGATATTATTTAGTCTGGGTGAAAGTTATGGGGTCTACAAGCTATGGTACCAATTACTGAAAATTGATCAATTTGATCACATCTGATGTACTGACAGCCTCTCTCATTTTTTGAGACCCTAACATGCCAGAAAAGTACAAATACCTCCCAAATTACCCCTTTTTGGAAAGAAGACATTCCAAGGTATTTAGAAAGAGGCATTGTGAGTTTTTTGAAGTTGTAATTTTTTCCCACAATTCTTTGCAAAATCAAGATTTTTTTCATTTTTATTTTCTTTCCACAAAATTTTCATATTAGCAGGTTATTTCTCACACACAGCATATGCATACCACAAATTACACCCCAAAACACATTCTGCTATTCCTCCCGAGTATGGCGATACCCCATGTGTGAGACTTTTACACAGCGTGGCCACATACAGAGGCCCAACATGCAGGGAGCACCCAGACCAATTCTGACATTTCTCTCCTACATGTAAAAATCATCATTTATTTGCTAGAAAATTACATAGAACACCAAAACATTATATATGCTTTTTTAGCAAAGACCCTAGAGAATACAATGGCAGTTGTTGCAACTTTTTATCGCGCATGGTATTTGCACAGCAATTTTTCGAACACATTTTTTTTGGAAATAAAACAGTTTTGTGCTTTTAAAAAAAAAAACATTAAATTTAGCCCAATGTTTTTGCATAATATGAAAGATGAAGTTACGCCGAGTAAATCAATACCCAACATGTCACCCTTCAATATTGCACACGCTCGTGGAATGGCGCCAAACTTTGCGACTTAAAAATCCCCATAGGTGACGCTTTAAATATTTTTACTCGTTACATCATTTTAGTTGGAGAGGAGGTCTAGGGCCAAAATGATTGCTCTTGCTCTAACGTTCGCAACGATACCTCACATGTGTGGTTTGAACACCGTTTTCATATGTGGGCGGGACTTACGTGCACGTTCGCTTCTGAATACGAGCACAAGGGGACAGGGGCGCTTTAAGTTTTTTTTTTTTTTTTTTTATTCATTTTACTTTATTTATTTTAGTTTGACACGTTTTTCCCCAAAAATAAATGTTTTGATTACTTTTATTCCTATTACAAGGAATGTAAACATCCCTTGTAATAGGAATATAGCATGACAGGTCCTCTTCAGTGAGATATGGGGTCAATAAGACCCCACATCTCACCTCTAGGCTGGGAAGCCTGAAAAAAAAAATGACCGCAGAGTATTGCGCAGGGAGTATTGCGCAGGGAGTATTGCGCAGGGAGTATTGCAGAGTATTGCGCAGGGGTACTGCAGAGTATTGTTCAGAGTATTGCGCAGGGGTACTGCAGAGTATTGCGCCGGGGTACTGCAGAGTATTACGCCGGGGTATGCTAAATATTGCGCCGGGGTATGCTGAGTATTGCGCCGGGGTATGCTGAGTATTGCGCCGGGGTATGCTGAGAATTGCGCCGGGGTATGCTGAGTATTGCGCCGGGGTATGCTGAGTATTGCGCCGGGGTATGCTAAGTATTGCCTGGGTATGCTGAGTATCGCCAGTGGTATGCTGAGTATTGCGCCAGGGGTATGCTGAGTATTGCGCAGGGGGTTGCAGGGATGGCTGAGCAGGGATGGATGGATCTGTGACTGCAATAGTCACAGATCCATCCACAGCGCTGCCCCCATCCGCGCTCCCACTCTCACACTGTACCGATCGGTACAGAGAGAGGAGGGAGGAAGCGGCGTCATCAAATGACGCCGGTCTGTTTACATGTGATCGCGCCGTCATTGGACGGCGCGATCACGTGGTAAACCGCCGCTATCAGTGGCGATTTACCGTGATCCGTGACCCGCGGGAGCGTGACTCTGGAATCACGTTATATAACGTGATCCCAGAGTTAAGCAACCACCTTGCCACCGTTATTTTTCGGCAGGTGGTTGCTAAGTGGTTAAAAAAAGTATCGGTATTCGGTATCGGCGAGTACTTGAGAAAAAAAGTATCGGTACTTGTACTCGGTCCTAAAAAAGTGGTATCGGGACAACCCTACTAACCACAATATACAAGGTTATTCACAGCATTGCCCCCAGCTAACCTAATCTGCAGATATTGCTCAAATCGTCCTCATCCGAGGTGATCATTGAAAACTCACTTATTCAGGAAAGCCTACCCTGTTTCTATTAAATAACTGTACCCAAGTCACCTCCATCAGATTATTCTCTGCAGCTATTACCTTTTGTACCACCTACCCTTCATTTTATATTGTAAGCCGTTAGCAGTTCTATATTGAACTTAATAGGGAGATAATACAGTCTGGTAAGCGGCTAGTACCTGGTGGTGGAGGATTCCTTTACTCATTCACTCTTTCCTGGGTGTTAATCATCTGTCACCGTGGACTTTTTTATGAAATTTACATCTTGGGAGATCCCCTTATGTTTGGAACTTTACCTTTGCTGTGGACATTTCAATGTGTTTATACCATTTAGGGGCAGTTTGCACAAGGTTTTACACAGGTGTGTGCGAATATTCACTGAAGTTCTGTGGAGGAGACAGTTTTCTCCACTTATATTTCAACTAATTTTTGTATATACATATATACACATCACATGTTTTTAAATTTCTTGCACAGCTTTATATATATTCTTTTGTAACAGTATGTTTACTTTGGTCGCTTTAGTTACCAGAAATTTATTTTTCTGACAGAATTACTGAAAAAACAATTCAAAATTTTTGCTAATTTTGAAGAACAAAAATATCAGATGAATTATTATGGACTGTTACTACAGAGAAACAATAGGTTTTATTTAACCACATTATAAGAAAAAAAGGTCTAATAGCTAACATTAATATATGCATTCAGTTCATTTGTGCAATTGAAAAAAAAAGGTTTGAAGTGGTCTAGCACCAGTTAAAACTGATTCTAACAAAAACAGGGGATCTGTAAGGCCGCGTACACACGGCAGAGAACCTCGACGGGCAGAACACATCGTTCCACCCGTCGAGGTTCCCTGCCGGCCGTCGAAATCGGCGACCCGCCCGTCGGGAATGTCAACCAGCCATTCTTCCAGGCGGGCCGTCGAGCAAATAGAGAGCGTGCTCTCTATTTCTGCTCGACGGGCTTCCTGACGGGAAGCTCGCCGAGAGCGTACACACGGCCGAGGTCCTTGCTGGAATGCAGCTTCCAGCGAGGTTCTCGCTGGTTTCCAGCGAGAACCTCGGTCGTGTGTACGCCGCCTCACTCATCATCCTTCCATATACTGCCAAAAATGTCAAGACAAATGTGTGCTGTTAACTTCTGTTAACATCTTTGCCTTTTTCTTTCCACAAAGCATAGTAATAAAACTGTTGTCTGTATGAAGTCTATACAGGGCAAAGCTTGCATTTTGTGAAGTACATCTTTATCTGTATTTGCATGAACTGTTTAGATGCTGTTTCTTAGGGCCATCATACATATCTTTCTGAAAATGAGATGAGTAATGAGAAATCTGCCCATTTCAGTTGGGATAATGTGCTACCAAGTTGCCCAGTAGCTTTTCTCTAATGCCGCGTACACACGATCACTTTTTGTGATGAAAAAAAACGACGTTTTCAAAAACGTCATTTAAAATCACCATGTGTGGGCAAAACGTTGTTTTATGTCTTCAAAAAAACGACCAAAAAAAAATTCGAACATGCTTGAATTTTTTGTGTCGTTTTTCAAAACTTTGTTTTTTGTGTCATAAAAAGTGATGGTGTGTGGGCAAAACGATGTTGAAAACGACGTTTTTAAAGCCGCGCATGCTCAGAGGCAAGTTATGAGACGGAGCTTCAATGGAACAGAGTACCGTCGAATGTGGTGTACGTCACCGCGCTTTGCTAGAGCATTTTGGAAAAACGATGGTGTGTATGCAAAGTCGTTTTGGAAAATGAAGTTTGAAAAACGTTGTTTTGTTTCATCACTTGAAACGTCGTTTTTTTTTTCATCACAAAAAGTGATCGTGTGTACGCGGTATTAGTCTCAGCTTCTTGAATATAGCAAACACAGATCTTTTTTTCTGTTGAGAAGGCAAAATTCATTGAGCAACTTCAGATATGTTCCAACTTGTAATAGGAAGCACATCCACTGGTCCTTCTTTTTTGGGAGTTACCACTTTGTATCCGTGCCAATTCTGACACGTTGGTCCTACATGTAAAAATCTACTTTTTTTTTTGCTAGAAAATTACTTAGAACCCCCAAACATTATATACTTTTTAAGCAGAGGCCCTATAGTATAAAATGGTGGGAATTTGTATGCCACATGGTATTTGCGCAGTGGTTTTTCAAACACAATTTTTTGGATGAATTTTAAAAAACAAAACACAATATTTACCCCAATTTTATGTATAATGTGAAAGATGATTAGTAAATAGATACCTAACATGTCATGCTTGAAAATTAGCTTCCCATGCAGCCGATCAGACAAACATTGGTCTGACTGGCCACTTTCATGGTAGACAAAGATGCCAAACCAGAAGGGGGGTTACAGAGAGAGGGAAATTACGTCAGTTCCTCTCTCTGTGTTCAGTGAAGCAATCGCCATCGGCCACATTAATCCAGCATTCCACAATGGGATGGTAGAGCCCAGGAAAGGCGGCAGCAGCGGTGGGAGGAAGTGGGATCCCCTTCCTCCACCCACAGAAGTGGCTAATTTCTGATAGAAAGGGAATCGCTGGCTGAAAAGATCCATACTGGGATCATGCCTGTAGGTGCAGCAATAATTACGGTATAATTAATTAAGCCCAAGGATAACCATGGACATCCTATGGGCAGCAAGTAATCAGCAACCTTGCTTTCCCCTGTGAAGTGATACTTCAAATTGGTCTCCATTGTTTTCAAGGATTTGACCTTTCATGGCAGAGTCAAGGCTGACAAATAATGATTCTAGCATGTTTAAGACTATAGGAAGATATTGGGGAAAAAAAAGAGAGAAAGCATTACTAAATTGTGAATTTCCGGAATTGTCAATTTACAACCCATTCGGAAAAATCTGGGAAGACTGGCATACTGTATACATTTGGGTTAATTTACTAAAGAAGTATAGGCTGTTCCCTTAGCAAATTAAATTTACACTTTCCAAAGTAAATTTTTTTTACTTCAATTTTCTAAAGTTGTTTTTCAGTCATCAGTTACTTATGTGTGAGTAAATATCCTGTTTTTTTTTTATTATTATTATTATTCTCCTGACATAATTGGACATTAAAAGTGAACACAATTTCACTTTATTTACGAATCTAATTTCTGGTATACATTGCTAAGCTTGTCCCCCTCCCAATCCCCATGTACCCCATCTTTATTTCTCAATTATTTTTTGTTGCAGTACTTTTACCATTGAGACACATATACTGTATTTATTGGCGTATAACACTCACTTTTTTACCCTGAAAGTAGAGGGTAAACTGAGCCTGCGTGTTATATGCAGGAGAATGTGGAAAGTTTTTTTTCCTGAAACTTCCCTCTTAGGTCACGTACACACGATCGAATTTATCTGCTGGAAATGGTCCGATGGAACGTTTCAGCAGACAAATTCGATCGTGTGTACGGGCAGACAGACAGGTTTTTTCCAGCAGACAAATTTTAAAGCATGCTCTAAAATCTGTCTGCTGGGAACCCGTCCGTCCGACACGTCTGCTGGTTAGTACACTAACCAGCGGACATATCTGCCCGCGCATGCGTTGAATGGATTTGACGCATGCATGGACGTTTTTTACTTCCTTGTGCGGTAACGTGGCGGCGTCAACATCACCGCCACGTCACCGCGCTGTCTGCCGGCGGGGATTTTGGTTTGATCGTGTGTACACGATCAAACCATTATATCCCAGCAGACAAATCCGATAAAATCGGTCTGTCAGACCGATTTGATCGGATTTATTTAGTCGTGTGTATGCGGCCTTAGAGTTAGGGTGCGTGTTATACGCCTGTACATACCGATAAATAAGGTATTTCATTTGCCTCCGGTTCTTTATCAAAATAACATATGCTGAAAGATTAGGATTCTTATTGGCCAATCTCCCTTTTAAATATCCTACAGAGCTTGACTCAGGAATTTATGAAAATACGCAAGTATCACATTATTTGTAATATACTGAACATAATGCAAAACAAATACAAATACAGGTATCTGCAAAAATCTAAATTTCTGCAAAAAAAATTACATGTACAGTTGCTGTATTCATATTATTTTCAAAATAACACTATATAAAATAAAGACAATTGTCCCAGGTCAAGTCAACCAGGACTGCTTAATCTCAGATTAAATTTAGCCATTGGATCTCGAGACAGTAGTTGAAATGGTAATTTCCTGGTTTAAATCGGAATTTGACTGACCTTTTAAATCAACTTTCCATTTAAAATCTCAATGGTGTCTGGTATATACAGGCAACATTTTAGATTAAGAGTATATGAGGTTGAACCTTAAAACTGAAAGGTGAGCATTTTATTTAATGGTTTCACACGATGCACAATGCGATAGGGTATTGTAGACAGAACCATGAGGGAGTAGAAAAAAAAAGAAGAAAGAAGTGGGCTAAATAGTTGTAACTCAGAAAGGCAGAAGCAAGCCAAGGACATCATGAACTAAAATGTCATAGCAGCATTAGATCAAGCTGCTACGTATATCAAGGCAATATCTAGTAAAGGTTATCAGGATGCTGAACCTTGCCGCAGTTCCAAGGCATCGCTCTGAAGCATATTAACCGAAAATTTGTTTGGTTTTGTCAGCATGTCTGTGACCCTTAACATTCTTTTATAACATAGTGTTTTTCATTTCATAAACTCTAATTGGACGAAATGTCAATGTTAACATCACCATAATTAAAACTATTGCTGACTAGTGATCTTTTCCCCTCTCAGTCATTAAACCTGAATCTCGGTTGCTCTGACCTTTCATTTCTGCAGAGGGACTACAATTTCAGCCCAAACTGCAAGTTGTAATCCTTTATGAAATTAGGTAGATGGTGCAGTTACATCTCAGCAAGAAATGTGAGGCCGTCAGCCCCATATAACTTCCACATGCGTTGTCTTTGTTGCCCTTGTCGAGGAACAAGATGTCTTTCAAGACTGGTGTGCTGTAGACTTTTGAGATGCGTCTTGCTTGCATGAAATATAAGAAGAAAAGTCTTGCTGGTGGTGATTTTCTGAGAATGTTTAACAAACAGTAAAAAAAAAAAAAAAATCTTTCCATAGTGGTGGCAAATACTTGTGCAAGACTGTATAATTTTGGCTATGTTTAACCACTTCAGCCCCAGAAGGATTTATCCACTTCCTGAACAGGCCATTTTTTATGATACGGCACTGCGTCGCTTTAACTGACAATTGCAATGCTGTACTCAAACAAAATGGATGTCCTTTTTATCCCACAAATAGAGCTTTCTTTTGGTGGCTTTTTATCACCTCTGCGGTTTATATTTTTTGCACTATGAATATAAAAATAACATATTTTTTTTAAAAACAATGGGCCAGATTCACAGAGCGATTACACCGGCGTAACAGGAGATGCGTGGCATAAGTCTAAATTTGCGCATGCGTTTCGATACTCCGCATCCCCAAAACGAGATACGCAAGAAATCTACTTTTTTTTGTCTAGCGTAATTTCGTTAGACAGGCGCATCCGTCCGCGCAAAACTGCGCTAGACACACCATTGATTTGCTATTCAAATATGCTAATGAGGGAGTTACGGGGATCCACAAAAGAACGTTGGTGCAGCGCAGGCTACGCGCTGTGCGCAACAGCTGCATGGCCTGTCTAAAATTAGACCATAGAAAAGGTGGTCTAAAATTAGACAATTCCTCTACATGTCAGAGAAAGCAACACTGTTAGTGAGGAGCTGAGCAGTCACACTTGCTGCCCAACAAACTGTATGCCAACATGCCAGTGGCATCCATGCTCATAGCTATACTACTGACTTTAGATGAGCAAAGAAGGAGGAGGGCACGGAGGAGGGCACGGAGGAGGGCACGGGAGAGGATTTATTTTTTTACCCAAAAATTTTCTTTGGTTTAAAAAACATTTTTACAAAAAATATACATACATATATACATCAATACATAACATACATACAAATTACAAACACGGTCTCACTATCTTTCAATAGCCCTTTAAAACCTTGATGGATACAATAATGTAATCTGATACAAGCCCCTCACTCTTCACTTGATATATCACACACGCATAGACATCTTTGGCATGAGTGATTCTGAGGTGTCTCGCATCTTCAGATTCACCCCTCATGCCATCCTGGAATTAACCACAACCCTGCAGGAGCCCAACACATGACACCACCCATGACACCCATGACAGCTACATATACAATCCTAGCCCCATCCCCACAGATTTTGAACAGAACATGTATGGGGACAGCTGGCTGGTTGGTGAGTGACATGGGCGGCAGGCATGACGGTCCCCCCCATGATGCTGAAATCACAAGGGGCACATGCACTACTAACATTCTCCTGTCTTATCCCTTCAGGGTGACTCTGCATATGCACTGGGACCCCATCTCATGACTCCTATATGGAACCCCCCTAACCAAGGCTACCCCGTCTTCTGAGGGAAGAGCAGGCAGGAGCCAGCTCACATTAGGCATCTTTGCGCGTTAAATACACACATTAATCGTGGCACAATGAGAATGCATGCATGCACACCAATGTGGTCCCTAGCACAGACACATCACATCCTCATCACATTGGATTGGCACAAGCCCACCATGCAGGACTTGTGAGCAGCAACGCCACGCCACGGCTACAATTATGTCACTGTACATTCATACACCATTCACACGGACCTGAGGATCACTTCTCCCTGGTCCTGGGGAACCCTTCTCCACCAAAACTGAGGGTGACACCCCTTTTCCGGCAGGAATATCACCCCCACATTCCAAAAACATTCACAACCCAAAAAAAAAAAAAATGTCCTGCAAAAAAAAAATGCCCAGCAAAAAAAAAAAAATTGAAAAAAAACACAACAAAGAAAACACAGAAAATAAAAAAATCACTCGGCAAAACAGTCACCAAATATCTCAAAGACACGTCACAAACAAACAAACAAACAATAATAAACAACAGAACAAAAGCACCTTGCTGTATAGGGAGGGATACAAAGGGATGTACTTTTGCAAAGGAAGTGCGTTTGTGTCTGTCTATTTATGCTGTCTGCGTAGTTCATGATTTTGCCCTAGTCCACTTCCAATTTCACTGATTGCGCCGTTCCCGAGTTGTGAGCATGCGCACAGAGGTGCTGACCATGGTCTGCTCCAAGCCCGCATGCGCGAGATGGCCGGCCCTTCATTTGCATGGGGTCACGGCTCATTTCAATGTAACACGCCCACGTCCTTCCCAATTTGTATTACTCCGCCTTGCGCCTCAGAAATAACGTTGCGCAGGTGCAAATTTCTGCGCAAAACCGACGAGAATAGGGTAATTGCGCCGCTACATTGCGCCAGTCTAACGTAAAGGCGGTGCGCTACAACGGTCCAATAATGCGCAGATGTACGTGAATCTGGCCCAATACTTTTTGCTATAATAAGTATCCCCCCCCCAAAAAAATAAATAAAAAATCTTCATTAGTTTAGGCCAACATGTATTCTTCAACAAATTTTTGGTAAAAAAAAAATGCAATAACTGTATATTGATTGGCTTGCGCAAAAGTTATAGCGTCTACAAAATAGGGGATACATTTATGGTATTTTTATTATATATTTTTTTTTTACTAGTAATGGCGGTGACCAGCGATTTTTAGCAGGACAGATCAGACACAATTGACACTTTTTTGGGACCAGTGACATTTATACAGAGCTAAAAATAGCCACTGATAACTGTATAAATGTCGCTGGCAGGTAAGGGGTTAACACTAGGGGCGATCAAGGTGTTAACAACTGTGGGGGATGGGACTGACTGGGATTAGAGAGAGATCACTGTTCTTGATCACTAGGAACAGCAGATCTCTCTCTACTTCCCTGACAGAATGGGGATCTCTGTGGAGTGATCTCGGGTCGCCGGCGGACATCGCGCCCCCCCTATAGCCCTTACAGCGGCCGCCTTAGAGCACACATTCCAACCCATTTATATTCAACTTGCCAATGTTTCCCCACCACTCTGTCAAGAGAATCTGTTCCTTTGACCTGAAGCAAATTGTCAGGATCTCTTTAACTGATTTGACTACATTAAACCAAAATCAGATTGGTTACTATGGGTTTTGAACTTTGCACTTCTTATTGCACTTTGTTTTATCTTGCCTGAAGAGCAGACATATACATGGGCATGGATGCAGACTTTTTCTAATAAAACAAGAATAATATGAATAAAATGAAATAAAAGTGTAATTTGCTCTATGAGTGATGTTTCTGGAAAGCTGCAGTCTAAACAAAATATACATTTCAACACTATAACTGATTATATTGTCTTGATTTTTTCTTTTACACTCTGTCCTTTTCTATCAACAAAAAGAGGTCATTGTCAGTTGGGTTTGGCTTTGGTGTTTGAGTTAACTGCAGGCTGGTTTTTCTTGCCAACAATTATTTTCTTTTTTCATGAAGTAAAATATGATAGTTTCATTAGCTCTTTTATTTACATTGTACTTAACCTTGCCATGAAGTCTACTGCTCTATGTTCACAGCCATTTAAAATTTAAGGAAGGTTCAAGTTTGAAAATGCTCCCTATGAGGTTGATTTAGTAAAGCAGTAGTGGATGTTCACTTTTCTTGGTATAAAATCCATAAAGCTGTGCTCATGTCAATCATTTTTTTTTTTAAATTTCCCTGCATATGCCTGGATGATTGAAATCAAAATAGCATCACTATCTAAGAGAACATTCATTGTGCTATGTGAACATTTACTAATCCTTTATTAATTCAGCCCCTGTAGGTTTACAGAACATAAATTAAAATTTAACATATTTAGCTACCTGTTGTAAGATATACCCTCACTATTATAACGACTACACCTCATGGGCTCATTCACATCAGTAGCCACATTTAGTGAAAAAGGAAACAGTGCCACAGAGAAAGGGGGGATGTCACTAATGATAGACCGTTGCCCATCCAACTTTGATAAGTCAATAAAGATGCTTACTACAAAATGGTTAGCACTGGTCTACATGTATCTATTAGACTATAAACAAATTATCTAAAGTGCTACTACATTACATATAAATAAAAAACACATATCTTAAAAAAAAGAAAATGCTGCCGTGCATATAATATGAGGACAACCTGTACCCAGAAAGTGCCAACGTGCAAAATCGTACGATTGATATAATGTGCAAAAATTGCCGTACCCAGCAATGAAATAATTATTAAGACAATTATTTAAAAAATATAATACATGATAATAGAGAAAAGGACACGTGGGGGGTGTGGAAAGAGCTGCTCACCCCTATAGATATAAAATAGGAAAAAAATTCCCCCAATGAGGTTTTTAGGCAGCAAGGTAGAAGATATGAGTCAGGAGACGGAAATTTATGAAAGTAAAAAAGTTTAATATACGAAAGTTATAAAAGTGAACTCTGGTATTACATACAAAGTCATAGGCCTTGTACACACGAGTGAATAAATCCGCTGAACATGGTCCGACGGACCATTTCAGCCGAAAAATCCGCTCGTGTGTAGGGGCAAACGGACCGTTCTGGCCGGATTCCTCCGGCGGAAAATTTCCAAAGCATGCTTTGGAATTTTTCCGCCGGAGAGCTGTCCGTCAGATATGTCCGCTGGTTAGTACGGCAAACCAGCGGACATATCTGTCCGCACATGCGTCGTATCCTGTGAATGGATCCGACGCATGCGTGCGGAAGTGTTTACTTCCTGGTGCGGTGACGTGGCGGTGACGTGGCGGCGTCAACGTCACCGCCGCGTCACCGCGCTGTCCGCCGGCGGGGAATTTGATCCGATGGTGTGTACAGCCATCGGATCAAAGCAATCTGGCGGACAGATCCGATGGGAACGGTCCGTCTGACCGTTCCTATCGGATCTATTCCCTCGTGTGTACAAGGCCATAGAGTACATACATTCAGATAAGCACCAAAAACCTGACACATGTGAAAACATAAATGGAGAACAAATGTGTAAAAGAAGTACTGACGCGTTTCGACCCACTTAGAGGGTCTTCTTCAGAGGAAACTGAGAGGTGCTGACTGTAACAAAAAGTAAAGGAATTCAACATATATAGTTGCTACCGTAAGTTGCAAAACAAAATATCTGTTGACATAGTTGTTACATAGTTGGATGTTTTACTTACTGTATGTAATTATAAATATATTTTAACCAGAGATTGCTAAAACTATTTTTTCTCTCGAATGGACCCAACGCTGAATCCTCCACATGGGGGGCAGAGCACTGAGGAGACCCCTTGGCCGTAATGTCCCTTGAGCGTGGCTTACAGCAGCTCACAGTTGAGCGTGGGAAAAAGGACTATAGACCTAGCTCGGACTGGCGGGGATGGAAATCTCAGCAAAGCGGTCAAAGTACTGCCACCTATCGAGAATAATAATAATGAATATATATATGCAATAAATATTTTTTTGCATTGTGTTAAATTGTATTAGAGTGGGTTAGGTAAATGCACATACATAAAGGTGGATTATCTCAAGGAGTCAGGGGAAGTATGATATGGGCAAATATGGTATTGGTTGAAACAGTAATTAAAATCAATATATATATAAGCCTATATATACTGTATATATGAAAAAAAAAGGGTGATGGATGTGCTGGGGAAAGGGAATAAAAATATATGCTATATTAAAAATAGGATGGTTATGTCTAAGTGAGTAAAGTCAAAAAATATACCTTTGTTGATGAATAGGCTATGGCTGATAGAAGCACAAGACTAGCAATGTAAGCCCAAGCCTAGAGGGTTAATGAATGAACAGGGGTTTACATAAAAATAGATGATCATGTTATTAAGAAAACAGTACCCAAAAGTAGCATATCTTACCCCTGGTTAGAGTGATAGCTCCTGCGGGGGTGGATGAGAGTTACAGACTGACTCTGAAAATTCAAAAGAGAGCTATTTATATACTGTATGTATGTGCAGATTACCTTGGCCAATCAGGATCAGAGGTGCAGGGCTGCCTCCGCCCCAGATGGTCTCCCATGGGGGGTAGAGCCGGTTGAGTCCATGCCGCAATGGCGGCGATTCCCCCCTGGGGGCTCCTCGGCGTCAGTGGGGGGAGAAACCCCGGCCACTGCCACAAACGTCGCGTCCGTGACATCACGCGCATGCGCCGTGCACATCCACGCATGCGTGAGATAGGCCACGGCTTGAGAGGAAAGCCAGTGACGCCATCAGTGAGGGGGTCAAAGGACTCACAACAACCAGAAAGGCGGGCCCACCCACCATCTGGTGGAGTGAATTAAGAACACAAGGCCCTATGCTCTCTCACACTCACTGCAAAGCCACCAGAGTCAACAGGTCAGGGGCGAACGGTGCTGCATTGCCATCATGTGGAGGATAACGGGACGGTCCTAAAGGAAAGAAAGAAAGACAAAATTGATTTACAATTAAGGAAATAGACAATTTGAAAGAAAAAAGAGACACTGAAATACCTCAGTGGACCAGTCAAGGTGTGCCAGCATTTCTTATATTTGGTATAAACCCATGAAAATTGAACTTGAGAGTTCATGTGAAAACATGGCTATGCAATGATATTTTATCAGCCAAATATTCAATTGTTGGATTAAGGTAACATGAAATAGATTATAATGAAGTAAGGACCTTGGTAGGGAAGTAAAAAACACTCAAAGAGGAAAAAGGAAAAAAGAACAAAAAAAAATGGGTAGGAAAAACAAAAAAATGTGGTGGTTTGAAACTAGAAACACACATATGTCAATTAGTTTTACCTGAAGCAAATCCCTTCAAAATAGGGGCACAGGATAATGATTTGTTTAGGCCGGGGGGCTGGGTAGCCTGGAGCTTAAAGATCCATCTCTGCTCTCGCTGGAGCAGAGTTGTGTTCCAATCGCCCCCCCCCCCCGATCTGGGATATGTATCTGATCGAGGGTGACGAAGGAAACTTTGGGTGCTCGATAATTATGGTCAATGGCAGCATGTCTCCCAAGAAGGACATAGATGTTGCCAATGTCCATACTATATTTATGTTGGGACATACGTTTTCAGAATTCTTGTTTTGTCTTGCCTACGTAGTAGGCACCACACTCGCATTCCATGTAGTATATAACTCCACGTGTATGGAAATTCACAAAGTGTGTGGGTTTAAACATTTCACCATTGGGGAGACGAAAAGTCTTGTCTTTCCTCATTAGAGAGCATACCGAACATTGCCCACACCTAAAAGTACCAGGGATGGGGCAGTGTTGGTCTCTCTGTTGAGCACTTTTATATTCGCTTGCAACCAATAGGTCTTTGATGGAAGGGGCTCGTTTGTATATAATGGACGGACGGTCTGCAATAAAGGTATTCATTTTGGGATGAGGTGAGGATGGTCCAATATTTGTGCATTATATTTTTAATGGTCTTATGTTGTTGAGAGTAGCGCAGGATGATCCTGGTCACCTCTGAATTGGGATCATTCCGTACTTGCTTTTTGAGAAGGATGTCCTGTCTGGACTGGGCAAAAGTTCTATTGAATGCCCTGCGCAGACAGGATCTGCTGTAACCTCTATCGAGGAGTAGTATCTGGAGCTTATCCGCCTCTTCTCTGAAAAGAGTGTCGGTGGAACAGTTGCGACGGAGGGGCAAATATTGCCCATAAGGGATGGAATTTTTTAGAGGTGTGGGATGGTAACTGTCAAAATGTAAGATAGTGTTTCCAGCTGTGGCCTTGCAGAAAAGGGTACTGCACAGAATCAGAATTAACAAAAAGTTTTACATCAAGAAAGTTAATGGTTTGCTTGTCATGAATCATAGTAAAGGTAAGATTTTGATCATTAATATTCAGCATGTCAAAAAATTCAACAAGTTTGGTCTCAGAACCACCCCAGACGATGAAGATGTCATCGATATACCTCTGCCACACCCTGATGTGGTGAAGGTATTCAATGAGATCCCTATCGTCCGGGAGGGACTGCTCCCACTCCCCCAGGTACAAATTGGCGTAGGATGGGGCACAACAAGTCCCCATCGCTACGCCTTGCACCTGGAGGTAGTGGGATCGGTCAAAAGAAAAAAGTTATGAAACAATATGTAACGTAGACCATTTAATAAAAAGTCATTAAAGTTATGATCGTGTCGTGTTCCTCGTGTAAGGACCCGCCCCACAGCAGCCAGCCCTTTCTCGTGGGGGATGCTGCTGTATAGGGCCTCGACATCGATAGAGACAAGAATTATATCATTGGATATGATTAGACCTTCAACGGTTTGTAAAAAAAGTATAGTATCCTTAGTGAAGGAGGGAAGTGATGTAACATAGGGTTGCAAATGAAAGTCAATTACTCTACTTAGATTTTCTGTAATTGAGCCATTCCCGAAGACGATGGGTCACCCGGGAGGCGGGGGCTTGTTTTTGTGTATTTTGGGTAGGCTGTAAAATGTAGCCGTTTTGGGATGTTTGGTCCTGAAAAACTCACAAAGATCTGAAGAGATCACTCCCTTCGTAAATGGTTGATCGACCAAATTGTAAAAATCGTTCTGATATGTTGTAATATGTCTTGTGGGCAACTTAACATACCACTCACTATTGTCTAGGATGGTTTGACAACGTTGCCCCCTTTGCCTGAGGGTTTCGTCACTGTTTGGATATTTTTGGCCAAGGGGCCTCCTCGGTGCCTGCCCCCCATGTGGAGGATTCAGCGTTGGGTCCATTCAAGAGAAAAAATTGTTTTAGCAATCTCTGGTTAAAATATAATTATAATTACATACAATGAGTAAAACATCCAACTATGTAACAACTATGTCAACAGATATTTTGTTTTGCAGCTTACGGTAGCAACTATATATGTTGAATTCCTTTACTTTTTGTTACAGTCAGCACCTCTCAGTTTCCTCTAAAGAAGACCCTCTAAGTGGGTCGAAACATGTCAGTACTTCTTTTGCACATTTGTTCTCCATTTATGTTTTCACATGTGTCAGGTTTTTGGTGCTTATCTGAATGTATGTACTCTATGACTTTGTATGTATTACCAGAGTTCACTTTTATAACTTTCGTATATTAAACTTTTTTACTTTCATAAATTTCCATCTCCTGACTCATATCTTCTACCTTGCTGCCTAAAAACCCCATTGGGGGAATTTGTTCCTATTTTATATAATAAATGATATTAATGGGTGGAGTCAGTACCCTATACGTCACCACGCATGAGCCGATCGGATTGTCAGCCGCGGCTGTGTGTTTTTTATCTTTGTATGTCTCCTGGTGTATTTGCGGTGTATTTGCAGTGCCTTTTAAATACCTTTAAACTTTTATACTACACCATGAGGCTTCTCTTTATCCTGCCTAAATGTCGTACTGAACTGGTGATTCGATTGGATGAAACTGTAAGGAATAAACCGCAGCAGGAATCCAGTGCAACACGAACTGAATTCGGTGCAACGTGAAAGGTGTGTCCTGGAGGAGGAATCCCCAGATGATCATCCTGGTTTGGCTGGAGTATATCTTGGTAAGCGTCATATAACCTTCTATCTGGTAAGCGGCGGTGATCGGCTTTCCTTATTTTGATGAACAGAAAATCTGAATACTTTCACCTGCTGTCAAGTCTTTCTTTATTTCATTTAACATACATGGACTGTACCTTTTAGGAGTCCACTTTCTTTTTATATATACCTATTGGAATGAATCTTCATTTATGTCCCTTTAGAGTGTATTTCTGAACTAACCCTGCACATCACCCGAAACACACCATCCCCACTGTGAAACATGGTGGTGGCAGTGTCATATTGTGGGGATGCTGTTTTTCAGCAGAGATAAGGAAGCTGGTCAGAGTTGATGGGAAGATGGATGGAGTCAAATACAGGGCTATCTTAGAAGAAAACATTAGAGTCTGCAAAAGATTTGATACGGGGCGGAGGTTTACCTTCTAGCAGGACAAAGACCCTAAAGATCTAAAGCTACAATGAAATGGTTTAGATTAAAGAATATTCATGTGTTAGAATGGCCCAGTCAAAGTCCAGACCTAAATCCAATTGAGAATCTGTGGCAAGACTTGAAAATTGCTGTTCACAGATGCTCTCCATCCAATCTGACAAAGCTTGATCTATTTTGCAAAGAAGAAGGGACAAAAATGTCACTCTGTAGATGTACAAAGCAGGTATAGACATACCCAAACAGACTTGCAGCTGTAATTTCAGCAAAAGGTGGTTCTACAAAGTATTGACTGTAAAAGAATTTGATTAAATACATTTTTTGCAAGTACAGAACAATACAATCACAAACAATGTTATCAGCTTTCAGCTCTTTTTTGCACTACAAAACACCTCCCCTCATGTAATGGAAATGAGGATTTTTGTATAGTCTAAATCAGGAGCAATTTAGGTTGAGAATGCTTGTGGGGGGGGGGGGTGCTTGGTGGTGCATCCCTGCTGAATACGTCAAGTTGTATGCCCCCAGGGGTTCTTGGGCTACGCCAGAAAATATACAGTATCACTAGCCCTGCACTGGGGACACTGAACAGTGTCTTGTCCCATGTCACTACATACACCATGTATGTTTGCATTAGAAGGGACATGCTTAGCCTGTGCCCACTCCACCAGTCTAGCATACCTGTTATCTCACTCCCATTGACAGAATGGGGTTTCGGGCAAGCACATAGCCCAGACCTCATGCATGCTCATATTAACGCCTTCACTTCCCGCATTTTGTGACCAGTCCATGTATCGTGGGTTCTTTTGGATACTGACTACTATGAAGGGAACCAGAACATCAACCCCATGTCACCTTACCAGGTACCACACTTAATGACTGGTTGCTTGTGTCTTGAATTTGTACTTGGTTACCCTTGGCAACTTCACTCCTTCTCCTTGTCTTGCCAAGTTAATCCCTTGTAATGGTGTTACTTTATACTCCTTGACCCTGGTTGTTAAGATCCGCTAGAACCAACATGCACCCATTTGAATACCTTCAGAACAGGCTTAAAACGGTTAATGACAGTTTACTAAACATGTGGCAGCACCAGGGGTCAAGTCCTGGGGAAAAAAGTGTAGGATTTCCAACCAAGATCCACTCCCCCACCAAAAAAAAAAATGATACGCTCATATGCATAATTACTAAACCGCATGTTTTTTTTAAGTCTCCTGGAAACAATGACAAAAGCTCCCAGGAGACATTGTGGCATCAAGGAAGTGACGGAATACCCGCACACTACCCGATGAATCCATATACAGGAAGCGGCCAGTAACATAAAGGATTACTAAGGCCACGTACACACGATCGCACCAAACCGATGAGACTGGTACGACGGATCGTTTTCATCCAACCACCGCTGAAGTGGTCTGATGGTCTGATGTGCGTACACACCATCAGTCCAAAATCCCATCGGGCCAGAACGCGGTGACGTAGAACACAACGTCGTGCTGAAAAAACAAAGTTCAATGCTTTCAAGCATGCATTGACTTGATTCTGAGCATGCGCGGGTTTTTGGTCCGATGCTTTTGTGTACTAACCATCGTTTTGATCCGATGGTCAGGGTGTCCGTCGGACAGATTTTAAAGCAAGTTTTAAAACTTTGGTCCGATGGACAACGGTCCGATGGGCCGTACACACGATCAATTTGGTCCGATGAACCTGGCCTTAAGGCCAGGTTCATCGGACCAGTCTGATCGTGTGTACGCGGCCTAAGGTTCGCCTGCCCCTGACAGTGACTCGAGCTGGGCATTGCCGCTTAGTGAAGGATTGGTTTGGGCGGCTCGGCTGCTCTCGGCTGCTCTAGTCCTGCAAAGGGAACTGTGTTCCTGCTGTGAAAAGTGCAGGGACTCCATTCCCATGTGTTCCCGCAGGACTTGAGCCCTGGGCAGCACATAGTTCAATATGATCAATGTCCTTCCCATAACTATAATAGAACTGTGTAGTGGCCCAGGCATACCTCATAGAGGTCAGAGTCTATAATGGCATTGTCCATGGCTTGGCTGTCTTCCAAAACCCGTGGCTCCTTCAGCAGCATCAACTCACAGGTGATGTTGGAACTCACCGGACCCACTGGAACTTCTGGACCTCAGCCATCCCCATTTTTATAGCACAGGTTGAATGGCTAGGGCCAAAAGCTGGGAACTGAGCTAGAAACATTTAACCCTTTCTTCAGCCTCCAACCTGCCTACATGCTGCTCCACCACAGATACAGTGAAATGTGTAAGCATTAAACTTGCACTTTAAAAAATAATTTTAGCCTAGCGTATAAGTAAAAAGCAATTTACCTTATCCCTCAATCCCCTGGCAGTCTAAGACTGGCCACACACTGTCGAATTTTGAAATAATTTTCTTTTGAAAATCTGAAATTTTGTGCATTTTGTGATCCAAGGGCATTGATTTCGAAATTCAACCAACCAAGCCTTCAATTTCACCTCCTGATGCTACAGAAAAGAATTTTCGTGGCTGGGAATCTTCTTTTCTTTCCGGGAAATTTCTTTTCTTGAACATTTCGTTTTTGATTACCTTTCTCACACGACTCTCCCACCATTGGTTAGAAAATCTTTTGTTTTTCAAAAAAATTCCAAAATGCCAGATTACTCAAATTCGGTGGCTGCAGGAAAATCGGATTTTGCTGTAGCCCACCAATGGTGCAAAATTGGAACGAAAATTCTTAGATAGGTTTTTTTAACGAAAATTCTTTCAAAATTCGACCCATGTCTAAGTTCAATTTTCTCTTTGATGCTCCAGGTTGTGGATGTGCCCCACCCCCCACCCCTCAGCTGTCCTCACAATGCAGGACTGCTGGTCCTGCATTGTATGTGATGACTTCAACACATGCAGCAATAAAGAGAAGCAGATTTGGGGGAGCAGTTGCATGAAGAAGAGGGAGCCTGCATGAGTGAGGGACAAGGTCAGTAAAACTGCTTTTTACTAGTACCCTTGGGAAAATTTGCATTTAACCCTTGCTGTATGGGAAGCCCCACTGCAAGGGGGCTGAGTTTTAGCTTTATTTTAATTATCCACACAAAACTATAACTAGCCATTTCAATTTTCAGTAAAGTCTTTATATTATTTATATAGCCCATTCACATTATGTTCCCTGAACAGAAACTCATTGAAGGAGTTACTACACCATTTAGCTACGTCTTAGGTCACTATTGACTTTGGGGAAATGTCATATCTTATTGCGGTAGCTTTAAATCTAAATATTTTTCTGAGTTCCAGTGGAAGTTCACTGTACAATGTAAATGCTGTGTAGCGGCCAGTTTTTTATTACACTAAATATTTGTGGCCAAATACATGTCAGTATGAATACAGAACAGAGGATTTGCAGGAGCAAAATGCTTTTACACCTCCTATTCCCTTACATAGTATGGATAAATTCCTATGTTTTTGGAGCTGCTTAAAGGGGTTGTAAACCTATGTTTTTTTTCACCTTAATGCATCCAATGCATTAAGTTGAAAAAGCACCTTGCAGTGTCCGGCCCCCCAGCCTCCCAGTTTTACTTACCAGAGCCCCGAATTTACGTGGGCATCCCTGCCATCCTTCTCTCCACGGAGTCCCGGCTTTGATTGGATAGATTGATAATAGCACAGCCTATGGCTCCCGCTGCTGTCAATTAAATCCAATGACATGGGCGCCAGGGAGCAGGGCCGAGTCCTACACTCAGCATCTATGGATGCCGAGTGTATGACTCCGGAGTGCTCCCGCATGGTATCCCCCTCGGGAGACAGCTTCCCAGAGGGGGTTATCTAATGCGGGATGGAGACATGAGAGCCACCGTGGGACGCCAGAACAGGAGGATCAGGGCCACTTTGTGAAAAATGAACTGCACTGTGGAGGTAAGTATGACATGTTTGTTATTTTTTTTAACACAAACCCTTGTTTTTTTTTTTTTTTAAATAACAAACATATCATATTTACCGCCACGGTGCAGTTAATTTTGTACAGTTTGTCCCTGATCACCATCTTCTGGGGTCCCCCAGCGATGCTCGCGGCTCCTCCTTGCATCGGTAAACCCCCTGGAGAAGCACTCTCCCTGGGAGTTACCTTGTGGCCTCGCAACATCGGCGCCTGCATCATTGGATTTGACTGACAGTAGTGGGAGCCAATGGCTGCGCTGCTATCAATCTATCCAATTAAAGCTGAGACTCCGTGGAGAGACGGCGGGATGCGCCCACGGAAATTAAGGTAAGTAAAACACAGACAAAATATAGACACAGAAAGCTAGCTTCAGCCCGCCCCCTGAACCTGTTGGATTGAATTTGATTGACATCAGCGGGAGACAATAGCTGCACTGCTATCAATCTATCCAATCAAGAGTCAAGAACACCTGGCAGAGAGGAAGAGCACCTCTCTGCCGAGGGAACGAACGGGTTCACGTGAGTAAAATGGGGGGGCTGGGGGGCCGGTCACAGTCAAAATGTTTGCATAGGAAGCATAGGATGCATTAAGGGGAAAAAACATGAACCTTTATTACCCCTTTAAATGTGGTAGAGTGTAGAAATGGACAGATTTTGGTGTGTTTACCCCAAAAAGAATATAAGGTGTTCTGGGACTTATCTTTTCATTTATTTTACATAATCTGAATCTGCCATTTGTTTTCCAAGCAACAATGTAAACTATGGTGTAGGACTTGTACATTTTTTCACATAGGCTTGTGATCCTGCCACCTCCGCTAGACAGCAGTCAGGTCCTGGACCTACCCGCAGACTACACAGCAGCAACACTTACTCCAAAGTTGGAGTAGATACACAATGATGGTGATGTATTCTATCCTTCTTCCAACATATTAAGTGCTATAAAAATGCACTTGAGTCAATATGCATTGACATCTGTTTTTTTTTTTTGCGTTGTGTTGGTGATCAATTTTTAACATGTTGCATTGATGTGCAGGGTCTTTTGTTCACAGCAGGAGGCAAAATATATTGTTTTTCTTTCTTAATGCGTATTACAGTGCGTTTGATGCATTGCAACATGTTCTTATGTGTTGCTCTACATTTAAATGGTAACACTTTTGTGGGAAAAAATTTGCAAAAAGAACATTGTATGCATAATTGCTACACAAGCCATATTGTTATTGAAGGTTATTAAAATCATCCTTCCTTTGCAATCTGCAGCACTGTCATTTTCTTTAAAATTCAATGCAATATGGAAACCTGAAGGTGTTATATACACCAATGGAATGCCACCAGATGCATGTGTGATTAGTTTACTGATTAGAAAACAAATACAATTTTGGCCATTCTCTGCAACAACAATTTCAGTTTTGGCGAGATACTTCCAAAAGATTAGTCAGTTCTTTTTTTACTTTCATGTTTAAACATTTTATTGAAAAATGTAACACAGAGTACAGGATTAAAGGGAGGGACATTCCCCAAATGTTAAAAGAGAAAACAGTGTTGCTTACAACGTAATCAAAAGAGATAATCGGGACGCAGCCCATACACTTAACAGAAGTTTGAGAATCAGCAATAAGTCAAATAGAGGTGTGCAAATTACTTGACACATAGAAGATCAAGAACCGAAGGGTAGGAGGCGTGGCCTGCGCGCAACGGAGATGGCTGCCTAGGCTTTTAGCTCTGCCAGAGACCGGGGAAACGAGCGACATTACAGGCACGCCAGCGCGCATCCAAAGCCCTAACATACCTCTGCTTCTCAGGGGGAACCCTACCGATGCAGTCCTGCAAGCACAAAGAAGAGCGGTACCCTAAAAAGCTCACGGACTTCTTTACCATGCCGACAACGGAGCGGGAGACATGGCAAGATGGCGCCGGCGGCACTCGAGCGCACGCCTCATCGTTATATACGGACTTACTTGACACCAATCCGGACTCCTGGGGGGATGAGGCAGCACCTCTGCACGACGACTATCGTTCCGCTTCTCTTAGCCTGGCCAAAGCATGGATGAGACTGGATCCAGCAGCGCAGGCCTCCACTGCTGAGGTGGACAGAGTACAGGTAGGTAGGCCTCAACTTATCATCTCCTATTGCAAGCTTCCCCACATCAGGCCAACCTGTCCTGGATACAACAATAAAGGACATGCTACTTTCCCTTCAGTCTTCCCTCATGCTAAACTTGTCAGCCATGATAAAACATTTTAACAGAGATGCAGGTGATGGGAGACAGGGTACATCATATTGAATATAAAATGGAGGAATGCACTTCAACTGTAAATGACCTTATAGATGCCTGTAAGGAACAATCAGAGGAAACTGATTGGATCAAAGCGAAGATCGCAGATCTCGAAGATCGTTCGAGATGAAACAATATGAAGATTAGGGGAGTGCCAGAATCCATCCCCCCGCCGATCTACAAAAATTTGCAGGTGAAATGATTGCTAAACTATTGCCTGAAGTGTCACAGATCGAATGTATTATAGACCGTATACATTGTATACCCAAGCCTAAGCACTTAGAGGCCTCTATCCCCAGGGACGTCCTCATGAAAATACACTTCTTTCCACCATATACTGGGATACATTTGTACGCAGACCTGTCTCAATACACCCTCAGCATGAGAAGGCAAATGAAAACAACCACTAAAGCCCTTAACAACCACAAGATTCCATACAAATGGAGACACCCTGCAACTCTGGTAATTACCAATAATGGCACAACAACTGTCATCACAAATCCCAAAGACGGGCTGAGACTTCTCCAATCGTGGGGCATCATTCCCGAGCTGACCCCTGAGGAACGGAATTCCATTGCTGAACCCAGGCCACAAAGAGCAAAGCGTGCTGTGCCTCACCACGCCTTTCTTCCCAGCGACCAATATCCCCGTTCCTCTGCCATGCTAACTTACATCTGGTTGAACTTTCCCCCAAGTTGTGTCAGTATTATTGTTTCTAACTGCTGACTGTTTGTGTTTGGTTATTGCTCATACCTACCTATTAGCTGCAACTTGCGTGCTACTCAATTTTTGTTTTTTCTTCTGTTTTGATATCAATTGTTACCCACGGCTGTGGGTACCGTGTTCTTCTATACTGTGGCAGACTTTCAATCATACCGGCTAGTGGGAGTTGGTCCAGCTACAACCTTTTGAACCTTTTGTTTGTTATATTGACTGTTTGTTTTTCCTACCAGTACAGTGTCAGTAAACCTTATTTTCAACAGGATCAACATCTCCGGAGAATCAGCTACTGCATTCACCTTCTACACCAGAGGGATAGCGAATCTACACCTTTCCTCCAACAGTGAGTGTTACTTCGCACCACACTACCTAGCCTAATCCCAGGATGGCCATATAATATCTATATCCATTAATACAAAGCATGCTATTCAAAGAAACAACGTGGGGTCCTGATAGCAATCAGAGACACTCTGGCTTTTCAACTCCACCAATGCGTTTCAGACCCAGACGGTCGATTCGTGATTCTGGTTTGTACTATTGACAACGTCAACTACACGATCGCCAATATATGTGCCTCGAACCACAGACAGATCCAGTTCCTCAAAGGGATGAAGAAAAAGATTCAGGCGATTCAGCTGGGACACCTGCTGATTTGTGGTGACTTTAACCTAGTACCTGACTATGACATGGACTCTTCATCTGGTCCCAAGCGTTTTGTTTCCCCATTAACCTTTTTTCTTACAGATAATGATCTACATGATGTTTGGAGGTGCTGTCACGCAACTGAGAGGAACTACACATTTCTCTCCCAACGTCACAACACCGACTCATGCATTGACCTTTTTTAGCTGATAAATGGTTACTGCAAAATGTTAGCGACTCCAAAATCCACACCATCACCTGGTCGGATCATGCCCATGTAAGCATCCAAATTGCAAATAAAAATTCCAATCCCAAAGCTTTCTTGTGGAGAGTTAACAACTCCATCCTACAAAATGCAGAGAACAATGCTTTTTATGTCCCAAAAATCGGCGGAATTTTTTCACATTAATTCTGATTCGGTGTCTGACCCGGCGGTGACCCAGTCTTACATGAGAGGTTTTTCCATTCAATTAGGAGCTAAACTGAAAAGGAGGAGGATGCAGTGATTGGAGAAATTAACAGCACAGATATCTGCAGCAGACAAACAAAACAAATCTCACCCATCCACCACAATCCAAACCCAATTATTTAAAATGAGACAGGATTTGAGATCACTTCTATTAGAAAATTACGAAAAGAACCTTAGGAAACTGAAGGCAAGCTCTTTTGTAGCTATCAACAAAGCAGGGAAACTTCTGTACCAAACGTATCAAAGGGCACAGAATAAAAACTAGAATAACCCACCTATTTTACCCGACTGATCAAGATAAACACATCAACCCTCGACCAATAGCAGAGGCCTTCAGTTTCTACTATGGTAGCACAACCTAAAGGACGATAGCGACACCCATCATCCCAATCTAACTGAGATACAGTCCTTTCTGAACCACATTCATCTGCCAAAACTTACGCCAGAATACTTATCACAACTCAACATCCCCTTCACGATCTCTGAAGTACAATCAGTGATTGGCAAACTACCATTATCAAAATCCCCTGGCCCAGATGGATACACAGGGGAATACTACAAAGCATTTAATGCAACTCTAGCACCTTATCTGTGTGGTCTGTTCAATCATGCTGCGTCCTCCTCCACATTCCCGAAACAAAATGCTATCAGCTCTAATCATCACGCTGCCCAAACCGGGTAAGGAACCCACCACTCCTCAAAATGTTCACCCTATATCGCTGCTTAACATCGATATCAAACTTTATGCCAAACTAATCGCGAATAGGCTCATAAATATCCTACCATTCCTAAACCACAATGACCAAACTGGTTTTACAAAAGGTCGACAAACATCTGATGCTACCAGACGACTGAATAACATCATCCACCACACGACATCGACAGGAACGCCTTCTCTGCTTCTATGTCTAGACGCAGAGAAGGCGTTTGATAGAGTGAACTGGTCATACCTCCACTTAGTACTGGAAAAATTTGGATTCAGGGGGCATATTCTCCAATCCATTTTGGCTCTTTATAAGAATCCGTCAGCAAAAGTATATTATTCCTATCTTCTCTCCATTCCTTTCAACATATCTAATGGCACACGACATCTTTAATCTCATGATGGAGCCACTAGCGGAACACATACGATCCAACCCCAATGTTAACCTATTTGCGGACGATGTGATACTAATGTAAACTGACCCCTCTCGTTCTCTACCTGAAATCTAAAAGACTCTTACGTGGTTCAGTGAGGTTTCCTACTACAAGGCTAATACCTCAAAGTCCCACATACTCAACTTGGGAGTAGACCCCGTAACCAGTATTTTACTACAACAACAATTCCCATTTGCCTGGGCAGAGTCAAGTATTCCATACCTGGGCATCAACCTCACTAAATCTACTAAATCGCTTTTTACTCACAACTACATTCCCCTGAGGAACAAAATACAGAATGACCTCCACAAAACTAGGGTTGTCCCGATACCGAGTATTTGCACTAGTACTTGTACTCGTGCGAATACTCCCGATACCTAAATAGAATACTTTTTTTTTTTTTTTTTTTTGAGTGCGGGGTGGAGTGCGGAGCACTCAGAGGGACCATGGCTGAACTCAGAGGGACCATGGCTGAACTCAGAGGGACCATGGCTGAACTCAGAGGGACCATGGCTGAACTCAGAGGGACATGGCTGCATTTGGGGACACGTGGCTGCATTTAAAAAGTATCGGTATTCGGTATCGGCGAGTACATGAAAAAAAGTATTGGTACTTGTACTCGGTCCTAAAAAAGTGGTATCGGGACAACCCTACACAAAACTGAAACTTTAGAACTACCATGGTGGGGAAGACTAGCAGCGTTCAAGATGATCCAATTATCCCAAATTATATATTTTTTCAGAAATCTCACAATGCCCATCCCTACCAACAACTTTAGATCCCTACAATGCATGCTGGCCAAATATGTTTGGAGGGGGAAAAAATAGAGATGCGCGCATTCTAAATTGATAAAGCATAAACTGTCCGGCGGGGTAGGATATGTAAATTTCCGAGATTACTTTTCGCCGTGGTTTTGACTCAACTGCGGGAATGGTTCCTTCCTGCACCTTCTACTAGGTGGAGAGATATTGAATCTTCTTATAGCACATTTAGCCCATCAAACTTGTGGCTGTTCAGTGCCCAATTGGGACACAGAACCCCCGGCCCATTTACCAGCCTCGATGACAATCTCCATCTGTACATGGCTCATCCTTTTGGCACATAAACACCCAACGGAACCATCCGTCACTATGGACATTCCGATTGAGGTACTGAAACAGACGATTGACCAACTTTCTCTTTCCTCATGGAGAGCAAATGGTATCAAATATCTACAAAACTTGTATTACAAAGGCTTCCTAAAATCCTTTGCACAGCTAAGGTCCGAAATTCCACATTCCTCAAACGTCCCTTTATCAATACATACAAATTAAGCATTGCTTGAGAAACACCTCGGCACATCTTTAGACAATACAATCACAGGCTTGGGTAATCCTTACCCCTGGCAACCTGCATAAAAAAGGTATAACACTGTTTTATAATCTATTCCAGCAAAAGCAAACCTTTACCAAATCTTCTTCCCACATTCAATGGAAAGTGGATCTACAAGGCCCTGTACACACGATCGGACATGTCTGATGAGACTTGTCTGACGGACCGTTTTCATCAGACAACTCTGAACTTGTCTGATGGTCTGATGTGCGTACACACCATCGGAACAAAATCTGATCAGACCAGAATTCAGTGACATAGAACACAACGATGTGATGAAAAAATGAAGTTCAATGCTTCCAAGCATGCATCGACTTGATTCTGAGCATGCGCGGGTTTTTGGTCCGATAATTTTGTGTACTAACCATCGAACCTGTCCGACGGACAGGTTTCCATCGGACAGGTTTTAAAGCATGTTTTAAAACTTTGGTCCGCTGGAAAACGGTCCGAAAGGCCATACACACGATCAAACATGTCCACTGAAACTGGTCTGCGGACCAGTTTTAGCGGACATGTTCAATCGTGTGTACGCGGCCCAACAGTCATTCTCGCCCCTCCAGTGGCATAAAGCTTGTAAGCTCACTCATAAAGCAACCAAATGTTCCGCTTTATGGGAACTATCGGCCAAAATAACACTAAGATGGTACTACACACCTGTGGTGATCTCTAAATTAAAACCCCAGCTCTCTGACTCGTGTTGGAGACATTGTGGAACGCGTGGAGATCTTCTCCACATCATATGGAACTGTCCTAAACTCAAAAATTATTGGGGAAATGTATTTCAGTTAATGTCGGAATTAACACAATCACAAATCCTGCCGGGGTTGGCACTCATGTCCTTGGGGATTGATTTAGTGCCGGGTGCCATGCGCCACTCAGTGCTAAATCTCCTTCTGGCTGCTAGGCTGATGATCACCAGAAAGTGGAAAGACACAAACCCCCCTTCCATTACAGAGGTGGTCGACCTAACCAATCTACACTGCACTTATGTAAGAATGCTGGCGTCCTCACTTGGACAGCTGCAAACTTCACTTGATCTCTGGTCACCATGGTCAACCTGTTTCTCAAACACTGAATGGTCCTTATTAACATGAGTAAATGCTTTCAGCAAAATGATCCATGGAGGAGTACCGGAGTACTGGATGCAGTGTGATTCCTGTGAGGGGCGTCCAATGGGCTCGGGTCTCTGATCTACTTTACCATAGCTTTACATCCTACAGATAGTGTTTGCTTGCATCCCAGATTAGGCCAACAATAGTGGTATCAACTGTACTGGTTACCCCTTTAGGCCTCGTACACACGATCAAATCTGTCTGCTGGAAACGGTCGGCCCGACCGTCCCAGCAAACGGATTTGATCGTGTGTACGGGCAAGCTGACGGATTTGGCCACCCGACAGATTTCAAAGCATGCTTTGAAATCTGTCGGCTGGGAACCTGTCCGCCCGACATGTCTGCTGGTTAGTATGCTAACCAGCAGACATGTCTTCTCGCACACGCGCCGAATGATTTTGACGCATGCGCGGAAGTGTTTTACTTCCTGGTGCGGTGACGTGGCGGCGTCAACGTCACCGCCACGTCACCGACACGTCAGCGCGCTGTCTGCTGGCGGGGATTTTGGTTTGCTCGTGTGTACACGCGAGCAAACCAAAATCCTAGCAGACAGATCTGTTCAAATCGGTCGGTCCGACCGATTCGAACAGATAGATTGCCTCGTGTGTACGAGGCCTTATAGATATACTATGTTTGTTAATATGATATCTTCTTAGCACAGTTATGTTATCTTATGTTGTACGGCACCAAAGGATCGACGGTTACAAATGTTTATTGTCTGTAATGTTAATCCTCTTAGTGTCAGGGAAGACAGACTTTCCATGCAAGCGCCCGGCATGCACGCATGCGTACTAGCACTTTAAGACACACACCTGTCACTAATAATGGAGTCAGGCAGGCTATTTAAGCAAGGCTCCTACAGAGGTTCCTTGCTGTTTGGTCTGCAGCTTCCGTGTCATTTCCTGTTTCCTGTGTGACCTCTGACTCTGATCCAGCTTGTTGTTACCTGTGAATACCTGCTGCATGTTCTGATCCCGGCTTCCCTTAGACTCTGATCCTGCCTGCTGATTCTGTCTGATGATCTTCCAGTACTACCTGGCTTGTGACCTGACCTCTCTTCTGCCTAACGTCTTTGCCTGATCTGCCTGATTATTACCGACCCGGCCTGTCTGACCCTGCATCCAGCTCATCCAGCCTGCTACAGCTCCCAGCCCTGCAAGCCTACATCTGGTACTGCTCCGTGGTTCATCCCAGCCTGCCACCAGTCAAGCATCGTGTCAGCTCATCCACCTGCTGATCACCGCTACTACAGGGACTACTGAACTGTTTACAGGCACTCATACCCCACCGTGCTCCTGTGGCTACTGTTTAACTGCCAGTAGTCCGCGAGCCGGAGTTGTACGAGAGGCCTTCCTCTGCACGTCAGGCTCACATCCCAGGTACGTAACACTTAGCCTTTGTACCTTTATGGAATATTGTACTGTGCATTTCTGTTCTGCTTGAAAATTCAATAAAAATCATTGAAATAAAAAAAGAACCAAAGGGTAAACAATGGTAGGTTATAGGTAAGGGTCAGGTAAAGGAGGACCCGCATGGATGGGAAGAGATTAGTCAGTTTTAAAGGGATGCTGACACAGCAACTTTTGTTACACTGCAATCGCATCAGCTGATTTATAATGAAAAAGCCACTCCCATTCAGAATTGGAATCCTGAAGAATTTCTTCAGAGCAGAAACAAATAGAAATCTGCAACAATGTTTGTTAAAATCCTTGCTTTTTTATTTTTTTTTGCTTATTGGAATCAAATTCCCTGTAAGTTAAAGCATCATTAAAACTTTATTTTTTATTATTATTATTAAAATAACAAACATGTTATATTTACCTACTCTGTGTAAAGGTTTTGCACAGAGCAGCCCCAATCCTCTTCTTTCGGAGTCCCCCGCTGGCGCTCCAGACTCCTCCTTCTCTGCAAGCACCCCCATTGAACGCTGCTTTCCATTGGGGCAACCATGCATGCTTGCTTGCGAGCCACCCTGTCTGCATCTATGGACACACAGAGCGGCTGGTTCGACTCTGATTGCTTGGCACAGAATTTGATTGACAGTAGCAGGAGCCAATGGCTCCCATGGCTATCAATCTATCCAGGGAGGAGGGAGACAGCGGCGAGAGCCGCTGCTCTTGTGCACTTTGCTGGATTGGTCTCAGGCAAGTATAACGTGGGGCTGGAGGAGATTTTGCAGGACAGAAGGGTTTTCGCCTTAATGCATAAAAGACCTTAAGGCTTTAGAACCACTTTAAATAACAGATTCAAAAATGTGTTTATCTCTAAACTGGAATTTGTCTAATAAAAGTCTTAATACAGTATTTTTTTCTCCTTGACTGTTGAAAGCAGTTAAGGAGTTGTTTTAATTATATATACATAGTAATGACTCATATACATAAGTCATGATAAAGGTAAAAAGATAAGTTTCTGGTCTGTTTCATTATCCTTTCCACATTGCCACATGTTCTGGAAAATATTACTATTCCATAAAAAAGGGTGTTTGTAATAACTCCAGAACAAAAGCAGATAAGAATTTTATTAAAACTGAACCCCGGATTAATATTGACCCTTCAGTGAGGCAACCCCCACACTGCAAGGGCCAAATGGAAATTTTTGTCTAGGGGTAACATAAAAAAAAAAAAAACTGCTTTATTTACCTTATTTCTCACTTCCCTGACAGCTGGCGCGCTCTGCTCTTTAAGACCCTTTTTCACACTGAGGACATTTTCAGACATTTTAGCACTAAAAAAACTAGCCTGACAACTGCCTTCCATTCAATTGAATGGATGCTTTCACACTGGGGCGGTGCGCTTGCAGGGCAGTAGAAAAATTCCTGCAAGCAGCATCTTTGGAGAGCTGTAAATAGTGCTCCAAAAACTCCCCTGCCCATTGAAATTAAAAGCGCTTCCAAAGCACCGCAAAACAGGTCTTTTTTGGGCACCTTTAACAAACAAAAAAGCAGCCCACTAGCGTCTGACGAGTGCCGCAAAAGCTAAAGCTAAGGAACGACCTGCGCTTTCATGGCTGTTTTAGCAGTGCTTCAGTGTGAAATGGGTCTTAAAGGGGTTGTAAAGGAAAAAAAAGTTTTCATAATAAGCATCCTTTACCTGCAGACATTCCTCTTTTCACTTCCTCATTGTTTGTTTTTGCTCAGAAGTTGATCTATTTCTTCTCTGTTCTGTTCACTTCCTGCTTGTCTGATTTTACTGACCACCGTGAAGGGAGGCTTTACTGCGGTGGTCAGTGACGTTCTCGCCCCTCCTGGGAACTACATCTGTGTGGCAGGACGCTCTCTACGTGTTAGGCCGCATACACACGATCAGACATGTCCGAGGAAACATGTCCGACGGACCTTTTTCATCGGACCAGGCTGAAGAGGTCTGTTGGTCTGTTGGATGGTGCGTACACACCATCTGACCAAAATCACCTCGGACCAGAACGTGGTGACGTAAAACACAACGACGTGATGAAAAAACGAAGTTCAATGCTTCCAAGCATGCGTCGATTCTGAGCATGCGTGGGATTTTGGTCCGATGATTTTGTGTACTAACCATCGAACATGTCCGACAGACAGGTTTCCAGCGGACAGGTTTCTAAGCATGTTTGGAAACTTTTGTCCGCTGGAAAACGGTCCGATAGGCCGTACACACGATCGAACATGTCCGCTGAAACTGGTCTGCGGACCAGTTTCAGCGGACATGTTCGATCGTGTGTATGCGGCCTTAGAGACTTCAAGGAGGTGTAAAATACTGGGCGTGCCGCAATTCATACTGGGAAATGTAGTTCTTACATGAACAAGTGATGCAAACCAGTAAGTAAATGAGAGAACAGAAACAGGAATTTGCTTGTTTGTTAACAGAATCATTACACGATTCTGTCTGTGAAAAGAAAGCCTCTGGAGTAATATATATTATTATATATTATTATATATATTATTATATATATCCTTGAGTTTAAGATATAGAGTACTTGAATCTGAGGTCCCCGAACCAAAGAATCAAGAAGAGGAGGGGCGGGCCAATTAGGACTATTGCGGTACTGATACAGATGTAGCACTGGTATTCTTGCCATATAATGCTAAAGATGGCATACCACTAGAGGGAGCCAAATACCAATGTGCGCGAGATATGTTTTAACTTACATATGCAGAGCAGAAAAATGTTTATCTTGTGAAAAGACTCACTTACCCATGAACACTAGGTGGCTGAACTGCATGCTGGGTGGTTATAAAAGGCAGAGTGGAGCCATTTCCTGCCTTTTTCTGGACGCATGGCCTGCCTGCAAGGATCTGTGAAGGAGTGTTCAGAAGAGGGCCTACATCGTGCAGAGCAGAACAACATCCATTGACTCTGCCTTACCACAGTGTGCTGGAGAAGCAGTGTGATCGGGTCTGAGGATCCAGGACCCTTGACGGAGCCAAGTGGATGTCCAGTTTGCTTGAGGAGCGGGGCAGCGTGGCAGTGCTGACTGGCAGCAGGATTGACACAACTGGAGCGGAGGTTCACAACTTTCCAGGCCTGGTGTGGTGAGAGGGCTGTCGCCCAGAAGTTCTTTAACACCCTTAACACACTTAGGCCGTGTACACACGGCAGAGAACCTCGACGGGCAGAACACATCGTTCCGCCCGTCGAGGTTCTCTGCCGGCCGTCAAAATCGGCGACCCGCCCGTCGGGAATGGCAACCAGCCATTCTTCCAGGCGGGCCGTCGAGCAAATAGAGAGCGTGCTCTCTATTTCTGCTCGATGGGCTTCCCGACGGGAAGCTCGCCGAGAGCGTACACACGGCCGAGGTCCTCGCTGGAATGCAGCTTCCAGCGAGGTTCTCGCTGGTTTCCAGCGAGAACCTCGGTCATGTGTACGCCGCTTTAGACTCATTTCACAAAGTTGCTGGGACCCAGGGGTGGACTGGGACACAAATTTGGCCCTGGACTTCATCCAGACCGGCCCACTTAATTTTTGCAAACACACACACAAAAACAGTATATAGTCTATACGCAATTGCGCAAAAAAAAAAAAATAAGTAAAAACATTCCGCTGTAAGTATAAACTGCTTTTTTATTCTGTGACCAGTAAATTCATTCATCTGTAACCGTGACCAGTGGCAGTACATTAAGACCCCTTTCACACTAGAGCGTATTGCAGGCACTCTAGCGTTAAAAATAGCACCTGCATTCCACCCTCAAACAGCTACGCCATTGTCTCCAGTGTGAAAGCCCAAGGCTTTTACTTCTTTTACTTCTCCACCGCTCCTGTCTATTGAAATCAATGGGACAGCGCGGCTATACCGCCCACAATGCGCTGCTTCAGCAGCGCATTGTGGGCGGTTTTAACACTTTCTTGTCCACTAGCGGGGGGTAAACCTCCCGCTAGCGACCGAAATGCACCGCAAATCCACCCATAGCGTTGGCGGTAAAAATAGTGGCGTTTTACCACCAGCGCTATGGGCGGCTCAGTGTGAAAGGGGTCTAATACATCAGTTACTATGACCAGTGGCAATGCATTTACCCCCCCCCCATGCTGTATATTAAAAACAAAATCACAGACACATACACTGACCCCTCCTCCTGACACACACACTGACCCCTCCTCCTGACACACACACTGACCCCTCCTCCTGACACACACACTGACCCCTCCTCCTGACACATACACTGAAACCCCCCACACCCACTTCCTTTCACATTCCCCTCCTTTCTGGTATCCTTTACAGCCATCATCTTTCTTTGCAACAAACACAGTTCCCTTTATGTCAGTGCCCCCTCCCTTACCTTGCACAGAAGGGAGAAGACAGAGGATGCGACGTGTCCAAGCAGAAGGCGGGAGATGTTCAACTTTCCATGTAACAGAAAGACGATTGGTTGCTAGGACTGCCCCTAGCAACCAATCACAGGCTTTTTAACTTGAAAAGTTGGACAGCTCCGCCTTCTGCTCGGACATTTTCGTATTAGGTGAAAGCAGCTGTGGGGGGGGGGGAGTTACACGGCAGAGAAGAGGACACCCAGGCAGGATGGTCAACAGGTTCACTGTTGTCATCCTGCACATGCACTCCACATGCAACCCCTCCAGCAGCGATACTCTGCAGCCTGCACTGGAACCGTGCATGTGCAGTAGTTGCGGCTCCGGCTGCCACCTTCCTCCCCAGCCAGCAGTCAGACTCTGCAGCCGCACGACCCGATACTGATGTGCGGGGCCCCTTCGTCCAGTACATAGCAAACACTGCCTGTATACACTCTGAATGTCAGAGTGTATACAGGCAGTGTTTGCAAATGTACTGGACGAAGGGGCCCCGCACATCAGTATCAGGGCGTGCGGCTGCATTGAAAGTGAAGCTGTCAAATCTAAGCACTGTCAGGGATGAGGGGGGGGGGGGTCCCCGCATATCGGCCCCGCCCATTCCCGACATCGTTTTGACAGCTCTACTCTCACTGCGGCTGCACGCCCCCGCTTGCCCACCAATCACTGGATTTTTACACTGGGGACAAGACTCCAGGCTTTTTGGGGACCCATTTGGGGCTCTAGTCACCCCCTCCCAACGCCCCTGAGTGACAACTGGCCCACTGAGCCATCGGCCCACCGGGAAACTCCCGGTAGTCCCGATGACCAGTCCATCCCTGCTGGGACCTGTAGTCCTACAGGGAGGTCTCATTCAAATAGACTAAGTTTAATCAGGCCTAAAAGCCTATGCTTCATTGAGGGCTGACTGACAGTTAAGGTATACCTACAGCAAAGGCATCTGCAAGTGTGTTTTACAGCAGGAACTGTATTAACTCTTCAGTTATGTTACTTCATTACTTGTTAAACCATTGGATTACAAACACTGCAGTATAATAGCTAGCTGAAGAAAGAAGACCAGAGACTACACTTCTTCACAGGGAGAGTTTGTGCTTTGGATGCAGTAAGACAAAAGGCTGCCTTATACCTCAGGGGAAGCTCTTGAGAAATTGTATTGTGCTGTGTTGATATCTTTGCATCGGTATGTTTGGTGCAGCCGTACTGGAAGTGGGAAGATGGTCAGTGTCAAGGCATTGTCACTCTGAGCACTAGTCCCACTTGGAGACGCGCCGCAGTAGAGGCTCAAGGGACCTTTAAGTGTTATTAGTTTGTGTACACTCATTTCACTATTATAGTAAGTTTGTATGTTGATACAGTTATTATAAATACTGTCTTTATACCAGTTCCAGTAAACTTACATTCTGGTTGATCACAATTGGTGTGAAGCTTGTTCATTATTCTAACAGGTGGAACAACGGATGCCCAGATAACAGTAAAGGTACACTATATACACATTGTTGTGTGGGATTGTTCCATTTAGTGAAAGTTTCATATCAGCACTGCACCACAGCTGTGTCAAGGGGAGCGAGACCAAATCATTGGGGGGTTGTTAAAGCAGAGAGCAGGCCCAATCAATTACCAGCAGCTCCTTCGGGGATAAGTGCTACACAGAGGTAAGAGGTAAGGGTGAAGATTTAAAACAATTAGTAAATTTTATCGAAAACAGAAGTCCCCAAAAGGAGAAGATCTCCCTTGTCACCAAGACAAATAGGTCCCTCCACACACGTGTCCATTCTGGCCACTGGATGGGATTCTGTCTGGTTCCGCCCGCTGTCCCCCTATGGTGGACTTTTTAGATCTTCTCCTGATGAAGCGGTATATACCCCAAAACTAGTTGAGAGACTGTCATAACCCTCAACCCATCGTGCTGTCTTCCCCTTTTGGGGACTTCTGTTTTGGTGCTGTTGGATGGTTGTCACAATTTTACTTTTGTAATTTGTCATGTTTTGAATAAAATTTACTAATTGTTTTAAATCTTCACCCTTACTTCTTACCTCTGTATCAGTACCGTAATAGTCCTAATTGGCCCTCCCCCTCTTCTTGATTCTTTGGTTCGGAGACCTCAGATTCAAGTACTCTATAACTATTCTGTCTGTCTACCTTGCAGACATTAATTTTATGCAAAACATTTTTTCTCCTCAACAACTCCCTTAAGCTTCAGGAGTGGACAGGCCCTTTACATCCTCACTGGACTGCTGGTCCTACATTATAGGTGATGGCTTCAGAGTGAAAAAATATGTGGGTTCTGAGGACTGGTCAAGAGTAAGCCTGCAGGAGTGAGAGACAAGGTAAGTAAACTGTTCCCCTAGACAAGAAACAAGTTCAGCTTTAAAAAATGTTGTAATTACAGGTGACCAAATGGCTGAAAATCTGATCAATCAGCAATTTGTCCAAGCTGATCCTGTGATCCTGTTTGTGGGATTTGCATCATTGTATCCACTTTATTAAAAAAAAATCTCAAAAACCAATTAAAACAACAGCATGCCCAGCACATTAGATAGAAAGACTAGTATTCCTAGGAGGGCCATTAGCATGTAAGCTATGCTATGGAAATATTTGGGAAGTAGTTTGTATGCCCTTCAACTCTGAACATCTGCTTCAAGAAGACAGCTCAAAAAGGGCACTCATTTCAAAATAGATGTTTACAGCCAGGGCTGTTGCCAAATTTGGGCCCCTGGGGCAAATGCCCAAGGTCAGCACCAGTCACTACCATGCAGGCTGTTTCTCAGCAAACGTATCTCCAGCTTAACAATGACTGTATAAGTCTGGCACTGATGTAAATCATCAGAGTGAGGGGCACGGGACAAGTAAGTAACCAATGACATCTATGATGAGGCATTTTTCTTCAACTGCCACCAATACAAGTGACCAAGTTTTTACACACATATACATATATGACATAATCTCCCTGAGGGACACTGTAGAAGTCGAGATAATACCAATTCGCTTTTACTCAGTCCAGGTGTGTCTAGCCAATGTGACCATAGCCTTTTAAACCTGCCCGGGCATCCCCTGTGTTAGTTAATGTACCATTCCATAATAAGGGTAGTTCCCATATGTATTATCCAAGAGGCGGTAGTGGGTGGTGAGATTGATTTCCATCCCATTAAAATATGTTTTCTTGCCTGAAATAGTGCCCTAGAGAATGCAATCCTTATTAGTTTCTCAGTTGATTGATTAGTTATTTATTTTATTCACAATAACACACTTAAGTCTAGTACACAAGGGCTGAATATTGGGCAACATAGGCAAGTTCAATAAAAAGCGGTCAAGATTCAGCCCATGTGTATGGCAGCTGGTCTGACAGAAGCCAGCCATTCCGCCAGCTTCTGTTGGATGAGCATGCTGGAAAACCAGCACCTGACTGGCTCCTAATCAGCTGAGAGCTCTGACCAGAGTGTTCTGGCGGGGGACTGGAGCTGTCAGGTTTTTTTTTTTTTTTCGTTCAACCTACCAAAACAAATGGTGTGTACTAGGCTTAACAGGCCTTATCACAATCATATATTACCTCTCCTCTCTGATGCCACTTACACGCGATCATTTTTCGGCATGTAAAATACAACGTTTTAAAACAAGTTCATTTAAAATGATCGTGTGTGGGCTTCAGATCATTTTTCGGGTTCTGAAAATGACAAAAAATTCGAACATGCTGCATTTTTAACGACGTTTTAAATAATGTCGTTTTTTGGGTTGTAAAAAATGATCGTGTGTGGGCTACAACAACGTTAAAAACCCGCGCATGCTCAGAAGCAAGTTATGAGACGGGAGCACACATTCTGGTAAAACTATCGTTCATAATGGAGTAAGCACATTCATCACGCTGTAACAGACAGAAAAGCGCGAATCGTCTTTTACTAACACAGAATCAGCTAAAGCAGCCCAAAGGGTGGCGTCATCCGAATGGAACTTCCCCTTTATAGTGCCATTGTACATGTTGTACGTCACTGCGCTTTGCTAGAGCATTTTTTTTTTTTCAACGATCGTTCGTGGGCAACGTCGTTTTAATGATGAAGTTGGAAAAACCTTTTTAGAGGCTGAAAAACTTCATTTTTTACAAGCCGAAAAATGATCGTGTGCATGTGGCATAAGTCTTAGGCCCTGTACACACGAGGAGACATGTCCGATGAAAACGGTCCGCCGACCGTTTTTATCGGACATGTCTCCTGGGATATTTTGGTCTGATGTGTGTACACACCATCAGACCAAAATCCCCACGGACAGAGAATGCAGTGACGTAGAAGTCACCAACGTGTTCAATCCAGGAAGTTCGATGCTTTCACGCATGCGCGGGATTTCGGTCCGCTGGTTAGATGTACTAACCAGCGGACATGTCTGCGGACCAGTTTCCGTGGACATGTCTCCTCGTGTGTACGCGGCCTTAAAAATGACATGTCCGTTAATATAACATTAATCGTGTTGACAAAAAAAAGAGAGAAAAGGGGTGCACTAAAGTGCAAAGCCTTGTGTTAAGAACAGCATTTAATTAAACCAGACAAAAACGGTTTCCTTTTGCTATTAGCAAGAAAAATAATTAACAGACTTCTTTATATGGAACAATTGTGCCGTAGACGAGTCACTGGCTTCTTAAATTCAGTGGACATTTCATTTAGGAAATCACTTTCAAGCCATGTTAAGCAATTCACCCCTGAAATGATTATCTATTGTTAGAAGATACATGTTGCAGCTGACTGCCTCACTTATTTCACACTTTTATTATGAAAGAATATATCACACTGAAGATGTTTCACTGCCTGTTCAGTCATCCTATTTATTTCCTTCTTGCAGAAGGAAGCTTTATCCAGCTGTGATCCTTGGCCAAAAATTTATCAGAATGTCACTATGTATAAAGCAACAGGGAAAACAATCAGCATTCTGCACCTCTAAATCTGGGACCGTGGTCTTCCCCCAGTAAACAGAAGTTAACCTTCGTCTGCATGTCTCCTGGTAAGACTGCGTAGGCTGAAGGCAAGGGTGGCAGAGTTCAAAGAGGCCATGTTCTAACTCTATGCATTAATTGTAATTGACAACAATAAAAAAACTTAGTTTAATTATCTGCTGAATGTATTTATTTATTTTATATTAGGAAAAATATTATTAACAATACATTAATATTAACTACTATTAGGCTGCATTCACACCTGAGCGTAGGCGGCAGCCGGCGTATTGCCGCGACACGACATTGGCGTATTGTCCCCGCGATTTGCGGCGACAAGTCGCTCCTTGTTTTCGCTGGGAGGGGTGATTTTAACATTGTCGGCTATTGCCAAACGCCTGATACGCCTGAAAAAAAGGGTCCGGGACTTGTTTCAAGCTTCAGGCGTACGGCGTTTTGGTTTTTCGGCATAGAGATGTGAACCATCTCCATAGCCGACAATGTTAATTCGGACGAAAGCTATTCCCCCATGAAAAACGAAATAAATCAAAACGATTTTCGGGAGTAACTAAATAAATTTATTTTCCAGACGAAAACGAAAAAACGAAACGAAATATTCCAGTCTGCACATGTCTACTAAGCACTAGTTTCAGTGTGAAACGCGTCAGTAGTCGGGTTTCATTTTATTTTGCTGTGACTTGTAGTGCTGTCCTTCTTTTAATAAAGGCTACAATTTGTTCAGAGTGCGGCTGTCCAAAGACAATTTTTGTTCCTGATAGAACAAACAGTGTTCCCCCTGGGATGGGACTTTAAAAGCCAGACACTGGGATATACGTAGAAATGGTGTTTATTAGAATAGAAAATGTCAACAGACATGCGTACAAAAAAAACATAAACCAAAGTGACCGTAGCTCATGTATGTAACAATACAGACATCAATAAGACATATAACAAAAACAAAGAAACATAAAAAGATTGGCACTGAAACTCTCCTATGAATGATGATCCCTGGTACCCGGACGCGTTTCCGGTATACAACCTTCATCAGGGAAACAAACAGGGGTGAGTGCGGTCACAATTCTTTTTAACTCAATATAAATGGCTCCATATAGAAAGAACCCAATAGTAACTAATTGTAGAGATGGGGATATCAAGAAGCATCAATCCAACCCCCAACTTGTGCTTGAAGCTGGTGGATACAGGTCCTAGGGATAACTTGTAGGCAACGGTATCCTTGTTTTCAATAATCCTGTATGGGGCAATCTGGGCTCAGCGATCAGGATGTGGCTCTATCGGGACCTTCAATGAGGTAACCCCCAAGTCAGTGGATGGTTCCAACAAATTTCCTGAGTGCTGCTGTAGAAGCGTGCATATGTCCCTGTTAGGCAGTGTATCTACGTGATGGCATTTTTCCTCTCCTTTAGGTGCCTTGGACTTTAGTCTGATGGACTTGTGTACACACGATAGGATTTTGCTCCATCGAACATTTGTTGCTGGAAAGTTTCTCTGTTCTCACAGCAAACATTTGTCCAATGAAAAAGCGAAAACGTTTGTCCGATGGAGCGCACACACGGTCAGATTGTCTGCAAAAACAGGTTAGTCGGAGGTTTGTTGTCAAAAAGTCAGATCGTGTGTATGGGCCTTTTGTATAATCACTGTGAGTGCAGCAAGTTTGTTACTCTTGTATAAATAAAACAAAAGTAGAATTCTTTTTTAATCTCTTTAGCTATCACCACATCAAAGTGAACACATGTAGCAACTATGTATCAAAGTCACACATGTGAGCCTTTTTCTTTTTTTTTCTTTAACAAACTGCATACTTTAATACAATATATAAAACATTAAAACAAGTCCCCTTGAAAAAGCCAGAGCTACTGGAAAAAAGTTGGGTAAACAATGTTTTGATCTTTACCCTTGGTGCTCATTTATAGGACCGTATGTGGATGTACAGCACACAGATTTGCATAAATCTATAGTGAGTATGGCCAGGTGTTTCCAATTAGCTACAAAAAGCCTGTACAAATATATGCTGCCCACATATAATCGCACACAAAGCAATTGCATTGCAGCTAGAGACAGATAAGCAGCTCTGTAAACAGACTGTTTGTGCATAGGGCCACTAAATTACTGCAGGTAATCACTCCATGTGCAATTACATGTGCACAGATGAAGAGCCTCTCAGCCTGTCATTGATTTTTACAATCTGAGCGGCTGCATTGGAATGTGAACACCTAACCATGCCCTTCCAACTGGTTGATGTATGAACATGAAAAGCCACACAAATTAGTCCTTAATAGCATCAAAACTTCTACATTGGGTCATTGGACTCTCCTTTCCACTTTATAACTAATAGTTGGATGTACTAGAAATTATACATAAGACCAGTTTGCAGTATTATTGTATCTGGAAGAGCACTTTTGGAGAAAGATTGGCCTCACAGTCTGGCTAGCCTGGGGAGTGGACTCTGCTAATTGGCAGGTGGACGTAGACCTTACTGTGGGTGGCCCATTTTGGTTATCATGTGTGGCTAAAACACTCCCATCCTTGTGCTGCCCCCAGTCCCTGACTCTTTGTAATAGCTACATAGTTACATAGTTAGTCAGGTTGAAAAAACACACAAGTCCATTCAGTTCAACCATAAAAAAAAATAAACAAACAAAATAAAACACAGTACACCCCATACACCCAACTCTATACCCACAGTTGATCCAGAGGAAGGCAAAAAAAAACAGCAAAGCATGATCCAATTTGCTACCGGAGGGGAAAAAATTCCTTCCCGATCCCCCGAGAGGCAATCGGATTTACCCCGGTTCAACTTTACCTACAAAGCTTAGTACTCAGTTATATTATGTGCATTTAGGAAAGAATCCAGGCCCTTCTTAAAGCAATCTACTGAGCTGGCCAGAACCACCTCTGGAGGGAGTCTGTTCCACATTTTCACAGCTCTTACTGTGAAGAAACCTTTCCATATTTGGAGGTGAAATCTCTTTTCCTCCAGACGTAAAGAGTGCCCCCTTGTCCTCAATGTTGACCTTAAAGTGAATAACTCAACACCAAGTTCACTATATGGACCTCTTATATATTTGTACATATATAGCCACACAGGCTTTGTCTCAACGCACAGAGATCACACTCCCCAGACTATCCACACAGATCTGGTTCCAGGTTGGAGCATCTCCCTTAGGCTGTGTTTACACTACACTTCACGACTTTCATCCTACTTTGCTCTGCAACATTTGTCCTACATTGATCCTACATTGATCCTACATTGGTCATACATCCATCCTACTTTCATGAACAGGATACTACTTTGGTCCTACTTTGTGATAGACTGACTTGTTCTTTGACCAATCAAAACAATCCCAGAGTGAGATAAATTCCTTTTACTGGTGCTGTAATCACATGTCAGATGTGAAAAGTCGGATGGTTAGAACAAGGCTCGTACTTTGGTCCTACTTCAATGATATTCTATGGGCTGAAGAAGGATCAATGTAGGACCAAAGTAGTACAGGGAGTAGTTTCAAAGTCAGACCGACTTGTGTAGGACCAGTTAAGACAGCTCTCATAGGGAAACATTGATTTTAACACGTCATGCTACATGAGCTCCCAATGTAGGAGCGTTGTCGGAACAAGTGTGAACCCAGCCTGAGGCTGGGTTTACACTACACTACACGACTTTCATCCTACTTTGCTCTGCGACATTTGTCCTACATTGGTCCTACATTGATCCTACATTGGTCCTACATCCATCCTACTTTCATGAACAGGATGGTTAGAACAAGGCTCGTACTTTGGTCCTACTTCAATGATATTCAATGGGCTGAAAGAGGATCAATTTAGGACCAAAGTAGCACAGGGAGTAGTTTCAAAGTCGGACCGACTTATGTAGGACCAGTTAAGACAGCTCTCATAGGGAAACATTGATTTTCACACGTCATGCTACATGAGCTCCCAATGTAGGAGCGTTGTCAGAACAAGTGTGAACCCAGCCTTAGGCTATAATAATAATAATAATAATAATAAAACATTACAAATCTGTCTGCTGGGGACATATTGGTTTGATCGTGTACACATCGTGATGTGGCGGTGACGTTGACGCCGCCACGTCACCGCACCAGGAATTAAAACACTTCCTCGCATGCGTCAAAACCATTTGGCGCGTGTGCGAGAAGACATGTCTGCTGGTTAGCATATTAACCAGCAGACATGTCGGGCGGACGGGTTCCCAGCCGACAGATTTCAAAGCATGCTTTGAAATCTGCCGGGTGGCCAAATCCGTCGGCTCGCCCGTACACACGGTCGAATCTGTCTGCTGGGACGGTCGGGCCGACCGTTTCCAGCATATAGATTTGATTGTGTGTTCGCGGCCTTACGCACACGGCAATACCTCACATATGTGGTTTAAATAGCATTTACATATGCAGGTGGGACTTGCGTGTGTGTTCGCTTCTGCGCACGAGCTACCGGGGACAGGGGCGTTTTAATTTTTATTTTTTTTACATATTTATTTATTTTTTTTACACTTTTTTTTAAATTATTATTATCACTTTTATTTCTATTAGAAGGAATGTAAACATCCCTTGTGATAGGAATGTGTGTGACAGGTCCTCTTTGTGGAGAGATGCGGGGTCAATAAGACCCTGCATCTCTCCTCCAGGCTGGAAAGCATGAGATCGGTGAAAAAAATTCACCGATCTCATGATCAGTGTTGCTTAGTAGCCGCAATCGTGGCTTTGTTTACTTACAGGGACCCGGGCGTGACATCATCACATCGCGCCCGGGTCCTCCAACGGTCATAGAGATGACTGTTCACCAGTCATCTCTATGCTTCCTGCCAGCCCCGGACGATTCTTTCTCCGGGCCCCCGATGGCATAGGAGAGCCCGGTGAAGCACCGGATGGCGGTGGGAGGGGGGGACGTCCTATAAGAACGATCAAGCAGGCATCATTTAGATATCCCCCGGCAAAGCCTAGGACGTCATATGGCGTCCACCCGGGATAGGAGATCCCCTTTGTGGAAGTCATATGACAATGGCACGGTATTGAAGTGGTTAATTTGCCAAGCCTCTCATACTAGATTGTAAGGTTATATTATAAGACAGGAAAGCAAAATAAGCAGACCTGCTTAGGCAGATAGCAATCTTCAGTGGCTCAGCTTGTTTGGTAGCCTTGAGGGTACAAGCTGAATTCCCAGGACTCTGTGTAAGGAAAATTAGCCTAAGTGTGGTATAAAGCACAGATAGCTCAAAGCAAGTGTTAAACTCTGGGCATGCCTCAGCTTCACTCATGCATACTATCAACGCCAAGACTGTTTTACCTTAGCAATAATAAAATCATAATAATTTCCCAACTTGGCCTGACTTGTTGCAAGCAAGGCTTACACTTTACCCTTCAGGGACAAGCTTTAGCTACTAAACATGTAATTGTATTAAAATCCAGGAAAACAGCAGAAATATATTGTTTTCAGCAATATATTGTTTTTTTTTTTTTTTTGTGCTTTTGTGCCACTGTAGTCTTATTTTATTGCACCACTCACTATAACCATAAATCCTGTGGCCACACAGTTTCATACAAATAATATGACATGATGTATATGCTAAATACAGTATACAGATATGTTACCAACATATGTTACATAAAAATCCAGACTTGCAACCAATCAGCTTTCGTTCACTATAGCAGTTGCAACAATAGTGTTAGGCCTCATACACACGATAGGTTAACCAGAGGACAACGGTCTGATGGACCGTTTTCATCAGTCAAAACTGATCGTGTGTGGGCCCCATAGGTTATTTAACCATTGGTTAAAAAAAAGCCAACTTGCTTTAAATTTAACCGATGGATTCCTAACCGATAGGTCAAACCCGATCGTTAGTAGGCACAACCATCGGGTAAAAATCCACGTCACCGCGTTCTAACACGATCGTTTTTTTAACCGATGGTGTGTAGGCACATCAGACCATCAGTCAGCTTCATCGGTTAACCGATGACAATGGTCCTTCAGAGCGTTCTCATGGGATGGACTGATCGTGTGTACGTGGCTTTAGTTTGTACATTCCCACTAACTATACTCTTTTGCCGCGTACACACGGTCGTTTTTTGCGATGAAAAAAAACAAAGTTTTTTAAAACGTCATTTAAATTGATCGTGTGTGGGCAAAACGTCGTTTTTTGTCTTAAAAAAAACGACCAAAAAAAAATTCCAACATGCTTGAATTTTTTGTGTCGTTTTTCAAAACGTCGTTTTTTGTTTCACAAAAAGTCACCGTGTGTAGCAAAAACTTCGTTCAAAACGACGTTTTTCAACCCGCGCATGCCCAGAAGCTAGTTATGAAGCGAGCTTCAATGGAAAAGAGTGGTGAACGTAACCTCGCTTTTTGTGAAAAAACAATGGTGTGTATGCAAAATTGTCTTTGAAAAGTGACGTTTCAAAAACGTCGTTTTTTACTTCACAGAAAACGTCGTTTTTTTTCATCGCAAAAAACGACCGTGTGTACGCGGCATTTGGCTTTATTGGACAGACAATATTACTGCACAAACACTTTTTCCGTTCCACGTTTCAGTATTACTCAAGTCAAAATAGTGTAAACATGTGTTGATCTGTTAGAAAAACTCTTAAATCCTTAAAGTTATTTCAAGTGACGTTTTTCATTTTACAGGTGGCATAATAGTAAAAAAAACGATGCATTGTTCAACCTTTTAGTTAAGGAATGTTTAATGGTGTCACACTGCCCTCTGCAGTTTTTCCATTCATCAGAAGATACAAAAGAAAGTAAAAGTTTACTCTAAACTGCACATTTCTGTTGAAGCTGAACAGTTTTGTTGGTTTTTCCTCGCTGTGTACTTAGTAAAGTAGTAAAGAAAAACCTGTAGTGTGTAAAATAAATACTGGTATTTAATTTCCCTTCCAGGGAACTGTTGACTGTACACTTCAGATGTGAGAAGAAAAAAAAGTACTGTATTTTTTTTTCAGGTCTTTTAATAGATAGATTGTCAAAAAAAATGGGATGCCTGCCTTTACACGCACATAACCTTTAATGGCATCCCAGTCTTAGTCTGTAGGGTTCAATATTGAGTTGGCCCACTCTTTGCAGCTATAAAAGCTTTAACTCTGTCCACAAGGTTTAGGAGTGTCTATGTGAATGTTTGACTATTCTTCTAGAAGCGCATTTTTGAGGTCAGGCACTGGTGTTGGACAAGAAGGCCTGACTCGCAGTTTCCGCTCTAATTCATCTCAAAGGTGTTCTATAGGGTTGAGGTCAGGACTTTTTGCAGGCGAATCAAGTTCCTCCACCCCCAAACTCGCTTATCCATGTCTTTATGGATCTTACTTTGTGTACTGGTCCAAATCATTTGGTGGAGGGGGGGTTATAGTGTGGGGTTGTTTTTCAGGGGTTAGGCTTGGTCCCTTAGTTTCCAGTGAAGGGAACTCTTAAGGTGTCAGCATGCCAAGATATTTTACACAATTTCATGCTCCCAACTTTGTGGGAACAAATTGGGGATGGCCACTTACTGTTCCAAAATGACTGCGCACCAGTGCACAAAACAAGGTCCATAAAGACATAGATGAGCTAATATATGTTCTATAATGGAATCAATTCAAATTATATTCCAACATTCCACAATGGAATCAAATTACATGTCAACATTCAATAAAGGAAATTAGATCACAATCCAGCATTTCATAACAGAATCAAATCACATAATGGAACTTAAAGAGTCACTAAAGGAAAACTGTTTTTAGCTAAATAGCTTCCTTTACCTTACTGAAGTGCTGTTTTCATATCCTCATTGATGTTGCTGTAATCCTGCTCTGTTATGGACACTTCCTGGTTGTCGGTTTCCTTATAACCACAGTACTGGGAGCTTTCTCACTATGGTCACTAATCAAGGAGGTGTGATTACTGTGTGTAAACTGAAACTGGGTTGGTGCTGAGGGGTTTTAGACAAACCATCACTGCCCTCTATTGGCTCTCTGGCTCTGTACATCAGAGAGACAGGAAAAACAGCAAAAATGAAACTAGAGCTGTAGGTTGATTATATGGTTGATTTTTATCTATTTTTAATCATTTTTAAAAGGAATCCGTTAACTATTATACATCTATACCCTGTAAACAGTCATTTCAGCCCAAAACATTTTTCCCTTTAGTGACGCTTTAACAGGGTTGTAAAGGTTTGTTTTTTATTTTCCTAGATAGGTTCCTTTAAGCTAGTGCATTGTTGGTTCACTAACCTTTTCCTTTGATTTCCCTTTCCCTTTTTTTCTTTGTCTGAATATCTCACGTCCGGTTTGTCCTCAGTAAACTTGCCACCATCATCCGAGCAGTGGTTAGTCAGACAAAGAAAACAAAGAAAATAAATATTTAGAAGAGAAATTGAAGGAAAAGATTAGTGAATCAACAATGCACTAGCTTAAAAGAACGTATTTAGAAAAAAAAAACCTTTACAACCCCTTCGAACTTAAAGAGGTTGTAAATCCTATACAAAGTGTTTTTTTAAGACAAAGACATAATTATTAATGAGCTAGTATGCATCTAGTATGCAATACTAACTCATTATGAAATACTTACCTTAAAATTAAGCTCTCTCAGTGGCGCTCCAACACTGTTGAGATGGCCAACGTCTTCTACAGTGGTTCTTTTGGGATTGTGGGCTCCGGAGGTGTGATTGGCCGAAGCCGCGATGACATCACTCCCATGCACATTGGAGCTGCCGGTTATGGCACAGGGTCCTGAAGAAAAGCTTGTCTGTGCGTATGCACCAATATTGTAGGCATATATAGTAAATATGTCCTAAACAGTACATATTTAGGAGATACTTACAGTACCTATAGGTGAGCCTTATTATAGTCTTACCTGTAGGTAAAATTTAATCACATTCCAACATTTTATTATGGAATCAAATCACATTCCAACATTTTAATATGGAATCAACTCACATTTTTAACATTTAAATATGGAATCAAATCACATTTCAACATTTTATTATGGAATCAAATCATATTCCAACATTTTAATATGGAATCAAATTACATTCCAACATTCCACAATTGAATCAAATCACATTTTATAATGGTGTCCAATAACACTCCAACATTTCATAGTGGACTCAAATCACACTCTACAATAGAAATCAAATAACATTCCATAAATACATTAAATCGCAAATCAATTGTTTAAAACGGGAATAAATGCAAATACTGATTTCCCATGATGGAAATAAAGCACATACCAACATTCCATAATGGAATCAAATCTCATTTCATATTGGAATCAAATCACTTTACATAATGGAACTTAAATCGCATTATTATGGGAATCAAATCGCATTCCAACATTCCACAATGTAATCAAGTCACATTCAGGGGCGGACTGACAACTCATGGGGCCCCCGGGCAATAGAAGATTATGGGGCCCCCAGGCTTACAGTTGGCCACCAAGCCAGGTGGCAGTACAGAGGCGGGGCAGCTAAAATCTTGGGATTTTCACATTAAAAGCATGTAGGTTTTGGACATATCAGGGACAGATGTAAAAAAAAACACAGATTTTTACATACTGTCCCTGGTTTTGAGCTTGGCAACTCTGATGGGGCCCTATAGTGGCATGGGGCCCTCGGGCAGTGCCCAAGTTCCTCAATGGTCAGTCCGCCCCTGATCACATTGTAACATGTCATAATAGTGTCCAATCACGTTCTTACATTCCATAATGGGATCAAATCACATTCCAACCTTCTATAATGACTCAAATCACAATTATTTGTATTATTATTATTATTATACAGGATTTTATGCCAACAGTTCGCACAGTGCTCTACAACATGGGGGCAGACAGTACAGTTGCAATACAATTCAATACAGGATGAATCAGAGGGCCCTGCTCACAATCTATAATGTAATCAAAAAACATTCCATGAACAAATAAAATCACAAATCTATTATTTAAAACTGGAATAGATGCAAATTTTGATTTTCCATAATATAAATAAATCACGTTCCAACATTGCATAATGGAATCAAATCACATTACATAATGGAATCAAACCAAATGCATCCATGTTGTTTTGAAATAAATAATAACTGTCCAACATTCTAAAAAATAATAATAGTCAAATCCTATTCCACCATTCCATAATTGAATAATTCCATAATTGAATCAAATTACAGCATTTCATAATGGTATTAAATCACATTCCAACCTTCCACAAAGCAAACAAGCCACTTGCTGATGATACCAAATTATGCAAAGAAATAACTTTAGCACAGGATATAGCATCATTACAGGAAGACCTTGACAAAATAGGGGATAGATGGCAGATGAGGTTCATTATTGGGAAATGTCATGAGAAAGAAAGTTTACCGCTCACAGGTCCCAGGGAACTGCAAGGTGGAGTCCAAACACCAGGGTGCTGGCACTGCAATAGTATGCAAAAATGTATGGAGAAAAAACGGGACGGCCGCACCAAAAAAAAAAAAACTGGTCACAACATGAACATATCACAGCAAAAAATCAGGGGAAAAGCTGACGGGTTTTACACTATCATACAGTGCTTATTCATAGCTGGAGTGCGGCCGTCCCTGATTTTCTCCATACATTGGGAAATGTCAATTTATGCACTTTGGTGCAAAAAAATACACATAAACTGCTTTAAGACCATCTGCCAGCACAATGTCTCTCCTGCGCGAATCCGCGTAGCTGTAGGGAAGCCTGTGCAGGTTCAGTTGCAGGCGGGCGCTGCACGCTGCAGGAGCGCACCCGCAGGTCGGGAGGACTCGATGTCCTCAGGCGGTCCACGATTGACTTTTACACAAGGCATTTCCTCGTTCTGACAGGTGACATGACAGGGATCTACTGTTCCCAGTGGTTAGGAACAGTGATCTTTGTCATGTCCCAGTAAGCCCATTCTCCCACAGTTTAGAAACACTCATAGGGATTACAGTTAACCCCTTGATCGACCCCTAATGTTGACACCTTCCTTGCCTTTGACATTTATACAGTAATTAGTGGCTATATATGATCACTGTATAAATGACAAAAAAAGTGTCCGATCTGTCCGCCGCAATGTTGCAGTCTCGATAAAAATCACTGATCACCCCCATTACTAGTAAAAATAATAATAAAAATGCCATAAATGTATTCCCTATTTTGTAGATGCAAATGTCTTCATCAGTTTAGGTCGATGTATATTCTTCTACATATATTTGGTAAAAAATCGCAATAAGCATTATTACAAAAATTATATATTATTACGCAGAAATGATAAATTCTGCTATGCTATTTTTGCGTAAATCAATCGATATACTCTTATTGCGATTTTTTTACCAACAATATGTAGAAGAATGTGGGATATTTACTACAGCAAAAAGTAAAAGATAAAAGCACAAATAACACCAAAAGAAAGCTCTATTTGTGGGAAAAAAAGGATGTCAATTTTGTTTAGGTACAACATCGTACGACCACACAATTATCAGTTAAAGCAACGCAGTGCCGAATCACAAAAAAATGCTCTGGTCATTAAGGGGGTAAAACCAACCTTCCGGGGCTGAAGTGGTTAAGAGGGGCTCCCCTTGGGGAATCAGTGAAAATAATTTAGGGTGCTTGTAGATCACAGACTTAGCAATAGCATGCAGTGTCATACTGCTGCAGTCCACATTTGTTTGTGTATGGACTTTTGCGTCCTCTTTACAGAAAGGAGTTGACTGTCCTCAACCTGTAAATAGTTCCTTTTTTATTTTTTTTTGGAGTATGCCACTCAATTTTCTCAACCCTATCCTAGTTACTCAAAAAAGAAAAAAGAAAAAAAAAAAAACAACCCCTAGACTGTTTCTTGAGGCAAAGGGTGACTGTGATTGTGTGCCTGGCTGGGGGGGCAATCTATTGGGTATTGGGTAAATAACCTGGGCAATTTCCAGCAGCTTCAATGGGGGTGGCGCTGCAGTGATTTAATTCCATCATGAAATGTTGGAATGTAATTTGATTATTTTATAGGATGTGGTTTGATTCTGTTATGGAATGTTGGACTACATTACAGAATGTGATTTGACTCTACTATGGAATGTTGGAATGTAATTTGATTCAGTTATCAATTGTAATTTGATTCTATTATGGAATGCTGGAATGTGATTTGATTTCATTGTGAATGATAGAAATGGGATTTGTTCCCATTACAGAATGATAGATTTGTGATTTGGTTCCAATATGGAATTGGATTTGAATCCATTATTAAATGCTGGAACACGATTTAATTCCATTATATAATGTGATTTGAATTTCCATTATGGAATATTGAGTCAGTGATTTTATTCCATTATGAAATATTAAAATGTGATTTGTTTTTATTATTAAAAGTTGGAATGTGATTTGATTCTATTATGGAATGTTGGAATGTAATGTAATTAACTATTATTGAATGTTAATTGTAATTTGATTCTATTATGAAATGTTAAAATGTGATTTCACTCCATAATGGAATGTTGGGTCATGAATGTCATTTGATTCCCTTATGGAGTTTTGGACTGTAATTTGAAACCATTATGGAATGTTGGAAAATTATTTGATACTATTATGGAATGTTGGAAAATTATGTGATACTAGTATGGAATGACAAATGTGATTTGATTCTATTATGAAATGTTAGAATGTGATTTGTGATTTGATGTAATACAGTTTGATTCTAATATGGAGTTTTGAAATATAATTTGATTCCATTATGAAATATAGAGATGTGATTTAATTTAATTATGAACTGTTGGAAGTTAGAACGCAATGTAATTTTGTTATGGGATGTTGGAATGTGATTTCATTCCTTTATTGAATATTAGAATGAAATTTCATTCCATTAAAGAATGTTGGAATGTGATTTGATTCCATTATGGAATGTTGAAAAGTGATTTGATTCCATTGTGAAATGTTGGACTGAATCATATTCTATTATGGAATGTTTAATTATCATTTCGTTAAATATGGAAAGTAGGAATGTTAATTGATTTTAATCATGGCATATAAATTGATTCCCTTACAGAAATGTGCAATGTAATTTGATCCTGTTGTGGAATGTTGGAATGTAACATGATTCCATTATAGAATGTGATTTGATGCTATTATGAGATTTTGGACTTATGCCGCGTACACACGATCACTTTTTGTGATGAAAAAAACGTCATTTTATCTGACGAAACAAAACAACGTTTTTCAAACTTCATTTTCAAAAACGACATTGCATACACACCATCGTTTTTCCACAATGCTCTTGCAAAGCGCGGTTACGTAAGACACTTTCGACGGCACTCTGTTCCATTGAAGCTCCCATCTCATAATTTGCTTCTAAGCATGCGCAGGTTTAAAAACGTCGTTTTAAACAACATTTTTCCCACAGACGGTCACTTTTTAATGACGCAAAAAATGACATTTTGAAAAACGACACAAAAAATTCAAGCATGTTGGAATTTTTTTTTTGGTCGTTTTTTTGAAGACATAAAACGACGTTTTGCCCACACACGATCATTTTAAATGACGTTTTTTAAAACGTCGGTTTTTTTCATCACAAAAAGTGATCGTGTGTACGCGGCATTACATTATAAAATGTCGGAATGTAATTTCAATTTTTTATGGATTATTGGTATTGAACCCCTTTAATACCATTATGGAATGTTGGAATGCCATATGATACCGTTATGTAATGTGATTTCATTCCATTGTGAAATTCTGGAATGTGATTTTAGTATGGAATGGATTGGGATTTGACTGCATTATGGAATGTTGGAATGTGATATGATTCCCTTATGAAATGTTGGAATGTGATATGATTCTATTATGAAATGTACATAGCTTAACCACTTCAGCTCCCACCCATAGTCAAATGACGTCCACAGATGGGATCTCCCATCCTGGGTGGACATCATATGACGTCCTGGGCTTCCCGGATGTCTAGGGGGCGAGCGCGTGCCAGCAGCAACGTTGCCGCAATGTCCACCGGACATCCGCGATTGCCCGCAATCACAGTAGGACTGTAGATTTGTGTGTGTGTAAACACACAGGCCCATGTCCTGTCAGAGGTGAGGAGACCGATGTGTGTTCCCAGTACAGAGAAACACAGATTGGTCTCCTCCCCTTGTGAGTCACCTCCCCCTACAGTTAGAATGACTCCCAGGGAACACATTTAACCCCTTTAGTGCCCCCTAGTGTTAACCTCTTTCCTGCCAGTCACATTTACACAGTAATCAGTGCAGTTTTATAGCACTAATCACTGTATAAATGTGAATGGTCCCAAAAATGTGTCAGAAGTGTCCGATATGTCTGTCGCAATGTCACAGTCACAATAAAAATCGCAGATCGCCGCCACTACTAATAAAAAAAATGAAATAAATCTATCACCCATTATGTACTGTAGATGTTATAACTTTCGCCCAAACCAATCAATATGCGCTTATTGCGATATTTTTTTTACCAGAAATATGTAGACGAATACAAAATTGACGGCACTATATAAGTACCTGAAATAAATAAATAAATAAACGGGCAGCAGAGGTACCAAATCAGGAGGTAGGGGCAGTGTCAGAAACCAAGCCAGGGTCAATACCAGATGAGCAGAAGTACCAAAACTGCAGGACACAAGCCAAGGTCAGAAACAGAAGATCAGGATAAAGCAGAGTCAGGAGACATGCCGGCTTAAATTCTGGACAGCAGGCTGCAGGTCTGGTTATGGGTCACAGAAGCCGATTTCCACTCAGCAATTCTCCTTTGTTATCCTGTGCTTTATATATTGCTCTGGGAAAAGAGGGAGGAGTCCCCCGATGTGGGGCTTTTAACCACTTGCTTACTGGGCACATAAACCCCCTTCGTGCCCAGGCGAAATTTCAGCTTCCGGCACTGCGTCACTTTAACTGACAATTGCGCGGTCGTGCGACGTGGCACCCAAACAAAATTGGCGTCCCTTTTTTCCCCACAAATAGAGCTTTCTTTTGGTGGTATTTGATCGCCCGTGCGGTTTTTATTTTTTGCGTTATAATGAAAAAAATAGCGACAATTTAAAAATATATATATTTTTTACTTGTTGCTATAATAAATATCCCTTTTTTTATTTTATTTTTATTTTTTTTTCTCTCAGTTAAGGTCGATACGTATTCTTCTACGTATTTTTGTAAAAAAAAAAAAAAAAATCACAATAAGTGACTGCTTTGCGCAAAAGTTATAGCACCTACAAAATAGGGGACATAATTATGATTTTTTTTTTTATATATTTTTTTTACTAGTAATGGCGGCGATCTGCGATTTTTATTGGGACTGCGATATTGCGACGGACACATCGGACACTTTTGACACATTTTTGGCGCCATTCACATTTATACAGCGACCAGTGCTATAAAAATTAGGGCTGTGCAAATTAACTTTTAATTAATCGATTAATCTTTGATTTTTTTGATCGATCAAAATATTTTTGATTGATTAAAATTCTTTCGATTGGTACTCGCCTCTCCGCCGGCTTCTGGGCCTTCAGGGAGTTCCGTCGGAGATCCAGTAACGTCACGGACACCGGTGGGGCTTGCAGTGTCCATCTGAAGGGCTCCTTTGCTGTGCCTTCACATCTGCATGCCGGCAGGACCTTACTATCTGCCACACTTCCCTCTATCATTTCCCTCTATCAACCTGGGATTCTACAGCCATGCACTGGGAGTTGTGATAGTTCCCTTCAGGGGACAGCTACATGCCGACGGACTGATGTTAACCTCTCCTCATCTGGATTCAGCAGTGGTATCGTTGTACACATTTTTATACCAGTATCATACTTAGCTACATGTTTTTATGACTGCTTTTGCTACCGTTTGGTATTACTTGCACCATTTTTACAGTTTATGTAGCTACATTGATTTCATCTCCAGTGCAATATATATTTGGTTACCTACTTGAAGATTATAAAAGTTTTAATGCTATTCCCATTGATCCCTGCCTTGTGTGGTTTTTGTATCCTATCTATTTTTCCAGTGGTTGGGAGCTGCACTGGGAATCAGCCGGCAAGGAGATCAGCTAAAAGTAGTTGGATCTGTATGTGCGTTATAATTAATCGAAATTAGTCGATTAATCGATTAAAATAAAAAACGATTAATCGAACACAAACATTTTGATCAGTAACAGCCCTAATAAAAATGCACTAATTACTGTATAAATGTGACTGGCATTGAAGGGGTTAACACTAGGGGGTGAGGAAGGGGTTAAATGTATTGCCTGGGTGTGTTCTAACTGTGTGGGGGGAGGGGGGTGACTGGGGGAGGTGACCGATGCTGTCTCCCTATGTACAAGAGAAACAGCATCTGTTACCTCTCCCTGACAGGACGTGAAGCTCTGTGTTTACACTCAGAGCTCCACGTCCCTGCTCTCTCACCGACGATCGCGTATACCTGACGGACATCGCGGCCGCCGGGTACACGCATCGGATCCTCGGTGATGCGTCGGGACTGTTTTTCTCCGCCGCGCGCCACCCTGTGGCGCGCGCGGGGAATTACAAGCAAATCACGTCCAAAGACGTGACCCCGGCGCCTCAGGTCCGCGCTGTTCACGTATTCTGTTAATAGCGCGGACCTGAAGAGGTTAAGGCAACAGTAATTAAGGTAAGAACAGTATGTACAAAAATTATTTTATTTATCAAATGCCAAAAAACATAATAAGTTTAAAAACAATGACGTAGGTACACAGGTTGAAAGTGATCCACAGAGTAAGTACAAGTACCTACGCGTTTCGGGTATTCCCTTCTTCAGGGGCCGAATTCTGTGTGGAATCTAATAAATTTACAAAAAGAAAACAGACATATATTTTCGTTTTGTTTTCTTTTTGTAAATTTATTAGATTCCACACAGAATTATTTTTTATTTGCTTACAATGTGCCTTTGAACTTGCTAGAAATATGTTCGTCTTAGCCCTCCACTGTTCTAGAACTGTTTAATTGACCTTTGTGCTGGCCCAGCTCCTTCTCCCCTCACCTCTCTATGTAAACTTCCATGTAGCAGAAGGAGAGAAACAACATATTACAGGTTGTCACTTGAGTGACTTTCTAAAGACCATAGTTACAATATTCTATACTTCATATTGCATGACAATAAAGCTATCCATACAAAAGTAGAGGTTTAAAATCTTTTGGATTATTGTTCATTTAAATCGTGACTTGGCTCATCTGTAGGAACAAAAAGATCAAATACTTTACAGTGCTCCTGATTACCGCTTTCTTTCTCTGGTAATTCAAGCTGGATTTAGATCTTTTGTTTTTCTCCTTTATTTGCATTATTCCTCTGGGCTATTTAGGCAATATGCATCACTAAATGATCTTTCATATTACCTGTTTACTTGAATCTCTCTCGTCTGTTTTTTCCACACCTGTGTTTGATCTGCTCTTTTCCTATGGCTATTTCTGAAATTTTCACCCACCAGGCAACTCTGGTGCATTGTCTGAGCTTACTTTAATGTTTGGGTTACTCTGCATTGTCTTTGGCTGATGAGATCCTCCAACCCCAGCGTATTTCTGTAATTAAGCTAAGCCCCTTTGTCCTGCATGATTTCCGATATGCTTTGGTCTTTGACTTTTGATCCTGCCTAAATATCTGGTCCTGTCTCAATTTAACTCTGATTTGACTCTGGTTTGATTTACTACATACATTGTTTTGCCTTCTGGGTTTGCCTCCTGTGCTGACCCCTATCCAGAACCTATTTAGTATTCTGCTTCATAACTGATGCTACACATGATTAGTGTTGCTCACGAATATTCGCATTGCGAATATTCGCTACGAATATTGCATATTCGAGTATTCGCGAATATCTCGAATATCGCGGCGAATATTCGCTATTTCGAATATTCGTATTTTTTCGCAATAAAATTCGCAATAAAATTCGATATATATCTATAAAGCTAAAAATAGCACCTGCAAATCGACCTGAAACAGCCGCTGCTGTCTCTCCAGTGTGAAATTGCTTAAAACATGCGCCGGGCGCAAGTATGTTTGTGAATCGGTGTATCTCCCTCATTTGCATATTTGCATCGAAAATCAATGGGAGTGCCAAATGCGTCCAACGTAACTATGCGCCCACTATACACCGGCGTAGGCAAGTTACGTCGGTCGGATGAAGTCATTTTTTAGGCGTATCTTAGTTCTGTGGGCACGGCGCACAGATACGACGGCGCATATTTACACTTACACGGCGTATCTCGAGATACGTCGGCGTAAGTGCTTTGTGAATCCGGGCCTAGGTTTTTTGGTTACTTAGTGACTAAAAAAATCATGAAATGCATTTTTACATACTATTAGCAAAACTACCAGAACTAATACTGTCTTGTATCCCCCTGCACAGCAGCACTCTGCGACAATCAGACTCTCATTGCTTTGCACTAAACTTTCAGTCTAATATGGCTGTCTAGAGGAGGGAGCCCAAGGTTGACATCACCAGCATTCTGCTGATCCGTTATTAGCCAGTAGGGATGAGCTCTAGGTTTGGTCCAAACTCAAGAATAATATACAGCATCTCAGAAAAGTGAGTACACCCCTGACATTTTTGTAAATATTTTAATATATCTTTTCATGTGACAACACTGAAGAAATTACACTTTTTAATGTAAAGTAGTGAGTGTACAGCTTGTATAACAGTGTAAATTTGCTGTCCCCTAAAAATAACTTAACACGCAGCCATTAATGCCTAAGGTGCCTTTGGCCAATCATAGCTCAGGGGCTGAATTCACACCCCACACTATATAAGGCTGCTTAGACGACAGCTGTGTATAGTGTATATGAATGTAGATTAGGCAAAGCAGTTTGTGTATTTTGTGGTCAGTTAGGCCCCTTTCACATGAGCGGACCGTTCGTCCGCTTATTACAAGTCCGTTTACGGACTTTTAATGGGCACCTATGGGATCGCGTCCGTTAGCAGATGATGCATCCGCTAATGTCCGTAAGATCCGCATCCGTTTTTTCGGATGGAAGAAAACCCTATTTTTCTTCCGTCCAGCGGATCAGACGGTCCGTTTTCATCCGATTCCCCATAGGGGATAGCGGAGGAGAGACAGGGCGGTCCCTGCACAGTGTGCGGGGACCGCCCTGTCCGCCGACAGCTCAGCGGGACCCCCCGCTGAGCCGACGGACACACATGGAGCGGACCGAAAAACGGACTGCTCCGTGTGAAAGAGGCCTTAGTGTAGAATATATAATACAGTATAGTGTAGAGAATATATAATACAGTGTAGTGTAGAGAGTACATAATACAGTGTAGTGTATAGAATATATAGTATAGTGTAATGTAGTGAGTATATAATACAGTGTAGTGTAGAGAGTATATAATTAGTGTTGCTCACGAATATTTGCATTGCGAATATTCGCTACGAATATTGCATATTCGAGTATTCGCGAATATCTCGAATATCGCGGCGAATATTCGCTATTTCGAATATTCGTATTTTTCAAATTTCGCAATAAATTTCGCAATAAAATTCGCAATCGCAAAATTTCGCATTTGCGAATTTCGCAATAGCGAAATTTCGCAATAGCGACATTTCGCAATTTTTTTTTTTTTTTTTTTATAAAATATAGCGAATATTCGTAAATATCGAATATTCGTGATATTTTATAAAAAAAAAAAAATCGCGAAATTTTGCATTAGCGAAATTTCGCATTGGCGAAAATTCGCATTTTTTTTTTTTATAAAATATCACGAATATTCGATATTAACGAATATTCGCGACCGCATATGTGAAATTTCGCTTTTTTTTTTTTTTTATAAAATATACCGAATATTCGTAAATATCGAATATTCGTGATATTTTATAAAAAAAAAAAAAAAAATCGCGAAATTTCGCATTAGCGAAAATTCGCATTGGCGAAAATTCGCAATTTTTTTTTTTATAAAATATCACGAATATTCGATATTAACGAATATTCGCGAATATTCTTCGAAATATTCGCGAAATATCGCGAAATTGAATATGGCGTATTCCGCTCATCACTATATATAATACAGTATAGTGTAGAATACATAATACAGTGTAGTGTAGAGAATATATAGTATAGTGTAATGTAGTGAATATATAATACAGTGCAGTCATTTTTAACAGCAGGGCCCGTTTCTGCGCCCAGCAAGAGTAGCTGTGAGGGGTTACAGTGTTCAAGCACCACCAATACTCAGGGCCCAGTTTTTCTGCATCTGTATGTAAATTAAAAAATGTTTGGGAAAAAGTGGCGTGGGGGGACCATTTGGGTCTGGTATGGATTTAACCACTTCCCTGCCAACGCATTGTAAAATGGCGCCAGCAGGAACACTCCCTCCCTCCTGCAGCCCATCAGAGTACGCGAGTACCTGTTTTCTAGCCCATTAGACTATTTGAATACCTATCTGAGCCCAGTAGAGTACCTGAGTACCTATCTGCAGCCCATGCCTCATAGAATATACAATGAGGTGGGTCCCCCCAAAATCCATACCAGACCCTTATCCAAGCATGCAGCCGTGCAGGCAAGGAAAGGGGGTGGGGGCAAGCAAACCTCTCTTCTGAACCATACCAGGCCACTTGCCCTCAACATGGGGAGGATGCTTTTTGGTTACCTGTGTACACAGTACAGTGTGGCATTGAAAAAAGGATCACAAGCTATACTATATGACTTGTTTTGACACTCGTTGGCAATATGAATTAAGTTAAGAGCTCTATCTTTATTTTTTATATATATTTTTTTCCAATGTAGATTTTAGCTATATTGCCTCTGTTACTTTCAATTATGATCTATTATTGCTACACAAAAAACTACCTAATAAAGACTTTTAATGAAGGGAAATCTTTCATATTGGAATGCTGTATGTAATTCAATGAATAATGCAATAGTAAACTTAATTATTACACATGCAGTTTACGTGATGCCACAATATGGTGTTGCTGATGCTGTCCCTGAGAATACCTTTCTGTAATAGCAATGAGAATGGCCATTACTTATTTATATAATTCTGGTTCCATTGATTTCAGTCTGGTTTGGATTCGGCATGCAAACTGGTATTAAGTTGTCAAAGTTAACCAGTCACAAGTAAAGACCTGTTCTCATTAAATTGCTTACATTGCTTAATTACACTGTAGTCTTTAGCGTGTTCCCATTGCAGTGTCTGGATAGCAAGACTGACTGAAATCAAAATGTTAATATACCTCAATTAGTTCATTTTGGAGTTATGCAACATATCACATACAATGAGTGGATCAATTCCACTATTACTACTAGTATCAGTGCAAAGATATTCCCTTTCAATCCAGGATAGAATAAAGCTGATTTCACTATCAAACTATCAAATCACTAGATTAGATCCATGGACCAGTTAGGGTCCATCTTAGAGCTGCACCTGTTATATTTTTTATAAATGGAGAGAGTAAACTTCCTTCCATGCTGATCTATCACATTCAATTCATGTTTTTAAACACTTTATTTATTATTTATATTAACTTTTTTTAAATAGTTATATCTGATACCACTGGATACTATTGGAGCAAAGACTGGATCATCTTTTAAAGATTCTCAGAGATCGAAGTAAATAGCACTATCACATCTCTCCATGATCATATATTATAGAATATAAGTGTTGGTCTAAAAACACATTCTTAACCACCTCAGAACCAGCAGGGCTGGACTGGGACAAAAATTTGGCCCTGGACTTCATCCAGACTGGCCCACTTTGACAGGTTTCTCCCATGGTGGCCGGACAACTCCTGCACCCCCCCCCCCCCCCGGCCACCCAAGCCCCCTCTCCCCCTTTACTAGCCACTAGCAGTTCTACTTTTTTAGATACTGGTACTCTTATAGGCAGTACCAGTGGGGAAGCTAGACATTATTTCACCCAGGCAAAGAATCAGTTTGGTGCCCCCCCTTATGGGACAAGGTTAGGCAGAATTGAGAAACTCCCAGGCCATAGCTGCTGAGTCAGCTGCCTGTCCCCTTCCCCATGCTCCTCTGTCATCCTCCCAGCTCCTCTCCCTGCTTCTCTGTTCCCCCCAGGTGAGCGCTGCAGGGAGGAAGAGACAGAGGAGCGGAGGGGGGTGGCGGTCCGCTGTGACTGAAGCCGGCCCACTGAGCCATCAGCCCACCGGGAAACTCCCTGTAGTCCCAATGGCCAGTCCATCCCTGAGAACCAGACAATTTCACACCCTTCTTGCCCAGGCCATTTTTCATCTTTCAGTGTTTTAAATACCAATCGAGCAACACTGTACCCAAGTGAAAATTATATATATATTTTAGACAGAGCTTTCTTTTGGTGGTATTTGCTTGTGACTGGGGTTTTTATTTTTTCCCTATATAAGTGTAAAAATACCACACTTTTTGAGAAAAAAAAATCTTACAGTGTATAATATTTAGTTTGTGTGAAAGTTACATAGGGGTAGATTCACGTACCTCGGCGCATCTTTGTCGTATAGTTGTCGGCGTAAGCCGATGTAAGTCAAAGTAGGTAGAAGTGGGCTGAAAGTGGGTGTGATATATTAAAATGAAGCGTGACCCCATGCAAATGATGGGCTGAGCTTCAAAAAACAAACAGCGCATGCGCTGTCTCTTGGACACATCCTAGTGCCCATGCTCACAGTCACGTCAAAATAACTGCCTAAGATACGTCGAAACACTGCCTACGATGTGAACGTAACCTACGCCCAGCCCTATTCACATACTACGTAAACGGCGTACACAACGTAAAATTCGACGGCGTCCCTTCACTGGTCCATACCCTTGCATGGGTTGCGCCTCCTATATGAGGAATAACTTTACGCCGGACGTAACCCATATGCAAATCGCTTAAAACATGCACCGGGCGCATCTACGTTTGTGAAACGGCGTATCTCGCTCATTTGCATATCTGAATCGAAACTTCGATATGCATCCAGCGTAAATATCCGCCCACGATACGCCGGCGTAGGAAAGTTACGTCGGTCGGAAGAAGCCTATTTTTCGACGTAACTTTAAGTTTGTGGGTCCGGCACAAACTCCGAAGTATTTTCTAAAGTATTTTCTAAAAGGCATAGTCAGTCTTTTGAAAATGCCTTTCACAAGTTTTCCACAATGCTGGTGAAAAAAAAAAATTATTTTTACACAAAGTTGTAAATGAATAAGATATTTCTAACACACCTCACAGGTATACTTAGGATTATGCACCACAACACATTCTCTTACTCCTCCTGAGTATGACAATACCACATGTATGATATTTTTTCACAGACTAGCCACATATAAGGGCCCAAAATCCAAGAGGCACCTTAAGACATTCTAATGGTATAAATTACGCATCCAAATATTTTTTTACTATCTATCACATTTTTTAAGGCACTGGAGCACCAGGACAGTGAAAACATCCACACAATTACCACATTTTGGAAAACAAAAACCCCACAATGTTTTTGAAGAGGCTTGGTGAGTCTTTTAAAGATGAATAATGCAGAAAGAAAATTAAATTATTATTTTTTTACTCAAAGTTCTCAATTTAATAATATATTTCTCACACACAGCAATGGCATACTTAGAAATACACTGCAAAACACATTTTAATACTTCTCCTGAGTATGGAAATACCACATATGTAAGATTTGTTCAATGTTTGTACTGATAATATACCAGACAGTATATCTTGGGTATCTCACAAATACACAAATTCTATGAAAACCAATGTACTTTAATTGTAACCTCTGTACACGTGGTCAGGGAATATAGCTTAGTGTAGTATAACCTATAGATATCCCATTCCCTATAAGCCAAGCAAGTCTAGCCTACTGATACATGGCTGCTCCCCTGGATTCCCATGTTCAGTGGCCAGGAAGGACAGGAGGCTGAAAGGAAGAACAAGAGTTCTTGTGGTTTCAGGAGTACAGTTATCCACAGAAGATGGCTGGGACTGGTGTCTCACAGGAACATAGTCATTTAGATGTACAGATGGGTCAGTTCAGGCCACAGGCAGATACTTGGTCAGCAAACAGTAAAAGAATCAGTCCAGACAACAGGCAGAAATGTGGTCAATAAACAGGCCAGGGTTAGTAAGGCAGCGAGCAGAGGCAACACTGCACTGCTGTGATGCTGATCAGGTACACTGTTTCTGGCTTACACTGGTCTGGTGACACTAGGTACTAGTGTGACAGCAATCAGGAATACTGCTGCTGACTTACACTGGTCTGGTGACACTAGGGACTACTTTGGTGACAATCAGGGGCACCGTTGCTGGCTTACACTGGTGGTAACACTACAACTTGTGTGATCAAGGACACAGTAACTGGTGTGGCGATGATTAGGGACAATATGACTGGTGTGGCAGTGATCAGGGACACCGTAACTGGTGTGGTGTTGATTAGGGACAATATGACTTTTGTAACGGTAATTCTGGACAATATGACTGGTAAACAGGAACTCTGGAACTGGTGCAGTATTGATCAGGGATAGAATGACTGGTGTGGCAGTTATCAGGGACAATATGATAAGTGTGGTTGTGGTCAGGGACACATGTGACAGTAATCAGAGGTAATGGCTGGTGACACTGACATACAGTGATATCCGAGCAATCAGCCAATGTACATGATCACCGCATGATCACTGCCACAGCAGTACAATGTCACTATAGTGCATAATGCACCTTCTCTGGTGTCAGTATGTAAAAAAAATTATCATTTTTTTTTTTACAATTTTGTTTTTACAATTTTTTTTGACACTATACTACTCTGGGAGGCGATTGGGATTTTTTATTTTTTTGCTCTATGATTCCTTATACAGCCATAATGGCTATATAAGCAATAATTTCTGACTGCTCTAGGCATTATTTATTGAGCTATTGAGAACTACTGTACTGTGATAACTGTGATCTACCACAGCTAGCACATGGTACAGGACCACTGTAATTGGCCTTGTACCATGTAATCACTGCAGAGATATCACAGTAGTAATCAATGGCATAAAAAATGCCCACCATTGTTTACTACTGGACCTATGATCACTGTGACCGATCACAGCAACCAAATGGTACCAGGGTGGAGCACATCAGCCTGGTACACCAATCAATGATTTATGCCACGTACACACGATTGGTTCATCCGATGAAAACGGACTGATGAATTTTTTCATCAGATATCTGATGAGGCTGACTTTCATCAGTCTTGCCTACACACCATCAGTTAAACATCAGTTTGTGTCCAACGCGGTGACGTAAAACACTACAACGTGCTGAGAAAAATTAAGTTCATTGCTTCTGAGCATGCGTCGACTTGATTCTGAGCATGCGTGGATTTTTTGCCCAAAGACGATCGTTTTTTTCTCTCGGTTTTTTAACCATCAGATAATTTTAAAACAGGTTCTAAGTTTTTTCACTGATGGGAAAAAAAACGATGGGGCCCACACACGATCGGTTTGTGTCAGGTAGGCACAGCGGTCCCAGATTGTGCTGCTGTGCATCCCTGAGGGCACGCATGAGGCACAGTTATGGGAGGGCATACAGGTTCCTCCCAGAACAATACTTGTTCAACCTACCCATATATGTACAGTGGCCAGGTAGGAAGCAGTTAAACATATCACTGTTATGCTGGATTGAATGTAGTGCATTGGGTTGATTCTACCATCCCTGCTGGTCATCTGAGATTATTGCTTTTTTTGGCAGATACATAAAGACATTTTTATTTTCTCTATTTATGTATCCCCATGGAACCTTGTTCATAATATGACAACTAGATTTGGCAAATACAAAAGGTCTCTCTTCACATTCTTTCTAAGGCCTCATGCACATGGATGGTAAGAAATTGATATTCGGGTGGGCACATGCAAAAAAATAGATATAGGTCTAGAGAAAAAGACAATAGCAGGTAAAGAAAAAAATAATTGTAAGACTGTCATAACTAACAAAATAACATGACAGATCTGTCATTACAACATAAGTCACTCTTACAACAATTGCCAATCATTTGCTGAAATCAGATTTTAAACTCTTGACACAATAAGGCGTGGTGAGGTAAACTATGATTACAATTTTCGTTCAGCTTGCTGCAATTTGCATGGAGACAGATCAGACACCTCTGGCTGTCACTATGCTCTTGCTAGGCTTCTAATGTGTCCCTGTGCCCTTTAAGGAGGAGTTGGCTGCCACCAGGCATATCTGCCCTTAATTTATTCATTGCTAGATATGCTCCAGCTTTGAGGCTCTCATAGATTAGAGTTAGGACTTTATACAGAGACCTTGACAGGGCAGGGTGGTTTCCACATACAGCATATTTGCAATTGCTGTGCTACTAAAAACGACTACTGTGCTACTAAAAACTCTATTTTTAACACATGCTGGGAAATACATTTTGTTTTGTTTACTCTGTGCAAAGCTCCTTACTCTGAAAGGAGCTTTGGATTTTATGTTAACTTGCTGGAATTGGCACAGGGACATACAGTGGGTATAGAAAAGAATAACCACCCCTTTTTTAAAATAATAACATTGTGTTGCTTTGCAGCCTGAAATGAAGACAAGCACAGTTTTTGTTTTATCCAGCTGTATTTACTGAGTGCAACTTATAATATTCAAGTGAAAGATATAACACCAACATGTCAGAATTATTATTTTTTTTAATTCAAAAACAGAATCACTGAGTTGGAAAAAGGATCACCCCCATCCTAAAACTGACTCGTTAACTCAATCAGGTGTAGCTAATCACCTTCTCAATGGCACACAAAACCATTTGACCTTTAACTGTGATCAACGGTGGTCATTTTACAATACAAAAAACTAGCGCTGAAGTGAATAAATAAAGTGCAATTGACCGCTGCAGCTGCTGTGCAAAAAGTGCTAAAACTTCAAAATGTGTTAAACGAATAAGGAGCAGCGCTGGCAACTGACTAGCGAAATAATAAATGTGGAACTATAAATGTGTGGCCATAAATAAATGAAACAAAATGTGCAATACAGCAATATAAGTGCAAATCAACAACAATTAATGTGCTAAAACACTTGATGAAGCTGAATAATTATTGATCTTCAATAAATCCAAAGTTCCCACAAAAGTATATATCAATCCCCCTTTGGAGACCCCACTCACTAGAAATAGCAGATCCTCAGCTTATCAGTCTGAGATCATGTAGGCATGAAACAATCTCTCTAGATGTCAAGGTTCCTCAGATGGGTTTCTCTATAAATAATTGATGACAGGAGGGATATCGGATTCCACCGACAAATAAAGAAAAGGAAATATAGTTAAGTACCGCCGGGCATCTAGAACAAATGCATCAAGGCGCTACTTACAAAATGTATGGCAAAAACAGGCTATCAAAAAAAACGATCGCCGCTTGTATAGCACGCGCAGGAACTTGCGTCACTGGTTTTCCGGAAACCGGTCATTTTGATTTTGATTAGCTCAGCATTAAAAGAGCTTTCCTGGAGCTTTTCAATGACTGATAGTGCAACTGAAGCAAACAATCAACTATGGGTGGCAAAGCACTGTCAAAAGATCTCCAGGATAAAGCTGTGGACAGGCAAAAGTCAGGAGATGGATACAAAAAAATGTCAAAGGCTTTATCAATGCCTAGAAGCACAGATAATGGTCAGGAAAATGGTCAAAGAGGCTACTAAGAGGCCTACAGCAACTCTGAAGCAGCTGCAGGAATTCTGACAAAGAGTGGTCACTGTGTACATGTGACAACAATATCACAAATTCTCCACAAATGTGGATTGTATGGGAGGGTTGCAAGAAAAAAAGCCACTCCTCAAGAAAGGCCACGTGCAGTCATGACTGAGCTTTGCCAAAACACCTTGAAGATTCTGGGGCCACAACGAAAAAGGTGTTATGGTCAGATGAGACAAAATATAACACAAAAAACACAAAATTATACAGTATGTCTGGTGAAAATCCAGCACAGCTCACCATCCACAAAACACCATTCCTACAATAAAGCAAGGAGGTGGTAATATCCTGTTATGGGGGTGTTTCTCTGCAGCAGGGACTGGAGCACTTGTCAGGATAGAAGGAAAAATGTATGGGGCACAATACTATCAAATTCTTGAGGAAAATCTGCTGCCCTTTGCCAGTAAGTTGTCAATAGGAAGAAAGGTAATCTTTCAACATGACAATGACCCAAAGCACACAGCAAAAATGACCAAGCAGTGGCTGAAGAAGAAAAAGTTGAATGTCTTTGCATGGCCTAGTCAGAGCCCAGACTTAAACTTCTGCAAAGAACAATGGGCAAATATTGCAAAGTCTAGATTTGCAAAGTTAGTAGAGACATATCCTAACAGACTAAAGGCTGTAATTAAAGCAAAAGGTGGTTCAACAAAATACTGACATAAGGGGGTGATCCATTTTCCAACTCAGTGATTCTGTTTTTGAATTTGTGTTATATGTTTATGACATACTTGTGTTTTATCTTTCACTTTGATGTTATAAGTTGCACTTAGTAAGAACATTCTGTCTTCATTTCAGGCTGCAAAGCAACACAACTGGATAATTTTAAAGGGGGTGATTTCTATACCCATTGTGCTCCATTGAGCTTTTGGTGTGTCCCTGCACATTTACAGAGGAATGGACTAGGCATATCTGCCATTAATATAGTCACTGCTATATATACTATGGACAGCGCCATGGCTAAGACACTGTTCACATCTAGAGATTTGGGATCGCTGTGATTCTGTGGGACCTTAGGGACCTTAGATTGTAAGATCCTTAAGGGCAGGAACTAACGTAAATGTATAATGTACAGGGCTTTATTTCAGCGGGAACGTGGGGGAATGCAGCACCTCTAGCACTGAATATATTTAATTGCAAGTGGTGCTGGAGGTTTTTTTGATGCTGGCTGCTGGGTAATCTATTGCTGTGTGTGTGTGGGGGGGGGAGTTATATTGTTGACGGGAAGATCTGTTGTTGCTTGGGGGTCTTATGTTACTGTAAGGGATCTACTGTTGAGAGAGGGGCCATTGATGCTGGCTACTGGGAGATCTATTGTTGCTGGCAGGGGTCTATTGTTGCTGGAGTGGATCTATTGGTACTGGGGGGGAATTGCAGGGGGGATCTATTGTGGCTGAGGGCATCTATTGTTGCTGGAGTGGACCTATTTTTACTAGGGGTTATTTTGTTGCTCAGGGTCTATTGTTGCAGAGAGGTCTATTGTTGCTGGGGGAATCTGTTGTTGAGGGATCTATTGTTGCTGATGTGCATCTGTTGTTGCTGGGGGGTCTATTGTTGATAGCTGGAGGGGATTTGTTTATCTCCTTTTCTATTATCATTAAAAAAATTCTACACACATTATTTAGCACCACAAAATATTTGGTTCTGTATTATCTAAAAGGGGTGGTACTTGGAGGTGGGTAGGGGGTGGAAATAAGGAACAGTGCTTGGAGGTGGGTAGGGGGTAGGAGGTGGAGACAAGGGCTGACTTGGAAAGGGGCATAGATGCACCTATTCTCTGAGGGAAAAAAATGATAATACATACTTTATATAAAAAAATATATAAATTGACAATGCTATATACATTTTCTTGTAGTTGGCCAACATATTTGAACACATCTCAGGAGGGATTTTGTCCCACTCCTCTCTGCAGATCCTCTCCAAGTCATTAAGGTTTTGAGGCTGACGTTTGGTTACTCGAACCTTTAGCTCCCTCTGTTCTGTCTCAAGGACATATAGCTAAACCTTTTTTTTCCCATAAACTTCAGATACCATATTTCTTTGATCTCAGTTTTATTAGAACAAGCCAGCTGAAACTACAAAATAACAGAAATAGACCTCAATAAGTACAATATTGCATACATTACAGCAGGTATATGCAATTAGTGGACCTCCAGCTGTTGCAGAACTACAAGACCCATAAGGCATAGCAAGACTCTGACAGCCACAAGCATGACACCCAGAGACAGAGGCATGATGGGACTTGTACTTTTGCAACAGCTAAAGGTCTGCCTAATTGCATATTTCTGCATTACAGCATACATTACAGAAACAACGATCTACAATATACAATAAAAATGTACTTTTTAAGTTCTCTAAGGGGTGATGGCGATAGATTAAGAAATACATGTCTTGCTTCCTGCAGTATCTTCTCAAAGAATAGTGACTGCTTCACTTCCTGTGAAGATTCTACCCAGAATTCCCTGCTTACTAACAACTTCCTTAACTACACATACAGTAATTAAAAATAAACAGAACAACTGCAGCAAGAACACTAGATGGAGCCTGCACTCCACATACGATTGTCTTATGTAAATTACAAAACTTACATGTAATTTTAACAACACAGATACAGATAATCAGCATAGACATCTAGTGGACAGAATACCCTCCACATATTTTCTATGGGATTAAGGTCTGGAGACTGGCTAGGCCACTCCAGGACCTAATGTGCTTCTTCTTGAGTCACTCCCTTGTTGCCTTGGATGTGTGTTTCGGATCATTGGCATGCTGGAATACTTATCCATGGCCCATTTTCAATGCCCTGGCTAAGGGAAGGATGTTCTCACCCAAGATTTGGCCCCGTCCATCGTCCCTTTGATGCAGTGAAGTTGTCCTGTCCCCTTAGCAGAAAAACACAATTAAATCATAATGTTTCCACCTCCATGTTTGATGATGGGGATGGTGTTCTTAGAATCATAGGTAGCATTCCTCCTGCTCCAAACAGGGTGAGTTGAGTTGATGCCAAAGAGCTTGTTTTTGGTCTCATCTGACCACAACACTTTCACCCAGTTCTCCTCTGAATCATTCACATATTCATAAGCAAATTTCAGATGGGCCTGTACATGCACAGTCTTGTGCTGAGGGACCTTGTGGGCACTGCAGCATTTCAGTCCTTTTTAGTGTAGTGTGTTACCAAATGTTTACTTGGTGACTATGGTCCCAGCTGCCTTGAGACCTTTGACAAGATTCTCCCGTAGAGTTCTGGGCTGATTCCTCACTGTCCTCATGAATATTGAAACCCCACGATGTGAGCCCCAGACAAAGGGAGATTGACAGTTATTTTGTGTTTCTTTAATTCGCAAATAATTGCGCAAACTGTTGTCACCCTCTCACCAAGCTGCTTGGCGATGGTCTTGTAGCCAATTCCAGCCTTGTGTAGGTCTACAATCTTGTCCCTAACATCCTTGGACAGCTCTCTGGTCTTTGCCATGGTGGAGAGATTGGAATCTGATTGATTGCTTCTGTGGACAGGGGTCTTACAGGTAACAAGTTAAGATTAGGAACACTCCCTTTAAGAGAGTGCTCCTAATCTCAGCTTGTTACCTGTAAAGGGAGCCATAAATCTTGCTAAATTGATAGGGGATCAAATACTAATTTCACTCATAAAAATGCATATCAAGTTAAAACTTTTTTGAAATGCATTATTCTGTAATTTTTTGTTATTCTGTCTCTCACTGTTAAAATAAATCTACGATTATAGACTGATCATTTCTTTGTCAGTGAACAAACATACAAAATCAGCAGGGGATCAAATACTTTTTTTCCTTACTGTAAGTACCTGAAAAAAAAATGCTCCAACATGGAGGCTCCTACATGTTATGCCTAGTACACACGTACGGTATTCCCAATTGGGTATTCCCAAAAGTCCGCCGGGAATACAGAGGAGAAAACCGAGGACCTACTCGGTAAGTTTTTCCCCCTACACACAAGAGGTTTTCCCAACAGGAAAATTGCAATGGAGCTTTGGTCGGGAATCCTGGCCGTGTGTTTTCACATAGGAAAACTGCCAGGAAAAAGACCACTGGGAATCCTGGCGGGAAAAAAGAAAGCTGGTACTCTTTTTTTTCCCGGCAGTTTTCCTGTCGGGAAAACTGCGATGGAGCATACACACGGCCGGTTTTCCCAGCCAAAAGCTCTCATGGCAGCTTTCCTGACGGGAAAACTGGTCGTGTGTACGAGGCATTAGCGTTGTGTTCATGACAGTGTGATCTCAAAGGAAGTGGGTTAAATGACACTGGCTGTCATACATCCCACCTATTGGCTGAAAGGATTTATTGTGGGGTACTGCAGTAAATGTCGTTTTTTTATTTCAAGTAATGCCTAACTCAGTTTTTTTTTCCATAAAAGTCTTTCTTTACAAAAACGTTGATGGTGCAGATGATAATCCAAAGGCTACAAACATACAGTGTGATTAAGCCATGCAGGGAAACAATAGAAATATAAACACATATTTGAGGCCCTTATGGAAATGAATTTGCTATGGAATCGAGTTCTTATCACAGAAGATATTTATTGGGTGGGACAATCCTCTAAGGGCTAATCAGGTAATCAGCTTGCACTTAGTTTTGGTCTTCAGGGGCGCCATCTTCCCAATGCATTTCACACATTCCCATTCTTACATTTCCATTTGGGAATGAAGTGACTGGTTTCAGCTGAAATAAATGCAGATTTGAATCTTCATTCTTTATGCCAATTATCCTGTCTGAATGTTTCCTGTGAGGTGATTATTTCTCCCATTCCTCGTTGCTCTGGGATTTCCTGATGATCTGCTCTCTGTTCATGTAGCTTGGGGATTTTATCTGTCTGCCATGTCTAGCATTCCAGTCCTGAAATTCCCCCCTTTTATTCTATCTCAAAGTGCTGACTGCCTCTGTCTTATCTCCTCTGTAATGTACGTTGTCACCAAAGCCTGGATGTGCAGAATTTATCACTGCCATTGTAAAAGCCTAGTTCAGCATGGTCTCCGTCACTGTATGTGCTGATGCAAAACCGATGATAAGAAAACAATACAGAAAGCTATTTTAAAGTGGGCTAAACAAAAGAAGACGAGTGTGCCTTTTTAAATGGAACAAAAGAATGCAAGAGCAAAAACAATCTGCTGAAGTAAATCTATTGAATACGTATCTTGCTAAGCAAACCTGATATTTGTCATGCTTCTTACTGTTTAACAAAGAATATAAAAATCCTTACTACTTACAAATATTACAAACCTGTTTTTTTCCTTGAGCTGCTGAAATTTCTCAACATGACAGCCATTGTAGAGGTTTTAAAACACAATTGTGGTCATCAATACAGTAGCTGAGTTTTTAAAACATGTTTGAAAAGAAAAAAAAAAATAATGTAAACAATAAGACACGCTAAACCAAAGCTTGGCTCTGCCCTCTCATTGCCTATCAAAATAAACAACAGCACTAAAACAGAGCATTTTAGCATACGGCTAGTGTAAAGAGGCTCTGAAAGAGTAAGTGCATCAATGTACTTGTATTTAAAGTGATACTAAAGTCTCTCTATTTTTCTTAAAAATAACAAACATGTTATACTTACCTGCCCTGCGCAGTGCTTTTGCACAGGGCAACCCAGATACTCCTCTTCTTGGGTCCCTCTTTGGCACTCCTGGCCCCTCCCTCCTGTTGAGTGCCCCTATAGCAAGTAGCTTGCTATGGGGGCACCTGAGCCTAGTAGCAACTCTCTGTGTCCATTCAGACAGCGAGCCACAGCATGGCCCGCCCCCTCTCTCTCCTCATTGGCTCACTGACTTTTATTGACAGCAGTGGGAGGCAATGGTGCTTGGCTGCTGTCTCAGCCAATGAGGAGGGAGAGTCTCTGGTGCAACATTGCTTTATCCAGATGGGGCTCATGTAAGTATTAGGGGGGCTGTGGGGGGGGGGCTGCTGTACACAGAAGGATTTTTACCCTATTGCATAGAATGCTTTAAGATAAAATAATAACTTCTGCCTTTACAACCACTTTAAGTGCACCAGCAGCTGATCAGTTATGGTACCCTGCTTTGGGATCCCAATCTCCAGGTTGCATGTACATGCTTCAAACCATAGTAGAAGAAATACAAAATATAGCTAATATCATTTAGATGTAAAATGTCTCCATTATTTAGTACTGTATGTTGTATAAGATCAAACCTGTGAAAAAGTGCAGAAAATTAGGATTAAATTTGAAGGTGGTCAAATGCAGGGTAACTCCAACAACACAAACCCTGGTAATGACTAAGCGCTAATATTTGCGCGAAACGCCTCTACCTCTTTGTCCCCTGCTTCATCTGTCAACCACTTGTCATATGAAGCTTCAATGTAAGGATTTTTGGAAGTGCAGCCATCCGGAATTATTTCTTTATGTAACACAAACCCTGCCTTAGAGTGGCAACTGTTAGGCCGCGTACACACGACCAAATAGATTTGTTCAAATCGGTCGGGTCGACCGATTTGAACAAATCTGTCTGCTGCCGTTTTGGTTTGATCGCGTGTACACACGATCAAACCAAAATCCCCGCCAGCAGACAGCGTGCTGACGTGTCGGTGACGTTGACGCCGCCACGTCACCACACCAGGAAGTAAAACACTTCCGCGCATGCGTCGAAACCATTCGACGTGTGTGCGAGAAGACATGTCTGCTGGTTAGCGTACTAACCAGCAGACATGTCGGGCGGACGGGTTCCCAGCCGACAGATTTGAAAGCATGCTTTCAAATCTGTCTGCTGGCCAAATCCGTCGGCTCGCCCGTACACACGATTGAATCTGTCTGCTGGGACGGTCGGGCCGACCTTTTCCAGCAGATAGATTTGATCGTGTGTACGCGGCCTTACTTAATGAGGTGTACCTATAAAGAAGCACTTAAAGTCGCCCTTCAAAAAATGTTGAGCCCCACGCACAGGCGTATCTTAACACATTTGTTGGGGGCACCTACATATGAAAATATTGATTGTGCTACACACATTACATATGACCGCAAACGCCAAAGTGGGAGCACTAACTATAGAGCCATTATATCTGGTTAACTCAAAACTGAAAATTTTTGGGTACCGAAGTTTGGTGCAGGTTTCACGGGCATGTACAATTGTAAGACTTGACATGTTGCATATGTAGACACTATGGCACAAAGAACTACACTCTAAATTCACTGAGGCCTCAAACCGTCAAATTCACCCAAACCCCACCATGTGATGAATCTGAACCTCATCCCTGCTTTAGCACAAATAATCCTGACCTAACTCACTTTAATTTTAATTAAAGTGGATGTTAAAGTGGATGTAAACCCAATTCATGAAATTTGAGCTGGGCACATATATCTGCAAAGAGCTAAGTCTCATAGCTCTCTTCTGAACCTTTACCTCTGTTTTCAGCCTGATAACTTCTGACAAGTTCTCAGACACATCAGATAAAAGCAGCCTGACATTTCTGTCAGGGGAGGTTGCTAAAATAGATAAACAGGGAGCTGGCCCTATTACAAAACACCTCTGAGGCCACGTACACACGATCAGACCGGTCCGATGAGACTGGTCCGACGGACCGTTTTTATCGGACCACGCCAAAGTGGCCTGATTGTCTGATGTGCGTACACACCATCAGTCCAAAATCCCATCAGGCCAGAACGCGGTGACGTAGAACACAAGACGTGCTGAAAAATGAAGTTTAATGCTTGCAAGCATGCGTCGACTTTGCATCTGAGCATGTGCGGGTATTTGATCCGATGCTTTTGTGTACTAACCATTGTTTTGGTCTGACGGACAGGTGTCCGTCAGACATATTTTAAAGCCAGTTTTAAAACTTTGGTCCGACGGACAACGTGATCAATGATCAATTTGGTCCGATGAAACTGGCCTTTCCTGCAATCAGTAATTTTAACTATCTTGGCTGTATGCCCAGACATCACACTCTGTGTTAAACAGGAAGAGAAAAATCTCCTAACACGATCTCAACTTTCTAAACAGTATATAAATGTGAAGACAGCAGATATACATGTAAAACCTATGGAGGGAGATTTTGTTCATCCCTGTGTATCATCTGATGCTGTTCACTTTACTGGGTGTATGGAGGGTTTACATACACTTTAATCTTTTTTGGTCTTGGTCTATTGGTCTTTTTCTTCAATGCTTAGATGAATAAATGAATGAACGAATGAATGAATGAATGAAAAACTTATATAGCGCGGCACATGCGAACTGAATCGCCTCTGGGCGCTTGTTGTTCCTGTCTCCTTTGATATCAAAAGAGATGAGTCTTGATCTTTCTCCTGAAGGCTAAGTGATTCTCCTCCAACCGAATGCTGGTTGGTAAAGCGTTCCATAGTCTGGGACCTTGGACCGCGAATCTTCTTTCTCCTTTGGACTTGTAGTTGGCTTTCGGGATCTGTAGTAGGTTTTGATTGGTGGATCGCAGAACGCAATTGGGGTTGTGAGCTTTTATTTTTTCGCATAGATATTGGGGGGCATTCCCATAGACACATCTATGCGTTAGACAGAGTGCTTTAAAATAAATCCTGTCTTTAACTGGTAGCCAGTGAAGGGCTCTCAGTGAAGGTGAGATGGATTCCCAGGGTTTTTTCCCTGTCACAAGTCTGGCCGCCGTGTTCTGGACGACTTGCGATTTGGTATTTGGGGAGTCCGAGGTAAAGGTCATTTGCATAATCCAGTCTGGAGTTAACAATTGCTCCCACCACGACCGCTAAATCTTCTTTGGGGATGAAAGGGGTAAGTCTCCGTAGTAGGCGCAACAGATGGTGGGATCCGCTGACTACTGACCCTATTTGTGCGTCCATTGTCATGTAGGAGTCAAAGATGACCCCGAGACTTCGTGTTTCTGTGCTGGGCACAAAATTCTTGCTCTGTAAACTCATTTATTACCAAACATTGCTGCTCTTTAATTCATTAGCATTACGTAAGAATTGGATTCATGACAGGAAGCCCACTAGTCTGTAGCCACTTCATCTTTACAATGTATGTCCAAAACATTTTTTTATTTTTTAATATAAACATTTTGTCTTTCCCTAAAGGTTTCCAAAAATTGCCAGCAAAAAGGAATACACACATAAAAGTTAAAAAGCAAGAAAGCACAAGCGTGGTCAAAGAATAGTTCTTAGGGAAACAAAGTTGTATTCATCTTCGCTGTTCTGGTATCGTGAACCTTTTGCTGCACAAAACAAACAAACATTTCCTTTTATAACAAGACAAAGAGCTTGAATACCAAACTGGGCAAATCATTTAAGAAAACAAACTTTCACATATAAGGGCTTTTGCCACACATGACTTATTCTGATGACAAGGAGCTTGGCCACAGAGTGCTGAAAGCTTATTAATATTGTACAAAAAGACTTTTGTTTAACGTTTAGCAGACAACATGGGAATTCTAATGAACGGGGGGGGGGGGGGGTAGCTAAGTACATATTTGCAGTGATTCTTTTGTAATATTTTGCTTTTGGAAAAATTTAAAAATAATAATAGTAGCAATTTAAAATGTTATTATGACAATCAAGTGTATTCTTACACTAATAAATATAATGTTTAACCACTTCAGGTTTTTTGGCTGCTCAATGACCAGGCCATTTTTTGCGATACGGCACCGCGTCGCTTTAACTGACAATTGGGGGTCGTGCGGTGTTGTACCCAAACAAAATTGATATCCTTTTTTTTCCCCACAAACAGAGCTTTCTTTTGGTGGTATTTGATCACCTCCAAAAAAACACAATATTTTGTACTTTTTGCTATAGTAAATATCCCATTTAATAAAAAAAAAAATATCCTCAGTTTAGGCCAATACGTATTCTTCTACATATTCTTGGTAAAAAAAATCACAATAAGCGTATATTGATTGGTTTCCGCAAAAGTTATAGCGTCTACAAACTATGGGAAAGATTTATGGCATTTATACAGCGTTATTATTATTATTATTTTTTTACTAGTAATGGTGGTGTTTTTTATAGGTATTGCGACATTGCGGCGAACAGGTAGGACACTTTTGGGACCATTGACATTTACAGAGCAATCAGTGCTATAAATATGCCATTAATACTATGTAAATGTCACAGGTAGGGAAGGGGTTAACACTAGGGGGCGATCAAGGGGTTAACTGTGTTCCCTATTGTGTGTTCTAACTGTGGGAGGATGGGACTAACGAGGAGAGATGACAAATCACTGTTTCACTAAAATCACTAAATCTCAGGATTTAGAAAAAAGGAGGCTCTCACCCTGCTTGTACTGGACTTTAATGGCATCACATGGGATAAAAACAGATTCCATAAAAAAATATATATATATTTACATATTTTTTTATTTCAAAGATTCTAAAGTGCATGACAATATAAAACATCCCTAAATATGATAGAAATGGTCAACTAACACCTTCTAATATACTTATTTGACAAAGCAATAAGCTTGAGGTGTATAGGTTGTTCTATCATCAAAGGATAGACGTGTTTCGCTAATTGCGTAGCTTCTTTAAGACCCTGTTAGGTAGAGATCATATTCTGCTAAATATAACATAAATACATATCAGTGCATACATTTTTATTTTTAATAATAATCAATAGTATTCTATTAATTCAATACTCATTCAAAATGTGTCCTATTGCACTTACGGCAGCAAATGGCGGAACATCAAAGGCATCAAACGTCTGTGGAGCAGGAACAGTGGTTATAGCTCCTCCATAAGCAATATAACTGGTATATAGGCCAAGATGAACCCAAACGGCCCTATTGAAGATAACAATATACAGAATATACAGTATGTATATTATTAGCCCACAAATTCATGTATTTATGTTATCTTCAATAGGGTATTTTGGGCTCATCTTGGTCTATATACCAGTTTGGTTGCTTATGAAGAAACTGTAACCCTTGTGTCCGTCTCACAGACATCCCTTTTTTCTATTAGTTTATGGTACTAGTAAGACTCGGTTCACACTGCAGCGGCACGTTTCGGGGGCGACTTTGCAAGTCGTCCTGAGGACAACTTCAGAGGCGATTAGCAAAACGACTTCTGTATAGAAGTCAATGCAGGTCACCCCGAGCCGCCCCCGAAGTCGTTCAAGAACCTTTTTCTAAGTCGGAGCGACTTGCGTCGCTCCTATTAGAAAGGTTCCATTGCATTAAATTGGACGTGACTCGTCAGGCAGCTGAGCCGCCTGGCAAGTCGACCCAGTGTGAACTGGCTCTAAGAAGTGACAAGAATTTAAGACAGGCTGCCTAAGTAAACAATGCAAGTTGGTGAGGATATGAAGATGATGAGTGAGGACAAACAGAACTATTATAAGATGATTGGTTGGCAAACATTAACAGGAGCTAAATGTAAGGCAAACTTTTTATTTTCTAACCACCAAAATTGTGTGAACAAATGCACAATGCATATATGGTCATATCCTAGTTTGGTGGCTTTAGTTATTTCTTATTTTCCACCATCAACAATGTCATATACTGTAGACACTAGGCATTACAGTTAAAGTATATTTAAAGCCAAACATTTTTTGGTGTTAGATAGAATGGTGAAAGTTAAGAACCCCTATCAAGCTTTTATTGTTGTCTGTTCCTGCTGGAAATATTCACCCTTACAAATCACTTTGACAGAAAGTGAGAAAATCTAACATTTTCAATTGTCAGCAGGACAGTAGATGGGAGAAAAACTTTCAATGGGTGTGCTTGTTTCCGTGATAGTGGTCTAAAGCCTCAAACACACAATCAGGCCGCGTACACACGATCAGACCGGTCCGATGAAACTGGCCTTAAGGCCAGTTTCATCGGACCAAATTAATCGTGTGTACGGCCCATCAGATCGTTGCCCATCAGACCAAAGTTTTAAAACTTGCTTTAAAATCTGTCCGATGGATGCCTGACCATCGGACCAAAACGATAGTTAGTACACAAAAGCATCGGACCAAAAACCCACGCATGCTCAGGGTCAAGTCGACGCATGCTTGGAAGCATTGAACTTAGTTTTTTCAGCACGTCGTTGTGTTCTACGTCACCGCGTTCTGACCCGATCGGATTTTGGACTGATGGTGTGTACGCTCATCAGACCATCAGACCATTTCAGCGGTGGCCCGATGAAAACGGTCTGTCGGACCATTCTCATCGGACCGGTCTGATCGTGTGTACAGGGCATCGGACTTCCATCTGACTTTTCTGTGCATTTTGCTCCAAATGGGCGTTGGCCGTAAACTTGGTATGCATACACATGGCAGGACTTTTTCAGCCAACTTTAACCAATCACATTGTTTTTCAGCTCTTTACCGCCACACTGTGGGGAACTTCTGCTATTGTTGTCTGATCTTTAGCATTGGTTCTGAGCATGGGTGCTTGTACTTTGGACTTAAGTCCGGTGGACTTGTGTACAACTGTTCGGATTAGCCTCCATCAGACATTTGTTGCCAAAAGTTTGTCTGTTTGCACAGCGAACATTTGTCCGATGATAAACACAAAAAGTTTGTCCGATGGAGCGTACACACGGTCGGACTATCCGATCAGGTTCGTCGGACATTTGTTGCCAAAAAGTCTGATCGTGTGTGTGGGCCTTAAGAGTGGATTCTGCTCTTTTAGGAGAGATTTCCTCTTCTAGTTCTCTGTCTTGAGGACACTGAAGCAAAATCCCCTGAATGGGACACAAAAAAGACACCTGGTTGTAGGTATACTCTAACCAGAACTTGGCAAGAAAAAAAAATCTAAATGTAATATATTATATGACTTTTATTATCATTTACAAATTGAAGAAACATTTAAAAGCAAGACCATTCACCAAAAATTCCATTACTTACTTATTTCTATAGAAGCAAAGAAAATGGTTTACAGCAAAAAATGTTTCCTAAAAAAATGTTAATGACAAGGTGAATTCAAGGATTATATAATTATTGGGACTTCAATTGTATTTAATTATTAACTCCTGCATAATAATATGATTGGCAACATATTTTACCAACACTGGCTGAGCATTCATACTGCAAAGGGTTGGAAAGAATTAAATTGTAACATCTCATCTGGCCCTTTGCCAAATATCTACAGGGCATTAGCAACAAACTGGTGAAGCTCATTAAACCGAGGAGAGAGAGAAAGGAACCTATAACCATTAAAAGTCCATTAAGCAGCATGTCATCTTGTGGAACTAAATAGCCCAGAGTAATCAAAAGCATATGAACCCCAGCTGGGTTACCTAGTGAATTGTTTCGATTTAGGGGAAAATCTGTCAGGAATGAAGGTTGTTGGGTTTGCGTAGCCTTTTTCTTTTTCAGTATATGGTTCCTTGTCCCATTATAATTAAAGTGATTGATGCTACATGTAGACAAAGGTGAGGAGTGACCAAAATAGCCAGCACATCTGCTCATTGCAAGCAGCAAATAAAATGCAACCGTAGCAGCTAGGAACGTAAGGTTATCCTGCCACAATCAATTAGGCATGGCAGACACAATACTTTCTCATCAACTTGTGCGGGGGATATCCATCATTTTTTTCTCTCTTTTCCTACAAAGCAGATAACCTATTGTGCAAACTGTTCACAGCCTCATAGTAAGAAGCTTCCTTGCCTCTTAAATATTCATTTACAGTGGTTGTAAATTATGTATGAGGTGCTCCATGAGCACATTGATTCCGGTTTGTGGTGCAAATATTAAATGTACCTCATTAAATAACAATCATATTTCATGTGATGCTTTAAACAAAAATTGTAAAAGAAGGAAAAAAGAAAAACTGAAAGTGTTGGTTTACAATACTGATCTAAAATCACAACAACTCTCAATTTATTCAGATGAAGATTTAAACTTAAACATGATTATACTGAACACATAGAACATTGCAATGGAATGTATACAGTTACAGTAGAGATTACCACAACAATCCTAGGCCAATTTTCCTTCGCTCTCCCACTCGCTGACTAAATCTTTTTCTTCCCCTCCCTTTTTCTCTCCCTCTCTTTTCTTCTCTATCTCCTCCTCTGCTCTGCAGCAGTTTCGTTTTATTTATGCTACCCTCGCCAGAACATCCGGGCAACCTGTGCCAAAGCGCTTTGGCACCACCGACCGGTGGCATATGTGCGCTTCACAAACAAATAGTAATAAATAAATAAAATAAAAAACAATAATCTGTTCCTGCCAACACGCTATAGCCCTTTAACTGGGTCCAAAATAGAGGGGGTCAAACTTTTCACTCCTGTGACCACTGTGATTGGCTATTGCTGTGGTTACATCAATGAGAGCTCATCCCACCAGCTCATAATCAGAACTAGAGACTGTGAGCTGTTGGTAACTGTGTTGAGAGCATGCAGCTCTCAGCACAGTTGCCATTAACACATAGGTGCACCATGTGGATGTTCAGGTCCAACCTCCTTGACACCACACATATGCATTATATGGTCTGCAGGAGCTAAATGGTAAGACTGCAGTAAAGTCGAAAGCAACATATGAGTACCTTCCAGCTAATAGTGTAAAAAAAAATCTTTTTTAGCTATATACAAGGCAGCACAGTAGCTAAGTGGTTAACACTTCCACCTAGCAGCACTAGGGTCATTGATTCAATTCCCAACCATGACACTACCTGCCTGTAGTTTGCATGTTCTCCCTGTCCCTACGTGGGTCTGCTCCCACACTCAAAAGACATGCTGGTAGGTTATTTGTATCCTTTCTAAATCAGCCTTAGTATGATAAATACATGTATGAATGAGAATTAGGGACCTTAGATTGTAAGCTGGGTAAGGGACTGATGTACAGTATATGCACAATATACTGTTTATGTGTAAAGCGATGTGTAAATTGACAACAATATATAAGTACCTGTAATAAATACAGCATTTATATATATATATATATATATATACTATATTACCAAAAGTATTGGGATGCCTGCCTTTATTCACACATGAACCTAAAAATTCAATAAAAATCTATTGAAATGAAATTTTTTTTTTGCTGTGTGTGCTTCCTAATTTCTTAATTCCTGTTCACACTTCCTGCTCCTTTGTCATCAGGAAAAGAAGTGAAGGGAAATCTTCTCATCGAGACCCCAAATACCCATCTGTGCTGGCTTGACAGCGGTTGCTCAGGAACAATCAGGTAATTTGCGCAACTCGTATAATAAAAATCGATTTTACAGCCATCTGGGTACCACTTGGGTGGCACAGTGGTGTAGTGCTTAGCACTTTCACCTAGCAGTAAAAAGGTTTGAATCCCAACCATGACACCTCCTGCCTGGAGTTTGAATGTTTTCCTTGTGCCTGTAGGGATTTCATCTGGGCACTCTGGTTTCCTTCCACACTCCAAAGACATGCTTGTAGGTTAATTGGATCCTGTCTCATTTGGCCCTACTATGATGAATGTGAGTTAGGGCTCTTATATTGTAAGCTCCTTGAGGTTAGGGACTGGCGTGAATGTAAATTGACGGTGCTATACTGTAAGTACCTAAAATAATAATAATCCATTGTCTCCATAATTTCAAAGCAGTCTCGTAGTTCCCCACATATGACGAGAAGAGAACCTCATATGTTCCATGAGCATGGGTTGTTTAAATAACTTATGCAATCTCTGGGGTTTTTGGGCCTTTCCAATGTCTGAATATCATTAAGCGTGATAGTACATGTGAGACTATGATTCAGTGGGATGGAGCAACTGATTGCAACTCCAGGCATAGAATCACCATTCAAGGGGTTAATTCCAGATTTATTCCTGTAATTTTGGTCATAATTTTAGTTATTGGTACCCAAAATATATGTAGTCTTGGGCAGGACCATGTGAAATATGGTCCCTGGTGCACCACACACCATTAGAAGAGGTGTTTTGGATATAATTTTGATAGGTATTAAGACATCAAATACCAAAAAAAAAACTCCGAGAGGTTTGCATGAATAAATGGTACTCAAGGCATTTTCCCATTGTTCTGCAGATTTTTCCTTCCCTATTTCTTTTTCCCATGCAGTATTATTATTATTATTATACAGGATTTATATAGCGTTACCAGTTTGCGCAGCACTTTACAACATGGGGGCAGAAAGTACACTTACAATATATATCAATACAGAGGGATCAGAGGGCCCTGTTTATTAGAGCTTACAATCTAGAAGGGAGGGTCAAGTGGAACAAAAGGTAATAACTGTGGGTGATGAACTGATGGAGAAAGTCGTTAGGTGTGGCTAGGGTAGGCTTCTCTGAAGAGAAGGGTTTTCAGGGATCTTCTAAAAGCTAATAGAGTAGGAGATAATAAGACAGATTGGGGTAAGAAGTTCCAAAGGATTGGAGAGGCTCTCGAAAAGTCCTGAAGGCGAGAACGGGAGGAGGTGCCAAGGGAACTACAGAGCAGGATATCTTAAGAGGAACAAAGAGAATGAGTAGGTTGGTATTTATTGACAGCTAGTGATGTAGCTGGGGACTAAATTGTGGATGGCTTTGTAAAATGCAGTAATTGAAGGAGATTTAACAAATGTATTTTTCTCTTGTAAACTTGAGTAACAGCAAGACATTTTTGACAAGACTTCCTCATACTGCAAAAATAGTATTTCTATTGCTGGCTGTGTCCTCATTGGAGATTTACTTTCTGTAAAAGTAACAACATTGTTAACAGGATATTATTATTATTATACAGGATTTATATAGCGCCAACGCTTTACAACATCAAGGAAGATAGTACAGTTACAATATAATTCAATACAGGAGGGATTAGAGGGCCCTGCTTGTTAGAGCTTACAATTTAGAAGGGAGGGTCAAGTGGAACAAAGGGTAGTAGCTGTGGGGGATAATCAGAAGGACAAAATGAAAATACAGTTGCTAGGTGTGGGTAGGATAGGCTTCTCTGAAGAAGAGGTTTTTCAGGGATCCTTTAAAAGCTAATAGAGAAGGAGATAGACGGACAGATTGGGGTAAGGAGTTCTATAGGCTTGGAGAGGCTCTGGAAAAGTCCTGTAGGCAAGCATTGGAGGTGATGAGAGAGCTAGAGAGCAGGAGGACTTGAGAAGAATGAAGAGATTGATTAGGTTGGTATTTAGAGACTAGGTCAGTGATGTAGCTGGGGGCAGAGTTGTGGGTGGCTTTTTAGGTATTTTGAATTTAATTTGTTGGTTAATATGAATATGAATAGATATGAAAGGAAGGGGCTTCTCACCAGCGGAGCAGGACAGGGCCACAGACAGTATTACAAAACTGATAGTGACTTTAACTTTCACACCCACTCCAAATCCAAGGTCAAAAAACTTTAGGCTACAGTTATGCTTTAAATATAAACAAATAATCAATAAGTTTATGGAAATATTGCCACAGTTTAGTTAATACAGCTCTCCAGTGGCCAATTAATTAGCACGCTTTATAGCATTTGCTACTGCCCTCTTTTTGCTTTAATAGTATAATGTTGTATATAAATTAATTCACACATTCAAGAATAATAGCAGAAACTCTGTAGCTATTCTATCTAAATACGTAGACAGTATAATGGGAATTGGGGTACAAGATTAGAACATTAAAGAAAAATGCACCTGACAATCAAACTACCTCAATTATTTATTCAAATGGTTGGTGGATGTGATCACGATAATAAGGGAAAACAAGCGAAAAGTAGATTTTTATTATCAGCTAATGACCAGTTTGTTAGCTAACAGGTTGTAAACACTCAAACAAGCTGGTCGTTAAATGTGGTTAGTTACTACATGCATTCTTTGAGATTTACTAGAACCTTAATGATTTCATCAGAAACGCGAAACGAGGAGAGCGGCGGGCAAAAAATGTGATTTAAATGGCCTCTGATCCTGACCACATTGTCGTATGGATTTCGAAAATAAAATGTTCCCCTGTCAAGAATTTTTTTTTTTCTAGCAATCACATAAGAATGTAAGATGGGCTCTGATTCTAACAGATAACTACTCGATAAGTACCACTTAATCTACATTACTTTGTGCTGAAATTATTCCAAGAGTCCTCCTTACCAATGTTTCTTTGAAGCAAATTGGAACACTCATTCAGAACAATCGTTTAATAAAATTTACATGACACTTCCACAGATCTTCATTACATAAAGTGATCTTTGAGATAGAGAACATGGAGTACTTAACCAGGCTGCACTTGAGTTAGGCACACTGTGTTGTTTGCCTTTGTAATAGAATTCCAGCTGTACAAGTGGTTCTTTCCTGCTGGAGGGAAAAGAGAAGAAATAATTGATGCAGTACTACTTTCTTACTTGATCATTTTACAGGATGGCTGATATGTACAGTATAAGAAGGACTCCGCTCTTTGAAATCCAACTTGTGGTCATGTAGAATAGAGATTTGCTTCCTTTTTGTTTTCTTGCTTGATATAATAACCAAAAAATGACGTTACTTATTAAGTGCATTTAATAAAGTAAAACTTCTGACATAACTTTTTTTCTTTCAGTTTTCAATAAAGTGAATGAGTTGGAAATGTTATCAACTACCGTATTTATCAGCGTATAACAAGCACTTTTTTTCCCCTTAAAATCAGGGGAAAATCGCGGGTGCGTGTTATACGCCGATCCCCGCTGTTTCTGAGCGCCGCCGACATCAACGGATCTGAGCCGATCGTACCACTGTTTCTGAGCGCCGTCAACATATGCGGAGTACTGTGTACTCGGCTATGCTCGACTCCGCTCGCAGTCCCGCCCTGTCCCGCCGAGAGAAGCCGAATACAAAGGAAATCCGGCTCTGTATAGCTCGGCTGAGGCGCTAAATTTAAAAATACATAATGCTGCAATTTTGGGCAAGGTGCAGATGGGCACTTATAAGGCTGGATGGACTCTGTGCAAGGCTGCAGATGGATGCTGGACATGGCTTCTGATGGATGCTGGGCAAGACAGCAGATGGACACTGATAAGGCTGGATGGACTCTGTGCAAGGCTGCAGATGGATGCTGGACATGGCTTCTGATGAATGCTGGGCAAGACAGCAGATGGACACTGATAAGGCTGGATGGACTCTGTGCAAGGCTGCAGATGGACTCTGTGCAAGGCTGCAGATGGATGCTGGACAAGGCTGCTGATGGATGCTGGGTAAGACAGCAGATGGACACTGATAAGGCTGCATTGATGGGCATTTAAAATGTAATTTTCTTTCCTTAAACTTCCCTCCTAAACATTTCTTTCCTTAAACTTCCCTTCTAAGCTTGGGGTGCATGTTATACGCCGGTGCGTGTTATACGCCAATAAATACGGTATCTATTGCAGTCTGTATCACCTTTTAGTACAAGTTCACCTAGACAGAATAGGAAGCCAAGCTGGCCATAGACAGCGGGAACCAGCTGAATTGTGATCCATCTATGGCAGGGGTGGGCAACCTCGGCCCTCCAGCTGTGATGAAACTACAAATCCCATCATGCCTCTGCTTTTAGGAGTCATGTCTGTGATTGTCAGGGTCCTGCAATGTCTCATGGGACTTGTAGTTTCACCACAGCTGGAGGGCCGAAGTTGCCCACCCCTGATCTATGGGCAAGCTGGTTGTACTGAAGCTGATCTATTAATCGACTGCAGTACAACCAGCCTGTGAGTTTTTTTTTCATATGATCACTGCCAGTGGCTATAGCTTCCAGCAGTGATCATTGTATTCTGATGGCAGAGAAATCCCCCACTGTCAGAATATAATAGCGCAGTGGGAGGGATTCCTCCACCAGCACTGTCTGTGGTTGAAGGAAAGCAAATGATATAATCCATTGTCAGACAGTACAGGAAGTCAGAAGGAAACTTACCCCCCGTGGGATGTAGACAGCATGCAAAAAAAATCTCTATTATAGTGGGTAAGGTTTAAAACCTCTGTTAGGATTATACTGCTGTCTACACTATTTTGCCAAAAGTATTGGGACACCTGCCTTTACACGCACATTAGCTTTAATGGCATCCCAGTCTTAGCCCGTAGGGTTCAATATTGAGTAGGCTCACCCTTTGTAGCTATAACAGCCTCAACTCTTCTGGGAAGGCTGTCCACAAGGTTTAGGAGTGTGTCTATGTGAATGTTTGACCATTCTTCTAGAAGCTTGTTTGTGAGGTCAGGCACTGATGTGGACAAGAAGGCCTGGCTCGCAGTCTCCGCTCTAATTCATCCCAAAGGTGTTCTATCGCATTGAACTCAGGAATCTGTGCAGGCCAGTCAAGTTCCTCCACCCCAAACTCGCTCATCCATGACTTTATGGACCTTGCTTTGTGCACTGGTGCGCAGTCATGTTGAAACAGCAAGCGGCCACCCCCAAACTGTTCCTACAAAGTTGGGGCATGAAATTGTCTTGGTATGCTGATGCTTAAGTGTTTCCTTCACTGGAACTAGGGGGCCAAGCCCAACGCCTGAAAAACACCCCCACACCATACACCATAACCCCCCCCCCCCCAAATGATTTGGAGGGGTGTCCCAATTTTTTTGACAATATAGTGTGGATGAGCATGCCAAACTGCTGTGCAGTGATCTGAATATAGTGTCACTTTGTGCACTTCAAGTAAAGTTGAAACAAAGAAATATAAAATAACTGTTTGATGCACTGAAACATACATTACATTGCCTTCTATATCGCCATCTCACTACAACCGGAATGGAGAGCTACCCGTACACTACACTGCTGTGGTTTAGTCTGCAGGCAGTGTGAACAGGCAAATATTATTATTATTATTCAGGATTTATATAGCTCCAACAGTTTGCGCAGCGCATTACAACATGGGGGCAGGAAATTACAATACAGAAGGGATCAGAGGGCCCTGCTCGTTAGAGCCTACAATCTAGAATTAAACTTGCTAATTGTATCAAATAATAAAAGTATTGTGTACTGACGTTCAATTTTTTTAATTCTCTTCCTCATGTTAACAAGAACATACATAAGGTTCTGATAGATTAGAAATACAATAATATATTACAAGCATCTAACCAAGACTACAGATACACATAAAGGTGCTCTATCGCCAAACCACTAGTCCAGGGATTGGACCATGCCCAGTGAAGGACAACTGTCCTGTTTAACCATTTCAGCCCTATGGCAGCTTTTAAAGGTGACCCCGTACGGGGTTTCGCGCAGCGGTGCCATTGTGCCACAGAAAATCTATGTGAGCTGGTCGGGAACCGGTAAAGCCAGGTGTAATTACTGCATTTCTGCAATTTCAGTACTAATGCATAACATAAATACATTTATCGTTTCACTTACTCCTCTGTAAATGCTGTACATACAAACAATCCTTATGCTTTTGATCTATTGAAAGAGCACATCAATATAAGTCACCCTTGTAAAAAGGGAAAACTTTTCAGTTTATAATGATTTAATGATTAACTTACTCCCTCTCTCCTATTTTTCCACAAATATAATGTAGTGTTTATAAATATGCTAAAAGCATTTACAAGACGCTACTTGTGCTTGCATATATGTCAGGAAGAACAATAAAGTGCTTAAAAAGTATGCTAATGAATGCAGAACGCACTAAATTCATAGGCCCAGATTTACAAAGCACTTACGCCGACGTACAGCATGTTACGCCGGTGTTAGTGCCAATGTGCACCCGGGTATGTGTGCGGCAGACCCACGAACCAACATGCGCCTAATAACAGGCTACGCCCCGCCGACGTAGCGTGAGAATGCCGGCGTAGGGTGGGCGAACATCTGGGCTGGGCGCACGGTGCTGCTCCCATTGATTAGCCATGCAAACATGAAAATGAGGGGAATACGCCGATTCACGTACGTGAGTGCGCCTGGCGCATTATACGTGAGATGCGCGCAAGTTGTACGTCCGCTGTAAAGTTATTTCCTATACATGAGGCGCAACCCGGCAACAGACATGCACAGGTTAGCTGGAGAGCAGCTGCAGCAGCACCATTACAGACGAGCAGAGCAACCACACTTGCAGGACAACACATCCGTATGCCAACATGCCAGGGGCAGCCATGGTTATAGCACTACTGCGTCAACATCCACGGAGAAGTTCTTCTTGCTCTTCTCCTTCTCACTGTCACTGTCTGACATGTCGTCTGCACCAGGGAACACAAGCCGGCGTACTGTGTGTTGGACATGCGTCTCGCTGGGTGTACGGTATGTTCATGGCGTACGCGGTGATCCGGCGTAGCTTAGGCGGTTGTGCCGGCGCATGCGCAGTTCGTGATACGCCGGGAGTAAAACACTGCACCACGCCGGCGTACCTGTCTGGTGCTCGACCCATCATTTGCATGGGGTCACGCTCACTTCCACCTTCCGCCTTCGAACACCACGCCACGCTGGCGCAGCGTTGGGTGACCTGGCTTGCTGAATACAATGCTTGCCTCGCCCGAGTTACGTTGGCGTGCCGTACGGTGTATGCCCTACGGCGGCGTAGATAGATAGATAGATAGACATAATGGGCCAGATCCACAAACATGGGACGCCCGCGCGGCGTATCCCATTTACACTATGCCGCTGTAAGCCACAGCGGCGTATTACGAATCCTCAATGAAATTTCGCTGTAGCTTACGGCGGCGTAGCGTAAATGGGCCGGCGTACGCGGGTGTAATTCAAATTAACTAGTGCGAGGGCGTGGTTTAGTATAATTATGAATGACCCGACGCAAACGACACTTTTTTTACACTGCGCATGCGCCGGCCGTGGACGTACCCTAGTGTGCATGCGTGAAATCACGTCGAAAATAGTCAATGAAAACGACGTGTATATACGCAATTCCCTATTCGCAAACGAGTTACGCAAACTACGTAAACGAAGTCCAATACGACGCGGTCCCGACATCCATACTTAACATTGGCTGTGCCTCACTATAGCAGCATTATCTTTACGCCGTACAGACGCTTACGCAAACAACGTAAACACACTGCGCCGGGCGTACGTACATTCGTGGATCCCCTTATCTACCTCATTTGCATATTTAACACGTCCAGCGTAAATATGCATCTAAGATACGACGGTGTAAGAAACTTACGCAAGTTGTATCTTAGCGTAATTCCGGCGTATCTTGTTTTCTGGATAGAAAACAATGACACGCCAGCGGGAAATTCGAATTACGCCCGTGTTTCTATAGATACACAGGCGTAATTCCTTTGTGGATCTGGCCCAATAAATTGGTTTGCAAGTTACCCTCCAAAATATCTTACATTGTACAGCATTTGATCTTGTGTTTGTGGCTGTTTCTTTATAACTGTAATATTATTCTTTTGAAGTCTAAAAAAAAAAACTTTTAAAAAACTATAAAAAATATTTTATAGGCATAACTTTTTACTGATGATTATTTTAGCTTGCAAAAGCTCTCATAACCGTTGCATGTGATAGAGATAAAAGTTCCGTGTTAAACCTAATGGCCTCTGAATCAAATAAACTGAGTGCTAGGACATACTAGAAGTAACCAACTCTTTTATATTCCCAGTTTACTTTACAACTGTTATCTTTGTACAAGTAAGGTAAGAGGACATTCCTCTTATGCTAATGTCTATTTTTACAGCTTCTAAACAAACAGACATATCAATGACTCAGTGGCAGTTCTTGAACACAGACACTGTTGGATAAATCGCTCATAGGCAGCTGATAATCAGAAACGATCATACAGTACATCTGAGCACTCACAGCGCTTCACTTTTCCCACATTTTGTTATGTTACATTACAGCCTTATTCCAAAATGGATTAAATTCATTATTTTCCTTAAAATTCTACGAACAATACCCCATAATGACAATGTGAAAGAAGTTTGTTTGAAATCTTTGCAAATGTATTAAAAATAATGAAAAAAAATCACATGTATATAAAAATTCACAGCTCAGGTGCATCCTGTTTCCATTGATCATCCTTGAGATGTTTCTACAACTTGGTTGGAGTTCACCCGTGGTAAATTTAGTTTATTGGACATGATTTGAAAAGGCACACACCTGTCTAAATAAGGCCCCACCGTTAACAGTGGATGTCAGAGCACAAACCAAGGAAGTCTAAGGAATTGTCTGTAGACTTTTGAAACAGGATTGTATCTGGGGAAGGGTACAGGGTCTGCAGCATTGAGGGTCCTTATGCACAGTGGCCTCCATCATCTGTAAATGGAAGAAGTTTGGAACCACCAGGACCTGGCCAAATTGAGAGATCGAGGAGAAGGGCCTTAGTCAGGGAGGTGACCAAGAACCCGATGGTCACTCTGACAGAGCTCCAGAATTTCTCTGTGGAGAGAGGAGAACCTTCCAGAAGAACAGCCATCTCTGCAGCACTCCACCAATCAGGCCTGTATAATAGAAGTCACTCCTCAGTAAAAGGCACATGACCGCCCACCTGGAGTTTGCCAAAAGGCACCTGAAGGACTCTCAGACCATGATAAACAAAATGTTCTGGTCTGATGAAACAAAAATTGAACTCATTGGCCTGAATGGCAAGCATTATGTCTGGAGGAAACCAGGCACCGCTTATCACCTGGGCAATACCATCCCTACAGGGAGTGCAGAATTATTAGGCAAGTTGTATTTTTGAGGATTAATTTTATTATTGAACAACAACCATGTTCTCAATGAACCCAAAAAACTCATTAATATCAAAGCTGAATATTTTTGGAAGTAGTTTTTAGTTTGTTTTTAGTTTTAGCTATTTTAGGGGGATATCTGTGTGTGCAGGTGACTATTACTGTGCATAATTATTAGGCAACTTAACAAAAAACAAATATATACCCATTTCAATTATTTATTTTTACCAGTGAAACCAATATAACATCTCAACATTCACAAATATACATTTCTGACATTCAAAAACAAAACAAAAACAAATCAGTGACCAATATAGCCACCGTTCTTTGCAAGGACACTCATGCAGCCTGCCATCCATGGATTCTGTCAGTGTTTTGATCTGTTCACCATCAACATTGCGTGCAGCAGCAACCACAGCCTCCCAGACACTGTTCAGAGAGGTGTACTGTTTTCCCTCCTTGTAAATCTCACATTTGATGATGGACCACAGGTTCTCAATGGTGTTCAGATCAGGTGAACAAGGAGGCCATGTCATTCGTTTTTCTTCTTTTATACCCTTTCTTGCCAGCCACGCTGTGGAGTACTTGGACGCGTGTGATGGAGCATTGTCCTGCATGAAAATCATGTTTTTCTTGAAGGATGCAGACTTCTTCCTGTACCACTGCTTGAAGAAGGTGTCTTCCAGAAACTGGCAGTAGGACTGGGAGTTGAGCTTGACTCCATCCTCAACCCGAAAAGGCCCCACAAGCTCATCTTTGATGATACCAGCCCAAACCAGTACTCCACCTCCACCTTGCTGGCGTCTGAGTCGGACTGGAGCCTCTGCCCTTTACCAATCCAGCCACGGGCCCATCCATCTGGCCCATCAAGACTCACTCTCATTTCATCAGTCCATAAAACCTTAGAAAAATCAGTCTTGAGATATTTCTTGGCCCAGTCTTGACGTTTCAGCTTGTGTGTCTTGTTCAGTGGTGGTCGTCTTTCAGCCTTTCTTACCTTGGCCATGTCTCTGAGTATTGCACACCTTGTGCTTTTGGGCACTCCAGTGATGTTGCAGCTCTGAAATATGGCCAAACTGGTGGCAAGTGGCATCTTGGCAGCTGCAGGCTTGACTTTTTTCAGTTCATGGGCAGTTATTTTGCGCCTTGGTTTTTCCACGCGCTTCTTGCGACCCTGTTGACTATTTTGAATGAAACGCTTGATTGTTCGATGATCCCGCTTCAGAAGCTTTGCAATTTTAAGAGTGCTGCATCCCTCTGCAAGATATCTCACTATTTTTTAATTTTCTGAGCCTGTCAAGTCCTTCTTTTGACCCATTTTTCCAAAGGAAAGGAAGTTGACCAATAATTATGCACACCTGATATAGGGTATTGATGTCATTAGACCACACCCCTTCTCATTACAAAGATGCACATCACCTAATATGCTTAATTGGTAGTAGGCTTTCGAGCCTATACAGCTTGGAGTAAGACAACATGCATAAAGAGGATGATGTGGACAAAATACTAATTTGCCTAATAATTCTGCACTCCCTGTACAGTGAAGCATGATGGTGGCAGCATCATGCTGTGGGGATGTTTTTCAGTGGCAGAAACTGGGCGACTAGTCAGGGAAAGATAAATGCAGCAATGTACAGAGAGATCCTTGATAAAAACCTGCTCCAGAGTGCTCTGGACCTCAGACTGGGGTAAAGGTGAAAAATGGCATGCAACCTGTTAAAACTGTAGTGCATGTGGACATTGACAGGCTATAAAGAGACTCCAGGACATCAGCAGCATTAGGATGTAACAAAGCAAAAGGTAAAAAAAAAAAATAGTAGATAAATGGCCACTGCAGTTCTCCAACTCTTCTGGTTGTCCGCTGCATTCTATGGTCCTTCATGCTAACTCTTAAGCCCTATAGTGATGGGGAGGTTGGTGGGGTAAAACCCTAAGCACTTCAGAGGACCAAGACCAACACTCTTGGAAATGATGGTCTCTCTGGACTACAGCTGAGGATTTCTCTTGAAAGGAGAATGTCCTGGTGGCACAGACAGCAAGAAAGAAACATGTTCAGTCTCATCTTTTGCAGGTTTTTCTCTTTGTTATTTTGTACTAATATTATATCCTATAAGCATTATAGACATGTGCACACTGAAATATTTTATTTCGTAATTTCGTTTTCGTCCGAAAAATACATTTATTTAGTTATTCCCGAAATTCGTTTTTATTTATTTTGTTTTTCGTAAAAAAAATGCATTTGTCCGAAAATCCAAATTAAAGTCGAATATATCATTGAAGGCTTATGGTGTCTGTCGAATGTTCTAATAAAAAAAATAAAAAAAGAAGATTACCGTATTTATCGGGGTATAGCGCGCTCCCGCGTATAGCGCGCACCCCTAAAGTTGCCACCATTCCTGTGGAAAAAAAGTTTTTTGCACTTACAGTTTTGATGTCTTGCGCGGCGTCCATCGGCGGCTTCGGGTGTCCTCTTCGTCCGGTCTGGCGTCCGTCTGCGGCTTCGGGTGTCCTCTTCGTCGGGTCCGGTGTCCGGCAGGTCCGGTGTCCTCTTCGACGGGTCCGGCGTCCTCGCGGCGTCCTCCTCACTTTCCCGCACGGGGTTTAAAAAACTCCGCCGGCATATACCGAGCGCAGTACACTCGTGAATAGTTGGGCAGGCTCGGCTACTCTCGCGCTCACGTCCTGTACGTCCAGGACGTCAGCGCGAGAGGAGCCGAGTCTGCCCGACTATACCCGAGTGTACTGCGCTCGGTATATGCCGGCGCAGTATTTGAAACTCGGCGCGGGAAAGCGGCTATCGGCGTATACCGCGCACCCACGATTTTGCCCTGATTTTCAGGGCAAAAAAGTGCACGGTATACGCCGATAAATATGGTAGATAGAATCTTTAAAAATGTTTGACTCTTCATGTCTTTCTATGTCGAATCTTCATGTCTCTCTATGTCGAATCTTTTCTCTCTATGTCGAATCTTTTCTCTCTATGTAGAATAATATTGGACTTATAGAGTTAAGGTTAGGCACATTCGACCGCAACGAGAATGAAAATAAAGCATTTGTTTATGTCGGATCTTTCGTTTTTCGTTTTCTGTGCTTTCGAAAATACCTGAAATTCGGACGAAAATGCATTCGGACGAAAACGAATGCACATGTCTAATAAGCAATACATTTATTGCTAGATAGGGTATGGCAGAATTGTTTAATGTGTTCACAAATTTTGTTCTACAGATGCTTTCAGCATATCCCTATCTGTACCTTTTGTTATATCAATCCCTTGCTCAGAGAATTATTTTGAATAAAGGATTCTTTTCTTATTTATATCTTTATTGATCACTCATAGTAAGCTTCATCCAACAGATTGACTTCTAGGTAAAATTGTGTTCACTCATGCACACATACATGCTCAGGGATACACAAGCAGGAGACAGGGAGCAAACACTGTTCATCCTTGCTGTTTCGACTTTAGTAAATCAAAACCTATAACTCTTAATTACCACTAGAAAATGAATAGATTACTATTAAATGAATGGATTGTCATTGTATAAATGTGTGTGTCCCAGTGTGTGTTTGTGCCACATTGCTCTCTTATATATCTGAATAATTGGCATTTACTGTACTAGCCCATGCACTTTTGCCATCCCCAAAAGATATTGGAATTACTCTAAACACCACTCCACTAGTAAATCCTGTTCATCTCAGATGGATTTATGGATTAACAGTACTCTATTTAAAAACATTGGCAGCTGTTCCAACCTACCCCAGATGTCCTCCAGCTTCATGAAAGCAATGGCTTACATTTTAATCATGCTAATCAGCAAACATGTTAATACTCTGCAATAGGATTTTCCAATCTACAGTTTATGACCTTCATTAGAGGTGAAGTTACAGGAATGGATTAAAAAAAGGAACAAAACTTTTCTTTAAACTCTGTTAACAGGTATTCATTTTCGGATTTGTCAAGGGAGAATCACCCTACAGTTGAAGACGTCTAAATATGTAAAGTATATGCAATTGCTTACAATGAACTTATTTTATTTCTCCCCATAAGGTCTGTGAAATATACCATTGAAAGTGTTATTGTATATTTATTATAGTATAATAGTGAGTGATATACAGAACATGTGTTAGGCCGTGTACACACGATCGGTCCATCCGATGAGAATGGTCCGACGGGTCACCGCTGAAGTGGCCTGATGGTCTGATGTGTGTATACACCATCAGTTCAAAAACCGATCGTGTCAGAACGCGGTGACGTAAAACACAACAACGTGCTGAAAAAAACGAAGTTCAATGCTTCCAAGCATGCGTCGACTTGATTCTGAGCATGCGCGGGTTTTGAACCGATGCCTTTGTGTACTAACCATCGGTTTGGACCGATCAGTTAGCGGGCCATCGGGTCGATTTTAAAGCAAGTTTTAAAATTTTGGTCCGAAGGACAAAAGACCGATGGGCCATACACACGGTCGGTTTGGACCGATGAAACTGAACTTCGGGCCGTTTTCATCAGTTTGGACTGATCGTGTGTACGCAGCCTTACTGGCAGGACTACTAGATAAAAATAAAGAAAACAAGTAATACTACAAGCATAACATCTAAGGACTGGTAAGCTGCAATATATTACATGTTATTGGGTTTCTCCCAGATAGCAAGGATAACTTGCCACAAATTTGTGTCAGTTTTGAATTGTAAGCCTGTTAACCTGTTGCACATTTTCACTGGCAAGCTGTACACTTGAAGCACAAGTTCTAGTTGACACTTTTCCTATTTATAGCAAATTTCCATTAGCAAGAACAAAGTTGCAGTGGTGAATCTACAGCAAGAATTCTGCAAGTCTACAGCATGAAAATTCAGCCACAGTGACCCCTGTGGTGGGATGACTATAGTACAACATAGCTGAACCAGAACTTGTTTGCAAAGACAGTTGTGCAATATACATATGAAGCCTGGCAAGTCTAGAAATAGCTTAGCAAATCGTTTTCAATCCTGCAGCACAATTGTTTGCTATCTAGGATAGTGTAACTCATGACTTTTGTTTCTAATTCTAAAAAGAATAAAATAACAAAAATAAAAAATAAATTGGCCAGCAGCAGAACAATTTTAATGAACTACAGACAAAGAGCACAATAAGTGTCTTTACTACAAGCTTTAGGATACTGCAGAGAATACAGTTGTGCAAATTGGCCAGCAGCAGAATTTTTTTAAAAAGAGAAAATTGGATGAAATGTACTTAAATATGTACTTAAATAAAAGAACACAAGCAGGTGTTTTACCACTAGAAAAAAAGAGAATGCAGATGACACAGTAGTGTAAAAACTGGCCAGCAGCAGGACAATTTTATTTTGCAAGCTAAAATAATCACATTATATAGTCCCTAAAACATATTAATAACATATTAATAGCTCCCCAATCATTCCAGAAATCATTGCAAACACTTGCCTTATATCCTCCAGCTCATGTTGTGGCCGTATCCATCATATGTGTTTTTTTTTTACATTAAATACTTGAGCCCCGGGCCATAGTTGAAAGACGGCCTCAAGGTGGCTCTATAAATCCAGGAGGATGTCTTTTGACGTCCTCGCCTCCTCCGGCCACCCGACGCATCCCCGAGATGCCGATGCGCGTGCCTGGCGACCGCGATGTCCGCTAGGTACCCGCGATCGGCAATGACAGAGCAGGGACGTGGAGCTCTGTGTGTAAACAGGGAGAGGAGACAGATGCTGTGTAGGGACACAGCATCGGTCACCTCCCCCAGTCAGTCCCCCTCCACACACAGTTAGAACACACCCAGGATACACATTTAACCCCTTCCTCGCCCCCTAGTGTTAACCCCTTTCCTGCCAGTCACATTTTTACAGTAATCAATGCATTTTTATAGCACTGATAGCTGTATTATTGTGAATGGTCCCAAAAAAATTGTCAAAAGTGTCCGATGTGTCCACCGCAATATCGCAGTCCTGACAAAATTCTGCAGATCGCCGTATTACTAGTAAAAAATAAATAAAAAAATGTCAGAATTCTATCCCCTATTTTGTAGCCACTATAACTTTTGCGCAAACCAATCACTATATTATTGCAATTTTTTTTTTTTTACCAAAAATATGTAGAATACATATCGGCCTAAACTGAGAAAAAAAATCGTTTTTTTTTTTTAAATTGATATTTATTATAGCAAAAAGTAAAAAATATTGTGTTTTTTTTTTTCAAAATTGTCGCTCTTTTTTTGTTTATAGCGCAAAAAATAAAAACCGCAGAGGTTCTCAAATACCACTAAAAGAAAGCTCTATTTGTGGGGGAAAAAAGGACGTCAATTTTGTTTGGGAGGCATGTCGCACGACCGCACAATTTTAATTTAAAGCGACGCAGTGCTGAAAGCTGAAATTTCGCCTGGGCCCAGTAAGCAAGTGGTTAAAGGCAAGCTGTTAATAGAAAGTTCATTTTTAGGGTGGAACTCCACTTTAATCAAGGATATTAGGGCTAACTAGTGCAGGTCTAACTTTGTGTTCATCTATGGGGATAGGGGGGTAAGATGGATCTAAGTGATACAACGTAAGTTGGCAGGAGTGAGTGCGCACTGTGTGAAAAATCGGACTCTGCGCAACAGAAGTGAACTAAGCTAAAGCAGCAGCCATGAAAAGGAAAGTTTATAGTCATACAGTAGGTGCACACTGTACTTCCAACTAGTTTTGTTGTGTAACAGTGGTCTGTCTCATGCTGGACTGCATGGTCAGGACGTGTACTATTAATCCATTTATGCCTGGACAGGGAGTGGTTCCCTTAGGCCAGGGGTGTCCAAACTTTTTTCAAAGAGGGCCAGATTTGATGAAGTGAACATGTGTGAGGGCCGACCATTTTTCCGGACATTCTTTGAACCATTAAAAACTGGTCTAAGTGGGTTCGTTCGAGCAACTAATACACGGCCCAACAAGAATTCTCCCGCCTTTGTGGCTGTGTATGGTGATGAGGTGAGCGTGGGCGTGTTATTTGTATATACCGTATTTATCGGCATATAACATGCACCTTCACTCTAGGGGGAAGTTTCAGGGGGAAAAAATGTAAATAAAAGCTTTGAAGCACAATAAGCGTCATTGCCCATCAACCTAATCGGTGCCCATCTGCAGCCTCTCCATTGCCATGAATGCAGCCTCTCCATTGCCATGAATGCAGCCTGGTCGATGTACATATAGGAGAATCTCTTGTTTACACAGCAGCCTCTTTAATACAATTTCTCCTGCCTCCTATGATAGACAGAGGAGTCGTCCAATGGCAGCCCAGGAGACGGGACTTCCTATTACAGATGTCACTGAGTAAACAGGAGATTCTCCTGTATGTACTTTGACAGCACTGGTTCCCCCTCTCCCTGTCCCCTCAGAGGCAGCGACAATAAATACAGTATGGGCAAGATTCTCAAAGAAGTTACGCCGGGGTATATGGAGATGCACGGCATGGGCCAGATTCAGGAACACTTGCGCTGGAGTATTTGGATATGCGCCGCGTAACTGTGATGATGCGCCGTCGTTTCTATGTGCCCGTACCCACCAAACTAGATGCGCCCAATAACGGGCCATTTGCGACCGGCGGAACGTTCCGACGCCAGAGTATCGTCAGCGCTTAATTTCGCTTGGCGCATCAGTCGCGCCTATTGATTTCCCCTGCAAATATGCAAATAAGGGATTTTTCCCAATTCACGAACGGATTAGCACCATACGCTGGCTACATGCGCCGCGCGTATCTCGTCCGTCCGGCGCAAAGTTATTTCTACAAAAGGCTGCTTTATCTTTACTCCAGATGGCCACAGGTCAGCAGGAGAGCAGCTACAGCAGCGTTACCGACGATAAGAGCTAGCTGAGCACCCCCACTTGCAGGACAACACCTCTGTCCATGCTTGTCTGTCAAATTTTACAGCCATGGAGGAAGACATCATAGGTCTCCATAGCCGAGATGACGGCTGACAGCTCCTGGCCATTAAAGTTCAGCTTTCTCCTGTGTGTTTGCGGGGAACGGGAGCAGCCATCTCAGAACAAAAGTAACATCACTGCGGGGAGGGGGAGCAGGATATACTTTAGTGCCGGAATGGCGCTTCTACGGGCGCATTTAAACGCCCAACGGAAGGCATTGCGCTGACGTTTCCCGTGAAGTGGTGCCGACGGAAGTTGTGAGCATGCGCACAAGGGGGGCGAGTGGAGCCGCACTCACTGCGCATGCTCCGTGGATGATGCGCTGAACGTAAGCCTCTGCGCTGGGCTCCGCCCATCATTTACATATGATCACACCCAGTTCCACTTGCGTCGGGTTACGCCAGCGCATTATCGTTACTCTGGCGCAAGTTTACGCGCAACTGCTATGTGAATTACAGGACTTGCGCTGAAAGGGTCTTCAGAGTAACGTAAATGAGAAGCGTTACTCCAGAGGAAAGATACTCTCATCTACCTGAATCTGGCCCCATAAGTGTAAATTTGCGCCGGAGTATCTATGCACCGTACCCACAGAACTAGATACACACCAAAATAGGCTACTCCTGACCGGTGTAACTTGCCTACACCTGCACATTTTGGGCCAGATTCACGTATTCCAGAGCATCTTTGCTCTGGAGTAACGCTTCTGATTTGCGTTGCGCTGCCGAAATTTTAGGAGCAAGTGCTGTCATTCACGAAGCACTTGCTCCTAAAGTTGCGGCAGCGCATCACAAATGAGCCGGCGGAATTCAAATGTCGCGGGTACGGGGCGTGTAGTATGCTAACTACGCGCGATCCCGCCGCCAACGTACTGCGCATGCGTCGAGTGTCAAAACATCCCCGTGCGCATGCTCCAAAATCTGTGAATGAACGTCAATGACGTCACATTCCCATTCATGACCGTTTTACGCAAGCGACGTTTTTTTTTTTTTTCCCGACGCGATGACGACGCCTATACCTAACATAGGATACTACAGCCCCATGTAGGTATATCTATGCGCCGCGTATCCCGTCCGGAAACGTCGTATCGTCATTGCGTCGCGCCGGATTTCGATCGTGAATTGCCGATTTCCGCTCATTAACATATTTTTTGAGCGTAAATCGGCGGGAACGCCCCCGGCGCCATTTTTAAGTTGAAGTAACAATGCGATGGCGAAACTCAGTTACGCTGCTCGCATCGGAACTTCAACCCGGCGTTTCTTGTTTTCTGGTTACAGAAAACAGAAACGCCGGCTCAAAGCCACAGTTAGGCTGGCGGATCACTCGATCCGCCAGCGTAACCTTTGCTGAATCTGGCCCATAAGGTGCATATTTATGCCGGACGCATCTGGCAAACCCATTGATTTCCTATGCAAATATGCAAATGAGGGAGAAACGCTGATTCCCGAACATAGGCCCGTTCGGCGCAGGCTACGCGCGGTGTGCCTAAGCTGTTTGGCCAGCCTAAAGTTACCCCTCATAAAGCAGGGGTAACTTTGCACCAGACTTGCTCAAGTCAGCTGGAGAGCAGCTTCAGCAGCACCATTACAGGACAACACATGGCAGCCGTGGTCCTAGCACTACTAATGGGTCCCCCGCCACCAGTGCCGCCATCAGGGGGGTACAGGCAGTACACCTGTAAGGGGCCCGGGGGTCCCCAGGGGCCCAGATGGGAACCCCCTTAAAAAAAAAAAGAAACCTTTTTTTCTTTTTTTTTTTTTAGGGGTCCGGAGGCCACCAGGGCCCCAGATGGCAACCTCCCTTTTTTTGATATAAAAATAAATTACCAAATAAAGGGGGCTTTCCATCCGGGACCTCTGGGCCCTTTAATAATAATAATGATACTAATAATTATATATATATTTTTGTTCGAAAGGCACCTGGCCGTGAACTTGTTCTGCATACAGACGGCAGAACTTTTTCAGCCAACATTCACGAAACTACGTCGTTTTCTGCTCTTTTGTCCGATGGAGCATACTGACGGTTTGATTATACGACAAAACACGTCCATCGGAATATTCGATCGTGTGTGCGATCCTTTAGCCTGTAGGGTTCAATATTGGGTTGGCTCACCCTTTGCAGCTATAAAAGCTTCAACTCTTCTGAGAAGGCCGTCCACAAGGTTTAGGAGTGTGTCCATGGGAATGTTTGACCATTCTTCCAGAAGTGTATTTGTGAGGTCTGGAACTGATGTTGGACAAGAAGGCCCGGCTCACAGTCTCCGCTCTACGTCATTACAAAGGTGTTGAGGTCAGGACTCTGTGCAGGCCAGTCCAGATCCTCCACCCCAAACTCACTCATTTATGTCTTTATGGTCCTTGCTTTGTGGACTGGTCCAAATCATTTGATGAAAGGGGGGTTATGGTGCGGGGTTGTTTTCAGGAGTTGGACTTGGCCCCTTAGTTCCATTAAAGGGAACACTTAAGGCGTCAGCATACCAAGACATTTTGGACAATTTCATGCTCCCAACTTTGTAGAAACAGTTTGGGGACGGCCCCTTCCTGTTCCAACATGACTGCTCACCAGTGCACAAAGCAAGGTCCATAAAGACACGGATGAGCAAGTTTGGGGTGGAGGAACTTGACTGGCCTGCACAGAGTCCTGGCCTCAACTCGATAGAACACCTTAGAAATGAATTAGAGCAGAGACTGCAAGCCAGGCCTTCTTGTCCATCAAAAAAATATAAATAAAAAAATATATATTTTTTTTTTAATAAAAATAAAATAAAAAAAGGGGGGTTCCCATCCGGGCCCCTGGGGACCCCCGGGCCCCTTACAGGTGTACTGCCTGTACCCCCCTGATGGCGGCCCTGGTCATAAGTCTCCATTGCTGTTATGAGGGCTGACATCTCCTGGGTGTTAAAGTTTTTTTTCCTCCTCTGCCTGTGGGGAACAGGAGCAGCCATCTCACAGCAAAAGTACCTTCCCTGGGGGGGAATAAAACTGGATGTACTTTTGCATCGGCTGGGTGTAAGTTGGACCGGCGTATCTCTGTAAGTTGGGCCGGCATAGTTGTGAGCATGCTCACAAGGGAACGAACGTACTGAGCATGCTTCGTTCAAGATACGCCGGGCGTAAATCACTAGACCATTCATTTGCATAACGTCACACCCACTTGCAGTTGCACCAGCTTACGCCAAAGGAATTAAGATGCGCCGGTGCAAAGTTAGGTGCAAGTGCTTTATGAATACTGTAGTTGCCTCTCTGAGTTACATCGGCGTAGTGTATCTGAGATACGCTACGCCAGCCTAAAGATAGGCAATTCTATCTGAATCTGGCCCCATATATCCAAATTACCAGGGGGGCCACATTAAACTGTAACGGGGGCCGCAATTGGCCTCCGGGCCGGACTTTGGACATGCCTGTCTTAGGCACACTATGGCGGCGTACACACGACCGAGGTTCTCGCTGGAAACCAGCGAGAGCCTCGCTGGAAGCTGCATTCCAGCAAGGACCTCGGCCGTGTGTACGCTCTCGGCGAGCTTCCCGTCGGAAGGCCCGTCGAGCAGAAATAGAGAGCACGCTCTCTATTTGCTCGACGGCCCGCCTGGAAGAATGGCTGGTTGCCATTCCCGACGGGCGGGTCGCCGATTTCGACGGCCGGCAGGGAACCTCGACGGGCGGAACGATGTGTTCTGCCCGTCGAGGTTCTCTGCCGTGTGTACACGGCCTAAGGTACTCCTGTCCCAAGATTTCTAAGGGTATCCTGGGACTATGAACATTTCTATTGCTGCACCCTTAGCATGATCTCACCCTTTCACCTGGCCCGTGTTCTGCAGTTGCTCCTCAATGTACCCACTAGAGGTCTTACAACAGAGTCCCACAGAAGTCCACGCTCACACAAGTCCATTGCCAGGAGAGGTTCGCAACAGAAGTTAGGAAAATGAAGAGTTCGGAAGCAAAAAGCCTTTTTTAATGCTTAACTGATACATTTTTCCTGATCACAGATGACAGTCAAACACCTTTGTTGCAAACAATACATAGAGAGTGCCTGAGTTGAGAATTAGCCCATATCTTACAGGTGTTGCCCAGAGTCCTGCACCCCTAGGGGGTTCATTTACACTTGTGGTTGAGCGATGGATAAAATCAGTGCCTTAGCAATAGTTTTACCACACCCACCTTAAAATAACAGGGCAGCTGGATGAAGTTATACACATGCCCATGCTGCCACACTTTGTTTCATGGCCATTCAAATAAATGGGGCTGCACTGCAGCTTCAAGCTGAATATTAGGCTCATGGTTACAGTGTGGTATTCCCATTCAAAAATCGTGTTTGGCTTTCAAAAAAAAGGGGTGTGTCAGCCATTTCGGTACCACTCTCTGAAACGTGAACCACCGCAAATTACATTTTAGGAATGAGTGAAAGTGTACATGATCCAAGATAGACAATAGCCTACATCCTGCTGTGGCTTGGTCTTTGGTTTTCCCATCAAGACCAAACCCTGGTGGCTGCTCCCCAGCCAAAACGATTAATGTCCTGGAAGGGTGTTCCACTGCCGGCAGAAACTTGGCTGACATTAACTGTGAGTGCCCCCTGTCTGTCGCTGGCATCCTACATATGGGGCCTTTAGGGGAACCTAAGTCACCTACACTGCCTATCAATCCAATTGGTCCGGAACCTATAATGTTCTATTAATTCTGGTCATGGCTTGTGTGGCCATAAAGGGGAATTACATTTGGCATACTACAGTATTTTCCTTTTAAACAATGCAGCGGCTGCTGAAAACACAACTGCAAACAAAAGGCAAGAATAGATGGCCAGTAACAAGTGAATGCTCCACTTTGAGAACCCCTAAGATACTGCAAAACAAAAGCGACCGAAAATACACTATGGGCCAGATTCAGGTAGATGGGCGCTTCTTTACTTTGGAGTAACGTTTCTCATTTACGTTACTCCGCCGACACTTTCGGCGCAAGTACTGTAATTCACATAGCACTTGCTCCTAAACTTGCGCCGGAGTAACGAAAATGCGCTGGCGTAACCCGACGCAAGTGGAAGTGGGTGTGATCATATGTAAATGATGGGCGGAGCCCAGCGCAGAGGCTTACGTTCAGCGCATCATCCACGGAGCATGCGCAGTAAGTGAGGCTTCACTCGCCCCCTTGTGCGCATGCTCACAACTTCCGTCGGCACCACTTCACGGGAAACGTCAGCGCAATGCGTTCCGTTGGGCGTTTAAATGCGCCCGTAGATGCGCCATTCCGGCACTAAAGTATATCCTGTTCCCCCTCCCTGCAGTGAAGTTACTTTTGTTCTGAGATGGCTGCTCCCGTTCCCCGCAAACACACAGGAGAAAGCTGAACTCTAAAGGCCAGGAGCTGTCAGCCGTCATCTCGGCTATGGAGACCTATGATGTCTTCCTCCATGGCTGTAAAAGTTGACAGACAAGCAGGGACAGAGGTGTTGTCCTGCAATTGGGGGTGCTCAGCTAGCTCTTATCGTCGGTAACGCTGCTGTAGCTGCTCTCCTGCTGACCTGTGGCCGTCTGGAGTAAAGATAAAGCAGCTATTTGTAGAAATAACTTTGCGCCGGACGGACGAGATACGCACGGCGCATGTAGCCAGCGTATGGTGCTAATCCGTTCGGGAATCGGAAAATCTCCCTCATTTGCATATTTGCAGGGGAAATCAATAGGCGCGACTGATGCGCCAAGCGAAATTATGCGCTGACGAGACTCTGGCGTCGGAAAGTTAAGCCGATCGGAAATGCTGTTATTCATGAAGCACTTGCACCTAAAGTTGCGGCAGCGTATCGCAAATGAGCCGGCGGAATTCAAATTGGGCGGGTACGGGGCGTGTATTATTTAAACTAAGCGCGATCCCGCGGCGAACGTACTGCGCATGCGTCGACTGTCAATGCATCCCAGTGCGCATGCTCCAAATTCTGTCAGTGAACGTCAATGACGTCAAATCCCCATTCATGGACGTTTTACGCAAGCGACGCGATTTTTATTTTTTTCGATGCGATGACGACGGCTATACTTAACATAGGATACTCCACTTGGGGGCTGCTTTATCTTTACGCCGCGTATCTCTTACGGAAACGTCGGAAAGTCACTGCGTCGCGCCCGAATACGATCGTGAATTGCCGATTCCCGCTTGTTAACATATTTTTTCAGCGTAAATCAGCGGGAACGCCCCCGGCACCATTTTTAAATTAAAGTTGTGATGCGATGGCGAAATTCATTTGCGCCGATCGCATCGGAACTCCAACCCGGCGTTTCTTGTTTTCTGGTTACAGAAAACAGAAACGCCGGCTTAAAGTGACAGTTAGGCTGGAGTATCGATACTCCAGCCTAACTCTACCTGAATCTGGCCCAATATCACTAAAAGTATTGGGACGCCTGCCTTTATACACACATGAGTTTTAATGGCATCCATATACATTTTTTACATACACACAGTAACATCTACACTATATATAGTATATATATATATATATATATATATATATATATATATATATATATATATATATATATTATACACACACTCACACTCTGTATATGCTACACATACAGTATATCATTTTATTCAGAATCAGAATGATAAGTGTAATTCTTTACAACTGGAAAAGTATATTGAAAAAAAAACTGCTTAATTAAATTTTGCTTTGTTTAACATGGATAATGCAATATCGTATTTTTAGTTCTTTTGCATGCAGACATCCAGAGAAAAATATTTAATTAAATTATCTGCATGCTCTGGCAATATAATATATATGATTATTAGGGAGGCCAGAATCAGCAGTAAGCCAACATAAACAAACATATTATGTAATGTCTGAGCAAGCCTATTTTGGGTATATAAACATTGCTGACCAGAAGTATACAAGTCACATTTTCCTTTTAATGACTGTCTGGTAATTAAAGTGGAAATCCAGACAAACAGCTAAATATGCAGCTGAAATAAAGTGTAAATCTGTTTAGCCAGTCTTGTGATTTATATTTATCTGCCATGCTGCATAGCTCAGAAACTCACTTATTTTTTGGTTAATTTTTATCATTTTAATTTTTATACCTGCTGATTAGAGAGTGGTAAATGTACTGATGTATTGTCCAGGGAACAGACTGGAGATAGAGATGGCATGAGAAGCTTCAAATCTGGACCCTGAAACTGGGGTGTCATCTGCCTGGCTATACACTGTATAGTGAGTTGTAAGACTAGCTGAACAGAGTTACAACTCATTAGGGAGTTGAAACAGTAAACATATATGTAATTAAATGGCTTATTTGGCTGTATACCTGCTGTTAAATTTTAAAACAGAACTTAAAGCGGTAGAAACCTGCTGGGGAAAACAATTAAGAAAAGAAAACCTGCAAGCCAGTGGCATAATGGCATCGCAAACTAGCACATTATGAAATACTTACCTTAGAATTAAGCCCCCGCTGAGGGGGCTGCCATGTTCCCCTGGCGTTTCTTATGGGTTCGCTGGCTCTGGCGCTGTGAGTGGACTAGCCCCGATGACATCACTCATTTCCGGCAAGAAGCTCTAAAGTTTCTGTCGCGATATGCTGGACCTTCAAAACACATGTGCCGCTGACCAGAGGCGTATCTAGTGTAAAGAGGCTTATGGCAATCACTGAAACTGCGCCCCCCTGTCGAAACATTTGAAACCCATCTTTCAGATAACCTTAACAAAAAAAAACAGCTTACAAAACTCGTGATATTTATCATCCCTTGTGATACCTTTGGTAGTGACATATCCTCTTTATGGAGAAATCTGGGGTTTATTAGACCCATGATCCCTCCTCTACCCTTCAAGGCCAGATAAATGCAGAACCAATACTGGAAGTGATGAAATCTTCATCACTTAAGGCCTCGGTTTTCACAGAGGAGAGGGAGAAACTGATGTCCCTTTGTCTTCTTTGTGCACTGCCAATCTGTCCAGATGGAATGGGAGAACAGGGGAGGGCTGTGGCTGAACTCAGCAAATATAGCGCTGCCATTGTCCATTAGCAAAGGTGCTGAAAAGGAGATCGTGCCTATGCTTGGGAGGAGGGAAGAAGAGACCCTCAGACCCTGGTAAGTGCCTTGCTGCCCAGCCACCCATTAGCGCCCTCTTCATATGGCGCCCGTGGCACGTGCCATGGCTGCCAAACCCTAGATACGCCACTGCCGCTGACGTCAGAGGCTGAATACAGGGTGAATATCTCCTAAGCGGTGTACGTTTAGGAGATGTTCATTTTACCTACAGGTAAGCCTTAATATAGGCTTACCTGTAGGTAAAAATCCCAAAGTGGGGTACACAACTGCTTTAACTGTATCTGATTATCTAATCTAATTATTTTTATCTAATATTGTCTAATATTATAAAATTGTATTTAATAATGAAATCAAACTCACTCAATTATCCATGTCTCCATGCGTTTTGTTTGTTGAGAAACCATTTTGAAACACACCACCTTAGCACTTATTGCTGCAGTCATATTGAGTCAGGGCAGATGATTCATGTAACATTTACAGTGATTACTGGAATCCATCTGACCTTAGCTCAGGCATGTAGGCAGAATGGTGTGCTTAGCTGAGAACATCTCTCCTCCCCTCCTCCAGATGAAAAGAAAATACCCATGAAGACTCTTGGGATGTATGTCATCATTTTGGCCTGGACCAGGAAGCAGGAAGCAACCGAAGAAATGTAAAATAAGTATAAAACAAGTAAATATAATTTGAATAAAAGTTACATTTGATATCCTCAGCTCCACATCCCTAAAGTTAAAGATTATCAAAAAAATATGGGTATATGGGACTTTTAAAGCGCTAATCCTTTAACCCTTATGCCGCAAACATGGAATTTCTGACAACAAATGTTCGATGTGAGCTTTTGGTCAGATATTCATCTGTGTGTAGGTGCCATCGGACATTTGCTGTAGGGATTTCCGACAACAAATGTTTGAGAGCTAATTCTCAATTTTTCGGACAATAAAAGTTCTTGTGGGAAATTCCGAACGTCTGTATGCAATTCCGACGCACAAAAATCCTATGCATGCTCGGAATCAATTCGACGCATGCTCGGAATCATTGAACTTAATTTTCTCGGCTCGCCGTAGTGTTGTACAGGCATACCCCACTTTTAAGTACACAATTGTGTTTATTTACTAAAGCTGGAAAGCGCAAAATAAGTCTCACTTCTGCACAGAAACCAATGAGCCAATGAGCTTCCAGGTTTTATTACCAGGCTTAATTGAACAAGCTGGAGTTAGAAGCTCATTGGTTTCTATGCAGAAATGAGCCTGATATTGCGATTTCCAGCTTTAGTAAATAAACCCCATTGTGTACTTAAAAGCGTGACCGCTTTCTTGACGTTCGGAATTTCCGAGTGTGACCGCGTGTATGCAAGACAAGTTTGAGCGAAAAATCAGTCGTAAAAAAATCCACGGTTTTGGAATGTTCGATCATGTGTACATGGCATTAGAGAGATAACATAATGTACCAATATTATAAAAGCATATATTTATTATGAATTAGCAAAATGTCAAAAAAAATGGACTTGTAAGTCCTCATAAAACACATTAGATGCATATATGTGTATATATATATATATATATACAGTAAAACCTTGGTTTGAGAGTAACTTGGTTTGAGAGCGTTTTGAAAGACAAGCTACATTTTTTAATAAATTTTGCCTTAATATACAAGTGATGTCTTGATATAAGAGTGGCGTCATGGCACAACTGGGTATAAAAGTGAAGAGAAGAGCCTCTAAGTGTAGCAATACAGTTACATTTAATAAAGGTACAACATTTAGAAACTCACATGGTTGAAGATTAAAACAGGCACATCTAAGTATGCAGGCATCCGGGGTAAAGATGTCCACATAGACCACATCTCACCACCATCAACGCTGCGCTCTACGAGTGCTTCAACCTCACTTTCAGATCACTCTACTGCAGGGTAGTCTTCCCAGTCACGATTGCAGACAGATTAACCCCGGATGTCTGCATACTTAGATGTGCCTCTTTTAATCATTAACATCAATGTGAGTTGCTAAATGTTGTACCTTCATTAAATGTAAACATATTGCTACACTTAGAGGTACCTCTCTTCTCCTTTATACTCTGTAGCTTTTGCTTCTAATTCCCTTGTAAAAGCTTCCATTTGTGGTTGATTCTTTTATGGTTACCCAACCTGTCACATCGCTTTAATATTTTTATATGAACTATAAACTGAAGGACTTATGAATAAATGGTTGTGGAACGAATCATTTGAGTTTCTATTATTTCCTATTTGTTTTGATATACAAGTGCTTTGGATTAGAAACATACTTCCGGGAACGAATTATGCTCACAATCCAAGGTTTTACTGTTTACTATTGGTTGCAGTGGGGGTTATTTACTAAAATCTGGTACAACTCTGCATATAAACCAATCAGCTTCTGACTTGTATTGCCAAAGCCTAATAGAACAAGCTGGAGTTAGAAGCTGAGCAGATTCTGAGTGCCCCAGTTTTGGCAAATCTACCCCATTGTGAGAATTAGTATTGAATCTAACTAGGAAGGTGTATGGGGTAACTGTCGCTATGTATACTTCTATATGCATCTAATATGTTTTTCTGTTATTTCTCTGAGAGTAAAAGGATTAGCACCTTAACCACTTAACCCCCGGACCATATTGCTGCCCAATGACCAGAGCACTTTTTGTGATTCGGCACTGCGTTACTTTAACTGACAATTGTGCGGTCGTGCGACGTGGCTCCCAAACAAAATTGGCGTCCTTTATTTCCCACAAATAGAGCTTTCTTTTGGTGGTATTTGATCATCTCTGCGTTTTTTATTTTTTGCGCTATAAACAAAAATAGAGCGACAATTTTGAAAAAAATGCAATATTTTTTACATTTTGCTATAATAAATATCCCCAAAAAAAAATGTTTTTTCCCTCAGTTTAGGCCGATACGTATTATTCTACATATAAAAAAAATCGCAATAAGCGTTTATTGATTGGTTTGCGCAAAAGTTATAGCGTTTACAAAATAGGGGGTAGTTTTATGGCATTTTTATTAATATTTTTTTACTAGTAATTTTTACTAGTAATGGCGGCGATCAGCGTTTTTTTTCAGTACTGCGACATTATGGCGGACACTTCGGACACTTTTGACACATTTTTGGGACCATTGGCATTTTTATAGCGATCAGTGCTATAAAAATGCATTGGATTACTATAAAAATGTCATTGGCAGTGAAGGGGTTAACACTAGGGGGCGGGGAAGGGGTTAAGTGTGTTCCTGGGTGTGTTCTAACTGTATGGGGGGTGGACTCACTAGGGGGAATTATTGATCTTCCGTTCATACATTGTATGAACAGAAGATCAGCATTTCTCTCCCTGACAGGACTGGGAGCTTTGTGTATACACACAAAGCTCCCCGTCCTCACCCTGTACCGAGCAATCGCGGGTGCTTGGCGGCGATCGTGCCCGCCGGGCACGCGCGGGACTCGGGGGCGCGCGCAGGCTGCCGGTGGCGTGCGCGTTCTGCCGGCGGCGCGCGCCCCCTAGTGGCCGCAAAATACAGCCGACGTAGAGTTACGGGCTCTTGCCCAGGAGAGCCGACCTGCCGCAGTAAAATTACGGCGGCAAGTCGGCAAGCAGTTAATAGTCCCATATAGCCATATTTTTTGGTAATAAGTCAAAATAATTAACCTTCCTATCTATTTACTAATGCTAGTAGCATAAGGGTTGATGTTAGCGTTCTGACTCTCTTGTAGTCCAAAGGAGGGGGCGAGCACGACACTCCACATCAGGGAGAAAGCCTTGCATTACTGTGTGGAGTTACAGACAGAAGAACAGGAAGTGAGGATTTCTCAGAAGAAATAAGGACATTTAAAAGTAAACTCGAAGGATGAGGTAAGGGTAAGGAGGACTGCACTAAGGTAAAGGAAGCTATTTAGGGGAAAAAAATTACCTTTACAACCCCTTTAACCCTATTTTTGGATTTGGAACCCTACTACAATGGTATTTTTATACTTTAAAAGCAGATGTCTCTTGTAGATCCATCATTGGATTCAAAGCAATGATAGCTCTTAGAGAAAGCCAGATGCAATTAACAGCAATTTGGAATCTCCCAACTGTTCTTTTTATAACCGTCTTTGTTAGTCCAAAGAACTGTTTAGATGAAAACTATCAGGTACAAAGAGTTTGTTTTAAAGATTTTTTTTTTTTTGCTAAAGTTATCCAAAGTTCACAGCATATTTAAAAGGTGATTTAAAAGAAAAAAAAGGAGATTCCATTTCCTTTTCCGAGGATTTTGCCAACAAAGTGTCTGTTAAAGATGAGTCGATGTGTTCACTACAAATCACAGTGATGTCTAGCTAGCCTTGCTCTGCAAATAATTTTAATAGGATGATCTTAAAGAGGAAGTTAATCTAATGGGAAAGCAAGATACTGTTTTAAAGTGAGGAGCCGCTGAATTCACTAAATATTACCAATTAACTAATTTGGGAGAAAAGCTAATAATGTGTAATCCAGGATTGGGTACCTTGAAGATATTAGGCCAGATTCTCAGAAGAGATACGACGGCGTATCTCCAGATACGCCGTCGTATCTCTGTTTCTGTGGCGGTGTATCTATGCGACTGATTCTTAGAATTAGTTACGCATAGATTTGGCGTAGATCCGACTGGCGTAAGTCACTTACACCGTTGTATCTAAGTTGCAATTTTACGCTGGCCGCTAGGTGGCGCTTCCGTCGATTTCTGCGGCGAAAATGCAAATGAGCTAGATACGCATATTCCCAAACGTAGTTGCGCTCCGTCGTCGTAGTTTACGTTGTTTGCGTAAGCGTACGTTTACCCCTGCTATATGAGGGGTAACCTTGCGTAGGTTCGGCGTACACCATGTTAAGTATGGCCGTCGGGACAGCGTCGTGTTTTTCCGTCGTTTACGTCGTTTGCGTAACTCGTTCTCGAATAGGGCTTAATTTGGAGCATGCGCAGTGGAATACGTCCATGGACGGCGGATGCGCAGTTCGTTCGGCGCGGGGGCGCGCTTAATTTAAATACAAGAAGCCCACCTCCTTCCTACTTTGAATTACGCGGGCTTACGCCGGCCCATTTACGCTACGGCGCCGCAAGTTACAGAGCAAGTGCTTTGGGAATACAGCACTTGCCCGTAAAAGTTGCGGAGGCGTAGCGTAAATGGGATACGCTACGCCAGAACAAAAATACGCCGATCTACGAGAATCTGGCCCATATTGTATACAAGTGAAATTAGAAAAATTAGAATATGGTGCAAAAGTTCATTTATTTCACTAATGCAACTTAAAAAGTGAAACTATTATATGAGATAGACTCATTACATGCAAAGCAAGATAGTTACAGCCGTGATTTTATCATAATTGTGATGATTATGGATTACAGCTCATGAAAACCCCAAATTCACAATCTCAGAAAATTAGAATATTATGTACAATCAATAAAACAAGGATTGTACATAGAACGATATCAGACCTCTGAAAAGTATAAGCATGCATATGTTCTCAGTACTTGGCTTGGGCCCCTTTTGCACCAAGTACTGCCTCAATGCGGCGTGGCATGGAAGCTATCAGCCTGTGGCACTGCTGAGGTGTTATGGAATATCAGGATGCTTCAATAGCGGCCTTCAGCTTTTCTGCTTTATTTGGTCTCATGTCTCTCATCTTTCTCTTGGCAGTGCCCCATAGATTCTCTATGGGGTTCAGGTCAGGTGAGTTTTCTGGCCAATCAAGCACAGTAATCCCATGGTCATTGAACCAGGTTTCGGTGCTTTTGGCAAGCTGCCAAGGCCTGATGGAAAATGAAGTTAGCATCCTCGTCTGCGGAAGGAAGCTTGAAGTGCTCCAAATTCTCCTGGTAGACAGTTGCGTTGACACTTAGCAGGACTCGCCTTACTTTTCACTTATTTATTTCACACGGTGTACACATTAACCACTTAAGACCCAGACCAATACGCTGGCAAATGACCCAAGGGGTTTTTGCGATTCGGCACTGCGTCGCTTTAACAGACAATTGCGCGGTCGTGCGACGTGGCTCCCAAACAAAATTTGCGTCCTTTTTTTCCCACAAATAGAGCTTTCTTTTGGTGGTATTTGATCACCTCTGCGGTTTTTATTTTTTGCGCTATAAACAAAAATAGAGCGACAATTTAAAAAAAAATTCAATATTTTTTACTTTTTGCTATAATAAATATCCCCCAAAAATATATAAAAAAACATTTTTTTTCCTCAGTTTAGGCCGATACGTATTCTTCTACATATTTTTGGTAAAAAAAATCGCAATAAGCGTTTATCGGTTGCTTTTCGCAAAATTTATAGCGTTTACAAAATAAGGGATAGTTTTATTGCATTTTTATAAATTTTTTTTTTTTTTACTACTAATAGCGGCGATCAGCGATTTTTTTTCGTGACTGCGACAATATGGCGGACACTTCGGACAATTTTTACACATTTTTGGGACAATTGTCATTTTCACAGCAAAAAATGCATTTAAATTGCATTGTTTACTGTGGAAATGACAGTTGCAGTTTGGGAGTTAACCACAGGTGGCGCTGTAGGGAATGTGTGCCCTAATGTGTGTGTTTACTACTGTAGGGGGGTGTGGCTGTAGGTGTGACGTCATCGATCGCGTCCCCCTATTACAGGGATGACGCGATCGATGCTCCGGCCACAAAGAAGCACGGGGAAGCCGTGTGTACACACGGCTCTCCCCGTTCTTCCGCTCCAGGGACGGATCGCCGCAATGCAGCGGCGATCGGGTCCGCGAATCCCGCGGTCCCGGTCCTGGAGCTTCGGACCGGGTCGCGGGCGCGCGCCCGCGGGCGCGTGCCCGCGACCCACGGCTGGGTACTAAAACCAACGTATATATACGTTGATGTGCCCAGCCGTGCCATTCTGCCGACGTAAATCTGCAGGAGGCGGTCCTTAAGTGGTTAATTTTCACATTTGTGTTATATATTACACTAATATTTGAATCACTTATCATACACATACACAACCTTTGTTCATTTCCAGCTGTACAATTAACTTTTCCCTATTTCACTGTACAGCACGCCTTGCCTTGTACGAGAGATTTTATTATTTTCTCTTTATTAACTTTATGTCCTCGTGCTGCAACACACATCACACATTTATTCACTGGCATATGGGGCCCATACACATTCACACTCATGTAATAATAGGTGTTTTTGTCTTTTCGTTTTGTTGTTTTTACATCTGTGTAACATTACCATCTACAAGTTTTTTTTGTACAGATATTTTCTATATAATCCTTGTATGTACATAAAGGTATACACATGTAGATCACCAGGCACATATTTTCTCTCTTTCATTAGAGGGTTTTTTCACATGACACTCCCATTCACTGATTGGTTTGTCAACTAATTAGACAATTAGACACCATCTGTTTTCTTGGGTGTTCAGTCATACGGTCTCATTAAGGTTGTATATATATTTGTTATCATTTGTTTGTTTTTTTAGCTATGATCAAGCACTAGTGTTAGTGCGAAACGCGTCAGTGGTTGGGTTTTATTTTACTTTGCTGTGCTGTGACTTGTAGTGATGTCCTTTTTTCAATAAAGGCTACAATTTGTTTAGTGTGCAAATGTCCAGAGACAATCTTTGTTGCTGCTTAGACAGTTGCGTTGACCTTGGACTTAATGAAGCACAGTGGACCAACACCAGCAGAGGCTCCCCAAATAAACACTGACTGTGAAAACTTCACACTGGACTTCAAGCATCTTGGAGTGTGTGCCTCTCTATTCTTCCTCCATACTCTGGTCCTTGGTTTCCAAATGAAATGCACAATTTGCTCTCATCAGAAAAGAGGACTTTGGACAACTGAGCTACAGACCAGGTGTGTTTTTCTTTAGCCCAGGTAAGACGCTTCTGATGTTGTTTGTTGTTCAGGAGTGGCTTGACAAGAGGAATACGACATTTGAAGCCATGATCTGTCTGTGAGTGGTGGCTCTTGATGCACTGACTCCAGCCTCAGTCCACTCCTTGTGAAAGTCCACAACACTTTTGAATGATCTTTTCCTGACAATCCTCTCCAGGCTGTGGTCATGCCTGCTGCTTTTTCTTCCACACTTTTCCTTTCTACATAATTTTCTATTAATGTGCTTTGATAGAGCACTTTGGAAACATCCAACTTCTTTTGTAATTACCTTTTGAGGCTTCCTGTCCTTATGGAGGGTGTCAATGATGGTGTTCTGCACAACTGTCAGGTCAGCAGTCTTTCCCATGATTGTGATTCCTACTGAACCAGACTGAGAGCATTTAAAGGCTCAGGGACCCTTTGCAGGTGTTATGGCTTAATTAGCTGATTAGATTAGGACACTTTGAGCCTAGAATATTGTACCTTTTCACAATATTCAAATTTTCAAAGCCATAATCGTCAAAATTATAATAAATCACAGCTTGAACTATCTTGCTTTGCATGTAATGAGTCTATATCATATATTAGTTTCACCTGCATTAGTGAAATGAATGAACTTTTGCACAATATTCACATTTTTCGAGTTTTACCTGTATGTCTCCATTCCTTCCTCGTGCTGATAGACATACAAAACAAAAATAAGGTTCTGGTGACTGAAACCACAATCTTAGTGTTTGCTACCCCAACACTTGATATTCTTGATTTGTGCCTGCTGTACCATATACTTGTATGAGAAAGTATTGTGTTCTTTTTGTATTGCTTTCTTTATGTAAAATCACTGGTGTTTCTGCTGGTTCTTCTGCTTTCCTATAAAAAAAACTGACCACAATAAGCAGCACACCATGGTGAATTCTCCATCTGTGCTGGGAACTCAGCCTGCTCTACTCCAAAGATCGGACTTGTCCTGACACGCCCCCTCTGCACAGCCTTTTATTGGGGAGATATGTGTGCTGCTGTTTCTCCTCCCCCCAGCTCTTATGCAGCTGAGAACAGAGGGAATGTTATTGCTTATAAAATAAGGGGAGGGGGGTATTTATAATGTTTTTTTTATATATCTATACACAGATGTTTTGCCTTTCATTTCTATTTTAAACTGAAAGCATGTTTTACAAGGTGACCATTTACAAACACTTTAACCACTTCCCTACCGCCCATCGTCAAATGACTTCCAAAGATACGATCTCCCATCCTGGGTGGACGTTATATGACGTCTTGGGCTTCACAGCCATCTAGGGGGCATCACGCGGGAACCTGGTGCACATGCCCGGCAGCCACGATTTCCACCGGGCACCCGCGATTGCCCGCAATCACGACAGGACCGTGGATCTGTGTATGTAAACACACAGATCCACGGTCCTATCAGATGAGCCCGATGTGTGTTCCCAGTACAGAGAAACACACATCGGTCTCCTCCTCTTGTGTGTCCCCTCCCCCTACAGTTAGAATCACACACTAGGCAACATATCAACCCCTTCAGTGCCCCCTAGTTATAACCCCTTCCCTGCCAGTCACATTTATACAGTAATCAATGCATTTTTGTAGCACTGATCGCTGTATAAATGTGACTGGTCCCAAAAATTTGTCAAAAGTGTCCAATCTATCCATCGCAATGTCACGATCACAGTAAAAATCGCAGATTCTTTCTGGGCTGAAGTGGTTAATAATCTATCACCTCTCTAATATTATCTCTATTATTTTAGTGCGTGTCCCTCCTCACTGCAAGGGTTAACTGTTCTCCTATTCATCATTACCCTAGGCAAAGAAGAAAGTTAACCCTTGCATTGCAGAAGGTGACCCACTGCAAGGGTAACATTTTTCATTCCCCAAAGTTCAGCTTTATCACAAAACAAAAGCGTATACTGACACCATTCATAAACTTTCCGTTTAGTAAACATAGATCTAAGAGAGTTTGGGGCAAGCAGGGACATGACCCGTACCAATACTGCCAATACTCCAAGATTTGTTGTGGTTTAGGATCCTTGCTGTTTCTGTTGAGTTGAGTATTTACTGCTCATACAATTGGCAGAATTCCAGGGCAGACAAACCTATTATGTGCACGCATATTTCACAATCAGTGCCCTGGGCCAGTGCTGCATTATAGGAAGAAAAAAGGGGAAAAAAACAGATGTTTCTTCTTAGGACACAAAAAAAAAGTAATTTGTATATTTTGTATGCCGAACGGGTCAGGTTGTTCTGATTTAGACGAAAGTAATACTAATGAAAATATTTGGGTTTACTAATTTTCTCCATAAGCAAAGGGGTCAACTGAGATACATAGGAAGCTCCTGAAGAGGACAATTATATGACTCAGAACACATTTATCTGCTACTGATGAGGAATTTGATGAATCCACAGACAGAATGTGGTATCTGCCATTTCAACATAAGCTTATACGTGTGGTAAAATGACTTCATACATTTACTTTAAGAGACATATGATTAAAATAGTTAATCATTTTTACAGCCAAGTGATAGAACCCAGTCATTCACAAGCCTATAAAAATTATTTAACAGTGGATGTAAAATGTGTATCTCACAGGATGGATATAACGCTTTCATTATAAACACAATTATTATTCTTATGATGAATTAAAATACTGTGATGTCTAATAATACCCAAAAGCTAGAAAATGTCAAAAAAATGATTGCCAAAAACCTAAAAGAGTAATTTAACCTAAAGCGGATACACTATATTGTCAAAAGTATTGGGACACCTGCCTTTACACGCTCATGAACTTTAATGTCATCCCAGTCTTAAGCTGGACACACAATTTTCAATTTTCTTTAGATTTACCAAAACCATATAAAATTAGGTCAAATCTTAACAGTTTGGCCCCGTACACACGACCGAGAAACTTGTCGTAAAAGAAACGTTGTTTTCCTTGACGAGTTCCTTGTCAGGCTTGTCGAGAATCTTGTCAAGCTTCCTTTGCATACACACTGTCAAGACAAAATCTTGTTGTTCTCAAACGCGGTGACGTACAACGCGTACTACGGCACTATAAAGGGGAAGTTTGATTCCACTGGCGCCACCCTTGGGGCTGCTTTTACTAATCTCATGTTACTGCGTGTTAAGTAAAAGTTTGGTGAGAGACAATTCGCGCTTTTCAGTCTGTTACTTTTACCGAAGGTGCGCTCCCGCCTCATACTTTATTCTGAGCATGCGCGGGTTTCTTAGCATACACACTAACGTGTTTCTCGTCGTAAACCAGCCCGACGAGAAACACAAAGAGGAAATTGAGACTCCCGACAAAAAAAAAGAGAATTGGTTCTTTTTTTTTCTCGTCGAATCCACAAAAGTTTTCTCCACGAAAAACATACACAAAAGCTCTGCCACCAAGTTTCTTGATGGATTTTGTCGAGGAAAACAGTCGTGTGTACGAGGCCTTTCTGTTTGTATGCAATCAGTCAGCCCCTTGCACTACATGGTTTTGGGAAATCTAAAGGAAATCAAACAACAAAAGTTGTGAAGTGTGTATCCAGCTTTAGTCTATAGGATTCAATGTTGAGTTGGTCCACTCTTTGCAACTATAAGGCCTCGTAAACACGATCAAATCTGTCTGCTGGAAACGGTCTGCTAGACCGTTTCAGCAGACAGATTCGATCGTGTGTACGGGCGAGCCGATGGATTTGGCCACCCGACAGATTGGAAAGCATGCTTACCAATCTGTCGGCTGGGAACCCGTCCGCCCGACATATCTGCTGGTTAGTACACTAACCAGCAGACATGTCTTCTCGCACACGCGCCAAATGGTTTCGACGCATGCGCGGAAGTGTTTTACTTCCTGGTGTGGTGACGTGGCGGCGTCAACGTCACCGCCACGTCACCGACATGTCAGCGCGCTGTCTGCTGGCGGGGATTTTGGTTTGCTCGTGTGTACACGCGAGCAAACCAAAATCCAAGCAGACAGATTTGTTCAAATGTGCTCCTGTGTACGAGGCCTAACAGTTTCAACTCTTCTGGGAAGGCTGTCTACAAGGTTTAGGAGTGTGTCTATGTGAATGTTTGACCAAATCTTTCCAGAAGTGCATTTGTGAGGTCAGGCACTGATGTTGGACAAGAAGGCCTGGCTCGCAGTCTCCACTCTAATTCATCCCAAAGTTGTTCTATCGGGTTGAGGTAAGGACTCTATGCAGGCTGGTCAAGTTCCTCCACCCCAAACTCGCCCATCCATGTCTTTATGGACCTTGCTTTGTCCACTGGTGCACAGTTATATTGGAACAGGAAGGGGCCACCCCCAACCTGTTCTCACAAAGTTGGGAGCATGAAATTGTCCAAAATGTCTTGGTATGCTGATGCCTTAAGAGTTCCTTTCCCTGGAACTAAGGGGCCAAGCCCAACCCCTGAAAAACAACTCCACACCATAATCCCCCCTTCACCAAATGATTTGGACCAGTGCACAAAGCAAAGTCCATAAAGACATGGATGAGCGAGTTTGGGGTGGAGAAACTTGACTGGCCTGCACAAAGTGGGAAGTAAATAGTGAAATGGCTGGGTCTGGATCAGCATTTGTCTCTCAGCACTGTTTTTGTATTTCTGCCCTTTTTATCTTTTTTAAAAGGCCATTGGTCTCTCACTCCTTGGGGGAATCCATGCTGTTTATTTATGTATTTATTTTGCTTGGAGTCCTCCTGACATCCATACCAGGCCTTCTCAAAGATGAGGCTCTGCTATGTATTTTTAGGGAGAACCAACATTTTTTTTTGTGTGGGGTTCCCATCAATGGGCCAGATTCACGAACACTTGCGCTGGAGTATTTGGATATGCGCCGCGTAACTGTGATGATGCGCCGTCGTTTCTATGTGCCCGTACCCACCAAACTAGATGCGCCCAATAACGGGTCATTTGCGACCGGCGGAACGTTCCGACGCCAGAGTATCGTCAGCGCTTATTTTCGCTGGGCGCATCAGTCGCGCCCATTGATTTCCCCTGCAAATATGCAAATGAGGGAGATTTCCCAATTCGCGAACGGATTAGCACCATACGCTGGCTACATGCGCCGCGCGTATCTGGTCCGTCCGGCGCAAAGTTAGTTCTACAAAAGGCTGCTTTATCTTTACTCCAGACGGTCACAGGTCAGCAGGAGAGCAGCTACAGCAGCGTTACCGACGATAGGAGCTTGCTGAACAACAACACTTGCAAGGACAACACCTCTGTGTGCCAACATGCCAGGGGCAATTGTGGTCCTAGAACTACTGATGGGTCCCCTGGAACCAAGAAGGCGGCCACGTGAGAGGATATACCGCACTCGTATGAACCTCTTTGGCATGGGGGATGAGGAGGTGTATCGCCTCTTCAGATTCAGCCCAGATGCAATACTTGAACTAACCACAACCCTGCAGGATGACATCACCAGCCCAACACACCGCTCACAAGCAGTTCAGCCACTGGTGAAGGTCCTGGCAACACTTCATTTCCTTGCAAGTGGATCATTCCAGCGTACAAGTGGAGTGGTGGCTGGGATGTCACAGTCCTCCATGAGCAGATGTGTGCACCAGGTTGTCCCAGCAATCCTCAGACGCATGTCCAACCAGTTCATCAGACCCACCACTGAGGAGCTGCGGCAGAAGGCAATGACAGATTTCTACAACATTGCCAGATTCCCTCGCACTGTGGGGGCCATTGATTGCACACATGTGGCCCTACAGCCCCCCAGTGCCACAGAGCACATATACCACAATCGGAAGCATTGGCATTCCATCAACGTACAGGTGATAGCTGATGCCCAACGCCTCATATGGCACGTCCGTGCCAAACACCCCGGGTCCAGCCATGACAGCTACATATACAATCAGAGCCCCATCCCAGCAGAATTTAACCAGAACATGTATGGGGACAGCTGGCTGGTTGGTGAGTGACAAGGGTGTCAGGCATGACTATCCCCTCCCGTGATGCACAACAGAAGTCGCACATGCATGACTAACATTCTCCTGTCTTTTCCCTTCCAGGTGACTCTGCATATGCACTGGGACCCCATCTAATGACTCCTTTCCGGAACCCCCAAACCAGAGGAGAGAGAAAATACAATGAAGCACACATCAAAACCCGTGCAGTGGTGGAGCAAACATTCGGGCTCCTGAAGTCCCGTTTCCGATGCCTGGATAAGTCTGGGGGGGCCCTATTGTATTCACCTACCTTTGTGTGTCAGATCATCGGTGCATGTTGCATACTACATAACTTTGCTATGAAAAAAGGCCTGCAGATTGACATACGTGATGTCCTGACCCCCGACCCACACAGTCCCCACCTGCCAGAGGACACCCAGTCTGCTGATGGAAGAGCAGTCAGGAGGGTCCTCGCCGTAGGCATCTTTGGACACTAAACCAAAACATTAATAACACAGACAGTGCACGCGTGTACACCACTGATGTCCCTAGATCACACACACCACATGCACATCGCATTGGATTAGCCCAAGTCCAGCATGTAGGACTTGGGAGCAGTAACGCCGCGTCAAGGCCCCAATGATGTCACTGTCCATTCACACACCTTTCACACGTCATTCATACAGCCGTGGGGTTAACTTCACCACCACGGCCGAGGGTGACACCCCTTACTTTCAGGAGTGCCACCCCCTCACATTCACACACCATTCACACTGTCCCCTGCACTCCTGACCGTGTGCAGTACAAAAAGAAATTAAAAATATCATATCCTGATAAATAAAATAAACAAAATCTCATAACATGAGAAAAATAAAAAAATAAATCATGACCTGAGTATGTCCAAACCAAAAATATAAAACAAGAAGAAAAAAAAAAGGCCTCACCGGGGATGCCGGGGGCTTCTTCTGGGGGCCCCTCTCTGGCTCCTCAGCTGCCTGGATGGAGTGGGTGGGGGTGGGGGGGCATCTGGAGGTGGCTGATCCCCAGGTGGGCCACTCCTGGCAGGTGTGGCCTGCGTGCCCTCCAAGGCCCTGGCTATCCATCCAAGGTAGGAGTTCGTCTGGGCCTGCATCCGGAGCTGACGGGTGACCTGATAATGCTGGGCCCGCCGACTCAGCCTCCCCTGGTCCCGGATGGCAGCAGTGTTGGCCTGGACGGCTGCAGTAAGGTGCCGAATATCCCCCTGCACCTCCCCCAAAGTGGTGACCACTGCAGCGCAGTTGCAGCTTACATCCTGCACTGCGTTGCTGAGGTTGGCAACGGAGCCCAGGCTGTCAGACACTTTCTGTAAGTGCCCAACTATGGCCCCCATCTGTTCCGTCTGCCTGGCGTGATCCCTCGCCAACTGGTCCTGGACACCATCAGACACCCCCCTGGTCTTCTGGGTCGCCTTCCTGGGGCCAGAAGATGGTTGTCCTCGGGGGGAAGGAGTCGCCCTTGAGGGGCTTCCAAGGATGGGGGAGGGGACGACAGACGGCCCAGGAGAAGGGGAGGAGACAGACAAAACTAAGGTAAAGTCCTGCTCTGCCACAGCAGGATCCTCTACAACCACCTCAGCAGGTGTGGTGTGGCCACTCTCCTCCTCCACAACCTCTTCACCACCCAGTGGCTCGGGCACACGATGGCGTGGGGGGGATGGGGTGGAATGCACGCTGACAGATGATGGCCCAGCTCCGTCATCTGTGGATGACACAAAGCAGACACATGTTGGTGGTCCCACACACTTGGCACATGTACCCTCCCCCCCCCAAATGCAAAACAACAAATAGGGGATTATAAAACACTTACCTGTCCTTGTGCCTTCCTCCACGGAGTCATAGCCTGTGACCCCCTCCACCTGCTCCCTCTCCAGGCAGCGTGCGACCACCTCCTCCTCTGCGGTCAGGGTGACAGGACATGGGGGACCACCACCTGTGCCCCTCTCATACCTCCTGATGGAGGCCACCTTGTCCCTCACCTTGCGCCGCAGATCATTAATTTTTTTTTGTATGTCCCCAGCAGTCCGGGTGGAGTAGCCCAAGACATTGACCCTGGCAGCAATGGACTCCAGGATGCCCTGCTTCCTCTCCCGGCTGGTCTTCCGGCTTTTTTTGCCATGGAGAAAAGCATTATCCGTCTCCATTGCCGAAATGATGAGCGAGACCTCCTGGGCATTAAAATTCAGGTTCCTCCTCTCTCTGGGGGTAGCGGGAGCAGCCATCACCAAACAAAAGTATCTTCCCTGGGGTGGGGGGAAGCGGAAATACTTTTGCGCCGGAATGGCGTTTCCGCCAGCGCTTTTAAGCGCCCAGCGGAACGCATTGCGCTGACGTTTCCCAGGAAGTGGTGCCGACGGAAGTTGTGAGCATGCGCACAAGGGGGCGAGTGGAGCCGCACTCACTGCGCATGCTCCGTGGATGATGCGCTGAACGTAAGCCTCTGCGCTGGGCTCCGCCCATCATTTACATATGATCACACCCACTTCCCCTTGCGTCGGGTTACGCCAGCGCATTATCGTTACTCTGGCGCAAGTTTATGCGCAACTGCTATGTGAATTACAGGACTTGCGCTGAAAGGGTCTTCAGAGTAACGTAAATGAGAAGCGTTACTCCAGAGGAAAGATACTCTCATCTACCTGAATCTGGCCCAATATCTATATCAGACCCTTATCTAGATTATGGGTCTGGTATAGATGGGAGTCTCCAACCGCTTTGTTTACAAACAGAAGTAAGCAACCATGAGCTGTCAATAACCTGCAATTTAAACAGGATGTTATTTTGTTAGAAATGTAGTAGGTTGTATACATTGTACAGATGTGCCACTTCACAGGCCGGTTAAGGGTACATTTTATTTAATTATGCATTTTTTTTTTGTCCATTAAGAAATATTAAAATTGCTACTCCATGCTGAACACATTTTTAAATGTGTTTTGATTCGGTACATGTTCCCCAAGGCAGGGCCCTGCCCCCCATGCCAATTGTTTGGGAATCCCAAATAACGTCAAGAGAACTCCTTGTAGCACCATAACTTCTGAGTGCCAGTGTCTGAGTTGGTGGCTTTATCTTGCAAGGACCCCATTTTAATTTTTTTGCCAAGATGGTGTTTGGGTTTAGGACTTTCTTTTTTTGAAATTATTGTTGCATTGCTATTACTATCATTGTTGCTTCAACAAGACAGGGACAGCCTTAACCACTTGCTTACTGGGCACATATACCCCCCTCCTGCCCAGGTGAAATTTCAGCTTCCGGGACTGCGTCGCTTTAACTGACAATTGCGCAGTCGTGTGACATGGCTCCCAAACAAAATTGACGTCCTTTTTTCCCCACAAGTAGAGCTTTCTTTTGGTGGTATTTGATCGCCTGTGCGGTTTTTATTTTTTGTGCTATAAACAAAAAAGAGCGACAATTTTGAAAAAAAATACAATATTTTTTACTTGTTGCTATAATAAATATCCCAATTTAAAAAAAAAACACATTTTTTTCTCAGTTTAGGCCGATACGTATTCTTCTACATATTTTTGGTAAAAAAAAAAAAATCGCAATAAGCGACTGATTTGCGCAAAAGTTATAGCGCCTACAAAATAGGGGACAGAATTATTATTTTTTATTATTATTTTTTTTACTAGAAATGGCGGCGATCTGCGATTATTGTTGGGACTGCGTCGTTATGGCGGACACATCGGACACTTTTGACACATTTTTGGCGCCATTCACATTTATACTGCGATCAGTGCTATAAATATGCACTAATTACTGTATAAATGTGACTGGCATTGAAGGGATTAACACTAGCGGGTGAGGAAGGGGTTAAATGTATTCCCTGCATAGTGTTCTAACTGTGGGGGGAGGGGGGGTGACTGGGGGAGGTGACCGATCTGTGTCCCTATGTACAAGGGACACAGATCGGTCTCCTCTCCAGAGACAGGACGCTGTCTCTGTGTGAGCCGGCAATGAGAGATGATCTCATATGTTTACATATGAGATCATCTGTCATTGGCCGCGCAAATCGCATAGCAAACCGTTCGCCGCGATCTGTGATTGGCTGTGTCCAAGGGACACGGGCAACACAGAATTTCCCCGCTGCGCACTCTGGAATGCGCGCGGGGAACGCCCAAAGGGGCGGCCGTCAAAAGACAGCGGCTTGGATATTCAGGTCCGTGCTGTAGCCGTCATTCGGCTATAGCGCGGGCCTCAAGTGGTTAAAATATATATATTTTTTTTTTAGATGCCTTTTAAAAGAAGACCTCTGATTATAGGCTTGCCTGGCCCTGTTTTTTTAAACAGGATTTCCTTAATTTAATGGTAGCTATGGCAATAAGGGATAAATATGTGATGCTTTGGTGTACACAACTATACCGCACAGGTCCTGCAAATAAAGGAATAATTTGCCTGTGTCGGCAACAGGTGTCTTTCTCTTGCAGCTATACATACAGTGTGAGAGCTCCAGCCACCATAAGAAAATGCAGAAAATATTTTCTCTGCAAAAAGTCATCAAAGTGGGCAATTTTGGGCCCTCTCTTGGATTATGGAAGTAAATTCCCAGATTATTCCTCTTATACCAAGGAGGAGGGAATCTTTTCTCATGAAGCCAAAAAATTGTTTCTCCTCACTGTCATCAGCCCAACACACCTCCTCTTCCTAACCACCTGCATCCCAAAAACATGTCTACTGTGTGCCATTAAGTAAGAGGAGGGTTGCTTTCATGTGTTAAGGCAAAAAAAAACTTTAAAGTGCATAAGCTTTGCCTCTGAAGTTATCCATGCCTGTCCCTTTTTTTTCAAATAATTGTAATTAGAAGGAAGAAGAAAATGGTGCAAAAGTAAAAATTGGCTGCTCTTCACCCTTAAGGAAGAGGTGGAGGTAAACAATGCATAAGCAGTCCAAAATTGGTGACCTCTATGTGTGCTGGAGTAAAACAAGGACACAAATGGCACATTAACAGCATTCTAAAAGAAATGGCTGCTATTTGCCTTTAAAGAGGAGGAATGCCTGCTTTTTGCTGCTGATATCTTCCATTAAGCTCATTGGTGCATAGTCTTAGCAAGATCAATCCTTGCTAGTCAGTGAGAACATTTCATCTAGTAGGAGGCTAGAGAATCAGAGTAATTTCTGAATCTTAGTATATTCAAATTAGCTTTCTGGACCTGATTCAATTTAATTTGGATAATTTGAATTGCTCTAGTTGTGGGATCTATTGTTTCCATGTGGACCTGAAATTCAGCCCGTCTGTTATTAGCACATTGCCGTATTTACTCAAAGTGCTAAATTGTTTGCTTTATAAGCTTGTTTTGAGAACCCTATTGCTACAATATACCCCCCCCCCCCCCCCCAGCCGTGCAAAGGCCACTCAATATCCATGCAACTAAAAACTCTGATATAGGCCTCAAATTTTAAACAATAGCAACTAGAATACCCCACCATCCACAGCTCTCCCCCCTCTGCACCCAGAGTACCCCATCCACAGCTCTCACACCTCTGCACCCAAAATACACCAATTCACAGCTCTCACCCCTCTGCATCTAGAATACCCCCCAATCCACAGCTCTCACGCCTTTACACCCAGTAGCCTTCTTGCTTCCTATCCCTAGCATTCCTTCCCGTGTCCAGCACTCCACATTCCTGCTATCACCATGGGTGCTGCACTTTCCAAAATCCCTCTTATGCCCAGTACACACGATCCGATTATCGGACGAACGATCGTCCGTTTTTTTTTGCATGCTAATCTCACATCGAATCTGATGAGTTTACTAAAGTCACGAAAATTCTCGTACGGAAGAATAAAAAATCGGAAGTGATGTCATGTGTTGTAATGCATTTGTATTGCATTTTCGAACGACAGCTGTACTGATTAAAAGAAAATCGGACGATATGGCATCGTACGAAAAAAAATTCCGTGCATGTCCGATAGAATAAAATCGGATGAACTGTCCTGATCGGCTCTCGGAAGCGCTGTACTAACGATCCGATTATCATACGATCGTTTCGAAAGCGGCATTTTCCGGACGATTTTCGGATCGTGTGTACGGGGCATTAGGGCCCTTATTGCTCTCCTTACAGAAGTCAACATGGCTCTACTTAGCATCTGCCAGTACGGCCTTTTTTTTTTCAAACACACAGACACAGCAGCACACTGCTTACATTGCCTCCCTTTTGCAGAAGTGTGCAATAGATCATGGCCGGCAAGTGGTGTTGGCACGCGGGGTCAAGCCAGAGGGTACACACACAGGAGGGAATTAGATGTCAGCAGAACAGGGAAGGGGGTCGGTACAACGGGGCAATTACAGAATGATGCCCTGTGTCTGTGTCTCTTTCTGCAGCAGCTAAAAACTAGGGGGAAGGAGAGAAATCGTCTTTCAGTGGCTGCAGAAAGAAACACAGACATAGGGCATCTTTCTGTAATTTCATAGCCACACTGATACCTCTGCAGTCCGGGCCCCCCTGTGTGCCTGGGCTCCCTACATAAGGACCAGTGGTACCCCCCTATCGGCGGCCCTGATCTTAGTTGTGCAAGTGTAGCTTTGTAGCACTGATATGTAAATTAAATTCCCAAGTGCAAGCCTGCTATTTAAACTGCCTAATGTATTACTAGTAAAGTATTGTGTTCTTCTGCACTCATGGATTGGAATGGATAATGCATGAAATTAATTGAAAACTCTTGCTTGTATTCCTAAGCCAGATAAATATTCCATGAATGATTTGTTACGACAGTTTAAAATATATCTGCTAATAACTTGTTAAAGTCACTACTCATTAATGTGCTCATTTATTGTCAAGCATGTAGATCTTTAATGAAAATTATGAATGTTCAGATTTAACACATGCTGGGTAATCATTGAAAAGAATAATGATTTAATCACTATTTAAGCAAAAAAAATTAAAAATAAAACATGTATATTTGCAGCGTACAAAACAAAAGATGGAAGAGTACTATTCGAACTGAAATGCATTCAAAGTAAGTTATCATTGTGTGTACATGCTGTATGTGTTCATTGTTTTGTCTGCAAAATGATTTGTAATTCTGGCCAGTCAGTCTGACCTACATACCACTTGAACACTAAAGAGTAAATATAATGATGGCTGTATCTTGGCACAAGTACAGGTTCTAGATAGTTGAAAGGCATTTCTGAAACCTTCAGGATTCATTTAAAGCTTACTGCACCTAAATAAATCAACCTTATTTTTTTATCCCCAATTATCTTTAATGCATTTTACCAAAATAATAAAATGCTAATTTTCATTAAAAAATTAGGAAACAAAACTCTAAGGCCTCGTACACACGAGGGGATATGTCCGCTGAAAACGGTCCGATGGACCGTTTCAGCAGACATCTCTGCTCGTGTGTATGGGCTAGCGGACAGATTTCTCCACCCGACAGATTTCAAAGCATGCTTTGAAATCTATCCGGTGGGAATCTGTCCGCCCGACATGTCTGCTGGTTAGTACACTTACCAGCAGACATGTCGTCCCCCACCGCCGCCGCGCTGCCGCCGAATGGATTTGGCGCATGCGCGGAAGTGTTTAACTTCCTGGTGCGGTGACGTGGTGGTGACGTGGCGGCGTCAACGTCACCGCCGCGTCACCGCCACGTCACCGCGCCGTCCGGCGGCGGGGAATTTGATCCGATGGTGTGTACACGCCATCGGATCAAACTCCCGATCGGACATATCCGATGGAAATGGTCCGCGGACCGTTTTCATCGGATATGTCCGATCGTGTGTACGAGGCCTCAGGCCGCGTACACACGATCGAACATGGCCGCTGAAACTGGTCCGCCGACCAGATTCAGCGGACATATCCGATCGTGTGTACGACCTAGCGGACAGGTTTTTCCAGCGGACACATTTCAAAGCATGCTTTGAAATTTGTCTGCTGGAAACCTGTCCGTCGGACAGTACGCCTAACCAACGGACATAAATCTCCCGCATGCGTCGAATGGATTCGACGCATGCGTGGAAGTATTTTACTTCCTGGAGTGGTGACGTGGCGGCGTCAACGTCACCGCCACGTCACCGCGTCCTCAGTCCGAGGGGATTTTCGTCCGATGGTGTGTACACGCCATCGGACGAAAATCCGAGGAGACATGTCCGCTGGAAACGGTCCGTCGGACATGTTTCAGTGGACATGTCTCCCCGTGTGTACGCGGCCTAAAGCAGTAACATTGCTTTGGTAAGTTGCAGAGTAATCCTACAAGGTGTATATCACAAGATCTGGCTGAGCACATTTACAAATTGTTGAGAGCACAAGGACAATATGACAACTCGGCTAGCAGAATTCAGAAGTTCTGCAGGACATCTTATGTAATTCTTGCTTTATAGCTTTTTATTAGTGGCAGCACGTTAGCATAGCTCCCAACTGTCCTTGATTTTGAGGGACTTTTCTGATTTGGAACAAAGTCCCTCTTTTTTCCTCATTTGTCCCTCATTTTTGTCTGATCTATATATTTGGCTTTCAAAAAGTGTTTCCCAATGCTAAAGCTCTAAATTGTTGCATTTGTAGATTTTAAAAGCCGTGTAAGGCAATAGTAGTGGTATAAAAAAAAAGCACTTGTGGTGTTAAAGCGGATCTCCACCCTAAAGTGAAGATCCGCTGATCCGAACACTCCCCCCCTCCGGTGTCACAATTGACACCTTTCAGGGGGGAGGGGGGTGCAGATAGACAGGTATCTGCACCCACTTCCGGCCCAGCATTCACGGGCAAAAGACGGGCATTTCATCACATCCCGTCTGTCCCCCGTTGTGTGCTGGGAACACTCGTCTCCCAGCACACAGCTGGAGCCAATCGGCGGGCGCAGCGCGACTCGCGCATGCGCCGTAGGGAACCGGGCAGTGAAGCCGCAGCACTTCACTTCCTGGTTCCCTCACCGTGGATGGAGCGGGGAACAGCAGAGAGACGAGCGATCGCTCATCCTCTGCTGCGGACGGCGCTGGACTCCAGGACAGGTAAGTGTCCTAATATTAAAAGTCAGCAGCTGCAGTATTTGTTGCTGCTGGCTTTTAATATTTTTTGTTTTGTGAACCATCCGCTTTAACTAATCATTTTTTTGTATAATTCTCCTTTTAAGTGGGCGTGTCAGGGGGGCATGTCCTATGCCTACATAATTTTGCGAAGAGGTATCCCTCATTCCCATCTCAAAAGATTATAAGGGATGTGTTATTTTATTTTATTTTTTTTTACTTTATATTTTATTACATTTTGCAATAATAAAGGGGATGTGTTGTTAGATATGTTTTTTAATTACATAGCAAAACCCAGTACCTGGATCTAAATTATATACTCAATTCTGTATCCAAAGGGACAAAACTTACTGTGTATTTCCAGCCAACATTTTTTTTCTTACTTTGGGACAGAGTAGGAAAATGGTTTGAACACATGCTGGGTTTTTACTGCTATCAGAGGCTTTGTTAGAGTGAGATTTAACCTCACTTCCAGTTCTACTGGCAATATTTATCCAGACAGGAAGTGCGGGGGAAATTTCCACAGCAACAAAAAGTTTTTATTTATAAGAGAAGGGAAAAGCTAAAACTCATGTCATATGTCATATTATTATTTCTCTCTGTGCCCCTGTTGAAGTTTGTACCTCACTATTTGACTGGTGAAATTGTTGTCAGCAGAACAGGAAGTAAGTATAAGTATTATATATTTACATTTTTATATTCCAGGTTTTTTCCAGCTTTACTGCAGTTATTTGAGATTTGGCCTGATAAAATAAGAGGACATTGTTTTTTTAGCGCAAGGTCTTCTTTAAAGGGGATGTAAAGGCAGAAGGTTTTTAATCTTAATGAATTCTATGCATTAGGATAAAAAGCCTTCTGTGTGCAGCAGCCCCCCTCAGCGCCCCACAGCCCCCCTCATACTTGCCTGAGGTGCCTCTCTATCCAACGATGTCCACGAATATCTCAGCCGACCGAGATTCTACTTCCTGATTGGCTGAGACACAGCTACATTGACGCTGTTGGCTGTCAATTAAAGTCAACTAGCCAATCAGGGGAGAGAGGGGTCGGGGGGACCATGTCTGAATGGGGACAGGAACCTGTGACTCTGCTTAGGTGCCCCCATAGCAAGCTGCTTGCTCTGGGGGCACTGAACAGGAGGGAGCAGCCGTGGTCATAAAAGAGGGACCCGAGAAGAGGAGGATCCAGGCTGCTCTGGCCAGATTCACTGCAACAGGGAAGGTCAGTATAACATTTAAACAAGTAAAACAAGACTTTATAATCACTTTAAAGCCCAATTCCAGGTGCAAGAAAAAAAAAACCTTGCAGTAATTACCCCCCAACACCACCACCAAGGGTTAAATGCTTGTTTTTTTCCACAACAGTTTTTATTGAGGAAAATATATGGCAAGCATAAATATAACAAGAACAGTGGACATACAGAGATGTGAGAAAAACATAGTATCTTGACAGGCAATGTTAAATACAGATATAATCAAAAATGAGTGAAAATATGTCATGGCGGGAGTAATAACAAACCAGTGTACAATGCAGAACTCTAAAAAGAAACACTGGGTCACAGGGTCACCCAGGCTACAGAAGAGTGTGTTTAAACCTCATGGCTCATAGGCCAAGATGCTAAGCTTTGGGGGGTGGTGGCAAGGAAGCCATTTCCATGTGCAGGCCTACCAAATCCGGCTGTAATGTTGTCAATGTTGTAGGAGAACTCGTACAACGAGAGGGTGTGGTATAGAGATTTTAGGGTATGTCTACGTCTAGAGAAGGTTGTGGTGAAGCACGGAAGGGGTCAGCATACAGTAATGCCTGGTAATGTGGTTATTACATGGAAAGGGATCTCTACGTCAAAAGTGGGAGAAGAGTTAAGGAAGGAGAAGAGACGAGAAGAGAGAGGAGAAAAAGAGGAAAAAAATGCTTCTTTTTTTTCTAGGGTTGAAGCATTAAGCAGCATGGTCTCTCCAGTGGTGCAACTGGTCCCCCATAGCCTCCTCTCTAAGGCATTCTCAGCCACTGTTGCACCCCTGCCTCCTCCACCTATCCCCACAGATAGCATCAGAACAAGCTAGAGCAGGAGTAATGTAAGTAACGCACCCTTTTCATCTTCTTGTAGATGTTACAAGCCCAAGCTGTTGGGCTTTAAGTTTTGTCCTTATGTATTCAGAATTGACTACAAACTAAATAGTTTTTTTTTGAGCTTCCTGTAGGTTAATAAAAATGTAATTTATAACAAGTTGAATGTGATGGTTGAACTGCATTATTATATGCTATTTATGTAAATTAGCTATTATATCAGTGGCACAATTGGTGCTGCTAGAGTTTTCCAGTGTGTTTTGGCTTAATGGCAATTATTTAATACGCTTGAATATGCTCATTCATTTCCTAGTGTGCATTATGGTGGGGAGGTCAATGCGAGACACATATTAGCTTATTTATAACTGCAAAAAGTTATTTTGCAGAGCCGTCTGCTAGACTTTCATGTGAGGCAACATTTGATAGAAATATGGAAAATGGCCTGAACTTTAAATGACAAACAGATGAGAAAGGTCCCATGAAAGTCAAAGCCTTTTGAAGCTCATGTGTTTTTGCATAGAATATAAATGAGATTTTTAATTGAGATTGACTTGAGCTCATGGTAACATTTTGGTTGATCTCAATTAGCAGGGTTACAACAAACAGAAAGGGATGGAATCTAGTCATGGCACACAGTAATGTGATCCTCCTCTAGTTTGAGATTTTATACAGCGTTTCCGCCAGTAACTCTTTCTTCTGCTTTCAAGACATTTTTATTTCCATGGATTTCCCTATTAAATATCTTTAAACTCAGTTAGTAGATTTACATGTGAATACATTTAATTCAGAATTTAAGTACATGTAAACTTTAACAAAATAGTATTTATTATAGTTTGTTAAAGGTCTTAGTATATATTTTTTTTTACATGAAATAGAAAAATACTTGTTTTCAAGTTTTTACATCTTCTGTTGAATAATAGGGCTGCTGATCACCTGCAGCCACTTTTTGTCTACATACAGTATATGCTCTCCTGTAACTGCTCAGGAAATATTTTCTGATGGTGGCAACAGTGGCACATGCCTGTGCAATGAGGAGGAGCACTGTCACTTCCATGGGCTGTTTTTTTTAAATGCAAATAGGCTGCTGATTTTGTAAGGGAATATTCCAAATAATTAGTGAAAGAGAGAAAGCTTTGCTGACTTCTCTTTTCCAATCATGTGTAAGCGAAAACACAGGTGTTAGACTGGAGTAAATTCAACTTACGCGCGTTTTTTAGCTAGTCAGAAACCTCAAACCTCAATAGACGGCTGCGGGCTTCAATTCGACTGGATTACGTGCTCGTACGCCTTCGGATATACGCTGCAATAAAATTGCGGCCACTGGGTGGACTTCCCGTTCGGGTATGCTAATGAGTATTTGCCGGCGATCCCAGAAATTACGATCTTCAATCGCAATCTCTTACGGCATCTTTAGTCATCTTTTTTTTGCGTAACACTATACCAGCTTTTTGCTGGTCTAATATTAGACAGCCCATGTTAAGTATGGCCGTCATTCCCGCGTCGAATTTCTACGTTTTCCGACGTCTTTTATTATTTTTAACGTAAGTCATCCGGGAATAGGAATGTTCGTAAACGACGCTACTCAAACAACGAATGACATAACGACGTGATTTCGCGCAATGCACGGCGGGAAATTTCTGAACGGAGCATGCGCAGTTCGATCGCCGCGGGGACGCGCATAATTTAAATGCTTCACGCCCTCTAATCGCGTATTTCGATTACGCGGCGAGAAATAGACTACGCCGCCGTAGCGTACGGGCAAAAATCTACCAGAATTCGATTTAGAGCCTGGGAAAATACGGCAGCGTAGAATATTTTGATTACGCAGCGCAAAATTAAGTGTATCTGAATCTGGCCCACAGTTGTTTTATTTCCTTGCATGTGATTGAGTATTCTTTGCAAAATGAAAATTTCACTACATCCACTAAGCACTGGGAAAAATGTCCTCACAAAGTGAACACAGTGGGGAAAATAATTATTTGATCTCCTGGAGATGTTGTAAGTTTGCGCACTTACATAGAAATGAAGGGCCAGATTCACAGAGCGATTACGCCGGCGTAACAGGAGATGCGCGGCATAAGTCTAAATTTGCGCATGCGTTTCGATACTCCGCATCCCCAAAATGAGATACGCAAGAAATCTACTTTTTTTTGTCCAGCGTAATTTCGATAGACAGGCGCATCCGTCCACGCAAAACTACGCTAGACACACCATTGATTTGCTATTCAAATATGCTAATGAGGGAGTTACGGGGATCCACAAAAGAACGTTGGTGCAGCGCAGGCTACGTGCTGTGCGCAACAGCTGCATGGCCTGTCTAAAATTAGACCATATAAAAGGTGGTCTAAAATTAGACAATTTGTCTACATGTCAGAGAAAGCAACACTGTTAGTGAGGAGCAGAGCACTCACACGTGTTGCCCAACAAACTGTATGCCAACATGCCAGGGACATCCATGCTTATAGCTATACTACGGACTTTAGATGAGCAAAGAAGGAGGAGGGCACGGAGGAGGGCATGGAGGTGGGCATGGAGGAGGGCACGGGAGAGGTTTTTTTTTTTTTTACAAAAAAAATTTCTTTGCTTTAAGAAACATTTTTACAAAAAATATACATACATATATACATCAATACATAACATACATACAAACTACAAACACGGTCTCACTATCTTTCAATAGCCCTTTTAAACCTTGATGGATATAATAATCTAATCTGATACAAGCCCCTCACTCTTCACTTGATATATCACACACGCATAGACATCTTTGGCATGAGTGATTCTGAGGTGTCTCGCATCTTCAGATTCACCCCTCATGCCATCCTGGAATTAACCACAACCCTGCAGGAGCCCAACACCAGCCCAACACATGACACCACCCATGACACCCATGACAGCTACATATACAATCATAGCCCCATCCCCACAGATTTCAAACAGAACATGTATGGGGACAGCTGGCTGGTTGGTGAGTGACATGGGTGGCAGGCATGACTGTCCCCCCCATGATGCTGAAATCACAAGGGGCACATGCACTACTAACATCCTCCTGTCTTATCCCTTCAGGGTGACTCTGCATATGCACTGGGACCCCATCTCATGACTCCTATACGGAACCCCCCTAACCAAGGCTACCCCGTCTTCTGAGGGAAGAGCAGCCAGGAGACAGCTCACATTAGGCATCTTTGCACGTTAAACACACACATTAATCGTGGCACAATGAGAATGCATGCATGCACACCACTGTGGTCCCTAGCACAGACACATCACATCCTCATCACAATGGATTGGCACAAGCCCACCATGCAGGACTTGTGAGCTGCAACGCCATGCCATGGCTCCAATTATGTCACTGTACATTCATACACCATTCACACGGACCTGGGGATCACTTCTCCACCACAAATGAGGGTGACACCCCTTTTCCGGCAGGAATGTCACCCCCACATTCCCAAATCATACACAAACAGAACCAAAAAAAATTGACCAGCAAAAATAATAAATGCCCAGCAAAAATATAATTTAAACAAAATAACAACAAAGAAAACACATAAAAGACAAAAATCACTCTGCAAAACAGTCCCCAAATATCTCAAAGACACGTCACAAACAAACAAACGCTAATAAACAACAGAACAAAAGCACCTTGCTGTATAGGGAGGGATACAAAGGGATGTACTTTTGCAAAGGAAGTGCGTTTGTCTCTGTCTATTTATGCTGTTTGCGTAGTTCACTAATTTGCCCTAGTCCATTTCCAATTTCACTGATTGCGCCGTTCCCGGGTTGTGGGCATGCGCACAGAGGTGCTGACCATGGTCTGCTTCAAGCGCGCATGCGCGAGCCGGCCGGCCCTTCATTTGCATGGGGTCACGGCTCATTTCAATGTAACACGCCCAGGTCCTTCCCAATTTGTATTACTCCGCCTTGCGCCTCTGAAATAACGTTGCGCAGGCACAAATTTCTGCGTAAAACCGACGAGAATAGGGTGATTGCGCCGCTACATTGCACCAGTCTAACGTAAAGGCGGTGCGCTACGTCGGTCCAATAATGCGCAGATGTACGTGAATCTGGCCCGAAGGGTCTATCATAGGTGAATTTCAAATGATAGAGACCGAATATCAACATATTCAGTGAATAAAAAAGTATTTGATCCCCAAGCAAAACATGACTTAATACTTGGTAAAGAATACCTTGTTGGCAAGCACAGAGGTAAGAAGTTTCTTGTAGTTAGTGACCAGGTTTGCACACATCCCAGGAGGGATTTTGGTCCACTCTTTTTTACAGATCTGTCGCTTGGCAACTCAAAGTTTCAGGTTCGTCCATAAATCTTCTATAGGATTAAGGTCTGGAGACTGGCTGGGCCACTCCATGACCTTAACGTGCTTCTTCTTGACCTACTCCTTTGTTGCCTTGACGGTATGTTTTGGGTCATTGTCATGCTTAAATACGCATTCATGACCCATCTTTAGTGTTCTGGCTAAGGGAAGAAGGTTTTCATCCAAGATTTTACAATCAATGGCCCTGTCCATTGGCCCCTCAATGCGGCAAAGTCAGCCTGTAACTTAAGCAGAGAAACAGCTCCTAAGCATGAGTGGTGGATGGGTGTTCCAGCATGACAACAACTTAAAACATACCACCAAGGCAACAAAGGAGTGGTTCATATTAAGGTCATGGAGTGGCCTAGTCAGTCTCCAAACCTTAATCCTATAGAAAATGTATGAAGGGAGCTGAAACCTCGAGTTGTCAAGAGACAGCATAGAAAACTTACAGATTTAGAGAAGATCTGTAAAGAAGAGTGGACCAAAATCCCTCCTGAGATGTGTGCAAACCTGGTCACCAACTACTATAAACGTCTTACCTCTGTGCTTGCCAACAAGGGTTTCCCCACCAAGTACTAAGTCATGTTTTTCTTGGGAATCAAATACTTAATGTACTCACTGAACTGCAACTTAATTTATAGAATTTGTTCTATGTGTTTTTTCTGGATTTTTGGTTGATATTCTGTCTCTATCATTTAAAATACACCTATGATAAAAAATTATAGATCCTTCACTTCTTCGTAAGTGGGCAAACGTACAAAATCTGCAAGGGATCAAATAATTTTTTTCACCACTGTATTTTCCTTTAGTAAATTAACACCCTGGTCTTCAAGAGCGTGGCAACAATTGGATTACAATTGGACAATTGTAGATTTTAACATTTTAAGAATTGCACAACTTGTTAAAGCATATATGAGATTTTAGTATTTAAGTTTACATACTTTAATAGCACAAAGAGATCTATAATTGCTGTATTTTCGAAGGAAGACCTTATGAATTCCAAATCTACATTGAAAACAAACCATTTAGAGCCGGTTCACACAGGGGCAACCTGTCAGGTGACTCAGCCGCCTGACAAGTTGCGGTCCGCTCTATTCAATGGATCCATTTTAATAGGAGCGATGCAAGTCGCTCCGACTTAGAAAAATTTTCTTGTATGACTTTGGGGGCTACTCGGGGCGACTTGCATTGACTTCAATACAGAAGTCATGTTGCAAGTTGCCTCTCAAGTCGTATTGAGATCGCCTTGCCGAGTCGCCCCCAAAGTCATGCCGCCTGTGTGTGAACCGGCTCTTAGTGTGTGCTCAAGTTGGTTTTAGAGAGGTTGTTAGTAACATTTACCACTATAGGTCCCATGTAGAAGAAGGACCCTTTATTAAAGGTTAAAGTGGTTGTAAACCATTTTTGCTACAAGTAAGCCTATAAGGCTTACCTGTAGCTACCCAGGATATCTCCTAAACCTGAACGGTTTAGGAGATATCCCCTGTATTTGCATGTGCTGATGTCATCGATGGCATGTGATAATAGCTCATATTGCTTTTATCTTGCAGTTTTTTGTTTTTTTCTAGGGCATACAAGCACTTTAACATCAATGTAAACTGTATAATTGCAAACTTAAAAAAAAAATGATTTATAATTTCCCTTTCAAATACCTATTGACCTATTTGTACCCTTTGCTTATTGATGCGGAAAATCTTTTTTCATTAGACTGTACTGATAATAATATAAATAACTACATCACACAAGGGGAAGCTTGCCAATAAAATTAATAAGTCAGAAACTGTAACAAATTTGATGCACGATTTATACAAGCCTTACATCATATTTCTTTAGGGGACAAAACTGCAAGCCTAATTGTTTCCATGCTCATTTTGTTCAATATTCTGTGCCATTAGAAATTCTCATGTTAACCATTGAGCAGAGAATCCTTTTTGTTTAAAGGCATATGTACAGCATATGTACAACACAAGACATCAGTGGCTTAGTCTAATATGATGTAAATAGTATTTCACAAGCACATATTTTGTGTCAGAGGATTCACCCACATCAGTTTTTGCTCACTGTCCTACCCTTTCCATGCATGTCAATCAGTCAGCTCAGACCAGCCTAAAATAATAAGATTTCTTGGTGGTTTATCAAGTTGTTGGTTATAGTCCAGCAATAATTTATCCAGAGTGTCCATTGGACGAACGTCTGGACCATGTAACTATGTAAAAATATCAATAAAGTGTGTAGAACTCTGCACTTAGTGTAACCACATAAAAAAAGTGATAAGTAAAAAAAAAAAAAAAAAAACGAATATAGTGTCATCTATATTGATAAATAAATAAGTGTACCAATATATGTCATCAGACACTTTCATACAAAAGGCATACTTATAACATAATACAAAGAGTGCATATATATTAACACAGTCCACTTTAATTAATTATCCAATGAAAAAAAAAACTGAATTCAGTAACTATCAGACTTAAAGTGTTTGTTACCCATCTGTTCATTTTCCTGATATGTGCTTGTTGTACCATGTACATGTTTGAAAAAGTATCCTGTTCTGTTTTTATTGATTCCTTTATGGAAAAACACTGGTGTTCCTGCCTGTTCCTCTGCTTTCCTATTAAAAGAGACCACACTAAGCAAGAGAACACACCATGGTCAGTTCTCTAGCTATGCTTGGAACTCAGTCTGCTCGCTTCCAATGATCAGACTTGTCCTGACATGCCCCTCCTTCATACACAGCCTTTCACTGGGAAGCTCAGTGTCCTGGTGCTTTTCCTTCCCCAGCTCGTATGTAGCTGTGAACAGAGAGAATGTGATCACTGATTAAAAAGAACAAAGGTATTTAAAATGTTTTTTTTTTTTTTCATATATCTATACACATTTCTATTTTAAACTAAATGGGTTGCTTTACAAGGTGATCCTTACAATCACTTTAACGGCTGTTTAGGGTTACTGCCATTTCCACTTTAGATTTGCTCATAATATTGCTTTATTGAAAAGAGTACAACAGACACTGCATGTAAGTAAAGTTTCTGCCACAAAAAACAACTTAGAAGCTCAGCATCATACAACCACAGAATCTAGCCAAAACTACCCATAGATGCACACATTATTATTATTTGAATTATTACATTAACAAACTGCAGCAATTCATTGTACGAGGCACCAAAGAGTGTCCAGGATTTTTAGGATGCTACCAATCCCTCTGTTTTGATATTTCACAAATATGTTCAAAGGAAATGACCAGCAATCAATATGAGTACAGCTATGGATATTGTTAAACCATTGTCTCAGTGCAGCGCTTTAAGATAATGGTTATTTTTAAATTATTTTTCATTCTATTTCCATTTCCAATATGTACAGATGAAATATTTTTCCAGTGTTTGAAAGTTAAACCTTCAAATATTCCAGGCAATTCCACTAGCTATAAGCTGACTTTAGGTTCCATAATAGCACTCCACTGAATACAGCTCCAAAGGGACAGGTTAAGAGATCAATGGGGATTTGTTCAGTCAAATCCATGTATATAGATTAAGAGAAGAAACTGAAGAAAATATTCCTGGAAAAGAAGTACAGTAATGACAATATTGATCAGGCAATTGAGGAACCAGAGAACTATGGAGATGAGGTTTACTGCGTGCTAAAGATAACAGTCAAAGGTAGAACTACAGCACGTTGTTTGTAACATCATTCACAGACCCTGCACCATTTTCTGCATAAACATATGCAATGCAGGTTATGTCCATAGTGACTATAAATATATATGTGATGTAACAGAACAATCAATCACATTTCATAGTACAGCAGACCCTAAAATGAACATTGTACTTTAATCCACCCACCTTATAAATTAGCCTGTAAAACTTGCCTTTATAAATTCTTATTTTCCAATAGTATAACAGGCTCAGCTTTTGATTTGAGATGATGAAGGTGGGTATTCTTAAAAAATATCCAAGGCACAAACATGTTGTCTTTTTTTCATTCTGGATAGAACAGGGAATAGTTAAAGTAATATAAAGTGATAAAGGATTTTTTTTGTTTGTTAAAATAAAAAGAGGTTATGCTTACCTGCTCTGTGCAATGGTATTGCACATAAACGTTTGTTAACTACTCTTCTGACAGTCCACTACTGATGCTGTCCACTTCTTCCTCCAGATGCCTCCTTAGTAAGCCAGGTGCTAAGCAGGCACCTATGTGAGCATGCTCCCGAGCCAGAATGGGTGTGTCCATAGACACATGGAGCGCCGGCATGCCACGCCCAGACCCTTCTTCACAGGAGTTTGACTGACGTTAGCAGGAGCCTATGGCTACACTGCCCTTCAAGTCTCCTGTAAAGGGAGGAAGTGGGGGGAGAAGTGGTGCAACTGAGACCATGCTGGAGCAATGACAGAGATGGAGTTGGGTAGAACAAGGAGTGGGGCATTTTTTCGTTAGTGCAAAGAATGCAAGGTAAAAAGACATTTGAGTTTTGAACCAATTTATAACCCATGCCATGTTTTTTTTTTTTAACTTCTACAACAGGAAATAAGAGAGAAAAGTGAGGGATATTCCTTCTCAGAAAGTTATCACAGCTACAAGTACACCCATTAAAGCGTTTCTCCTCAGTGAGAGTGAGAGCGATAACACCAAGTTTAACACACTTGCTCCCCATTCACACCTAAGTCCTTGTAACACTAACGCATGACACTGGGGAGGAAAAATTACTAATTGGGCCCAATTTGGACATTTTCACTTAGGGGTGTACTCACTTTTGTTGCCAGTGGTTTAGACATTAATGGCTGTGTGTTGAGTTATTTTGATGGGAAAGCAAATTTACACTGTTATACAAGCTGTACTCTCACTACTTTACATTGTAGCAAAGTTTCATTCCTTCAGTGTCGTCACATAAAAAGATATAATAAAATATTTACAAAAATGTGAGGGGTGTACTCACTTCTGTGAGATACTGTATGAAAATGTATACTATATATAACATATATCAGTTATTTTTTTAATCTATGAAGTGTAACTATTATTTATGAATGAATATTTGTATCATTCATATTATTAAGGCTGGGTTCACACATGTGCGGTGAGAATTGAAGCTGCGTTTTCACAGCTAATTAAAGGGTCACTAAAGGAAAAACATTTTTTTTGCTGAAATTACTGTTTACAGGGTATAGAGACATAAAAGTTAACTGATTCCTTTTCAAAATGATTAAAAATAGATAAAAATCAATCATATAATGTGCCTGCAGGTTAGCTTCACTTTTGAACTGGCTTCATGTTTCTGTGAAGTAGAAATAGAAACACAGAACAAAAACAAACAAATCCAGGGCAGTGTTTTGTTTTTAAAATTAATCTGATTGGTTCTGGGAAGTTTTAGACACACAGTAATGACAGCTTAGACCACCGTGAGAAAGCTCCCAGCACTGGGGTTATAAGGAAACAGACAAGCAGGAAGTGTGGAGAACAGAGCAGGATTACAGCAACTTCAAAGCAAAAACGAACAATAAGGACATGAAACCAGTACTGCAGTAAGGTAAAGGAAGCTATTTAGCTAAAAAAAAAAAATCCTTTAGTGATCCTTTAATAAAGTAGTTCAGCATTTCAAGTCAGTTTTTTATCAGGATCAAGTCAGGTTTGCATCAGTAAGAGGTCATAATTTTATACTGTTCACAATTGAATGACATATGCGATTCTGAAGCATTCCTTTGGAAGTCAACGGGCCTGAATTCACACCTGAGCCGGACCGCACTCCTCAGAAAACTGACAGGACTCTTTCTCAATTCCCACTGAATCCTCCCACATGCACAATAGAAAGTAAAGTTCTTTCACATGTAATGGAAATTGGATGCGTTTTTAACTGGAATTTGATGTGTGTGAACCTAGCCTAAGAGTTTTTACGTATTATAAGATCACTTGTGCTGTTTTATTCTTAAATGCTGGCTAGAAACACGCTATGGCTGCGATATCCTCATGGAAATCTCCCACTGGGCGTCCCATGTCATTTGATGAGCCTGTAACTGCCTTACTTCTTATAAGTATTTCTTTAAAATATTGGCTAATTAAAGTCTTGTTGTATTGATTAGGAGGGCTCAAACATTTTTGGCACGACTCCATGGGTGTGTGGCCACCCCGCTCTCTAATTTATAAAAAAAATAATGTTTTACCTCAGAATATAGGTTACTGCCCCTTTAAGATTTAAAAAAAAGTTTGGGCGGGAAAAGGCAGGTACCGTGTGACCAATTGGAAAATTCAGTAAGGTCACATGGTACACTGTAAACTTATAGAACTAGTGCGGCTCAATATATAAAGGGGCTCCACTCTGGGCAATTTTCTAGTTGGACAGTGTCGACTCAACAAGCTCAACACCCCCCTCCCGTCGAAAGGCACGTTATGTGGTATAGTCACCCTTTTGATTGAAAGGGGAGACTGATGTTATAGTCATTATATTTGAGCTCAAGTCCTAAAAGCGGAGTTCTATCCATATAAAAGTCAGCAGCTACAAAAAGTGTAGCTGCTGACTTTTAAAAATTGCACAGTAACCTGTCCCACAGTCCAGCGCTGTGGGCGCATGAAGATCTGATCCTCTTCCCCTCCACTCTGAGGCGCCGGCATTCTGACTGTGGGCGCTCGGCTGTGGCTTCACAACTGGGCACGCACTGTGCATGTCCACGCTACGCGATGTGATTGGCCAGGCAATCTTCTGGGACCTGTGACAAGTCCTAGAACATTGCACCGAGGGAGGGGGAGAGGTGAACTTCCGTCCGATATTGCGGAGCCCTGGGAGGAAGCGGCAGATGGCTAAAAAGAGGGTATCCGCTCCCCCAACAAAAAAATGACATGCCAAAAGTGGCATATCAGGGGGTCACCTTCACTTAAAGTGGAAGTTCCATTTTTGGGTGGAACTCCGCTTTAATGACTGAGCTAAAAAATTGTGTACATGTATTTATTAATAAATTATTCATCAGTATATGGTTATTATTTAATTATATATATTACACCAATAAACATGCCGCAGCCAGTTATTTTGCCAACAAAGTTGTGTATGTCTATTTATTTATTAGATAAGTTGGTATTCGGGGGAAGGAACAAAGAGCGGCACGCATTCCCATGCACTTAGATGCGCCTTATGTGCTCATATTAGTCTGTGGGAATGCAAAACCCACTTTAAACAGATCAAATGTAGGTCAGATACAGCTGTCAATTAATTCTGAATGATCTCAGAAATCGGTTCAAACCAATTTCTAAAATTGAAAACATTTAAACAAGTATGGAGAGTTTCCCAGCTCCCTGTTATAGCAACTACCAACAGTAATATGAACATTGTGTCTCCCTTTTCTGGGTTTCAATATATGGCTTTAGAGCAGTCTTTTTCAACCAGGGTGCCCAGGCACCTGGGGGATGCCTTGAGGTTTCCTCAGGGGTGCCTTGGCAAAATACCTAAAAATTCCCCAAAAATGTAATTCCGGCCAGCAGGTGGAACTGCCTGGTTGACCTGACTGATTCACTCAGTGGTCTGTAAATCGAGGTGAGCTGCCATTGCTACCACTGGTGGAGGTTGTCACTTAGTCACTTGAAAGATTTCTACTGCACTTTGGATACTCGCTTGTGTTTGCTCATCAATTTTTCTGAAGTTCATTTTGATATACATGGACTGTCTTCTTATACTCATAATTTTACATTTTTCATTCATTTTAGATTTGTTTTATATGTTATTGCGCTGCACTGCTGTTTTTAGATTTTGTTATTGAGGATTTGATAATTTGACCCTCAGTGTTCTAGTGTCAGGCCACCTGTGGTCAGATGACAAGTGCACCCTGTTGGAGGCAGGGGTGCACCACAAGTTAGTGAACCCTATAGCAGACTGCAGATGGACCACAGAGTGGATATGAAGGAGAGGTTCGCTGAGGCACAAACAGGGATCCTATAGGAAGGTTGAACCTAAGATTCCCCAGGGCCCAGAGTCTAAGACCCAGAGCCTCTAGTGGTGAGGATGGCCTTCGCTGCAACTGGATCCAGGTCACGGCCCCTGGAGTCCCCTAGGTCACACTCCTTAGGGAGAGAGGGGAAGCAGCCACCCAGGACACAAAAGATAGTGAAGGATAAGCCGAGTTTGGGGCAACAAGCAGATGAGGATAACCAAGGGACAGGCCAAAGGTTAAGGTCACAGGCAAACAGGAGTAGTCCTGGACAAGCCAAAATTGGTACACAGAGATAACGTAACACACGGCAAGCAGGAACATAATGCTAACAAACAGTGTTGATCAGCAATGCAGATCTGCAGTGCACTGGTTAATATAGAGTACCTGGAATGGCCTGGGGTGGAGCCATACAGGGAGGAGAGATGATAAAGGCAGCCAGGTGAGGGGGCCTGGCCTCTAAGATGAACACATGGAGAGCAAGGTAAGCTGCCATAGATTACTGCATATCCATGACATCTAGCTGTTGATCTTTAGGTTTATCTGCACTGGTTGATTCTTCTTTTTTGGTTTTATTTTATTTTTTAGCAGGTGGATGAAGCCCGCCTTTTAGTTACACAAAGTCACAGGTTTTTATTGTACACCATTACAAACTTCTAGCTGATGGCACCCTAACAACTGTTGACATCATCAGTTGATAAGGAGGATGTAAGTAACCTGCATAGCATCCATGTTTGACCCTCCCCTGCCCCCCTCTTCATCAGTTTTGGGGTCACATTAGCTGAGCGATGGAGAAAAACTGAGGGAGAAGAGAAACATAGGAATACAAGTCAGTACCAGTTTGCAAAACTGTATTTACTTTGGAAGAACAAATCACCTCTAATGTTGGCCATCCTACTTGGAATTGTAGATGTTGCTGCATTATGAAAAGTTTTTACATTTTAGAAAGGGGTGCCTCAAGACAGTCCATAATTTTCAAGGGTGCCCTAGAGACGGTCCATCATTTTTAAAGGGTGCCTTGACTGAAAAAAGGTTGAGAAACACTGCTTTAGAGATTCCACTGGGCTAATAACAGTGTACACTGACTATCACGGAACAAATGGGACCAGGAGGAAGCCGCGACTTTTGAAAAATGGATGCCCGCAGCCTGTCAAGAATACAGGTAAACTGAGGCTGCAATGGGCACAGTGAGAATGGGCACAGTAAGGCTACAATGGGCACAGTAAGGCTACAATGGGCACAGTGAGAATAGGCACAGTAAGGCTGCAATGGGCACAGTGAGAATGGACACAGTAAGGCTGCAATGGGCACAGTGAGAATGGGCACAGTAAGGCTGCAATAGGCAGAGTAAGGCTACAATGGGCACAGTAAGGCTGCAATGGGCACAGTGAGAATGGGCACAGTAAAGTTGCAAATGGGCATTGTTGACAATCTTTTCCGCTTACAGCAGCCGCTGCATTCTCACCCTAGGCTTATACTCGAGTCAATAAGTCTTCCCAGTTTTTTGTGGTAAAATTAGGGCCTCGGTCTATATTCGGGTCGGCTTATATTCAAGTATATACGGCAGCTTACTTAAGTCTTCAATTGCTTGTAAATACAAGTAATACTAAGATTTGATATGTAAATTCAACGAATGCTACTATCTAATGCAGGAGTCTCCAAACTACGGCCCTCCAGGTGTTCAGGAACTACAATTCCCATCATGCCTAGTCATGTCTACGAATGTCAGAGTTTTACAATGCCTCATGGGAAGTGTAGTTCCACAGCAGCTGGAGGGCCGTAGTTTGGAGATCCCTGATCTAATGTAATCAATATTTTGTTAATTGTACCAAAGGGGTTTTCCCTTCTTTTTTTTTTTTTTTTGTTAAGCTCAGTAAGTCAAGAGAGTACAGGGTTAGAATAGCTACACCTCAGTGGAAAGGAGACAGAGGAGAAGGGGAGGATGGGAAATAGGGGGAGTGAAAAAGAGGAGAGAGAATTATACATTATTTATTTTTTATTATTTTTTTCCTTTTTTTTTTTTTTTCTTTTTTTTCTTTTTTCTTTTTTCTCTCGTTGTGTTGATGGGGGGGGGGGGGGCTAGAATGACCAGTAGGCACCCACAGAAATTGCAATAGTGGATTAATTTGCTTTTAACAAGACCAATGTAAAGGTGTATTTAATAAAAGATAAGAATGTATAACCTTGTATGAAATGCAACAAGTAAAATAAATAAATTTTGATTATAAAAAAAAAATTGTACCAATGTTTATAGTTACAAAATCAATAAACAAATTTGACAAGAAAAAATATATTATGAATACACTTTAGAGATGTTAAAAAAAAGCAACCCCCTTTCATAAAGCATTAAAATGATAGTCAATGTGACCCTTTAAGACCAAAAACATTTGTTAGCAGTAAGTAGCATGCTACTAAATGTCCAGATTGCAAAATAGCTGGCATTCAACATTGTTTTGACCAAAGAAATCCTGAATAGTACAAGCAGCCAAAATAACTTGGTAAAACGATGCTAAGTTGCTTGATAAATGTGTCTAATACATGATCCTAAGCTTTACAGAACTCTAATTAAGTGTTTTTACAGACCTGTTGGCACTGTCAATGTTGATTTCTTCTCTCATTTGACTTCTATGAACCTTTGACTGGACATCTTCTGATCAGCAGACAGGAACACAGAAAATTCTCACTTCTTAAATGTGTTGGCTTTTCATCCTGACCTGAAACTATCACACAGATGTCTGTGTTTTCTTTATCCAAAAGGCTAACCAGCTCTTGAAAAATTGGGAGCCCCTGTAAGTTTTTTAATGGTGTGAAAATCTAGGGGATTAATATGTTGCGTCATCATGTGAAAGGATTTTCCACACTAATGAAGGAGCTCTCGACCCACCAAATTTTGCTGGTCGCTTGCACAGGAGTCTTAGAACAGAAGCACTTTGACCTGCTTTATCCGCTTACTTTAAAGATACACTCCTGCTTGGGCACTTGATCACTTCATTTTTCACTTGAACTCTGATTCATGTAATATGATTTTTCACTTTTTTTGCTTCATTTCAATATTTTCTCTGTACATAAAAGAATGTTTAGCTTCAAATTTCTTGTCTTCCAGAAAGAACAACATAATTCATATATTAAAGGCATACACCATCCCAAAGCAGATATTGTAGCTCTACTTTTGCATAGAGCAGTGGTCTCCAAACTGCGGCCCGGGGGCCAGTTGCGGCCCTTTGCTTGCTTTGATCCGGCCCTTGGGGCACTATTTTCAAACACTAATACCAACAATGGGACATAATTCGACTCACTGACACCAGTGATGGTGCACAATTCCTCACAATCAGACGAATGATGCGACACAATTCCTCGCAATAACACTAACAATGGGACACAATTTCTCCCAATGACACCAGCAATGGGGCTTAATGACACCAATGATGGGGGCATGAATCCTCCCACTGACACCAAAGATGGGGCATTGTTTATTCCCACTGATAATCGGGACCTTTTCTACTCCCAATGGCCACAGTCCGGCCCTGGTTAAGTCTGAAGAACAGTAATCTGGCTCTTTGTTTAGAAAGTTTGGAGACCCCTGGCATAGAGTATAATGATTTATATATTAGGAGATCAATACAGTGGGGAGATTTACTAAAACTGAAGAACACAAATCTGGTGCAGCTGTGCATAGTTACTAACCAGCTCCTATGTTTATTTTTTGTGTTCTTCTTTTCTTCTTTCTCTATTATAACCAGGGCACTTTTTGCGATACGGATACGGCACTGTGTTACCTTAACCACCTCAATACAGGTCACTTAAACCCCCTTCCTGCCCAAGCCATTTGTCAGCTTTCGGCAACACTGTACCCAAACCATTTTTCCCCACAAATAGAGCTTTCTTTTGGTGGTATTTGATCACCTCTGCAGTTTTTATTTATTACGCTATAAAAAAAGTTACAAGTTTGAAAAAAAAACTAAATATTTTTTACTTTTTAGGCCGATATGTATTCTAACTACATGTTTTTGGTAAAAAAAAAAATCGCAATAAGCGTATATTGATTGGTTTGCACAAAAGTTATAGCATCTACAAAATAGGGGAAAGAGCTATGGCAAGCGGCAGGCGGCAAGCGGTTAACTGACAATTGTGCAATCATGCAGTGCTGTACCCAAATAACATTTATGTATTTTTTTCCCACAAATAGATATTTCTTTTTGTGGTATTTGATCACCTCTGCGTTTTTTAATTTTATGCAATATATTCAGAAAGACCGGCGTAACTTTGTGCGGGCGTAGCATATCTTGTTTAAGCTACGCCGCCGCAACTTAGAGAGGCAAGTGCTGTATTCACAAAGCATTTGGGTCCTAAGTTACGGCGGCATAGCGTAAATGTGCCGGCGTAAGTGCACGTAATTCAAATTAGGCAGGTAGGGGGCATGTTGTATTAAAATTATCTGTGACCCCACATAAATAACGCGCCTAACGAACTGCTCATGCGCCGGCCGTGGACGTATCCCAGTGCGCATGCTCAAAATTACGCCGCAAATACTCATTGGTTTCGACGTGAACGTAACTTACGTAAAGCCCTATTCGCGGACGACTTACGCAAACGACGTAAACGACAGAAAATTTGACGATGTCCCAACGTCCATACTTAACATTGGCTACGCCTCCTATAGCAGGGGTAACTTTACGCCAGAAAAAGCCTTACGCAAACGACATAAAAAAATGCGCCGGGCGCAGATACGTTTCTGAATCGGCGTATCTAGCTCATTACCATATTCGACGCGTAAATCGATGGAAGAGCCACCTAGCGGCCAGCGTAAATATGCAACTTAGATACAACGGCGTAAGAGACTTACGCCGCTCATATCTTAGCAAAATTCCGACGTATCTTGCTTTCTGAATCCTAGAACTTACGCGGCGTATTAACAGATACACTGACGTAAGTTCTTTCTGAATCCGGACCATTATATTTTACTTCCTGCTATAAAACATATCCAATAAAAAAAACATTTTTTCACAAGTTTAGGCCATTATGTTTTCTTCTACATGTTTTTGGTAAAAAAAATCCCAATACGTGTATATTGATTGGTTTAAGGTTTCTTAGCTGTCATTGGCAATTCGAAGTTTCACCTCCCTCCATAAATTTTCTTTATGATTAAGGTCTGGAGACTGGCTAGGCCACTCCATGACCTAAATGTGCTTCTTCTTGAGCTACTCCTTTGTTGCCTTGGCGGAATGTTTTGGGTCATTGTCATGCTGGAAGACCCATCTTCAGTGTTCTGGCTGAGGGAAGAACCAATATTTTACAATACATGTCCCAGTTCATTGGCCCCTCAATGCGGCAAAGTCAGCATGTACCTTTAGCAGAGAAACAGCCCCAAAGTACAATGGCCCAGATTCACAGAGCGATTACGCCTGCGCAACTGGTGTTGCGCGTGCGTAAGTCTAAATGTGCGCGTGCGTTTAGATGCGCGCGATTCAGAAAACGAATTACGCCAGAAATCTACTTTTTTTTGTCCGGCGTAATTTCGTTAGACAGACGCATCCGTCCGCGCAAAAATGCGCTAGACACACCATTGATTTGCTAGTCAAATATGCTAATGAGGGAGTTGCGGGGATCCACAAAAAAACGCAGTTGCTGCGCAGGCTACGCGATGTGCGCAACAGCAAAATGTCCTGTCTAAAGTTAGAGCACCTAAAAGCTGGTCTAAATTTTGAAAAAACGTCTACATCTCACAGAAAGCAACACCGTTACTGAGGAGCAGACCACACACACGTGTTGCACTACAATTTGACTGCCAACATGCCAGGGGCATCGTCGCTCATAGCTGCACTAGTGAATTTAGATGACCAAAGAAGGAGGAGGGCACAGAGGATGGCACGGAGGATGGCACGGGAGAGGGTATACCGCACACACATAGACCTCTTTGGCATGAGTGATTCTGAGGTGTATCGCATCTTCAGATTCCCCCCTCATGCCATCCTGGAATTAACCACAACCCTGCAGGAGGACATCACCAGCCCAACACAACGCTCACATCCAGTGCAGCCACTGGTCAAGGTCCTGGCAACACTCCATGTCCTTGCCAGTGGCTCTTTTCAGCGTACAAGTGGAGTGGTGGCTGGGATGTCACAATCCTCCGTGAGCAGATGTGTGCACCAGGTTGTCCCTGCAATACTCACACGCTTGGCCAACCAAATCATCAAACCCACCACTGAGGACCTGCGGCTGAAGGCAATGACAGATTTCTACAGAATTGCCAGATTCCCACGCACCATCGGGGCCATTGATTGCACACATGTGGCACTCCAGCCCCCCCATGAGACAGAGCACATGTACCGCAATCGGAAGAATTGGCACTCCATCAACGTACAGGTGATAGTTGATGCCCAAGGCCTCATATGGCACGTCCGTGCCAAACACCCCGGATCCACCCATGACAGCTACATCTACAATCAATGCCACATCCGAATGGAATTCGATCAGAACGTGTATGGGAACACCTGGCTGGTTGGTGAGTGACATGGGAGTCAGGCATGACTATCCCCTCCCGTGATGCACACCTCACAAGTGGCACATGCATGACTAACATTCTCCTGTCTTTTCCCTTCCAGGTGACTCTGCATATGCACTGGGACCCCATCTCATGACTCCTATCCGGAACCCCCAAACCCCAGGGGAGGAAAGATACAATCAAGCACACATCAAAACCCGTGCAGTGGTGGAGCGCACCTTTGGCCTCCTGAAGTCACGTTTCCGATGCCTGGATAAGTCTGGGGGTACACTGTTGTATTCCCCAAACTTCGTGTGCCATATCATCGTTGCATGTTGCATGCTGCACAATCTCGCAGTGAGGAAGGGCCTGCAGGTTGAGCTACGTGATGACCTGACCCCCCAACCAGACAATCAACCCCTAACCGAGGATACCCCGTCTTCTGAGGGAAGAGCAGTCAGGAGGCAGCTCATATTGGGCATCTTTGCACGTTAAACACACACATTAATCATGGCACAATGAGAATGCATGCATGCACACCACTGTGGTCCCTAGCACACACACCCCACATCCTCATCAAATTGGATTGGCACCAGTCCACCATGCAGGACTGGTGAGCAGTAACGCCACGTCAAGGCTCCAATTATGTCACTGAACATTCATACACCAATCACACGGACCTGAGGATCACTTCTCCCTGGTCCTGGGGAACCCTTCTCCACCAAAATTGAGGATGACACCCCTTTTCCAGCAGGAATGTCACCCCCACATTCAAACAGCATGCACAACCCAAAATTTAAAAAAAATGCAAAAAATGTCAGCAAAAAAAAAAAAGGGGGAAAAAAATTATTGCCCTCTGCGTGAGCCACGCCTGGGGCGCCCCCGGCCACGGCCGGGGGAAGGAGGAGCAGCCCCTGATATCTGCCCACCTGGCGGCCTGCCCTCCAAGGCCACGGCAATTCTGTCCAGGGAAGCACCAAGTGTTGCCGTGTTGGCCTGGATAGCCTGGGTAAGGGCCCTCACATCCTGCCCAACGCCTGCTGCTGTAGTCTGCAGTTCATTTAGGCAGGTTGTGAAAGCCCGGGAGTGGGAGTCCAGGTTACCCAGCGTATCCTTCATGGAGGACAGGCTCTCCTCCACCCACCCAAAAGTCTGGCAGAGCTGTCCCAGATGGCGGGTCTGGAGGGCCTGGTCCCTTCGCATGACTGGCGGGCAGGAGATTGGGCGCCCCCCTGGTGCTCTGGGATGACATCCTGCCTCCAGCTGATGGTTGTGGGCGGGGAGAAGGGGAGGCCCTTGTGAGGGGAGCCATGTTGGGGGAGGAGGGGGGGGGGCTTCCCCTTAGGGAGGGCAGGCTTCTGCCAGCCAGAGGGGAAGAGTCCGCACAAACCACTCGTCCAGTGCCTGACTCCTCCTCCTCATGATCGTCCTCCTCCTCCTCATGATCGTCCTCCTCCTCATGATCGTCCTCCTCCTCTCGAACCTCCTCCGCAGACTGTGGCCTTGTTGGGGGGGCCTCATTAGGCTGCTGTCCTGGTGTTGGAGCGGTCAGGCCAGATGGCCCTGCACCCTCCTGCACATCTGTGGATGACACAAACCATTCACAGGTTGGAGGATCCACACACTTGGCACATATTCCCTTTCACCCCCTCCCCCACACATGCTACACACCTGATAGAACAAAAAACCTTACCTGGCACCGCGGGGACCGGACTTGTGTCAAAACCTGGCAGGCCCTCCACTTCATGCCGGTGAAAGGTCAGGGCCACCACATGCTCCGTCGCTGTAAGCCTAATACGGCATGGTGGGCCCCCTCCTGTGCCCCTGGCATGGGCATGCATTGCGGCCAGTTTTTTTTTCACCAGACGCCGGAGATCATTTATTTTTTTTTCGATCCCAGACCGGGTCCGTGTCTCCCCCTCCCCCGATGAATTCACCTGCTCCGTGATCCTATCCAATATCTCCCTCCTCCTGGCCGGGGTGGTGGTGGCACTCTGCGGGCCGTGGAGAAAACGCCTATACTCGCTAATGGCCCGGGCAAGAATTCTTTTTTCCCCCACAGTAAAATTAAGCTTTCTTTTTCTCTCAGTCATACTTCCAAACAAACTCACTACCAGTCTCCAAAAATCAGTCACAAATACAAGCACAACCAATCAGGCAAGAACACACACAAAGAGAAAACGAACACCCAAAAATCACACTAGCACTCAGCAAGAAACAGTCACCAAAAAAATAAAAATAAAAAATAAAGCAAGAAAACAAACAAACAAAAATATATCAATCAAACACACAGTCTCTCAAACACTTATCAAAAACACTTTCACAAATATACCAACAAGCACTTGATCACACAGAACACTAATCTGACAACTACAAGACACACTGCAACGAACAACAGGAACAAAAGCACTAGGTTCAATGGGAAGGGACACAAAGGGATGTACTTTTGCAATGCAAGTGCATTTGTGTGTGTCTATTTATGCTGTCTGCGTAGTTCACAACGTTGCCCTAGTCCATTTCCAATTTCACTGATTGCGCCGCTCCCGAGTTGTGAGCATGCGCACAGCGGAGCTGACATGGTCTCCTTCACGCGCGCATGCGCGAGCCGGCCGGCCCTTCATTTGCATGGGGTCACGGCTCATTTCAATGTAACACGCCCACGTCCCTCCCAATTTGTATTACTCCTCCTTACGCCTCTGGAAAAAACCTTACGCTTGCGCAATTTCCTGCGCAAAAGCTATGTGAATCGGGGGATTACGCGGCTAGATGGCGCAAGTCTAACGTAAAGGCGGTGCGCTACGCCGGTCCAATAATGCGCCGATGTACGTGAATCTGGGCCCATGTTTCCACCTCTGTGCTTCACTCTAGGGATGGTGTTCTTAGGGTCATAGTCAGCATTTTTCTTCCTCCAAACATTGTGAGTCAAGTTAATGCCGAAGAGCTAAATTTTGGTCTCATCTGGCCACAGCACTTTCCCCTAATCCTTCTCTGATTCATTTAGATGTTCATTGGCAAACTTTAGACAGAAAAAAGATATTTCAGACATGAAGAGCTGAAAACTAGAGAGACTAAGGTGAACACACTGGGGTAGATTCATGTAGATCAGCGGATCTTTTGATCCGCGTGATCTATCTTGTTTACGATCCGCCTGCGCCAGTTTTTGAGGCAAGTGCTGTATTCAGAAAGCACTTGCCTCGTAATTAGCCCTGGCGGATCGTAAATCCCCCGGCGGAATGCAAATTCCGCGGCTAGGGGGAGTTTACTATTTAAATCACGCGCGTCCCCGCGCCGATCGTACTGCGCATGCGCCGCCGGCAAAATTTCCCGACGTGCATTGCTTTAAATGACGTCGCAAGGACGTCATTGTTTTCGTCGTTAACGCTATTAACGTATGGCCGTATTCCCGGACGACTTACGTAAACGACGTAAAAAATTCAAAACTCGACGCGGGAACGACGGCCATACTTAACATAGGATCCGCCGCACTTACCCCGCATATAGCAGGGGTAATGATCCGCCGGAAAAAGACGAACGCAAACGACGTAAAAAAAAAGCGACGGCCGGGCGTTCGGTTCTGAATCGGCGGTTCTCCTCATTTGCATATTCGTTGCGTAGAAAAAAAGAAGCGCCACCTAGCGGACGGCGGGAGAATGCAGCCTAAGAACCGACAGTGTAACTCACTTACACCAGTCGGCTCTAAGGGAGATCTATGCGGAACCTGATTCGAGGAATCAGCCGCATAGATCCGAGCGTCGGATCTCACAGATCCGACGGTGTATCAGTAGATACACCGTCGGATCTGTACATGAATCTACCCCACTGACTCATTGATGAATCCAAAGTATATAGTAATAAAACTTTTAATGAATGTTTAATAACATAGGTATGAGGAATATTTACAGGGAAGGCTAGGATATCAATATTATGCGATCAAAGAAAGTTAGATTTGATTCTAGCATACACATACGTATTTAAAGACTACAAAAAATAGAGTTAAAAGACTGTCCGGACGTCTATGTATGGGAGAAAAGAGGAAAATCCATCTCACTCAGGGAAAAATAATATCCCACACTGAGCAACTGTAAAATAAGTATAAAGTAATTGGAGATAGAATATTCCCCTTTGCCACCAAGGTGCTTGAGCAAAAAATATATATATATGCGCAAGGGAAGATTGGAAATGGATAGAGAGAAAAAGAGATATATGAAAAATAAAGGTATGAAAGGCTGCAGCCCCAATATTTTCCAGTTACTCTATCATGTTGCTATATTTAGCTTTATGTCATTTGATCCTTCACACTACAGATGCTATTTTGGGATAGTTCACTGCTAGTTTTCACAAGATCACAATGTATATATCGGTGGGTAAGCAGAGTTTAAAATACAGTACGTTACCAGAGCTTGATTGAAGCGTCTTGTTCAGTTGCGGGTAGGCATGTAGTTTGAAACACTTTGGAGCATATCCTATGAAGAGCCTTTAGACAGGCCTGTACATGTGCCTTCTTGAGGAGGGGGACCTTGCGAGTGCTGCATGAATTCAATCCATGGTGGTGTATTGTGTTACAAATAGTTTATTTGGTGACTGCGGTCCCAACTGCTTTGAGATCATTCACAAGCTCTTCCCATGTAGTTCTGGGCTGATCCCTCACTTTTCTCATGATCATCTTTTCCCCTATGAGACAAAACCTTGCATGGAGCTCCAGACCGAGGGCGATTGATGTTTCCCTGCACAGGTAAAGCATAATGGGCTACTATTCATCGCATAGTAGCCCATTATGTGACACTTACCTGCAGGAGAAGCCCGCAATGTCCCCATCTTCCTCGCTAGTAGCGAGCATCCATTCTTCACCCCTCTTCTTTCCGGGGTCTCAAACTCCAGCTCTGTGACTGATTACAACCAGGGCCGTCTTAATAGGATCGTGGGTCCCTGGGCAAAGTAATGCTATGGGGCCTCTACAATGATGATAGTGCAGGTAAACAGACATTAAGTAGGTAGGAGGCAGACTGCCTCCCCTGTGTATCTATCACTCTCAGTGCCATCATGGGGCCCCTCAAATTCGAGGCAGCGTGGGCTCAAGGACCAGCTGCTTTCGGGAAAGTGGATGGGGGCCCCCAGGCAGCTGGGGCCCCTGGGCAGTGCCCAGGTGTGCCATCTCATTAAGACAGCCCTGATTACAACAACTTTAAGGTCTCATTCATACTGGACATTTATCCAGCTCTCTTAAACATTTTTATTCTAGCAGGCAAAAAGCCCTTTAAAAAAAACTATCCTAAAGCTATGCTTGGGCATTAATACATTTCATTGGCTAGGATAATCATTTATTCTGGGCATTGAAATTAATTAATGCTCAAGCACTAAAATCCCCTAGTATTCACAAGCATTTAGAGGTGTTTACACATGTTTTGTTAAGCATTTTTTTTTACCAAAACGCTGCCTCTCCTCAATACGCTGGCAATGTGCTTTTTTCTACCTAAACGCTCTTGCATCTAAGTGCCTTTAAATGCCTATGTGTGCATGGACACATGGATTAATATTAAGGGGCGTTTAAAGGCAGAAAAAAAATTCAAACACTCCTAAAACTGCAATTTTTATTGACCAGTGTACATCAAGCCTCATTATCAAAGCTTAATTGAGCAAACATGTTATACTTATCTGCTCTGTGCAATGATGTTGCACCCAGCGCCCCTGATCCTTATTTTCTAGGATTTTCCTCTTCATTGCATGCTACCATAGGAAGCTGCTTCCTATGGAAGCCCACCTGTGGTCTTGCTCACTAGCCGGGCTGTGTGCATCTAGAGACACGCACAACATTGCTCAGCCCTGTCCCCCACTCCCTTCTCACAGGATTTGATTGACAGCAGCAGGAGCCAATTACTTCAGCCTCTGTGCCTGTGTGAAGAGCAAGAGAGAACAGCTCTGGCTGTAGGCGGGCACATCGCTGGATTGATATAGGACTCATGTAAGTATACAGGGAGGTAAGGGGCAATATGCTTACTAAGGCATTTTTTTTACCTTTTTACCTTAAAGGGGTTGTAAAGGTACATTTTTTTCCCTAAATATCTTCCTTTACCTTAGTGCAATCCTCCTTCACTTACCTCATCCTTCATGTTGCTTTTAAATGTCCTTATTTCTTCTGAGAAATCCTCACTTCCTGTTCTTCTGTCTGTAACTCCACACATATACAAGTAGCACTTATGTCAGCACGTAGTAATTAAGCGTTGTTGAGACAACTAGTAGTTACATATTAGTAGCAATTTATAGCTTAGATACTTTGAGAGTACACGTGGTAACTAGGAGTTGTAGTGGTAACTAATAGTTACGTATGAGAGGCAATATAGCTCAGGTATTTTGAAAATACATGTAGTAATTTGTAGCAGCAACAAATAGTTACATATGAGAGGTGATTATAGCTCAGGGTATATAGGGTATATAGCCAAAAGTGGCAGATTGTACCTGTAAGCCACAAATTGTAGAAAAAAAATGAGGAGACAACAGCACCTGATGGCACTGCCCCATGTAGCTTAAAGGGTCTGGCCTTTTTGCACACATCAATTGTTGAGAGCACTGTTGTGGTTTGGAACATTTCAGCCATGGTAAAAAATACAAGTCATTTGGGTACCACGTGCATGGAGAGAGAATTGAATCTGCACCACACAACTTGGTGAAAGCAGCACCTGAATGATAACATTGGGCAGCAAAAGGCCCACACTCCTTCTCCTCATTCCTTTACTTTTCACCTCTCCCCCCACTTCACAAGACTCCCCATTGTCATCTGATGCAACATCTGAAGCCTCAGGTGATAGAGAGAGAAGTCTGAGAAAAGTTTGAGGTGCTTATCTTATGGCACATTAAGGCGGGAAGAGGGTGAGAATGGCACCTCACAGAGTAGGTCCAAGCATGAGAGTGAAAGAGGGTCAGTATGGGCCTTCACAGTTTAGGTCCAAGCATATAGTTAGACCTTACCATAAGTCACCTAAGTGCACTCCCATTATCAGCATCTCAATGCCAGTTCAGCAAAACCTATGGCTTTAGAACTGCTTTCATTCCAGCAGGTGGAGTCAGCCCTCTTCTGTGAGCTTATGGACTGTTTTGCACCTCTGTGGCAGGTACTTAGTCCCCACACTGCTGAAGTTGGTGTTGCTGCTTCATGTCCTGCACCTTGCTGATAGTAATAATGCAGAAGCTCTAAACTTTCTTCCTCAATGGCCTCATCTAGTGACTCACCAGAATAGGAGAGTATGAGAAGGGTTAAGGCGAGGTGGAGGTGTAATTTTTTTAGTGGAGACTTCAAGATGGAATTTTCACTCTTTACAGTGGAAAATTGTGTGATCTACTGCCATCATCCAGGAGCAGGCGTAAAACCACACACCATGAGGAAGTGGTGAGTGGCAACACTTTGCTTAATTCCATGGTGTCTGTATACATTGTACTTTTGGCATATCTGCAGGGGGAAACCTAGCATCATAGGTTTGCCACCCTTCAAAAAGGTTTTGATACTTGTTGCTGACAACAGCTAAAATAAAACAAAATCTCCCAGGGCTGAGAGGTAATATTTTGAGGTTTATTTTGTTTAATATATGGTTATCCTGCCAGTAAAGCCCTGTACACACGATTGGATTTTTCGTCAGTACCCTGACCCCCACAACCTTTTTATGGCCAATAACTTGCATATAAGCCTTCAAAATGGGGACTTTTTATTTTTCATATTCAGCTCCCATAGATATAAGTGGAGTTTGCGTTTTGTGGCCAAACTTTTCTGGTGCAAACCAAACACGTGGGTGTTCAGCTCAACTGTACTGTGTGGTAAACTTTGTGAATTTACTTTTGCATTACAGTGATAAAACGACACTAGCAGTGATTATATAAAAAACTAGAAGTGATGAAATAAAACTACTTATAGTAATAATGGACTAAAGAAAACATCGGAGTTCAGTTTTCCCTGTGCAGCTCCAGCTTATCTGCATTTTTTAAATGTAATTACTAGTTTCACTGACTTTGGCTCCATCTATCACTTCTACAATTTTTTTTTTCTTTTGCACTAACTTTTATTTTTTTCTCCAGGAATTCAGCTTTGAAAACTCATTGGGAGCAGTAAGAATAAGTCATAAGTAACTCCCACTACACAGAGGATGGGTGAGCACAAATCAAGTCGCAGCCTTCCATGATACTGGGTATCCATGGTAACTGGTACATACTGTGAAATAAAACAGCAACACTAGGGAACACATATGGCATCATTACTTTCTCTTGACATTTACAATAAACATAAAGCATTATATTTTGTATCTGAAATCATATTGTTTATTTTAAATACTACAGAGAAATATGAATTTGTAGAATTCCTAATAAAATTAAAAAGTGTATATTATGCCAGGATAACATTACCTCCCACTATTCCACTTGGTCTCGAAGAGCTAATAATTGCAGTTCTGTTTGGCCAGTTCTGTCAGTATAATACTTAATAAAATGGATCGGCATTAATCCTCAGGAGAAATTAAACTTCTATAACTTATCCATGCTGAAAAAATAGATCATGCCAGCTTACTAAGACAAATAGAATATTCAATGCTTCTGTTATTCTAGGTTTCAGTTTTGCCATTTAGTAAGCTGGGGGATATAAATTTAAAGACCCCGGACTAAGGGAGTACAAGTTATCAGGAATTCCACAAGGGAGGGAGTGGTGCAAGGGTAAAGGCTTTCCTGTAAGGAGTAACTTGAAAACTGCCAGTGTATAAGATATTTTTATAATGAATGTATGGCTCTGTGCCTTGTGTTTCTGCGGCCATACATCACGTAATAAAAATATGTTTCATTTTCCATTAATAATCATTTTGAGAAAGCAATGTGTTACATTTTAAACCGAGGCAATGCTGCAGGGAATTAAGATGATAAGGGGTTAATAGGTGAAGTCAGTTTTTAATTCTACTAAAAGCATGCAGTCATTTAAAGCAAGAAAATCTTAATTTTTTTCTTTCTTCATTCAAATTTAAACAGGTAACTTATATTATAATTAAATCATTTAAGATACCCATTCTTACAACAAGTGTTACCCTTGAACACATTAGCAATGATTGCGATTTACTGCTCTTTTCCACAATGCAGATTTCAGGGTCACTCAAACCACTTGCGCCCAGCCGCTTCATATACGCGATTTGCGTAAGGCTTACGTCCGGCGTAAAGTTACCCATGCTATAGCAGGCGCAGCTAATGCAAAGGTATGGGCCAGGGAACAACGCCGTCAAATTTTACGTCGCGTACGCCGTTTATGTAGTACTACGTGAATAGGGCTGTGCGTAAGTTACGTTCACGTCATAGGCATTTACGCCGACGTATCTTAGGGAGTTTATGCAACGTGATTCTGAGCATGCGCGCCCATGCCCAGTTGGACCGGCCATTCATTTACATGGGGTCACACTAAATTTAAATAGATGACGCCCACCTCCTTCCTACTTTGAATTAGGTGGGCTTACGCCGGCCAATTTACGCTATGCCGCCGCAACTTATGGAGCAAGTGGTTTGAGAATACAGCACTTGCCTCTCTAAGTTGCGGCGGCGTAGCGTATATTCAATACGCTACGCCCGCCTAAACATACGCTAAGCTACCTGAATCTGGCCCATGGTGTCTGTCGAATGTTCAAAGAAGATTCGACGGAGCAGCGAAACTGTACGTTGAATCGTACATTTCCGGTCGAATGTTCCGCCTACAAGCTATAGAAGAATTCTAATGTTGTATGACACTAGTAATAATTATATTTATAAATTATTATTACTAGTAGGCCAACATTAGAATTTTTCTATAGCCTATGGTTTTGAGCATTTGACCAGAAATGTACAATTGCGGCGTCATACAGTTTAGCTGCTCCGTCGAATCTTCTTTGAACATTCGACAGACACCTTAAGCCTTCAATGACAGATTAGACGTTTGTATGTTTTTGTATGTTTGCCGATGCTTTGTCGAATTTTCAGCGTTCATGTTGAATTGTCAAGTTAGTTCTAGCTATTTTACTGCTCCTCCTCTTTGGTTACAATCAGCCAATAACATTTATCATCATCATTATATTTATTTTACTTCCCCCACCCAATTCCAGCAGCAATCTTTTCTCTCTATGACAAATCTTTTCTCTTTATAATGTCGAATCTTTTCTCTCTATAATGTTGAATCTTTTCTTTCTATAATATCGAATCTTTTCACTCCATGTTGAATCTTTTCTCTCTATGTAGAATAATCTTGGACTAATAGAGTTAAGGTTAGGCACATTCGACCGTCGACAACGAAAATAAAGCATTTGTTTATGTCAGATCTTTCGGTTTTCGTATTCTGCACTTTCGTTTTCGTTTGTTAAAACAATAACAAAAATAGCTGAAATTCGGACGAAAATGTATTCGGACAAAAACAAATGCACATGTCTAGAAACCAACAAGATTTTCGGAGAGCTCCTTGTGCGATGCGGAGTAGACTGGAAGTGATCTCATATTTGTCTGAGGATAAACCTTTGTCTATCCCAAGGAAGGCTTGAGCTCACTAACTTTTGATTTTCTCGCTACCACTGATGGAAATCTGCCCCTAGCACCTATGACTATTGCCACTAAATAATGATTTCTAACTTTGCTCTAAGGCTGCGTTCACACTGTAACGCGGCGTATTGTACCGCGATTTGCCGCGACAAATTGGGGTGTCGTTTTTAGCCTTGTTTTTTGCTGGAGGGGTGATTTTAACATTGTCGGCTATGCCCGAACGCCAAAGCCGCCTGAAAAAAAGGGTCCGGGACTTGTTTTGAGCTTTAGGCGTACATCGTTTCGGCTTTCGGCGTAGAGATGTGAACCATCTCCATAGCCGACAATATTAAATCGCCCCTCCAGCGTATTTCAGGCTGCTACAGCGTCGGGCGTAGGGCGTAAATACACCTAGGTGTGAATGCAGCCTTAAACTTTCCTTCGACTGAAAACAGTGCATACCCTATTTGGCTTAAATTTTGTATTTTGACAGTAGTTAAGCAGGGAGCCTGCGTGATTGCAATGAGATACAGAAATCCCTCTAGTGGGCAATCTACATATCCCTATATTTAAGACAGTAATGAAAATACAGAACAAAAAAGCATAAAAAATGTGCAAAGTATATGCTTTAAAGTCAAAAATATTATGAAAAGTCATTTAAAATTACTTTAATATAAATGTTGCAATTGTAACTCAAAATGTGCTCTCACTGAACATATGCTATCCTTTTTCATTAGACAGAGAATTTAAGTATCAAATATTTTCTCGTCAGCAGCATCATAGTTTAACCATGTCACCTCTCCCACCGGTATATCCTACATGGACCAGCGACTTTTTTACATTTCTGCTATGAACCTGTTTATTTGCCAATAAATTTGCATTTTTAAAGTAGACCTATAGGCACAACGTTTGTTTTACATTTAGGATAGAGCAAGGGAGGGTTATAACCCCAGTCAGATTGTTTTTGGTCATCTGTGTCCATTGTAGAGATTTTCATTTGCTTTCTGTCCCATGACCAAAACAGGAAGTGAAAGGAAATCCCTACAAATTAAGGGCATTCCTTGGGGACCCCCAGGTTGGACAGCCCAAAGTTTGGGATATTCTTTAAAGCCTGGTTCACATCTATGCAGGTTGCAGTTTGCATAATCCAATCCTGATGTATTTTACGTTTTTCAATACACGTTTTTCATCCATTGAAGTCTATGGAACCAAAAACCAGAAAAAAATCCCTGGTTTCCATAAAATGCACAGATGTGAACGTGACCCATAGGATGTTAAATGGACTGTAGTGTGTTTCTGAAAAACTGAAAACACACTTAAAAAATCATAGGTGTGAACCAGTCCTTACTTTCACTTTCATGGAAAACAGGACAAATAGAAATAAAGAGGGTGACTCTCCTTAACAGGGGCACAAACAGCAATAAAAACTGATCGTTGTTCTAATCCCTTCCCTCACTATCCAAAACGTGCATGTTTGAACCTGCATGATAAGCAGCAACACTCTATGACGTTCAGTTGATTGTGAGTCGCCATTTGGTTTGGTTGTGTTTTCTGTAGTGTGCCGAAAAAATTCAAAATTAAACAATTGAACAACGTGTCAATTTGAATTTTTTTGTAAAATTGCACAAAATACCAACAAAATGTTTTCAAAAGCTTACTACAGCTTATGGGAATGACAGCATGTCTCGTGCGTGTGTGTTCGATTCAGTGTGTGTTCAAAATATTCAGCAAGGGACTTGAGAATGAATTCCCAAAAAGTAATCAGTGCTGAAAGGGATGTTTTGAGTCAGTTGATGCTGTAAAGAAGAAAACTGCGGATGTGTTGAAACAGCTGACAGAAATAGATTTTCTCCATGTCTTTGACCAGTGGAAAACAAGACTGCAGCAATGTATTAGTGCAAATGGGGAATATATTGAAGGGGACAAGCATTCACATTTTAATGCATATACCTGTAAATAAAGGTGAATTATTTAATCAGTCTCCTTATTTAATATATATAAAAAGAACTACAGCTCTAATATGATCAAATAAGGAAAAAAACAACAAAAATAACCAAATAATAAAGCTGCATACATAAAAAAAAGGTGCTAAACCAGTGAAAAAAATTGGATAAATAGGATGAATGCGTTAAATCAACCCTTGCTATTGTACAGTACACATCACGTGTATATATATATATATATATATATATATATATATATATATATATATATATATATATGTGTGTGTGTGTGTGTGTAAACACGCAGATGTTCAAATGAAACAAAATACAAAAAAAGTCCACAAACATATATAAAGTGCACTTGTGCATCAGTGCAAACACGTGAAGTGAAAAACACCAGGTAAAAGCAGCAAGAAACCATTCACAGTTCCAGCATGTAGACTGACTTAATGATAGAGAGCACCTGTGATATGCTCAGCACTTCACCATACCTCCCACTCACAGTCCAATACTGCCACTTGCTGATTCAGAAAGCCAGCTCATAGAGAGGGGAAAGAAAAAAACAAAGGAAAATGCTCATAGTGTAGTATGGCCGAGAAAAAACAGAGATTGTGGACTGATTAGAGAAACCACACTCACAAATCCTTTACACATAGACAACCTTTAGATACAGCTCAGTGCGGCAATCTCCTCATGTGGATGTATTTCCGTCGATCATGTCACTTAGGGCTCTTTCACACGTCCGTTCAGTTTTTTAGATCAGTTTTTTCCCCCTTCAGTTGATCCGTTTTTTCATCCGTTTTTCGTCCGTTTTCCGTCCGTTTACATCCGTTTCCGTTCCGTTTTCCGTCCGTTTTTCATCAGTTTTTTTCATCCGTTTTTTCATCCGTTTTGTTTTTTTTTAGAACTTTTTTTACATATTTTGATGAAAAACTGACGTTAGCGGATCGGATGGTAAACGGATCATCCGCTAACGTCCGTTTTTCGTCCGTTCCGTTTTTTTGACGGAAGAAAAATAGGGTTTTCTTCCATTCAAAAAAACGGAGCTTACCGCAGACGGATGTTAACGGACGTTAGCGGATGCTCATCCGCTAACGGACGCTAACCCATAGGGAAGCATTGAGGTCCGTTAACGGACGTCCAAAAAACGGACGAACTGAAAGGACGTGTGAAAGAGCCCTTAGGCTTCTCCACTGCAATTTATATATGTTTGTGGACTTTTTTTGTTTTTGTATTTTGGTTCATTTGAACATCTGAGTGTTTACACATATATATATATATATATATATATATATATATATATATATATATATATATATATATATATATATATATATATATATATATATATATATACACTTGATGTGTACTGTACAATAGCAAGGGTTGATTTAGTGCATTCATCCTATTTTATCCTTATTTAATAGACATACCTTGTATACAAGTGTGTTTGTTTTTCTGGAAAAAAAGGATTTCTATGTTCATTTTATTTGTTTATACAATCCATAGATAAAAAAAAAGGAAATAAAAAAATGTATTGCTACTGTAGATAAAATGTATCTGTGTTATCCTATAATGTGTCATATATTTAATAGCAGCCAGGGATAGCTGCCAGCAAAAGATGGTGGGGGGGGGGGGTAGACAGATGGATAGGACATACCCTGTGCACTTCAATTAAGTTTTGTTAGATGTGTTTGTAGCACACCCACAGACCACAACTGGTTAACCACTTCCCGCCCGGCCTATAGCAGATTGGCGGCCGGCAAATGGTTCTGTTATCCTGACTGGGTGTCATATAACGTCCAGCAGGCTAACATGCCGAAACGTGTTGCAATCAGCCTAATCTCCAATCGTGGTAAGAAACCTCTGACAGAGGCTTGATCAGCTGATCATCACGTGAACCAGGAAGTGCCGTTAAACAGCATTCCTCGGTTCTCGCTGACAGGGAGAGCCGACTGACGGCTCTCCCTGTCAGAGGGGGGGTCTGTGCTCATAATTAGTACATTTATTATCAGCACAGCCCTATCAGATGTGCCAAAAAGGTGCCCATCAGCTGCCAGTCAGTACCCCATCAGAAACTGCTGTAGGTGCCTATCACAGTGCCAATCAGGGTCGATATCAGTGCCAATTAGAGCCCACCACAGGGTCAATCAGTGCCCATTACAGTGCCAATCAGTGCCCTACCGTAACACCTGTCAGAACCTCATCATCAGTGCTGCCCATCAGTACCACCTGTCAGTGCCAATCACTACTGACTATCAGTGGCAATCAGTGCCGCCTGTCAGTGCCTATTACAGCTGCCATTCAGTGCACATCACAAATGCTTGTCAGTGCCCATTAGTGCCGCCTGTCAGTGCCCACCAGTGCCACCTATCAGTGCCTATCAGTGCTGCCTATCAGTGCCCATTAGTGCTGCATATCAGTGCCGCCTATTGGTGTCCATCAGTGCTGCATATCAGTGCCCATCAATTCTACATATCAGTACCTCGTCATCAGTACCTCGTCATCAGTACCTCGTCATCAGTGCCCATCGGTGCCGCCTTATCAGTGCCAACTCATCAGTGCCCATCACTGCTACCTCATCTGTGCCCATCACTGCCGCCTCATCAGTGCCCATCAGTGAAGGGGAAAACAACATTTTATAACCAAAACAAAGAAAAACTTTTTTTTTTTTCAAAAATGTCGGTGTTTTTTAGTTTGTTTATCAAGAAATAAAAACCCCAATGGTGATCAAATACCACCAAAAGAAAGCACTATTTATGGGAAGAAAATTATAAAAAATTAGTTTGGGTACAGTGTTGCATGATCACGCAATTGTCATTAAAAGTGCGAATGTGCCTGGTATTGAATTGGTTAAGTAGACACCTGTTTCCATTTTTTTTGTTTAATTTCTAGTTATTATTCTGGATTTTACAATTAGCCATTTTTATTAGATTACATTTTAAAATCCTTATTTATATTTATTACAGCTGATTTTAAATTGTTTTTGTACAATTTTAGTTGTAATAATTGATCACAGCTGTGTTTCCATTGTTTAAAAATACCTCCGCTCCTTATGCAATAATAATCTTGCAGCAGTTAACAAATTCCTCTTTTCTTTCTTTTCTACTAAAATTCACATTTGCTTACTAAAAGCTTATCTTAGGGAATGAAGCTGATACACATTTGGTCTGTTTGATGTTTATTTCTTAAATTTGTGTTCAACCAAAGATGTTTTAAGAAAATGTAATTCATCCAGTTCACATATGTCCACCTTATCAGATATTAATAATATTTCAGACTAAAAACATCTGCGTTTTTGAGAAATGGAAAGTTTATTTTGTAATGTTGGGTTCTGGGTTGTTGGCTACTGCTACATCCAGCTTCAAGCCATATAAGAAAAAAACTGCTTTTGGTCTACAGAGGGGAGCAGCCACAGGGAACTCTAGATTTCAATGCTGAATTTTCATTATAATTATTATTGGTTGTTTTAAGCGCTACAAAAAAACATAGGAAACAGGTAATGGAAGTAACGGATAATATATTTTTAAAGAGGTCATAGCCTTAAAGCTGAACTTAACTGGTTCTAAGCGCCACAAACTGAAAATGCTAACATATTCATCTGTCCATGTCTCCAGTCTTTCTAGCCACGGCAAAACCAAGGTAGCAATGGCAGCTCCCATGGTTCTGCCCTAACTGTTTCCTAATAAAGTGGAACTAGACCTAAATAGTAAAAAAAACTGTGAGCAGGCAGATCTTTATTGCAGAAGAGACATGCCATGCTTTTTCTGAAATAATAAACATTACCTGTCTTCTATTAAATGTACAGTACACTGAGCTGGGCATGTAAAGCTCAGCGTGACTAACCAACACACTCCAGTGTCCCTGAATGACTGATTCCCATGCACATGTACAGGATGATGTCATTCCCCACCAGTCAATCAAGAATCCAAATATCCAGCACCCAAAAGTGGCCAGAGAGAAGATGACAGCAGCAGGCAAGGGCTGTAATCGTCACATCTCTGGAAGGTGGAGGTAAGTATTTCTGAGGGTTTAGTTCTGCTTTAAGGCCAAATTTTATTGATATGTTAAAGTTATCTATGCTACTATGATTGGGATTAGGTGGCTTGGATATAACTAATTTGTCTAGACTGAATATACCACAATGATATCCAAATCTAAAAAGAATGTACCTAATAAGAATTTAATGTTGAAATGTTGAAACAGAAATATTAATTTCTGGAAGGGGGTGAATCAGGTATTAATACAGCTCGCCCAGCTTCAGAATGAAGGCCAAAAACCAAATCTCCTGTTGTGTAGTTACATACTGCACTATATAATACTTTTAGTGAATACCTTTCTACTGTATTTCCTGATTTGTGGACATCTCTGTCAGAGCTTTAACTGTGGATGTGTATGATACCGTCCTCAGTTAATTGTTCATTCTCATGATCAGAATCAACTATTTTCAAGAAATGCCATTCTAAGCCTGTTAATATTCATTGGCATGGCCACTTGCAGTCACTGTTGGGATAGTGTGTGGTTGGGTGATAAAGCAGGAAAATAATTGGGGTGGATTTACACTGCCCCGGTGCAGTTGCTTAGGGAAAAACACAGCTATCCCACATTTTTTGTGCAGGTTAGCTGTACTTTTCTATAGGCTTCTATGAGGTCTTGTGGTTTTGATGGGTTTTCGGAAAGCACACCAAAAATGCAGCATGCAGGAGTTTTGGTGAGCTTTCCGAAACTGCACCAGAACCACAGGACCTCATAGAAATCGAAAAAACATGGGTTAGCTGCGTTTTAGAAAAAGTGTAGTAGGCAGTGTGGCACTGCCCTTAGGAAACAGGGACAGAGTGTTGGCACGCCATAACAGAGAGCAAGGACCTTTCAAGGCAGGTATTACTTTGAAATTACATTAACTTGTTGAAGTTTATATGAGATTCTAGTGGTTGGGTTTACTCTTATTTTCGGTGTCCATTGTCATTGTCAGTCTCATTGCTCACTTTTAACAAGCCATGATTATTGTTTGCATTTTTCTCTCATCTATTACAACTTTTTTTGTAAATTAAACAAAAATCTAGTTTATTAGACTAGTTTAGTCTTCATCCATTCCTTGTTCAAGATACAAGTAGTGGCAATTGTGCTAGCTGACAAAAAATCTAATAATGATGTTGGTAATAATAATAATAATAATAATAATAATAATAATAATAATAATAATAAATTATACCCCCAAATGTTTAATTACTATCCTCTTTGGCATGAGGTCTCTCTAATATTAAATTCAACCTTTATTTGTGTTAGACTGTTTTGCAATATTAATGCCATGAACACATTTACACCTATCTTTGTTTCCTTTTCAGGGAACACATTTAAGAGAAAAATACGCTTCGTAAAGCAACAAAAAAGAGCATATCTTTCCTCTTAAAACATGGATAAGGCAGAATTAGAGCATGGCTGACTTCAACAATATTTCAATTTGAAAACATACATGCTCATTGCTTTGGCACAGCCTCCTAATCTAACTATAATGAAATAATCTATCAAAGTAATTTAACAGTATTTAAATGTGAGTAGTGCTGATTTCAAATTTTTGTTTACTTTGATTCAAAGAAAAAGCTAACACATTTAAGCAAGTTTACCATTCCATGAACAGAACACTCGTAATCCCTAAATAGTAGTGAAACTTGCAGACAGCTACACTTTTTTTTTTAGCCATAGAGTGCTAGACTCCTTAATACGGTTTGTGGTTTGCCACATCTGAATACAATTTTTTAGCATGATGATGATCTAAGCAGAACAATTTCTTGGCAATAGTAACCTGATAAGGCACTAGCTAGGGTTGGCAAGCTGACAGGACAGACATTCCATCCTGCTGTGCATGGCTTTAACACATCTGGGAAGACAAAGCATTGCCATCCTTTGTTTCTACAAACATCAGAAGAAGACAGCCAAATTTGCTGCTGTGGGCAGCATGAGAATCTGTCAACAATATGCACGGGTTTCAGCGAAGTCTGCTTTACACAATTTGCTCCATACTTGTTAAAAAAAAAAAAAAAAAAAAAACATATTGCTGTTAGCTGTTCTCCCCAGCAAAGCTGTAATGAGGAATCAATTGTTCCAAAATAGTTCAAACATTTTGGCCTTCGGTTGAACTCAAGAACAGTTATTTAGTTTGTGTGTTTGGTCGAGAGTTGAAAAACAAGAATTGACTAGAATGTTTTAACCAAGTTGATTGTTTTAAGAGTACATTAACACCATGTGACATGAGTGGTTCACAACCATTGGTTATTATGTTCAGCAGATGGTTATAGGAATTCAAATTTAATTTGAAGCTTCTGTTATGTTAATGTATCTTACAGCATGCTATTTATATGGTTGGGCAGGATGGGAGTCATTACTGAGTCCTCAAGAATCAAAAGGCTCATCACTGGACAAGATTAACTCACTCCAATTCTTCCTTCTCCCCATTAAAAAAAACAGTGCTAATTTCTTTCCTGTGTCTAGGGATGGGCCCGATGTTTGAGTCACACATAAGTTTGACTCGAACATTTTACCCCTACCCATTCACCAAAAAAAGTATCAAAAAGTAAATAACACAAATAACCGTTTTGAAAAAATTAGCTTTATTAATAAAGAAAAAAAAGTGTCCCGCGATTTCCATCCATCTTCAATCATGCTGCCTAACGGACCTGGAAAATAGCAAAAAAAGCAAAAATTCTTTGCCTCCATGGAAGGTGTCCCGCCGACTACTGTCTTTTTGCTGTGACAGCTGTTATATAGGCAAGGCCGGGGCCACCTGGTGACGTAACCGAATGACCCTGCCCCTTCTGACATCATAAGTCTCTCCCACAGAGGCGGAGTATTTTTGTTTTCAATTTTTTTCTATTTTTCGGGTCCTTTGAGGCAGCGTGATTATTGATGGATGGACATCGCAAAAGGCCTGGTATGAACAGGGGGGGGGGGGGGGGCACACAGATTTTTTCCTTGGATTTTATCAATATTGCCGGGAGTCGGCTATATTTTACAACTGTTAGCAATTTTAAATTACATTTTTTTCTTTTAGAAATTTAATTTTGCAGGGGCAATGTAAAACACATCAATACGATGCGCCACTTTACAGGTAGACTAAGGGAACCCCCCAGCACGATATTTAAAGGAATATTTTATTTTTATTGTTTCACTTTTCACTTTGCTTGTTCTCATGTTCTGGTGTGACCAGAACTGGGAGTTGTTTGGCCCATCCTTACCTGTGTCTGCAGTCACATCACCCTGCACAATGCCTCTTCCCAAAGTGACAACTAGTGATCCAGTGCTAGAGTATAGGCTTACCATCAGTCTTTTTTCTGCTTTTGTGCATGACGTCATCACATAGTAGCTGTCTTCACGACTTGAAAGGACCTGCCACTGGTCAGCCAGTAGGAAATGTTCGTATCACACAGGCAGCCCAATGTGGACACTCAAAAAAATGACCCTCCTACTCTGCAGTGAAAAAGTTAGAGGACTAGGGACCCAGCATGTCAATTGACCACAGATTTAAGCATGTAAATGAAGATTTTAGGCTATTTATCTTTTCTTTTTAACTCAACGAGGGAGGTCGAGAGTAAATTTTGTGTGGAAACAGCTGATCAGGGTTCACCCGACTCCCCCCAACGCTATCGCGCACCGATACCAGAAGTAGTGTTGCTGCCAGAGTATGTGCTCAAAAAACAGTATTAAACCATAATAAAGGTACCTACATCCTAAAAAAAACGATTTCTGTTGGAAGAGATTGTGGGCCAATAGGATTTTTCTTGGTACCAACACGGACATTATAATCAATAAAGGTTAAAAACATATGATTTTTTTTACAAAATAAATTGTTAAAACAACATCATAAAATTGTAAATCTCTTATAGGGCTGTGCCATAGTGACAAAAGGTAATGGAAGTAGACTAATAGTCAACCAGTCTCGACATGTTTACCTCTTCTTCAAAGGTATATTGAGGTAAAGAAATTTGTAACAAAAAACAATTTACAAATAGATACAACATAATGCTAATAGTTCCACTAGATTTTAGTTATAGTTATCAGAGTAAAGGGGGCTGAATACAAATGCACGCCACACTTTTCACATATTTATTTGTAAATAATTTGGAAAACCATTTATCATTTTCCTTCCACTTTGTGTTGGTCTATCACATAAAATCCCAATAAAATCCATTTAAATTTTTGGTTATAACATCACAAAATGTGAAAAATGGGGCAATGAACAAAGTTAAGAGTTATATCTGTATTTTTTGTAAGGAATCCAGTTCGCCAAAATCATTTCACTCATCTCCAACAAATACAGGCTGGATAACGGTTCAAGTAAATTATATTTTACCCATAAAACATGGAGAGAGTGGATAAGGCTCTACCTGCCTCTGGACAAAAAAAAATTATAATAGTGAAATAGTGTGTAAACCTGCGCTGAGACTACAGGTGTGGGCTGCTGCCCCCCCTGATCCTATCCCCTAGAAGGAGATGGGTAATGGGATAAAGTATAAGAATGGGGGTAGTGGCGCTGCCTAGGTGCACATCTAGATACACATGTGACACCGTGCAACGTGGTGATGAAGAGTATATATAGAAAATATAAATAAAATTATATAATGTGCAAACCAGTAAGAACAACTAGTAATAAGTACTACGAAACCCACCTGGTGGGTGGTGTAGAGAGGTTGACAAAAATAAGAATAAATGTAAATAAATATTAGAAACCTAATGAACGTAGACCCAGGTGGACCAGTAATGTGATGGAGTGGCCCACACAGACCTCCCCCACACCAAAATGTTCACACAGGGATAGCGTAGGCCAAAGGATCAATATCTCATACCATACCATATAGATATAAGCAGTGTATGCAATATTTGAGACCAGATAGCATCACATATAAATATATGACAATATATGTAAGCAGCAGACTGCAACTAACATTGGTGAGATAACTAGCCCATATACAGTTCAATCATAGGTCAGGCAATTCCAGCTAGTGTCCAGTTATCATTGACCAGAAATAAATAAGTCAATGTATGCCAGGATATATTAAAAAAAAATATATATAAGAAAACACATATGAGTCTTTAAAGCGTAAGTGGCATGCCAGTGTGGGTTGAATCCAGACCATAGAAGATGTTCTTTGCTGTGAAGAGAGTGCTCCTATATGCAATGATTCAAGGTGATCCCGGTGCTCCCCTCAGGGTTCCCCACCCACTCATTATAATGGTAACCAGTGAAAGTTTACTGTGTTTATTGGTTAAAATTATTCTTGCAGTTCATAAGGCTTAAATTACCCACAAACGCTGGCTTATAGTAATCAGACAGAAAATACAATAGGCATTTTAGTGTAATACATTTATGAAATACATAGGTAATGCAAGTGATTGTTTGAAAGTCTACTCTACTTGTCATTCCTTTTTTTTTTGCAATATATAGAAGATTTTATCCTCACAATCATGGTCTTTGAAGACAAATTAAACCATTAATGGATATTATTACGGGTATTAGAGAATTTTAGAAAGCCAGGCCATATACTTGATTCATACATCATTGTTGGCAGGCTTTCATCATATTGGTCCAAAAAGCATATCTCCTTAATAGTCTAGACAATCAATCATTCTCTCTTTTATCTATTTCTACATGTGCAAAAACTATCATCTTAAATTTTATTTTATTGATGTCATAGTCTTTTTTTTTTTTACAAATTGCTGTGATAAAGGCTCAAGGAACCCCTTTCCTTAATAGCTATCATATGTTGTAAGGATCTGTCTTTCAAGCTTCAAATGTTAACTCCAACACAGTGATTACAGGACATGTACTATAAAATCTCTAGTAATTTACATTTTCATTGCAATTATATAACATTTCCTTTACAAAGGGAAAAAAAGACTGGAATGCTTTACAGCTCATGTAGAAATATACATTTTTAGTTATTGTACTGTCCTAGGAGAACAAAGTGTCCAATGACATCAAAGTCTTTTTAACACCTCTCAGACCAATTAGGAGGCCTCATTATATCTGTCAGCGATTTTTTGTTCTTGTTTTGCCAAACTGCACAATTTGACCACCAATTTTTCCTGCTTTGTCAACATCTTTTTTAAAGACTGGGAAAGAAGATTGAAACATTGCACTACAGCACAAAAAAAGTTGACAACAATTTAAAAGAGTGAGAAAAAAAAGAGACAGCCTTTAATTAATTTCTTTTCCAGCTCTGCTGAAAATAATGGATTTTATCCAGATTTAAATTGTGTACATTTTGAGATAAATGTTAGGCAGATAGTTGGGAAAGTTTTGATAAAATCCAATAGTATTTTTTTAATAAAAAGAATCTGTTAGAAAATTCTTGATTAGTGTTGGACGAACGGTTCGAGTCAAGCAAAAGTTTGGGCCGAACATCGCCTGTTCGCTCAAATATGTGGGGTACTCAGTAATGTTAAAGCTTGTTAGGCCTCGTACACACGAGCAGACAGATTTGTTCAAATCTGTCCGTCCGACAGATTTGAACAAATCTGTCTGCTGGGATTTTGGTTTGCTCGCGTGTACACACAAGCAAACCAAAATCCCTGCCAGCAGACGGCGCGCTGACGTGTCGGTGACGTGGCGGTGACGTTGACGCCGCCACGTCACCGCACCAGGAAGTAAAACACTTCCGTGCATGCGCCGAATCCATTCGGCGGCGGTGCGGCGGCGGTGCGGGACGACATGTCTGCTGGTAAGTGTACTAACCAGCAGACATGTCGGGCGGACGGATTCCCACCCGATAGATTTCAAAGCATGCTTTGAAATCTGTCGGGTGGCCAAATCCGTCGGCTCGCCCGTACACATGATCGAATCTGTCTGCTGAAACGGTCCAGCGGACCGTTTCCAGCGGACAGATTTGATCGTGTGTACAAGGCCTTAGTGGTTGGTAGGTCTGTGGCACTTTAACTTGTGCAGGGTCCTTGAAGCATATGGAGATTGTGGGATTGGATGAAAAGCACTGTATGTCAATTTTAAATATTGAAAAAAGCAAGTAAATGTCCAATGATTACTCTATTAGTGTAAAACAGCCAATAGGTTTCAGGTGGTTGAAACCCCCTTCTTCAGGGCTAAATTTGACTTCAATTAAACAGAATTGCATTATCAACATTAACTGACCATTTGAGCTTATTGGTTTATTAGTAGAACTGACATAATCTAAGTCTTTATTGTATTACTTGTACCACTAAACAAATCAGCACCACCAGACAGTTGATTTTTATTGAGAAATTCTGTTCAATTGAACCTTTTTTGTAGATGCATACAAATACATATGTTTTTTTTATTTTTTAAATCAGTCATTTTTTATTGGTATAAAACAAAGAATATACAGAAAGAAAAAGGTATACAGACCTGTATACAAGGATATACAATTGTATAAATACGGTACACAGGAATTACAAACATTTAGATATAAATGTAGACTAATAGGTAATATGCACAGTGCTCTTTACTACTATACCAATAATGGGTAGGGGCAGTGACACACCCCCAGTCACCTTCCCTCTATCTACTCATCAGTATTTATATGCCTCTATTGAGGAGACTTTAAAAGTTTAGTTAGGACTGCAGAAAGCAGAAAACCTTGGCGAGGCCTACAGCTTAACCATGTATTTGAAAATGCGTGCAACCAATCCTCTGTTTTTAATGCACACAGTTAGACTTTGGTTTGCTGTTTGGGTGGTAAGTTTGAGCCTGGTTATTACGTATACAACTTTATTTATACTTACTTTTTGCTTAAAAACGCATCTCATTCAAAGTCCCAAAAACTCCCCCCCCCCTCTTCTACCCAACAGGGATGGAGGCATATGTTTTTCATATGCCTCATTTAAAGTCCCAATCCTAGTTTTCTTTATATGATACAGGGATGGAGATGCGTTTGTGATACCATTATACATTTATGCAGTTTTTATTCCAGTGCTCTTTACTATTATACCAATCATAGGTAGGGGCAGTGACACACCCCCAGTCACCTGCCCTCTATCTACTCATCAGTATTTATATGCCCCTATTGAGGAGACTTTAAAAGTTTAGTTAGGACTGCAAAACGCAGAAAACCTTGGTGATGGCCTGCAGCTCAACCATGTATTTGCAAATGCGTGCAACCAATCCTCTGTTTTTAGGTTCAATAAAGGTTTATTGAGTTTTTAAGACGGCATAAACAGAGGGTTAACATGGTTCGACCGAGCGTCCGACAAAGGACGACCCAATCAAAACATCATATAACATATACAATCCTTATTGCAGAAGTTAAAGTGGTACAAACAGTTACTGCAGCAGTTACTGCAGCGAGGGATGGGTTTAGGAAGTGTCAATGCTTACAAGGCTTGTCCCCGGCCTGTGATGGCCTCCCCTGACCCCAATCCTCTGTTTTTAATGCACACAGTTAGACAGTTGAATTTGGTTTGCTGTTTGGGTAAAAAGTTTGAGCCTGGTTATTACGTATACAACTTTATTTATACTTACTTTTTGCTTAAAAACGCATCTCATTCAAAGTCCCAAAAACTCCCTGCTCTTCTTAACCTGCATATTGGTCAGACAAGGTGCTCCTCGCCCAGCTCCACCATATTCTGCAGTCTGTCTGTCTTTCAGTGTAGGTCCTTATCTGTCATTTTCTGACAGTCTGTCAAGTTATGTCTATACAGTATGTCAGTCTGTGTATAGTAATATCTGTGCCATTTTATTGAATTAAAAAGCTCATTAGGATTCAAGTCTACCTGCAGGAGAACACAAGCTTAAAAGTGTCACAATTTTTCAAGTTGCAGAACTGTAAGCCGCTTCACCAAATTACATTTATTTATGAATTTTTTAATTTAACTAAACCAATTTATACTGTCATTCACTGTAAAGGATATCATGTGTAGCATTGATCTGCACTCATGCAGCCTAAGACATGGATAAACTTTCATTCCTAATGAGAGCTGAGACATTTTGAAAAATGTTTAAAGATCCAAAACATGACGCTTACATCAATACATCAATACATCATGGTCTTTTTAAATGCTGAGGTTACAATACCATGACAAATTATAGTTCAGCCTCAATTCTTAATACAGGACTGGGATGTGAGGGTTAGTGTGCAGAAAAGGTGCATAATGAAAGTAAAATGTTAATTCCCCAAATGGGTCACTGGCTACTATGGTCTCATCTCAGCTGTTCTTCACATAGTCTCACTTTGTACAGAATGAAAACAATCAAATAACTTTTGATGGATTTTACGGATAGAGACCTAGATTTACCAAAAGTGCAAAGTGTATTTTGGAAATGGAAGAGAAACAAGGAAATAACAAATTAGACTGTATATATATATATATGTGCAGGTGTGAAAGCGATGACATTTTTTGTGTTGAAAGCATAAGTGACTCAACATGGGATTGCATAATCTCCAAATATACAAGGAGCACTAAACACACCAAACTGGGTTAATAATGTCCATGGCCTTGTTTATTGCTTTCCACAAATATAAACAATTAACAATTTACCATAAAACTCTTTTAATCAATAAATACCTTAAATAAAATGCCAACATCAGTGGGATGCTCTTCAAATATCCCTCTGGCGACTGGCAAAGACGCCCTCAACCTCCAGCCTAAATGTGGGTCCTGGAAATTTCTGGAATGTTCCAGGGGTCAGGTATACTTAAGTGACCTATCCTAGAGGACCTCCCAGAACTTCCAGAACATTCCCAATTAGCTAACCTTTTTTGACCTATCACAAAACCCCCCATTGAAATCAATCAATGAGGGATTTAAGATTTCCAACTCCATCGTCCTAAGACACGCCTAGCTAACAGGTAGGAGGCATCACTTTCGTCATTCACTGCGTGTGCTGCTAGTAATGCAGGGTCATGTCAGAGTTTATTCAGTTTAAAAGAGGGCAAATTGTTGCTGCCCGTTTAGCTGTTACCTCAGTACCTGAAGTTGACAATTTTTTTTCAGTGTCACAGGGTATATTATCAAAGGTTATGAAGGCATATATAGGTTCGAGCAAAACATCATCTGATAAGCATAAAGCTTAATGTACCCGGGGCATTTTACAACCTCTCCTAAAGGATTTGACTTGACAGATAGTAAACAACGTTTAAAAGCGTCTGTTTTGCTGCATTTCTATGCCGCGTTTACTTGTGTTTAGCTGTGTTTGCGTTTAGAAGCATTTTTTTTTTTTTTTTAACTGTCACAAGTTAAAAACATCTGTAAACGAAACGTGGCTTACCCTGTTTACAACCTGTTACAGGTGTTTCAAATGCCTCTGAACATCCATCCTGAACGCATTTTTTTCTTTCCAAAAAATGCCTCTAAACACAACTGCTTAGAAACGACTATAAACAACCCTGTGTACATGTACTGGTAAAATAACATAGAAGAGAGTTCAGGGGCCGCTGAAAAAAACGCCCAACTGCTCCTAAAAATTATTTTACCAGCATCAGTGTACATGAATTCTAAAGCCTCGCACACGATTGTATTTTCCGCAGACAGAGCGTTTGACTTTTTGTCCAAAGGGCGTGTGCCTGGATTTTGTCCTGCATACAAAGGTCACACAATTGTCGATCAACAAACATGAAGGTAGTTACGTACTAGATGAAATTTCAGCTCCTGACCGCCACCTTTTGGACACCTTCTGCTAATGTTGTGTTTGGTTAGCATTGATTCCGAGCATGCGTGTTTGTACTTTGGACTTTTGTCAGAAAATCCGACATCAGACTGTTGCCCACGGAAAATTTTAAAGCCTTACATCCAACATTTATTTGCGGAAAATCCGACAACAATTGTTAGATGGAGCGTACAAACGGTCAGATTTTTGGCCAACAGGCTGTCAACACACAATTTCCATCGTAAAATCTGATCATGTGTATGAGGCTGAGACATGGTCAACTGACCGAAAGAGACAAAAGGGCATTGCGCAGAATTGTGACCCATAATAATATTTGTAAATTTCCAGGAGAAAATAGGCCGTCTTGGATGCCAAAGGTGGTCCAATACCAGATTAGACAACTATTTTGTTCTGTTACCTGGTATTTCCATATTTTTGTCCAACCCCTGTTTATATACATCCTAAAAAATACATATTCATGCAGGCAGCACTATAGTAAAGAGATACAATTAGAGCGGTGAGATCACATAAATATTATAGCGTTCACATCTGTTCAAGAAAACACAAGTGAATGTCGACTACATACCAACAAAAATAGAGGAGAGAGCAATGGCCAATGGTCCTCAGAAACCAGAACTTTACTTAGAAACAGTGGGGCAGATTCACAAAGACGTAATATTCCGCTGTGTAATCGAAATACGGTACGCTGCCGTATTTCACCAGACTCTACACCGAATTCAGGTAGTTTTTTTGCGCGTACGCTATTGTGTCGTATTTTTTTTCCGCCGCGCAATCGAAATACGTGATTAGGGGGCGTGAAGCATTTAAATTAAGCGCGTCCCCGCGACGATCGAACTGCGCATGCTCTGTTCAGGAATTTCCCGCCGTGCATTGAGCGAAATCACGTCGTGACGTCATTCGTTGTTTGAGTAGCGGCGTTTACGAACATTCCTATTCCCGGACGACTTACGTTAAAAATAATAAAAGACATCGGAAAACGTTGAAATTCGACGCGGGAACGACGGCCATACTTAACATGGGCTGTCTAATATTAGACCAGCAAAAAGCTGGTATAGTGAAACGGAAAAAAAAGATGACTAAAGGTGCCGTAAGAGATTGCGTTTAAAGTGCGAAATTTTGTGGATTGCAGGCAAAAGCTCATTAGCATACCCTGACGGCGAAATACAACAGGAAGTCCGCCCAGTGGCCGCAATTTTCTTGCAGCGTAGATCTGAAGGCGTACTAACACGTAATACAGTCGAAATGAAGCCCGCAGGTGTCTTTTCATGGTTTGAGGATTTCGACTAGCGTAAAAACGCCCGTAAGTCGAAATTACTCCAGTCTAACAACATTTACACAGGCGTAATCGCTTTGTGAATCTAGGCCAGTGTCACTAGATAATTAATTTTAACAGTCCTTCCATAAGTCTCAATGGGAGTTTAACACATTGCATGCATGTTATTTACCTATAAAGCCTTCCTTGTGTAGCCCTGAAACTGTTGTAGGTTATCACCATCTTAGATGTGATGTCAGCAGCCCCAGTAGATTCAGAACTGTCACTCAAGTGACAGTTAAATTATAGTTATAGTATTTAGTTAGTATAGTTATAGTATTCACCTTCACTGCTCTTCCAGCAGCTACATAAAATGTTAATAAGGTAGGTAAAAAGAAAAGTGTGGATTAGTAGGGCCCAGAGGCGGCTTTAGGCTTTGTGAGGCCTTAAGCAAAACTTAGACACATGTGCCACACTCGTGCCCATGATGGGTAAAAAAAACTCAAGAAAATAAAAAAAAGCTGCAGAAAGATGCATGGATCTAGAACACAGAGATTGAGCAGAGGCAAATTAGGCGGCCAAAAGGCCCCAATGTGAGTGTGAGGCCTTAGGTGACCGCCTAGTTTGCCTAGTTAAAGAGCCGCCTCTTGTAGGACCAGCACACAGATCAATTAGATGGAAAAGTAGAGGGCTATGATGTGCAAGAAGGGAGGAAGCTATGGTAGATAATTAAATCTTCCTGGAGAAATTAATTTTTGTCTAGAAAGGTACCTTGCAAGTGAATAAAAAAATATTAATGGGAAGGAAAAATACTGCAAGTAAGCACTTAAAATACTTGACTTTTCTGTGCTTTTACATAAAAAATGTCAGGTTGGTGAGAGGGTGGCCCGGATTCACGTACCCGGGCGTATCTTTTTTGCGTATGTTTTTCAGCGTATCTTGCTTTGTGAATCGGCGCAAAGATGCGACAGCCCATTGGTGAATAAAAACAATAGATTATATGCAGTAATAATTGTTAGTCAAAGACAATGGGACCTAGGATACCTAAGCTAGGAGCTGAAAAGCAACAGAAATTTTTTCTATGTGGCAAGAATTATAGATGAAATTCGGTAATGTTGACATGTAACTTCAAGGTTCATCTGACATTCAAATCTTTTTTTAAGATTAAAATATCATATTCTGTTCAATAAACTTTAAAACTACATATCTATGCTAAATTTATATTTAGTATAATGTAAATTCTAATCAAAGCAACCCTTCTCATTATTAACCAGAATCCATGCCAACATATTTGTAACCTATCTTTATTTTTTATTCTTCAAAGATAATCCAGAATGATAGATACCTTGACAAGTTACTACTATTTTATATTCAAATATTATATTTTGTTTTGCAGATACCCAATATTTAGAATTTTTCCATGAATTCCTTGATATTTAGCTTTGCCACATATCTAATCAGAAATGAGCAAATACATGTGATACAATAATTTCCTTGATCCTGCAATCCAATCCAGCAGGTTAGCTTTTTTCGGGTAATTATGCCTTTTCTTTTTTTTCCATAAGGCTGATGTTTCCAATGTTGGAAGGCCATCAGATTCCCATGGCCTAGATCCTACATTGTCCTTGTTAATCAATTAGCTCATCCAGCAATATTAAAAACAATGTAACTCATTAGAGTTCCCCCATGATGATCCTGAAGGAGGACCTTTTCTAACACAGGAGAGTACCTGCCCCTGACTGAATGATGCCACACAAGAAAGCTGATTTGAGCCACCATTTTTTTTGGCAACCTTCTCCAGGCTATTAAATATAAGTTTACAGACAAACACAAATTGGGAAATTTATTAAAACTGGTGCACACAGAATCTTGGGCAACTGTGCATAATAACCAATCGGATTCTAACTTCAGCTTGTTCAATTAAGCTTTGACAATAAAACCTAGAAGCTGATTGGTTAATATGCAGAGCGGCACCAGATTCTGTGTGCAGTAGTCAATGCCGGGACAAGGTCATCTAGAACCCAGGGCAAAAATACCAAACTGCTCCACCCCCCTCCCCCATCAAAATTTATGAGCATTATGTGTCAGCAAAATTTCCCCCAACCCCCTCCCCCAAAAAATAATATTGAGCACTAATCCACATGCTTACTAAGCATAAATCCCCCCTCCTCCCAGTACACATCTGCCCCCCCTGCTGAAACCCCCCATACCATCAGGAATATGTGCCCCTCCCACATCCACCCTCCAAGCTCAATTCCTCTCTCTTACAAAATCCCCCCTCCGAACACAAATCCTCTCCCCACACTCCCATTCTCCTCTCCTAGCCCGAATCATTCCCAATCATCCCTACTACCAAAACCCCCCCCCCCCCCCCCCCCCAAAAAAAGATTCCCTCCTAGCACAAATTCCCTCCCCCCTCGACCATATCACCTCTTCTAGCACAAACCCCCCCTTTACACAAATCCCCCCAAATTACCATTCCTAGCACCGCTCCTTATCTTCCCTTCTTAGAGCAATTATTATCCCTCATACAGCGTGGCGCCGCCTGGCTGGTGCCCTTTGTACACTTGGCAGCTGATAGGAGGGATGTTTTTTGCTTGAATATAGGATGGCCTGTCTGCCCAGTTGTTGTCGTCTCGCACCTGTGTGACGTTGGTGGGCGTGTGGCGGCTGTGTCCTTATAGACCCCACTCACGGGAGGCTGATTCACTTTGGTGGTTCTTTCTAATTTCCATGGTGGACTGATTGTATCACACTTGGTTTGGAAGCTTTATGGTTCAGTCTCAGGTAATTCATATACTTTTCATTCACCGTTACACTCTATTGGCACTATCAGGTAATTGGTTCTCATCTAACTTTTCTCAAATTTCACTTTCCTACTCTTCAATCTCCATCACCTTTGTTATCTATTTGCACCTGCTTGGACTGCACTGACACTTCCTATTATAATAACAACACTATCCATCCTGCCCTTTACTGAGTACAGGACACTTTGCACACTAAATAAATTAAACTATATATTATCCCCACAGCAGTCCTTGTTTGGTTTTAGCACTTATGCTCATCATGATAAACTTTCACTTTTGGGACTCCGCCCCCTTTGGATGCTGTCCTTGCTCAGCTCCTGGTGGCAATGGCCCTAGGGGGTCTCCGATCTGCAGTGCCACACTCTCATCGTATAGCTATGTTTGTAAGTACTTTAGACTGTGTTGTTTTTTTTATGGGTTTAATCTTGAATTCTACTTTTCATCACCAACCCACTTTTTTCTTGGCAGGATCAGACTTTATAGATATTTCCACTACCAGATACTTTATTTTGTATACTCCTGAAGATTGGATCAATACATGAAATGGGCAGAGATATCTAATGCCGTGTGTCTACTTACCATACCTTTTATACATGCATTATGCAATATCAACAATTTTTTTTATTTGATTACCTTTTTCTACTAATGTCAACTTGTGTATAATATATTAACTGCATTGATTCCATTATGAATCATGATACCGTATTTATCGGCGTATAACACGCACAGGTGCATCCTAACTTTGAGGCCGCGTATACACGGCAGAGAACCTCGACGGGCGGAACACATCGTTCCGTCCGTCGAGGTTCTCGGCCGGCCGTCAGATTCGGCGACCAGCTTGTCGTGAAAGGCGACCAGCCATTCATCCCGACGGGCCGTCGACCAAATAGAGAACCTGCTCTCTATTTGCTCGACGGGTTTCCCGACGGGCTGGGCTCGGCGAATCTGTACACACGGCCAAGGTTCTCGGCAGAATGAGGATCCCAGCGAGGTTCTCGCTGGTTTCTGCCGAGAACCTCGGCCGTGTGTATGGGGCTTAAGAGGGAAGTTTCAGGAAAAAAAACGTTCCAAAGCCCCCTGTGTATAACACGCAGGCACAGCTTACCCTTTATTTTCAGGGTAAAAAAGTGAGTGTTATATGCCAATAAATACAGTAATTACCATGTACCAGAATATTGTTATTAATATCATTAATAAACCACTTTTTGTATACCTATGTGCTTCATTTAAAGTTCCACGCCCTTTTTCCCCGTTTTCATTATCTCAGAGATCAGGCGATGTGGAGCCAAGTCTTCCAGTTCCCAATCGTTAGTATGAAATGGGGCTCTCAGTGAGAGTCCAGCCTCTGTGCTGGGAGTGTGTTGTGCCGTGTGCTCTCAGCACAAACACATGTGTGTACGCATATATGCAGCCCGGATAAAGACCCAAGATGCATTTGCTCATTGGAAAGGGGTTAAAAGTGTATGTACAGCCAAAACATTTTTTTTGGAAGGGGGGAGAAGGATGAGAACCCCTGTCAAGTTTTTATTTGTGTCTCTCCCTGTACTGGGGAGATTCATCCGATGGGAAATGTTTACTTTTTACAAAGTAATAGAAGGGTGATCCCCCAATAGGGACTGCTGTTCTGTCTTAGAAGAGGGTCTAAGAGGAAACATTCCTATCACTTTCTATTACGCTTTGGGTTTTAATAGCTGTCCTTATCCCACTAGGGAGATTCTCCCAGCATCTTATTCCAGTGACAGATTTGGAAAGACAGGAAGTGATAAGAATTAGACTACATTACCAAAAGTATTGGGACGCCTGCCTTTACACGCACATGAACTTTTATGGCATCCTAGTCTTAGTCTGGGAAGGCTGTCTTTAAAGGTTTAGGATTGTGTCTATGGGAATGTTTGCCCATTCTTACAGAAGCGCATTTGTGAGCTCAGGCACTGATGTGGACGAGAATGCCTGAATCACAGTCTCCACTTAATTCATCTCAAAGGTGTTCTTTAGGACTGAGATCAGGCCAGTCAAATTCCTTCACCCCAAACTCGCTCATCCATGTCTTTATGGACCTTGCTTTGTGCACTGGTCCAAATCATTTGGTGGAGGGGGGATTATGGCATGGGGTTGTTTTTCAGGGGTTGGGCTTGGCCCCTTAGTTGGAACTCTTAGGACACGATTAGACCGGTCCGATGAGACTGGTCCGACGGACCGTTTTCATCGGACCACGCTGAATTGGTCTGATGGTCTGATTTGCGTACACACCATCAGTCCAAAATCCCATCGGGCCAGAACACGGTGACATAGAACACAAGCATGCGTCGACTTGATTCTGAGCATGCGTGGGTTTTTGGTCCGATGCTTTTGTGTACTAACCATCGTATTGGTCCGATGGACAGGTGTCCATCGGACAGATTTTAAAGCAAGTTTTAAAACTTTGGTCCGACGGGCAACGGTCCGATGGGTCGTACACACAATCAATTTGGTCCGATGAAACTGCTTTTCAGACCAGTTTCATCGGACAGGTCCTTAAGGTGTCACCATACCAAGACATTTTGAACAATTTCATGCTCCCAACTGTGTGAGAACAATTTGGGGATGTCCCCTTCCTGTTTCAAAATGACTGGGCACCAGTGCACAAAGCATGGTCCATAAAGACATAGATGAGTGAGTTTGGGGTGGAGAAACTTGACTGGTCTGCTCAGAGTCCTGAAATCAACCCAATAGAACACCTTTGGAATAAATTAGAGTGGAGACTGAAAGCCAGGCTTTCTTTTTCAACATCAGTGCCTAACCTTACAATTGCACTTCTGGAAGAATGGTAAAACATTCCCATAGACACACTCCTAAACCTTGTGGACAGCCTTTCCAGAAGAGTTGAAGCTGTTATAGCTGCAAAGGGTTGGCCAACTCAATATTGAACCCTACGGAATAAGACTGGGGTGCCATTAAAGTTCAAGTGCATGTAAAGACAGGCGTCCAATACTTTTGGTAATATAGTGTATCGCTGATGAGGACAGAGACAGCACAAAACACTTTTTTAGAGCAGTAGAAAATGTTTAGAATGTCTGATTCTTTCTATCTTCGTGTTCTCTATTTAGCCCTGATCATACATTACAAAACATTAGGGTAAAACTATTCTATGGAGTCTCAGACTGCAATAAAACCTGATGCAAATAGTAACTCTTCCCAACTGTATTGAAAGCTAAAAAAAAAAAAAATGGAGATGGCCTTTAAAGAACTGACACTGTAGAATTTGCTCATGAATTGATGATGATGGTGGATGGAAGGAACACTAAAAGGTCACTAATATCCAGCAACAAATCTTCTGGATTATTGGTGGCTCCTCATAACTCTGTCATAAACAGGTTAGCATGGCAAATTAGAATGGAAAATAGTCCAAGCAAAATGCAAACAATATCTGCCTGGCAAAAAGATTGTCTTAGGAAAACTTGTGATGTGTTTTTCACATGTGTCTGCTTGAAATTATATCAAGTTGGCACTTAAAAACATAAGGGTTTTCTCTTTGTTCCCATTCCTTTTTACTTGGAATGAAATTTATTTTTATGAAAACACTTCATTCAGCAGTCAGGGACAAGCACGCGGTAAACACGGTAAATATCCCATCCAGTGAGCCATTGACTGCTTTACAACACAGCAGAAGAGAATAGCTTGCTATGCAGTCAACCACCTTTTGATAACTAGGGGGGTTTATTTAGAGAGGTGGTGAGCTGTATCAGAGGAGATCGAAACATTCAACAGTGACAACAGAAAAAAAGACCAAGTGGTCAATCAACTCTGCTCATTTTTTATATATGTCACAATATACAGTGTATGTAGCCAGAAAGGTTGTCCCTTATGAATGGCTCACTGCCTTTCACAATAGGTGAATAGAATTGTCAATTGTGCACAACATAGGTGAGCACCGAAATGTACAATGGTGTAAAAAATGATACATTGCCCTGTATTGTATAACTGTCAATATCCCTTCTTATGCACAACTCTATTCCATCTGAATACCAGCTTTCCAATTCATCCATAGATGTGAATAGATATGATCAAAAAGTGCAGCGTGATTATATGACAGAACGCCTATCTGAAGAAGCTGTAAAGACCCGTACACACGATCGGAATTTCCGACTTCCGACTGACTTTTTCCATAGAAAATTTCGACCCTGTGTATGCCTCATCAGAGAAATTCCATGGAAATTCAGATGAATTCCATCAGAGTTTAAATATAGAACATGTTCTATTTTACTCCGATGAAATTCAGTCAGAATTCCGATGTGCTTTTGGCCGGGCAAACGCCTGATCGTGTGTTTGCGGCATAAGATGTAAAATCTGGTGCAGCTCTGCATAGAAACCAATCAGCTTCCAGTTTTATTGCCCAAGCTTAAAGTGAATGTAAACCCAATTCATGAAATTTGAGCTGGGCACATATATCTGCAGTATTTTGTTATCTCTCTTTAATGAGCTAAGTCCCATAGCTCTCTCCTGAACTGTTTCTCTGTTATCAGCCTGATAACTTTGGAAAAATTCTCCGACTTTTTTAGACAAAAGCAGCCTGAATCTTCTGTCCGGGGAGGTTGCTAAAACAGATTAGCAGAGAGCAGGTCCTATTAGACATGTGCATTCGTTTTCGTTAGAATGCATTTTCGTCCGAAAATCTGTTTTTTTCGTTATCGTATTAATAAACGATAACGAAAGTGCAAGAAACGAAACCTGAAAGATCCGACATAAAAAATGCTTTATTTTCGTTTTCGTTGCGATAAAAATTCGATATAGAGAGATTCGACATTATAGGGAAAAGATTTGACATCATAGAGAAAAGATTTGACACTATAGAAATAATAGATTCGACATTTCAGAGAATAGATTTCGATTTATGAGACGTAAAGATTCGACGTTCCTTCGAATATGCTTGTTCATTCACAGTAACCAAAAAGATTCGACGTTCCGTCAAATTTTTATTTTTTTTGCCCATTAGACAGAAACCAAGTATTATTGGATTTTTGGACGAAAGCTATTCCCCAACGAAAAACTAAATAAATCAAAACGATTTTCGGGAGTAACTAAATAAATGTATTTTCCAAACGAAAACGAAAAAACGAAACAAAATATTCCAGTCTGCACATGTCTAGGTCCTATTACAAAACACCTCTGAGAATCTATGCCTATGATGAGAGGGGGTGTGTGCCTTTCTTCCAATCAGCAATGTATTGCCTTGTTTCCACTGCATGGAACAGTTCGGGTCAGTAAATTTGGAGCGGTTAGGATGGGGCCGGTCTATTCGCGTGAGCGTTTCCACTGCAAATCGGACCGTCAGGGACCATTCAGGGTTTAGAAAAAATTCCTAGCGCGTCCACCAATCAGTGAGATGTATTTGTAGGTCCACCCCAATGGAACCGTTCCACTCTCTCTGGACCCACATGAGAAGCAGGACCCTTGCTGGTGCGGTACGGTTCGCTTTTACGGCACACTTTCATAATGGAAACACCCAAAATAGCGTACCGTACCAAACCGATCTGCTCAGTGGAAACGAGGCATTAGCTATCTTGGCTGTATGTCGAGACATCACACTCTGTGATTTCTTGACATGATCTGAACTTTCTAAACAGTATATAAATGTGAAGACCGCAGATATAACTGTAAAACCTATGTAGGGAGATTGGTTTCTTCCCTGTGTATCATCTGAGGCTGTTCACTTCACTGGGTGTATGGAGGGTTTACATCTACTTTAATTGAATAAGCTGAAGTTAGAAGCTGGCCAAGTCCCGCGTGCGTGCCCGGCGGGTACGATCGCCGCCGGGCACCTGCGATTGCTCGTTACAGAGCGGGGAACGGGAGGTATGTGTGTAAACACATACCTTTCGTTCCTGTCAGCGGGGGAAACACTGATCTTCTGTCCATACAATGTATGGACAGAAGATCAGTGACTTCCCCTAGTGAGGCCACCCCCCCATACAGTTAGAACACACCAGGACCACACTTAACCCCTTCCCTGCCCCCTAGTGTTAACCCCTTCACTGCCAATGGCATTTTTATAGTAATACAATGCATTTTTATAGCATTGATCGCTATAAAAATGCCAATGGTCCCAAAAATGTGTCAAAAGTGTCCGATGTGTCCGCCATAATATCGCAGTACCGAAAAAAAAAAACGCTGATCGCCGCCATTACTAGTAAAAAAAAATAATAATAAAAATGCCATAAAACGACCCCCTTTTTTGTAAACGCTATAAATTTTGCGCAAACCAATTAATAAACGCTAATTGCGATTTTTTTTAACGAAAAATATGTAGAAGAATACGTATCGGCCTAAACTGAAGAAAAAAATGTTTTTTTATATCTTTTGGGGGATTTTTATTATAGCAAAATGTAAAAAATATTGATTTTTTTTCAAAATAGTCGCTCTATTTTTGTTTATAGCGCAAAAAATAAAAACCGCAGAGATGATCAAATACCACCAAGCTCTATTTGTGGGGAAAAAAAGGACGCCAATTTTGTTTGGGAGCCACGTCGCACGACCGCGCAATTTTCAGTTAAAGCGATGCAGTGCCGAATCACAAAAAGTGCTCTGGTCATTGGGCAGCAATATGGTCCGGGCTAAAGTGGTTAAATAGCCTTTAAAGGAACACTAAAGGCAATATATTTTTATTTTTTTAAATAACAAACATGTTATACCTACCTCCACTGTGCAGCTCGTTTTCAACAGAGTGTCCCCTAACCCTGTCTTCTGGGGTCCCTCTGCAGCTGTCTCGGCTCCTCCTCGCAAAAGCTTTCCACCTTCATGTAAGCGGGCTCGATGGTGGAAAGCTTTTGAAAGAGCTTTCCCATGATACAGCGGCGGGCATAGCCGCCGACTGTATCACTCGTCCCCCGCGTCATCAGCTGTGATTGACAGCAGCGCCAGTCAATGGCTGCGCTGCTATCAATCCGTCCAGCCTAGCCAATCAACAGCCAGGCTGGGAACCGAAGAGGATCACGTAGACGCGCGCGGGACTTTCGAGGGGTCAGGTAAGTAAAACGGGGGTTTGGGGGGGGGGGGGGTTTGACCGTCGGATGTTTTTTCACCTTAATGCATAGGATGCATTAAGGTGAAAAAACATTTACCTTTACAACCCCTTTAAGGATTTAAATGTAATTTTTGTATGTGTGTGCTATAAACTCTTGTTATGCTTGTATGGTCTTATAGCAGCACCATCTTTAATGTAATGCATTTTTTAGGGTGTGCTCCCCAAGTCTTTGTTTGTTTATTGTCTGGTTATTGTCTCTTCTGATGTAGGTTCATGCATTTTAGTCCTAAATATAATAAATAAAGAGCACAACAATAAACCAAACCAATATGCATTCTCTTTAAGGCCTCGTACACACGATCGGACATATCCGATGAAAACGGTCCGCGGACCATTTCCATCAGATATGTCCGATCTGGAGTTTGATCCGATGGCGTGTACACACCATCGGATCAAATTCCCCGCCGGTGGACGGCGCGGTGACGTGTCGGTGACGCGGCGGTGACGTTGACGCCGCCACGTCACCGCCACGTCACCGCACCAGGAAGTAAAACACTTCCGTGCATGCGCCGAATCCATTCGGCGGCGGCGCGGCGGCGGTGCGGGACGACATGTCTGCTGGTAAGTGTACTAACCAGCAGACATGTCGGGCGGACAGATTCCCACCGGATAGATTTCAAAGCATGCTTTGAAATCTGTCAGGTGGACAAATCTGTCCGCTCGCCCATACACACGATCGGAGATGTCTGCTGAAACGGTCCATCGGACCGTTTTCAGCGGACATATCCCCTCGTGTGTACGAGGCCTTACAAATACATAATGTTGATGAATAGAAATTGTTAATTTAAAAAGATTTATTACATATAAAAAATACAAAACAGTCATACAGATCAGAGATTGGGCGAAGTCTCTACTAGTTTTGCGGGAGTACCGCTTCTTCAGAAGAGCCAATCTATAGAATACATTGTATTCTATAGATGCGGGGGATTTCTGTCCGATGGTTAGGCGTACTAACCATCGGACATGTCTGACAACCAGGTTTCCAGCGGACAAGTTTCTAAGCATGCTTAGAAACTTTTGTCCGCTGGAAACCTGTCCGCTAGGCCGTACACACGATCGAACATGTCCGCGGAAACTGGTCTGCGGACCAGTTTCAGCGGACATGTCTTCTCGTGTGTACGCGGCGTTACAGTTAGAATACACACCGAGGGAACACACTTAACCCTTTGATCACCCCCTAGTGTTTAACCCCTTTCCTGCCAGTGTCATTTATACAGTAATCAGTGCATTTTTATAGCACTGATCGTTGTATAAATGTCAATGGTCCCAAAATAGTGTCAAAAGTGTGCAATCTGTCTGGGATTGTGTTCAGAAATTACTGGCACCTCCTTCTACTGCCAAGTCACTGGCCTCCCCAATGTGGAGGAACCCCCGTTATCCCCATCTGCTCACTATAGCAGATCCGATCATATGGGTGTCAAAGGGGATCAAAACTTTGGGTGAGGTCACCAGAAGGAGCAAGCTGTTACAGTTTTCAGATTGAGCTTCCAAATACCTATCTCTTTCGCTGCCTCCAATTGTGACATGCTTTTATATCTCAATTTGGCTCCACTAAGCTGGAACTCAGGTCCTCCATTTTGGAGAATGTTCAATTGGATGACTCCATGATTTTTTTTCATCTGAATTATATGAGGAACTGTTTCATGTCTCGCCCCCTTCGATGGCCAAGTATAGGGAGCAGTGGGGGGAGGAAGTCCTGGATTTGGGGGGAGAGGAGTGGGGCGATATGTGGAGCATTCCTTTGGCACACTTATGCTTTGTAGACACAACCAGTTTTCCTGTCGGATTAAACTCCAAAGGTTTTTCTGACAGAGTTCTGATGAATTCCGCTCTCGCTGTCATGCATACACACGGTCACACTAAAATCCGACCGTCAAGAATGCGGTGACGTAAAACACTATGACGAGCCGAGAAAACTAAGTTCTGTGCTTCCAAACATACGTCAAATTGTTTCCGAGCATGCGCAGTGTTTATTCCGTTAGAAAAGCATACAGATGATTGGAATTTCCGATCAAATTTTTTTACAATGGAAAAATTGAGAACATGTTCTCTATCTAATTCCATCGGAATGTCCAACGGAAAATGTCTGATGGAGCATACAAACGGACGGAATATCCGATGAAAAGCTCCCGTCTGACTTTATCTATTGGAAATTCAGCTTGTGTGTACAAGGCATTAGTGTCTGCTAAAGATTCACTTTAAACTCTTCCACAGGATATATTACACCCCAGTAAGGTAATCCAAAATGTACCCGGGTACGTTGGCTGAATGTTGGCATTACTCGCAATCTCCAGCAAATTTTAGCTATGTGTTTTGGCACTGCCAGGGAGTCAAGGAGTTCTGGACTGATGTTGGGCACTGTATAACAGAGATTACATCTGTGCCTGTTCAATTGACGTTGCCAACATGCTTGTTTGGCTTGATGAAGGGCTTGGCACCTACTAGGGCCCAGCGTACTTTTCTTAGCCTGTTATTATTTTATGTGTGCAAGGCACTGATCCTCTACTGGAAGAAACCCATGAGAAGGAGAAGGTTTGTGTTTTTTGTACCATGCAAAATATTACTAAAAAAAATTTGCAAAAAAAGTAAAGACTTCCCAGTTATCTTATAAGAAAGTTCACTAATCACACGATGTGGTTAGGGAGCTGCCACTTTTAGCAGACATGAGGTTTGCAGTAGCAGCAATTCCGCAGTCGTGAACATGCAGAGGTCTGAATTACATCAAAGACTGACAGATATAGACAGATACATGGGCCTCTGCGAACTTAGAGCCACAGGGTTAAATTCCATCTTAGGCCAAGTCATACTGAAAGTCATTATCATCCAACAGCTGCTGCAGACCTAAGCTTAGCAACTTGATGGTCCAGTTCTTACTTGGCGGGTGTCCACATTACAATTGCATTTCCAGCCTAAAGAAACGTTATCGGTAACCTAAAAAAAGGGTAATTGAAACATTTGTTGGAAATAAATACAAAGCTGTAGTATATTTACAATTACATTAATAATTCCATGTTGTCAACACAATCAAAGTCTAGTAAATTGTAGCTGTATTTAACATAAGGAAATCCTGTGTATATCCTGACAAAATGGTATAAGTAGAGTGATATGTATTGAAAAAAATGCGGATGAAAATAAAGTGCATATTATGTATGTACGTTGTAAAGTGAAACTGAAGTAAAAAAAAGGAAGAATTGCTGGCTGAAGCAGTATTAAACCCAAAGATTCATAAAGAGTTACGACGGCATATCAGTAGATACGCCGTCGTAACTCAGAATCTGCGCCGTTGTATCTTTAAGCGTATGCTCAAAGTGTGATACGCTTAAATGTTGCTAAGATACGACCGGCGTAAGTCTCCTACGCCGTCGTATCTTAGCTGCCTATTTACGCTGGCCGCTAGGGGCGTGTACGCTGATTTACGCCTAGAATATGTAAATCAGCGAGATACGCCTATTCACGAACGTACGCCCGGCCGTCGCAGTAAAGATACACCATTTACGTAAGGCGTTTTCAGGCGTAAAGATAAAGCACCAATAAGATGGCGCAGCCAATGTTAAGTATGGACGTCGGGACCGCGTCAAATTTTTCATGTTTTACGTCGTTTGCGTAACTTGTCCATGAATGGGGCTGGACGTAAATTACGTTCACGTTGAAACCAATGAGTCTAAGCGGCGTAATTTGGAGCATGTGCACTGGGATATGTCCACAGATGGCGCATGCGCCGCTAGTAAAGAACGTAATTTACATGGGGTCACACTTAATTTAAATAAAACACGTCCACATCAAATACATTTAAATTCGGCGGGCTTACGCCGGCACATTTACGCTACGCCGCCGTAACTTAGGGAGCAATTGCTTTGTGAATACAGCACTCACCTCTCTAATTTACGGCGGCAAAAATATACGCCGCTCTACGTGAATCTAGCCAATTTATTATATTGCAACTTACCAGTTCTCACATGTGATGTCTTTTTTTTTATATTCATTTTCCTTTTTAGGCTTTCTTTCTTCTATTTTCATCTGGTGATCCAGACAGTAACTCTGTTTTTTTTTTTAAAAGCTCAAACTCTCCAGCAGAATGCATTAGTTTACATGGATGAGACAAACCGTTTCACAAGGGGTTAACATCAGGGGTGATCAAAGGGTTAACTGTGTGCCTAGCCAGTTTTTCATTACAGTGTGGGGCGTGCTTTTACTAGGGGAAGACATGGATCCTTGTCCCTGCTTTGCAGAGACACAGGATCTGTGCTTTCCCTCCTGTCAGAACGATAATATGCCTTGTTTACACAGGCAGACTGTCATTCTGCCTCTCTGCAGGATGATCGGCGGGGACCGACGGACATTGAGTCTGCTTTACCCACCGAATGGCTCCCGCTTTATAAATTCACAGCAGGAGCGAGCTGGCGGCGGTGCGCATTCGCGGCCCCTACCTGGAAGTGCAGGATCAAGTATATTTTATATATATATTTTTATATATATATATATATATATATATATATATATATATGATCCTGCTCGCAGCGGCCGGCCTGTAACAGTAAAACTGCTATAGGGCCGGCGGCAAGTGGTTAAAAAAATTGCGATATGCTAGCAGATTTTGAACTGACCCAATACTTTCATTATCATTCAAGGCTTCCTCATACCTTTCAGTTGCCTTGAAGTTAGATAGAGTTAAAGCGGATTCCAAACACATATTTCTTTTTTTCCAGGACCCCCTTTGCTTGTCTACATAATATAAATAAAATCATGTCTCCAATTCAATCCCCTTTAGTGTACATGTTATTTAGAAGGTACTTAAAAAACAAAAGAAGGTACATACCTTAGATTTCATATTTCTGAGCGTTTCGATCTTCATTGTGAGCTTATTAAACACACTGCGCAGCGCGATGCTGGGAGGCGGCGATGCCCACTGACTCCTAGGAATTATGACACACATCTCCCAGGAGCTAGTGCGCCACAGTATATTACGTACATCGCCGCGGAGGGGAGAAACCGGCAGAGAGAAAGAGAACCTTGGAAACAGGGTAAGCAAAACGAAAAAAAATGTAAAAATTGCTCAATGCATTCATTATGGCCAATTGAGGCCTCGTACACACGATCGGACATATCCAATGAAAACGGTCCGCGGACCATTTCCATCGGATATGTCCGATCGGGAGTTTGATCCGATGGCGTGTACACACCATCGGATCAAATTCCCCGCCGCCGGACGGCTTGGTGACGTGGCGGTGACGCGGCGGTGACGTTGACGCCGCCACGTCACCGCCACGTCACCGCACCAGGAAGGTAAACACTTCCGCGCATGCGCCGAATCCATTCGGCGGCGGCGGCGCGGCGGCGGTGGGGGACGACATGTCTGCTGGTAAGTGTACTAACCAGCAGACATGTCGGGCGGACAGATTCCACCGGATAGATTTCAAAGCATGCTTTGAAATCTGTCGGGTGGAGAAATCTGTCCGCTAGCCCATACACACGAGCGGAGATGTCTGCTGAAACGGTCCATCGGACCGTTTTCAGCGGACATATCCCCTCGTGTGTACGAGGCCTCAGAAGCTAATGATGAGAAGCTTGAAAAGTGGGTGGAACTCCGCTTTAAGGATTTAGTAGGAAGGATTTGAGCTGTCCTTTTTGTGGAGATTTCCACTCTTTTTGTCAGGACAGGATGTGGTGGGAAATCTCTCCAAAAGGGAAAAAGAGAAAAACAAAAACAGTTTTAGTAGAGTGGGGAGAAGTTACAACTTCTTACAATGTTTTTATTGGTATTTGTGCCTTCCTGTCCTAGTAAAAATGTTCCTCCATTTTCTTGTGTGGGTGTCACCGGGGCAGGAAGTAGAGTGACCACATTTCCAAACTATCATTTAGGGAACCCCCCACTTCCCAAAAATCATCTTGTGCTGCAACGAATCACAGCACAGTGATTGGACACAAGAGGCGGGATTTATGATTTCTCCAATCACAAGCAGGGAGGTAGAGATTGTGCTCCTTCAGGCATTCCCAGCCAGGGCACGTACTGTCAGTGAGTAAAGCGGTGATGTGGCGGCCTTTCTTGGGGCATCAGATTGTCCTGGGGGGATGGCTGTGCCAGTTTCATTCCGGGACACTGCATTGTCCTGGAATGAAGGTGCCCGGGACAGACATGCAAAATGCGGGACTGTCCAGGGCAATCCAGGGCACGTGGTCACCCTAGCAGGAAGTAAGTGAGGATCTTCTCTATAGGATCACAGACAGATATAAAAATTTGGCAGCAACTTCAACTCTTCCCAACTCTATCCACAACTAAAGAAAAACATTTGGCTGCAGTTAGTCCAGCCTTTTTATTATTCTTTTTAGTGCAATAAGTAAAACTTAAAAAAGGGTGTTATTTGTGAGCTGGTAATGTAAGCGGCAGATAATTTACGTACAATTCAGGAACAAAGCGCCAAGATGGAAAAAATATTTTCTGTCATTCTCAGATCATTTTAATATTTGCATTCTGTGTAATCTTTCAACAACCCTTGATGCCAGTTGGGCAGAGTTTAAAGAGAAATCTTAGAATCAGACCTTTGGCTTAGAAGGCATGGTTCCATTTCCAGCCCAGCAGTGTGTTTTCTGGAGACTTTGGGGCAGATTCACATAGATGTAATCTTCCGCTGCGTAATCGAAATACGCACCTGCCGTCTATCACCAGACTCTACGCCGAATTCAGGTATTTTTTTGCGCGTACGCTATTGTATCGTATTTTTTTTCCGCCGCGCAATGAAATACGTGAGAGGGGGCGTGAAGCATTTAAATTAAGCGCGTCCCCGCGACGATCGAACTGCGCATGCTCTGTTCAGGAATTTCCCGCCGTGCATTGCGCGAAATCACGTCGTGACGTATTCGTTGTTTGAGTAGCGGCGTTTACAACATTCCTATTCCCGGACACTTACGTTAAAAATAATAAAAGAAATCGAAAAACGTGAAATTCGACGCGGGAACGACGGCCATACTTAACATGGGTGTCTAATATTAGACCAGCAAAAAGCTGGTATGTGAAACGGAAAAAAAAGATGACAAAGGTGCCGTAAGAGATTGCGTTTGAGAGCGAAATTTTGGGATTCAGGCAAAAGCTCATTAGCATACCATGAAGGTGAAAAACAACAGGAAGTCCGCCCAGTGGCCGCAATTTTCAGGCAGCGTAGATCTGAAGGCGTACTAACACGAATAAAGTCGAAATTTAGCACGCAGGTGCTTTTCATGGTTTGAGGATTTCGACTAGCGAAAAAACGCTCGTAAATCGAAATTACTCCTGTCTAACAACATTTACACAGGCGTAATCGCTTTGTGAATCTAGGCCAATGAGTGTAATATTGCACCTGCTGGTAATCTGCAGTCAAATGTTAGAAAAATCACAGCTTGGCACATTGCTGCATACCACAGCAGCTGTACTGGGTAGTATGTTCAGCCCAGTGGCATCACATTGCATTACAATGAATGAATGAGTGCAAATGGGACATGTTTGAGCTGTCTACAGTATATAACTGCCATCTAAAATATTAACAAAAAAATATATCCAGATAAATTTGATGATTATGTAATTTGACGTATATTTTCAATAAAGACTCATATTGAACACTTCTGAATTCGAAAATTATTTATCCGGAAAAAAAAACAATAACTAGTGGCCAATTAATAGTTTGGTAGTTCTCTATTCTTTGCCAAAGCAACACACTCCTTTTCAGCTGGCATGCAGAAGTATAGTCAGAGCAGTACAGGAAAGCAGAAGTGAGACTGCAAACTGCCCTCCATACTACTGACCCCTGTACTCTGCCCTTCATGCAACTGATCCCTGTACTCTTCCCTACCTACTACTGACCCCTGTTTTCTATCCTGAATATTACTGACATCTGTACTCTGCCCTACCTACTACTGACCCATGTACTCTGCCCTCCATGCTACTGACCCCTGTACTCTGCCCTACCTACTATTGACCCCTGTACTCTGCCCTACCTACTACCAACCCCTGTTTTCTGTTCTGGATAATATTGACCCCTGTACTCTGACATACAGTACATACTAATAACTTCTGTTTTGTGCCCTACATACTACTGACCCTTGTACTCTGCCCTGTATATTGCTAACCATGTAATCTGCCCTATATATTATTGACCCCTGTACCCTGACCTACATAATACTGACTCCTGTACTCTGACCTACAGTATATAGCACCGACCCCTGTTTTCTTTCCTAGATACTACTGACCACTGTACCCTGACCTACAGTACATACTACTGACCCTTGTTTTCTGCCCTATATACTACTGACCCCTGTACTCTGCCTTACATACTACTGACCCCTGTACTCTGTCCTACATATTACTGACGGCTGTACACTGCCCTACATACTACTGACCCTGTATTTTTCCCTATATACTATTGACCCCTGTATCCTGACCAACATGACAGCTGTACTCTGACCTACAGTCAGTGGCGGTCGCTCATGCAAGGTGCAGGGGCGCCACCCCCTAATCCAATGCGCCTGATCCTTAATCTACATACAGGGAGCTGGATGCATGGATTTCATATTTTTTTCAAAGCATATGATTAGAGTCTGGGGCTCTAATTGGCTTAACAAATGGTGGGCTCCAGGCGCAGAGCACTGCCCAGAGCTCACCCAGTTGTGTGACGTTAAAGAATTAATATTCGCCAATGTGTTCCTGTTTCTCCTCCCGGCCAATCAGGATGCGGCTCCTTATACCCGATTGGCCTGGGCGTCCTAAGATCTGATTGGACGCGAGTCCTAAGTCCTGATTGGCTGGGAGGAGAATCGAGGAGGAGAATGTACACACGCGTATATGATCTCTTGGTGGGATAATTTATTTTGGTAACCTGCCAACCTTATGCATACAACACGGTGGTGATGCACCTTTAATGTGGAATCAATCTATTTGCACTACGATTATTCAGTTGGAATTGCATGTGGGAAGCTGGAGTCACTTTTTTATTTTATGCAAATATATGATCCGTGGAGCACTGTTTATTTTTTGTAAAGTGAAAAGTGATGAGCGCAAATCAACTATACTACAAGGGAGTGATGGACACTCCTAAAGTGAATAAACCATAAACATATATAATCACAGCTAAAGTGAAAATGAAATTAAAAAAGCTCAAGAAAATAGTCCAATGGTGGTGAACAATAAACTTAGTGAATCAACCAATTCAAAGGCTTCTGTCCATGTGGGCAATGAAGCAATCCGGACGAGTCTTCAAAGATAATGTGCTCACAGAGCACTTACCTTCCACCAGGAAAAAAGGGGCCTCAACAAAATCCTCAATGCTGCTGTAGATAGCCGTCTTCGGTAGAGAAAGATATCCAAGTCCAATCACAATGGAATCTGCTCACTGTGCTCCGTGTATCTGCCGCATAGCCTTCTGGACATAGACTCGCACCAACCTTGTTCATGACCTGCGTGTTCATCTCTCACAGCCACAGATTCACTAAGTTTATTGTTCACCACCATTGGACTATTTTCTTGAGCTTTTTTAATTTCATTTTCATTGTAGTATAGTTGATTTGCGCTCATCACTTTTCACTTTACACCCATTTTTTTTGTTGTTAGCACATACTAGATTTGAGCTACATTTTGATTTTTCACTGGTCTGTACCTCGATCCCCGGTAGATTGTCGAGACCCTATTGGATCGCCACCCTCTCATTGGCTCTCCTCAGATTGACTCCCCACCTAACAGCAATACCGCTTGGGATCTTCAGGATTGGGAACCCAGTCGACCCCTGGGCTCAACACAACAAGGCTCAACCCTCCTGATTGGCTGCTGGGGAAGAGCACCCAAACCTTGACTCCACTGCTGCCATCTACTGCACTGGGGTGGGAAGAACACCCCAGGACAACAGAATGAGCCCACAGCACAGGCAAGCTGAGACAGAGATCCAATTTAAGCAGTTTAACCAGATCAGAGTTTAACTACACTCTGATCTCCCTCTAAATTTAAATAGCAGCGGTACTTTGAAGTAACCAGGCTCTACAAATAGAAGTAAAAAAATGAAAAAACATACACATTATTACTACTACAATAAACCAAATACAAAATTTACAAGCAGGGTATGACCCCATTTGTTTACCAGATATGCAGAAAAGCAAGCAGCAAACAATAAATCTAGACAATAATGAATCGGAATGTAAAGCATTTAAGCAGAACACATGCATAGGCACTATGCTGTAAATATATTGTAGTAAAGCAGATGTTAGGAATCAGGCATTTGCAGAGGTTCAATGCATGGTCATTATGGTTTTTATACCGCTTGTCAACAAATATTTATACTGTGGGGATCAAAGCAAAAAGTGGGCAAGAAAGCAGGAGTCATTTATGAAATACACCAAGTGTACCTACACTCATAATTACTTTAAAGCTATGATTGCACTTCTGCTGCAATGGGTCATTAAAGAGAAATTCCTTGTTTGTTGAGAAAAAAAAAACAATCCCAACTGGGTGATCAAAGTACATTGCAGGGATTTTTACCAGGTTTTGCTCAGTCCTACTTTTTTCTGCTCTGAAAAAAGCTGCTTCTTCCACCTCTTTGGATACTGATTTTGAATGGGAGCGACTGGCTTGTTATGAGCAGCTGGTGAACTCTCTGTATTTTACTGAGAAAAGCTGCAGTGTCTACATGCCTTTAGAAGTATTTAACCCTTGGACAGTATCCCACCAAAACTGAAATTCCTATTGCAGGAGCTCCCTAAAATGTCACTTGTATCCTGGGGCTTGTTCACACTAGTGTTTGTAGGAGGTAAAACCCTGCAGTTGAACCACACTTTTACCATCCCCCAACTGTTACCCCATTTAGCTGCAGAAGCAGTGACTAGAGGTGTACACACGCCGATTATATCCCCTGTCACTTTCAAGTGAATGGAGCCACAATGGCAACCAATCAACTTCTACCTTTCATTTTCAAAGCTTAAAGTTTAACGCAATGTGAAAAGAAATTGCAAAGCAGGCTTTATGGAAGAGACATCCATAAATTACTTTATCTTCCTGGTAGAGAGGTGGGAGCTGTGCAGGTTTATATTCTGACATCATGATTCAATGCCAAGAGAACGCCTTTGGCAAGGGACCTTACGTAGAGAGGTGGGAAGGTGACATCATGATTCAATAAGAGAACGCCTTTGTTACGTACCTGGCAGAAGAAACTGACACGATGAGCAAAGCCTCTCTTACACCTGTGACTTGGCGCCCTCGATAGAGCAGATAGATGGCGCAGGAGTACATAATGGCACAAGTGCCTATTGGTCTTGCTAGCTGCAGGGCTAAACAACTCTCTGTATCAAGCAGAGGAAGACCATCAGTAGACCAAGGTGGAGCAAGATTGCCGGATGGACACCAGCGAGCAGGAGACAGGAGCAGGCTGGCACTAGCGACAGCAGACCGGTACAGGCTGGTAGTGAGCAGGCGCCAGAGGAATATAGGCAGAGGCTTGCAGCAGGCAGTCCAGTAGCGATGGGGAAAGAGGCAGATGAACCAGGTCATACACACGCAGACGGATCAGGCGCAGATGTGTAAGCAGGAGTGAAGTCAGGATATAGGCTGAGTCGGTAACAGATCTAATGAGCAGCAACAAGGGTCGCAGGCAGAAGCAAGGTCAGAGGCAGGCCTGGATCAGTGCAGGTGGAGTTCAGGAGTAGTCAAGAGAAGCTGGGTCAGTAACAGGAGTCAGATGTAGAGCAACAAGTTGCAGGTATGCACAGGAACGCTTTAGACAAGACTGAAGTGCAGCATAGGCTCAGTTTAAATAGCCCACTTGACTCCAATGTGAGCAACAGGTGCACGTGTGAGCAACAGATGTATGTGCATGTACATGAATGTGCACGAGTGTATAAGCATGTGCACAATTCCTATGTGCATGTAAAGAAACATGAATTAGCCTGTGCATATGCACAGGGCACTGTCCAGAAAAGCCATCTAGTCTGTTGTTAAGCCCTTCCTGACAACCTTGCATTTGTTGAAAAAAATGCAATACACTCTGTGAATGGAACTTGTGCCGAGTTTCTGACCTCCTGTGTTTCAAAAAAATGCAGTCAGGGGTGGCAGGTGAAGCAGATCCATGAGCATATAAAAATTAAAAAAAGATTGACTTTGAGAGTCGTAGCTCGGCAGTGCCTCTCCTCATTTCTTGTCAGAGGCACTAAGCTCAATGGACAGCTTGGAGTCTTGGACCAATGGTAAAGTACCATTAGCCCAAGTTGTCCAATAAAAATGCTGCAGTGGAGGCACGCCTCTCATAGCAGTGTCATAGAAGGGGGCATGTGTCTAAAAGACAAATACTCCCTTCCAGCCCAGCCCTCTTAACTAGAAGGAAAAAACATGTGTTTATAATATTTACCCGTAATCCCATGGTTTTCTCACACAGTTAAGAGGGAGAATGAGAATATTCTGCTGTTGAAAAGGTACAAGCTAAATCACATATTAATATGCTATATGTTTTAAGATAATAATTATTATTTATCTATTTACTGTGAAATTTCTGGTTTAAAGTTATAATTTCAAACTTCAGTAATTTGTCCGTCAAGCCACCTGCTTGAGTACAGTTTTAAAAAAAATAGTAAATTACCTTAAAAATAATATATAATAATTATTTGTATATTACTTATTTATGGTAATTAACCTGGCTGGTGGTATTCCCGAAGTCTGGCTGGGGGATACATTTTTGTGCTGCGATCGGTAACCCAGAGCCTGACTTGGGCTCGCCTCGCAGCATCCACAGGCAGTGTTTACTTACCTTGTCCCTGGATCCTGCGGTGCCGCCGCGCTGTGTGAGCAAGCGGTGTCCTCCTCGCTCGATTCACAGTGCCGTGTGCTGCTGATCTCCACTCCCTGCGACGTTACGACGCACAAGGGTGGAGAACGGTGCCAAATTCAAAAAAGTAAATACACACATTACATACAGTATACTGTAATCTTATACCTAGTGGTCCTACATGTACTTTTAAAAAATAAAAACTGTTCTTTCTGCCTGCAAACTGTAGATTGTCCATAGCAACCAAAAGTGTCCCTTTATGTCAAAAGTGGTTTTAGAGCAGCTAGAAAATAAATAAATATAAATAAATAAATAAAGAAAAAAATTATAATCACTTGCAGAATTGGGCGATAGCGATTTGTGGGGAAATTCGTCATAAAAAAATAAAAGTAATGACAGTGACAATTCTGCAACTGAGCAAATTTCAGTGATTTTGATTTGATTACATTATTGAATAATTTTTATTATAATTACATTATTAATTGTTATAATTATTTATAGTTATTTATTATATTATAATTTATGATTTTGTTTTTCAAACTTTATCATACCCGGGATGTCTACTAGACTCTTGTTTGGACAGATTTAAGTGAGTTACATCTATGAATTACAGGCCTACAATTTAAAACGCCGGAATGCTTAGAAACTTTTGTCTGCTGGTGGGTACTCCTGTGGCAGCGTCACTGATGACTCTTGGGTCTAAGGTCATCCTGTGCCCCTTTTGGGCATAGGGTAGCTGATAAATGATAATTCATGTTTTGCAGGAGATCTGGACATATTGCAAGCTGTAAAGGTCAATGTTTCATTCATTTGAAACCAGAGAGAACGGAGCTTGTCTCGTCTTAATTCTTGGGAATGGCTCGTATCTACAGGGATTGTCAGAGTGTTGGCTAAGCTGTCGTGGTTGGGGCGATGGAATGGATTTCGTAAACGGTGGTGACCGTTACAGTGCCTTGTGTTGTAAAATGAACCCCTCGCCATTCCCCATTGAGAATAGACTGCAGTCCACACAGATAGCTGTCCATGCGCCAACCGTGGATTGTAGTGTAAAAATGTCAGGCACCTTTCCCCATTGCGCAGACAGAACAAACTCCAAGACCACATTAATAGTTTTTCTGTGTGGGCTGGTGTAAATGAGCCCTTATACTGGCTTTAAAATCTAAAAGGGTTGGGTTGTCTATAACGGTTTCTGAGCTTTTGTATAGTCTTTATACATCAGACCAAAAAGAGGAACGACCGAGGAGAAAATACAGTATGAACGAAGGGATTTGGCAGCAAAAGAGGGACAATCACTACAAATGAAGGATATTTTGGAGCACTGTGCATTCCTTACCATTGCCCTAAGTATACACATGTTATTGCTCTCTGATGGTTTGGAAATGTAATATAATGATAATGATAAAATACAAACACTGTTTTTGCCCATAGAATGACTACCTTCATTTTTTTTTTATGTCACAATGTAGAGTATACTATTTCCTATCATCTGTGCCCAGTCTTGCCACACAGAGTTAATCCAGCTCTGAGCAATCCTCTTTTATGTTCAGTGAAAATTAACAGCCTTCCAGATAAAACCCTGCCTAAATAAAAAGTCAGTTTTCTCTCTTCTTGCTTTCAGTGAGAGGTTAATTTACATATCTAGCTAGGACATGTTTATTATATGTTATGTTATGTTTATCATAAGGTGATATAACATCATAACACATCCTAGTAATATACAATGAACTTTGGATCACCTCTTGTTATGATAAACATGTCCAAGATAGATTTGTAAATAACCTGTGACTGAAAGCAATAACAGATAAACGTTTTTATCTGGAATTTTTATCTGGAATTCTGTTAATTTGCACTGAAATTTAAAAGAGGATTACTCAGCGCTGGATTAACTCTGTGTGGCAAGACTGGACACAGATGATAGGAAATCTTATACTCTACATTGTGGCAAAAAAAAAAAAAGTTTACATCCACTTTAAGTATCTACAGGTCTACTTTAAAATAGTTATTGCAACAACATATAGTAAATGTTAATGAATTCAATGTTGAAAAAGGCAAACAAGTTAATCTAAAGCCCTGTACACACGATCGGTCCATCTGATGAGAATGGTCCAACGGACCGTTTTCATCAGTTTACCAATGAAGCTGACTGATGGACTGATGTGCCTACACACCATCAGTTCATGAACCGATCATGTCAGAATGCGGTGACGTAAAACACAACGACGTGATGAAAAAAAGAAGTTGAATGCTTCCAAGCATGCGTCAACTTGATTCTGAGCATGCGTGGATTTTTATTTTATTTTTTCTAAATATTTATTGAAGTTTAATAGAGGAAGAGAAACATACGTGTAGTAACATTCTGGATTTTGGCCAACACGGCCTGTTTATACAGTTACAGAACAAGTTAACACAGTAATGACAAGGTAATAACATTAGATTGCTGTTAGAGTCGTGGGTTCCCACTTATCCTAACAGATTAAAGGTGGGTGCTTCTATGGGACCTTGATTACAGGTCAAGACAAACCGAGTATGTGACTCCCCTCTCCAGGGGGTTGTCCCGTGAATACTTCCCGAGAGCTACCGGTGACCCGTGCTGAGGAAAGCCCCCGGGACCTGTAGGGGGGGTCTTCCCACCGAGCCTGGAAGCACCAGCCCGCCACCCCCTTGGGATCACACTGTGGCAGAACCGGAACCCCCCTATGGCCCCTTAAACCCCCCCCCTGGAGATGCCCCTGGCCGGCCAAGTCATGCGTGGATTTTTAACCGATGCTCGTGCGTACTAACGATCGGTTTTGACCTATCGGTTAGCCGTCCATCGGTTCGATTTTAAAGCAAGCCATCTGTTTTTGGACCGAAGGATAATGGACCGATGGGGCCTACACACGATCGGTTTGGACCGATGAAAACGAACTTCGTGTGTACGCGGCTTTAATGTGGCATTTACTGTCTAGCATAATATGATTATCAATAACTTCTGACTTACATTTTAAAGGTTAAAATATAGGGTTTTCTTCCGTCTGGAAAACCGGATCCAGGCAGAAGCGGGTGATTATGGACGTTAGCGGATACTGATCCGCTAACGGCCATGATCCCATAGGGCACCATCCTAAGTCTGTAAACTGACTTAGAAAAAGCGGACTGTTTGTCCGCTGGTGTGAAAGGGCCCTTAAAGCGGCTGACCTACGGTGATTCATACAGCTGTGCTAACCTGCCGCAGTATAATGACCATGGCTGGTCAGCATGCGGTTAAAGAATCTCCAACTATTGCTGCATTGTTCATTATCAGTTTTATATTTTTCAGCATAGAAATTATTGTAAAGAGTACAGCTAGGCATCTCCACAGTATAACTACCATATTGTCCCCTGGAGTATATTAAGCTTTGAGCTACAGAAGTACCTAATTTTATCTCCAGTTACACAGTCTTGTTTAATATCATGTGGGGGCATTCGTTGTTTGGATTGCTAGCAAAAGAAATATACTCAGACACAGGGGACTGAATTACATGAACCCACATACTGCTTGAAATGTCACTTCGCTACAGTATGTTTACTGCTGAGTCTGCCTTAGTCCTGTTCTCATTGTACTTCTAATTAAATTAACATTTTCCATTTTGTAAATACTTTTTTCTTTTTTAGAAGCTGCTTAACATTTTATTGTAAAATTAAATAAAAATATTTGTGCCAAAGGGACACCGTTTACTTGAAAGAAAGTAAGTACTGAGCCAGCTAAGGGTTCTGGTGCATGACACTGCCATTGCTCTTAATTGCATACATAATGGGGTTTATTTACTAAAGGACTAGACCCTGTTCAGTTAGCAACGTGAATGTTAACTAAACTTTGTAAATGAGGGGAAGCTGTGTTAAACCTTAACTAATAAATCACATGCAAGGGAATTAAAAAAAGACAGGTTAAATTCTTGTACATTATAAGAGTATTAAAGTAAACGCAGCTTCACCTTATATACTTAGATAAGGAAACATTTAATTTAAAAAATAAATATTCACTTTGTTAAGTGAACAGATTTACTAACTAGGGAACATTTGATAGATTAAGGCAGGAAGGAATATTGAAACACTGAGATATGTGTGTCCAAAGCAAGAGACAAACATATGTTGTACTGTATATACTTGAGTAAAAGCCGTCTGCATGCCTCACTGTGCCTTACTGTGTCCATGTCCATGCCTCACTGTGTCCATGCCTCACTGTGCGTATGCCTCACTGTGTCCATGCCTCACTGTGTCCATGCCTCATGTGCCCATGCCTCACTATGGCCATGCCTCACTGTGTCCATGACTAGACTGACGTTTAACATGGGAGTCTATGGAAGGGGTGCCCGGCTTTGAAAAATCGGTGCTCCCCAGCCGTAGGTCCCTCAGACAACAAACTTTGCACACTTGTAGAGGAGAAATGGGGCTACATGTGTGCCAAGTTTCGGGTCCAGCCGGTACCAGGTCCCCAACGTCACCGGAGAAATTATCGTTTAACATTGGAGTATATGGAAGGGGTGACCGGCTTTGAAACATCGGTGCTCTCCAGCCGGAGGTCCCTCAGACAACAAACTTTGCACACTTGTAGAGGAGAAATGGGCTATATGTGTGCCAAGTTTCAGGTCCAGCCAGTACCAGGTCCCCAAAGTCACCGGAGAACTTATCGTTTAACATGGGAGTCTATGGAAGGGGTGCCTGGCTTTGAAAAATTGGTTCTCCCCGGCCTTAAAGTGGATGTAAACCCACATTTTTTTATTTATTTTTTATTTCACAATATAGAGTATAAGATTTCCTATCATCTGTGCCCAGTCTTGCCACACAGAGTAAATGCAGCTCTGATCAATCCTCTTTTATTGTTCAGTGAAAATGAACAGAATTCCAGATAAAAACCAAATTAAAAGTCGGTTTCTCTCTTCTTGCTTTGAGTGACAGGTTATTTACATATCTATCTTGGACATGTTTATCATATGTTATGTCAGTGAAAATTAACAGAATTCCAGATAAAAACCAAATAAAAAGTCTGTTTCTCTCTTCTTGCTTTGAGTGACAGGTTATTTACATATCTAGCTTGGACATGTTTATCATAACACGAGGTGATTCACAGTATAAAAAGTGAGAAATCCACCCCTTCCTCCCCCACATAACACATCCTGGTAATATACAATGAACTTTGGATCACCTCATGTTATGATAAACATAACATAACATATCATAAACATGTCCAAGATAGATATGTAAATAACCTGTCACTCAAAGCAAGAAGAGAGAAACTGACTTTTATTTTGGTTTTTATCTGGAATTCTGTTAATTTTCACTGAACAATAAAAGAGGATTGATCAGAGCTGGATTAACTCTGTGTGGCAAGACTGGGCACAGATGATAGATAATCTTATACTCTACATTGTGACATAAAAAAAAAATGTGGGTTTACATCCACTTTAAGGCCGGGGAGAACAGATTTTTCTAAGCCAGTTTACATCCACTTTAAGTCCCCCGGACAACAAACTTTGGACACTTGTAGAGGAAGAGTGGGGCTACAGCTGGTACTGGGTCCCCAAAGTCTGGGAGATCAGGTGCAAAAAGGTGACTCGAGTATAAGACGAGGGGGGCATTTTCAGCACCAAAAATGTGCTGAAAAACTCAGCTTACACTCAAGTATATACGGTAATATGATGTAACTCGTACAGAAGCAAGACAATTATACTTTTGCCCTTACCAGACAGAAAGAGGCTGGTATAGCACACTAAGTATTTGAAGGGCATTAAGGAACTAAGTATGAAATAGTGATTCAGGGCTGTTGAGGGTAACCCATCAAAGAACATGAAGTTTTCCCAGTGATATCTGTAGATTTATGGTGTGATACCAGGTTTTTCCATGATCTCCCACTATGTCCTTTCTCAAATACATTCTGTTGGCACTAATGCCCTTGAGAGCTTCAGATGGGGGTTGTTGAATTAGTTGTGTTGCAGGTGTGGGGTTGGTCATATGATTGATGAAAAGAGTAGAGGTTGCCTTGTTAGTCCAGTAGGTTCTGGATGTATACCTCTCGATAACTATGCTCTAAGAACAGAAGAACAGAAGAACCCTTGCCTTATGAACAATTGGTGCAGAGGTCAGTGGCTTTAGGAGGGATATGATCCCAGGGGAGAGTTGAACATTCCTAACTTCCTAATGTGACAATGGTATAAGAGAATATTTTGGTTTATTTGTTTGAGAAGAAGAGCATATTTAGTATGTGAAATCCCTTGCAGTGACTAAGGAGGTCATATCTGTTGTTTAAGGCCCACATTTTGTCTAAATAGAGACATCACCGTACCATCCCCTGATGTATTTAAAGGTGCTGGCTAAATTGTAGAAGCTAATATTAGGCAGACTAGCACTTCTAGGGCTCTTCTAGTTTTTTCCCTCTCCATATGAAGGAGGAGAAGTCGATTCAAGTTTTTTTTTGTCTTTGGGGTTAAAAAAGCCCCGCTAGCGGCCCAAATGCGCTGCTAAAACAGCGCTAAAGCGCTGCTAAAATGAGTGATACTTTAACACTAATGCGGCCGCGGCCCCAGTGTGAAGTGGGGTCTATGGTCTAAATTGATGCTTAGCTCTGGGGTGCGTCATCCATGTCAGCCATTTTGAGTGGTAGATAGTTTTAGTCTTTGTTGTGGGAATGCAGGCATTTTACAGGGTGAGGTTTAGTGTTGTAGAAGTCCATCAGGGTGCTCTCTGTGCAAACAGGCATCAGAGTGCTGTTATCTGTGTTCGGTTTAAGAGTAAGTTATTTGAGAGGTACTCGTCTGTTCCATTAAGCACTGGAACTAAATGTATCAAGATATGAGATTTGCAATAGATTTAAAATAGATAATCATATTGATGTTCATTAATGTTTAAAAAGCTTGCTTCTGTGTTTAATTATTATTATTATAATTATTATTATTTTACTAGATTTATATAGTGCCAATAGTTTTCACATCGCTTTACAACATGACGGCAGATAGTACAGTTACAATACAACTCAATACAGGAGGAATCAGAGGGCCCTGCTGGTAAGAGCTTACAATCTAGGAGAGGGGGGCAAGTTGATACAGTACATATGGTAATAACTGCGGTGGATGAGAGAAAATAAAAGTACAGTTGTTAGGTGTGAGCAGCATAGGCTTCTCTAAAGAGAAGGGTTTTCAGGGACCATCTAAAAGCAAACAGAGTCGGAGATAATCGGCAGATTTGGGTAGGGCGTTCCATAGGATGGGAGAGGCTCTGGAAAAGTCCTGAAGGCAAGCATGGGAGGAGGTGATGAGGAAGCTAGAGAGCAGGAGGTCTTGGGAGGAATGAAGAGAACGATTAGGTTTGGTATTTTGAGACTAGGCTAGTGATGTAGCTGGGGGCAGAGTTGTGAATGGGTTTATAAGTTGTTAATTTGATGTGTGAGCGGAAGCCAGTGGAGGGATTGACAGAGAGGAGTAGCAGACGCTGAGTTATTTGTAAGGTAGATAAGCCTGGCAGCAGCATTTATAATGGACTAAAGGGGGATAGCCTATGTAAAGATAAACCAATGAGGAGGGAGTTGCAGTAGTTGAGGCAAGAGATGACCAGGGAGTGAACTAGAAGATTTGTGGTGTGATTGGTTAGAAAGGGGCATATTTGGAGATGTTGCAGAGATTGAGGCGGCAAGATTTGGCAGGTGATTGGACGTGGGGCTAAAGAATAAAGAATAGTTCTGAGTCCAGGACTACACATAGAACCGTGGCATGCGGGGATGGGCTGATAGTTGTGCCATGTTTAATCTGTAGTTATATATGAACATGGTTGCAGCAACATTCAATACCTTTTTTGCTACCTGTTTATGGCACTTTATAACTGCAGTATATTTTTTCCCATTGCAGAGTCTCTTAACAGCCAACTGGCTGCAACCGCTGATCGAGAACCTTTATCCAAAACATATCTTAGACAGAAGGCAATCAAATGAACAACTTCTGTAAAGTGGGGATGGCCATACAGTGATCAAAATTCAGCCGGCCCCTGCAGAACTGGTCCAACGTTGCTCAGTGTATGGCCAGCTTCAGGTATCATTCCTGAGGTCCATTGTATACGATCACTTTTTAGTCTAAAACTAGAATACAAATGCTCAAAAAATGCTAAATAGGATATAAATTACATGTACATTGTACAACTTTCCTGTTGTATTTCATTTGATAAAGTGGCCTAACATAGAAACCTGTGAAAATTAATTTTTCTTCCGTCTGGCGGAACTGATCGGATGAATACGGACACACGGTCCGTATTTATCCGATTCCCCATAGGGGAGAGCGGAGAAGAGACAGGGCGGTCCCTGCACAGTGTGCGGGGACCGCCCTGTCAGCCGCCAGCTCAGCGGGCATTTTACGGAGGATCCTCGCTGAGTAAACGGGCTAACGGAGCAGGTCCATTACGCATCCGCTCCGTGTGAAAGAGCCCAAAGAGTGATATGGGGCACACGCACGTCCGTGGCGTGACACCAGAGCTGATGCGTGGGGCCGGCGGCCCCGATGTCCGTCGGGGACCCGCAATCGATCCTCAGAGAGCCAGAAAGGGGATCTGTTAATGTAAACAGACAGATCATTGCTCACATTCTTGAAAAGTTCCATACTATAGTTCAAGATAAAATATCTGTGGCATCTTGTAAACGCTTATCAGAACTGTTAAGGGAGATTAAAGGTATAAGACAGAGAGTACATGCTCTGCAAAACAGATTTATTGATGCTAAAACCATCCTGGAGGCCAGGCCTGGAGGAACTTGAGTAGGGTGACCAGACATCCCCAGTTTCCATTCTTAATGAGGCTGTTTCTGTTTTAAAAAGTCTCCCAGCTAAAAAAAAGTCCTCAGAGCTTCACTCTGTGGTGATGGAGAAAGGTTATTTCCAGGAAGTGCCACCAACAGCTTCCTGTTTGTAAATATTGTATCCTTCCACAGTTTCAGGTCTTTTCTAAAGACAAGGGAGAGTTTTAGAGCCCACTCACACAGATTCACATGGCTGTTTGCCTGGAAAGCAAGGTAACAATCTGCTATGGGTTGTTAAGCAGGGTCTTAAGGGGTGGTTTGGTTCTCAGGTGACTCATAGAAATAAATGGGGTGGGTCTGTAGTGCCATAGTAGCTGCATTGGGGAGGAGGTTTATGGCAGTATTACAGTTCCACATCTCCTCCTCCCACATGCAGTCACCAAGGTGCTTACTGACAGCAAGGATAAAGTAATTTTACTTGCTAAATAAAAAGATTTATAGATTACCATTACTGCCTTTGCTATCTTAATCAATTATGATCCACCATATACTGTATTTATAATATTATCTTAATAATAAGTTTAAGGTTTATATGTCTGTTAGACTGTCATTTATAGCATAGTAATTGGTAGTATTTTGTAGATACAAAGACTTATGCCCTGTACACATGATCGGAATTTCAGATGGGATAAAATCCGATGGAATTTTCCATCGGAATTCTGTTCAAGCTCTCTTGCATACACACTGTCAGACCAAATTTCAACCGTCCAAAATACGGTGACGTAAAACAGTACGACGAGCCAAGAAAAATTAAGCTCAATGCTTCCGAGCATGCGTCGACTTGATTCTGAGCATGCATGTTTTTTTCTCCGTCTGAGTTCCATACAGACGATCGGAATTTCTGATAGGATTCGGAAAAAAATAAAACATGTTCTATTTCTAAACTCCGACGGAAAAAAGTCAGATGGGGCCCACACATGGTCGGAATATACGATAAAAAAAATTCCGTCTGACTTTTTCATCGGATATTCCGATCAAGTGTACAAGGCATCAGACATATTTGTGCAGTGTATACCGTGAAGAGGCAAAGGTTCTGTTTAATCATTCCCATTTAGATCACTACAACTAATAGAATCAATCTCTCCACGCCCACACCCACCATTAGCCACAATAAGTTCTGCACAACACAGAACTTTTTCTTGTATTCCTGTAAGCCAGTACTTCTCAAATAGTGGGGCCACGAGGCTCCGTAAAGGGGGGCTCGTTTAAAAGATATAAAAAGCGAAATAAAAATTTATTAACCCAGGAATTGGATAACAAGCTAATCCCCGTGTTTATGTACATGTGACTGCGCATGCTCCTCCCAGACCCGATTGGATAGACATGATGCTCTATCCTGATTGGCCAAACCCGCCCGTGTGACTTTTAGACCCGGAAATCGGTCCTCTGTACAGAAAAACGCCTGAAAGAAAGGAGTTGAACACACATAAAAGGGGACACCGCCGATTCAGCCAAAAAAGGTCAGTGTTCTGATGAATTTACAGTCGTGCGGGGGGCGCGAAATGTTTTCTTCTTCCTAGGGGAGGCATGACAGAAAATAATTGAGAAGCACTGCTGTAAGCTAACAGACTCCATAATATCGCCTTGGTGTCCTATCACTGGGTCTTTTACAATGGTCATCATCACATTATGCTGCACTTTGAATCATTCCATTGTACTGATGCATAGTGGCCCAGTTCTAAACCCACCCCACAGAGCAAAAACTCCTAATGGAACAGTTGAACTCTACAATGAAGCTTTACTAATGAGCCATATGCTTTATTTGAAATTATGCTGATGCAGCTACTTTCCACAGTCGACACCATTGTTTTCTGAAAATGCTCTTGCAAAGCGCAGTTACGTACAACACATACGACGGCACTTTGTTCCATTCAAGCTTGCGTCATAACTTGCTTCTGAGCTTGCGCGGGTTTAAAAACATTGTTTTAAACGTCGTTTTGCCCACACACGATATTTTTTTATGACACAAAAAACAACATTCTGAAAAATGACATAAAAAATTGAAGCATGTTCGAATTTTTTTTTTTTTTTTCGTTTTTCAGAAGACATAAAACGACGTTTTGCCCACACACAATCATTTTAAATGAAGTTTTTTAAAACGTCGTTTTATTTCATCACAAAAAACGACCGTGTGCATTATGCTCTGCATGTGAATGCATACTTTGTATTTGTGGCAACTGTGACCCCAGAAACACCAACCTTCTGGGGAATGGGTTCACCACCTGGGCAAAGAATGACTAGTTACTTTTTGATGTGTTGCTGTACATAAGGTAACATTTATTTATTTAACCTTTCTAAATAAAATTAAAACTCAATTAAAAAATGTTGAAATATTTTGTTCTACCTTTTGCACATTTGGCAATCTATAATAAAAAAATCAGAGCAGGAATTGAATTAAAACATTAAAAGTGGAATAAAAGTGGCATGTGTCCTTTGGAAAATACATAAAAACACATTCAGGTGTACAAAACCTTATGCCGCATACATACGGTCGGAATTTCCGATGGAAAAAAGTCAGATGGAAGCTTTCCATTGGATATTCCAACCGTGTGTATGTCCCATCTGACTTTTTCCGTCAGAATTTCCGACAGACTTTAGATAGAGAGCAGGTTCTTTATTTTCCGTTGGAAATTCCGACGGAGTTTTGCCCAGTCAAATGTCTGACCGTGTGTACGCGGCAATACAGTTATTGATAGGTTAACTGATGCATGGTTTTACTGGTAAATTTGGCCTGAGCATCTTGGTCCACTAAATCCTTATGGAATTTGTGTTATATAAATGATTTGGTGATTTCATGATATATGATGTTTTAAGTTTGTTTTATTTCAACGTATAAATAAAAGTGTATATGTTTCTAAAGAGCATTTGTTTTGTTGGCACATAAAAAACTCCCTTATTCTGATATTCCAACAGAAATACTGTAAACTTTTATCCTGTACATATATTGTTAATAAAAGCATGCATTTTTGATTATTAGAAGCACTCCTTAAGACTAATAGAGAATTTTTGATCTGCTAAAAAATATTCACCAACCAATTGTATATATTTTTTATGATTTTTATTAAAGCCTGTGTCTACAGGCTTTGATAGGCAATTGCAGCATGCAGTCTTTTGTAGCAAACTTTTTTGTTATTGTTGTAAATAGGTACCCAGAAAGTGATACTATATTTTATCATGTGTGGTTTGAGTAATAAACATGGATGTTGGTACCTTTTTGATAAACAATGTTTTATTGCACTTATTGATTAAACCTTGATTAAAGTTCCGTCTGGGAAATTTTTATTTATTTATCCATAAATACTGTAGCTGCTGACTTTTAATATAAGGACACTTACCTGTCCAGGGAGCCCACAATGTCGGCACCCCGAAGCCAACCCGTCCCTCAGCTCCAGGTGCAGGCACCTGCATCCTTACTAAGAGAAACAGGAAGAGAAGCCTTGTGGCTTCACACCCTATTTCCTACTGTTCGTTCTGAATGGTCCCCGCTGTCTTCTGGGACCTGTGTGTCTCCCAGAAGGCAGCGTGGGGAAAGGTGGAGGGGCCAAACATTGCGTAGTTCACCTTACAGAGTGCGCCGATCTTTAAAAGAAGGTGGGAGCAAATACTTGAATTTGACAGGTATCCACTCCCCCCTACTCCCAAATGCGGCACCAGTGAGGGGGGGGGGGAGTCCGATCCGCGGAAGTTCCATTTCTGGGTCGAACTTCACTTTAATGGAGTCCTCCTTCCAGCAGGCAACTTTATTATCTTTAGTAGCATGACATCTCAGCACCAGACTCTGCTTCTCCTCCTCTGACATGTTTCCCCCTTCTAGGGGTTTGACCTTATAAAGATATAAAGCTTCAGTGGAGGAGCAAAGTTTGGTATTGAGGTGTCATGTACTTTCTCTAAGGTGTTTCAACCCTCCAGGGGCTTAACGATATATTAATACAACACTTCAGAGGAGGAGGAGCAGAGTCTGGTGGTGAGGTGTACTGCTTTTATTAGCAATAAAGTTGTTTGCAAATGTAGTGCTACCCCCTCAGGAGCCACTGGTTGTTGTTGTTTGGGATCGGCGTATTAAGTTACCTTGTGATGTGACTAGGGGTAGTAGCAGTGAGTAGTAGCAGTGAGCGAATGTCCAGTCACCAAATGGATTTTTCAATGCTTTATTCCAGGGCCCAACAACGGCCAACATCAACAGAAGATAGGAAGGGTTGATGAAGAAATAGAGAACAGTGCGGTATCAGGCCTGGATATAACACAGAGCAGCTTTGCTCTCGGTAGTATTAGATACAGTCCGTCGCCACTCAGGAGGAGTGGGTAAAGTGCCTCCGGACAGACCCTTGTTATAGGCCTGGCAGCCGAAATGTCACTTGTAACTTGCTGGGAAGAAAAAGGTCTCTATGACAGACCTGGCTCGGGCCTCTGCCACTGGCGTAGTACTTCAGTACCCAAGAGAACAATTTGGATTGAGCGAATCCTCCCAGTAAATGCAATGAAAAGTGTCACCGGTTGAAAGCTGAGATGTACCTGTCAATTCTCGGCGACCAGATCCCCGATGGTTCGTTCATGCCCTTTTGGATAACCTGCCCCGGGTTCTCCTCAAGCCGATTCCCCACCGAACAGCATACAGCCTGGGAACTTCTCAGTAAGGTTGGGGACCCAGTAGGTCACTGGGGCCCCTATCGACATCTGGATGGGTCTCCATGGAACAGGTGGTTCTGGCCAGGTGGGCCATGCGAACGGGGTCCGTGGATGCACACACCCTGAAGGTGGACCCCGCGCAGAGAAAAGGAACCGACCACTGGCCGCCCAATCGACCCAATCGACCCAGAACACGCGGCAGCTGCCTCAGATATACCCCTCCCCAGCATGCCCAGCGAGGGAAGGACTTCTCTAATTGGCTGCTGGGGAAAAGTGGCTCCGTCAGAACCCCTTCTAGCGCCATCTGCCGCCCAGGGGTGTAATCACACCTCAGGGCCACAGACCGGCCTACAGGACAGTTCTGAAACAGCAGCAGCCTGCAATTTAACAAATAAGGAATGGGAGAAAAGTAACTCTCCCATTCACCAACTAACGTTAGCGTAGTGCCCGCACTGAAAGTAAGGGGGCGCTACACAAATAAAAAAAAGAACACTGCTGGAAGGTCAGCTTTTTCTTTCCAACTGACCTGCAGTTGACTTGCTTTAGCAATTTTTGCATGTCCATGGACATATATGGAGTGAGAAGTAAAGAAAATCCTGTAGACAATGGTGCTTCCTGCCCTTTGGTCATCAAAGGAAGATCTACTTGTCTATGGTTACCCTTACTCACTAGGACCTAACCAGGTTAGAATATTATTTCAGTGTTACTTTTTTTACTCCATTCTTGTAATAATGAATGTTCTTCTTGCAGTAGGGTAATTAGCTTTTTCACCTAGCACATATGGTGCAAGCATCAATCTCTTTTTATGGACTCCCTGTTGTGTGCTGAAGCTTATATAAATAACACCTGCAAGAGATCTCTTCCAGATACATGCAGCTTGAAGACAACCATATAGCCTTGCACCGTTCAGCTCTGTCATTACATGTAGTAGCATTGCAGCTTTAGAGTGTTGTTATCATACGCTAATCGTTAAGTCTTTGTGGCTTGTTTTCTGTGTATTTGATATGTTAAGAATGCATAACAGACCTAGTGTGGATTAACTGTTTAGCTTTCTTATAATTTGGATCATATGCCCAGTCAATGTCTTTTTCTCTAGAGCAAAATTAAACACTCGATCAAAGTAACTGTAAAGTCAATCTATCACTAGAGCTGTTTTTTTAGATGTGTGGAAATATGTTCTTAAGCAAATACTAACTAATTATTCCTATGTTTTAAAAAACAATCCCAGGCAACAACTGAAACAAATCATGCTATCCCCAAAACAATGCAACTGTGCCAAAGTATAACATTTTGCTTAGTTCAAATTATTCAGAGTTCTCTGGCAACTATACTCCACAAAGCTTATTAAGTGGGGTTGGGAATGGCAGGTTCCTGAAATCAGTGCTGTGTCACCAATTACATTAAAAAAGCAACAATGTTCAAATACTAATGTAACTGCTTGGATCTGTAACACCACTACAACTGCAATATGCCTTTACTTAACCGTAAACTGCTTGATCTACATAAATCCCAATTCGGATTGATGCAACATGTTCTCACAGCAGCAAATTAGATCATAGGAAAAGCCTGGAAGTATCTGGCTCTCTGTATTGCCAAGACACCATCTAGAATCACCCAAGTGATGCTACATGAAAAAATTGAGGCCAAAACCTTAACCTTGAGGCCCCGTACACGACCAAGCTTCTTGGCAGAATCCAGCGAGAAGCTCGCTGGGAGACATATTCTGCCGAGGTTCTCGGTCGTGTGTACACTTCCGACAAGCGTCCCGTCGGGAAGCTCGTCGAGCCAAAAAAGAGAGCACACTCTCTTTTTCCTCTTTGTTCAATGAGGATTTTGGCTCGACAAGCTTTTTCGACCGCTCATCGGGAACCTCGTTGGGCGGAACGATCAGTTTAGCCCGACGAGGTTCTCGGACGTGTGTACGCAGCCTAACTCTACCTACCCTATTACAGACTGTCCTTAGCTGACCAGTGGCGGCTGGTGCTCAAAATTTTTGGGGGGATGCAAACAAACGGAAAAAAAACATCAATTGCAGCCACTGTGCCATCAAACGCAGCCACTGTGCCCATCAAACGCTGCCACTGTGCCCATCAAATGCTGCCATCGTGCCATCAAATGCTGACACTGTGCCCATCAATTGCTGCTACTGTGCCCCATCAAATGCTGTCAGTGTGGCCATCAATTACCGCTACTGTGCCCCATCAGATGCTGTGAGTGTGCCCATAAATTGCCGCTACTGTGTCCCATCAAATGCCGCCAGTGTGCCCCATCAGATGCTGTCAGTGTGCCCCATCAGATGCTGTCAGTGTGCCCCATCAGATGCTGCCCGGAACTTACCTGTCTCGGAGTGGGTCAGCGGCGGTCTCCTGCACATCCTCCATGTCTTCTTTCGTTCTCTCTCAGGCGTCCAATCACAGCGCCTGACGTTTCAGCCAATCAGGTGACCAGTAACAGACCTGGCAACCTGATTGGCTTAGAGGCAAATTCTGTGTTAAAAAAAAGCCAATTCCGTCCCTTTGCTAACACACAGCTGAGTGAACAGTGAATGCCCGCTGTTCACAGTTTTTGGGCGCCTATTAGAGCCTACGACTTTAATCAGGTGCTTCCAAAAAACACCCACGCCGCTGTAATTCAGGCCGAAAAGGGGACGAACACCTGAATAGGGGGTGTCAGCAGCGACCATAGATTGATTCACGCAATGCATGAATCTATCTATGGTGATAGAGCAGTGCAGGAGAGAGGGGGCGGCGCTCCTGCACCCTTTATGGACGCACCGCCACTGTAGCTGACATGTGCTGTTTTTTTTTTGTTTTTTTTTTATTATTTACCTATATTTTGGGCTTTGTGAGACCTCTTGACAGCTTCTGGTTTATGCACCCATGCCATTCACACAGTCTCTATGATGGCATCAATGTCCCATAGTAAGCAAAAAGGGTGCAATCAGCGCAAAAAAATTAAACAAACCTCCCACTTCACAAATGCAAGCTGAAAACTGACAGGACAATCACAAAATCCAGAAGATGCAAAAAAAATGTATAAAAAATAGTGCAGCACAATATAAATACAATTAAACTAAAGTGCAAAACACAATATTAATACTGGTAACAAATTAATCATGAAAGGTGCATATGTATTGCAAAAATCAGTCCAAAAGGTGAAAAATTCCAAAAGAATAAGGTGACAACCACTCCAAATCTTCACCGGTGACTGTATGAATGTCCCATAGTGCCTGATACCTGCAGATGGCACATTGGTCATTAAATCAGCAAGGATTTTATTATTTAGAGTGCACATCATAGGAACTCTAGGAGTGAAACTCTAGAAAGGATCACCAGAAAACTGAAATAAAAAAAATAAAAAAATTTAAGAAAAAAGACATAAAGGATGACACCAATGGAACTAGTTGAGGGTGAGCCATTGCCCTCCCCTGTTGCTTTAATGGTAAGGGTTAGTGTTATGGCTAGTTAACAGAGAAGGTTTATGTGTGGGAAACTTAACAAAGGGCATCAGGTTATGTATAAGGAAGCATTGCTTTTAAAGGGGCTGTAATAGCAGTGATTTCTAGGTGTTTCATGTAACAGGTCTCAAGGTTATCACTGTTCCTAGTCTCCAACCATCTTCTGTTGCATGTCTGCAGTCTTTGACAGCTTGTTGTACTATTACATTCATTTAATATTATGTGTGGCTGTTTCATTGTGTCAGGGCAACAGCTAAAGTGATTGTAAACCCTCACCTGATAAAACAACCCATTCAGTTTAAAATAAGAATGAAAGGCAAAATGTTTGTGTATAGATTTATTTATAGATTTTCACTGTTCTCCACTGCATAAGGGGGGTGGAAAAACAGCAGAACACTGAGCTTCCCAGTGAAAGACTGTGCAGGGGGGTGTCAGGACAAGTCTGATCATTGGAAGAGAGCAGTCTGAGTTCCCAGCATAGCTAGAGAACTCCTGCTTAGTGTGGTTGTTTTTTAATAGGAAAGTAAGGGGACTAGCAGGAACACCAGGGATTTCTGCAACTTCCTTCCTCACAGGATTATCTTCACATATACCCCCTACCGTCCATCATTAATGCTGCTGCCAGGCTCATAAACCTTACCAACCGCTCAGTGTCTGCTACCACTCTCTGTCAATCCCTCCACTGGCTTCCTCTCACACAATGAATTCAAATCAAAATTCTGACAACTTACAAAGCCATCCACAACTCGGCTCGAAGCTACATCACTAACCTAGTCTCAAAATACCAACCTACTTGTTGCCTTTATTCCTCCCAAGACCTGCTCTCTAGTTCCCTCATCACCTCCTCCCATGATCATCTCCAGGACTTTTCTTGAGCCTCTCTTATCCTATGGAAATTCCTACCCCAGTCTGTCTGACTATCTCCTACTCTGCTTGTTTTTAGACGATCCTTGAAAACCCTTCTCTTCAGAGAAGCCAATTCAGCCCCCACATAATGACTGTACTTTTATTTTCTCTATCAGATTCCCCACTGTTATTACCTTTTGTTTCACTTGACCCTCCCTCCTAGAGTGTAAGCTCTAATGGGCAGGGCTCTCTGATCCCCCCGGTATTTAAAGGGGTAGTTCTCCCTATCTAGCTACTTTACCCTACACACAAGGGCACATCGCGCCTAATAAACTTTAGCCATTAAAACATTTTTAAAAGGTTTCTATACCTTTGAACTGCAGTCACTTCCTGGTCTGGCTGAGCGGGGATGGGCGTGTTGTTTTTTTTCTTTCCTGCGCGCTAATGTTGCTGGGATTGCAGGCTCACGATTTCAGGAAAGGAAACATAAACCTCGTGTGTGCTAATCTCGCGTTATTTCGGCAAGTCACATGACTCCTGGAGCGAGTCATGTGACGAGGGAGGATTCGACAGCGCCATTTCAAGTCCTGGTAACTGTACAGTGTTGACGGCGCGGGTCGCCGTCAACACTGGGCATGCGCGGGATAGAGCGGTGAATGCTGGGACTCCAGCATTCGCCGCATCCCGGAAGACGGCGACGCTGGGCTTCAAAGTGCCCGCAGTTAAGATGGAAACGTCCATCACACGGAAATATAAAGATATATTTGCCCGCAAATCTCGGTACTGGCGCCTAGGTCGATGGAATATGTGAGTAGATTATGCTATACTAGCATAAGGGAAGAAATGACTTTTTAAAAAAATTGCAAATTCGGCGGAACCACCCCTTTAATTGTATTGTAACTGTACTGTCTGCCCTAATTTTGCAAAGCGCTGTGCAAACTGTATAATAATAATAATAATAATATGTAATAATAATTTCACACAAAAGAAGAAAGAGAACAGGATACTCCTCATACAAGTACATGGTACAGCAGGCACATAGGAAGGAATATGAAATGTTGAGTTTACATACAATTTAAGGCCCACTATATATCAAGTAAGGTGGCCATCAGTGTTTTAGCCTATACAATTTGCCCATACCGTACAAGGGCTAAAGTTCCCAGTCCTCCCATGATAGTTCAGAAAACATTTGTTTGTCCAAAGGGCATTGGCGTTTCAGCCAACATTCACGAAACAACGTGTTATTTCTGCTCTTTAGCACGACCCTTTGGGCAACTTCTGATTATGTTGTCTGATGTTTAGCATTGGTTCAGAACATGCGTGTTTGTTCTTTGAATTTTAGTCCGACGGATTTGTGTACACGCGATTGGATAATTCAACGGAATACATATGTTGTCAGACAATTTAAGAGCATTACCATCCAACATTTGTTGTTGGAAATTTCAACAATTGTCCAATGGAGCATACAAACAGTCGGATTATCCGACAAAACACGTCCATCACACATCTGTTGTCGGAATATCCAATCGTGTGTATGAGCCTTATGACAGCACAATGACTAAAAACAGCCGCTTCTAAAGCTTATACAATATTCCAACAACCTCTACTTAACTCGTTTTGTAGGGAACTAATAGTTGCTTTTTAAAACATTGTTTTTGTAAGATCATTAGGCAACTTCAAAGAAACAATCAAAAGCCTCCTGCAATGCGCAAGAAAGCTCCAAAATCACAATTACAAGAAGGAATTGTTCACAGGCTGTACCCGAGATCGCCAGCCCAGGGAAGCTTAGGTCTTTCATTGCCAGAGAAACTTCTAAACAAATCACTGGTGATTGCTGAAGTTTATATCATAATCAGGCTTTGAAAAATAATCATTCTTTTAATTCAATTGAAAACATATTTTCTCTGTTATTTTAAACTTTTATTTTCTCTTTAAGAAGGGAGGAAAATAAAACATAAAAGCTACAAGTTGAAATTGTTGCAGCGCAAGAGGTGATAAAATGTGTTCGGCAATCTGCATGTCATTAAGCTGCGGGTTCATGGTGGCCTTACAGTTACTGAAGATGTGTGCTGATTAACTCTTTCTGTTGCCGCTGGTGTATTCAATTCTCTTAACTGCTCTTTGAGAAAAACTATAATGTTTTTTATTTTTTTTATGTTTATGCCTCTAAATCACTTGTCAACATCGATAGTATGTAAACTATTGGACGGATGATAAGGGACCAATGGCGTACTAAGGGGGGGCGGGGGGCGGACCGCCCCGGGTGCCACACACTGGGGGGTGTCAGGCCGGCGTCCCCCCCTACGACTGTAGTGGAGATGGCAGGCGAGTTGAGGCAGCGGGCGGGTTTAGGCAGCGGCAGGCACCCCCCTCCCCCTCCGCGACTGAAGCGGGCAGGTTGAGAGAGGCAGTGGGTGGGTTTAAGCAGCGGTGGTGATTGAACACACGTGGAGAGAGAGACTGAGAGAGCCTGAGGTAGTGGCTTTGCGGGAGGGGTGGGGTGTGAGCCACAATGGAGTGACACACACATCCGTCGGATCCCATCCTTATGTCAATGGTTGCGGCTGAGGCTCTGATCAGTCTGAGGGGGGTCTGTACTGAATGGGGGGTCTGTACTGAATGGGGGTGTCTGCACTGTAGGGGGGGTCTGTACTGAATTGGGGGTGTCTGCACTGTAGGGGGGTCTGTACTGAATGGGGCGGGGGTCTGTACTGAATGATGGGGTGTCTGCACTGTAGGGGTGCCTGTGTAACATGCAGCCGTCCAGAGCTGTGTGGGGCTATGTAATGTAAAGGGGTGCAGGGTTCTGTGTAATGTAAAGGGGTGCAGGGTTCTGTGTAATGTAAAGGGGTTCAGAGGTGCAGGGTTCTGTGTAATGTAAAGGGGTGCAGGGTTCTGTGTAATGTAAAGGGGCCCAGAGGTGCAGGGCGCTGTGTAATGTAAAGGGGCCCAGAGGTGCAGGGTGCTGTGTAATGTAAAGGGACTCAGGGGTGCAGGGTTCTGTGTAATGTAAAGGGGTACAAGGGCTGTGAAATGTAAAGGGGTACAAGCCAGGGCTGTGAAATGTAAAGGAGTACAAGGGCTGTGAAATGTAAAGGGGTGCAGGGTTGTGTAATGTAAAGGGGATGCAGGGTGCTGTGTAATGTAAAGGGGTGCAGGGTGCTGTGTAATGTAAAGGGGCCCAGGGGTGCAGGGTGCTGTGTAATGTAAAGGGCCCAGGGGTGCAGGGTGCTCTGTAATGTAAAGGGGCCCAGGGGTGCAGGGTGCTGTGTAATGTAAAGGGGGCCCAGAGGTGCACGGGGCTGCGTAATGTAAAGGGGGCCCAGAGGTGCAGGGGGCTGCATAATGTAAAGGGGGCCCAGAGGTGCAGGGTGCTGTGTAATGTAAAGGGGCCCAGGGGTGCAGGGTGCTGTGTAATGTAAAGGGGCCCAGGGGTGCAGGGTGCTGTGTAATGTAAAGGGGCCCAGGGGTGCATGGTGCTTTGTAATGTAAAGGGGGCCCAGAGGTGCAGGGGGCTGCATAATGTAAAGGGGGCCCAGAGGTGCAGGGTGCTGTGTAATGTAAAGGGGCCCAGGGGTGTAGGGTGCTGTGTAATGTAAAGGGGCCCAGGGGTGCAGGGTGCTGTGTAATGTAAAGGGGCCCAGGGGTGCAGGGTGCTTTGTAATGTAAAGGGGGCCCAGAGGTGCAGGGGGCTGCATAATGTAAAGGGGGCCCAGAGGTGCAGGGTGCTGTGTAATGTAAAGGGGCCCATGGGTGCAGGGTGTTGTGTAATGTAAAAGGGCCCAGGGGTGCAGGGTGTTGTGTAATGTAAAGGGGCCCAGGGGTGCAGGGTGCTGTGTAATGTAAAGGGGGCCCAGAGGTGCAGGGGGCTGCGTAATGTAAAGGGGGCCCAGAGGTGCAGGGGGCTGCATAATGTAAAGGGGGCTCAGAGGTGCAGGGGGCTGCATAATTTAAAGGGGGCCCAGAGGTGCAGCGTGCTGTGTAATGTAAATGGGTGCAGGGGGCTGTGTAATGTAAAGGGGCCCAGTGATGCAGGGTGCTGTGTAATGTAAAGGGGTTCAGAGGTGCAGGGTTCTGTGTAATGTAAAGGGGCCCAGGGGTGCATGGTGCTTTGTAATGTAAAGGGGGCCCAGAGGTGCAGGGGGCTGCATAATGTAAAGGGGGCCCAGAGGTGCAGGGTGCTGTGTAATGTAAAGGGGCCCAGGGGTGTAGGGTGCTGTGTAATGTAAAGGGGCCCAGGGGTGCAGGGTGCTGTGTAATGTAAAGGGGCCCAGGGGTGCAGGGTGCTTTGTAATGTAAAGGGGGCCCAGAGGTGCAGGGGGCTGCATAATGTAAAGGGGGCCCAGAGGTGCAGGGTGCTGTGTAATGTAAAGGGGCCCATGGGTGCAGGGTGCTGTGTAATGTAAAAGGGCCCAGGGGTGCAGGGTGTTGTGTAATGTAAAGGGGCCCAGGGGTGCAGGGTGCTGTGTAATGTAAAGGGGGCCCAGAGGTGCAGGGGGCTGCGTAATGTAAAGGGGGCCCAGAGGTGCAGGGGGCTGCATAATGTAAAGGGGGCTCAGAGGTGCAGGGGGCTGCATAATTTAAAGGGGGCCCAGATGTGCAGCGTGCTGTGTAATGTAAATGGGTGCAGGGGGCTGTGTAATGTAAAGGGGCCCAGTGATGCAGGGTGCTGTGTAATGTAAAGGGGTTCAGAGGTGCAGGGTTCTGTGTAATGTAAAGGGGTACAAGGCCTGTGTAATGTAAAGGGGTCCAGTGATGCAGGGGGCTGTGTAATGTAAAGGGGTACAAGGGCTGTGTAATGTAAAGGGGTTCAGAGCTGCAGGGTGCTGTGTAATGTAAAGGGGTACAAGGGCTGTGTATTATAAAGGGGTCCAGTGATGCAGGGGGCTGTGTAATGTAAAGGGGTACAAGGGCTGTGTAATGTAAAGGGGTTCAGAGGTGCAGGGTGCTGTGTAATGTAAAGGGGTACAAGGGCTGTGTAATGTAAAGGGGTTCTGTGTAATGTAAAGGGGTTCAGAGGTGCAGTTGTGGAGAGGGGGTACGCAGTAGTGACAAAAAGATATGGAAGGATACAGAGGTATGCAGGGGGCACAGTGAGGTGTTTTCACATGTTAAGGTGGAGGGGGGGTGCCAGATATAGGATCCGCCCCGCCCCTGTAAGGGACCAAGAACTTGCTGGTGAAAAAAGTTTCATTATTAGTAATAATTAGTGTTGCTCACGAATATTCGCATTGCGAATATTCGCTACGAATATTGCATATTCGAGTATTCGCGAATAACGCGAATATCGCGGCGAATATTCGCTATTTCGAATATTCGTATTTTTTAAAAAAAAATTTAGAACAGATCACATCCTAGAGATCCCCATCGACGTCTAAAAGCATTGCTGGTATGATTAGAGACCTTGGGCCGAGTAGCTGCAGCGCTCATTTTATATTGCCGAAAAATCGCAATGCGATTATTCGGCAATAGCGATATCGCGCGATTATTTTGTATTGTAATATATCACGAATATTCTGAGCCAATCAGAGTGCTCCATTCCGCATTTCTCGAAATTTCGCAATTATTTTATATTGTAATATATCACGAATATTCTGAGCCAATCAGAGTGCTCCTTCCGCATTTCTCGAATATTCGCAATTATTTTATATTGTAATATATCACGAATATTCTGAGCCAATCAGAGTGCTCCTTCCGCATTTCTCGAATATTCGCAATTATTTTGTATTGTAATATATCACGAATGTTCTGAGCCAATCAGAGTGCTCCTTCCGCATTTCTCGAATATTCGCAATTATTGTGTATTGTAATATATCACGAATATTCTGAGCCAATCAGAGTGCTCCTTCCGCATTTGCCGAATATTCGCAATTATTGTGTATTGTAATATATCACGAATATTCTGAGCCAATCAGAGTGCTCCATTCCGCATTTCTCGAATATTCGCATTCGCAATTCGCAATTCGCATTCGCATTCGCGATAGCGAAAATTCGCAATCATTTCATTTCCAAAAAAATATCACGAATATTCGTATTTAGTGAATATATCTCGAATATTCGACTATATATTCGAGATATATCGCGAAATCGAATATGGCATATTCTGCTCAACACTAGTAATAATCAGATGGATTTATGAAAGGTCGTTCGTGTTAATGTTCTATTTGGAAGTGAGCTATCTATGAGCTATCTATGAGGAAGCTAGCCATCTAGATAAAGGAAGACCTGTGGATGTGGTATATCTGGATTTTGCAATAGCATTCAATACAATCCCCCCATAAATGCTTAATTTACAAACTAAAGGTCTGTAGACATGGACCATAGAGTTTGTACATACAGTAGATAGATAGGACCAGATTCTCAAAGGAATTACGCCGGTGTATCTACAGATACACCGGCGTAATTCGAATTTCCCGCGGCGTATCATTGTTTTCTATCCAGAAAACATGATACGCCGGTTTTACGCTAAAATCCGACTGGCGTAAGTCACTTACACCGTCGTATCCTAAATGTAATGTTACGCCGGCCGCTAGGTGGGGTTTACGTAGATTTCTCATTTGACTATGCAAATGAGCCTAAAAAAGCCGATTCCCGAACGTTTTTGTGCCACCTCGTCATCGTTTACATCGTTTTCCGTAAGCGTAAGTTTACCCCTGCTAAATGAGGGGTAACCTTACGTCAGTCCGCCGTATGCCATGTTAAAGAGGGGGTTCACCCTTAAAACCACTTTCTCCCATCCCATCCAGCATACTGGCGTCAGCGCCAGTATGCTGTCTTTTTTTTTTTTTATCGATGTACTTACCTCTTAATAGATAATTAAATTTTCGTCCTACCGCGGGGTATGGCGCCGCTATATAGCGTCACACCTTCCGAAAACAGCCGACTCGCACAGACCCAGCCGCGTCACGCCCTCCGAAAAAAGCCGAAATAGGACTCGGCTGTATACGGCGCCTGCGCAGTCAGCTCCTGGGTCTGTGCGCAGGCGCCGAGAACAGCCGAGTGCTAGTCGGCTGTTTTCGGAAGACGTGACGTGATATAGCGGCGCCATACCCCACGTTAGGACGAAAATTTAATTATCTATTTAGAGGTAAGTGCATCGATAAAAAAAAAAAAAAAAAGACAGCATACTGGCGCTGACGCCAGTATGCTGGATGGGATGGGAGAAAGTGGTTTTAAGGGTGAACCCCCTCTAGTATGGCCGTCGGGACAGCGTCGGGTTTTTCCGTTGTTTACGTTGTTTACGTAACTCGTCGCGAATAGGGCTGTGCGTTAATTACATTCACGTCGCAACCAATGTATTTGCGGCATACTACGGAGCATGCGCAGTGGCCTACGTTTAAGGCTGGCGCATGCGCAGTTCGTTCGGCACGGGGGCGGGCTTAATTTAAATACAAGCAGCCCCCTTTGATTTACGCGGGGATACGTCGTGCCATTTAGACTACGCCGCCGCAAATTACGGAGCAAGTGCTTTGAGAATACGGCACTTGCTCCAGTAAGTTGCGGCGGCGTAGTGTAAATGGCATACGCTACGCTCCGCTTGTAGATACGCGGATCTACGAGAATCTGGCCCATAGTTGGTTACAGGGGCACTTCCAATGGGTGATGATAATAAGTGTGTACTCAGACTGGTCTTGAGGGGTAAGTGGGGTAACCCAAGGCTCCGTCCTGGGACCAAATCAGTTTATTTTATTAATAAATGATATAGGGGTTGGTATAAATAGCTCAATCTCAGTGTTTGCGGATGATACAAAGCTAAGTAGGGCAATAACTTCACAACAGGATATAGAAGACCAGAATAGAGATAGAGAAGATAGAGAAGACCTCAATAACATTAAGGGAAAATGTTGAAGTAATGCACTTGGGGCTTAAAATATGAACTCAAGTTACTTGCTAGAGGGAGAACCTCTTGAGAAATCCAGGACGGAGCATTAAATAATTTTTAAGAGAGAGCACAGCATATGATGTATGTTTACACTCTCTCATCTGTGAATACAGTTTCATATGCACCTGTCTGAAAAGAGCAGGCAATGAGGGAAAAGAAGGGAAAGTAACTTATTTTATGCAATAAGTTATGTGTTAACTTTGGCTTAAGCTTTTGTGTTCTGTAAACCACAGTTATTTTCAGCAAAGAAAGCATTGATAGCCTGTAAAATGTGAAAAGGAGCCTAGGAGACCACCTGCTGGCTGAGCATATAAATACAAATGTTTTATGTAATATTTCATATTCTAACTAATTGGGGTGGAGGAATGCCATTAAATTTCATGTGTGTGTAAAGGCAGGCATCACAATACTTTTGACAATATACAGTGCCTTAAAAAAGTATTCATACCCCTTGAAATTTTATACATTTTGTCATGTTACAACCAAAAACATAAAAGCATTTTATTGGGATTTTATGTGATAAAAGCGGCACATAATTGTGAACTGGAAGGAAAATTATAAATGTTTTTCAAAATTTGGCGTGCATTTGTATTCAGCCCCCCTGATTCCACTAGATTTTAGTTAGGGGTATCAGAGTAAAATCCCAATAAAATACATTTAGGTTTTTGGGTTGTAACATGACAAAATGTGGAAAATGTCATACTTTTTTTTAAGGCACTGTAGTGTACAGTATATCTGTCTTTTTACCAATCCAACTTACTATCTAAAAATGAAAGTGGAACTAAAAGGCAAAATCCTTTTGTTTTTATTTTAGGTAGAGAGGAGAAGGATCAGAATACATTTCAGCTTCTTAATACTATCTGTACTCCCGTTAGGGAGATTCATCCCCTCTATTTGTCCTGTTTACTGTTACTACTGAAAGTGAAAGAAAATCCAATATGTTGTGTTGTCACCAGAACAGGAAAAGAGGGGACATTTTCCAGTGGGGGGCACTAGTTCTGGTCACCCTGGTTATAACCAGGGATTCCCTCACTGTGTACACACAAAAACGCCAGGGGTAGCCTGCAATACCGAGTCCACAGTTCAGCAAATTTAGCCTTGAAAAGGTTAACACATAGATCCCCACAGCCTTGCTGCACTCTTAACCAGTGGGCAACTGTAAACAACAACAACACAAAAGAGAGAGTGCACAGGCTCTAATGCAGTAACCTTTAATAAATGGAATAAAAACAAACACAATTTCATTCACAAACAGGAACTCAGGTACATCATCCATCTGAGACCTCTGATGATGTGCCTGATACAAGTACCTGCTTGTGAGTGCAATTGTGTTTGTTTTTATTCCATTTATTAAAGGTTACTGCAGCAGAACCTGTGCGCTCTCTCTTTTTTGTTTTTATTTCCTATTTTTGGAAGGATTTCCTCTCAATTCTTGTTTTGCCTGGGGGACAGAAAGTGAAGAGAAGTCTCCCCAATTGCATACAAATGGTAAAAAAAAAAAACTGACAGGGGTTATAATCCTTCTTACTCTAGCCAAAGTAAAAAAAAAAAAGTTTTGCCTTTAGTTCTGCTTTAGATCATTTATTAGAGCAAATGTTTCAAGTGTCCCAAAACAAAATGTACAGCAAGCTATTTTTATGATTCATACCATTTATATATGGATAAAGAATAAAATGTATTTCAGTTAAACTATCAAGTAGTATCAAAGTGTTAAAAGATATGTGTAGAGATTTAGTATTTTTAAATTCCCTTTTTGCCTTTTAGTGATGCTGTAGAAAACAGCAGGCTGTAGTCGGTCTGTGTGTGCGCCTTTTCTCTAACCATGCTTTCCCAGTGGCTTGTTGTTTATCAGGCAGGGCAGTCACTCTGTGCCAGTGTGTACTAGTACGTGATCTGACACTTCCGGGTCTGGGGCGAGCATGCGCGCCACCAGCAATCCACTCCCACTCTGATCACACACAGCAGGAGCCCAGTGGCTGGTACTGTGGACTCGATGTCGATGGCTCCCGCAGATTGTACAGTAGACCCTCAGAATGATGATCTGCCTGTGTTCTGTCAGTAGGGAAGGTATTGATCTTGTTTTCCTGCGAAGCATGTATTTCTGGCACTGGGGGCGCTTTTATCTTTTATCCAAGCAATTTACCACTGGCTTCACCAGAGGTAGAAGGTCGGTCATCCTCCTTAAGAAGCATAAGACGGTTTTGAGTGTCTCTTGAGTCCAGGCATTCATTCTGGCGATTAAGCAGGCCTGGAATGGGATGAGTGACCCAGATGACTGCCTTCAAAGTCAGAACATAATTCACATTGTCATGGCACAGCCTTCTGTACACACCAATAAATGGAAAGGTGAAGAGGTTGAATCAAGAGGAGTTGCAGTAGTGATATGAAGTTTTACATAAGTAGTCAGCAGCAAAATTATACACTATCCCAGATGGAAATGCAGATTCTTTGGTAAAAAGAATGGCATTGCAACATGCTGACTCACTTAACATGTGCTCCAATAACACACACTTTACAGCACTGCACCCTACTGCAAAGGTATGAACACTAACATCACCCATTTTGTCAGGGGTGTTATTATTCCCAGGGAAGGTTCAGTTTCTGTTGGCTGTATTCTGAATCTAGAGGTGACTATTTCCCATGAATTGCTGAAAAGGCAAATTATTAGTGGTTTTGGCAAGCTTAAGTGCTTGGCAAATTTTGTGGATGAAGTAGCATTTGTAGTTATCAATGTTCTCCTAAGGCAGTGCTGCATTCAGTGACAATGAAGAGGCCTATAAAGCCCAGTCCTTGATCAATAAACCCAACCTCAGACGGGGTGGTCGTAAGTACTGGTAACTGACCATCTGACCAGAAGTTATAACTATTCCAAGAGACTCACAACTGATCAACCTTGGATGTCCTCATTTTGCTGTGCAGAGGGATGGCGCTCGCAGTTAGCTCTTGATTGCGGTATAACAGTGTTTAAGTTTCATAGATCGGTACACATCGTTGGAATGTCGAAAATTCATTATTTATTCACGATTTAAAGTCACACGTACATCCCATTGTTAAGCGCTACTCCAAGAGTAATCAGTGGTGTGTCTGGCTTAACTCCTCATCATAGGCGTGCGAGGGGGCGGACAGAAACGAACAGCCGCCCCCTCATCCTGGATCGCTCCCAGAGGATTACCGACTGCCGCATGTACCGGGGGGGGGGGTCCCGATCGGACCCCCGACCCACTTCTAGGCAGGGACGTGCCGGCACGTCCATCTGCCTGTACGTGCTATTCTGTGGACGTATATTTACATGCGGCGGTCGTTAAGCGGTTAAGTCGGGCAGCACATTCAAAATGCCTATGGAGACATATGCAAAGCAGCAGGTTGGTTGGCACAGTACATCTGCCTCAGGTGCTACAGGAAAGATACAGGGGCTCGTACATCAATGGACTTTGACAGAATGACAATCCAGGCTTCCATGTCCATTATAATAAAGTTTGAGTATACATTTTAGCCCTCCCTGTTTAGCAAGTTATTTATCACATGTACACAATGTTGGTGCTAGGAAAATGGACAATTGTATCAAATACTTACCGTAATTTTCCTTTCCTAACACCAATCCATGGCAGCATACAAACCCTCTCTTTTTTTGTTATTTTTACAGATAATGGGGGAGGTTGCTCTATCTTTCCTTTTATAGATTTATACAGGTCCTGTGGGTGGATATAGAGGCGGAGCTTTATCATATGTATGTGGCCATGGATTGGTGTCAGGAAAGCAAAATGATGGTAAGTATTTGATCCAATTTTTAATTTTAGCGTGCTACAATAATCAAAGGGTTGAGACTTGTGAATTCATTTTTTTCCACAGCACTGCAAATTGGTTGGTTTTACTCGCTAAATCAAATGGCAGTTTATATTGGCAGTGACTCTTTATGGTAAAAAGAAAAACAAATGTTATTTTTGTAGGTATATGAAATAAGTATTGTAACAGTAGGGACTACTGTCACGATGAAATGGACACACGGTCTGCATATAGCCAGATTACAGAGTTGCAGAGCGTAAAATTAAAAACAGAGAAAACTGCGCTGGCAGTTTTCTCATATTTTTTCTATTGCTACATGGGGCTCTATGGCTTGGAGATCCTTCAGAAATCTGGATGGGACTGGATCTCCAACCTGTGTCCAGGTTTTGAAGACAGCCTGCAAGCTGCCTGCCCAGGTGCAGACAGCTCATTAAATGAAGGGCTGGGGAGAGCAGATGAAGGAAGGAAGGGAAGGAAGGTGGAGTTGGAGCAGTGGCTGCTGGTGAGTGTCTCTGTGTGAGGACAAAACGCTGGGTGCGTTGAAGGGCTTCAAAGCTGTGTGCGCCCAAGAAGCCTAAAGCTGTGTGCATTAAGGGACTTCAAGCTGTGTGCGTTTAAGAAGCCCAAAGCTTGGGCATCCAGGACTATGGGTCTGGAGGAGGTGATGGTTTGAGGAACCAGTACCTGTAGCCGCAGTGCTGTTAAAGAGTAGCCAGGTGGGCTGGTATTTTCATTTATCTTTGGATAACGTTTAACCACTTCAATACCCAGCCATAGAAAATTGACGGCCTGGGATGGGATTTACCATCCTAAGTGTCCGTCAATTGACGGCCTAGGCATTGCAGGCGAATATCTGGATGATGCCTGCAGCCAGAGGCATCACCCAGATATCCTCTTCTTCAGCCGACGATTCTGCACAATGTAAGAACGATCATAGCGGCGGTTCCGCCGCTTGATCGTTCTTACAGGCCGCGGGAGGGGACATCCCCCCCCCTCCCGCCGCCATCTGGTGCTTCTCCGGGCTTACCTGTGCCTTCGGGGGCCCGGAGAATGAATCGTCGGCGGCGGCAGGAAGCATAGAGATGACTGGTGACCAGATGGTCACCAGTCATCTCTATGACCGTCGGAGGACCCGGGCGCGATCTGATGACGTCACGCCCGGGTCCCCGTAAGTAAACAAAGCCGCAATTGCGGCTGTAAGCCCCCATTCATGAGATCGGTGAATTTTTTTTCATCGATCTCATGGTTTCCAGCCTGGAGGAGAGATGTGAGGTCTTATTGACCCCACATCTCTCCATAAAGAGGACCTGTCACACACATTTCCTATTACAAGGGATGTTTACATTCCTTGTAATAGGAATAAAAGTGGAAAAAAAAATAATGAAAAAAAGTGGAAAAAAAAATAAAAAATAAGTCAAAAAAATAAATAAATAATAATAATAAAGATAAAAAAAAAATTAAAACGCCCCTGTCCCCGATAGCTCGCGTGCAGAAGCGAACGCACACGCAAGTCCCGCCGACATATGTAAACGCCGTTTAAACCACATAAGTGAGGTATCGCCGCGTGCGTTAGAGTGCCAGCAACTAATCTAGCACTAGATCTCCTCTGTAAATCTAAACTGTAACCTGTAAAAAATAAATAAAGCGTTGCCTATGGAGATTTTTAAGTACCGAAGTTTGGCGCCATTCCATGAGTGTGCGCATAATTAAAGCGTGACATGTTGGGTATCTATTTACTCGGTGTAACATAATCTTTCACATAATACAAAAAAATTGGGCTAACTTTACTGTTTTGTTATTTTTTTAATTCATAAAACAATTTTTTTACAAAAAAAAGGCGTTTGAAAAATAATTGCGTAAATACCGTGCAAGATAAAACTTTGGAATGACCGCCATTTTATTCCCTAGGGTGTCTGCTAAAAAAAACATATATAATGTTTGGGGGTACTGTGTAATTTTCTAGCAAAAGAATGATGATTATTACATGTAGGAGAGAAGTGTCACAATAGTCCCGGTATGGAGGTGGTATAAAAGCCTGGTATTGAAGCGGTTAAACCCCTGCGTGGGATTCCTGAATGGACTTTTGTTTCTTTTTTCTCCTTTAATAAACATGGGCTACCAGGCCCTTAACATCATATGCCTGTTTGGTGTTGACTCACTGCACAAAAAACGCATCTGCCACAAGAGTTAATTACCCCCAAACGTTTACAGTATGTTTAGGACGTTAGCTATTGTTGCATTCCTTATAATACAAGATGCTAGAATGTATTTGGACCTAGTAATTAGTGTTGCTCACGAATATTCGCATTGCGAATATTCGTTACGAATATTGCATATTCGAGTATTCGCGAATAAATCGAATATCGCGGTGAATATTCACTATGGCGAATATTCGTATTTTTTCAAATTTCTTTTTAAAACGGATCACATCCTAGTGATCTCCATCGACGTCTAAAAGCATTGCTGGTATGATTGGAGACCCTGGGCCGAGTAGCTGAGGTGATCCTTTTATGTTGACGAATATTCGCAATGCGAATATTCGTATTACGAATATTCGCGAATGCGTTCTCTGCCCTTCTGTGTTTTGTGTATACAAAAAAAAAAAAATTAGCTTTAGTTTAGTCATATAAGTTTGTGTAAGTAGAGTGAGGGCCAGATTCTCATATATTTTCGGCGGCGTAGCGTAAGCCATTTACACTACACCGCCGCTGCGTACTAGAGCAAGTGCTTTATTCTCAAAGCACTTGCTCCGTAGTTTTCGCTGGCGTCTCGTAAATCGCCAAGCGTAAACCCGCGCAATTCAAATGGGGCGGCTTGTATTTAAATTAAGCGCGCCCCCGCGACGAACGAACTGCGCATGCGCCGGCCGGGGAAAAAGCCCAGTGCGCATGCTCCAGCTCACGTCGGGAAGCGTCGTTGAAACCGACGTCAAAACGACGTGAGCGTCATTTACGCAACTCCCTATTCGCGAACGAGTTAGTAAAACGACGTAAGCGACGGAAAAAGCCGACGCTGACCCGACGCCATACTTAACATGGCGTCCGACGGCACCCGACGGCATCCGACGGAACTTCGTAAGGTTACTCCACATAGAAGCTGGGGTAACCTTACGAGTCCGTAAACGACGTACGCGACGACGGGGCGGCGTAAAAGCGTTCGGGAATCGCCGTACTAGCCTCATTTGCATATGCAAATGAAAAAACAACGTGAAGGCCACCTAGTGGCCGGAGTTGTCATTACACCTACGATCCGAAAGTGTAATGCTTTTACACTTGTCGGATGTAGAAGCGTATCTATGCAAAAGTGATGCTAAGCATCACTCGCATAGATACGAGGACAAAAAAAAGGCGATACGACGGGGTATCTGAGATACTCCGTCGTAACGCCTCTGAGAATCTGGCCCTTAGTGTTTAGTGCCTATTAGTTTAGTAATCCAGGAAATGATCTCCGTTTTCGCGTGTTGACGAGAATTTCGCAATCAATTTCGCATTCGCACTAGCGAAATTTCGCTAATTTTTTTTTTGATAAAATATCACGAATATTCGATATTAACGAATATTCGCGAATACGTTCTTCTGTGTTTTGTGTATAAAAAAAAAAAAATGGCTTTAGTTTAGTCATATAAGTTTGTGTAAGTAGAGTTAGTGTTTAGTGCATATTAGTTTAGTAATCCAGGAAATGATCTCCGTTTTTGCGTGTTGACGAGAATTTCGCAATCAATTTCGCATTCGCACTAGCGAAATTTCGCATTGGCGAAATTTCGCATTAGCGAAATATCGCAATTTTTTTTTTTTGATAAAATATCACGAATATTCGATATTAACGAATATTCGTGAATATTCTTCTATTTATTCGCGAAATATCGCGAAATCGAATATGGCGTATTCCGCTCATCACTACTAGTAATAGAAAGCAAATCACATAAGCAGTTTAAATTATTTTCACACAGAACTAATAACACAGCTGACAACCAGAATGGAAACCACACACCTCTCATCTGTTTTAATGCCGATTGCATCCATGTCTACTCTAGAAAACAAGTGGACAGAATCATTCGACACCTTCATGCTCATCAAAGCAAAGCCAGACAACAATTGCAGCCATTCATACTGGTTGTTGATGCTGGTTTTCCAGTTCAGCGATATGCAGATGAATCTAATTTATTATATCAACCAGTGAGCATTTCTAAAGAGTTCAAATCAACATTTTCTCGTGGTACACAGACATTTAAGACATCTCAGTGGTTTAAAACATGGATTTATATTTTTTAGTTGTAAAAATGTATTTGTTTACTATTTGTGATGATAGGAACAAAGATAAACTGCTAGTCCAGGATTACCAATAAATTCAATCCATGGCCCATTTGTTAATCATACATTTTTTTGGAAAGCTCTTTTTAGGCTGGGTTCACACCTATGCGAATTGGATGTGGGTTTCTCTGCGTCCAATTTGCATGACAGGTTCACATATCTCCGTTGCGGCTGTGGAGCGGCTTGCACAGGAACGCTGTGCATCTTGGGCTCCTTTTCAGGGCTGAATTTAGGCAAAAATTCAGACCTGATTAATCCCTGAAACAGAGAACAGGGACGCAGCAGACCCCTGCTGCGAGCCACATCTGTTGGAGGTTTGAACCCAGCCTTAAACTTTTTGTTGTAAGTGCTACTGACCTTCTCTCGTATCTTTCATTATCTTTCAGCCACTCCAGCATCGGCTGCATGTTGGCTGCTGCTCCAGACAGGATCCTGATAGTGATAATGGTAAACCATGCTGGCATAATGTGAGTTTGCATTGTCACTTACAGTGCAGGAGTCCCAATGTAGCTGTGCTAGGTAAATAACTCAAATGCTTCCAAAACTAATTATTTACCCAGTGTTTTTAATATATAATACCAAATATAAATAAGTGTATATACACTGCCTTAATGCTCGTGGGCATGACGTTCACCAGAGCTTCACAGGTTGCCACTGGAGTCCTCTTACACTCCTCCATGACAACATCACAGAGATGGTATATGATAGAAACCTTGTGCTCTTCCACCTTCCATTTTAGGATGCCCCACAGATAGTCAATAGGGTTTAGGTCTGGAGACATGCTTGGCCAGTATATCACCTTTACCCTCAGCTTCTTTAGCAAGGCAGTGATCATATTGGAGGTGTGTTTAGGGTCGTTATCATGTTGGAATACTGCCCTGTTGGCATTCATGGTTCCCTCAATGAACTGTAGCTCCCCAGTATCAGCAGCTCTCATGCAGCGCCAGACCATGACACTCCCACCACCATGCTTGACTGTATGCAAGACACACTTGTCTTTGTACTCCTCACCTGGTTCCACACACGCTTGACACCATCTGAACCAAATATGTTTTTCTTGGTCTCATCAGACCACAGGACATGGTTCAAGTAATCCAATTCAAGTAATTGTCTTCAGCAAACTGTTTGCAGGTTTTCTTGTGCATCATCTTTAGAAGAGGATTCTTTCTGGGACAACAGTCATGCAGACCAATTTAATGCAGTGTGTGGCATATGGTCTGAGCACTGACCTCTGCAGCAATGCATAGGTCCATTTCCAAAAGACAACCTCTGGATATGACGCTGAGCACGTGCACTCAACTTCTTTGGTCGACCATGGCGAGGCCTGTTCTGAGTGGAACCTGTCCTATTAAACCGCTGTGTGGTCTTGGCCATCATGCAGCTCAGTTTCAGGGTCTTAGCAATCTTCTTATAGCCTAGGCCATCTTTATGTAGAGCAACAATTCTTTTTTCAGATCCTCAGAGAGTTCTTTGCCATGAGATGCCATGTTGAACTTCCAGTGACCAGAAGGAGAGAGTGAGAGTGATAACACCAAATTTAACACACCTGCTTCCTATTCACACCTGAGACCTTGTAACACTAATGAGTCACATGACACCGGGGAGGGAAAATGACTTGGGCCCAATTTGGACATTTTCACTTAGCGGTTTACTCATTTTTGTTGCCAGTGGTTTAAACATTAATGGCTGTGTGTTGAGTTATTTTGAGGGGACAGCAAATTTGCTTGTTATACAAGCTGTACACTCACTACTTTACATTGTAGCAAAGTGTCATTACTTCAGTGTTGTCACATGAAAAGGTATAATAAAATATTCACAAAAATGTGAGGGGTGTACTCACTTTTGTGAGATACTGTATGTATATATATATATATATATATATATATATATATATATATATATATATATATATATATATAATAAACATATACATAATTACACATTATACACCGTTAATGTCCGTAAATTAATGCAGTGCTTTCTACTGTTTAAATGTCTTCAACAGTTAAAAACAAAGCATGGTTTTATATTGAAAACACTGAGTATTGAATACATTTTTTGAAGCATGTGCATTATTTACCTAGCGCAATTACATTGGGGCACATATTGTACATTAGCACTTACTGTATACACTGAGGCCCAGATTCACAGAGCGATTACGCGTGCGCAACTGCTGTTGCGCGTGCGTAAGTCTAAATGTGCGCGTGCGTATAGTTGCACGCGATTCACAAAACAATATACGCCAGAAATCTACGTTTTTTGGTCCGGCGTAATTGAGTTAGACCTTCGCTTCCCTTCGCGCAAAACTGCGCTAGACACACCATTGATTTGCTAGTCAAATATGCTAATGAGGGAGTTACGGGGATTCACAAAAAAACGCAGTGGCTACGCGATGTGCGCAACAGCAAAATGTTCTGTCTAAAGTTAGAGGACCTAAAAGCTGGTCTAAATTTTGAAAAAAAGTCTAATTGTCAGATAAAGCAACACTGTTAGTGAGGAGTTCAGCAGTCACACGTGTTGCCCAACAATCTGTATGCCAACATGCCAGGGGCATCGTCGCGCATAGCTATACTACTGACTTTAGATGAACAAAGAAGGAGGAGGGCACGGAGGATGGCACTAAGGAGGGCACGGGAGATGTTTTTTTTTTTTTTTATTTGCTTATATAAAATTTACAATTTAAATTAATCTAATACAATATTCGTATCTGATACAAGCCCCTCACTCTTCACTTGATATATCACACACGCATAGACATCTTTGGCATGAGTGATTCTGAGGTGTCTCGCATCTTCAGATTCACCCCTCATGCCATCCTGGAATTACCACAACCCTGCAGGAGGACATCAGCAGCCCAACACATGACACTACCCATGACACCCATGACAGCTACATATACAATCAGAGCCCCATCCCCACAGATTTCGAACAGAACATGTATGGGGACAGCTGGCTGGTTGGTGAGTGACATGGGTGGCAGGCATGACTATCCCCTCCCGTGATGCACACCTCACAAGTGGCACATGCATGACTAACATCCTCCTGTCTTTTCCCTTCAAGGTGACTCTGCATATGCACTGGTACCCCATCTCATGACCCCATCTCATGGCAGCTCACATTATGCATCTTTGCACGTTAAACACACACATTAATCATGGCACAATGAGAATGCATGCATGCACACCACTGTGGTCCCTAGCACACACACCCCACATCCTCATCACATTGGATTGGCACCAGTCCACCATGCAGGACTTGTGAGCTGCAACGCCATGCCACGGCTCCAATTATGTCACTGTACATTCATACACCATTCACACAGACCTGGCGATCACTTCTCCACCACAAATGAGGGTGACACCCCTTTTCCCGCAGGAATATCACCCCCACATTCCAAAATCATACACAAACAGAACCAAAAAAATTAAATAAATGACGAGCAAAAATAAAAAATGCCCAGCAAAAATATAATTTAAACAAAATAACAACAAAGAAAACACATAAAAGACAAAAATCACTCTGCAAAACAGTCCTCAAATATCTCAAAGACACGTCACAAACAAACAAAAGCACCTTGCTGTAGAGGGAGGGATACAAAGGGATGTATTTTTGCAAAGGAAGTGCATTTGTGTCTGTCTATTTATGCTGTCTGCGTAGTTCATAAAGTTGCCCTAGTCCATTTCCAATTTCACTGATTGCGCCGCTCCCGAGTTGTGAGCATGCGCACAACGGAGCTGACATGGTTTCCTTCACGCGCGCATGCGCGAGTCGGCCGGCCCTTCATTTGCATGGGGTCACGGCTCATTTCAATGTAACACGCCCACGTCCCTCCCAATTTGTATTACTCCTCCTTACGCCTCAGGAAAAAACCTTACGCTTGCGCAATCTCTTGCGCAAAAGCTTCGTGAATCGCGGGATTACGCGGCTAGATTGCGCAAGTCTAACGGAAAAGTGGTGCGCTACGCCAGTCCAATAATGCGCCGATGTACGTGAATCTGGGCCTGAGTATGTAAAGTTAGCAGCGGCTTGGACATACAGTATATTAGTAATATTTTTATTGGCTGGTTATTGTTTATTTTTTTTGTCTGAGGCACGGGTTTGTTGATTTCTCTGACAGTGCAGTAGCCCAAATGAGAGACAGTTGAAACTCCATAACATAATGTGCTTAAACAGATATTCTTTTAATAAAAGTTGTACAGTAAAACCTTGGTTTGCGAGCATAATTTGTTTTTATAAACATGCTTGTAATCCAAAGCACTTGTATATGAAAGCATTTTTTTTACGTGGTATAAAAGAAAAGAGAGGCGCCTCTAAGGCCGCGTACACACGACCAAATAAATCTGCTCAAATCGGTCAGACAGACCGATTTGATCAGATTTGTCTGCTGGCTGTTTTGGTTTGATCGCTGTACACACGATCAAACCAAAATCCCCGCCGGCAGACAGCGCGGTGACGTGGTGGTGACGTTGACGCTGCCACGTCACCGCACCAGGAAGTAAAACACTTCCGCGCATGCGTCAAATCCATTTGACGCATGTGCGGGTAGATATGTCTGCTGGTTAGCGTACTAACCAGCAGACATATCGGTCCGACGGGTTCCCAGCAGACAGATTTTAAAGCAGGTTTTAAAATCTGTCTGCTGGACAAATCCGTCTGCTCGCCCGTACACACGATCAAATCTGTCTGCTGAGACGGTCTGTCAGACCGTTTCCAGCAGATAGATTTGATCGTGTGTACGCGGCCTAAGTGTAGCAATAAGTTGCTAAATGTTGTACCTTCATTAAATGTAACCATATTGCTACACTTAGAGGCTCCACTCTTCTTTTTTATACTCAGTTGTGACATGAAACTACTCTTAATCAAGACATCGCTTGTATATCAAGTAGGGCTGTTACTGATCAAAATGTTTGTGTTTGATTAATCGTTTTATTTTTTAATCGATTAATCGACTAATTTCAATTAATTATAACGCACATAGAGATCCAACTACTTTTAGCTGATCTCCTTGCAGGCTGATTCCCAGTGCAGCTCCCAACCACTGGAAAATGCAGACATGCGCACACAAAGGCAGCGCTCGATGGGAATAGCATTAAAACTTGTATAGTCTTCAAGTAGGTAACAAAATAAATATTGCACTGGAGATAAAATCGATGTAGCGACATAAACTGTAAAAATGGTGCGAGTAATACCAAATGGTAGCAAAAGCCGTCATAAAAACATGTAGCTAAGTATGATACTGGTATAAAAATGGGTACAACGATACCACTGCTGAATCCAGATAAGGAGAGGTTAACATCAGTCCGTCGGCATGTAGATGTCCCATGAAGAGAACTATCACAACTCCCAGTGGATGGCTGTAGAATCCCAGGTTGATAGAGGGAAGTGATAGAGGGAAGTGTAACACCCCTTGTGTGTGGCAGATAGTAAGGTCCTGCCGGCATGCAGATATGAAGGCACAGCAAAGGAGCCCTTCAGATGGACACAGCAAGCCCCGCCAGTGTCCGTGACGTTACCGGATCTCCGACAGAACTCCCTGAAGGCCCAGAAGCTGGCGGAGAGGGGAGTACCAATCAAAAGAATTTTAATCGATCAAAAAGATTTTGATCGATCCAAAAAATTAAAGATTAATCGATTAATTAAAAGTTAATTTGCACAGCCCTAATATCAAGGAAACATTTATTAAAACATTTTGCTTGTCACACCAAGTTACTCTCAAACCAAGTTACTCTAAAACCAAGGTTTTACTGTATATTTAAAAGGACTGAAAACATCTTTTGAAATTTCATAAGCATGTTAACCACTTAATGACCGCCGCATGTACATTTACGTCGGCAGAATGGCACCGACAGGTCCGCGCAGCTGCAGGAGCGATCCGACAAGAGGGGGCGGCTATTCGTTTTTGTCCGCCTCGCTCCCAGCCAATGCGCGTGCCTGCCCGCCCTGTCACTTCCTCCTCCTGTGTAAACACAGGAAGGAGGAAGAGATGTGATCTCTCCCTCTGCGTTTTTTTCAACCACCGCTGAGGAGAGATCACCACACAGTAAGTCCTGCACTAACACTACACTACACTAACACTACACATAAACACATTTAAACCCCCGCGATCGCCCCCCCCTCCCCCCTGTCACAGTGTCACTGAATGCAGTAATCATACATGTATGATTACTGTATTTAGTGTCAGTGTGACAGGCAGTGTGACAGTCAGTTAGTGTTAGGTCCAGGGTAGCCCCCGTACCCCCCTAATAAAGTTTTAACCCCTTGATCACCGCCCTAGTTAACCCTTTCACTCCCTATTGCCAGCATCACTAAGCGATCATTTTTCTGATCGCTGTATTAGTGTCGCTGTTCCTGCTAGGTAGCTAATTTTTTTTTTATTGCGATTTTTTTTACTAAAGACATGTGGCTAAATACATTTTGGCCTAAATGTTTGACTAAAATTTAGTTTATTGATTTTTCTTATAACAAAAAGTAAAAAATATTGATTTTTTTTCAAAAATGTCGCTCTATTTTTGTATATAGCGCAAAAAATAAAAAATCGCAGAGGTGATCAAATACCACCAAAAGAAAGCTTTATTTGTGGGAAGAAAAGGACGCAAATTTTGTTTGGGAGCCACGTCGCACGACCGCGCAATTGTCAGTTAAAGCGACGCAGTGCCGAATCGCAAAAAGGGGCAAGGTCCTTTACCTGCATTTTGGTCCGGGTCTTAAGTGGTTAAATGAGATTTTAGTAATTGGGTTTAGGTCAGTATTTTAATCATCACTGAAATGGTATGTTTAGTTATACAATATTCACTGGGTCTCTGATTTTGTACCAAGGTGATGGTGGGGCCAAAACCAGGGGATGGTATTTCCCCAATGCTGCCCCAAAGAACAGAAGGAGGAAAAATCTTTTTTAGCCAGTCTTCCAATCTGACCCTTCTGCAGAGCAAACCATACAACTGATCAGAACACATTGCATGGGAGCAGGTCCATGTTCACTGGAAAATGAGAATGATGAAGCTAGAAGTGTAACTTTACATCAGGTGTATACACGCATATATTATTTTGTTCAACCTGCAGACTGAATGAAAGTATTCTAACAGATTCCCTCATCCATGGTATATAGTGTGGATGGAGGAATCTCCTACTAGGGCTAGTGTATTCTGAGAGCCACAGCTGGTTCCTGTCAGAGTATCCAAACAGAAGCTAATTGGTCAATAAATATTTGGCCAATTCCTTTTATTTTTAAGTGTATTTTTTTAATCAAAGGATTTTGGGCAGGAGGTGGCCGATAGGGCCACCCATGTACTGATTTTTGCAAGGTCCTCAGAACTGCCGAAAATTCATATAATGTGTACCCAACTTAGGTATGCAGTTGCATATCATATGGAACAATTACAATGTACATGAGAAAGACAAGCACCATGACGAATTTGTAGGTGTTGCTTCCAATGAGTGAGCTTATAGCAAAGTTACAAAAATGTAACAATTTCCCCTGGGTTTTTTTAGCAGCAAGATATTTTTTTAGAAAAAAAAATATTTAAAATATTTTATTGTATCAAAAAGTAGATTTAAATTTACAATGAATTGATGACATATAAATAACAACACTGACCATCATTCCTGGAAAAAATTGCACCGTGGAGGCAGTTGTTTACAATACATTACAACATTGCTATCCACAACGTGTTTCGGCCCCTACAGTCAGTCTTCTTCAGGGGGATTTTTATTCTAAAAAGATGTATCAAGAAAATGTCTTATTTAGAAAAACATTAAACATTTAATTTTTTACAGAACATGTCTCCATGTGTATGGTGATATATTTACCATTCAGAAGATGGAAGGGTGAGAATATATCCTAAGACCAGAGTTATTAAAAAATATTTTTTTAGAAAAAAGCAGCAAGATATTTTTTTAGAAAAAAAAATATTTAAAATATTTTATTGTATCAAGAAGTAGATTTAAATTTACAATGAATTGATGACATATCAATAACAACACTGACCATCATTCCTGGAAAAAATTGCACCGTGGAGGCAGTTGTTTACAATACATTACAACATTGCTATCCACAACGTGTTTCGGCCCCTACAGTCACAGGGCCAGATTCAGGTAGATGAGAGTATCTTTCCTCTGGAGTAACGCTTCTCATTTACGTTACTCTGAAGACCCTTTCAGCGCAAGTCCTGTAATTCACATAGCAGTTGCGCGTAAACTTGCGCCAGAGTAACGATAATGCGCTGGCGTAACCCGACGCAAGTGGAAGTGGGTGTGATCACATGTAAATGATGGGCGGAGCCCAGCGCAGAGGCTTACGTTCAGCGCATCATCCACGGAGCATGCGCAGTGAGTGCGGCTCCACTCGCCCCCTTGTGCGCATGCTCACAACTTCCGTCGGCACCACTTCCTGGGAAACGTCAGCGCAATGCGTTCCGCTGGGCGCTTAAAAGCGCTGGCGGAAACGCCATTCCGGCGCAAAAGTAGTTCCGTTTCCCCCCACCCCAGGGAAGATACTTTTGCACTGTAATGGCTGCTCCCGCTACCCCCAGAGAGAGGAGGAACCTCAACTTTAATTCCCAGGAGGTCTCAGTGATTATCTCGGCTATGGAGACGGATAATGAATTTCTCCATGGCAAAAAAAGCCGGAAGACCAGCCGGGAGAGGAAGCAGGGCATCCTGGAGTCGATTGCTGCCAGGGTCAATGTCCTGGGCTACTCCACCCGGACTGCTGGGGACATACAAAAGAAAATAAATGACCTGCGGCGCAAGGTGAGGGACAAGGTGGCCTCCATCAGGAGGTATGAGAGGGGCACAGGTGGTGGTCCCCCATGTCCTGTCACCCTGACTGCAGAGGAGGAGGTGGTTGCTCGCTGCCTGGAGAGGGAGCAGGTGGAGGGGGTCGCAGGCTATGACTCCGTGGAGGAAGGCACAAGGACAGGTAAGTGTTTTATAATCCCCTATTTGTTGTTTTGCATTTGGGGGGGGGGGGGACATGTGCCAAGTGTGTGGGACCACCAACATGTGTCTGCTTTGTGTCATCCACAGATGACGGAGCTGGGCCATCATCTGTCAGCCTGCATTCCACCCCATCCCCCCCACGCCATCATGTGCCCGAGCCACTGGGTGGTGAAGAGGTTGTGGAGGAGGAGAGTGGCCACACCACACCTGCCGAGGTGGTTGTGGAGGATCCTGCTGTGGCAGAGCAGGACTTTTCTTTGGTTTTGTCTGTCTCCTCCCCTTCTCCTGGCCCGTCTGTCGTCCCCTCCCCCATCCTTAGAAGCCCCTCAAGGGCGACTCCTTCCACCCGAGGACATCCATCTTCTGGCCCCAGGAAGGCGACCCAGAAGACCAGGGGGGTGTCTGATGGTGTCCAGGACCAGTTGGCGAGGGATCACGCCAGGCAGACGGAACAGATGGGGGCCATAGCGGTGCACTTGGAGAAAGTGGCTGACAGCCTGGGCTCCGTTGCCAACCTCAGCAACGCAGTGCAGGATGTCAGCTCTAATTGCGCTGCAGTGGTCACCACTTTGGGGGAGGTGCAGGGGGATATCCAGCACCTTACTGCAGCCGTCCAGGCCAACACTGCTGCCATCCATGGGAACAGTGCTGCCATCCGGGAGCAGGGGAGGCTGAGTCGGCGGGCCCAGCATTACCAGGTGACCCGTCAGCTCCGGATGCAGGCCCAGACGAACACATACCTTGGACGGATAGCCAGGGCCTTGGAGGGCACGCAGGCCACACCTGCCAGGAGTGGCCCACCTGGGGATCAGCCACCTCCAGATGCCCCCCCACCCCCACCCACTCCATCCAGGCAGCTGCGGAGCCAGAGAGGGGCCCCCAGAAGAAGCCCCCGGCATCCCCGATGAGGCCTTTTTTTTTTTCTTGTTTTATATTATTGTTTTTGACATACTCAGGTCATGAGTTTATTTTTTATTTTTCTCAGGTTATGAGATTTTGTTTCTTTTAATGATCAGGATATGATATTTATAATTTATTTTTGTACTGCACACGGTCAGGAGTGCAGGGGACAGTGTGAATGGTGTGTGAATGTGAGAGGGTGGCACTCCTGAAAGTAAGGGGTGTCACCCTCGGCCGTGGTGGTGAAGTGAACCCCACGGCTGAATGAATGATGTGTGAAAGGTGTGTGAATGGACAGTGACATCATTGGGGCCTTGACGCTGGCGTTACTGCTCCCAACTCCTACATGCTGGACTTGGGCTAATCCAATGCGATGTGCATGTGGTGTGTGTGATCTAGGGACATCAGTGGTGTACACGCGTGCATTGTCTGTGTTATTAATGTTTTGGTTTAGTGTCCAAAGATGCCTACAGCGAGGACCCTCCTGACTGCTCTTCCATCAGCAGACTGGGTGTCCTCTGGCAGGTGGGGACTGTGTGGGTCGGGGGTCAGGTCATCACGTATGTCAATATGCAGGCCTTTTTTCATAGCAAAGTTATGTAGTATGCAACATGCACCGATGATCTGACACACAAAGGTAGGGGAATACAATAGGGCCCCCCCAGACTTATCCAGGCATCGGAAACGGGACTTCAGGAGCCCGAATGTTTGCTCAACCACTGCACGGGTTTTGATGTGTGCTTCATTGTATTTTCTCTCTCCTCTGGTTTGGGGGTTCCGGAAAGGAGTCATTAGATGGGGTCCCAGTGCATATGCAGAGTCACCTGTAAGGTAAAAGACAGGAGAATGTTAGTCATGCATGTGCGATTTCTGTTGTGCATCACGGGAGGGGATAGTCATGCCTGACTCCCTTGTCACTCACCAACCAGCCAGCTGTCCCCATACATATTCTGGTTAAATTCTGCTGGGATGGGGCTCTGACGGTATATGAAACTGTCATGGCTGGACCCGGGGTGTTTGGCACGGACGTGCCATATGAGGCGTTGGGCATCGGCTATCACCTGTACGTTGATGGAATGCCAATTCTTCCGATTGCGGTATATGTGCTCTGTGGCACTGGGGGGCTGTAGGGCCACATGTGTGCAATCAATGGCCCCCACAGTGCGTGGGAATCTGGCAATGTTGTAGAAATCTGTCATTGCCTTCTGCCGTAGCTCCTCAGTGGTGGGTCTGATGAACTGGTTGGACATGCGTCTGAGGATTGCAGGGACAACCTGGTGCACACATCTGCTCACGGAGGACTGTGACATCCCAGCCACCACTCCACTTGTACGCTGGAATGATCCACTTGCTAGGAAATGGAGTGTTGCCAGGACCTTCACCAGTGGCTGCACTGCTTGTGATCGGTGTGTTGGGCTGGTGATGTCACCCTGCAGGGTTGTGGTTAGTTCAAGTATTGCATCTGGGCTGAATCTGAATAGGCGATACACCTCCTCATCCCCCATGCCAAAGAGGTTCATACGTGTGCGGTATATCCTCTCACGTGCCCGCCTTCTTGGTTCCAGGGGACCCATCAGTAGTTCTAGGACCACGAGTGCCCCTGGCATGTTGGCACACAGAGGTGTTGTCCTTGCAAGTGTGGGTGCTCAGCTTGCTAGTTTCGTCGGTAACGCTGCTGTAGCTGCTCTCCTGCTGACCTGTGACCGTCTGGAGTAAAGATAAAGCAGCCTTTTGTAGAAATAACTTTGCGCCGGACGGACCAGATACGCGCGGCGCATGTAGCCAGCGTATGGTGCTAATCCGTTCGTGAATTGTGAAAAATCCCTCATTTGCATATTTGCAGGGGAAATCAATGGGCGCGACTGATGCGCCCAGCGAAAATAAACGCTGACGATACTCTGGCGTCGGAACGTTCCGCCGGTCGCAAATGAGCCGTTATTGGGCGCATCTAGTTTGGTGGGTACGGGCACATAGAAACGTCGGCGCATCAGCACAGTTACGCGGCGCATATCCAAATACTCCAGCGCAAGTGTTCGTGAATCTGGCCCACAGTCTTCTTCAGGGGGATTTTTATTCTAAAAAGATATATCAAGAAAATGTCTTATTTAGAAAAACATTAAACATTTATTTTTTTACAGAACATGTCTCCATGTGTATGGTGATATATTTACCATTTAGAAGATGGAAGGGTGAGAATATATCCTAAGACCAGAGTTATTAAAAAATATTGAATTCAATGATCCCAAAATCTTTGTGTGCTTCCTCCACCTTCCCTGGGCGAGCCCCAGCTCCAAAGGGCTTGCAAGGAGCCACACTCTTAGACCTTGAAAGGGAGAAGGGAGACGAGGCACTTGGGATGTGTTATTCAAAAATGTCAGTAAATATGCTACATGTAGTTGGTAAATATACAGTACTGTTTAGCAACACCAAACTGGACAGTACCCAGTTAATTACTGAAATTTTCTTAGTTTAAGTTTGTTTATTTGATAAGTTTTCTATTTATTTGTTAATTTATGTATTCATTTGTTTATTTATTTATTAGAATACCTTATGTCACCTCTATTATAATTGAAAGTAATATATAATATTAATTCAATAAATATGCTGTATTGTTTCCAAAAGCATAACAATGAATTATATCAAGTGAAATAAGGACTCAATAAGGAAATCAATTAAAGATTTCAGCGGACTTGTTCGATCGTGTGTACGGCCTATCGGACCGTTTTCCAGCGGACAAAAGTTTCCAAACATGCTTAGAAACCTGTCCGCTGGAAACCTGTCTGTCGGACATGTTCGATGGTTAGTACACAAAATCATCGGACCAAAATCCCGCGCATGCTCAGAATCAAGTCGACGCATGCTTGGAAGCATTGAACTTCGTTTTTTCATCACGTTTTTGTGTTCTACGTCACCGCGTTCTGGTCCGAGGGGATTTTGGTCCGATGGTGTGTACGCACATCAGACGAACAGACCACTTCAGCCTTGTCCGATGAAAACGGTCCATCGGACATGTTTCCTCGGACATGTCTGATCGTGTGTACAGGGCCTAAGATTCAATGGTGAAAAAATAAATAATGAATAAACAGTTGATTCTGTGGGCAAAAACCCAATTCAATATTGTGAGTTAGTAGTTCACAGTTTATTCAGGGCACACAGTTGATCACAGGCCTAAAGTTTCAAGTCATACCCTGAATATCCTGCCTGATGTCAAAAATGGGCTGTGTTAATTATTTGACTTCTCTGTTGCCACACAACTGTGCAAGGCCTGAACTGTTCTTATTTTGCTTTGGTCCACAAAATTATTGCAAACTATAGTGGCATAATTGTACAATCAGTGATTATTTCTAATGCCTCTGGGTGTGCATGGCTCTGCAAACTCCATGATTGTATTTCCACTGGAGCCTTTAGGCATACAACTTTGGCACTTTAAGTGTCACCCCTCTGCTAGAATCAGATCACATCTTTTATGCAACACTGGTTTTTAACCTGACTCAGAAAATGGTGACAATGTGTAAATCGTCTAATATGAGATAACTATTAAAACTGATGATGAAAAAAATGTGTGTGACCAATAGCTATACACTGATTGCTGCCTCTTCGAATCTGCCTCCTTTAGACCAATGCCTACTGAGCCTAATGGTAATCTAACAAGACTACTCCTAAAATATAAATAAGTCATACAAAATGAAACACTATTCCAAAGGCTATTGTGTTTTCTGTAAGATGACATCAAACCATCACCACCACCACTTATTTATGGTTATTCAGTGGACATAATAAAATAGTCCTTGATATTAAAATATCAAATATACAAACAGAATTCATAAATCCATCTCTTAATGTTACATATAAATGTCATGTGTCATAGGTCAGACAGTAAAATACATTATGCACTAACTAACCATGTGGCAAAATAAATTGAAAATGTTCACAGCATAAGGATGATTAATGATGTAAACTGCTGAACCATAGTGGCAAAGTTCGACAAGCCGGTGTTTGTAATTCCTCATCTCTCATTTCCTTCTTTTCATAGAAAATCAATTGATCTTCTCACTGGGGATTCATGTTCAACATCAGCTTAGCAAAGGCCTCTCATTAGAAAGTCTCAGTTCATTTACAAATGGATGTCACAGATTTGACATGGGGAACCAAAACCAGTCTGTAACTAGGACATGAGAGTGAGGGAGTATATGGACCTTGAAATTAAGGATGCACTCTCCTAAGTTCAGAATGAACCATTTTAAGTCAGTTCAAAACCAATTTAAATAAAGATCAACTAAGACATATATGTGTATATATACGCACATAGGGCTAGATTCACGTATCTCGGCGCATTTTTATGCGGGCGTAGCGTATCTTCTTTATGCTACGCCGGCGCAACGTTAAGAGGCAAGTATGAATGTCACAAAGAAAATGTGCCCAACGTTGCGCCGGCGTAGCGTATAGTTGTCGGCGTAAGGCGACGTAAGTCAAAGTAGGTGGAAGTGGGCTGGAAGTGGGCATGATATATTAAAATGAAGCGTGACCCCATGCAAATGATGGGCTGAGCTTAAAAAAACGAAATGCGCATGCGTTGTATCTTGGACGCATCACAGTGCGCATGCTCACAGTCACGTCGAAATAACTGCCTAAGATACGTTGAAACACTGCCTACGACGTGAACGTAACCTACGCCCAGCCCTATTCACGTACTACGTAAACGGTGTACACAACGTAAAATTTGACGGCGTCCGTTTCCTGGTCCATACCTTTGCATGGGTTGCGCCTCCTATATGAGGAATAACTTTACACCGGACGTAACCCTTACGCAAATCGCTTAAAACATGCGCCGGGCACATCTACGTTCGTGAATCGGCGTATCTCCCTCATTTGCATATCTGAATCGAAACTTCCATATGCATCCAGCGTAAATATGCGCCCACGATACGCCGGTGTATGAAAGTTACGTCGGTTGGAAGAAGCCTATTTTTCAACGTAAAATAGTTTGTGGGTCCGGCGCATAGATACGACGGCGCACATTTGTACTTACGCGGCGTATCTGTAGATACGTCAGCTTAAGTGCTACGTAAATCTGGGCCTATATTGTCAAAAGTATTGGGATGCCTGCCTTTACATACACATGAACTTTAATGAGATCCCAGTCTTCGTTCGTAGGGTTTAATATTGAGTGGGCCCAACCTTTGCAGCTATAACAGCTTCAACTCTTCTGGGAAGGCTGTCCACAAGGTTTAGGAGTATGTCTATGGGATTGTTTGACCATTCTGCCAGAAGCACATTTGTAAGGTCAGGCACTGATGTTGGACATGAAGGCCTGGCACATAATCTCCGCTCTCATTCATCCTAAATGGGTTCTATCGGACAGGTAAGGATATTTTGTTGCATGGTTACATTGATCCTGCAAGAGATGGAAGAGGTGGTGCAATGATACCACACTCTCTACCTTATCCAATCAGAGAATGCTTTGTGTTCAATTACAAAATGCTAAGTATTCCCTGAATGGTGTCTGTGCTGAGCAGCTAACCTCCTGTGTTCAGACTGCAGTAGGCTGGCCTCACAGCATGGAATGTGGTGTCTACTTCAGTGATTTTCAGGTATCAGGTGCGCCGGCCAAGTATGGTTTAACCACTTCAGACCCGCGCTATTGACAGAATACGTCAACAGCGCGGACCTGAGGCGCCAACTAGACGTCTTTGGACGTGATTTTTACTGCATTACCCGCACGCGCCACTGGGTAAACACTGTCCCGCGGCATCGCTGGGGATCCGATGCATGTACCTGGCGGCCGCGATGTCCGCCGGGTACATGCGGTCGACGGTAAAAACGAGCAGATGACAGCAGGGACGTGGAGCTCTGTGTGTAAACACATAGCTCCACGTGCTGTCAGAGGAGAGGAGACCGATCTGTGTCTCTTGTACATAGGGACACAGCATCGGTCACCTCCCCCCACACAGTTAGAACACACCCAGGATACACATTTAGTGTCAGTGGGAGAGTAGGACGCTCCGGTCTTCCGCTCGAGTCTGCTCTCGCCAGGGACCAGACAGGCAGATAGTGGCTAGGCAGACTGCTAGGTAGGCTTGCTCTACCCCTCTATCCCTTAAGCAACTCACCACCGGCTTTCCCCCGGCTCTACCTGGCCCCCCTGGCTTTCCTCCTTCACCCCTCTCCAGCAGGTAAGCCATCCACTGAGGTTGCAGGCAGCCGTCCTTTTCAGGACAAGCCACCGCTGCAACTTAAAGCCACGGCTCTCCACCCTATCCACACCTACCCTTCTATACCCCCACACTACCAGCCCCTCTCCAACTAACCATCCGCCACCTATCCCTGCAATCCCTGCAATTTTCCGCCGTCTCGGGCGCTTTTTCGGTACCTCCGCGCCGGCCTGGAGGCAATCGCGGCAGCCGCAACTAGGAAAGGCCGCGGCTTCACCCGCGGCCTAGTGGCGCGCCGCTTCTCACCCCCTCCAACCGCCACCAAAGTCCGAAAACGGACTTGAACCCCACCCCATACCCCCAGGAAAGTTACCTCACACCCCGGGCTAGGAATCCTGGCCCCAAATAGTAGCACCGATCCACCCAATCTGGAAGCTTTACCAGTCTGGATCCTGCTACCGATCGGCAGGCCATTTTTGCTACACCCAGCCCCAAATCTTAATCACCACTACAACTTGATCCAGGGGTTACCCGATCGCCTCTTACAGGGGTCAGGAAGGAATTTTTTTCCCTGCCGGAGCATATTGGCCGAGCGCCGCCAGGGTTTTTTTGCCTTCCTCTGGACCAAGCCAGGAGAGAGGAGTTTAGCCAATTCCTCTCCCCACTGCCCTAAAATCCACCCCCCCCCTGGTGTATTGGCGAACATGGCATGTAGGCAATATTCTGCCGAGACCATTTGGAGTTTGAGGCAATGCGCCGCAATACTGCCAGCCATCACCAAAAAGGCCCTAAGAACTGAGCGACTATGGAGAACCAATCATAGATCGACGGTTAGACATTTCAGTCATTTACCCCAGGTCAAGCACATATCATGTGCTCTGATCAATACTAGATCGGCAGTAAAACACCGACTAGAAATCCGCGACTTCATTCAACAAAAGGATCTAGACTGTCTTTTTATTACAGAGAGCTGGCTCACAGCCGACTGTAACACCATTCTAGGAGAACTGGTGCCAGAAAATTACCGTATCATAACGGAAAACAGAATAGGGCAAAGAGGAGGCGGCCTGGCGGTGATCCACAAGACTCATCTTACGATCACCAAACCAGTCCGCCAAAACCCTCTTCCATTCATGGAAACCCTTACTCTGCAACTGCAAGCAAGTTCGAAGGAGACCGTCCACATTCTGCTCTGCTATAGGCCACCCGGCCCAATATCGCAGCTGCTCTCATCATGGACGGATTTCTTCTCCACTTATACCCTCAACAGTAAACAACTCTTGCTGTTAGGGGATTTCAATCTCTGGGCCAATTCCTCACAAGACCCCATTGCCGACGCCTGTATTGACCACCTGGAAGGTTTAGGATTGCAGCAACTAGTATGTGGGCCTACACATGCTTCAGGTCACACACTTGATCTTATTTTCAGACAAGCTCTGGAAATAAAAATTGGGGAAAATGAAAAATTGCCATGGACAGACCACCAGGCAATTACATTCAGTATTTCCACCATCCCCCCGCAACAAAAACATCGAATTCAGTGACAACACACTGGACTAGATGTCAGAAGAAGCTCCACTCGGAACTCTTCAAAACGACTTTAAGGAAAAAAATAGAAACAACCCAGCCATAAACTCGGCCATGCTACAGTCAGCCGACTTGGTAGCGCCGAAACGAATAACCCGCATTCGGAAAAACAACCGCAGCTGGTTTAACAACCAGCTGTCGTTACTGAAGCAAGAACGCAGAAGGGCAGAATCTGCCTGGAAAAGATGTTCTTCTGAGCTAAACCTATCCATCTACAAGGCGACCACAAGAAAATACCACAAAGGAATTTTCCAAGCCAAGAAGAATTATTTTTCGGAGGCTATCAACGGTGCCCAAAACCGCCCCCGCGAACTCTTCAAGATGGTCACCCAGACCATGAAACCAGGATGCATTGAAGCCCCCAGTTCGGACACACAAGAATTTTGCAATGAGCTATCGGATTATTTCGTTAATAAAATCGAGGCAATCCGTGAAAGCATTCAGCAAAATGTTTCTCCCCTCAGCCCCCCCTGTAGCCTCCCACATAATACCCATAGTAATTCTCCGATATCAGGTAAGTTCACCCTGGAACCCATCTCCATCGAGTCCACTAAGAATGTCATTTGTACTCTGCGCAATGGCGCAGCACCAAATGACATTATCCCCACAAAACTGCTGAAGGAATGCGCCGACATCCTGGCTCCTCCCATCACGCAGCTTATCAACCAGTCTTTCTTGGAGGGCATAGTGCCCTCACAGTTGAAAGAGGGTGTAATCCAACCCCTCCTGAAGAAACCCTCCCTGGACCCCAAGGACCCACTCCACCGCCGTCCCATAACAAGCCTCAACGTATTCTCTAAGATAATGGAAAAAGTAGTGGTACAACAGTTGCAACTGCATCTAGATACCTACAAGCTACTTGACCCATTGCAATCAGGCTTCCGTCCCGGACATGGGACAGAAACAGCATTACTGAAAGTATGGGACGATGTTCTCAAGGCCGCAGACGAAGGAGAATCTTGTCTCCTGGTTCTGTTGGACCTAAGTGCAGCTTTTGACACTGTAGACCACAATCTGTTACTGACTCGGCTTTCTGAAGTAGCCAGGGTCGCAGAAGGCGATTTATCTTGGTTCTCCTCTTTTTTGGAAAACCGATCGCAAACAGTGAAGCTAGGACCTTTTACGTCTGAAAAACGCACAGTAACATGCGGAGTCCCTCAAGGATCGCCTCTGTCACCAGTGCTATTCAACATCTACCTTCGTCCTCTTTTTGAGATTATTAGCAGCCAAAAACTGCTTTATCACTCTTATGCAGATGACACGCAACTGTATTTCCGCATCTGCAATAGACAGGATCACCACCTCAATCTAGAGACATGTCTCTCTTTGATAGAGGACTGGATGACAAAGAGTTATCTTAAACTCAATGGAGCGAAAACAGAACTTCTTCTGTTTCACGCCAAGCGAAGGAATCAACCCTCAACAGCGTGGTCTCCCCCACCTATTTTGGGCAAGCTCATCACCCCTAGCGCCAAAGTCAAAAGCCTAGGGGTCATTCTTGACTCCTTTATGACAATGGACGCACAAATAGGGTCAGTGGTCAGCGGATCTCACCATCTACTGCGCCTACTACGCAGACTCACTCCGTTCATCCCTAAAGAAGATCTAGCGGTCGTGGTGGGAGCTATTGTAAACTCCAGGTTGGATTATGCAAATGCCCTTTACCTCGGTCTCCCCAAATACCAAATCGCTCGTCTGCAAGTCGTTCAGAATACGGCCGCCAGACTTGTGACTGGGAAAAAACCCTGGGAATCTATCTCACCTTCACTGAGAGCCCTTCATTGGCTGCCAGTTAAAGACAGAATCGCTTTTAAAGCCCTCTGTCTTACGCATAGATGTGTCCATGAGAATGCCCCCCTTTACTTATGCGAATTAATAAAAGCGCATAATCCAAATCGCGTTTTGCGATCCACGAATCAGAAACTGCTCCAGGTTCCGAAAGCCAACTTCAAGTCCAAAGGAGAAAGAAGATTTGCGATCCAGGGTCCCAGACTATGGAACGCTTTACCAACCAGCATTCGGTTGGAGGAGAACCACCTAGCATTTAGGAAAAAGGTCAAGACTTTTCTCTTTTGATATCAAAGGAGACAGGAACAACAAGCGCCCAGAGGCGATTCAGTTCGCATGTGCCGCGCTATATAAGTTTTCATTCATTCATTCATTCATTCATTCATTCAACCCCTTCCTCACCCCCTAGTGTTAACCCCCTCCCTGCCAGTCACATTTATACAGTAATTAGTGCATTTTTATAGCACTGATCGCTGTATTAATGTGAATGGTCCCAAATTTGTGTTAAAAGTGTCCGATATGTCCGCCGCAATATCGCAGTCGCAATAAAAATCGCAGATCGCTGCCATTACTAGTAAAAAAAATAATAAAAAAAAAATCATAATTCTGTTCCCCACTTTGTATATATAACTTTTGCGCAAACCAGTCGCTTGTTGCGATTTTTTTTTTACAAAAATACGTCGGAAAATACGTATCGGCCTTAACTGTGAAAAAATAAATGGGATATTTATTATAGCAACAAGTAAAAAATATATATATTTTTTTTAAATTGTCGCTCTTTTTTTGTTTATAGCGCAAAAAATAAAAACCGCAGAGGTGATCAAGTACCACCAAAATAAAGCTCTATTTGTGGGGGAAAAAGGACGTCAATTATGTTTGGGAGCCACGTCGCACGACCGCGCAAATGTCAGTTAAAGCGACGCAGTGCCGGAAGCTGAAATTTCGCCTGGGAACGAAGGGGGTTTATGTGCCCAGTAAGCAAGTGGTTAACCATAGTTACATTGATCAATGCTAGACCAATATTGCTATGCATAAAATATTCATACCTGGAATTCCTCTCTAAAAACGTTTGTTCAATTTTTTTTTATGTTAGTGGGTTCAAAGTAACTTTTGTTTTATCATAGTGCAAAAAAGTCAAAGGAGCAGGATACATTTTCCGAAACAAACACATTTCTAAAAGTACATGTGATTTTCATTTAAAATCCCTTTATTCCAAATTGAATGGTACAAGAAACGAAAAATGTTAAAGTCGTTTAGAAAGACATTATGAAAACGGAAAATTAAATACCTACCTTTCGGTAATTTTCCTTTCCTGGTGCCTATCCATGGCAGCATACATATGGTTGGTGGCTCCGCCCTCATCCAACCCACAGGACCAATTATAACTCTTTAAAAGAGAGCGACAGCCTCCCCTCTGACATTCTTGTAACTAGACTCAAACAATTAAGGATTTTAAGAAAGGGAGGGCGTATGCTGCCATGGATAGGCACCAGGAAAGGAAAATTACTGAAAGGTAGGTATTTTTAATTTTACGTTTTCCTGGTGCCTTCATGGCAGCATACATATGGTAAATAACTCGCTTATAGGGAGGGTTGCTGCAAAAAGTATTTTAATCTCTATCCAAGAGAAAACAGCTGAACAGACTTTTCCCCCTACATCACTATGAGTAAGAGTAGACCCAACTAGGTCATGAATGCGGTGTAGAATGACCGGTTGCCTAACGGCAGGGCGCTTGGAAGATTCTAGTGTTGCTGTAGTCCAGGAAGCCGCCATTCCCCGCACAAGTATTCTTTGACTTTGGAGCGGAGGACCACTAGCCCGGTATGTTGTCTGGATAAGATGAACCATCCAACTTGATGAAGTTGTCCTCGGTGTCCACAGCTTTCTCCCCCTCTTTTTTTTTAAGGTAAGCCGGTAGCATGCCTGCCAGATCCGAGACGCCTGAGGAAGTCTTCTTCTAACTGGTTTGGCCAGTCAGGAGTTGTTGGAACATACTGAAAGATTTGGGACTACCAATTCTTAGATAAATTGGCTCGCAGAGGGAGCTCTGGACTTGAACTGGCAAGACTGCCAGATGACCAACTTGTTTAAATTGAAACATCGGAATCCTAAATACAGAGGCTTGGACTTTGAGGGCCTTTGAACGGATGAGACGGTGCTTAGAAGTATGGAAAAAAGAAAATTGCTTCGAGAGTAGCGTCTTACATAGAAGATTCTCGTGTATGTGCAAGGAAAGACTGCGAGTAAACTGAATAGCAGAGGCACATCCCCCTTTAGACGTAGTCACCCTATCTGGGAAAAAAAAAGGAATGATTGCCCTTGAGGCATGTTCTTATTGTGAATTTAGGTTCCATCTGATGTCTTCCAGGGCTGAAAGAGGCTTTTCTTCCTGTCAAAAGGTGCTACTGGAGGAAGACTTTCTGGGTAAAAGTGCCATTTATCTTGTGGGAGTGACTGAACTTTCTTAGTTTTTTTCCCCCTGCTCCATTCCTGATGATTAACTCCAGGGACTTCCGAAAGCAGATAGGAGTGAACTCTTTCGGATATGCGAATGTACGCAACTGGAATCGGCAGAAGGCCTGAACAGGGCCCGCTCGCCTGGCAGCCTGTATCAAGATTTCCTAGACCAACCGAGGATTTGTAGTTCGGGAGGTGAACCAATTCTCTGCTAGGCGCTGGCACTTAACCAGGTAGGAGAGTGTACGCCCGTATTACCCTTGAGATTGGGAAATTGTGTGAAGGAACTGGGAGCCTTCAGTGTAAAAACAAACATGCACCAAAAGGAAGAGATCTTAACTAGCGGACTAGCCCATGAGGACAGCCTCTTGGGAGGCAAGCTGAACCAATAGCTGCGTATTGGAGTTGGTATTTTCCTTCCTAGGTGATCAGCCAAATGATTTATTCCCTTCCCTTTTTTTTTTTTTTTTAAAACATCAAATGCTGGAGGCTGGTGAGATCCTCTTGGCCTTGAGTCATATCAGGAATGTTTTTGAAGAATGACGATCTGCCTATGTGCGTGTGTTCGTCCTTTGGGACTAGACTCAGGTTAAGGTCGACCTGATGCTCATCTGTGTGGGAATGGACTCGTCCTTCAGAGGTAATGTTCTGGCAGAATATTGATATGTCAGCGGTACCTGACTCCTGTATGTTGGATACCGAACTGTCCTTATTTAAATACCAGTTGTCTTGGTCAACTGAGTCCCCTAAGGTTGCTAAAATTCAGAAGAACCGCCGCTGCTACAGGGATGGACCAAGGAGTAGGAACCAACTGCAAGTTGCTCCACCCACCGAGAAGACTTGATTATAGCACAGGACCAGTACTACTTCTAAAAAGTAGAATTCTCTGAGACCCGGACCTTTCCGTTAGGAAAGTCTGTTGTAACGAGGTGTAGAAATGTTAATGTTCCCACCATGCTGCCAGAGTCCAGGGGGAGGATGTAAGAGGACCCCGATATGATTCCGATTGTCATGTTCCCAGCTTAGGCTGTGGGTGGGGACTTTCTTCTCTTTAGGGGAGACATCAGTCTCTTAGGAATATAATCTTTGCATAGGCAAAAAGACTAAAACATTTTTATATATGTTTTTTTTTTGGTAATTACCTGACCAGATGCTTTCATGCTAAGGTGAACATACACCTCTTGTATATGAGATCGGAAACCTTATTGTAATGAACTGAAGATAGAACATCTTCCTGCTCATGCGGAAAGTGCAACTTTTCCCTTCGGAAGAGATTAACACTCGATCTTTCTGCTAAGATCCGGGGCGCATGGTGTGCCTAAAGGCAGGCATCAAAATTGTAAATGAAGTCCACTAATGTCTTGGAACATAAGGGGTAAGAGAACCTGATGAAAATGCAGGTGGAAACCCTTGAGGCTTTACAGGGACCATCTCCACTTCTGGTCGTACTGCCATGAGTCCCATTATTTAAGGGATTCTCACCCGAGGATTGCCAGGTTGACAAGTTTGCTGTAGACCTGGGGTGAATTGCGTACATTTGAAGGATGGGGAAAAAAAAAAGAAACACACACATTTCCTTTTTTCAAATAACCAGAAAGGGAAAAGATTTGAGAGGTATGAACCCCCAAACAGCTCACGGAACTCGGAACTGAAATCCATCATGTATGGGCTTTGTGTAAGCTGAATCAGAGTCCTGAGATCTTTTATCCTATAATGGACCTTGGTGAGTAGCAAGGACATAGGAGCCTGTTGAGCAAGAAATTTTATTTTTTATTTTTTTCTCTCTTTTTTTTTTTTTTGGTGCGACCAAGGAGAATTGTAGGGGAGTCAGTTTCCCGTTAAACCAGAATGGCAGTACCCGCTGGTTCAGCTTGAGTAAACAGGAAGTCAAAAGGGCTTCTGAATTCCGGGAGAGCTAGACGCGTCCCCTTCTTTCCTTATGTTCATGAGGGTAGCCTGGAGGTTCCTTTGCCTACTCCTATACCTCCTGGCAGTTACTGTATGCAGTAAGGCCTGAGAGGAACATTCCAGTGTTTTCGCTGCTGCCTCGACCATAGATCCTGAAGCCAATTTAATTGCTCCAGAGAATTGAGAATTTCCTCTGGTTCGAGGCCCTGGCTCAAGGCTAATTCAAAATTGGTAGACCATGCCTTTGTTGTCTCAGCAGCTGAAGCTAAAGCGGCTGCTGGTTCTCGCGCTCTCTCAGCTGTCTCATATTTAGATTTGAGGCCGTTCTCAATCTTGTGACCCAATATGTCTTCTTGAGACGCTGCACCTCTTGAGGAATGTGCTGCATTTCTTTCAGTAGCCGAGTGATCCATAGATGGTAAGAAAAACGGCTGAGCACTAGTGTCAGCTGGAGGGTACAGCCCACAAGGATGGATATAGGCGACCTGGCCTGCTACCATATTTCGCATTAAGGCGGCCAGAAAATTATCAGGTACCCCAGAATCGTAGTGGGCCCCTTGCTTCTCGGATGCATCTTGGGAGTCATCCAAACTGGCCCCTGCACTTATCTGCTGACCTGGGATCTTGGGGGCAGACCCCTGAAAAATATCTTTTGATGAAGAGGTAGCTGGACCTTGAGATGGAGACGACTCCTGGATTGCATCTTTAATTATTTTCCTAATGTTGACCCAGTATTCCTCCCTCTCCTTTTCCTCATTTCCGGCTGCTCCCAGAAAGCAGTAACTGCAGACCAATTATTTTATTTTTTTTGGAAGCGCATCATCACCGCAGACCCAGCAGGCTTTGGGGGTGGCAGGGTGATGAGGAGAGGGATACTTTATAGCCGAATGTCGGGAAGACCTGCGGCTGTCAGGTGTGTAGGCTGAAGCAGAGTGACCACTCTTTGGGACACCATGAGCTTTGGACCCCTTCTTCTGTGCCCCTCTGCGACTTGGCTGAGGTTGCGGGCTGCAAAAGAAGGAAAGGACAGAAACATTCTGTTTTTCCTCTATAGAAGGTAGTCACGTGCTCTTTTTTATTTTGAACTTACCTGGTAGTTGCAGCTACTTACCTAGTGGTATGTTGAGGATCTTTTTGTAATACTGAGCTGCGGGGAAGGGCTGTTAAAGAGGGAAACCAACAAGGTTAACCTGCGTGGTTTAACTTTTCTTTTTTATATTATTATTATTATTATTATTATTATTATTATTATTATTATTATTATTATATATTTATTTATTTTTTGGAACACATATCTATATGTATAGCGTACCTACGAATATGCATATATACACCCATGAACGCATATGTTCATATATGTTTTTTTTTTATATTGAATACATACAACTATATATATATATATATATATATATATATATATATATATATATATATATATTCTGTGTATACATACACACATCCAGGCCTATGCACAGGCAAGGCTGAGATCCATGAGGTATCAAGGATACCCTACCTAAGTATATACATATACACATGCACCTACACATCCATGTACATACCCATATGTACAGAAAACGTCCTCACCCATTATATGCACATGAAAATATGTATTCCATAGAAATATGCACAAACATGATCCACTCCCAAATTTACCTTGGGCTGGATCCATAATATGGGGAATAAACAGGAGGAAGGCAGTAGAATGTCATCTTCCCTTAACCTAGGATGTGTTGCAGTGGAGAGCTGTTTAAACATAATGAGGAAAAACATCCTCATTTATACACCGACTACTTCCAGGTATACCAAGATGGCCGCATTGGCCACAGGAGGCTACTGTGCATGCGCGCGGTGACGTCATATCCCTGCGACACGACAGTGTCCAAGGAAGGGATAAATCAAATGCAGAGGGGGCGCGCGAAGCGCCGCAGATGCTCCCTGCTGCGGGAGATCGCATGCCTGGCTACGAGAGTCATAAACTCTGCCATACCTCGTTAAAGCCCAGGAGTCTGCCGGCTAGGACGGCAGCATGCGTCTGGAAGACAGAGAAAGAGGTGAGGGACAGGTGGTCTAGAATGTAATCTCCCTTATAGCAAACGGCATATTTTTTTTTTTTTTTTAAACAGTTGAACAAGACTTGCCCTGTAAGCAGCTGTAGAAGGCTTAATAGCCACCTGCCCCCAACAAACCACAATCATCAGCAGTGAAAATAGCACTGCAAAACTTGTAATCAGTCGTCTTTTACCTTGGAGCAGTGTTTTCAGTCACGGATGGAAGAAAATACCTGAACTCCAGACCCAGAAAAGATCCACAGAAAAATGGGCTCCCAAACCTTTTTGGCGCATTTAGCAGCCTAAGATATGGGACTTCATCTACAGGGGAGCATGAACCTGTAATGGCTGGCCAACACAGTGGCTTAGTAAGGGCTGAATCCAGGTGATCCATGATCCTGCAGGTTTGAGGACAGAAAAAAGAATGTCAGAGGGGAGGCTGTCGCTCTCTTTTAAAGAGTTATAATTGGTCCTGTGGGTTGGATGAGGGCGGAGCCACCAACCATATGTATGCTGCCATGAAGGCACCTGGAAAGTTCATTCAAAAATCTTCCAGTGTATGGCCAGTTTTATATGTGTTGGTGACTCTAGCTGTGAGATCTCCCTACCAATATAATGTAAAAAATTAATATTATAAAAAAAGAAATAGGGAACGATGTCTTTTCTTTACTATTATCATAGAAACACAGTGTGTTACCTCAGATGGCTTTGTTGGTTTAAAGTAAATCTGTCATGGGAGAAGTATTGGGACGGCCATTGCTGATTTCCTTCTACAAATGGGTAGTGGGCTGTCTGTTATGCTTACCCTCTGGATGAAGCAAGGTCTAATTCACTCACCTGGAACGAGTATGCAGATCAGGAGTGTCAGAGAAAAGTCAGCAGACCATATATTCATGCTTGTTTCAAGTCAGCAACTCAAAAAGTATGGAAATAAGACCCTTGTCAAAAAAAAACAACTAGCATTTTCAAAAAGAGAGGTCATGTTTTCCCTCAAGACCAGGTTCTTTATGCTCAAATGGCCAGATTCCATGAGATATATTACCAGCCCAGAGGCGATTTAGTTTGCATGTGCCGCGCTATATAAGTTTTCATTCATTAATTCATTCATTCATGTGGGAAATAGAACATGGGGTGTTTAACTTTTAGGCAAATTGATTTTCAATAATTTTTATATGAACCAGATGATAAATTTACTCTTCAGTGTGAATGTCCAGGTAGTAGCAGCTTTGACCATGCAAGCAAAACAGCTACCCATGCCACACATCATAATGTAAAGTTTAATAGATAAAGATCAGCTCAATTCTCCCTAAATTCAGTGCCTAGACAACTTTTCCAAAATGAATGGGAGACTTTTTAAGAAATATAAGGCAGTGCTCTACCGATTCAAATAAAAGTGAAAATATTAGACCATAATCCTATATTTCCAAGGCTACTTTCACACCGAGGCAATTTGCAGGCTCTAAAACGCAAAAAAAAAGCGCCTGCAAAGCGCCCTAAAAGAGCCTCTCCTATCACTCCAGTGTGAAAGCCTGAGGTCTTTCACACTGGAGCTGTGCGCTGACAGCATGGTAAAAGCGGTAAAAGCAGTACACCGCTCCTAAAGTGCTCCTGCCCATTGAAATCAATGGCCACCAGCAAAGCGCTGCTGCAGGTTTTTCGGGTTTAACCCTTTTTCAAAAAAACTGCTGGAAAAAGATAGTGAGCAGGTTCTCCTTTTTTCCCGTCAGGAAAAAATCTGATTAGAATTTCCTATCGCTCGGAAACAAATCGACGCATGCTCAGCACAAACTTTTGTGTGACCAAGTGTATGCAAGTCAGGCTTGAGCAGAATTCCTTTGGAAAAACCATCCAACTTTTTTGCGACGGGAAAACCACTTGTGTTTACGGGGCATTAAGTATATGTAACACCTTGTAAAACAAACCATTCAATTAAAAAAATAAATTAAATGCAAAACAATTCTATATACATATAAAAACATTAGAAATACCTTCTCCCCTTATTTATAAGTAATCACATACCCTCTATTCTCAGCTGGGTGTGGGGAAACAGCAGCACACTGATCTTCCCACTGAATGGCTGTGTGGGGAGGGAAGGGGCATGTCAGCACAAGGCTGATCTTTTGGTTGTGGATTTTGGATAGCACAGCCAGAAAATTTACCAAGCTGTGGTCATTTCTAGTGTGGTCAGTTTTTAACCACTTCAGCCCAGAGGCGTCTCTAGGGGGGCCAGAGGGGGCCCTGACCCCCCCCCAACATTTTTTTTTTTTTTTTTTTTTCGGGCCACCGCTGGAGTAACAGTCTCTCCTGAGAGGGAGAGCGTCCCCAGTCAGCTCTGCAGGGCTTCCTCCCCCCTCCCTCAGCTCGCTGACACTGCATAATGTGAGCGTTAACACAACCACAGCTGCCCGATCTGCTCCTTCCCCTGCATCCTCATTGGCACGGAGAAGAGCGAGTTGCAGAAAGGACTCCATGAGCACTGTGGGGGAGGGGGGGGCCCAAGCCTTCATCTCAGTTACTGAAAAAACAGACTGATTTCTCCCGTCCTTAGGACAGAAGAACCAACCTGTAAATTCCGAGAGTGGTGACTGCAAGCTGAGCTGAGTGTCAATCTGACACTCTTTTACAGCCCAGCGAGTCCAGCCACCTCCCCCCCACTCTCCTCACATACAAGCAGGGAGGAATACAGCTCCTCCTCCTCCTCCTCCTTTCAGTCCCGCCCACACTATCTCGGTGTGTTGTATCTGAAGAGAGGAAATATGAAAATCAGCAGCATGTGTGTGAATGATGCCTGAGATTCTAGCCTGGACCATGGGTAAGTGTGTGCACTGCAGACTGCAGTACACTGTAATCACTGAACTGCATTATCTCCATCCCTTCTCTCCCCCATCTGTCTACCTCCCCCTCTCCTGTTCTTTCAAGACATTCAAAATTTACTTTCTGTAACGGTCACCACAGTTTACGATATTCCATTCCATCGCCCCACGACAGCTTATCCGACAGTCCGACAGACATCAGACACGACCCATTTCATTTCCCAGAATAACCGAGACAAAACAAGCTCTGGTACTGGTTCCAAAATGAACGAATGAATCCTTTAATGGTAACTTAGCTTTCTTATATACAGTACAAGCATGTTACAGTTAATCACAGGGACAAAAACACACTCCACCCACACATCACACAATGGGGGGCTTCATACACATTCTTTTAGATAATGATGTTCCGATTAGTTAATTACTACTCATTACCCAGACGGTCTGGCTCTACATTTAGAGGGGTTAATTACTACAGCTTGACAAGTCACATTCCACATCTTAACAGTGTCATTAGCATACACAATGAACAGGTCTTAGGAGCAGACCTAATTAGCACAATGGACACAAAACAGTATTAGCATTACACAAAGGAATGTCTAGGAGCAGACTCAATTAACACCTCAAAAGCATGTGTCCCCCACATTGAATGAAAACACTCTATTGACCTGTTGGAGTCAGACTTTAACAACTTGTAATGTTTCAAGATATCCTGCAAAACATGAATTATCAGTAATGTCCCATCTCATGTAATTTATCATTATCATTTCTCAGTCACCCTATGCCCAAAAGGGGCACAGGATGACCCTAGACCCAAGAGTCATTAGTGATGCTGGCACTCGAGTACCCCCCATCCTTCAAAAGTCTCTGGGTGTCACGGGCAATTCTGTTACACTTTCACTTTCAGTTAGGCAGGTAATATACAGTGCAAATTTCTTTCCTACATCCACAGATTGCAGGAAAGAAACTTGCATGATTCCCCCATCAACACAGACAGTGCTGACAGGGGAATATCCCTCCTGCCCAGCAATTGTATTCTCCCGACAAACAGTGATTCTCACTAGTGGCTATACAGCAACCACTAGTGAAAATCATAAGAGAATCTGCTCATTAATGGTTCAAATCTCAGCCAGTTCCTGCTGAACCAGCTGAGATTGAAACTGTCTATGGCTGGTCTTAGCTCTTAGGCAGCCCATACATTGATCACTTTTTTTCATTCAACTATTAGGTTGAATGAAAAAAAAAAAGAAATGATCCAATTCCCCCATCTACACATTATAGGTGGATGGGGGAATCCTCCCAGTGTGGACCAGTGCTGGAATAACCAGAGTTGCTGTCCTGTCCCGGCTATTCACAGCGCTGGTCTCTGTCTCCTTGGCAGCGGCGGCAGCACATTGGAACCCAGTGCTGGTTACTTTATGGGGCTGATGTACAGGAGGGCCAGCACAATTTGTTGTTAGAGATGGGCTGGGCATGTTCAAAAATCCACATGCCAGAGCCTGCCAGGAAGCCCACACTGCACAGCGCTAATCACAGGCAGTGAGAGATTTCCCGGTCCGCAGCTCTGCACAGATCAGGAAATGTCTCACTGCCTGTGATTAGCGCTGTGGAGTGTTGGCTTCCTGGCGGGATTGGGCATGTGGGATTTCAAACACACCCGAGCCCATCTCTATTGGTTGTTGACAGTTGAACTCCCTGCAGGTTGCTTAGCAGCAGTGGAGCTTCTCTGACATGCTGATCAGGATGCAATCCAGGTGATGCTCCCAGTCAAATCCTAGTGTTTAATATCAGAGATTTTATTGATCAAAGCCCACACTTACAGGCATAGAGCCCACACTTTACAGGCATAGAGCCCACACTTTACAGGCATAGAGCCCACACTTTACAGGCACAGAGCCCACACTTTACAGGCACAGAGCCCACACTTTACAGGCACAGAGCCCACACTTTACAGGCACAGAGCCCACACTTTACAGGCACAGAGCCCACACTTTACAAGCATAGAGCCCACACGGCTGCGGAACATACGTTTGATTTTATATATATATATATATATATATATATATAGTTGTACTCTTGATGCTAATAAATACTGTATTTATTAGAACTGACTGGGAGCAATACCTGGATCACATTCCGATCAGCATGTCAACAGAGAAGGTTATACAGCATTACTGCTGCTAGGTGACCAGCTGGGGGCTCAGCTCTCTATAACTAATAGTGCCAGCCTTCCCCTGCATGCACCCATAATGTCACCAGCACTAGGTCCTAATAGGCTGCCGCCACTGCCAAGGAGACAGATGCCAGACCAGCGCGACTGCGAGCCAGGCCTCACCTCACAAATGCGCTTCTGGAAGAATGGTCAAGCATTCCCATAGACACACTCCTAAATCTTGTTGAAAGCCTTCCCAAGAGTGCTAAACCTTTTATAGCTGCAAAGAGTGGACCAACTTAATATTGAACTCTACGGACGAAGACTGGGATGCCATTAAAGTTCATGTGCGTGTAAAGGCAGGTGTCCCAATACTTTGGCAATTTAGGGCCAGATTCAGCAAGACTTGCGCTGGAGTAATTCGATATGCGCCGCGTAACTGTGAATATGCGCCGTCGTTTCTATGTGGCCGTACCCACCAAACTAGATGCGCCCGAAAACGGGCCATTTCCAATCGGCTTAACTTTCCGGCGCCAGAGTCCCGTCAGCACATAATTTCGTTTGGCGCATCAGTCGCGCCTATTGATTTCCCCTGCAAATATGCAAATGAGGGAGATTTCCCGATTCGTGAACGGATTAGCACCATACGCTGGCTACATGCGCCGCGCGTACCTCGTCCGTCCGGCGCAAAGTTATTTCTACAAAAGGCTGCTTTATCTTTACTCCAGACGGTCACAGGTCAGCAGGAGAGCAGCTACAGCAGCGTTACCGACGATAAGAGCTAGCTGAACAACCACACTTGCAAGGACAACACCTCTGTGTGCCAACATGCCAGGGTCAATCGTGGTCCTAGCACTACTGATGGGTCCCCCGGAACGAAGGAGGCGGGCACGTGAGAGGATATATCGCACGCGCATGAACCTCTTTGGCATGGGTGATGAGGAGGTGTATCGCCTCTTCAGATTCAGCCCAGATGCAATACTTGAACTAACCACAACCCTGCAGGATGACATCACCAGCAAGACACACCGCTCACAAGCAGTGCAGCCACTGGTGAAGGTCCTGGCAACACTCCATTTCCTAGCAAGTGGATCATTCCAGCGTACAAGTGGAGTGGTGGCTGGGATGTCACAATCCTCTGTGAGCAGATGTGTGCACCAGGTTGTCCCTGCAATCCTCAGACGCATGTCCAACCAGTTCATCAGACCCACCACTGAGGAGCTGCGGCTGAAGGCAATGACAGATTTCTACAGCATTGGCAGATTCCCACGCACTGTGGGGGCCATTGATTGCACACATGTGGCACTACAGCCCCCCAGTGCCACAGAGCACATATACCGCAATCGGAAGCATTGGCATTCCATCAACGTACAGGTGATAGCCGATGCCCAACGCCTCATATGGCACGTCCGTGCCAAACACCCAGGGTCCAGCCATGACAGCTTCATATACAATCAGAGCCCCATCCCAGCAGAATTCGAACAGAACATGTATGGGGACAGCTGGCTGGTTGGTGAGTGACATGGGAGTCAGGCATGACTATCCCCTCCCGTGATGCACATCAAAAGTGGTACATGCATGACTAACATCCTCCTGTCTTTTACCTTACAGGTGACTCTGCATATGCACTGGGACCCCATCTCATGACTCCTTTCCGGAACCCCCAAACCAGAGGAGAGAGAAAATACAATGAAGCACACATCAAAACCCGTGCAGTGGTGGAGCAAACATTTGGGCTCCTGAAGTCCCGTTTCCGCTGCCTGGATAAGTCTGGGGGGACCCTATTGTATTCCCCTACCTTTGTGTGTCAGATCATCGGTGCATGTTGCATTCTGCACAACTTTGCTATGAGAAAAGGCCTGCAGATTGACATACGTGATGACCTGACCCCCGACCCACACAGTCCCCACCTGCCAGAGGAGACCCAGTCTGCTGATGGAAGAGCAGTCAGGAGGGTCCTTGCCGTAGGCATCTTTGGACACCAAATCGCGTTTTGCGATCCACGAATCAGAACCTGCTCCAGGTTCCGAAAGCCAACTTCAAGTCCAAAGGAGAAAGAAGATTTGCGATCCAGGGTCCCAGACTATGGAACGCTTTACCAACCAGCATTCGTTTGGAGGAGAACCACCTAGCATTTAGGAAAAAGGTCAAGACTTTTCTCTTTTGATATCAAAGGAGACAGGAACAACAAGCGCCCAGAGGCGATTCAGTTCGCATGTGCCGCGCTATATAAGTTTTCATTCATTCATTCATTCATTCATAAACCAAAACATTAATCACACAGACAATGCACGCGTGTACACCACTGATGTCCCTAGATCACACACACCGCATCCACATCGCATTGGATTAGCCCAAGTCCAGCATGTAGGACTTGGGAGCAGCAACGCCAGCGTCAAGGCCCCAATGATGTCACTGTCCATTCATACACCTTTCACACGTCATTCATACAGCCGTGGGGTTAACTTCACCACCACGGCCGAGGGTGACACCCCTTACTGGCAGGAGTGCCACCCCCTCACATTCACACACCATTCACACTGCAACGTGTGCAGTATCAATAAAATAAAAATCTCATATCCTGAGTAAAAATCTAAATAAAATAAAAATCTCATACCCTGAGTAAAAATCAAAATAAAATAAAAATCTCATATCCTGAGTAAAAATCAGACCAAAAAAAATAACAAAATCATCGGGGATGCCGGGGGCTCCTTCTTGCCGAACCTCTCTGGCTCCTCAGCTGCCTGGATGGAGTGGGTGGGGGTGGGGGGGCATCTGGAGGTGGCTGATCCCCGGGTGGGCCACTCCTGGCAGGTGTGGCCCGCATGCCCTCCAAGGCCATGGCTATCCGGCCGAGGTAATTGTTTGTCTGGCCCTGCATCCTCAGCTGCCGGGTCACTTGGTAGTGTTGGGCCCGCCGACTCAGCCTCCCCTGGTCCCGGATGGCAGCACTGTTTCCATGGATGGCAGCAGTGTTGGCCTGGACGGCTGCAGTGAGGTGCCTAATATCCCCCTGCACCTAATGTCCCCCATTTGTTGGGTCTGTCTGGCGTGATCCCTCGCCAACTGGCCCTGGACAAGATCCGACACCCCCCTGGTCTTCTGGGTCACCTTTCTGGGGCCAGAAGATGGTTGTCCCCGGGGGGATGGAGTCGCCCTTGAGGGGCTTCCAAGGATGGGGGAGGGGATGACAGACGGCCCAGGAGAAGGGGAGGAGACCTCCAACACTAAGGAAAAGTCCTGCTCTGCCACAGCAGGATCCTCCACAACCACCTCGGCAGGTGTGGTGTGGCCACTCTCCTCCTCCACCTCTTCACCACCCAGGGGCTCGTGCACAGGATGGCGTGGGGGGGATGGGGTGGACTGGCCGCCGACAGATGATGGCCCAGCTCCGTCATCTGTGGATGACACAAAGCAGACACATGTTGGTGGTCCCACACACTTGGCACATGTACCCCCCCCCCCCCAAATGCAACACATCAAATAGGGGATAAAAAACACTTACCTGTCCTGGAGCCTACCTCCACGGAGTCATAGCCAGGGACCCCCTCCACCTGCTCCCTCTCCAGGCAGCGAGAGACCACCTCCTCCTCCGCGGTCAGGGTGACCGGACATGGGGGACCACCACCTGTGCCCCTCTCATGCCTCCTGATGGTGGCCACCTTGCCACGGACCTTGCGACGCAGATCATTGATTTTTTTTTGGATGTCAGCAGCAGTCCGGGTGGAGTACCCCAAAATATTGACCCGGCCAGCAATGGTGTCCAGGATGCCCTGCTTCCTCTCCCGGCTGGTCTTACGGCTTTTTTGCCATGGAGGAAATGATTAAATGTCTCCATAGCGGAGATGATCACTGAGACCTCCTGGGCGTTAAAGTTGAGGTTCCTCCTCTCTCTGGGGGTAGCGGGAGCAGCCATCACAGCACAAAAGTATCTTCCCTGGGGTGGGGGGAAACGGAAATACTTTTGCGCCGGAATGGCGTTTCCGCCTGCGCTTTTAAGCGCCCAACGGAAGGCATTGCGCTGACGTTTCCCGTGAAGTGGTGCCGACGGAAGTTGTGAGCATGCGCACAAGGGGGCGAGTGGAGCCGCACTCACTGCGCATGCTCCGTGGATGATGCGCTGAACGTAAGCCTCTGCGCTGGGCTCCGCCCATCATTTACATGTGATCACACCCACTTCCACTTGCGTCGGGTTACGCCAGCGCATTATCGTTACTCTGGCGCAAGTTTACGCGCAACTGCTATGTGAATAACAGTACTTGCGCTGAAAGGGTCGTCAGAGTAACGTAAATGAGAAGCGTTACTCCAGAGCAAAGATGCTCTGATCTACCTGAATCTGGCCCATAGTGTATACTGAACATGGGGCTAGGAAAGAGACTGTGTGATGACTGCACAGTGGTTGATGTGGTCACCATATGGCCATACAATTATGCCCATTTTCTGCCTAAACTACCATCAAAACATGAACCCCTTACTAACAGTGAGTCTTATTTATGTGAGATATCCCATCTATACCTGTTCTAGTGACAATTTAACATTTATGCCTCGTACATACGACTGTTTTTCTTGACATATTCTCAATTGCATACACACGTTCAGGCCAAATACCGCCTGTCCAAAGCGCGGTGACGTACATTACGTTGGATGGGACTATAAAGGGGAAGTTCCATTCAAACGCGCCACCCTTTGGGCTGCTTTTGCTGATCTCGTGTTAGTAAAAGTTTGGTGAGGGACGATACGCGCTTTTCAGTCTTTGTTCTTTTCAGTCCGTTACGACGAATGTGCTATCTCCATTACGAATTCTAGTTTTACCAGAACAAGAGCTCCCATCTCATACTTGAGTCTGAATGCGCGTTTTTTTCCCCCTCAGAAAAGCATTCACAAAACCGGTTTTCCTGATGGGAAAAATTCCACCGGAAATCCCAACGGGAAAAAAGAAAGCTGGTTCTCTTTTTTTCCGGCAGGTTTCTCATCTGAAAAACTGCGATGGAACATACTCACGTCCGGTTTTCCCAGCCAAAACTCTCGTGGCAGTTTTCACGATGGAAAAAACGTTCGTGTACGAGGCATAAGAAGTTTTCCTCACTTCCAGACCCATTGACAATGGTCAACAATGCAATTGGAGAGTCTCCACAGATGGTGCTATAACATAGGTTCTTACACCTACCCTCCCTATCCAAAATGTAAAAAAAAAATACTTTAGATACATTTGGAAGAATAATTCAATATACAGTAATGTGCGCTGTTTACACTTACAGCTGTTTTTTCTAAAGAAAATCTACATTAACTGATATTACATTGTCATTTGTTATGCTTATGACTACTTTAAAGTCTTCTTTATTGCTGTTTTGGAACAGTAACCTGATAAAGCAACTGATAAAAAATGATTATAAAGCAGGAAAATCTTTGTGTTTCCTTTGAAATTTTATGATTGATGCGTTTAAAAAAAAGCATTCTTTTCCTAGCTGAAAATTGAAACGTTGAGCAGTCCTCACACCCCCTCAAAATACTTAACTTGTTCAGCATATGACCTTTACATGACAGAAGAAGAATTAAAACCTTGGACTTTTGGAATGTAAAGGTCTTTCACTGACCTGTAACACTTCGCTGACTGCACGTTGGCATTTGATGTTTTAAGCTTACGTGATACTTGTTGAGATATTTTCTAAAACTCGCTATTTTCCAGTGTCTGCACCTGCTGAAATAGAAAGCTCTGATAACTCTGAAGCTTTCTTTAACGCTTTGATGGAAGTCATATTATGTAAACAACGTGGAATGCAGGAATAGGTATCCAACAAGTCTAATCTAGACAACGGTGACTGTACAGCTCATGCGTGATCTATTACATGGTTCACCTGAGCACCTATATACAGGAATTCTGCAATTATTGATTTCATTTGTTAAAACTCTTCTTTTTAAATCTCAACCCCAGGGCTGTTTTTGTTTGTCTTTATGGCCCCCCAGGTGTTGTAAAAGCTTAAAGCGGAGTTCCATCGTGTTGTTTTTTTTTTAAACCGATGTGTTATTGTATGTTATGTGGTAAACTAACCTTTATATTCCTTTGCCAGTGTTCTCTTAATTGTGGGCATGTGAATCGTATCTTCCTCCAGGATAAGGTGCTGCTGGCTACCCAGCATGCACCTCTCGATCTCGAGCATGCACACAAACCACATGGTGTGGTGCACGCATTGTAATTTGGGTTGTCATAGCAATGGCGGTGTCTGAGGAAGTTGCGGCTTCATTGCTATGGCAATCTGTCACTCACGACTAAACCCTGGAAACAAGACTCTGCTTATCGCCACCTTGCATCGCATCGTTTTCTGTTTGGAACTAACACAATGCTACCAGGTGGTGATGCCCACTGACTCCTGGGAATGATGCTACACATCTCCATGGCAGCATAAACAGGTAGAAGAAAGATTAGCCCTTGGAAACAAGGTAAATGGAGCTATAAAAAAAAAAACCCCTCCAATGCTTTTTTTTAAAGTGCTGCATTGAAGTGGATGGTGATAACATAAAAATGTGGGTCCATGTTGATATTATAAAATTTGAGTCTACAAATGAAAATGTAAATTCTTTCATAAATCACTACCAGTCTACCAAGTTATTTTCTTGAGTCTTTCTTAGTGTTTCCTTAATACATTATTTTTTATTAAAGTGTTACTAAACCCAGGACCCTGCATTTACTATATCTGATCTCCCGTCATACACATAATGTGGAAATGCAATCATTTTAGTAAACATAAGCTGCTAAATACCTTTTCTCATAATCAGTATAAAGCAGGCTTGTGGCTTCTATCAGTGCCTGGTTGAGCACTGGTTAAAGCTTGTAGGAGGAGTTTTCATACTGCATTGGCTGTCCTATCAGGATGCAGGACCCCTGGCCCTCTGTCTGGACAGTGCTCATTGGCCCTGTGCTGATCACATGCACTCTCCCAAGGAAAGAAAATCTCTCTAGCAATACACACCAAACAGAGCATGTGCAGCCTGACTCCATTTACTCTGTCCTATCTGGACATGTTTTAGGGGCAATGCAAGAAGGGGAGAAACTGTGCATACAGGATCAAAGAGCCATTTTACACAATGCAGAGGATTAACCCCTTAGGTTCCACAGTGAGTATAACAAGCATTCTTTACTGCATATAGTTACATAGTTAGTCGGGTTGAAAAAAGACACAAGTCCATCCAGTTCAACCATAAAAAAAAAATAAACAAACAAAATAAAACACAGTACATCCCATGTTTTAGGGGCAATGCAAGAAGGGGAGAAACTGTGCATACAGGATCAAAGAGCCATTTTACACAATGCAGAGGATTAACCCCTTAGGTTCCACAGTGAGTATAACAAGCATTCTTTACTGCATATAGTTACATAGTTAGTCGGGTTGAAAAAAGACACAAGTCCATCCAGTTCAACCATAAAAAAAAAAAATAAACAAACAAAATAAAACACAGTACATCCCATACACCCAACTCCATACCCACAGTTGATCCAGAGGAAGGCAAAAAACCCCAGCAGAGCATGATCCAATTTGCTACCGGAGGGGAAAAAATTCCTTCCTGATCCCCCGAGAGGCAATCGGATTTACCCCGGATCAACTTTATTCCTCAGACTTATACAGCATATACAGACTTATTTTACTGTTGTGGGTTTAGTAACAATTTAAATCAGTCTTCGTTTGTTGTTGTTATTTGTATATTGCTGTCAATGTGTCTTTCAACATTGCTTTGTCATTAGTGTGTTTGTGTATAATATAATAATTTATATAATATTTTTTATCAATTGTTTCATTAAATAATGTCCATATTCATTGTGTGTGTGTGTGTGTGTTTTCAAGAAAACTTTCCTAACACTACTATTAAAATAAAATCTACTTTTTTTTTATTTATATATATATATATATATATATATATATATATATATATATATATATATATATATATATATATATATATATATATATATATATATATATATATATATATATCCTAATTGTTTAACTTTTCTTGAACTTTAATGCTTAGACTTGCCAGAAGACAATATTGGAATGAATTCATTTTATCTGATGATCATTAAACTGGAATACTAGGTGCATTAACTGAATAATTATTCTTTGAAACATTTTAATCACATCTTCAATTACTCTGATAGATCTCACCTATTAATTCTTCTGGCCTACCCTGCCTTTATGCAATGAAAACTAGAACATATCAGGTCAGTCCAAAAGTTCAGTTCAGTCTTTCAACACTAATTCTCAACTTTATCTCATTTAACTCAGTATGTGCCTGGCAGCTAAATACGTACTTTAAGATTTGCAAGCAGAAAAAAAAAATCTTCAGGGTGAGAAAGGGTCACAAATGGTGCTAAAAAATTGTCTTAGCTTCTGTTATAAAATCTTGCAAATATATAATCTTTTTTCATAAATGTAGACCAAAATGTATTCTGCTACATTTATTTGGTAAAAATTACCCAAATAAATGTATATTGTGTTGTCTGCATGAAAGTTATAAAGTCTACGATATATACATTATATTAAAAATATTAACAATCCTGCTGTACTGAAATTAGACAGTCAAAGGTATTTAATAAAAGACATGGTGAGCTTTCATGGTGTAATTCTTTTTGTCACAGTTATTTTTGAAAATATTTTTTTCACAGAGCTGTCATTTTAAATAGTTATTTAATTTAATAGTTATTAAATTACACAATTAATTTCCTGACTACTTATATTTTTGGAGGCCCTGGTTCACCAATATAGTTGAAAGACCCACAAAATGACTCAATTTTAGAAAGCAAACAATTAAAGGTATTTTCTGAAAGACATAGGGCCAGATTCAGGTAGATGGGAGCATCTTTGCTCCAGAGTAACGCTTCTCATTTACGTTACTCTGCCGAAATTTTAGCAGCAAGTGCTGTCATTCACGAAGCACTTGCTCCTAAAGTTGCGGCAGCGTAATGAAAATGAGCCGGCGGAATTCAAATTGGGCGGGTACGGGGCGTGTAGTATTTAAACTAAGCGCGATCCCGCCGCGAACGTACTGCGCATGCGTCGAGTGTCAAAGCATCCCCGTGCGCATGCTCCAAATTCTGTGAATGAACGTCAATGACGTCACATTCCCATTCATGCTCTTTTTACGCAAGCGACGTGATTTTTTTTTTCCCGACGCGATGACGACGCCTATACCTAACATAGGATACTCCAACCCCATGTAGGTATATCTTCGCGCCGCGTATCGCTTCCGGAAACGTCGTACCGTCATTGCGTCACGCCGGAATTTGCTCGTGATTTGCCGATTCCCGCTCATTAACATATTTTTTGAGCGGAAATCGGCGGGAATTTAAGTTGAAGTAACGATGCGATGGCGAAACTCAGTTACGCTGATCGCATCGGAGATTCAACCCGGCGTTTCTTGTTTTCTGGTTACAGAAAACAAAAACGCCGGCTCAAAGTGACAGTTAGGCTGGAGTATCACTGATACTCCAGCCTAACTCTACCTGAATCTGGCCCATAGTGAGTCTTTTGAAAATTACATTTTTTACCACAGGTTTTGTAAAATGCTAGAAAGAAAATGAAAATGAGTTGTCAATTAATATAATATTGCTAACACACAGCATAGGTAAACTAAGAATGACACGCTTAAACACATTCTGCTACTCCTTCCAAGTATGGCAATAGCACATATGTGAGACTTTTTCACAGCCTAGACACATAGGGCCAGATTCAGGTACATCTGCGCATTATTGGACCGGCGTAGCGCACCGCCTTTACGTTAGACTTGCGCAATGTAGCCGCGCAATCACCCTATTCTCGTCGCTTTTACGCAGAAATTTGCGCATGCGTAACGTTATTTCAGAGGCGTAAGGCGGAGTAATACAAATTGGGAAGGACGTGGGCGTGTTACATTGAAATGAGCCGTGACCCCATGCAAATGAAGGGCCGGCCGGCCCGCACATGCACGCTTGAAGGAGACCATGGTCAGCACCTCTGTGCGCATGCTCACAACTCGGGAACGGCGCAATCAGTGAAATTGGAAGTGGACTAGGGCAAATTAGAGAACTACGCAGACAGCATAAATAGACAGACACAAACGCACTTCCTTTGCAAAAGTACATCCCTTTGTATCCCTCCCTATACAGCAAGGTGCTTTTGTTCTGTTTGTTAGCGTTCATTTGTTTGTTTGTGACGTGTCTTTGAGATATTTGGGGACTGTTTTGCAGAGTGATTTTTGTCTTTTATGTGTTTTCTTTGTTGTTTTTTTTGTAAAATTATATTTTTGCTGGGCTTATTTTTTTTTTGCTGGTCATTTATTTATTTTTTTGTTCTGTTTGTGTATGATTTGGGAATGTGGGGGTGACATTCCTGCCGGAAAAGGGGTGTCACCCTCATTTGTGGTGGCTTGTGCCAATCCAATGTGATGAGGATGTGGGGTGTGTGTGCTAGGGACCACAGTGGTGTGCATGCATGCATTCTCATTGTGCCATGATTAATGTGTGTGTTTAACGTGCAAAGATGCATAATGTGAGCTGGCATGAGATGGGGTCATGAGATGGGGTCCCAGTGCATATGCAGAGCCACCTTGAAGGGAAAAGACAGGAGGATGTTAGTAGTGCATGTGTCCCTTGTGATGTGTGCATGTACCACTTTTGATGTGCATCACGGGAGGGGATAGTCATGCCTGCCACCCATGTTACTCACCAACCAGCCAGCTGTCCCCATACATGTTCTGTTCGAAATCTGTGGGGATGGGGCTCTGATTGTATATGTAGCTGTCATGGGTGTCATGGGTAGTGTCATGTGTTGGGCTGGTGATGTCCTCCTACAAGCTTGTGGTTAATTCCATGATGGCATGAGGGGTGAATCTGAAGATGCGAGACACCTCAGAATCACTCATGCCATAGATGTCTATGCGTGTGCAGTATATCCTCTCCCGTGAAGAGTGAAGATTGAGGGGCTTGTATCAGATAAGAATGTTGTATTAGATTAGATTAAATTGTAGGGCCAGATTCAGGTAGATCAGAGCATCTTTGCTCTGGAGTAACGCTTCTCATTTACGTTACTCTGACGACCCTTTCAGCGCAAGTACAGTTATTCACATAGCAGTTGCGCGTAAACTTGCGCCAGAGTAACGATAATGCGCTGGCGTAACCCGACGCAAGTGGAAGTGGGTGTGATCACATGTAAATGATGGGCGGAGCCCAGCGCAGAGGCTTACGTTCAGCGCATCATCCACGGAGCATGCGCAGTGAGTGCGGCTCCACTCGCCCCCTTGTGCGCATGCTCACAACTTCCGTCGGCACCACTTCACGGGAAACGTCAGCGCAATGCCTTCCGTTGGGCGCTTAAAAGCGCAGGCGGAAACGCCATTCTGGCGCAAAAGTATTTCCGTTTCCCCCCACCCCAGGGAAGATACTTTTGTGCTGTGATGGCTGCTCCCGCTACCCCCAGAGAGAGGAGGAACCTCAACTTTAACGCCCAGGAGGTCTCAGTGATCATCTCCGCTATGGAGACATTTAATCATTTCCTCCATGGCAAAAAAAGCCGTAAGACCAGCCGGGAGAGGAAGCAGGGCATCCTGGACACCATTGCTGGCCGGGTCAATATTTTGGGGTACTCCACCCGGACTGCTGCTGACATCCAAAAAAAATCAATGATCTGCGGCGCAAGGTCCGTGGCAAGGTGGCCACCATCAGGAGGCATGAGAGGGGCACAGGTGGTGGTCCCCCATGTCCGGTCACCCTGACCGCGGAGGAGGAGGTGGTCTCTCGCTGCCTGGAGAGGGAGCAGGTGGAGGGGGTCCCTGGCTATGACTCCGTGGAGGAAGGCTCCAGGACAGGTAAGTGTTTTTTATCCCCTATTTGATGTGTTGCATTTGGGGGGGGAGGGTACATGTGCCAAGTGTGTGGGACCACCAACATGTGTCTGCTTTGTGTCATCCACAGATGACGGAGCTGGGCCATCATCTGTCGGCGGCCAGTACACCCCATCCCCCCCACGCCATCCTGTGCACGAGCCCCTGGGTGGTGAAGAGGTGGAGGAGGAGAGTGGCCACACCACACCTGCCGAGGTGGTTGTGGAGGATCCTGCTGTGGCAGAGCAGGACTTTTCCTTAGTGTTGGAGGTCTCCTCCCCTTCTCCTGGGCCATCTGTCATCCCCTCCCCCATCCTTGGAAGCCCCTCAAGGGCGACTCCATCCCCCCGGGGACAACCATCTTCTGGCCCCAGGAAGGCGACCCAGAAGACCAGGGGGGTGTCGGATCTTGTCCAGGGCCAGTTGGCGAGGGATCACGCCAGACAGACCCAACAAATGGGGGACATAGTTGGGCACTTGGAGAAAGTGGCTGACAGCCTGTGCTCCGTTGGCCAGATAAGCAACGCAGTGCAGGATGTGAGTTGCAACTGCGCTGCAGTGGTGACCAGTTTAGGGGAGGTGCAGGGGGATATTAGGCACCTCACTGCAGCCGTCCAGGCCAACACTGCTGCCATCCATGGAAACAGTGCTGCCATCCGGGACCAGGGGAGGCTGAGTCGGCGGGCCCAACACTACCAAGTGACCCGGCAGCTCAGGATGCAGGGCCAGACAAACAATTACCTCGGCCGGATAGCCATGGCCTTGGAGGGCATGCAGGCCACACCTGCCAGGAGTGGCCCACCCGGGGATCAGCCACCTCCAGATGCCCCCCCACCCCCACCCACTCCATCCAGGCAGCTGAGGAGCCAGAGAGGTTCGGCAAGAAGGAGCCCCCGGCATCCCCGATGATTTTGTTATTTTTTTTTGTCTGATTTTTACTCAGGATATGAGCTTTTTATTTTATTTGGATTTTTACTCAGGATATGAGCTTTTTATTTTATTTTGATTTTTACTTAGGATATGAGCTTTTTATTTTATTTTGATTTTTACTCAGGATATGAGATTTTTATTTTATTGATACTGCACACGTTGCAGTGTGAATGGTGTGTGAATGTGAGAGGGTGGCACTCCTGACAGTAAGGGGTGTCACCCTCGGCCGTGGTGGTGAAGTTAACCCCACGGCTGTATGAATGACGTGTGAAAGGTGTATGAATGGACAGTGACATCATTGGGGCCTTGACGCTGGCGTTGCTGCTCCCAAGTCCTACATGCTGGACTTGGGCTAATCCAATGTGATGTGGATGTGGTGTGTGTGATCCAGGGACATCAGTGGTGTACACGCGTGCATTGTCTGTGTGATTAATGTTTTGGTTTAGTGTCCAAAGATGCCTACGGCGAGGACCCTCCTGACTGCTCTTCCATCAGCAGACTGGGTGTCCTCTGGCAGGTGGGGACTGTGTGGGTCGGGGGTCAGGTCATCACGTATGTCAATCTGCAGGCCTTTTCTCATAGCAAAGTTGTGCAGAATGCAACATGCACCGATGATCTGACACACGAAGGTAGGGGAATACAATAGGGCCCCCCCAGACTTATCCAGGCAGCGGAAACGGGACTTCAGGAGCCCGAATGTTTGCTCCACCACTGCACAGGTTTTGATGTGTGCTTCATTGTATTTTCTCTCTCCTCTGGTTTGGGGGTTCCGGAAAGGAGTCATGAGATGGGGTACCAGTGCATATGCAGAGTCACCTGTAAGGTAAAAGACAGGAGGATGTTAGTCATGCATGTACCACTTTTGATGTGCATCACGGGAGGGGATAGTCATGCCTGCCACCCATGTCACTCACCAACCAGCCAGCTGTCCCCATACATGTTCTGTTCGAATTCTGCTGGGATGGGGCTCTGATTGTATATGAAGCTGTCATGGCTGGACCCGGGGTGTTTGGCACGGACGTGCCATATGAGGCGTTGGGCATCGGCTATCACCTGTACGTTGATGGAGTGCCAATGCTTCCGATTGCGGTATATGTGCTCTGTCTCCTGGGGGGGCTGGAGTGCCACATGTGTGCAATCAATGGCCCCCACAGTGCGTGGGAATCTGGCAATGCTGTAGAAATCTGTCATTGCCTTCAGCCGCAGCTCCTCAGTGGTGGGTCTGATGAACTGGTTGGACATGCGTCTGAGGATTGCAGGGACAACCTGGTGCACACATCTGCTCACGGAGGATTGTGACATCCCAGCCACCACTCCACTTGTACGCTGGAATGATCCACTGGCAAGGAAATGGAGTGTTGCCAGGACCTTCACCAGTGGCTGCACTGCTTGTGAGCGGTGTGTCTTGCTGGTGATGTCATCCTGCAGGGTTGTGGTTAGTTCAAGTATTGCATCTGGGATGAATCTGAAGAGGCGATACACCTCCTCATCCCCCATGCCAAAGAGGTTCATGCGCGTGCGATATATCCTCTCACGTGCCCGCCTCCTTCGTTCCGGGGGACCCATCAGTAGTGCTAGGACCACGATTGCCCCTGGCATGTTGGCACACAGAGGTGTTGTCCTTGCAAGTGTGGTTGTTCAGCTAGCTCTTATCGTCGGTAACGCTGCTGTAGCTGCTCTCCTGCTGACCTGTGACCGTCTGGAGTAAAGATAAAGCAGCCTTTTGTAGAAATAACTTTGCGCCGGACGGACGAGATACGCGCGGCGCATGTAGCCAGCGTATGGTGCTAATCCGTTCGCGAATCGGGAAATCTCCCTAATTTGCATATTTGCAGGGGAAATCAATAGGCGCGACTGATGCGCCAAACGAAATTATGCGCTGACGGGACTCTGGCGACGGAAAGTTAAGCCGATCGGAAATGGCCCGTTTTCAGGCGCATCTAGTTTGGTGGGTACGGCCACATAGAAACGACGGCGCATCTTCACAGTTCCGCGGCGCATATCGAATTACTCCAGCGCAACTCTACCTGAATCTGGCCCGTAAAGTTTATATAAGCAAATAAAAAGTTAAAAAAATAAATAAAATCCTGTGCCCTCCTCAGTGCCCTCCTCCTTCTTTGCTCATCTAAAGTCAGTAGTATAGCTATGCGCGACGATGCCCCTGGCATTTTGGCATACAGATTGTTGTGCAACACGTGTGACTGCTGAGCTCCTCACTAACAGTGTTGCTTTATCTGACATGTAGACGGCATCTGACATCTGACATTTGCGCGGACGGATGCGCCTGTCTAACGAAATTACGCTGGACAAAAAAAAGTAGATTTCTTGCGTATCTCGTTTTGGGGGTGCCGTGCATCGAAACGCACGCGCACATTTAGACTTACGCCGCGCATCTCCTGTTACGCAGGCGTAATCGCTCTGTGAATCTGGCCCATAGAGTGGCCCAAAATCCAAGGAGCACCTTGAGGCTATGTAGGGGCAAAAATTCTGCATCTAATAATGATCAGGGACACTGTAGCTGGTGTGGCAGTGATTAGAGACAATATGACTCGTGAGGCAGTGATAAGGGGAACTGGAACTGGTATGGTAGTTATTAGGGACACTGTAACTACAGCAGGGGTGATCAGGGACAGTGTAACTGGTGTGGTGGTGACCAGGGACACTGTAGTTGGTGTGGAGGTGATTAGAAACAATATGGCTGCTGTGGCGGTTATCAGGAACACTGGGACTGGTGTGGCAGTGATCAGGGACACTAACCGGTGTGGTGGTGATCAGGTACACTGTAAACAGTGTAACAGTAATTTGGGACAATATGACTGGTGTGGGGGTCATAGGGAACACTGTAACTGATGTGGTGGTGACTAAGGGTACTGTAACTGGTATTGTGGTGGCTGACTGGTGACAACATGTAAAAATAAATACATTTTTATATACATTTTTTTACATACTGGCCGGGATTCAGAAAGCTTTTACGGCGGCGTATCTCCAGATACGCCACCGTAATTTCAAATCTGCGCCGTTCAGAAAGGCAGTTACGCCCGAATTTTTTCAAGATATGACCGACGTAAGTCTCTTACGCCATCGTATCTTGGGTGCATATTTACGCTGGCAGCTAGGGGCGCTTCCGTAGATTTACGCGTTGAATATGCAAATTAGCTAGATACACCGATTCACAAACTTACTTGCGCCCGGCACATTGATATACGTCGTTTACGTAAGGCGTACGACCAGCGTAAAGTTACTCCTGCTATATGAGGCGCAGCCAATGTTAAGTATGGACTTCGGAACAGCCGTCGAATTTTACGTTGTTTACGTCGTTTGCAAATAGGGCTGTGTGTAAGTTACGTTCACGACGTGTTCAGCGTATCTTAGGCATTCTATCCAACGTGATTTTGAGCATGCGCACTGGGTTACGTCCACGGACGGCGCATGGGCCATTCGTTCGGCCATGCATCTACATGGGGTCACTTTTCATTATCATACAACACGCCTCCTACCTGCCTACTTTGAAATAAGCGGGCTTACGCCGGCCCATTTACGCTACGCCGCCGTAACTTAGGGCGCAAGTTGTTTCTGAATTCGGTACTCGTCTCTCTAAGTTACGGCGGTGCAGCGCATATGAGATGTGTTACGCCCGCCTAAAAATACGCCAGTCTTTCTGAATCCCGGCCACTTTTACTAGAGCAGTACAGTATTACCATAGTGACACTGTAGTGTTCTGTAGTGTTCTGTGGAGGTGATCAGGATTTTTTTTTTTTTTTTTTACACTGTGGTTGCTTATTGCAGTGATGATCATTGTTTTACGCAATCAGTAAGATTGTTCAACGGTTCAGTGATCAGCAGGGGGTCTAAACTGAGGGACTGGGGTCTGTACCTAAAGGAGGGAGGGTCTGTACTTAGTGGAGAGGGGGGGTCTATACTGAGGGACTGGGGACTGTACTTAGTAGAGGGTGGATCTGTCCTGAAGGACTGGGGTTTGTACTTAGTGGAGGGGGGTTCTTGACTGAGGAACGGGGGTCTATACTTAGTGAAGAGGGGGGGTCTATACTGACATCAGCTGTGTCTCTAGATATACAGAGGTTGTGTCTCCGGAATAGTAGACTTTGAGCATTTGGGGAGGTTTTGTGTTGCAGTTTGGGCACTTGGGTTCTAAAAGAATTCAACATCACTGCTATAAAGGGATATACTTTGTTCATATTTTATGTGAGAGGTTTACAACCGCTTAAATCCCACAGCTAGGTGGCAGGGGTAAGAAAGGAAGTAAGTATATTCTGCTGGGGGAGGGGTAATTTAAAGTGAACTTAATGATTTCCGGGTGTAAACAAAGCACATTTTCACTATAAAACATATCTAAACTAGGGGTGCACCGATATATCGGTGGCCGATACATATAGTCCGAAAACAGCTTTTTTGACGACATGCCGAAACAGCCTAAAAATTGCCGATATGGCCATCGGGTGCCTGTAAGAAAGATGGCCCCTGGGCTGTCATGGCTCCGTCCTCTGCCTCTGCCTATGGTGAGTGCACTGCACGAGCCAACGAGTGTCACTGCCAAAGTGTCCCTCCTGAGTCCGCCTGACTCGATCGGTTATTCAAAAATGGCGCCGGGTGGCGCGATTACGTATCTGTTCATGCGCTGCCTGGCCGAGCGGATACAAGCTTTCCCGGCGGCACATGCACACATACGTAATCGCGCCATTTTTGAATAACCATCGAGTCAGGAGGATTTAGGAGGGACACTTTGGCAGTGACACTCGTTGGTGACTCATAAGAGATCCATGTCTCCCACGGTATTGTAAAACATGTGATCATCCGTTCTACTAACTCGCTGAAAAATCAGCTGCTCTCTCATTAACAATCGCAAACTTTGTTAGCCATGTGAGTGGATGAGGCCCACTAGGTGGGTCACCAGAATAACTACTGTCACTACTGTCTTTTGAGTCCCTGTGACAAACCTAAAAAGGAAAACTACAGTGAAATCCCCTTTTTTGCTCATATTGGACAGAACACCTTACATTATAGATTTCAAAGAGCGGCAGGGGGGTTGACAAATAAGAGGTAGTCACTGTGGCAGGAGGTGGGTGAGGTGATGGTGGCAGAAGGTAATGCTGTCAGGAGGTGGTGGGGCAGGAGGTGATGGTGGCAAGAGCCGATTGTGGCAGGAGGTGGGGGTGGTGGGTGCAGGAGGTGGTGGTGAGAGCAGGAGGTGGTGGTGAGAGCAGGAGGTGATGGCGGCAAGAGCTGGCAGGAGGTGGTGGTGGTGGTGGTGGGAGCAGGAGGTGATGGAGGCAAGAGCTGGCAGTTGGTGATGGTGGCAAGAGCTGGCAGGAGGTGGTGGGGGCAGGAGGTGATGGCGGCAAGAGCTGGCAGGAGGTGATGTGGCAAGAGCTGGCAGGAGGTGGTGGGAGCAGGAGGTGATGGCGGCAAGAGCTGGCAGGAGGTGATGGCGGCAGGGGATGGTGGGGGCAGGTTGCATTTGTTTTTATTTTTCATGCTGCAGTTTCTGCAAGTACAGAAAATACATGGAAATTGACCTGAATCGAATTGCAGTGTTCTTGAAACTTCCTGTGTGCTAAAAAGAAAGCACAAAACCTTATCTTAATTGTGTAAACTACTAGTCTTATCAATCCACAGAGATGAACAAAGGCAGGTATGTTTAAAGTTACAAAGGCAGGCATGTTTAAAGGTACAAAGGCAGGCATGTTTAAAGTTACAAAGGCAGGTATGTTTGAAGTTTGATGTCCAGACTATGTGACAGCCATGGTTACTTCGATAGCTACAGATAAATGCATAGGCATAATATTAGAAAAATAAAGAGGGGTTGGGACTTTGTATGAGGCATGTGGTATGCACCACCACAGGCCTCCATCCCTGTAAGGGTGTAAAAAATGGAGGGTTGGGACTTTAAATGAGATGCGATTAGCGATATGCAATTTAGTATATATATGGAAGGAAAAAAAAATCCATAATGACCAGGCTCAAAAATACCAAACCAAGAAGCACAAACCAAATTAAACTGTCTAACTGTGTGTAATTAAAACAGAGGTTTAGTTGCAGAGATTTGCAAATACCTGGGAAGCTGCAGGCCAAGCGTCAAGGCACTCTGTGTAACTGCAGTCCTAACCAGGGGCGGACTGACAACTCATGGGGCCCCCGGGCAATAGAAGATTATGGGGCCCCCGGGGCTTACAGATGGCCACCATGCCAGGAAGCAGTGCAGAGGCGGGGCAGCTAAAATCTCGGGATTTTCACATCAAACGCATGTCGGTTTCCAGACATATCAGGGATAGATGTAATAAAAACATAGATTCATACATCCTGTCCCTGGTTTTACTGAGCCTGGCAACCCTGATGGGGCCCCCTAGTGGCACGGGGCCCTCGGGCAGTGCCTGAGTGACTCAATGGTCAGTCCGCCCCTGGTCCTAACTATGATTTTTATAGCCTCCAAAGGAGGAGCACAGGTGTGCTAATTAATAGACAGGGAGCAGATGGGAACCTAGACCTGCACCTATCTATAGTTGGTCTGGCAAATGAGAGCACTGGAAAGACAAAAAAAAAAAAACAGGGGTGAAACCAATACATGCCTGCCAAACCAAAATACCACCAAAATAGGTGCGGACCACATCAAACTGGGTCAGCTAGTCAAAAAATGACAATGCATAAATTAACTGTTGGTGGTAGATCTGTGGAGGCACTCTGGTAAACTCCTGAAAATCGCATCTCCGTCCATGGCTAATATTAGAAAAATAAAGAGGGGTTGGGACTTTGTATGAGGCATGTGGTATGCACCACCACAGGCCTCCATCCCTGTAAGGGTGTAAATGGAGGGTTGGGACTTTAAATGAGATGCGATTAGCGATATGCAATTAAGTATATATATATATGGAAAAAAAATAAAAAATCCATAATGACCAGGCTCAAAAATACCAAACCAAGAAGCACAAACCAAATTAAACTGTCTAACTGTGTGTAATTAAAAATTATGGATTTTTAATTTTTTTTCCATATATATACTTAATTGCATATCGCTAATCGCATCTCATTTAAAGTCCCAACCCTCCATTTTTTACAATGCATAGGCATAAAGGGACAGGAAGTACCAACTTATACTCTGCAACAATACACACTGAATGCAGAAGGAGTTCACTACACAAAGAATACAAAGCAAGGCCTTTCATCTCATTTTTTAAATCTCTCTGATTTTATAACTAGTATCTCCAAATTTTCCACAGTATTACTTGTAGTCAGAGAAAGGCTGAAATGTGCCTTTAGAAACACTCCACCCAACAAAAAGTGGACCATTCATGTTTTGCTGGAAACTCTAGAAAACGTTGGATGTACTACTGCAAGTGACACTAAACTCTGGTTAAAAAATAGATATTCCATTCAAGTATGTGTTCTTAACTCAAAAAATGACCTCCTATTGTTCTCAGCCTTTATTTAGTTACTCCCGAAAATCGTTTTGATTTATTTCATTTTTTCATTGGGGAATAGCTTTCGTCCGAAAATCCAATACTTCTGTCGAATGGTCATAAGAATATTCGACGGAACATTGAATCTTTACATCGAATCGTATATTTCCGTTCGAATATTCCGCCTACAAGAATTCTAATGTTGTATGACTAGTAATAATGTCGAATCTATTTTCTCATAAATCGAAATCTATTCTCTGTAATGTTGAATCTATTATTTCTATAGTGTCAAATCTTTTCTCTATAATGTCAAATCTTTTCCCTATAATGTCAAATCTTTTCCCTATAATGTCGAATCTCTCTATATCGAATTTTTACCGCAACGAAAACGAAAATATTTTTTATGTCGGATCTTTCGGTTTTCGTTTCTTTTGCGTTCGTTATCGTTTGTTAAAACGATAACGAAAAAAAATGATTTTCGGACGAAAATGCATTCTAACGAAAATTAATGCACATGTCTACTCTATTGTACCACTGTAAGTAGGAACATAACAACCCTTACATTCTAGCTTCTGAGATGGACTATAGATTATCGACTATGGAATTTGTATTCTGCATAGGCCACATGACTGCAAGTAACCTGTACTGCTAGTTCCAAACAAACAGAAGTTAGGGGAAAAGGGAGAGGCTTGGGAGCTCAAATAGGACATTACAAGGAGGTAGAAAAATGCAGTAAGAAGCAATTTCATGAAAAATATTTTATAGAGCCCTTCATTAGTGGATGTGTATGGATTATTCTTGGAGAAGATATCATTTAGTGTCACTTTAGATATGAAAATTTTCAGGGCAAAGCCTGGGCAGAGTCAGTTTGAAAAATTGGTGCCTTTACATCCCATTCTTTCAACCTTACATTATTACTGTTTATTAAAGTGAATGCATTAAAGGAGTTGTAAAGTTGGAAGGTTTTTTTTTTCTTAATGCATTCTATGTGTAGCTCTACCCCCGTAGGAGCTGCTGGTTAGTTTTGGGTCTTGCACGTTACCTCGTTCCTCATCGTCTAGGGGGTTGAGAGTCAGCAAAAAGTTCAAAGTCCACAAGTCATAGTTCCCTTTCTTTTGCTTTTATTTTCAAACAACAATTAGTAGAAGTAGAGGGGTGAAGGATCAGAGGAAGGTTCAGGCGCACAAAACAGATCACTGGGGAATTTCTAAACTTCAAAGTCACACTCACCACTTTCTCTTAAGTAGGTATTGCTCACCCGGGTAAGCCCCTCTTACCTGGCCCAGCAGCCGGGATGATGCACGGACAAGAATAATCTCAGTCTCTGCCACAGACTGGTTGCAAGTTCAGATGAGGGATTCCAGAATCCTCTGCCACAGGATTTGATACCCGAAGATCCAGCCTTACAGTTCTAGAGCCTTTAAGCCAACCCGGGACACTGTAAGGTATTGTAGGCTAGGGTGCATCCTTCAATAAGTTACCAGGCCTCTCCCAAAGTAACAGCCTTCCACTCGGTCCTTTGTGGGACAGGTCCTCCCCTGGCTTCCTCCATTGACTGGCTTCCTCCCGCTGGACAGACAGCACATGATCACCTCCATGGTGTAGGCCCCAGTCTGGGTAACTGGGCCTACCAGGCCGAAATGCAGCCTCAGGCCAGCATGGTCCCGATGCCAAAAAATCACCCAACACATACCTCGCGCCAGGAGGACCACAAGGCGGAAAAAGGGTCCGCTAAAATGGCGTCTGCCCCTTAAGTATCCCTCCCAGCATGCTCAGCAGGGAGACCACTCCCACTGGGCTGTTCCCAAGGAAAGACACCCAATACACCATGGCTTGCCTTAGTTTCAACATTGGCCTGTGGCTGTACCACCACCTACAGGCAAACAAAGGGAAATCCATCCAGGCACAGCCATAGCCGGAACAGAGGTTAATTTAGCCCCAATTAACAGAGTCTGAGCTAAACTACCAGCTCAGACACCCTAAGAAATCTGACATAGCACCTGGTTATTGGGAGCAGGGTGCTACATATGCATTGAGATAAAAATATTTCTGTGTGTAGCAGCCCCCTAATACTTACCTTAGCCCCATCTCTGTCCAGCAATGTCCATGAGTGTCTCGACCATACGAGACTCTAACTCCTGATTGGCTGAGACACAGCATTGGTGCCATTGGATCCCGCTGCTGTCAATCAAAGCCGACTAGCAAATCAGGAGAGAGAGGGGTGGGGCCAGTCCAGGGCTCCATATCTGAATGTACTCAGGAAGCTGTGACTCGGCTTGGGTGCCCCCATGGCAAGCTGGACAGAGTGGCCAGGAGCACAGAAGAGGCACCTGAGAAGAGGAGGATCAAGGCTGCTCCGTGCAAATCCACTACACAGAGCAGATACATATGACATGTTAGTTATTTTTATAGAAAAAAAGACGAGACTTTACAATCACTTTAACGTAAAAAACCTTATGTTACAGAATTTCCCCAGCTTTACCTTATATTTACCGGAGCCCATCCAGTGCTGTGCATGAGAGCAGTGTCTCTCTACACTGGCTCCCGCTGCTGTCAATCAAATCCTGTGGCGAGTGAGAAGGGGGCGGGGACAAGCTACCCTGTCTTTTGCAAAAGATGCAGACAGGGCAACTTGAGAGTGAAATGAGGACAAAGAAAAATGCATAGCCACACTCCAAAACCTGATGGGTGGTCTTTTATTCAATAGACAGCATGTACAAAAATAGGGTCACAGCAGTAGAAAACAAGGAGCAGCCAACACGTTTCGCACTGGATCAGTGCTTATTCATGGCTAATGAAGCATTAAAACTGTTATGTATATATAGAACATAGGGGGTGAACATGTGACCAATCTCGATTAATTGCCCGGGAGGAGCTTTTGGTGTTAGGACAACCCCTGATGCCAATGAGATAGTCACATTACACCTGTGCACACCAAAGCAAGAAAAAACAAATACACACAAATGTGAAACCAATAATCAAAATGTATAAATAGTAGCACATTATAAACATAATGCACATATAAAATACTGTATATGTGGTACATACATAGTACTAAAGTGACACAAAATGGTAAAACATAAGGCAATGATGAATGAAATAAAAGCTTAAAGACGATACAATTCAAACCACAATAGGCTGTAAAAAGAGCATAAGATAGACTATGCAAGTGAAATGTATAATGGTGAATGAACAAATAAATATGAATAGAAGTGAAAATGAATGTAAATGTGTATATCGATATGAATGAAAACATATGTGATGAAATGAAGCACTAGATCTATCTAACAGCTTGTTAGATGGTAAATAGCAGAAAGAATAGATCTATGTGTATATTGGAGATGGATTCATCCATATTGGTGACGTGCATATAGACATAATTAGGAATGTGGATGTAAAGGGTTACCCGAGATTTAATGAAGACAATCGGGAAAAATGCATCCACTTGAGAGTGAACCTGCATGAGTGCCCCCATAGAAAGCACCTTTCCAAATTTAACACACCTGCTCCCCATTCACACCTAAGAACCTGTAACACTAACGAGTCGCATGACATCAGGAAGAGAAAATGGCTAATTGGGGAAGATTTGGACATTTTCACTTAGGGGTGTACTCACTTTTTAGATATTAATGGCTGTGTGTTTTGTTATTTTTAGGGGATTTAATTTGTTCAGTGTTATCGCATGAAAAGATATAATAAAATAGTTACAAAAATGTGAGATGCTGTGTATATATAAATATATAAGTGTATCTCAGAGTTGAGGGGGGTTTGAGGTTTAATATTACTCATAGACATCTTACAAAACTTTATTTCATCCAGTAAAATGTCTAAAAAAACATATTTTACATATGCTTACACACTGGTACCAAAAAATCATTGTCCACTAAAAAGACACATGGCTTTGTCAAGATAAGGAAATTGGGTCAACGTGTTTCATGTTTTTGCATTTTATTTGGCCCTGTCTACGATACCACCACATTGCGTGCACATTCAACACTGTTTTGTCACGTCTCCATATTTAGTGTGGAACAATCATCTCCCACTCACGTTTTGACTACTGGTCACTGAATGTGACATGCTGGAACATCCATTGCTTATGTGGGGACTCCTCACCAATTAGAGTTGCATCCCAGGGTTGGACATCCTTCCATGGGCCAACAAGACCATAACCATATGGGTTCCCATTATTATTATTATTATTATTATTATAATACACGATTTATATAGCGCCAACAGTTTATGCAACGCTTTACAATGTATAGGGGGGGACAGCACAATTACAGTGCAGTTCAATACAGAAGGTACAGGAGGGCCCTGCTCATAGAGCTTACATTCTAAAGAGAGTGGTGGTGGTACAAAAGGTAATAGCTGCAGAGAATGATTTGATGGGGGTGGCTCGGGGACAGTTGGTAGGTGGGTGTGGGATAGGCTTTCCTGAATAAATTAGTTTTCAGGGATTTCCTAAAGGTGGACAGGGTAGGGGCCATTATTGCATCATCACATAGCTATTGATATAGCTAAACTACATAGTATGTGGAAAAAATAAGTTTATAGAAAGAAGTTACTCTTTTGGCTACTTGTACCTATTTAAGAGATAGAAGGTCCTTAAAGGAGTTGTAAAGGATAAAAAACACCTCTTGAAGTCTCTAACATGTAGAGAGCGTCCTGCCGCACAGATGTAGTTCCCAGGAGGGGGCGAGCACATAGTAAAGTCTCACTTCACGGCGGTCAGTAAAATCAGACAAGCAGGAGGTGAACAGAACAGAGAAGAAATAGAGCAACTTCTGAGCAAAAACTAACAATGAGGAAGTGAAAAGAGGAATATCTGCAGGTAAAGGATGTTTATTATAACAAAAAAATTTCCTTTACAACCCCTTTAAGAAGCGGAGGTCTCCACAAAATGCGTCAATTTCCTTATCTCAACAAAACCATGCATATTTTTAGTGGACGACTTTTTACTGGATGAAATAAAGTTTTGTATACATTTGATGCATTTTGTGTTCACTGGAGGGGTATTTAAAATCCTACCATGCATATATACTTTTTTTTTTTTTAAACAGACTTTTTTTTAAATAAAATCAGTTTTTATTTTTAAAATTACTTTCATGTACAGTTTTAAAAGTTAACAATTTACTTGAAAAGTAAGTACTGGATTGTGTACAACTATTACTGTAAAAATGCATTTTCTTATCAATTGACGGAGTCTGTTTTTCTTTCTTCTGACGTTTGTTTGTTTAACATTTCCACTTAGAATTAAAGCACAGTGGAACCGCAGAAAACCTCTTAACAATGTCAAATATGAGCGGACCCTTTTATGTTAAAAGAACAATCTTTCAGGTGTAAGTACTTAGTACCCACACCTATCAAACACAATGTAAACCAAAGTAAAAAAGAACATTCCAAGAATAGTCATTGTAGGATTCATCGTATGTGTGGTTTATTATACGTAAAAAAAATATCAGCCTGCACAATAATCTGTCAATAAAAGCACTATAAAGCAATAGGTTTTTTGTTACATATGGCTTACTGCACATGATAAAAACAAGTAAGGTCAACACCTGGAAAAGTAAAAAATATTAGAAGACCCAACAATCCATTACCAAAGCACAGCATGCCCTACATAACAACAAATACATTAAAAGGTCATTCAAACTGAATCCAAACTGATATTTCAGCTTGTGGTAGTTATAGTGGTATTAAACCCCAAAAATGTAATATATTGCATCATACCTATCCTTAAAGGGTTATGGTGCCCATACACTAGATGAAAAATTGTTTAAAAATCTGTCATTTAGACAGTTCATTTGTTTTCCATCCAGTTAATGGATAGAAATCAAAAATTGGATGTGACATTTTGGAGCCAAAAAATCGAAGGAAAATTGTAGGAAACTTCTGCCAAATGGACAATAAAATAACCACTTAAGCCCCGGACCAATATGCTGCTAAATGCCCAGAGGCATTTTTTACAATTTGGCACTGCGTCGCTTTAACAGACAATTGCGCGGTCGTGCGATGTGGCTCCCAAACAAAATTTGCGTTATTTTTGCGCTATATACAAAAATAGAGCGTCATTTTTGAAAAAAAAATCAATATTTTTTACTTTTTGTTATAAGAAAAATTGAATAAACTAAATTTTAGTCAAACATTTAGGCCAAAATGTATTCAGCCACATGTCTTTAGTAAAAAAAAAATCGCAATAAAAAAAATTAGCTACCTAGCGGCAACAGCAACACTAATACAGCGATCAGAAAAATGATCGCTTAGTGGCGCTGGTAATAGGGGGTGAAAGGGTTAACTAGAGCGGTGATCAAGGGGTTAAAACTTTATTAGGGGGGGTACGGGGCTACCCTGGACCTAACACTAACTGCCTGTCACACTAACTGTCACACTGACACTAAATGCAGTAATCAGTAAATATCACTGCATTCAGTGACAGTGTGACATGGGGGTGGGGGCTTGATCGGAAGGGGTTAAATGTGCCTATGTGTACTGGTGTCAGTGTAGTGTTGATGCGACTTACTGTGAGTCTTCTCTCCTTTCGGCGGTTTGAAAATACCGCCAAGAGGAGAGCTGCATCACTTCCTCTGCCAGTGTTTACATTTTACAGGCAGAGGAAGTGACACGGCGGAGGCTCACGGGATTGGCTGGGAGCGATCACGAGGGGGTGGACAGAATCGAGCAGCCGCCCCCTCAGCACGGATCGCTCCCCAAGGTAAGCCGCCCGCCGCACGCAGCGGAGGGGGTCCCGATTGGACCCCCGACCCGCTAGATGGCAGGGATGTATATATACGCCCGTCTGCCTGTACGTGCCATTCTGTGGACGTACATAGGCTTGCGGCGGGCGTTAAGTGGTTAAAAGGTTAAAGGGTTACTAAAGGAATTTTGTTTTTTCTTAAATAACAAACATGTTATACATCCACTGTGCAGTTTGTTTTGCACAGAGTGCCCCCGATCCATGTCTTCTGGGGTCCCTCGGCGGCTGTCTTTGGTCCTCCCCACAATTAGTCACCACAGTCATGCGAGACCTCGCATGGTGGTCACTAATTGCGGGCACGCTCCGGTGATACAGCGAGCGGCCATAGCCGCTCACTGTATCACTCGTCTCCGCCCCTCGGCACGCCATGTCACTAGAAGTGATTGACAGCAGTGCCAGCCAATGGCTGCGCTGCTCTTAATCCATCTGCTCTAGCCAATCAGTGGCCAGGCTGAGCGGTGAAGAGGATATCGGGACCGAGCGGGACTTTCGGGGGGTTATGTAAGTATAAGTAGATGTTTTTTCACCTTAATGCATAGATTCCATTAAGGTGAAAAAACATTTTCCTTTACAACTTCTTTAATGTGTTTCTCACCCTTTAAAAATTGAACTGTTGGCACTGCACATACACTATATTGCCAAACTCTTCTGGGAAGGCTATCCACAAGGTTCAGGAGTGCGTCTATGAGAATGTTTGATCATTCTTCCAGAAGCACATTTGTGAGGTCAGGCACTGATGTGGACAAGAAGGCCTGGCTCATCTTCGCACTAATTTATCTCAAATGTGTTCTATTGTGTTGAGTTCAGGACTCTGTGCAGGCCAGTCAAGTTCCTCCACCCCAAACTAGCTCATCCACATCTTAATTCACTTTGCTTTGTGCACTGGTGCGCAGTCATGTTGGAACAGGAAGGGGCCATCCCCAAACTGTTCCCACAAAGTTGGGAGTATGAAATTCTCCAAAATGTCTTAGTATGCTAAGAGTTCCCTTTACTGGAACTAAGGGACCAAGCCCAACCCCTGAAAAACAATCCCACACCATAAACCCCCTCCACCAAATGATTTGAACTTGTGTACAAAGTAAAGTCCATAAAGACATGGATGATTTTACAAATGCGGTTCTGGAAGAATAATTAAACATTCACATAGACACAGTTCTAAATCTTGTGAACAGTCTTCCCAGAAGAGTTGAAGCTGTTATTGTTGCAAAGGGCCAACTCAATATTGAACCCTATAGACTAAAGCCTCATACACACGATCGGATTTCCCTCGGACAAAGCGTAGGACTTTTGTCCGAAGGGCTTGTCGTTCTCAGCCATTGGCTGAGAGCACTGATTGGAAGCCGGTCCGCAGACCTTTTTTGGTCTTGTCCCTTCTGCAGTACTCATGGCTGCAGTACACACTGGAGTTTCTATTAAACCAGCTGATACCGCCCGACATTCGGTGTGTGTACAGGGCTTTACTGGCTGGTTCATCAAATCAAAATAGAGGAAAAAAAGTCTAAAAAAACAAAACAAATGCAGCCCCTACAACCAAGAATTGGTAAACTGGACTACAATATATTTTTGATTTTGTGTTTAATGCAGCTTTAAACGCACTTGACAATTTCCTATATCTCTTAGGGACTCTATTGGTATGATATCAGTGTGTAGGTTTCACTGTCTGCACACCTATTGTGGTCATTATAGTCCCTATTCTTTCTGTTATTTTTTTTTTATTCATGTTATATTATATTGTTTCAGCAGGTGATGCTGAAACATACTAAGATGAGCTGCTACACCCAACATCCTCAGGAAGACAACAATGGAGTCAGAAATGTAAATTCAAATCCGATATGAGGGGTGGTACCATGCCCAGGTCTATTGTCTAGATGTAATCCAACAAGCAGTTTCTGGGATACAAAAATTATTAAATGTAATCTTTCCTCCTTCTCTACTAGGAACTTCATGTCTTTAGGGTCCAAAAAAACAACAGTTTTGAAGCCCAACTCTGGGCTGCTTTTAAATGCAGTGCTCCCCCCAAACATGGGTCAAATGTTTATTTAATCAGGGGGTGGAGGAATACGGGGGTTGGACACATTTTGGAAACAAGTATGCTAAAATAATGAAAAAGTTACCTAATATGGTGTTCGACCACCTTTGGCATGACAAAAGGGCCTGAATTCTCTTGGTAATTGACAAATATAAATCTTGGATGGTGGATAATAGAATCTGATACCACTCTTCATGCAAAAACCCGGGTCACAATTCTGCGCAATGTCCTTTGACCGCGTTTATGCCTATCAGACAACCTTTGAGACTGTACCTCATGAGACCGCAAATAAATTGGCAACTTCAGTCACAAAGGCACCAGCTAAGCAGACACCAACAATTTGCCCTGTTTGAAACTCAGTAAGCTCTGACATGACTTGATAATACTAGCAGTGCACACAGTGAATGACGAAAGTGAGGCTTCTCACTTGTTAGCTAGGTGTCTCATCATACAGCGGAAGCAAAAGATTGTTACAGTTGAACCTTGGATTACGAGGATTATGAGAATGCTCGTAATCCAAAGTACACGCATATCAAAGCGAGTTTCCCCATTGAAGTCAATGGAAACTAAAATAATTGTTTCCGCATTGACTTCAATGGCATGCAATATCGCATGCGTCCAGAGATGGGGGGTGCCGGAGAGTCTGGAGTCTGGGAAAAGGCCGGAAAGGCCCGAGGGCACCTCGGCTGAACTCTGCAAACCTCAGAAAGACTCCATTCCCGAGGTTTACCGAGGTCAGCCAAGCTATCCTCGGGCCTTTTCAGTGGATTTTCGAACGGCTCTGGCACCCCCCACCTCAGGCCAAACACGGTACTGCACACCGCTTTGGCCTGAATCCTGCTCGTTTTGCAAGACAACACTCGCAAACCGAGATTTTTTTAAATACAGTGATCATATTGCAAAACGCTCGTTAACTGCGTTACTCGCCATCCGAGGTTCCACTGTACATCACTTCCACTTTCAACGCAAAAATTGTCATCACTTTCACACCTGCAAATCATGTAGTGTTTCCATATTTTTGTCCCCTGTAACCCTTGTAAGTACAAATTCTTATTCATTCCTCCTTTTGACAGTTGGCATTTTCCTCTGCTTTGTGAAGCTTCAAGTTGTGGGCATTCTCTAGCATTGAAGTCAAAGATGGGGTCTTAATGACTAAGACATACTTCAAGGAAACCGACCGTAACGGGTTTATCCCCCTTACCAGTTGCCATCATCCCACTTGGCTTAGTGCGGTACCCAAGGTGGCAATTTCAAAGATTAAGAAGGAACTGTACTAATATAGCAGACTATATACAACAGGCCTCCATTTTAAAACTTAGATTTTTGGAAAAAGGTTATGATGCATCTGATCTGGATGACACTATTCAGAAAGTTGAGAACATGGATAGGAACAAAATGTTTGGTGATATTGGACAACCCAAAAAAAGTGTGGGTACTCGATTTGGGTGCTCTATGATTACTGGTTTCTCCAATCAATACTTTTCCGTTAAAAAGATCTTTAATAAGTACTGGAACGTCTTAAAAAATGACAAGGTACTGGGTCCAGTACTTCCGGATAAACCTGTTGTTTTGTTCAGGGGAGCACCCTCTTTAAGACATAAACTGGCCCCCAACGTTATCAATCCCCCGAATAGGATTTCATTTTTTCAGACTATGAAAGTTTTTTTCCCCTGCAGGAAATGCAATATTTGTAAATTGAATCAGTTTCAAGGACGCAAATTAGAATCCTTCCAATCAAGTCAAACACATAAAATGTATCCCATCGACTCTTTCATTACATGTACGAGTGAATATGTTGTCTACCCTATCCAGTGTCCTTGCGCCAAGCAATATATTGGTAGGACTAAGAGAGAAGCACACGTTCGACTGGACGAGCATGTGGGGAATATCCGAAGGGGTTTCCCCAAGCATAACCTCTCTAAACATTACGCCAAGTATCACAACAAAAAGGTTGAGGGAACATTATTTGTACCGATAGTCAAGTTAATCCCAAATTGGAGGGGTACCAACAAAGTGCGTGCCATTTCCAAAATCGAAACCCAATGGATCTTTACCATGAGATCCTATGTACCACATGGACTCAACGTTGATTGGGACATTAATTGTTTTTTAAATAATGCATAATTCCCGGGTCAGTTTATAACGTTTTTTAACAATTTTAGAATGTTTTTAATTCCTTTTTTTATTATTTCTAATGTTGTTTTATTAAATTTTTATAAACAATTTTTTTATATCCAAATTAATATATCTATGTATTTAATCTGGTTTGGATATTTAATTTGTATAGTATCAATACTGTATTCACGATCTCGGGGTCCCTTTTTGTAATTCTCTTTTCACTAGCTCAGTTCGTTTTATTTTTATGTATTTCCTCATGCGATATACTTTTTGGCCACAAGATGGCTCCATTTTTATTCCAATAGATTCCTTTCCGTTCAGTTTTCTTTTCCCTTACTGTCTTTCCCTCACTCAAAATGGCGTCCGGACAGTATAAAAGGGCATACGTGATGACTGGGAAGCAGCAGCCAATCCCAGACGACGTCAACATATGACGAAACGCGTAGGTGTGGCCTGCGTTCTGACGTCATCACGTTTTTTGAACTGACCCAGGAAAGAGAATCAAAGAGGACGCCGAGATCCCGTGTTTGCAGACCGCATATGGTGCATCTGTTTGAGCCTGCTTTACAGTGACCTCTTGTAAGTGCAATATATTCCGTTTTTTTAAATAAAAATTGTATTGCAAAGCTGCACTATGGGCTCTCTATTTCTCTTTTATATCTGAGATATCCATCCGCTTTGGCTTATTGTGATTAGAAGCAACTCCAGCCTATAGTCGTTTGGGTGACTCTAAACAAACCCGTGTGCAGTCTGACCGCAGGTGTGGTCAGGTGGTCTGGTAAGCAGAGGCGGCTCTAGACTTTGTGAGGCCTTAGGCAAAACTTAGACCTGAGGCCCCACTCACGCCCATAATGGGAAAAATATTATAAAAACTGAAAAAAAACATCAATTGCAGCCTCACTGTGCCCATCAAACACAGCCAATGTGCCCCATAAAATGCAGCCACTGTGCCCATCAAAGACAGCCACTGTGCCCATCAATTGCAGCCACCGTGCCCATCAAACGCAGCCAGTGTGCCCATCAAACACAGCCACTGTGCCCATCAATTGCAGTCACCGTGTCTATCAAACACAGCCACTGTGCCCATCAAACGCAGCCACCGTGCCCATCAAACGCAGCCACCGTGCCCATCAAACGCAGCCACTGTGCCATCAAATGCTGCTACTGTGCCCATCAATCGCAGGCACTGTGCCAAACTCATGCCACTGTGCCCACCAATTGCAGCCACTGTGCCCATCATAATGCAGCCACCGTGCCATCAAACACAGCCACCGTGCCATCAATGTGCAGTCATATTCATATATATATATATATATGTTTGTGCCCATCAAACACATCCACTGTGCCCATCATTTGCAGCCCCTGTGCCATCAAACGCAGCTACTGTGCCCATCAATTGCAGCCACCGTGCCCATCAAACACAGCCACTGTGCCATCAAATGCTGCTACTGTGCCCATCAATGAATGAATGAATGAATGAATGAATGAATGAATGAAAACTTATATAGCGCGGCACATGCGAACTGAATCGCCTCTGGGCGCTTGTTGTTCCTGTCTCCTTTGATATCAAAAGAGAAAAGTCTTGACCTTTTTCACTGAATGCTAGGTGGTTCATCCTCCAACCGAATGCTGGTTGGTAAAGCGTTCCATAGTCTAGGACCTTGGATCGCGAATCTTCTATTCTCCTTTGGACTTGAAGTTGGCTTTCGGAACCTGGAGCAGGTAATCTGATTAGTGGATCGCAAAACGCGATTGGGGTTATGAGCTTTTGAGGATTAATTTCGCATAAATAAAGGGGGGCATTCCCATTGGACACATCTATGCGTAAGACAGAGAGCTTTAAAAGCAATTCTGTCTTTAACTGGCAGCCAATGAAGGGCTCTCAGTGAAGGTGAGATGGATTCCCAGGGTTTTTTCCCAGTCACAAGTCTGGCGGCCGTATTCTGAACGACTTGCAGACGTAGCGATTTGGTATTTGGGGAGTCCGAGGTAAAGGGCATTTGCATAATCCAACCTGGAGTTTACAATTGCTCCCACCACGACCGCTAAATCCTCTTTAGGGATGAACGGAGTGAGTCTGCGTAGTAGGCGCAGCAGATGGTGAGATCCGCTGACTACTGACCCTATTTGTGCGTCCATTGTCATAAAGGAGTCAAAAATGACCCCTAGGCTTTTGACTTTGGCGCTAGGGGTGATGAGTTTGCCCAAAATAGGCGGGGGGGTCCACGCTGTTGAAATGTTGATTCCTGCGCTTGGCGTGAAACAGAAGAAGTTCTGTTTTTGCTCCATTGAGTTTACCAGATGAACTCTTTGTCATCCAATCCTCTATCAAAGAGAGGCATGTCTCTAGATTGAGGTGGTGATCCTGTCTATTGCAGATGCGGAAATACAGTTGCGTATCATCTGCATATGAGTGATAGAGCAGTTTTTGGCTGCTGATAATCTCAGAAAGAGGACGAAGATAGATGTTAAACAGCACTGGTGACAGAGGCGATCCTTGAGTGGACTCCGCAATGTAACTGTGCGTTTCTCAGACATAAAAGGTCCTAACTTCACTGTTTGCGATCGGTTTTCCAGAAAAGAGGAGAACTCAAGATAAATCGCCTTCTGCGACTCCATGGCTACTTCAGCAAGCCGAGTCAGTAATAGTTTGTGGTCTACCGTGTCGAAAGCTGCACTTAGGTCCAACAGAACTAGAAGACAAGATTCTCCTTCGTCTGCAGGCCTTGAGCAACATCGTCCCATACTTTCAGCAATGCTGTTTCCGTCCCGTGTCCGGGGCGGAAGACACTGATTGCAATGGGTCAAGTAGCTTGTGGGTATCCAGATGCTGTTGCAGCTGTTGTACCACTACTTTCTCCATTAAATCTTTGAGAGTACATTGAGACTTGTTATGGGACGGTGGTGGAGTGGGTCCTTGGGGTCCAGGGAGGGTTTCTTCAGGATGGGTTGAATTATACCCTCTTTCAACTGTGAGGGCACTATGCCCTCCAAGAAAGACTGGTTGATACAGTTGCGTGATGGGAGGAGCCAGGATGTCGGCGCATTCCTTCAGCAGTTTTGTGGGGATAATGTCATTTGGCGCTGTGCTATTACGCAAAGCGCCAATGACATTCTTAGTGGTCTCAATGGAGATGGGTTCCACGGGTAAACTTACCTGATATGGGAGAATTACTATGGGTGCTGTGTGAGAGGCTGCAGGGGGGGCTGAGGGGGGAATTGTTTTGCTGAATGCTTTCACGGATTGCCTCGATTTTATTAATGAAGCAATCCGATAGTTCATTGCAAAATTCTTGTGTGTCCAAACTAGGGGCTTCAATGCAGACTTCCTGGTTTCATGGTCTGGGTGACCACTACTTGAAGAGATGTCGCGGGGGCGGTTCCAGAGGCGCTGTTGCAGTAGCCTCCGAAAAATAATTTTTCTGGGAGTTGAGCTTGGAAAATTTCTATTATCAATGGCAGGCACTGTGCCGAAACTCAGGCCACTGTGCCCACCAATTGCAGCCATCTGTGCCCATCAAATGCAGCCACCGTGCCATCAAACACAGTACTCCACCGTGCCATCAATTGCAGTCACCGTGTCTATCAAACACAGCCACTGTGCCCATCAATTGCAGTCGGACCGTGGAGCTCTATCAAACGCAGCCTTTACCATGCCCATCAAACACAGCCACTGTGCCCATCAAACACAGCCACTGTGCCCATCAATTGCAGTCACCGTGTCTATCAAACACAGCCACTGTGCCCATACATTGCAGCCACCGTGCCCATCAAACGCAGCCACCATGCCCATCAAACGCAGCCACCGTGCCCATTAGAACGCAGCCACCGTGCCCATCAAATGCTGCCACTGTGCCCATCAATTGCAGCCACCGTGCCCATCAAATGCTGCCACTGTGCCCAGTCAATTGCAGCCACCGTGCCCATCAAACACAGCCACTGTGCCCATCAAACACAGCCACTGTGCCCATCAATTGCAGTCATTGTGTCTATCAAACACAGCCACTGTGCCCATCAAACACAGCCACCGTGCCCATCAAACACAGCAACCGTGCGTCCATCAAACACAGCAACTGTGCTCATCAAACACAGCAACCGTGGCCCATCAAACACAGCAACCGTGCCCATCAAACGCAGCCACCCTACCCATCAAACGCAGCCACCCTACCCATCAAATGCAACCACCGTGCCCATTAAATGCTGCCACCGTGCCCATCAAAAGTTGCCACTGTGACAGAGGCGTTACAGACAATGATGATGAGACCAATTGAAATTATTTATTTGAGAAAAGAAGCACTTGTCATGAATGAAGAAACAAACTCCTCCAACAGAATTCATAATAGCCCATGCAGATTTTTTTTTTCATATTCATATATATATATATATATATATATATATATGTTTGTGCCCATCAAACACATCCACTGTGCCCATCTAATTGCAGCCCCTGTGCCATCAAACGCAGCTACTGTGCCCATCAATTGCAGCCACCGTGCCCATCAAACACAGCCACTGTGCCATCAAATGCTGCTACTGTGCCCATCAATCGACAAGGCACTGTGCCAAACTCAGCCACTGTGCCCACCAATTGCAGCCACTTTCGTGCCCATCAAACACAGCCACCGTGCCATCAAACACAGCCACCGTGCCATCAATGACACAGCCACCGTGCCACTCAAACACAGCCCCCGTGCCATCAAACACAGCCTTTACGTTGTGCCCATTAATAGCAGCCACCGTGCCCATCAAACACAGCCACTAAAAAAAAGTAGTACATAAATTGCAGCCTTACTGTGCCCATCAAACACAGCCACTGTGCCCCATAAAACGCAGCCACCGTGCCCATCAAACACAGCCTACTGTGCACATCAATTGCAGTCACTGTGTCATGAAACACAGCCACTGTGCCCATAAATTGCAGCCACCGTGCCCATCAAACGCAGCCTATTGTGCCATCAAACGCAGTAACCATCCTACCCATCAGACACAGGTCCACCGTCGCCATCAAATGCAACCACCGTGCTCATCAAACGCTGCCACCGTGCCCATCAAACGCAGCCACCGTCGCCCATCAGACACAGCCACCGTGCCATTAAGTATGCAACCACCGTGCCCATCCAACGCGTGCCACCGTGCCCATTAAACACAGCCACTGTGCCCATAAATTGCAGCCATCGTTTACGCCCATCAAACACAGCCACTGTGCCATCAAACGCAGCCACCCTACCCATCAGACACAGCCACCGTGCCATCAAATGCAACCACCGTGCCCATCAAACGCTGCCACCGTGCCCATCAAACGCAGCCACCGTGCCCATCAAACGCATTACCACCGTGCGTTTACATCAAACGCAACCACCGTGCCCATCAAACGCAACCACCGTGCCCATCAAACGTCCTTTGGAGCCACCCTACCCATCAGACACAGCCACCGTGGGCTTTTCCATCAAACGCTGCCACCGTGCGCCATCAAACACAGCGCACCGTGCCATCAAACGCAGCCACCCTACCCATCAGACACAGCGCTTACCATGCCATCAAATGCAAGCCACCGTGCCCATCATTTGAATTGCGCGGGTTTACCACCATGCCCATCAAACGCAGCCACTGTGCCATCAAACGCAGCCACCCTACCCATCAGACACAGCCACCGTGCCATCAAATGCAACCACCGTGCCCATCAAACGCTGCCACTGTACCCATCAAAAGTTGAAAGAATTCATAATAGCCCATGCAGATTTTTTTTCCATAAATATCTATATATCTATATATAGATATATATATCTATATATCTATATATAGATAATATAGTTTTATATAAAAGACCACCTTCTGCTTCTCACCTTGGTGACTTGGTCCTCCCCCACGACTAAAGGCAGCAGGACTCTGAGTGTAACTGAAGCAATTCTAACTCTACGCCGCCCTGGAGCGCTCTCTCTGAGTTTGCCCTGCAGTGCAATCTGGGAGTTGTAGTCTCTCTGCAAAACACAGGCACTCCAGACGGCCAAGTTGAAGTCTGTGTGCAGCTGTGAACTACAACTCCCGGCATGCACTGGGGCCACCATCGCCGACTTTAGGTGGCAAGCCTGGGAGCCATCTTGGCAGCCTGCTATTGGACGCAGGCAGCCTGAGCCTGCCCACCATCCACCCCAGGAATGATAGCAATGCCCGCCTCAGTTCATGCCACCGCGGATCGCAGCGGTGGCTCAGCTGCCTCAGTCTACGGCTATGTGCAAGTACCGCGCGCCCGCTCGCCCCGCACGCTTGCTTGAGTCCCTGTCTGTCCCGCACTCACTGGCACTGTGCACAACAATATGACACTCACAACACCTTAAAGGCAAATTAGGCGATGATCACGCGAGGCCCTTTCTTTGGGCGAGGCCTAAGGCAATCGCCTAATTTGCCTAATTTTAAGAGAGCTGCATCCCTCTGCTGGTAAGGAGACTATATTTTCTGACACTCGGGTGTATCTTTGGTGGAAGGTGGTGTCAAGCTTTTGAACATCTCTTTGGAAGACTGTCTTAAAGTCCTCACTTTTACACGGATACCTTTTTCATGCTTTTGCCAAAGGAATATTTATGGACTTTTTCAGTTTGCATCATAATTTATGCACAGTTAATAGTCACCTGCACACACAGATTATTAAAATGTTTTTTTAGCTTAAAACTAATTTTTAGGTTTTGTATACAAACGGTGTTAAAAACTACTTCCAAAAATTCAATTCAGCTTATGATATAATATTTGAATTTTTTGACATATTTCATTGAGAACAATGGTTGTTGTTCAATAATAAAATTAATCCTCAAAAATACAACTTGCCTAATAATTCTGCACTCCCTGTATATCAATTTCTGATATCACTATCATTAATTTCACAGATTTTGGTTTTGCGCTGTACCTCACTTCCTTTTTCCTAATTCTCTCATTGTCTTCCTGTGCAGTGAAGCATCGCTGGTCTTGCACTGTATGGCCCCGTACACACGAATCCAGCGAGAACCTCGATGGGAGACGTATTCGAGAAAAACGGTCGTGTGTACACTTTTCGCCGAGCATCCCGTCGGGAAGCTCGTCGAGCCAAAAAGAGAGCATGCTCTCTATTTCCTCGTTGTTCTATGGGGAAATTTGGCTCGATGAGCTTTTCAACAGCTGAACGGGAAACTCGACGGGCGGAACGATGAGTTTAGCCCGACGAGTTTCTCGGTCGTGTGTATGCGGCCTCCATGATGATGTTAGAGAGCTGTGACTGGCTGACCAGCAAAGTGGAGCAACTTGAGGGGGATCGGTTACATGAAGAGGAGGAAGACTGCAGGAGTGAGGGAAAAGGTACTATATTTATTGGCGTACAACACTCACTTTTTTACCCTGAAAATAGAGGGTAAACTGTGCTTGTGTGTTATACGCAGGGGGCTGTGGAATGTTTTTTTCCTGAAACTTCCCTCTTAAAGTTAGGCTGCGTGTTATATGCCTGTGCGTGTTATAGGCCGATAAATACGGTAGTATTTCTACTTTACCCCTGCTTCTTTCCCTAGCCAACAAGCTTTTGCCCCATGAAGTACAGGGTACCCCCTCTTTATGGGTAAATTTAAAAACAGCCTGGAGTTGGGTTTTAATCCAATTATATGCACTTGGAACATTAAATCTGGGGGCAGATCAATGATCATAGGTGTGAATATTTTCTTTATGAATGATCAGGTAATTAGATGAGATAATTAGAACTGTGCAATCCCTGGGTATTTCTTTAGTACTGTGGAGGAGATTAATAAATACAACAAATCACAGGTTTTCCGATCAAACTTTTTTTAGGTAGACCTAATTGGAAGCTCCATGTTGGTCTATGAGCAGGCCGATGTTATTAGACTTGTGTCCGTATACATGTACCTACCTACAAGTCCATTCAGGTCCAGAAATAAAAAGGAAATGAGCTGCATACATTTCCGATTTTCCAAACATAAATGTGACAAATTTGAGGTAGCCTGATATAAACAGGCTAAAGTCCATTTACTTCCGGCCCCGAGCCATCTCGGACCTGCCACAGTCTACTGTCAAAATACGCAAAAAAACTGAACGGGCGCTAATGTCACAAAACTGATATCCATCCCATTCTGCAGAGGACCTGTTTATGGACCTTATGCTGAACAGGTGAGAGGACCCAAAAACTTTATCTGTGCCTACAAATAAACACAAATGGAAGCAGCTGAGAACCTTTGACCTGCAGAATTTAAAGCCTGCCATACATGGCTGGAATTTCAGCCATTTCGGTCATGGGTGGCCTTGTCGCCACCACCCGACTCAACAAAAGTCGAATTTCTCAATCAAAATTTGTCAAAGAAGCCAGGTTGAAAATTGCCCAGAAGCAGTCACTTGTTATGTATTCTGACAGCTGTGTGTGCTTGTTCTGCTTAGTGTGGATGGAGGAACTAGAGAAATCTGTACATGTATGGCTAGCCTAAGGCTTTTGGTTTTCAGGAAACCAGGTTATGAGCAAAACGGAAACTTATATAGCAGGTGGGTCTGGTATACTCATGCAATGTCCATATGGAAATACCACTAGGCTTAGACTATTTTTGTCTTGTTTGTTTCCAGCATTACATTTCTGAGTTTGCCTGGTTTGTACATTACAGAATATTTACAATTTCTAAAGATAATAAAAGTGTGTCACAGCTCATTAGCAGCTCACTTGAGGCATGTCCAGCTATGTTAGCTTTAATGTAAGTATGTCTCAGCTAATAAGCAGCTGAGGTTTGGAACATAGGCGATGAACATAATGCAGCATTTGTAAGTTACTAGATATGGTGCTAAATATTTATGTTGAATTATGTTGCCTTAGGTTTAAATGCTTGGAAGTGAGGCCTGTTCTAGGTTTCCACCCTGATTGCATACTGATAAAATGGATTGTATTACCTATGTCAAACTTGTCACTTCATACTTAAATAAACTCAATTGCATTCAGGAAATACACTGGTAAACACATGTTTATGCCAATCACTGACCATAGTGACTTGTAGGGATGAAACATTCCATTTGATTGTAAAGTTCTTCTACTTACAATTAACAAATTAACCACCAGAAAATGTACCCTGTTCATGACCAGTATTTGTAAATTGTCACTGCCTTACTTTAACTGAAAATTGTGCAGTCATGCAACACTGTACCCAAATAAAATGTATGTCATCTTTTCCCACAAATAGAGCTTTCTTTTGGTGGTATTTAATAAGAATTACTTTGTTTTTTTTTTTGCGCTATTAACAGAAAAGACCTACAATTTTGGGGGAATTTTTATTTTTACTTAATTTTATTGGATAAAACATATCCAATAATTATTTTTTAAATCAAATTGCTTTATAAATCTAGGCCAACATGTATTCTGCTATATGTTTTTGGTAAAAATAAATCTTAATAAGTGTTGGGATTTATTTCTGGAATTTTTATGATTTTTTTTTATACTAGTAATAGCCGCGATCAGTGACTTATAGCTGGACTGATTGGGGTGGGAAATCAGATAATAACTGACACTTTAGACACTTTATGGAACCAGTGACACTAATAGAGTGATCAGTGCAAAACATAAGCACTGTCACTGTACTAATGGCGCTGGCTGGGAAGGGAAAACATCTAGGACGAATCACAGGGTTAACTGTGTGCCTATCCAATGTTTATGTGTACTGTATGTGCTGCTTTTACCTGGGGAAGTAATGTTTTGCAGGAACACAGAATCCATCCCTTCCCCCATCAAAGAATGATTGTTTACATAGGCAGATCCCCGTTCTGTTTTCATTACCAGCAATTGACAGGTGCCGAAAGACATTGAGTGCCCGCCACCCGCAGAACGGCTTTCTGCTGTAAATATTCACAGCAGAAGCGACCCGGAGTCTGTGCGCACGCCCCCCCCCCCCCCAGGTGGAATGCATAATCTCGTATATATACATGATTCTGCACAGGAGAGCCACCCTGTAGCATTAAAACTGCTATGGGGCGGATGGGAAGTGGTTGTTATTACTGTTACTTACATTTTTTTATATAGATATGGTTTATAAACATTTTAAAACAACAAAAAAAATAGAACATTAAAAGCAGAACCCAAGCTGAAAGTACAATGTATTTATGTCATTGTGGTAAGGCAGCACACTGGCACCTTTGCTTCCATGTGCGGAGTGTGCAGTGTGCTCCTGTCCCTTTGGGGCTACCTCCAGTCACCTGCCCCTTATCTATCCATCAGCAGTCATGTGCTCCTACTATGGAAACTTAAGCCCCGTACACACGGCAGAGAACCTAAAGTTTTAAACCTGAGTTTAAAACTAAAATATCTTTAGAACTCAATCAACCCTTTACCCCAGATGTGGAAAGCATGTATGTTTTTTTCCATGCATGCATGATCAAAGTATTAGATGAACTCTGCCCCATAATTAAAAAACGCCCATGTAATAGAAAAGACCTGGGGAACTCAAAATGGTATACCGTGGCTTTAAAAAAACTTAAAATTCAAGGGCGAGCCCTTGAGAGGCGTTGGAGAAAGAGCCATATGCCATTTGAGTTCCAAAACTGGAAGACATGGCGGCGGGGATATAAGGCCTCTATATTTAGAGCTAAAAAAGCTTATCTAGAGAGCCGTATTTGGGGTGCACAGAACAATACTAGAGAACTATTTAGGATAGTGACAGAGTTTCTCCAACCTGAAGCAATTAAAACCCAAGAAATAGCTACACCAGAGTATGCTCAGACTCTGGCGGAGTTTTTTATGGAGAAAGCTCAAAAAATACATGATGGCCTGGCCAACCATATTGTTGAAATAAAAAAAAATAATCTTTTAATACCCGACATTATTAAAGAAAGGAGAAACGACTGCCTGGACAATAGTCCAACCTCTATAGGCAGTGTTCCTATGTTTTATTTTTCACCAGTAACCGTAGAAGCAGTAGGACATTGCATTGCCACTGCTAAAGATAGTGCTCCCCCATCAGACCCATGTCCGGGTCTCGTGATGAAGTTGATAGCTGAAGAAATAAAGGGTTTTGTGGCTCAGTTAATCAACAGTTGTTTTGATAAGGGCGAATACCCAGAGCATTTCAAAAAGGCTATAGTTACTCCAATACTAAAGAAACTTAACTCTGATCCAAGAAAAAAGGAGGAAAGAAGACCCATCTCAGGGATAGCCTTCCTGGCAAAGCTGTCAGAGGGAATAGTCTGTCAACAGCTGCAATGTTTTGTGGAACAACATGGGTTTCTGGCGGAGCAGCAGTCAGGGTTCCGTCCCAGTCATGGTACGGAAACGGCAGTAGTGGAGATCATGGATGACCTACTGTTTGAGGCAGATGCAGGGCAGACCTCCGTCCTCGTCTTACTAGATCTTTCGGCAGCATTTGACACCATCGACCACGAGATCCTAATGCGTAGACTAGTTGAGGTCGCGCATGTTGGTCCAGAGGCTTTAGGTTGGTTCATAGCCTTCCTAAAGGGTAGAGAATTCAAGGTACGACTGGGCCCATTCTATTCAGGCCCAGTACGCCTTGGTTGTGGGGTACCCCAGGGTTCCCCCTTATCTCCCCTCCTCTTTAACATCTACATGCGTCCTCTGCTGGATATGATAAAGTACCGTGGGATGAGATGTCAGTCGTATGCTGACGATACCCAGTTGTATACTAGGATTGATGCCGGAGGGCCGGGGGACGAGGTGGATCTTCTGGAGACTCTTGGGGCCATCAAACAATGGATGGCCGACAATTGTCTCCAATTGAACCAGGCAAAGACCGAGGTACTCCGGACGGGATCGGTCCAGAACTTACACTGGGTGTTGCCTTGGCCGGACGAGGAGGGGAGATTCCCTGTAACTGCCGAAAAGGTGAAGACCCTAGGCGTTCTGTTGGACTCCGGTCTGTCCCTGGATGCACACATCGGCAGTATTACCCAGTTATGTTTCCTCAAGATGAGGCAGTTGTACAAGGTTGTACCCTTTTTGTCAAGCTCTGCCAGAATTGCTGTAGTTAGAGCGCTAGTCTTACCCCATTTGGATTACTGCAATGCTCTTTTCATGGGTTTGCCTCAGACCCAGATTAGACGCTTGCAGAAAATCCAAAACCAGGCAGTTCGGCTGGCACTTGGGCTACCAGGGCGGACGTCCACCTCCACCCACCTGAAGAGCCTCCATTGGCTCCCAATACAGGAGAGATCAGAATTTAAGGTTCTTTGTATTGCTTACAAAGCCTTTAATAATCTAGGCCCATATTATATCCGCAAGAAATTGCGGCGACAGTTTGTGACGAGAGCCTTACGGGCCACGTCACAAACTAGATTGGTGGTTCGGCCTTATAGGCTGAAAAAATGGGGGGGTAGAGCTTTTTCAGTTCAAGCTGCCCAGTTATGGAATCTGCTTCCATGCCACCTGCAACAACAGGAGAAGTACCAGGTATTCAGAAAAGATCTGAAGACTCTGTTGTTCACTAGGGCCTTTAGTGGTTTGGGGTGAGATATCTTTTTCTCTATCTTTTCCCCTTCCCCTTTTTCCCTTTCCTTCCTTTCCCCCCTCTTCCTTTTTTGTTGTTTTTTAGGCAGTTTTTAATGTTTTTACCGAGTGTTAGAATGTCTATATGTTTATTGTAACCGCCACTCGATTTTATGTTGTTTTTAAAGTTTGTTCTTTTTGGTATGTATCTGGTAACGTGACTGGATGGGAAGCAGGCGCATCGATGAAAACATGTTTTGTGAATTATGCGCCGTGTATAAGAAACAAACAATAAACAATAAACCTCGACGAGCGGAACACATCATTCCGCCCGTCGAGGTTCTCGGGCGGCCGTCAGATTCGGCGACGGGCCGTCGAGCAAATAGAGAACCTGCTCTCTATTTGCTCGGCGGGTTTCCCGACGGGCGGGGCTCGCCAAATCCGTACACACGGCCTAGGTTCTCGGCAGAATTAGGCTCCCAGCGAGGTTCTCGCTGGTTTCTGCTGAGAACCTCGGCCGTGTGTACGGGGCTTTAAAATGCAATGTTATAGTTAGGACTGCAGTATACAGAGCGCCTTGACGGGGCCTGCAGCTTACACATGCATTTGCAAATGCGTGCAACTAAACCTCTGTTTTTAACACAAACTTAGACAGATGAATTTGGGTGGGTGCTGATTGGTTGGTAAGTTTGAGCCTGGATATTCTATGTTTTTGTATATGAAAATGAATAGAAATAGAAAATAAAAACGCAACTTTTGTTGAAACATTCACATTTGAAACACTTGCCCCCAGTACAACTTTTCTGCCATAAGATACTCTCAGCTTTACAGACAGCCTCATTTAACAGACTTCCTTTGAGCCCTGTCCTAGCCCTTCCTGTGAGCCCTTTGAGACTTGATTGGCCTCCCCCAGCTCACCCAGCTTGTATTTGGACAGTAAAAACATAAGAAACACAGTAAAGAGCTCATCTCTTTGTCACTCTGCTTTCTCCTTCAATTTTGGTTTTTTAATGATTGTTGTTTCTCACCACAGTCATATTCTGTTAGTTCACGTGTTAGAGCCATCTGCCACTGGCACAGGTGCTGAGAAGCATACGTATAAACAAGAACTGAAGTACTACTGTATTCCACAAGTCCCTACCCAGTAAAGATTTAGAAACCAATTATGTTGTAATGGGCAAGGCCACAGTTTTGTCAGGGTTAATAGAACTACATACTTATTTCATTTTAACAGCAAATAACGATAATACGTTTTAAACCAAAATCATGACAGTCACAGATGAGCTGCAAACCTTGCTTCAATGCCTATACAACTTCCTAACTATAAATAAATAGAATAGTGGTGGTGGGTTAGAACTTACCAAGTGACTGTAGAAAGTTTCAAGTAGGGGTGAGCCGAACACCCCCCCGTTTCGGTTCACAGCAGAACATGCAAACAGGCAAAAAATGTGTTCGAACACGCAAACACCATTAGGCCGCGTACACACGATCGAACATGTCCGCTGAAACTGGTCCGCAGACCAGTTTCAGCAGGACATGTTCGATCGTGTGTACAACCTGTCCGTCGGACATGTTCGATGGTTAGTACACGTCCTACCCCAGGGGACATGCATCAATGCAAAAAAAGTTTTAAAAACTAAAAAAAATTCGGGAGCAGTGATTTTAATAATACTTAAAGTGAAACAATAAAAGTGAAATATTCCTTTAAATTTCGTACCTGGGGGGTGTCTATAGTATGCCTGTAAAATAGAGCATGTTTCCCGTGTTTATAACAGTCTCTGCACAAAATGACATTTCTAAAGGACAAAAAGTAATTTAAAACTACTCGCGGCTATAATTAATTGTCGGGTCCCGGTAATACAGATAAAAGTCATTGAAAAATAAAAGAAAATAAGTGGGGGTCCCCTAAAAACCCATTACCAGGCCCTTCAGGTCTGGTATGGATATTAAGGGGAACCCTGCACCAAAAAAATGGCGTGGGGTTCCCCCCAAAAATCCATACCAGACCCTTCAGGTCTGGTATGGATTTTAAGAGGAACTCTAAGTCCAAAAAAAAAAAGGAGCGGGGGTTCCCCCCAAAAATCCATACCTGGCCCTTATCCGAGCACGCAACCTGGCAGGCCACAGGAAAAGAGGGGGGATGAGAGAGCGCCCCCCTCCTGAACCTTCCCCCTACTCGCAGACTCTGAAAACCCCCAGGAAAGGGTTGTGGGGATGAGGCCCTTGTCCCCATCAACATGGGGACATCCTCCCCATGTTGAGGGCATGTGGCCTGGTACAGTTCAGGAGGGGGGGCGCTCTCTAGTCCCCCCTCTTTTCCAGCAGCCAGCCAGGTTGCGTGCTCGAATAAGGTTCTGGTATGGAATTTTTGGGGGGAACCCCACGCAATTTTTTTATTTTGGCACAGAGTTTACCTTTAAATCCATACCAGACCTGAAGACGTTTTTAAAACTTTTTTTTTGCATTGATACATGTCCCCTGGGGCACTTTAGATTTCTCCCATAGACTTTCAAAGGGTGTTCCGCGGCTTTTCGAATTTGCCACAAACACCCCAAATTGTTCGCTGTTTGGCGAATGGGCGAACAGCCAATGTCGACTCGAACATAAAGCTCATCCCTAGTTCCAAGCAAAGGCTCCTAACACCTCCCTTCTTAAGTAGGATCCTCCCAGTTTCTCTTTCTCCCCCAGGAATGGCAATATTTTACCCCCTATCAATAATTGTTTTTCAGATTTTGGTGATGGTTCACACAGGTCCAGGACCCTGCATTCACTATATCTGGTCTCCCAAAGTACACAGAACATGGAAATGCAATTATTTTAGCAAATATAAACTGTTAAATACCTTTTCTCATAAGCAGTTAGAGCAGTCTTGTGACATCTATCAGTGTTCAGCAGAGCATTGGTCAAAGCTTATAGGAGGATATTTTATTCCCCCCTATGAGACTGCAGGACCCCTGGCCCTCTGTCTGGACAGTGCTGATTGGCCCTGTGCTGATCACATGCACTCTCCCAAGAAAAACAAAACTCTCTAGCAATACACACCAAACTGAGCATGTTCAGCTTGCCCCCAAGGCTCTGCTCTATCAGCAGATAGATTGGAGACTGTGGAAAAAGAGGAGGTTCAGAGAAGAAAGGATCAAACAGCCTTTTTATACAATGCAGAGGATTAACCCCTTCTGTTCCACAGTGAGTATAACAAGCATGCTATAATGCATATACTGACTTTTAGGTTAGTAACACTTAGGCCTCGTACACACGATGAGATATGTCCGCTCAAACTTGTCCAACGGACAGTTTAGAGCGGACATGTCTCATCGGATTTCGGTCCGATGGCGTGTACACACCATCGGATCAAAATCCCCGCCGGCAGACAGCGTGGTGACGCGGCGGTGACGTTGACGCCGCCACGTCACCGCTACGTCACCGCACCAGGAAGTAAACACTTCCGCGCGCATGCATAGGATCCATTCACAGGATACGACGCATGTGCAGGAGGATATGTCCGCTGGTTTCCCGTACTAACCAGCGGACATATCCGACGGACAGGTTTGTAGCGGACAAATTTCAAAGCATGCTTTGAAATTTGTCCGATGGACAAACCTGTCCGCTAGCCCGTACACACGATCGGAGATGTCTGCTGAAACGGTCCATCGGAACCGTTTTCAGCGGACAAATTCGATCGTGTGTACGCGGCCATAAATGCAAGGTACAGCATGGTGTGGATTACTATAGATCTTGGTTTTTAAAGTGGTTCACCACCCTGTATTAAATATATTAAAAGTCAGCAGCTACAAATACAGTAGCTGCTGCCTTTTAATTAAAGGACACTCACTTGTCCAGGGGTCTAGTGCAGCTGGCTTGTGATTTCTTGTGGCTTCACTGCCAGCTGCCCACTGTGCCTGTTCAAGCTGCTCTGTGCTTTGTTTATGCTCCCGCTGAGACCTGTAACGTGTCCCAGAAGGATGAAGGGTGGGAGAACATCCGGTGGATCACCACACTCTGGGCCAGATTCTCAGCGGCACTACGACGGAGTATCTCAGATACCCCGTCGTATCGCTGTTTTTTTTGGCTCGTATCTATGCGAGTGATGCTTAGCATCACTTTGGCATAGATACGCTTGAACATCCGACAAGTGTAATACCATTACACTTGCGGATCGTAGTTGTAATGACAACTCCGGCCACTAGGTGGCCTTTACGTTGTTTTCTCATTTGCCTATGCAAATGAGGCTACTACGCCGATTCCCGATCGCTTTTACGCCACCCCGTCGTTGCGTACGTCGTTTACGAACTCGTAAGGTTACCCCTGCTTCTATGAGGAGTAACCTTACGAAGTCCTGTCGGATGCCGTCAGGTGCCGTCGGATGCCATGTTAAGTATGGCGTCGGGTCAGCGTCGGCTTTTTCCGTCGCTTACGTCGTTTTACTAACTCGTTCGCGAATAGGGCATTGCGTAGTGACGACCACGTCGTTTTGACGTCGGTTTCAACGGCGCTTTCCGACGTGAGCTGGAGCATGCGCACTGGGCTTTTTCCCTGGCCGGCGCATGCGCAGTTCGTTCGACGCGGGGGCGCGCTTAATTTAAATACAAGCCGCCCCATTTGAATTACGCGGGCTTACGCTGGGCGATTTACTCTACGCCTCCGCAAACTATGGAGCAAGTGCATGGAGAATACGGCACTTGCTCTAGTACGATGTGGCGGCGTAGTGTAAATGGCTTACGCTACGCCGGCGAATTTCTTAGAGAATCTGGCCCTGTGTGTCAAAACCAGGTACCTGCCAAAAAAGAAGAGAAGATGGAGAGGAGGGCATAAAGTGGAACTTCCCCTAGGGGAAGTTCCACCTTAAAAACAATTAAAATCTATCAATTTCACTACCTCTTCATCTCGCTACCTATGATTAAAGCATGATAATTTTTTCTGAACTTGAAACAAACTACAATTGTCAAGTCAGTAACTATCTATAATCTGTAAAATTGGAACTAATCAACTGTGATATTTTGTAAGTAATTGCTGTGATTTCTCATAATCTGTCACGTATTGTGTAAGGCTGATAAATATTCATGCCAATGCTTTGGCGACATAATCATCACTTTTATAAACAGTCACGGATTAAACTACTTCAATTGTCTTTTGAGTGTACTGTCTAAAGTGTACTGTTCTAAAGAACAGGAAAGAATGTTGAGAAAAGTGCTTTTAGAACTTTCTTGCAAAGGAATTGATTTACAAATGATTCACGGAGAATTTGGATGACTAACTCGGCTTGCCAACCTTAAAATCCTCTCAAATAATTAAGGCCAACTCAAAAATCTTATACAACTATTGCCGTTAATCTGTGCACAATGATTCATAGGACTACATCACACCAAAGACTTGTAAAATGTACAACCTGCAACTAAATTTAAAGTGGACCTTAACTCAAACAGCGACAACCTTTAACTCATTGCATTCCTCCCCTCATCCTCTATAGGGTAAAATGAGTGACCTATTTTTTTTGGGGGGGGTCTGATCCACTGAAGTGAGAATGACGTGTCCAGTACCTGGAGTGTGATATCCCAGGAGGCCAAGATTCCATTCACTGCGGCTGAAGGAGAGCAGACCTGGCGCATGTTGTCAGGGGGGCGGCTGCCTGAACCATGAAGTGACAACTGGCTCCCAATGACATCATAGACGAACATGGCAGCACGGGCTAACATTGTGTGGCAGCTGAGCAGTGGATTATAGCAGGACAACTTGGAATCGCTTGGGCTGGTGAGTATATGAATTGCGGATAGAAGTGAGAGTAAACTTGACAAACTAACACAGGAGAAGGCAAGGGGAGTGATGTTGCTTTTAGAGGCTCCTTCCACACTAGCAGTATTATTCACTGAATCCCTTTAAAATGATCTGCAGTGAGTGAAAAGAGGTTAGTATATGTTTGGAAGGAGATACTGCCACCTCCTGATGCCTGTAATTATTTATTTTTTTACTTTTCTTTTTGTTTTATTGTGGGACTGTGCCACAACTACAAACTAAGGCTGGCCATGCAGGGTTCGAATCTCGGTCGGTTCAGCAGGAACCAGCCATGATTCAAACCGTTAAAGTGGAGTTCCACCCAAAAATGGAATTTCCACTTTTGGGAAACCAACCCCCCCCCCCTCCGGTGTCACATTTGGCACCTTTCAGGGGGTGGAGGGAGCAGATACCTGTGTAATTTAGATATTAGCTCCCACTTCCTGGAATGGAACACAGCAGTGATCACGGTGACCTACACCACTTCCTGCGCCTATTCTGTCCTCCCACATTGTCTTCTGGGAAACACACAGGTCCCAGAAGACAACAGGGACCAGTGAGGACGTGCAGCGCGACTTGTGCATGCGCAGTAGGGAACCAGGAAGTGAAGCCGCAAAGCTTCACTTCCTGATTCCCTTACCAAGGATGGCGGCGGCAGCAGCCGAGAGCCGACGGACAGATCAGCTTCGGCTCCCGACATCGCAAGCACCCTGAACAGGTAAGTGTCCATATATTAAAAGTCAGCAACTATGACATTTAATAAAAAAAAATTGGCGGACCTCCGCTTTAATGGGTAGGCTAAATGTACCAAGTTGATTGATCGATCAACTTGAGTACAACCAGCCTGGTGGATTCTCTCACGATTATCACTGGCTTCTCCCAATGGGGTGGGGGTGGTTTCCCCTGTAGGGTGACCACATTTCCAAACTGACATTCAGGGGGACACACCCTCTCTCACCTTCCCCCAAAAAAGATGAGGGAGGGGTAATGTAGTCTCGGGGTTGATGGGTAATTTGGCAGCAGGTTATTTGTCATGTGAATGTGCCACTTGCCACCAGATGCAGTGCCGCTTGCTACTCATAGCCTGCAACCAGATGCAGTGCTGCTGTCACTCCCTCTGCATGAGCCACGTGCGTAGAAAGAAAAGGAGTGGTGTCACTATCTGGAGAGTGAAGATCACACCAGTCCCTGCTGCTTGCCGCTGGGTGCCAGAGAAGGAGGAGGTGCCGAGGTGGGTGGGGACAGCAGTGCTGCACTAGGTGCAGGCCTCACTCCTGGTCTCACTGCTTGAGAGTAAATTGTCAGTGGCTGCAAGATGCCAGGCAGCGCTAGCCCTAGCAACCAGTTCCAGAAATGTAGTTATTAGTTAGTAGAGGGTGGCTGTGTCCTCTATTTCATTCTGGGACATTGTATTGTCCCAGAATGAAGGTGCCCGGGACCCAGGACAGACATGTCAATTGCGGGACAGTCCCGGGCAATCCGGGACATGTGGGCACCCTATATACAGTATATATGTTAATAAAGTTTGAGACAGTGAACAAAAAATAAAATGAAACTCATACCATCATAATGTTCTTTTAAAATCTAATGTATAGAATGCAGGTTGATCTTTACTTTTAAGATGTCTTAATCAATATACATTTTATTTTTAAGCATGTCTATTGATGTTTCCTAAATCTAACAAGAGAATGTCTACAGCTTAAAATTTAAGCAGCTTTTGCTAGTAATTACTGTGTTTTATAGAGTTAATAACTAGGGGACTGAAAGAATGTAATTGGAATTAAATGCAATTAATTAACTAAGGGAAGTAAAGAGAGCTTTGAGAAGCTTACATCTCTGCTGACCACGAGTGTCAGGCGTTTATTGTATCTTTGCCATTAGAAGGTTTAACATCTCTAATGAATCACACCCTAAACAAGACAAATCTTCTAAAAGTTTGCTAAGCACCTTTAAAAAAATTGTCACTTTGCATGAGTAACATAGCAAAGCACAGCAAACCCACATGAGCCTTTTACAGTAAAACTATATGGGCACCCAATTTGTTCTAAGGTTTACTCAGGACCCAAGGATTCATATTTAGCACAAATTTTATAGAAAATAAAAATATATTGAAAAACTATTAGCTGAATGTTAATTATCATAAATGTATATTTTTTGTAATATAATTGGTTGATACTCTAAAAGACATGCTAGTAGGTTAATAGGATCCTGTCTAAATTGGCCCTAGTATATGTTGTAACTGCTTGCCGACCAGCGGCCGCAGTTATACGGCGGCAGGTCGGCTCTGCTGGGCGAGATCACGTAGCTATACGTCATCTCGCCGAGCATCCAATAGGGGCGCACGCTCGCCCCTGATGCCGACGTGTGTGCCCGGCGGGCGTGATCACCGCCGACCAGCCGCGATCGCTCGTTACAGAGCGTCCTGTCAGGGGGAGAATTGTCTGATTGTATGTTCATACAATGTATGAACAGCGATCAGTCATTTCCCCAAGTCAGTCCACCCCCCCTTCAGTTAGAACACACCCAGGGAACATACTTAACCCCTTCCTCGCCCCCTAGTGTTAACCCCTTCCCTGCCAGTGGCATTTTTTAAAGTAATCAATGCATTTTTTTTAGCATTGATGGCTATAAAAATGCCAATGGTCCCAAAAATGTGTCAAAAGTGTCCGAAGTGTCCATATAATAATGTCCCATAATGTCGCAGTACTGATAAAATCGCTGATCGCCGCCATTACTAGTAAAGAAAGCGCAAACCAATCAATAAACGCTTATTGCGATTTTTTTTACGAAAAATATTGTAGAAGAATACGTATCGGCCAAAACTGAGGAAAATTATTATTTTTTATACATTTTTGGGGGATATATATTTTTGGGGGATATTTATTATAGCAAAAAGTAAAAAATATATAATTTTTTTCAAAATTATCGCTCTATTTTTTGTTTATGATCAAATACCACCAAAAGAAAGCTCTATTTGTGGGAAAAAAAGGACGCCAATTTTGTTTGGGAGCCACATCGCATTGTCAGTTAAAGTGACGCAGTGCCGAATCGCAAAATGTGGCCTGGTCTTTGACCAGCAATATGGTCCGGGGCTTAAGTGGTTAAAGTGTTGTAAGCTCCTTGAGGGTAAGGACTAATGTGAATGTACAATGTATATGTAAAGCGCTGCGTAAATTGACGGCGCTATATAAGTACTAGATATGTGCGTTCCCGTTCGTAACGAATGGATTTTCGTACGAATTTGTTAGTATTTGTACATTCGTATCAATTCGAACATCCGAACAGCTGAAAGACCCAAAATACGAAAATTACGGACTTACGAATAAGCAAAATAACGAACAAACGAAAATACGAACGTACGAATGGACAATCTTACTAAAATAAGAAACACCGAAAAAGCAAAAGAACGAAAATTACATCTATAACGAACGATTTGCATTCCGCATTTTAAATCCTTTGTCTGTTAGTATTTTCATTCGTATGTTCGTATTTTCATTTGTGTGTTTTGTAAATCTGTTTCTTTGTCTGTTCGTAAATTTGTGTACTTGTAAGTTGTAACGTTCTTTCGAATGGGCAGTGTAGTTAGTAAGTGATGTATATTAATTAATATCTTAGCCAATCAGCTTATCTCTTTTGTGCTGAGTCACCTTGTTGGCAAAAAGTCCGACCGTGTGTACGGGGCTTAAGAGAAAGCATATCTTAATATGGATTAGCCGCGTGTTGCTATGTATTTACGAAAGTACAAAATTACGAATCCATTAAACGAAAATTATTATCTAACAAAATTACGAATTTCGAATCAACGAACATAAATTAGACAGAATTACGAATCATTCAGTATAAACTAAAATAAAACTGTTACGAAAATACGAACGGATTCGAATAGGAAAACTTGCGTCTTACGAAATACGAACGGGTCCGAATAGGAAAACTTGAATCTTATGAAATTACTAATCTACGGAACGAGACGAAACGGAACAAAAAAAAATACGAAAATTTTTGTTGTGCACATGTCTAATACGTACCATAAATAAATAAATACAAATAAAATATTACAATCAGGACTCTAGTTAAACATGATGCTGCACTAGGTTCACCCAAATAATTAACACCAATTTGTACCCCTTGCATCCTGTGATTATTTTAATAAGAACTACTGCCGTGATGCACTATTGCTGTCAGCATACTGTGTGTTTACATGCAGAGCTATGTTTTCAGCTTTATATACCATCAAACAAGAGAAAAGAAAGATGGTTTTATGTTTCCTGAACTATAGAGAATCTTCTGACTTAGCAACCCCTGTGAATACAGCGTCTCCCCGCAGAGGGTGTAGTCCCAAGGGAGGGGGCGAGCACACTGACTAAACCCCTGCCAGAATGGCTCGGATGATGGGGGCAAGCTTACTGAGGAGAAACAGAAAGTGAGCAATTCAGACAAAGAAAAAAAAACATTTAGCAGGGAAATCGAAGGAAAAGGTAAATGAACCAACAATGCACTAGCTTAAAGGAACCTATTTAGAAAAAAAAAAACTTTACAACCCCTTTAAGCATTTGTGTGACACTGTATCCGCTGCTTTTGTAAAATCCAGATAAACCACATTCACATGCATACTGTTTTTATCAGCAAATTCTTGATTATAATCCCATATTATCCCCTCAAATAGTTTACATACTATTGATGTTAGGCTGACAGGTCTGTAGTTTCCAGGAATATATCTCTGCCCTTTTTTGAATATTGGTACCACATGGGCTTTTCGCCAATCAGCTAGCAGCTGGTAGCATTCCTGTCAGTATGCTGTCCATAAAGATTAGGAATAGGGGTCTGGCTATAACCTGACTGAGTTCCTTAAGGACTCTCAGATGCAAGCCGTCAGGTCCTAGTGATTTGTTTGTGTTAAGTTGTTCTCGTCTTTTTTTGGACATCGGCTTCTGTAAGCCACAAGGTTACATCCTGTGACATGTTACTAACAGTACAGTCGTGGTTGTTATACCTCTCCTATTCCGGTGTAAGAACTGAGAAGAAAGCATTTAGTACAGTTGCCTTCTCTTTGTCATCTGTAACCAAGTTCCCCTCATCATCCTTTATGGGGCCAATGTGCTCTGACCTCACTTTTTTACTGTTTATGTATTTAAAGAATTTCTTTGGATATTTTTTACCCTCCTCCACTATGTGTCTCTCGTGCGCTGTCTTAGCTACCCTTATTGCATTCTTACACTTCTTTTTGCATTCCTTGTAGTGTTGGAATGCTGACAATGACCCATCTGCTTTAAAAGAAAAAAGAAAAGTCTATTATATCACTTTTTACACTATGGTTCTGCCACCCTGGTTTAACCTTTGTTCTTCTACATTTATTGCCCACTAGCTGAATACCCAGCATTGCCCGGTCTTCCTATCTTAACCTTTTGGGAGGAAAATATATATTTCCCATAGAGTTGAATGGGACTTTAAAGAAAAACCCTTTCTCATAGAGTTGAATGGGACTTTAAAGAAAAACCCCGACCATGGCAAATGGGGGTGGGTAAGGGTTAAACCACCTATCCTATGTTTGTTGCTGACAAACAAAAACCGCCATTTGGAAGTTATGAAGTAACATGTATTTCCCATAGAGTTGAATGGGACTTTAAAGAAAAACCCTTCCCCATAGAGTTGAATGGGACTTTAAAGAAAAACCCTGACCATGGCAAATGGGGGTGGGTAAGGGTTAAACCACCTATCCTATGTTTGTTGCTGACATATAAGTAACATGTGTGCCAAGTTTCATGTTAATATCTTTAGCCGTTTGGACGTGATGCTGGAACATACATACATACACACACACACACGTTGAGTTTTATATATATAGATTGGAATGCACTCGGCCATACCTTTACTTATTATTAGACATGTGCAGAACGAAAAAATGTGTTTAGTTTAATTTTGTTTCAATTCGTTATTTACATAAATTTGTTTAGTTAAATTTGTTTCATTTGTTTAATTCATTTTCGGTATTCGTTTTGTTTATTAATTTTTTAACCAATTCGGAAAGTCTTCGAATCAATTTTGAATAGTTTTTGAATTTCAAAATTTTTCGAAATTCAAATAGTTTTCAAATTCAAATAGTTTTCCAATTTCCAAAAATAATAAAATAGAATAGAAAAAAATTACATTATATTCCTTTATTTTCTATTCTATTTTATTCTCTTTGGAAATTGTAAAATGATTCGAATTCGAAAAGTTTACAAATTTGAAAACATTACGAATTAGAAAAGTATTCGAATTTCGTCAGAATTCAAATTTCGTTATTTCGGATTCGTTTAAATTCGTTACAAAAATGGCCATAAATAAATCAAAATCTAGCCAATTCCGGCTGAGCCAGCTAAAATCTAATCCATCTATGGCCAGCTTTGGACTTCAAACAAAAGGGTGGTAAATTAGATAAAAATGGTACGTGGTGCAAACTTTTTTTGTAAAAGAAATAAGCATGTAACTGTTCCTTGGTATTTCAACATATACAAATTATCATGGCATATACAAAAAGGGGAACTTATTCATTCCTCCACTGGCTTTAAAGCTTGATACGCTTTTTACGCATTCATCATTCTTTTATATAATTTGCTGTTCAAAACGTTTAATACCAGCCTTGGGCAACCTCCGACTGAGCAAATTTGATCTTTATTTGTAATATTATACGCTTCCCCCCTTTATTTCATATTTTGTTAAATGATAATAGCCCAAGACGTTTACCTTAACAACCGCACAAACTTGGTTCTATTCAAACACATGAAAATGGTTTTTGTTTGCATTTCATGTGACCTCTTCCATACTTAAATGTAGTATAAAACTATGTAATAAGGTAAATAGGCTGAACAAATCAGGCCTTTGAAGTAAAATACACAGCACTTTGTGATTTTTCCCCATGAAAAAAGCATTAGAAAAGGAATGATAACATTTGAAAAGGGATGAGATTTAAAAATGAGCATGTAAAGTTATGTTGGAAGACAGAGCTAAACACATGAACTGTATTTGCATTTCAAACTTGACTGAGACTAAAAGGTTACTGACAGTATCAAGTAGTAAAGTATTGATGGCCAACTAAAAGCCAATGCAGCCCATTACCACATCCAGAAAAATGCAAGCGTACTACCTATTGACTGGTAAACTGCAATATATAAAATTATTGATCTTGGGTTTAGATAAACTTTAATTTATTTTGATTTTATTTTTTAAACTGATGTTTTATACCCTAGTATTTTTTTCTATTATGCTCAGCTCCGTTTAGTAGCTATAATGTAGTATTTTTCAGATTCATGTTATATATTTTTTATTTATTTTTTACTGCCTATCAGGCAATTTGAATCACATTAACATTAATGTAAATAGGTAACTATTACCTAATTATTTATTTATAGTGAAAGTATGTATGAGCAATTCGGATTTAACTGTTAATATAATCAATTAATCTGTATAGAAGATCTACAATGAAATATAGAAAAAGTACAAGGAATGAATACAATTTAAAAAAAGAAAGATCCATTCCTGTCCTAGTAATAATATAAAGTAATAGTAACAGTGTTTCGTCGATAGTATTGTGGTTCGCTATGTTGAAGCTCCTTACAATTTCCACAGACACTTGGTGGAGAAAAATTGTTGACACTAGGAATCACTTGGAAGAATTCTTTTGGGAATGAATACAGAACTAGATTTGTTAATATCAGAATGACGCCTATAAGACTATAAACCAAATTTGGTATTAAAAGGCCGCAGCCCATTTTATTGTTGGCATTAATAATACATTTATTGCATATACATATCTTTAAATATTGATACTCCATAGCTATATTTATTAGACATAAATTAGTCCAGCCATCACAGCGCAAACTAATAATACTATATCATAACAATAAACTGTCCCCCTCAGATAAAGAGACATAACCAAACCACACAACATCGGGCTGCGACAACCGGGTGGGAGGGAGGGCGTGTCTTCCTAAGCTGTCACCACTGCTCTGCTCTTTTTCATTCCTATATATAGTGTAAGGGGTTGGCTCGGTAGCGGGGGGTGTGACCCCCTTTGTGGGTTCACTACACACTGAACTATACAGAGAGGTAGCCAAAGATGGTTGAAAACAAAGAGTTTGGTTTATTCTTCCATATTGCTGGAAACAAGTGCAAGCATCCAAACAGCATAAACAAAACAAAGCATAAAATAAACCCTGGCCACTTGGGGCGTCTACCTTCACCACACAGGAATCTATCTATGGAGTCTGGCACAGCCTACTGCTGGGCAGACACTGCTGGTCATACAGCAGAGAAACAATAGTCTTTTTGATTTTTATCACACAGAAAAATCAACAACCACCTCCCCTCTTCAGAAGTCTTTCTCACTGCTTTCTTTAACTCAAAAAGCCTCAGGATGCAGCAATCAGTAGTCATCCTTTGGATAACTTATAGAGGCCTTCAAATGCCTCACTCTGAACAGCTGAAGTTTTCCAATGCCCTAAACCTTTCTGGCTACCTCTGTAGCCGACACCTGGTAGTGATTGGTGTATTGTTTAAACAAGGAAATGTATCTCCCGTCTGTGACCCACAGATTTACCTGACTTCCTTTCACAATATATATACAGTATGTATTCCCTTTAATACATAGTATTATTTTCAAATGATTCCTGCAAGGGTGACTGTTCTGAAATAGATCTATGGTAGATTTTTTTTAAGCTGTGGGTTGGCCAAATTTCAAGTACCAGCAGATAGCCCACTGGTTTATCATCTTCACATTCTTTCTCTTATGGAATTTCTCTGACACATGTATAGGCCTTAAAAGGTTGGAACAGTAAGAAAAAAATGTTCATTAAATGTGAAGTGAAGTGCACATTATAGGTATTAACCACTTAAGACCCGGACCTTTAGGCAGCTAAAGGACCCAGCCAGGTTTTGCGATTTGGCACTGCGTCGCTTTAACAGACAATTGCGCAGTCGTGCGACATGGCTCCCAAACAAAATTGGTGTCCTTTTTTTCCCACAAATAGAGCTTTCTTTTGGTGGTATTTGATCACCTCTGCGGTTTTTGTTTTTTGCGCTATAAACAAAAATAGAGCGACAATTTTGAAAAAAAAAAATATATATTTTTTACTTTTTGCTATAATAAATATATAAGAAAACATATTTTTTTTCATCAATTTAGGCAGATACGTATTCTTCTACCTATTTTTTGGTAAAAAAATCGCAATAAGCGTTTATCGATTGGTTTGCGTAAAATGTATAGCGTTTACAAAAAAATGTTAATAATAATGGCGGCGATCAGCGATTTTTTTTTCAGGACTGTGACATTATGGCTGACATTTCGGACAATTTTGATACATTTTTGGGACCATTGTCATTTTCACAGCAAAAAATGCATTAAAAATGCATTGCTTATTGTGAAAATGACAGTGCAGTTTGGGAGTTAACCACAAGGGGGCGCTGAAGGGGTTATATGTGACCTAATGTGTGTTTACAACTGTAGGGGGGTGTGGCTGTAGGTGTCAAATTGTGTATCCCTATATGATGATGTTTACACACGGCTCTCCTCGTTCTTCAGCTCTGGGGACCGATCGCGGGACTCCAGCGGCGATCGGGTCTGCGAGTCCCGCAGTCCCGGAGCTTTGGAGCGGGTCATGGGAGCGTGCCGCGGTCCTTAAGTGGTTAAGAAGCCGTGGCGGTTGGTGCCTACTATTTTTGGGGGGGTGGCACATCCAACACAACTACCCCCCACGGAAGGCACAGTCATAGCCAGCGGCGATCATCCCGAAGCAAGCACCCAACCCCCCCCCCCCCCCGTAGGAGACACAGATGCTCTAATCAGGTGTCTCAAAATACACCCCCCCCGCCTATCACGCAATTGTAAATCTGGTGTCCGGTGTCCTGAAAGGGCCGGGCACATGGATAGGGAGGGCAGCGGCGGTGTTAGGGGGGCCACTGTTAAGAAGAGTGTGTTTACAAAGATGGTAATGGAATAAGAGTAATACAGGTAAGCATGGGATTCAAATTCAATTTTGCTTTTTACTGTGTTCCCTTTATTCATAGAAACCTTCCACACACATACAATTCTATATTCCAATTAAATATACTTTAAGGGCTGGTTCACAGTGCGTTCCTGTGGGATTCAGACCGCATGCAAAACACATTTGCAATCTGCAGCTGGTGCCAATAGAAAGTTAAGGACACCCCAAACGCAGGTCACAAATGCCCCCCTACTTTTGTACTATGTGATGTGGTTACAGTGCGCTTTAAAAGTAGTGCATGCATTACTTTTGGTGTGGTGCAGAGTGACTTCAGCCCATTCAAAATGAATGGGCTGAAATCGCACTGTACAGAACCGCATGTGAATTGCACAGGAACGCAAAGTGTGTTTCTGTGCAATTCATGTGCGGGCATGGTGTGTATTAATCCTTAAAGCAGAAGTCCACCCAAAAATGCAAATGTATGGAAGATTCGCATCATGGATGTGCAGCCGACACATCTGCAGCAACAGCAAGATGCTATCATGGATTAAAATCTCTGAGGAATGTTTCCAACACCTTGTTGAATCTATGACATGGGGAATTAAGGTAGTTCTGAAGGCAAAAGGGGGTCCAAACTGGTACTAGCAAGGTGTACCTAATAAAGTGGCTGGGGAGTGTATAACAAAATATATAGAATATAGCAAAATCTGATGTATTATTGTGAATTTATTAGGGCTGTGCAAATTAACTTTTAATTAATCGATTAATCTTTAATTTTTTTGATCGATTAAAATCTTTTTGATCGATTGAAATTCTTTTGATTGGTACTCACCTCTCCGCCGGGTTCTGGGCATTCAGGGAGTTCCGTCGGAGATCCGATAACATCACAGACACCGACGGGGCTTGCCGTGTCCATCTTAAGGGTTCCTTTGCTGTGCCTTCATATCTGCATGCCGGCGGGACCTTACTATCTGCCACACACAAGGGCTGTTACACTTCCCTCTATTAACCTGGGATTCTATAACCATCCACTGGGAGTTGATAGTTCCCTTCATGGGACATCTACATGTCGTCGGACTGATGTTAACCTCTCCTCTTCTGGATTCAGCAGTGGTATCGTTGTACACATTTTTATACCAGTATCATACTTAGCTACATGTTTTTATGAGTGCTTTTGGCACCGTTTGGTATTACTCGCACCATTTTTACAGTTTATGTAGCTACATCGATTTTATCTCCAGTGCAATATTTATTTGGTTACCTACTTGAAGACTATAAAAGTTTTAATGCTATTCACATCAAGCGCTGCCTCTGTGTGTTTGTTGTATCCTGCTATCCATTTTTTCAGTGGTTGGTAGCTGCACTGGGAATCGGCCTGCAAGGAGATCAGCTAAAAGTAGTTGGATCTGTATGTGCGTTATAATTAATCGAAATTAGTCGATTAATCGATAAAAACGATTAATCGTACACAAAAATTTTGATCAGTAACAGCCCTAGAATTTATTTTTTAATATTTGTTATATACATACATATTTGTGATTGTTATTAATAAGAGAAGTTGTATTTATGGGCATTGTTAAACCAGTACCTGAATGTGTACCAACACTTACCTTATTAAATGGTGCCACAATTTAGGAGTAAAGTATAATTTTTTTTATGGCAACAGAAAAGTGAAGAATTAAATATGATAATGAAACCTTTGAACTTATACTGTATGGCATCAAAGTAAAAACGACAAGTCTTAATGACTCAAACCTGTCCAGCCATGTGAAATACACATTTGTTTTCCTTATAACAATGAACATCAATTTAAATCTTTTAACTTAATATATATAATTTCAAAGAAAATAACCACACGGACACAATTCACAGGAATCACTTTTGAAATCAACTGAAATTGTGTGGGTGGACTTACTAAGTTGTAATAATAGCTGGTCACTCAGATGTGCTTTTATTGTTTGGAAACAATGGAAAATAAAAACCTCATTCACTCTTAACTTATAATCCTTTTTTGTTTTTAGTAATCATGACACAAATTGTAAAACATCATTCAAAGGTAAGGATGACTGCAATAAAATGTCAATAATGTATTATACAAGTTGCCTAAGGTGCTCTCACACTGCCCATAGCAGAGCTGTATTTAGCAGTGATGCTGCCTTAGACATAAATGAAGACACCCTTTATGACATGCTCAACCCCTTGTGCTTTTTTTTTTTAGTAGTAAAAACTTCGGGTAGAATCTGGTATTAGAAGACATATTTTTATTTTAATAACCCCTTCCCACTTGCAGTCTGTATATTAAAATTCTCTTACATGATTACCCAATGCTGATGATGCATTAATACAGTGTTTTTCAACTCCAGTCCTCAACGCACACCAACAGGTCATGTTTTCAGGCTTTCCATTATTTTGCACAGGTGATTTGATCAGTTTCACTGCCTTAGTAATCACCACAGCCATTTCATCTGAGGGAAATCCTGAAAACTTGACCTGTTGGTGTGCCTTGAGGACTGGAGTTGAAAAACACTGCATTAATAGACATCAAACCCATGGGATCCAGCAACCAACACTTTTAATGGAGCTAGCTCTCATTACCAGCACCCCTACTGATTATCAAGCCAGCGGTGCCCTGGGAAATTTAATACGATTTGGGGTGTTTGATGGGATAGTCAGGTTAATTGCAACACCTTTCTCTCTCGGTAATTACTGACTCTACTCCTTAGGACTCCCCTATATCCCTATCTATTGTATGGTTTGGTCTATAACAAAACCACATGCCACACCTATTTTTTTTCTTTCTACGGTTTACTTTATTTGGATACTGACAAAGCACACATAGTTTTCCAGTTTCTTGTTTACGTTTTTTTTTGCAATGTATTCTGTTGCTTGTTGATTATTTGTTGTATACTGAAGCAGAGCATGATCAGCTCCCTTCGGAGATGACTACTGCCTTGCTAAAGAAGCTGAGGGTAAAGGTAATGGACTGGCCAAGCATGTCTCCAGACCTAAACCCATTGAGCATCTGTAGGGCATTCCTAAGATGGGTTAAGGCAGTGCTGTAAAATAATGGTGAGCACACAAAATATTGACACTTTGGGCCGAATTTGGACATTTTCACTTAGGGATGTGCTGACTTTTGTTGCCAGAAGTTTAGACATTAATGGCTGTGTGTTGAGTTATTTTGAGGCAACAGCAAATTTACGCTGTTATACAAGCTGTACAATTACTACTTTACATTGTAGCAAAGTGTCATTTCTTCAGTGTTGTCACATGAAAATATATAATAAAATATTTACAAAAATGTGAGGGTGTACTTACTTTTGTGAGATACTATATGTATATATATATATATATATATATATTATATTGTAATCAGGCCAAGATAGCAGAAAGGTCAAATTAATATGCCGCGTACACACGATTACTTTTTGTGATGAAAAAAAATGTCATTTAAAATGATCGCGTGTGGGCAAAATGTCATTTTATGTCTTCTGAAAAACGACCAAAAAAAAATTCGAACATGCTTGAATTTTTTATGTAATTTTGTGTCATAAAAAATGATCGTGTGTGGGCAAAAATGATGTTTTAAACCCGCACATGCCCAGAAGCAAGTTAGGAGACGTGAGGTAAAACTACCATTCATAATGGAGTAAGCACATTCATCACGCTGTAATGCTGCGTACACACGATCACTTTTTGTGATGAAAAAAAACAATGTTTTATGTGACGAAACAAAACAACGTCTTTCAAACTTCATTTTCCAAAACGACGTTGCATACACACCATCGTTTTTCCAAAATGCTCTAGCAAAGTGTGGTGATGTACACCACGTTCGACGGCACTCTGTTCCATTGAAGCTCCGTCTCATAACTTGCTTCTGAGCATGCGCGGGTTTAAAAACGTTGTTTTCAACATCGTTTTGCCCACACACCATCACTTTTTATGACACAAAAAATGACATTTTGAAAAACGACACAAAAAATTCAAGCATGTTCGAATTTTTTTTTAGTAGTTTTTTGAAGACATAAAACGATGTTTTGCCCACACACTATCATTTGAAATGACGTTTTTGGCATTACAGACAAAAAAGCAGGAATCGTCTTTTACTAACAAGTAACCAGCTAAAAGCAACCTCAAGGCAAATAATACTTCCCCTTTAGAGTGCCGTTGTTTTGTTCAACATTTTCCAAAAATGATGCTGTGTAGGCAACATAATTTTTAATGATGAAGTTGGAAAAATGTTTTTTTTTTCATGAAGAAAAATTAAATTTTTTTTTTTTTTTATCACAAAAAGTGATCGTGTGTACGGGGCATTATGCCGTGTACACACGATCACTTTTTGTGATGAAAAAAAACGACGTTTTCAAAAATGTCATTTAAAATGATTGTGTGTGGTTTTTCAAAATGTCATTTTTTGTGTCATAAAAAGTGATGGTGTGTGGGCAAAACGACGTTGAAAACAACGTTTTTAAACCTGTGCATGCTCAGAAGCAAGTTATGAGACGGAGCTTCAATGGAACAGAGTGCCGTCGAACGTGGTGTACATCACCACACTTTGCTAGAGCATTTTGGAAAAACGATGGTGTGTATGCAACGTCGTTTTGGAAAATGAAGTTTGAAAAACTTTGTTTTGTTTCGTCACATAAAACGTCGCTTTTTTTCATCACAAAAAGTGATCGTGTGTACGCGGCATTATGCCGCGTACACACGGTCGTTTTTTGCGATGAAAAAAAACGACGTTTTCTGTGAAGTAAAAAACGACGTTTTTGAAACGTCACTTTTCAAAGACAATTTTGCATACACACCATCGTTTTTTCACAAAAAGCGAGGTTACGTTCACCACTCTTTTCCATTGAAGCTCGCTTCATAACTAGCTTCTGGGCATGCGCGGGTTGAAAAAACGTCGTTTTGAACGACGTTTTTGCTACACACGGTGACTTTTTGTGAAACAAAAAACGACGTTTTGAAAAACGACACAAAAAATTCAAGCATGTTGGAATTTTTTTTTGGTCATTTTTTTTAAGACAAAAAACAACGTTTTGCCCACACACGATCAATTTAAATGACGTTTTAAAAAACGTCGTTTTTTTTCATCGCAAAAAACGACCGTGTGTACGCGGCATTAGAGTGATGGCAGACTTCAGTGTTGTCACATGAAAAGATGTAATAAAATATTTACAAAAATGTGAGGGGTGTACTCACTTTTGTGAGATACTGTACATTGGTTATGTCTCTGTGTAACATCCTTATTGTTGCCCTGCTATATGAAAAATTGTATATATACATGTATGTCCTTAATATTCAATAAAAATTACATTTAAAAAAGAATATAAGTTTATTTTTTTAATTTAACAAAAAAAAATGCACTAAGGCCGCGTACACACGATCAAATTTATCTGCTGAAACCGGTCCGACGGGCCGTTCCAGCAGACAAATCCGATCGTGTGTATGGATGAGCAGACAGGTTTTTCCAGCAGACAAGTTTTAAAGCATGCTTTAAAACTTGTCTGCTGGAAACCCGTCCGTCCAACATGTCCGCTGGTTAGTACACTAACCAGCGGACATATCAGTCCGCACATGCGTCAAATGGATTTGACGCTGGCGTGGAAGTGTTTTACTTCCTGGTTCGGTGACGTGGCGCATCAACGTCACCGCCACGTCACCGCGCTGTCTGCTGGCGGGGATTTTGGTTTGATGGTGTGTACAACCATCAGACCAGAACAGCCCAGCAGACATATCCGATAAAAAACGGTTCGTCGGACCGTTTTCATCGGATAAGTTTGAACGTGTGTATGCAGCCTTATGCGCAAATGTATAATGCAAAATATATTTGAACATCTTCCTAACCAAAATATATTTAGTCAAGGATTTTCTATTAATTAAAATAAAATATCCAACTTTTAAATCTACTATTGGTCGTAGTGATGTAGCAACTCTTTGACATTACAAAGATCTCCCTATTTCCTAACAAGATCACAAGATATCCCAAACAATTTATGATTTATTAAACATTCAACAAAAAGTTGATATTCAATGAAGGTCTATGCAAGAAATTATCATTCAATTAGAACTAAATATATGTATATTCATATTAATTATGAGACAAAGCAGAGACAAAATGAGCTCTATATCTCTTACATATTCTTCCTAATGGCCCATACACACGATCCGAATATCGGCCGACGGATCGTACGACTTTTTTCGCTTAATAATCGCGAGTAAAATAAAATAGGTTTTTAAACTCACGAAAATTCTCGTACGATAGAAAAAAACGATCGGAAGTGATGTCACGTGTTGTAATGTATTTGTATTGTATTGTCGGACGACGGCTGTACTGACTAAACGAAAATCGGACGATCGGACATTGGACGAGAACAATTTTCGCTCTTGTCCGATCGAATTTAATCGGATGAACGGTCGTGATCGGCTGTCGAAAGTAGTGTACACACGATCCGAAAATCGTACGATCCATCATCGGACGATCGTTTTCGTCCGATATTCGGATCGTGTGTATGGGCCATAAGAGTCATACAGCAATCTGGGTAATCTGATCTTGACATTTTTTTTTTTAAAACATATCTGTGAAGTCTATTTCACAATATAGCTTTAAAAAAAGTGCTCTGGCATCCACTGCAGGTGTGTTTCAATGTCACAGACAACAGACAATGTGGTTGACCAGTATTTTACATCAGTGTGTGTAAAGCTGCATTACTCTGCAGGTAGGCTGTGATTACTGTATGCATTCCAAAGTTCAAAGCCCAGCTCCAGAAAAAAAACAATCCACCCTTGCAGTGAGCCAGGAGTGCTGACATAGGGTGCACATACTTACCGTATTGTCTGTTCTAGCTGGGGCATTCCAGGGCAGCAATAGGTCTCTTGTGGCCGCTTGTGTAAACCACCACCACCAGCAGTCGCACTTCAACCTCCTACAGGGTTATTGTTCCTGTATTGTACATGATGAGGCTGAGGCTCCATCCACAGACCAGACTTCAGAAGAATTGTGCAATTATTTGTTTCTTCTATCATGAATTTATCCCCCCGCTGGAACAGGGGATAAATTAACCATGGCTGGGACAGAACCCCCTAGATAAACTGAGCATTTACCCCTTGCAGTGGAAGTGGATTTTTTCATATTCCTGGAGTTGGGCTTTGATTTTCAGTTTTGAGTGTATCCTAAAATATTATAATTTTACAAATCAAAAATATAATGAAAAAAGCTGCATAAGTAATCAAACTAATTTGAAAAAGAACCATTAGCTCAATGCATCTAGGCCATGCATTCTCTAATTCCTGTCACTGGTATTTTCTGAGATAATTAGTTCCTGCTATGAAAGTCTAGGGGTTGCCATTTGCAGGGTTATTTCATTCATAAAGTAGCAGGGATAGGAAATAATGAACGCATTGCCCATAAACTTTACCAGTCTATATAATCTTTTGGGTCTTTTCAGACTTCTATAACTCAAGAAGCATAATATCAAAGGGAAATGTCCATAAGCCACACATCATGAAGCAGACCCATGTGATAAATCTAAGCCTCAGCCCAGGCTCCAGCCAGGCCACGCCGCTAATGCATTTGGCTCCACCCCTTGGAACTTAAACATGCTTAAGCTCCAAGGGGCAGGGCAAAGCGTTTTGGGTGTGGCCTGGCTAGAATCCAGGCTGAGGCTGGCATTCATCCCACTTCATAACCATGGGTCTGCTTCATGATGTGCGGCTTATGGACCTTTTCCTTTGATATTGCTGCAGCCTGGAGTTAGAACAAGCTCCTTGTCCCAACCTGCACTCACAGCAGTCTAGTTGGACTTTACCTCTCTACCTGAGCGGCACCTAAATTTTGACTTTTTGGGTCAGGAAGCATAATATTATAATTCATGGATATCTCCTTTGATCAAACTATATTTCAAAACTGTGTTCAAAATAGGATCCTGTTTGAGAAAGTCAAAGGCGTTCACAATGCCATGTGTGTCCCACAACAGCATAAGGAAGTCAAATAACTTGAATGCACACCACAGTAGCTCAAGTGCCCTTTTTTGGCACCGAGCCTGGCATGACTTGCATTCCATTTTCACATGTTTTGTTGCACAGCAAACAAGCGACAAGGGACTGCTACTTGCGTTTGGGGTGCTATTATGAAATATTACAGTAGTAGTCAGGGAATGATGCCCCCCATACAATGGTACCCAGGGAATAATGCCCCCATACAGTGGTCAGTGGTAGTCAGGAAAATATGCCCCCCATACATTAGTAGACAGGGAATGATGCCTCTATACAGTGTTCAGTGGTAGTCAGGGAAGGATGCCCCCCATACAATGGCAGTCAGAGAATAATGTCCCTCATACAGTGGTAATCAGGGAATGATGCCCCATACAGTGGTAATCTGGGAATGATGCCCCCATACAGTGGTAATCAGGGAATGATGCCCCCATACAGTGGTAATCAGGGAATGATGCCCCCATACAGTGGTAATCAGGTAAGAATGCCCCCCATACAGTGGTAATCTGGGAATGATGCCCCCATACAGTGGTAATCAGGGAATGATGCCCCCATACAGTGGTAATCAGGGAATGATGCCCCCATACAGTGGTAATCAGGTAAGAATGCCCCCCATACAGTGGTAATCAGGTAATAATTCCCCCCATACAGTGGTAATCAGGGAATAATGCCCTCTCAATTAAGAAATAATGTCACTGCAAGCATGTTGCTCATTTATAACACATTGATTTCTATATTGATAATAAAGACTTTTTTTACTGTTGTTCAAATTTCAAGAAATGAAACCACTCTAGAAGTGGTACATACAGTAAATGTATTTGGTGATTGATGCCTATTACAGTTCTATGTACTTTGCACAAAAGATGAAAATACACTATAAGCAATGATCCAACAAAACACCAGTCCCCAAATTTCCCTTATATACATTATTAACCCTGGTGACCACAGAATTTAGTTAATATAAGCATAGAGGAAATGGAAAAATAAACAGTCAAGAAATAACACAGCCTACTCGTCCTTGAGGCTAACAGACATTTTATACAAGACTAAACTTGACTCCACTAAACCTTCTTGCAGGTTTGTTGCTTTTATTTTCTTAACAAATGCGAACCTTTACAAAACAGTTGTCAAATACCAGAGCAATGACAGAGAATGCCACACCATACCATGGACATACCGAGCACAGGTTTGTGCAATCGACATAGGCGTGGTTAATAGTTGAAAAACACAAAGCCATTTATTTATGTTTTATTGTGGCAACAGATTTATGTCCTCTTCCTTCACACCCGGCGAAGAATACCAAATAGTTCAGGCAGGTAATAAGCGACTAATGTCAAATTACTTTGAGCAATGTTTGCCTGGCCCCTAGCCAGTAAACTTTACCTGAACTTGGACCTTGCCCAGAAATTATTTAGTGATTAAATTGTGATGAGTCTAATTATCATAGAAATTTTTTTTTTCTGTATGTTCTATTTAGTTATCTGAAGCTATTGCCTATGCAGCACCCAGATGTTCCCTGTAAACCACTTACAACAAGGATTATTTTTTTAATATTTTTTTTATTTGTATAGAAGAAACTGCAACGTGAGTTTAACAGAGATGAAGAATGCAGTTCCAATGAGTATTAGTTGTATAACCAAAACGATAAGTAGAGAAATATCACAACTACAGTATATCAATGTAACTGAGTAGAAACATATGAACATTTGAGAATGCATCTCGATAAACATAATCCACCCAATGTGGGCTTTTACCATTTCCCAGATTTTTATTTTACTAGGGAGATAAAAAAGATCAATAAAACCAAGATAGAGGAAGAGAGAAGCCGTGAGAAGAGTACAACAAGGGTTTTTAAAGGGACCCTTCACCTCTTTCCTAAATCCTAAACTGGGTATACACAGTTCTTATCTTTTTTTCCGTTCAACCAGCTGGAATTCTCCCCAGAATACAATGTCACAGGGACCGAATACACTGATCAGTGGCTACAGATGCTTATCACTGAAAGTTTCTCAACGTGACCATTCAACAGATGTCAATTGATCTCTGTTGAACAGAGAGGGCCATATACTGATTGAAAATTATCTGATCCCTTCTTCTGAACTGGAAGAATTTTTGAACGATCTGTACCCATCTTTACTGTTTATCCCCTCAATTGCTGAAGTTTCATATAATATATATATATATATATATATTTATATAGATAGATAGATAGATAGATAGATAGATAGATAGATAGATAGATAGATAGATAGATAGATAGATAGATAGATAGATAGATAGATAGATAGATAGATAGATAGATGGATGGATGGATGGATGGATGGATGGATGGATGGATGGATGGATGGATGGATGGATAGATAGATAGATAGATAGATAGATAGATAGATAGATAGATAGATAGATAGATAGATAGATAGATAGATAGATAGATAGATAGAATAAACACTATGCATATAAAAAAACATAGACATGAACTGGGTCCATAATCAAAAAATAAATAAAAAATTACACTATGTGATACATAAACATGAAGATCCATATAGACTCCAACGTGTTTCAATTCTTGATACAAATCTTGGTCAGGGGGATAAGTATCATGGTGGTAAGTTCTACAATACAAACATATACATCATATACAAAATACAGCGATGTCATAAGAAAAAAGAAAACATTGGATTATAATCAGCAACTTACAGGACCAGTATACACTACAGTCAATATATTTCATGGAGAGGATGAACCCCACCCCCAACAGACGGAGGAGGTGCAAAGTATTGGCGCACAAAGGACACCAAAGGAGTTTCCCACTATGGCAGAAGGGCAACAAGAACATAAGGATGTAAAAAAAAGAGAAGTACCGGCCCATAAACTACCTGGGCAATACAAGGAAGACATAAAATGCCTCCCACTCCAGGAACATGAATGGACCTGTGTGGGGGATGCGTATGCAAGGTGCTCCAAACAAGTAGACCCCTAGGTGGGGGTGGGACAAATGAAGGTTCAAAAATTACAGTCCTCACAGGAACAAATACAGGCATACCCCACTTTTAAGTACTCAATGGTCATTATTTACTAAAGCTGTAAAGCGCAAAATCAGGCTTACTTCTGCAAAGAAACCAATGAGCTTCTAACCCCAGCTTGTTCAATTAAGCCTGGTAATAAAACCTGGAAGCTCATTGGTTTCTGTGCAGAAGTGAGCCTGATTGTGCACTTTCCAGCTTTAGTAAATAAACCTCATTGTGTACTTAAAAGTGGGGTATGCCTGTATACAATGCACAAACATTATAATTATTAGCAACAACATAAAATGTGAAGCCTAAACTAAATTACTCAAGAACTCTGTGATAAAAAGGCATCAAACAAAAACAAAGGAAATGGGGAGACATATGGGAGGGGGAGAGGACGGTAAGGCATAGAGAGAGTTGGGGGTCTACATGCATCTCCATGTATATGTATCATAGTGGAGTTTTTGTTTATTTGATTCTGGACCAAGTTCTTGTCTATGTTTTAATAGGCACAGCGTTTCTTATATTTTAAAACTTAGCATAATAATTATTGAGGTTTTAATTATTATCTGTCTTTTTTGGTACCTAAAAAAAACTCTTATTTTTTGCTATTATCCCTTCATAATACATGTTATGATGCACATTATAACATGTGTTGTGAAGTTAGCTAACCATCAACCTTAACATATTTTCTTTTTTCCTGCTGCCCCAGTGTTTTTCAATAAATTCATGTTGGCGTCCTACAGAAAAAAAATCAAGCTACAGTTTTGTGAGAAATTTGATAATAATTTGGGTATTTTAGTTAGAACTGACATATACTGAATATGATGTTGTTCAGCTGCATAAATAAACCATTGGCTGCCTTGAAACTTGACTATCATGGGAATTTATACTTGTGATAAAGAAACTGGCACATATTTCCAAGAACAGGAGGTGTTTCTGATTACTTGCGGAATAATTCACAGTCTCCATGGTGCTAGTTTTGTATATTTGTGTTGCTTTCACAAAGTGTTTTACGTAAATCACTTCTTGTTTAGCCCATCCACACCTTACTTTCCATATACGCAGAGCCTGACTATCAAAGAGAGACTCTCCTACGTCCTTCTTTTCTGTAGCTTACATCACTCTGATAAAGTCTCTCTGAATGATCATCCACATGACTAAACAGAAAAATATGTTCAGATACAGTAGCTATCTTTATTCTCTTATGTAACACTATGTGATGTTTTATCCACTATCTATTGAAATAATAATACATTTCCTTATTTATCCTAAAGTATAATTAAACCTTTGTTGATAGAAAGTAGATATGCTAGCCATAGGCGTGTGCACAGGGTGTTCTGGGTGTGCCTGGGCAAACCCTAATAACCCTATGTGATGCAGATTTCCACTGCCAAATGCCCCCACCCCTGTGGCAGCTGAGGCTACAGAGAAAAAGATGGGGAATCTCTGTCCTCAGTCCCTTTTTCTGCAATTTTACCAAAGGCCCTCAGTGGGGATCCTAACAAATTGTAAAAAAATATATAATGAAAAAAAGATAATACTGTAAAAAAAATAATAAAAAAAAAATACAACTGTAAACAATAATAATGAAATAAAATAACTACTGACATCAATCATGTGTGTTTGAGCTTTGGGGTGCACACCCTAATGTAATTGGCTACGCACACCAATGATGCTAGCATATCTTATCTTCTTGCTTCCTTCCTTGGTGTCCATAACTTCCACTTCCAAGGTGACTGTGCAGAGTCTTCCTGGAGCCATCCTTACACGCCCTCTCCTGTTCCTGATCAGGTGCTGAATATAGGTTGTGCAGTATTTTCAGGGTCCATAGCAGTGTGCCTGCTTGGGTGTTATGCTAGGAGAGCACATGCTCAGGGTGACCTGGGTCCCTAATGTGTAGAGGGCATGCATGGGCAGTATGATGGGTGGGCAAGGGGTCATGGGACTTGCAGAGTATGCTCCCTATCTTGAAGTTCTTGAAGTTCAGTGAAGCTGCACTGTTGTGTGGCACGTATAACTGCCTCCCTACAATGCATTAAATGCAAAAATTGTTTTGTTTTTGTTAGAACCATGTCTATACTTACCTGTTCTGTGCAATGGAATTGCACAGAGCGACTGCGAACCTCCTTTTCTTGGGTCCCCCGCTGGCCCTCCTGGCCCCTCCTCTTCTCCCAGTGCCCCATGGGGGCACTCGTGTGCTCACTCCCGATCCCCCACTGCCGCATCCATTGGTCCAGACAGCGGAACTCGGCCCCGCCCCCCACTCCCTCATCATTGGCTTTGACTGACAGCACTGGGAAACCAATGACTCCCGGTGCCTCAGCAAAGCCAAGTGAGACATGGAAGTGAGAGGAGAGAAGAGCTGCAGACATGCACAGCGCTGGATCGAATGAGAGCTAATGTAAGTATTAGGGGGGATGAGGGGGCCAGCTGCCTAAACATTTTTTAATTTAAAGCAATCCTTATCCAATCCTTCGCTCCATGTGGAAGTGGTCCTCACATCCAATGCAGGACTATTCATCCTGCAGTTGTCTTGATGATGTCAAGACCTTAAACCATCAAAGAAAAAGAGAAAAGACAATGTGGGGACTGGTATAGCAGCATAGAGGGGGGTCAGACAAGTAAATGCCCCCTAGACCTAAACTAGCAGTTAACCCTTCCAGTGCGAGCACAGCCCAACTGCAAGGGAGAATTTTCAAGTTTCCCGGAGTTGGACGTTAAATTATTGTTTAGCTACCTGCAGGTGACAATCGACAGTTGTTTTTTTGGGAATTTTAAGCAGAAAGTCCACCATGTATTGGAAAATAATTCCCTCCACTATTCTACGTTATTCTACGTTCAATTTAAATATTTATCATTCCAAAACAGTTCCTGGAAATTAAACATATACATGTATGAATACCTTTAACAACTCCGTCTTCTAAACCTCAAATAAATTAGGTTTAGTGGCCTTTTCTCTGGACGGGAAACAAGACCCCAGCAGACACTAGTGTTTTTTCCCTGTGGATTTAGAATTGGGTCTTAATTTTATATAGCTGTCAGCCTCTTGTGGAGAAGAAGTATTTGCAGCGTCATGGTTTTAAGGAAAAGGAGAGAAACGGTCCCAACCGTAATCTGAGCTCCTGCTTTCAAAGAAATTGGAGTTTAACCAGGAAACAGCGATTCAGTCTACATTTACATTAGCCTCTTACCTCATACAAAGTAAACAGCTAAACAGAAAGCGGGAAGAAGAGAAAGGATTCCTTAGTGTTTGTTTGAAATGGTAAATATTGGTTTGCAGTCTTTGAGAGACAACATTTCAAATATATATTCGTGCTGTGAATAACTTTGCAGGCTGGGCGGTTGGCGTATTAACCAGGAAGGAAAGCAAACACGTACTTATCCGCCTAAGATGTTAGAATAACACAACAAATGATAGCTCAATGTGAGAACAAGGGGGGAAAAGCCAAAAGCAAACACTGCAATGTGCTACAGGTCCCTGAAGCAGAAAATGGCTTACCCTCAGCTGTCATCACAAGGCTCTGACAACGCTGCGTTTTAATTTTATGTGCTGCATGGAGTATATTACCTGATGCACGGCTACATTTATCACAATTAGGCTAAGGACAGAACCATCAGAAAAGGATAGTGATATGTCTTGAGATATGTTTAGAGAACAAAATGGCTTAAAGGGAAACTATTGAATATTTAATGTATTTGCTTAAATTTGAACAATTTAATAAAAACAGACTTATTAGTGAGTGTAAATAAGTTGGAAAAAATATATTTCTATGTATTTACAGGTTATTAAAACCCAAGAGTAGCTCACCAATCCCTAGATGTGGTGACTGCATTTGCTTTCTTTTTTTTCATGTGAAGCACATTTTCTGCAAGTACAAAAAAAATACCTGTTTATCATAGCATAAATGCGGTATCCTTCTTGTACACTGAACAAAAATGTTAATGTTTTCAGCTTTCCCAACTATCTTCTGAAAACTATATTAAAAAAAAGCCTCCTCTGGGTGTAATGAAGAGAAGGAGAAAAGGGTTGTAGTTCAAATAAAGAGAGCAGCCTAGGGTGACAACTTTAGACACTACAGTGAGTTAGCATTGTCACCCTAGGACGGCCATTCTCAACCAGGGTTCTGTGGAAAGGTGCCAGTGATCCCTTGAACAATAATCAATTTGTACCTTTCAGATAAGTTACCACTGCAACCAATTAACTTTTTAGATAACTGTAATGGGGCATTCTTTCCACTGACCACCAATGGAAGGAGAATTCTCGACACTGACTGCCAGTGTGCTAGGACCTTTTCCCGACCACTAGTGTCAGAAACCCCTTGTCCACTAATGTAAGAGAGCACTACAATTTTCACTGTCTGCATTTTTCTGTCCATTATTTTTTATTTTTTTTTAACAATTTTGACCTATAATGCAGCCCAGGATTTTAAAGCGGAGCTCCACCCAGTAAGGGAAACTCCACTTGTTTCCTTCCCCCCGCCATATTTGGCATCTTTAGTCAAAGCCAGGTACCCGCTCCCACTTCCGGGTAAGATCTCTGCAATCATAGTCAGCGATTTATTACATTTCCAACCCTCGCTGCCTAAGGGAAACACACAGGTCCCAGAAGATGGTGGGACTATCCAGAAAACGCAGCGCAGCGCAACTCACGCATGTGAAGTAGGAAACAGGTTGTGAAACTGTAAGTCGGGAGTGTCAAACTCAATTTCATCGTGGGCCACATCAGCATTATGATTACCCTCAAAAGGGCCGGTTGTATCTGTAAGATTAGATGTCCAGCGCATCCCCCTCCCTTTACATTAGATGTCAAGAGCCACCCCACCATCAGAAGTTGAGTTCCCCACTATCACCTTACATCACAGTGAACCCCCCTTTCCTTATGCTGCTGCTGGGAAGAAGCTGGATGCATTGCTTAAAAGCAGAAAGTAAGGGTCTTGAGGAGGGCTGCAGCTACAGGAGAGGTGCGAGGGCCACATGAAATGGCCTGGAGGGCCGCATTCGGCCCGCAGGCCTTGTGTTTGCCACCTATGCTGTAAGTCTTCACTTCCTGTTTCCCCTAGTGAAGATGCCGGTGCCTGCACCCAGAGCTGAAGGACAGACCGGCTTGGGGTGCCGACATCGCTGGATCCCTGGACAGGTATGTGTCCTTATATTAAAAGTTAGCAGCTACAGTATTTGTAGCTGCTGATCTTATTTTTTTTCCCCACAGGCTGGGACTCCTCTTTAAATACACTATGTGCAAAATGTACCACTTTCAGCATTAAAATTCTGACATAAAAATACTGCCAGGGAGGTTAAACGATCCTAGTGCTAGAAAAAAAAGTAAAATAAAAGCACCTGTAAAAAATAATAAATTATACTTACCTGTCCAGATGCCAGTGCCTCCGATTTTCACTCTCTTGCAGTGCTACTGATACTGCTGGTATCTTAAGAACATGATACGTATCCCACAGCTGAGTGCTGTGCTTCCACCCGCTGGCCGCTATGTCACTACTGTGTCCCAGGCTGAGGCACCACAGCACATAGCAGGGATAGAAATTTCCGACACACCTGGAAGTGTCAAAATTAAAAAAGATTTGAGACACTGATGGCAGGAAGGGCCAGTATTATGGAAATTCTTTTACAGGCCCCTTGTGTGGGGTGTAATCACAATATAGCAGGAGTGGGTAGACCAGAATCGCTGACAACAGGAGTTGAATGCTGTTTGCATATCAGTGTTCCCCCGTTAACAGAGTTTCCAAGAAAATAAGCAACATGTGGTCACCCAAAATTGCCCGAAGTTGATTATTGCAAGTGCCAGTTTTGCTCCACGCACCTTTGCCATGGGGTTTCTTTAAAGGAAACATTACGATAACAGCTTATGGTCTTCCTGCCCTCATGTTTTTTTGTGGTATATGAGAAGCTAATTATGTTTTTCAAAAATGACCACTCTGCACAGCATGTCATAGCCACAGAGATCTTAACCAGTAAAAATAATAATTGATAGGACACAATGGGAATGTTCACTGCTCTACCCCTTCATAAGTTGTGCTGTCAGTTTTCATAATCTGCAGGGCACAGATATGATGTGAGGGGTTCATATTTCCTTCTCATATATGTTAAATAAATCAGATGAAGGTGTTAATAGGTCATATTATTGATTTCAACAGCTCCCTGCTTTCAAACTTTATCTTGTTTCCTTAAGTAGACATGTGCACAGCAAAAAATTTCGTATTATTTTGTTCCCTTTCATATCGATCCGTAGGTTCGTACCAATTCGTAATTTCGTAAGACGTCTGTTTTCCTGTTCGTTCCCGTTCGTATTTTGTACGACGCGATTTTGTATTCCGATCGTTTTGTATTTTGGTTACCATTTTATTTTCGTACATGCGGGATGATTCGTTATTCTGTTTAAGTTATTGTCGCTTCTTGTTAGACAATAATTTTCGTGAATTTTCGTTATTTTTTACTTTCGTAAATATATCGCGGGATTCACGGCACTTTCAACACGCGGCTCATCCATATATACTATTGTTAAGACCCGTACACTTGGTCAGACTTTTTTGCCAACAAACATAAAAACTAACGTTTTCCGTTCGTTCTCAAAAAATCAGTTCATTTGTAATCTTCATCAGAAAACCATTTTTGGGTTCAAAAGTCTGGCCAACTGATCTCGAAAATCCACGGAAAAGTTTTTGGCTTTACTGTACTCGGCAGTCGGCACAAAAGAAAAGCTGATTCACTAACTACACTCACTCACTGCCCATTCAAAAAAACGAACCAAGTACACAAATTTACAAACAGACCAAAAAAAACGGATTTACAAAACACACAAATGAAAATATGAACAGAAAAAGAATTTAAAATACAGAATGCAAATCATTCGTTATAGATCTCATTTTCGTTCTTTTGCCGTTTCCGTTTTGTTGTATTTTTGTAAGATTGTCGTATCGTTTGTTCGTATTTGCACTTGTTCTTTATGCAGCTCATTGGTAATCCCTAAATATAAAGGTGAATTTGCGCATAAAAACACACCATCAAACGCTATATACCATATGCGATTAATATGTAATAAGTGCAAAGTAGATAAAATTATAATTGAAGTGAAAAGAGGTTCCCCAGATGAAGGCAAAGAGCCGTAACGCGTAGGGATTCAGACGTACACCTGGAAGTGACGTGAGACATATGGCAGATGCCGCCTTGTTTATTATTTGATGCCTGCTGTGTTTTTACTGATGTAAGGATATTACTTTGGTTAATAAATGTTTATGCTGTGACATACTACACCATTGGAGACCTATTTTTTCTTTATGTTTCCCTGAGTATCACAGCGAAGGGTTATTACAAGACATAAAGAAGAGTGATTAGCTCCTGGTGTTGTCCACTATCACTGGATCACTGGATCTATTGAGAGGATTTTTTTGGATGCGTTATTGATCTATCGAGAGGTGAGAGGCCTGTGAGGCTGTGTGGTTTGGAGTGGCACGGATTAGCTATATCTAATATCACGGCATTGATGTATGCCACTAAGGTGAGAGGCCTGTGAGGCTGAACGCACGAAGGAGCACTAGCACTTTACTGCAAGCTTGGCAGCTTCACTGAGAATATTTTTGTGCACTGCACGTCTGCACCTGATGAACTTTTCTGACACATATGGACTTTTATTTGTATTTTCACTTCAATTATAATTTTATCTACTTTGCACTTATTACATATTAATCGCATATGGTATATAGCGTTTGATGGTGTGTTTTTATGCGCAAATTCACCTTTATATTTATGCTTCACTTGTGTATGGGTAAACACTTTTAGTTTTTGCTGCAATCTGAATATATATTATTATTCTTTATTGATTATTTTAGCGCGAAGGATTTCACATTTATTCATTGGTAATCCCATCGTTTCCGTATTTTGGTGCTTTAATTTTTTCGTATGTACACATTTTTCCGCGGGTACGAAAATACATTTGTTACGAACGGGAACGCACATATCTATCCTTAAGTATGCAAATGTAAATTAAGTTTTTACTGGCCCTAGTAGCAAAAATTAATCACCATAATCTTATGTGGTTTCATTTATTTCATAAAAACTAAAACAGCTTTCCACAGTGCATTGCATTTTATGCAGCTGAAAAGAGCAAACCAGATTGGTAGGAAAGAGATTGGTCCCAAACTGGTTGAAGTTGCACATACCAGGGGTAGGGAAGATGTAAAAAAAAAAAAACATTTCATTCTACCTATAGACAAAAATAGCACAATAATAGTGATGGGATTACTCACATCTGGAGCTAATCTTGATTGCAAATTGGGGGAAAAGCACATTTGTAATTTCATTATATCTGCGGGGTGTATTTTGAAGAATATTCTATATATATAAACAAAAAACATGCACAAAAATAGAAATAGTAGGTGACCAGTGACCAACCAAGTAAATGAACTGTTCACGTAGGTGAAATAATGGTTAACCCATTAATTGTAATTCATTAAATAAAATGTAAACCCTCTGTATGCCAAAGAATCAAAAAAATATAAATGATAATATAGTGATAGATTGAATGATTCAAAAAACAAAATGTAACATAAAATTCATGAACCGACTAATCTCAAGTGCAAAAATACACAAAAATAGGTAATATTGACTAAAGTCCCAAATCAACTCTTAGTGGTGAATAAGTAGAAGAGGGGCACTAATAGAAGGATATTCTGATTATTGGAAGTCAGTAAAGAGGCGGAGGGGCGCTGCAACCAGGGTAACGGGGTAGTTTGTCTTTATTGTTTTGTTTCCTTTTTGTTATCTGTTTTTTTTTTTTCAATGTGGAATGTAATGTATAATGAAACTTTTTCTGTTGATGTGGTTGTATTTATGAAATTGGAAAAGATTTAATGAAGAAACATAATAATATTGACGGATGTAGACATGTGAAAGAATAAAATAAAAACGTATTAAAAAAAAAAGTTCCAAATAGCAGTGCTAAAACATATAAACATAATAAAAGAGGACATATAAAATCCCCCCCAAAAAAGTGATCAAAAATCAGCAATTAGGACTGAACCAGGCAATCCCAAAAGGAAGACGCAGAGAAAACTCAGGGGATCCTGCAGGCTCTATGATGATCCACTCACAGCGATAGTAACAGATTAATTGTTACACAACGATCAGAAGAATATGAAAAAGGCAGCCAGATGGCCTCTTACCAGATATGATGGACTCCTAATTACAGGAGTCAGTCTAGCCTGATATCATAAAGGTCAGTTCCAGACTTCCACTCTATCCACTTTCCAACCGGCTGTTCAGACACCTCTGTGTGGTTTTACCCGGATCAAATAGCCATTTAAAGAGTAATCAGCTGCATTCTATATATCCTAGGATTCAAAAAAACTTGATATACCGTATTTATCAGCGTATAACATGCACAAGCGTATAAAACGCACCCTAACTTTAGAAGGGAAGTTTCAGGAAAAAAAAATTCCACATCCCCCTGCATATAACCCTCTATTTTCAGGGTAAAAAAGTGAATGTTATACACCAATAAATACAGTATTTGTTTTTTGTTTTTTTAAATGAAGGCATATCGAACCGAGATCCTAAAGTCTAGCCTATTGATAACCCATAACCTCATGCTCATTTTAGGACATGGAGATTCAATAATAAGGGAAAGATCAACTACAGGGAGACCAAAAGCAATACTAGTGACAAGTACTTTGCTTTTCTGATGCACAACTTCCACAGTTCATGGCCTCTTGATTATTAACAGAAGCAAATCAAGTTTGCTAGAATGCAAGAAAAAGGGGGGGAAACTGTTTTAAGCCCCCCTTGCCTCATGGGATTGCGGCAGCGGAAGTTTCTAGTCTCGCCTCAGAACAGAATTTGCGGGAGGAGTTCCCATTGGCTCCTTGACCCATGGAATTAGGTCAAGCTGTAGCTAGGCAGTGTAAGGGGTTGCTAGATTCCTATTGGCTAACCCCATCAAGTCTGGAAAAGTGTGGAAAGCATTCCTATTGGCCCTTGGCTTCCCTAAGCTGGTCACCACTGTATCTGGGTAGCTAAGGGTTTTTCTGTGGAGAATTCCTAAATAAAAAGGAGGATTCAGAGCCCTAGAGGCTCAATCGCCTCAGTAGCATCAGCAGTGGTGTTCCCTCCCGCCTTTCCTTTGTCACGGTTTTCACTGTATTATGTGGCTGGTGTCACCTTTTAAGGTCTTGTATATAAAATTAAACAAGTTATATATGTTTAAGTAGGGAGATTCCCCTTTATTTTGATTATACAGCTTGAGCCGTAGTGGCTGAGTGTTTTACGTGTTATTAAAGTTTAACTTTTAAATATTTATTTATTAAAGCCAGTATTAAAGGCCGCAGCCAAATATTTTTCCAACAGAGGTAGTAGTGTTGTTTATTGTGTACAAATCTGCTGACTGCTATCTCATACGTTTATTGTGTATTGGTAACCTAAAGGAATTTTTTATGACAATTAAAAAAGTAAGCAGAGATACAAAAAAAAACAATTGATAAGATTAGCAATATTCAGCAATGATATGAAAATTAAAACCTAGCCTTTGTATATAAGCATTGTACCCAGAAGGCATGTCTTTTTAGACAGCATGCTTTGGCAAAAGAGCAGGACAAAAGCAAGTCTCTGGGTCATTATGGAATCCCTTTAACAAGTTCTATAAATCTATTACAAATATAATCATTTCTTTTCTCTCTAGAAAAGGTTTTGTAAGCTCCTTCACAGCTGACCACAAACCAAACAGAGAAGGCGCCCATCAAGCCAACAACATTTTAAAAAGTTACACTTAAACAAAACCTATTAAACTCTTCATTCCTCAGTGTCAGTTGGAGCCATATTCTGTACAAGATATTTGGTTTCACGTCTTAAGTTACATTTAGCTGTCAAAGCCATCAGATACTGCTGGAATTTAGTTACCTATCAGATAATCTCACCCTGAAGGCCTAAACAAGAATTACCTGATAGTAACCAAACTAGTTCTACAGGAGACGACCTGACTGAAAATTTTACTTCAGGAGACTGATCTAGTATACTGATAAAACATATCTTATGGGTTCTTCTTGACTAAAAGAATTAGATTTTTAAGATATGAACACTTTTGAATAGCAAAAATAAATATTACCACATTTGTGGTACCCCTGATAGTAGAGATGCTAGCCTCATTTGTGGGAGGTTAGATGTTCACAGGGCAGTTCATTTGATTAATGTGCCCATCCAGTGTTTAGAGCATGTGAGGTAAGTTCTATTAATACACTGGACTAGAAGATAATTAATTTATCTCTATTAATTTTTTTTATTGTTTCTACCTAAATTATATGTTCTGCCTAAACTTTTTTGTTGTTGTGGATAGTGAGGAAAATTTAAAACCCTAATAATTGTTTTTTACTACCATCTGAGGCTCCATTAGCTATATTTCTCCTTACTTCCTGCTATCTTTCTCTTAGGCCGCATACACACGATCAAATCTGTCTGCTGGAAACGGTCTGCCAGACCGTTTCAGCAGACAGATTCGATCGTGTGTACGGGCGGACAGACAGATTTGGCCAGCCGACAGATTTTAAAGCATGCTTTAAAATCTGTCTGCTGGGAATCCGTCCGTCCGTCATGTCTGCTGGTTAGTACGCTAACCAGCAGACATATCTGCTCGCACATGCGGCGAATGGATTTGACGCATGCGCGAAAGTGTTTTACTTCCTGGTGCCGTGACGTGGCGGCGTCCACGTCACCGCCACGTCACCGCCACGTCAGCGCGCTGTCTGCCGGCGGGGATTTTGGTTTGATCGAGTGTACACGATCAAACCAATACATCCCAGCAGACAAATCTGTTCAAATCGGTCTGCCAGACCGATTTGAACAGATGTATTTGGTCGTGTGTACGCGGCCTTACTCTGCTAAAAAAATATTTTACTTTATTTCTGCGTGGCTGTTTGAGATTTCCCCTCACTATGGGTCTGGTAAAATGTTGTTAGCAGGACAGGAAGTGAAGGGAAATCTCTTCCGAATTTTGCACTAAAAACCTGATGCCATTGACCATATATTGCCCCACACATCTTGGGAATTTTTTTTTTATATTAAAGGATTTGCCCAAAACTGTGTCTGTCTATTTACCCTTTACATTTTTTTATGTGTGAATGAGTAGGGGTACGTCCTTAATAAATCACATGGAGGGTGGTATCTGGGTGCACCCTTACTGTTAAGATTCTGATAAGCTCCCTGCCCGTAGACCTCCACTACCACTGAGCCAGGGTTGTGGGGAAGCGGCCCTCATCAACATGGGCAGTCCTCAAAATTTCCACTTGCCTGCTCGCATTAGGCAAGTGGAAATAATCTGAGGGCGGGTGTGAAGCCACAGCAGAGGGGGGGGTGTGCGCCGCCGGCAGGTGGGGTTGAACGGGAGCTGATTCTCCTCTCAGCCTCTGCATCCTGTCATTCTCTTAGCAGGGCCTGGCATACAGCAAGAGTCGGGCAAATAACTGGACGAGGAGGGAGTGGGGTGGGAGCAGGACAGGGAGGGGGTTGGGAAGGAGCTATTTCCTATTAACAAGCTGGTTTTCTATTAACCACCTAGCAACCAATCACCAGCTTGGTTTTATTTTTTTTAATGCTATAGTTAATATAGCATTACAATATTTACTTAACAAGGCAGTAATGATGTGTACAGTGCCTATAGCCACCAATAATATTTTATTCTTATTTTATTTATCACAGTCAGATACATGAAATATCCTTTATGTTATTTTGGTTAAAGTTGTTGTTATTATTTATTTTTGTAACTTAATTCTGCATAAAACATTTAACAATGTCATTTCATGAGATAATTTACGAGGGCATGTTTAGGGGCGGAATTTGGGGCATGGTAGGGTAGGGGTTGGGTGGGCTAACTAATGGCAATAATATGGCAAAACAATAAACCAATTCAATTACAGTGAGGAGCTGCATGTTGTAAAGTGTAATACACCTGCAATATAAACAAAACAAAAGAAAAACTCTCCTAAAAGTGAATACATCATAAATTAAACATCAGCACAATGACTATACAAATACATATAAGGAACTCCAATATTAAAGGTGAATAAAAATTATTGTGAAGTCCATAATATATCCCAAGTGCTTTATGAGTTTAGGAAAGCCTTTTTTTCTTCCAGCATGCAGACACACTATGCACTCACCAGACTAATTTGACCCCTATTACAGGGAATCAAATTGTGCATAGAGGGAGAATTCCCAGGTTATCAAACATGAGATCACGAAAATGGAATCCAAGTCACTGCTGTCATCCGTTCAATATGCTATGTTCAAAACTCCTAAATTGCCATATAAAGATAAAGAGGGAGAGGAAAGAGTGCTCACACGGTGTAGTATTAAAAATCATTTATGTAAAAAAGCTGTATTGCACTTACATCTATGAAGAAAAAGATCAGCATGTGTAGTATTGGTAACACCAGTTTGCTCTCCACCTGCGTTCCAGCTGACGGAAAATGACGCTATTTGCACTTAGGATATATTATGGACTTCACAATCATTTTTATTCACCGTTAATACTGGCTGTACTTATATGTATTTGTGATAAATGGAGAAAAAATTGCGCATACCAAATAAACAGAAGAGAATAGATAAAAGCTGCGACTCAAAAATGTTATACAACATAAAATAGACTATAAACAGGGAGGGGAGTCGCGCTAGACGTGAGATATTGCTTACTGATAGCACAATATAATGTCAAAAAATATAGTAAAGTACAAAACCACAATTGCTAATGGTGAAGTCCACCCAATATCCTGATAGGTGAACAAGAAAACCTAATAGGTCAAACGTGATCAAAAGGGGTTAAATTCTTGATGTTGGTCAAAAGTCCATCTCTATAACCAATGGTATTGAATCTTGATACACAAAAAACGTGAAAAAAACAGTGTCCCGTTACATTCATGAAGGTCTTGCACTTGTAGAATTTCCATAAGAAATGACAACACCGGGAAGAAAAAAGAAAAAAACTTTCATAGTGTGATACTGTTATATAAAAAATATATGCACCCGTGAAAAGTAGCTATTTATTAGAAAAAACAGTGACAACCCTTCACCATAGGGCACAGTTCACACTGACCCTTACCAGATCGTAAGACCCTCTCGAGGTCAAATGCAGCCTTAAAGATGGTGAAAATGGGCTTCGTTTTATAACTTCATGTTTTCCTCAGATGAAACAAAAAGAGAGAAACTTCTCATAGTGTGGATTGAATGGAAATGAATCACAATCACCCGTGAGGAGAATCAACAAATACTGTGTGGGAGAGGAGTGCTGGTACCACCACCGGACGCACACACTGACCCTTACCAGATAATGAGATCCACTCTAGGATCAATAAAGGCAGCAAGGAGATGAATATACTGTGTGTGTTGTATCAGAGACCAGTCCTCGATGAATCACAGCATAAAAACAAAAGGAAAACTGGAGATAGTGTGAAATCCTTAAAATATTTATTCTAAAAGAAGCCAAAAATGCGCACTTACAAACAGATGCAAATTCAAGGCGATGTATAAAAGATGCCGGCCGGCTTGTGGAACGCGGATGTCCCTCGTGTTGTTGCGATGACGTGGGAACGTCTCCTCCCAACGTTTCGTCTTACAAAAGACTTGGTCACGGGATACTATATGTATATGTATATTATATGTATTTGTACATTCACTGTGATGATCTTAAAGTTATGATTTATATATTTTTAGGAGTTAAGTTAACTAGTGGCAAATAACGCTTAAAGGAGTTGTAAAGGAAAAACATTTTTCTGCTGAAATGACTGTTTACAGGGTATAGAGACATAATAGTTAACTGAGTCCTTTTAAAAAAAGATTAAAAATAGATAAAAATCAATCATATAATGTACCTGCAGTTTCAGTTTCGTTTTTGCATGCTGTTTCCTGTCTCTCTGATGTACAGAGCCACAGAGCTAATACAGGGCAGTGATGGTTTGTAAAACTAAAGTGATTGGTGCTGAGGGGTTTTAGACACACAGTAATCACACCTCCCTGATTAGTGACCACAGAAAGAAAGCTCCCAGTACTGTGATTACAAGGAAACAGACAACCAGGAAGTGTGGAAATCAGAGAAGAATTACAGCAACTTGAGAGCAAAAATGAACAATGAGGACATGAAAACAGCACTGCATTAAGGTAAAGGAAGCTATTAAGATAAAAAAAAATGTTTTCCTTTACAAACCCTTTAAGGCCCAGATAGTAGCTTAGGACTTGAAATTTTGAGCCCTAACTACGGGGAGAAAGTGCTTTTGTCAGAGGAGCCCCCCTTTCCTGGCCTGCCAGGCCTTATACTTGAATAAGTGTCTGGTGTGGATTTTTGGGGTCAGGATGGGTTAATGTTTTTTTTTTTAATACATTTTTATTTAGAAACAGAATACAAAATACACATACCAAAGAACAGTTGACATGAGCACAAGAAAGTCCTCCAAATGACAGGTCATACAGGTAAGTGTGGACACCTGCGTTGTTTAGTAGTTATGTACTACCTACCATTATTGAGGCGACTCTTGAGGCCCAAAGACACTTAATAAACACCTGCCAGAATGTCACGTTCGGATGGGTTAATGTTTGGGTGTTCATCTGAATGCCCGAACAGCCAAGGTAGGAACTAAACCTTAAGCTCACCCCCAAACCTTCTCTCTCTGCTCTAGAATGAACCTGCTGCTTTTCCCTAAAAAACTACAGGGTCTCTTTTAATAGTAATATTATTTCAACATATAATAGGCAATACAATTAAAATTGAGGATTTCACACATTGCACATAAGGGCTCTCCGGCATTGGTTTCCAAATCTGGATATCAGGATGTAATACCATTTAATATATGGTCAACTTAAAGCTACCTAAGAAATGAGTTAACTCATATCAGCCTGCAAGCCAGCAAAACAATACACTGATACGGATGATATTTAATTGTTAAAATTTCACTTTCCGATGTCGGAATCTCCCTGCTTCAAATTTGTATTTGTGTCATACGACCTTGTGCACTAGTATTCAAAGTCCAGTGATTATGTTCATTGTCTGCCTTCCTCCAGTCACGCCTGTAGCTTCGGAGGCATCCAGTTGTACATTCATATAGAATAGTCTCACACTACCCCCCAGTGTTCAAGTGAACATATTATATTTACAACGAGCTGTTTAAATGGAAAATCCTCTGAAGAGGAATAGGTTATATTTATGCTGCCATATATTCGTCTATATGAGTATGTTTGCCCTGTAAATTGCTGTATTCCACCTGTCATAAGTGTATTTCACTGAGCTGGCGTATTACTTATTTGCAGACAAGGTGATATTTCATTGAAATTCATGCATACTTTACAAAATCTGTCACCAGTCTATTCTCTGCTTTAATTAGATGAAGCATTTATTATGATTGATCCTGCATAGAAATACATATTCACCACTGCTTGACTTGTTAACCTCCAATGTCCAAACCAAAGCCCTTGTCATTTGTCAGGGAGACATATTGCTTTAATATTAGTAAGGGAAATTTATTGCAAAGTCTATATAAAATCTTGCATATATATAAAAAAGCTATCAATATTATGTAAAATATCATGTATTACAGTTACGTTTTATGCATACGTACCATGAGATTATTTGGGTCGGCAGTACCAAGAGAGACCATGATGTTTAAAGTGCAGTAATCCACAGCAACTAGTTGGACTTTGGCTGAAGGTGTGATAGCAGATGATTGTTGATGGGTTGCTATACGTTACAGCATTTAAGAATGCACTTTTATAAAATGTTTTAGTTACCCATGTGGTTCTTTTTCACAGGTGGACGAACTTGTTCTTTACAACATACCAACGTACTATTGTACAAGCTGCTACTCTTAGCTGCTGCCAAGTGGCACACCTTCTAAACTTAGTGGATCCAACTGCCTAATTCCACTCCAAACTTTAAGTAGGTTCTAATGCCCCATACACACGATCAGGTTTCCAGGCGGACTTTTTACCACCGGGAAATCCGAGGGGGAAGCCGAGAACCGGCTCACAGGCTTTTTCCCCCTATACACGGATGGTTTTCCTGGCAGGAAAACTGCCATGAGAGCTTTGGCCAGGAAACTCGGCTGTATTTATGCTCCACCGCAGTGTTTCCCATAGGAAAACTGCCGGGAAAAAGACCACCGGGAATGACGTCAGGAAAAAAAAATATCCTGCGTTTTTCCTGTCGGGAAAACTGCCATGCCACACTGCCAGTTTTCCCAGCCAAAAGCTGTCACGGCAGTTTTCCCGACGGGAAAACTGGTCATGTGTATGACGCATAAGAGACAGGGCTGGACTGGGAAAAAAATGTGGCCCTGGACTTCATCCAGACCAACCCAGGGCACAACACATCAGGGTACAGTGCACATCAGGGTACAGAGCCCAGTACATAAGGACACGAGGCACATCAGGGCACAACACGTACAGGGCACATCACATCAGGGTACAGGGCACAGCACATCAGGGCTCATCATCACACCACATTGAGGCACAGCAAATCAGGGCAGGGGGCACATCAGATCACATCAGGGCACATCAGAGCACATGGCACATCAGGGCACGGAGTACAGGGCACAACAGGGCACAGGACACATTATGGGGCACATCGTTTACCAGCAATGCATGCAGAGTAGTGCAGAAAGCGTGTGTAATAAGTTCTCTCTCATGTCACGCTGCTCCCTGCCCCCCGGAGGCCCCTCCTTTCTTCTTTTCCATCCCAGATAATGTCACAAGCAAATGGGGATGGACGAGAAGAGAGGAGGGGCCGCTGGGGGGCGGGGAGCAGCTGCAGCGTGACACAGGAGACAACTTATTACACACGCTTCCTGCGCTACTCTGCATGCATTGCTGGCTAAATCTCGATCTACCCGTAAGGCGCAGCTGTCGGCGATTGACAGGTAGATCGCCATGGACCTCCGACCGGCCCACTGAGCAATTGTCCCACCGGGAAACTCCCTGTAGTCCCGATGGCCAGTCCATCCCTCATAAGAGATCACACAGACAAATCTGAGAAGGTCTGGGAACCTTGGCACAAACATCCTCTAAGCATCAATTGACTCTGAGTAAATGCTTGCACTTAAAAAATGTACCCTCTGAACTACTATTCACAGTTCTAACTAAAGCTACAATAGAAATTACATGATTGTCACAGAGTGACAATGGCATAGGTGCTCAACCTGTGGCCCTCCAGCTGTTGCAGAACTACAAGTCCCTTCATGCCTCTGCCTTTGGGAGTCATGCTAGTAACTGTTCAGCCTTGCAATGGGACTTGTAGTTCTGCAACAGCTGGAGGGCCACAGGTTGAGCAACCATGGCCAGTAGACACCCATGGCTGACCAACACCTGAACAAAAGATTGATTACTATACATAGGTCGCCTGGTAGTACCACTTTTCACCACCAGGAATAGACAAGCAGCCTATTATTTCTGTATAGGAGAAAAGTGCTCACTACATGGAGCCACACCAAGGGATTTTATATAGTGTAGTAGTTTATTAAACTTTTCATTTAAAATCATTCAAATGGTAGCAAACAAGAGATCACGATCAAGATGCACTTACAAAGATGGCATGACGTCAGCATTTAGCTCTGCCCCTATGCATTTTGTTTGTTTCTTGGTGCAGTGCTGGTGCACAGTTCAGGGTTGTTCAGGGTTGGTGCACCATCTTTGTAAGTGCACCTTAATCATGTTCTTTTGTTTGCTACCATTTGGATGATTTTAAAGCACAGTTCCACCCAAAAATGGAACTTTCATTTATCCGGTACCTCCCCCCCACCGGTGTCACATTTGGCACCTTTCAGGGGGAGGGGGGAACAGGTACCTGTCTAATACAGATATTAAATCTACTCCATGTCCGGCCCCCCCTCTGTCCCCCCTGCTGTCTTTTAGAAGACACACAGGTCCCAGAAGACAGCGGGGACCAGTCAGAATGCGCATCGCGACTTGCGCATGTGCAGTAGGAAAACAGGCTGTGAAGCCACAAGGCTTCACTTCCTGATTCCCTTACTTAAAGGGTCACTAAAGGAAAACATTTTTTTTTAGCTAAATAGCTTCCTTTACCTTACTGCAGTCCTGGTTTCATGTCCTCATTGTTAATTTTTTCTTTGATGTTGCTGTAATTCCTCTCTGTACTGGACACTTCCTGGTTGGCTGTTTCCTGATAACCACAGTACTGGGAGCTTTCTTTCTGTGGTCACTAATCAAGGAGGTGTGATTACTGTGTGTCTAAAACTCCTCAGCACCTATCCAGTTTCGTTTTACAAACCATCACTGCCCTCTATTGGCTCTGTACATCAGAGAGACAGGAAACAACAGCTAAAACGAAACTAACCTGCAGGCACATTATATGATTTTTATCTATTTTTAATCATTTTTAAAAGGAATCAGTTAACTATTATGTCTCTATACCCTGTAAACAGTCATTTCAGACCAAACATTTTTTTCCTTTACAACTCCTTTAAGATGCCAGCGCCTGCACCCAGAGCCGATGGACAGCTTGACTTCGGGTGAGGACATCGCGGGCGCCCTGGACAGGTAAGTGTCCTTATTTTAAAAGTCAGCAGCTACAGTATTTGTAGCTGCTGACTTTTAAAACAAATTTGCAGGTGGAACTCCGCTTTAAGTGAGAATTTTAATAAACAACTACACTATATACAATTCCTCGATGTGGCTTCATGCGTTAAGCACTTTTATCGTACACCGCGATAATAGGCTGCTTGACGGTCCCCAGTGATGAAAAGTGGTACTACCAGGCAACCTAAACATAATGATGGAGCAGGATGACCTCATGTGAGGGGCTGGAAATCGTTTGATACATAGGGGTTGATTTACTAAAGGCAAAGACACTGTGTAAGAGCAGTTGCTCCAGAGCTTACTAAATGAGCAAAAGCTCTGCTGACTACCATTCTTCAATCATATGCAACCAAAAATGTTTTTTACATTTTCCTTGCATGTCATTGGGTAATTTTTGCAAAGTGAAGCTTTACCTCATGTATTAAAGTGGAGTTCCACCCATTTTTTTTATGTTTGTGCTGCATGCCCTAATCTTATAGGTCGCGTACACACGATCAAATTTGTCCGCTCAAACTGGTCCGACGGACCAGTTCAGCAGATAAATCCGATCGTGTGTATGGGCTAGCGGACATGTCCGACCGGCGGACAAATTTTAAAACATGCTTTAAAATTTTTCCGCTCAAGACATGTCCGTCGGATATGTCCGCTGGTCAGTACACTCACCAGAGGACATATCTGCCAGCACAAGCGTCGTACGGATGCGACGCATGCGTGGAAGTTGTTTACTTCCTGGTGCGGTGACGTGGCGGCGTCAACGTCACCACCACGTCACCGCGCTGTCTGCCGGCGGGGATTTTGATCCGATGGTGTGTACAGCCATCGGACCAAAACAGCCCGGCGGACATATCCGATGGAAACGGTCCGAGGACGGTTTCCATCTGATATATTCAATCGTGTGTACGCGGCCATAGTGTTCAGAATGGACAATTTTTATTTACTTTGTTGCTTGTAAATACCTTAATTTTGTAGTCCTTCATTACTTCCTCCTCCTTATTAGCCTAGGCCAGGGGTAGGCAACCTCGGCTCTCCAGAGGTTTTAGAACTACATTTCCCATGATGCTCAACTACACTGCAGAGTGCAAGAGCATCATGGGAAATGTAGTTCCAAAACATCTGGAGAGCCAAGGTTCCCCATCACTGGCCTAGGCTATTAAGTCACATGGCTATTTGCAAGGGTTTCTGGGATAGGCATCATGTTTCCCAGTAGTCCTTGCAAACCTGACTGAAACCTATTACATTGCTTGTGCAGCACTGAGCATGTGCGAGATATGCAAAGCTGAAATCCAAGAAGTCATACAGTCTGGCTTCATGATGCCCACACTTAAGATGGCCATGGTCTAAATGCTGTAACAACCTAACAAAACGGACCTTAGTTTACAGACTAACTTTACTAGAATACATTAAGCTTGTGTATTACAGGGGTATTTATATTTAAAAAGTGAAATTGTGGGTGGAACTCCCCTTTAAGCTCTGGAGCAACTGCACTTGCAGAGTGCACAGTTTATTTGCTTTTAGTAAATCAACCCCATAATGTGCTGCTCTCTTGTGGCAGATTTGGAGTTGGTGAGTGTGGCAGTGGTGCTGGTCACGGGTAGTGGTGTGGATCCATGAAGGTAGAAGTTATTGACAAATATGGATACAATTGAAACTATTGGACTTTTTGCATTTATTTAGACAGCAGGGGGGAAAGAGTGGGGCCAGATATGGTGTAGATTTAATATCTTTATTAGATAGGTATCTGCTCCCCCTGAAAGGTGCCAAATGTGACACCGGTGGGGGGAGGGGGGGTAGCGGATAAGTGGAAGTTCCATTTTTGGGTGGAACTCTGCTTTAAAATGATCAGAATTGAGCCCGATTTTGCACTCTCCATCCCCTATGTATTCTTTAGTATGCATAACGGGCACAGGTTCACTTTAATGTGTAAGAAAAGTAGAATTGAGGTTCATCCATTCTAGTTTTTCATTTCATGTAATGATTTTCTTTCTTTTTTTCCTATTTGTAATGTAAATGCTGTTAAGGAATATAACAGGTGTGTTTATTTCAAAAAGTAATCATAGTTTCATTTGAAATTGTTGAGAAGAATGGGCGTATTCCCTAAGTGCTATGTACTCTATACTCTTTGCCTAACACAACCTTCTAACTTCAAGAGGTATGCACAGTGGTGGAATGCACTCTGCTCATGGATTTCAGTATCATTACATGTTACCAATCTAAGAAAACTGCTTTAACATTGTGTATTTTTATATTTATATAAGCCTGTTTGCATTTATTGCCTTTGTACTGATTACAATCAGTAAATAGGTATAGTGAGTGCTGTTATTACATTTTCGTCTTAACTTAAATTCTTGAGAAGAATCTGATTGCTCACCCTGGATGTTTATGGGGTTTGGCTGTACACTTCTTAACAATAGCACACCTTCAAGTTAGGCAAGGCAAAGGGCTTTGGCAGTAAGAAGGGTGTAGTCCTTACTTCAATACAGTATAAAAACAAAAACATTGTACCTGTGTTATGGTATGGACCAACACCTGAGTCTAAACTTGTCAGGTGCAGTCATTCTGTCTCAAGCCAGAAAAGCTTCTTTAATCCTTTTTTACTTTGTGGGATTAAAATTTTCTCACTAGGTAAATGAATAATTCTCCACAGGTGATAGACAAAAATGGAAACAGAAGGTGTAGTGCACAGAGAAAGCATTCTTATGGCCCATACACACGATCCGAATATCGGCCGACGGATCGTACGACTTTTTTCGCTTAATAATCGCGAGTAAAATAAAATAGGTTTTTAAACTCACGAAAATTCTCGTACGATAGAAAAAAACGATCGGAAGTGATGTCACGTGTTGTAATGTATTTGTATTGTATTGTCGGACGACGGCTGTACTGACTAAACGAAAATCGGACGATCGGACATCGGATGAGAAAAATTTTCGCGCTTGTCCGATCGAATTTATGAACGGTCGTGATCGGCTGTCGAAAGTAGTGTACACACGATCCGAAAATCATACGATCCATCATCGGACGATCGTTTTCGTCCGATATTCGGATCGTGTGTATGGGCCATTAGGAACAAGTGCAAATACACTAGGCATGCCGTATATATGTATTTCAACAATTTTAAGAGTGGGACAACTTTAGAGATAGTTGTGAAAAATGTTTTAACCCCTTCAGCTCCGGAAGAATTTACCCACTTCCTGACCAGAGTACTTTTTGCGATACGGCACTGCGACCCTTTAACTGACAATTGCGCGGTCGTGCGACGTTGCACCCAAACAAAATTGACATCCTTTATTTCTCACAAATAGAGGTTTCTTTTGGTGGTATTTGATCACTTCTGCAATTTTAATTTCTTGTGCTATAAACAAAAGAAGAGTGGTAATTTTTTTTTAAAAAAAGCAATATTTTTTACTTGCTAAAATAAATATCCCAAAAATATATATATAAAAAAAAACGAATGTTTTGCTAATTTTAGGCTGATATGTATTCTTCTACATACTTTTGGTAAAAATAAATTGCAATAAGCATATATTGTTTGGTTTGCGCAAAAGTTATAGCATCTACAAAATAGGGGATAGTTTTATGGCATTTTTATTAGTAATTTTTTTTTTTACTAGTAATGGCGGCGATCTGCAATTTTTATCATGACTGCGACATTATGGCGTACACATCAGACACTTTTGACGCTTTTTTGGGACCATTGTCATTTATATAACGATCAGTGCTGTAAAAATGCACTGATTACTGTGTAAATTACACTGTCAGGGAAGGGGTTAACCACTAGGGGGCCAGGAAGGGGTTAAGTGTGTCCTAGGGAGTCATTATAACTGTTAAAGGGCTGGGCTACAAGTGACATGACAGTGATCACTCCTCCCGATGACAGGGAGCAGTAGATCACTGTCCTGTCACTAGGAAGAACAGGGAAATGCTTTATTTACATAGGCATCTCCCTGTTCTGCCTCTCCGTGACACGATCGCGCGCTGCCGGCAAACATCGAGTTTGCGGGGCCCTTGGGTACAGTCTTAAAGGGGACGTACAGGTATGTCCATTTGCCCACCGCTGCCATTCTGCCAACGTATATCAACGTGCAGCGGTCAGCAAGTGATGAAAACATATCCAAGAATGTTCTGATGCACAAAAAGGAGCCTTTCACTCAATACTGTTAGGCCGTGTACACACGGCACGGGAACCTCGACGGGCAGAACACATCGTTCCACCCGTCGAGGTTCTCTGCCGGCCGTCGAAATCGGCGACCCGCCCGTCGGGAATGGCAACCAGCCATTCATCCAGGCGGGCCGTCGAGCAAAAAGAGAGCGTGCTCTCTTTTCGCTCAACGGGATTCCCGACGGGCGGGGCGAGGCAGAAGCGTACACACGGCCGAGGTCCTCGCTGGAATGCAGCTTCCAGCGAGGTTCTCGCTGGTTTCCAGCGAGAACCTCGGTCGTGTGTACGCCGCCTTAGATCTGTGTACTTTACAGGTCCTTCCATTCCAGGTTCCATGATTAGCACATGAGAAACGTTATATCTGCAGCGCTACCACCATAGGAGCTGCTTGAAGATTTGTCCAGGTCTTTTTCCAGTAGGTTGCCCCGCAACCAGGCACACAATCACAGTCACTCTTTTCCTCAAAAACAAGTCTAGGTGTGTTCTTTTTGCTGTTTTTATTTTTGAAGTAATTGGGATAGGCTTAAGGGAACTGAGTGGGATAATCCAAAAAAGAGTAATATGTCCAGGTTAAAGACAGTAAACTCCTTTCTGAAAAGCTGAAGCAGAAATCCATGAATGTAGCAAAATGCAGACTTGGCTTGTAGTAGAATAAGTTAAATGGGTCAAGCTTCTTTCTTTAGAGCACTAAGAGCAGCGTTACTTCACAAGGAATAGGATAGGCTAAGCTCTTCTTTTAGATCCGTAGTGATGCAAAATCCTGTAATGAAAAAAAACGGTAAGTGTACCCATAAAACATGAATGTGAACACACACTAAAAGTGCACTTAAGGGTATGCTTTTGTCCACCGAAGGGGTAAGACTCATACCCAGCCCCCTGGGTCGCAAGGTTTCTGACGGGGACAAAGGATTACATGAGTTTCCTAGCCAGAAGGTCAGGCAGACCCCATTTTTCTGGGACAGCCAAAGCCAGCCCCGAATACTAAGTCAGAGGAGCTCTCCCGAAGAGAGACACCACCCCCCCCCCCCCCCAGAGGCAGGGGAAGAATGAACCAAAAGGCCACACATCCTCCCACTAGACGTCGGGGTAAGCCCGAAAACTCACACCCTTCATCCGTGAGAAAAACACACAAAAAGATAAAGATGACAAACAGTGAGAGAAAAATAAATTAAAAAGTGGCCATGCCAAATTGTGCACTAAGGTAGCTTCAGGACACTAGCCGATGTCCCCTTTAGCAAACACACAGCTGACCTTCTAGCACACAAGCGGTGTCAGCAGCCCAAAAGTCTCTAAGATCTCTCTCACTGTCTGTACTCACCAATGTCCAGGAAAAGTTGTCTGTTTCCTTCCAACATCCGTACAACACCTTTCTCCTCCCTAGATCTTCAGAAGGCAGCCCCTCGGTCAGTTTTTGCAGCTTCAGCATCTAGTAGACATATGCAGAACAGAAAATTGTATTTTGTTTCATTGAGGATGGATTTGTTATGTTACTAATTTCATTTAGTTGATTTGTTTTCAAATTTGTTTAGTTTTGTTTTGTTTATACATTTTCTAACTAATTCCACATTTTTGGAATGATTCAAATTCAAATCAGTGGAAAAATTATTGATCGATTCAAATTCTGTGTGAAGAATAGCTGGTTGTTTGGAAGCCGGTTGTCACGTCCTTAACAACCGCTGACAGCTGAAACGTAAACAGAAGAAAGTCGGCAATAAAAAGATGAGCAAAAAAACAGCATGCCCCCCCCCCCCCCAATCCACACCAAGCCCTTCGCGTCTGGTATTTCTTGAAAGGGAACACCACACCACAATAAAAAAAACTGTGTGAGGTCCTCCCCAAAATCCATGCCAAGCCCTTATCTGAGCATGCAGGCCAAAAAAGAGAGACGACGAGCGAGCGCCCCATTCTCAACCATACAAGGCTACCTGCCCTCAACATAGGCACCGTGGCCCCTTCCCCACAACGCTGGCCCCGATGGTTGTGGGGGTGCGGGGGGTGACTTATCCGAATCTGGAAGCTCCTTAACAAAAAAAAATAATCAATGTCCCCCCGAAGTAGATCAAATGTCAATCATGATGCCGGCCCCTTCCACCAACCCAAAAAAGAGTTCTGGACCCAATAAAGGCTCCCACTGACTGACAGCTCTGCCACCTGACAGTTCTTAAATGACTAAGGGGTGGGACCCTTAATAATGTCATCAGGTGACCCCGCCTCTTGTTACATCATCGGCTAGGGAATGCCCCCGGTCGATGACATCACAAGGGGGCAGGATCACCTTTAACCTCCCTGGCGGTATGATTCCTTCTGGTTTTAGGTGCTAAAAGCGGTATAATTATTTTGCATGGAAATGTGGCCGGTAATTCTTAGGAATAACACACTTAAATCTGTCCAAACAAGAGTCTAGTAGACATCACAGGTATGATAAAGTTTGAAATAACTATAAATAATAATGTAATTATTATAAAAATCATTCAATAATGTAATCAAATCAAAAACACTGAAATTTGCTCAGTTGCAGAATTGTCGCTGTCATTATTTTTATTGTTTGATGACAAATTTCCCCACAAATCGCTATCGCTCAGTTCTGCAAGTGATTCTAATTTATTATCGCTGTTTTCTAGCTGGTCTAAAAGCACTTTTGATGTAAAAGGACACTTTTTGTTTGCTATGGACAATCTACCGTTTGCAGGCAGAAAGAACAGTTTTTATAATATAAAACTGCATGTAGAACACTGGACAGACCACTAGGGACAAAGGGGTGTGTAATTATTTGATACAGTACTGTAATCTGTAAGATTACAGTATACTGTATGTGTATTGTGTGTTTCACTTTTTGAATTTGGCGCCGAACTCCGCCCCCGTGCATCGTAACGTCGCAGGGAACGGAGCTCGGCACTGAAAATCGAGCGAGGAGACACAGCGGAGAAGCCCGCACACACAGTGGGGACACATCGCAGGATACAGGGACAAGGTAAGTAACTCTCCCTGTATCCTGCAATGCGATCCCGAGTCTGACTCGGGGTCCCCCCCAAAAACCATACCAGACCCTTAGTTCTGCACCCGATGAAGGGTCCTGCAGTCTGACAGCTCCGGCGTCAGTTCTTAAATAACTGGTGGGGGCATCCAATGATGTCATCTGGTGACCCCCGTCTCCTTGCAACATCGTTAACACAACATGCCCTGGTTGACATTGTCACAAGGAGGGCTGGGTCAACCAATGAACCCCAACCACCTGTCCCCTCCCAAATAAATAGGCTCTCCCACCAGACCAAGGGCAAAGAAACCCCTTCCAATTGGCTGAGACAACCCATCCACTTCTAGTCCAGATTTTCCAGGCCTTTGTCAATCTAATGCCACAGGTAACAATACCACTTTTTCAAATACCATGTTTTGGTTTTATAGCGGAGTTCAACCCAAAAGGATAAGTTCCGCTTTAAGCACTCATAGTTGCATAGTGACATAGTAACCTAGTTAGGTTGAAAAAAGAAACAAGTCTATCTAGTTCAACCATAACGCCCTCCCCTGCCACATTTGGCATGTCATTTTTTGGGGGGAGGGAGCAGGTACCTATTGTGACAGGTACCTGCTCCCACTTCCGCTCGGATCACCTAGGACAATAATGGCGAACCTTGGCACCCCAGATGTTTCGGAACTACACATCCCATGATGCTCATGCACCCTCCCCTGCAGTTTTTTGGGACACATCCCAGGTCTCAGAAGCCTGCCGTGCATGAAGAATGCACAACGCGACTCACGCATGTGCAGTGCGCAACCAGCTGTGAAGTCGCAAGCTGTCACAGCCGGATGCCAACAGTTGAAATGCCAATGCCAGGAAAAGGAAAGGAAGAGAAGCAAGGTTTTGGTGACTACATCACTGGATTGTGGGACAGGTGAGTGAGTGTTTATTAAAAATCAGCAGCTATACTTTTTGTAGTTGCTGACCTTTAATAAACACAAGAATGACTGGAGCTCTGCTTTAAAGGATTTCTGCTTTCTCTTTATAGCAAATCTTCAGTTACTTACAAAGTTCTCACGGTGCGCTTGTCAAGCAAACTGGGGTCAAAATGTGTGTCCAGGCACCATCCAAATGTAACTTCTCTCCCCCTTTACAGCATGTCTTAGCATTCTTTTTTTAACTTTGTTTTTGTAGCAAGAAACAGCTTAATTGCTCTCTGTGACATCATCAGAAGGCTTGTAAAATTCTTGCAGAGGCAGCTGCTGGAGGCTCAGTTCCCATTGATGTAGACATGCCTGCCAGGACTACAAGAGCCCCTCTTCTACACACAGTGTGTGGGTAGGCCCTAAATAGCCAAGGCAGCTTTATTTTCCGAGAAAGAAATCAATGTATGTGTGTGGAATGGGACAGTGAGGGGTGGGGCATAGGTTGAGCTCTGTAGCCCAAAAGGAAGGCCTGACAACATTGCAATTTTAATGCAGAAAAGTACAGTGGTGTCAGCCAAAATTTTAGGAACGCACTGAATTTCTGACAGATTAGTCGATTATTTTCTGTGGTTTTAGTAATTTTAAGAAGATTAAAACAAGGGGAAATATGAATGAAAGACACACCAGATATGTTTTTTTTATTTGCCCTGACATTTAGTATAACCCCAACAGTGGATTCCTTGTGTAATGCCGTGTACACACGGTCGGCTATTCCAACAACAAATGTTCGATGTGAGCTTGTTTTCGGAAAATCAGACGGTGTGTAGGCTCCATCGGACATTTTCTGTGGGAATTTCCCGCAACAAATGTTTGCGAGCTGGTTCTTAATTTTTCCGACAAAGTTCGGAAATTCCAACCGTGTATACACAATTCAACGCACAAAAATCCTACGCATGCTCAGAATCATTGAACGTACTTTTTCTCGGCTCATCATAGTTTTGGTACGTGACTGTGTTGTTGACATTCGGAAATTCCGACAACATTTGTGTGACCGTGTGTATGCAAGACAAGTTTGAGCCAACATCCGTCGGAAAAAAAAATCCACGGTTTTGTTGTCGGAATGTCAGATCGTGTGTACGCGGCATTTGTGTATCAGGGCTCATTGATACGTGTGGTTGGGAGCAGTAACATCCTTTAGTTGAGCCACCCTTAGGCCTTAGGCCTCATGCACACTACAACTGATATACTCACACCTCAAGACATTTCAATAGCCTTTATACAATGTCTTTCACAAGCCGGGCCACTTAGCGTTTTAAAAGCAATGTCTTTGCATTGAATAAGCTTGTAATGTCCCTCTCCTGTGTAACAGATGTCAAGTAGGAACACCTTATTATCTCAAGACATCTTGCAAACATGAATTATTATTAATGTCCCATCTCCTGCAATACATGATATAATGTCTTTGTCACCTTATGGCCCTAGTGGACATAAGGTGACCCTAGACATAGGAGAATCTCAGTCTGTCACGGGTCATTCCGTTACACTCACGTTTTTGTGATATACAAAATATGGACCGTAACAAATGAAATATAAGGACTCTAACGGCACCAAATGTTTCTAAGAAGTATCAAAAAATATTTCTTGTATAATAAAAATTGCACAAAAAACATACAAAACACACAAAAGCTGCACATAAAACATAACCAAAACCATCTAGTACTCCTCGAATACAGGTTCTTGGTGGCTCCTATGGTGGAGCACAGTGAGTTGCTGAAATTTCTACAGGAAAAGTTACAGCAAGAACATTCACGGTTAATAGTCAAAAACATCAAACTAAAAACACATTAAATGGTCCTCCTACACATGGCCATTGTCACCCATATAATGCCGTCGTTTTCCAAGATAGTCGTTAGTTCCACTGTAATTGGTACTTGGTATCCATAGTCAAATCATATAGTGTACACCTAGTGATATACAAGGTATTATATTAGGTAGGTAAAGAGGCCCCCATCATGTCGTTCCTCAGATCAGGGTGGAGTGAGATAGATCCTGTTTTCACGTTTTTGTGAGTTTGGGCGTTTTTGTAATAGCCCATAAACTAAACTCCCCTCTATGTTATCCTATTTGTCTATGCACACATGGAAGTTTTTTTGAAGTTTATCAGCAGTAGAGTTTAGGGGCTGTTGTCTGAACATCCTAAAATCGTGTTCAAGAGCTGTTCTTCCGACCACAAAAAATGCAGAACGCTGAAAAACGCGCATTAGTGTGAATAAAAGCTCACAAAGGCACTTTTATCAGTGTTCAGCTTTTTTTACATTGCAGAGCTGAATGTAGGCTTGTGTAATATTACAAAAATGCCCCAAAATGCTGACGCTGAAAAACGCTTATAAACACAATTAAAACCGCTGTTAAGCACGCCTTTTTTAAAGCAGTGTTTTCCTGACAGCAATCTGATGTCCATATATTTTTCTTTTTTTTTTTTATGTCCTGTGTGCATGGAACCTTATTGCCCTTCAACTGCTACTCTCTTTGGCTGCAGAGGCAGTGGCAGGGGGTGTACACATGGTTTCCCTAATGGCCGCTGAAGGAATTATACCCTGCCACTTTCAATCTGCAAGTGCCCTGCATCTCCCCCCATTGCCGCGATTGTGGCGCAGTAGTCTAACATTTAAGGGGTTAAAACAGGCTGTAAGGCAGTGATACAACACCTCTTCATTGCCTGTCAAATGCTCTTTAAAGAGTCAAATGCGGATCCCTCTTCAAAGAGCAAAGCACACGTGAATGAGGCTAGGTTCACATCTATGCACCCGAATTTACATGGGCAAAGCACCCTTTTTTATTTTAATGGGTTGTGGAAAATGCAGGGAAAAGGTCTCTGATCCTTTTCTAAAGCCGCAGCTGCACGGAGACCACATGGTGCTCCAGCACCGCTGTACGTCTGCTAAACATCAGCGCGTTTCTGCTGCAGTTTCGGAGACACGCCACAATTTATACGCATTCCCACACCAGCAATAGTGTGAATCTAGCTTTACTGTTATTTATTCTACCTGTGAAAATATCTATTTCCATGTATTTCATATATAAGTTTGCAACAATTTGTACTGTATTGTAATACCATTGGGAAACAGTGTTTGTGTGTGTTTTTTATCTTATTATGTTATTTGTCTTTGTTGATAATAAAAACATGCAATTAAATTTGTGATGTGCTGCATTCCTTGGTAGTATTAGATATGTTCAAGGCAATAAAACAGTGACATATAGAAATGTACTAAAATATAGTGATGAGCGGAATACGCCATATTCGATTTTATTTCGCGAATATTTCGAAGAATATTCGCGAATATTCGTTAATATCGAATATTCGTGATATTTTATAAAAAAAAAAAAAAAATGCGAAATTTCGCTATTTTTTTTTGGATAAAATATCACGAATATTCGATATTTACGAATATTCGCTATATTTTATAAAAAAAAAAAATATAGCGAAATTTCGCATATGCGAAATTTCGCATATGCGAAAGCGAAAATGATTGCGAAATTTCGCTATTTTTTTTGGGATAAAATATCACGAATATTCGATATTTACGAATATTCGCTATATTTTATAAGAAATTGATTGCGAAATTTGAAAAAATACGAATATTCGAAATAGCGAATTCGCCGCGATATTCGAGTTATTCGCGAATACTCGAATATGCAATATTCGTAGCGAATATTCGCAATGCGAATATTCGTGAGCAACACTACTAAAATATTGAAATTGGTAAAAATATATTACCTACTGTACTACTCCACACATTTCACTGATAATTTCCATGCAAAAAGTTAGGAAAGGTTATGTCTACTGGCTCTATTAGTAGTTGTTTGCAAATGTTAATAACTTTACCCAAAGTAATCAACAGAAAATGTATTGAAGTGATGACAGATTTTTTTTGTAGGTGTGCCAAAACCTGCAAGGAGATATCTGGAGAGCAGTATCAGCACGTGGACAAAAATCCTAACATACACTTAAAAAGAAAAGTGCTTGCAAAGTGCTTTTTTTTTTTTTTTTTTTAAAGTGTATTTTTTGTGCTTAAGAGAGGAGCTGCAGGAGTTGGGAGTAGGCCTCCCCCGGAGGCAATCCTGCCCCTGTCTACTGAGGGCAGGAGCTCTCTAACCCTGGGTGACGTCATATAATGTCCTCCCAAAATTATGCCTCACACGTGCCCCAAGGTCTGTGCTAAAACACGATCTATCACCTGCTGTATCCACTAGGATGGCAGATCAGTGTACCAGGCTGCTGCCAGTACCATGTGATCGCTGTGACCAATCACAGCAGATCACATTACAGTTGTACACAATGCATGGCTTCCATTCATTCCATTCATTGCATACTATTGTGTAGATCTTTGTGATTGATCACAGTGATCGCATGGTACAGACCGGGCCAATCACAGACCACCTGCACCATGTTATTAGCTGGTGTAAATTGCAGCTATCCACAATAGTACATACTGAATGGATAGATTTCATTTACAAAACATGGTTGCTTATAACAGTGATTATCACTGTTATAAATAATCATAGTGTGTAAAAGAAAATGATCCTGATCACCTTACTATGGTAACACTGTATTGCTCTAGTCACAGTGTGTAAAAAAAAAAAAAAAATCGTAAAAAAATATATATTTTTAAAAATTGAAATAAATTATATATATTTTTTTTTTACATACTGTCACCAGTCCGTGGCCAGTCTGTGGCCATAATCACTATTACACATTAGGCGCTTTTCATGTGTTTTAGCGCTAAATAGCATTTGTAAAGCACCTGAAAAGCGCCTCTCAAGCCACCCAAGTGTGAAAGTGCTTTCACACTGGGGTGGTACTGGATGGGAAAAAAAGTCCTGCAAGCAGCTTTTTGGGGCGGTGCAGGAGACAGGGATGGACTGGCCATTGGGACTACAGGGAGTTTCCCGGTGGGCCGATGGCTTAGTGGGCCGGCTTCAGTGACAGGCGACTGCCGCCCCCCTCCGCTCCTCTGTCTCTCCCTCCCTGGAGCGCTCACCTGGGGGGAACAAAGAAGCAGGGAAGGACCAGAGGAGCAGGGACGACGACAGAGGAGCATGGGGGGAGGGGACAGACAGCTGACTCAACAGCTATGGCCTGGGAGTTTCTCACTTTTGCCTAATCTTGTACCAAAAGGGGGGCACCAAACTCATTATTTGCCCCGGGTGAAATAATGTCTAGCTTCCCCACTGGTACTGCCTATAAGAGTACCAGTACCAGCCATTCTACTCTAATAAAGTAGGGGGCTTGGGTGGCCGGGGGGGCGGAAGTTCTCTGGCCGCCATGGGAGAGACCTGTCAAAGTGGGCCAGTCTGGATGAAGTCCAGGGCCAAATTTCTGTCCCAGTCCAGCCCTGGCAGGAGAGATGTATACACCACTCCCACAGTGCTATTTAAATCAATGGGCAGCGCTGTCAACGGCGCCTGCAAAGAACTTTGCGGGTGCTTTTAAACCCTTTATTTGGCCGCTAGCGGAACCAACCAATACTCCAACATATTATCTTTCTATACTAAAATCACCTTTGATTCATTTCTTAAAGAAGTTGTAAAAGGTAAACAATTTTTACCCTGATGCATTCTCTGCATTAAAGTAAAAAACCTTGTAGCAGCTCCCCAGCTCCCCCCTTAAAAATTCACCTGAACCCGATCTTAATCCAGAGCTGTGCCCGAGAACAGCAGCACCGCTCTATATATCTCTCTTCACTGGACTCAATGGAACCATTGGCTGCTGCTGGATTCAAATCCAGTGATGAGGTAGCAGAGGGTGGGGTCGAGCATTTTTTGTAATGTGTTGTGATGCATTGGCATGCATTTTACATGTGTTGTGTTTGCTTTTTTTTGTCTTGCAGTGCATTGCATTAATGCGCATTTTGGCACCTTTGCATGCATTTTAATGCATTATGTGAGGCGTCTGAAGCAGAAACCTGCATCCTGTAAGGAATGGGCGCAGACCAGGCCTTATATACCGTGTTTCCCCGAAAATAAGCCTGGGTCTTATATTAATTTTGGCAACAAAAGACACAGTAGGGCTTATTTTCAGGGTAGGTCTTACCATGCAATGTGCTGTCTTCTCTCCCCCTTTCCCTCCCTGCCTGTCAGGAATCCCCAGTGTGAACCGAGTTAAAAAGCTTGTAAAATTCAATAATTTACTCTATTACAGTAGTACAATGTGTACAATGTGTGTGCTTCTGTAATAAAATTGTGCCAAATATCTTTGTTCTAGCTTCCGTGACCTGCCGGAGCACTGCGCGGGGGGGGGGCAAGATCCCCCACTGACAAATAGGAGAAGAGCAGCGAGAGGTCAGCTTTTATTACAGGAACACTCTCACATTGTATAATACTGTAATAGAGTGGATTATAGGATTTTACAAGCATTTTAAACTAGGGCTTATTTTCGGGGTAGGGCTTATATTGCAGTGGTCATGGAAAATAATGCTAGGTCTTATTTTTGGGGTAGGTCTGATTTTCGGGGAACACGGTACAAATCCATTAATTTCTAAAAATGCAGCACACTTTTCAAATGTTGTGATTTTAGTTTAGCACTCAGCTGGTGGAGGCTGACCTCTGGCATTCAGAACTATGTCTGCAGCTCACACTTAAAAAATATAATAATAAGTACACATATCTTGAAAGTATGAGTTGATTTACTAATAACAAATAGGCTGTTAACATTGCAAGGGAATTTGCCCTTAGCTTAACCACTTTAGTACTACGCTATAACTAAAAGACGGCCACAGCACAGTACTAAAAAGAGGGTTTTTGGGACTTTAAATGAGATGCGTTTTTAACCACTTTATCACCGCCTTATAGACGAAATACATCTATAAGGCGGTTCCTGTACTCTAACAGGACGTCCATGGACATCCTCCGTTAGAGTCAGGTGTGCGCGCCCGACCGGGCGCGCACACGTGATCACCGGTGCTCACCGGGTCCACAGGACCCGCAGCATCGGTGATCACGGTAAGGAGCCAATGGCGGCGGCTCCTTACCACGTGATCCCGCCGTCCAATGACGGCGCGATCACGTGTGTAAACAAACCCGGCGTGCGTCAGATCCGCGCACACGCGGTCACGGCGTTTGGCGGGTCCACGGGACCCGCAGCGTCAGTGATCTCGGTAAGGAGCCAATGGCAGCGGCTCCTTACCACGTGATCGTGCCGTCCAATGACGGCGCGATCACAAAATGTAAACAAACGGGGCAGTGTAGGTCATCTCTCTTCTCTCCTCACACCATTGCAGCGTGAGAGAAGAGGAAGAGAGATTAGTGCCAAGCAGTGCCCCATCTGTGCCCCAGCAGTGCCACCAGTGCCCCTCCAGTGCCACCTGTGCCCCACCCAGTGCCCCCCAGTGCCACCTGTGCCCTACCCAGTGCCACCTGTGCCCCACCAGTGCCACCTGTGCCCCACCAGTGCCACCTGTGCCACAACACTACCACATCAGAGCCACCTGTGCCCATCAGTGCCACCTGTGCCCATCAGTGCCAATCAGTGCCGCCTATACCCACGAGTGCCGCCTGTGCCCCACCAGTGCCCCACCAGTGCTGCCTGTGCCCCACCAGTGCCGCCTGTGCCCATCAGTGCCGCCTGTGCCCATCAGTGCCACCTGTGCCCACCAGTGCCTCCTGTGCCCATCAGTGCCAATCAGTGCTCATCTGCACCCCACCAGTGCTGCCTGTGCCCCACCAGTGCCATATGTGCCCACCAGTGCCATCTGTGCCCACCAGTGCCACACCAGTTCCACCTGCACCACTGCAGTGCCGCCTGTTGGCTTGTTAGGGTCTCAAGAAATTAGAGAAGCTGTCAGTATTTCAGGTGTGATCAAATTGATTGATTTTCAGTAATTGGTACCATAGCTTGTAGACCCCATAACTTCCACCCAGACTAAATAATATCCAATTTTTTTTTCTACCAAAAATATGTAGCAGTATACATTTTAGGCCAAATTTATGAGGAAAAATTACTTTTTTTACAAAATGTTATGATAGAAATGAAGAAAAATTCATATTTTTACAAAATTTTCGTTCTTTTTTCATTAATAGCGAAAAAAATAAAAACCGCAGAGGTGATCAAATACCACCAAAAGAAAGCTCTATTTGTGGGAAAAAAAGGACACAAATTTCATTTGGCTACAGTGTTGTATGACTGAGTTATTGTCATTCAAAATGTGAGAGCACCGAAAGCTGAAAATTGGTCTGGTTATTAACCACTTGCTTACTGGGCACATAAACCCCCTTCGTGCCCAGGCGAAATTTCAGCTTCCGGCACTGCGTCGCTTTAACTGACAATTGCGCGGTCGTGCGACGTGGCTCCCAAACAAAATTGGCATTCTTTTTTTCCACACAAATAGAGCTTTCTTTTGGTGGTATTTGATCGCCCGTGCGGTTTTTATTTTTTGCGTTATAAACAAAAAAAGAGCGACAATTTTAAAAATATATATATATATTTTTTACTTGTTGCTATAATAAATATCCCAATTTAAAAAAAAAATATATATATTTTTTTTTCTCAGTTAAGGCCGATACGTATTCTATGTATTTTTGTAAAAAAAAAAAATCACAATAAGTGACTGCTTTGCGCAAAAGTTATAGCGCCTACAAGATAGGGGACAGAATTATGATTTTTTTTTTTTTTTACTAGTAATGGCGGCGATCTGCGATTTTTATTGGGACTGCTATATTGGGGCGGACACATCGGACACTTTTGACACATTTTTGGCGCCATTCACATTTATACAGCGACCAGTGCTATAAATATGCACTAATTACTGTATAAATGTGACTGGCATTGAAGGGGTTAACACTAGGGGGTGAGGAAGGGGTTAAATGTATTGCCTGGGTGTGTTCTAAATGTGTGGGGGGAGGGGGGTGACTGGGGGAGGTGTCCGATGCTGTGTCCCTATGTACAAGGGACAAAGCATCGGTCTCCTCTCCTCTGACAGGACGTGGAGCTCTGTGTTTACACACAGAGCGCCACGTCCCTGCACTGTCACCGCCGAACGCGTGTACCGCGGCCGCCGGGTACACGCATCGAATCCTCGGTGATGCGTCGGGACTGTTTTTCACCGCCGCGCGCCACCCTGTGGCGCGCGCGGGGAATTACAAGTAAATCACGTCCAAAGACGTGGCCCCGGCGCCTCAGGTCCGCGCTGCTGACGTATTCTGTCAATAGCGTGGACCCGAAGTGGTTAAGGGGGTTTAAGTGCCCAGTGGTCAAGTGGTTAAACAAACAGTAGTATGAGTAAAATAGTAAACCAGGCTCATACTTACCACCCAAACTGCAGGCCAAATTCAACTGTCTAGCTGTATATGTTAAAAGCAGAGGATTGGTTGCACTCATTTGCAAATACATGAGTAAGCTGCAGAGCCGTCGCCAAGGCTCTCTGCGATTCTGCAGTCCTAACTAAACCTTTGAAGTCTCCTCAATAGAGGCATGTAAAGACTGATGGGTAGATGCAGGACAGGTGACTAGGGGTGTGTCCCCGCCTCCACCTATGCTTGGTATTGTGGTGAAGAGCACTGGAAAAAAATGCATAATTGTATAAGGGTATCAATAAACACATCTCCATCCCTGTATGGTACAAAGAAAACTAGGGTTGGGACTTTAAATGAGGTGTATTTGATACAAAAAATAGGGTTTTTGGGACTTTAAATGAGATGTGTTTTTAAACAAACAGTAGTATACGTAAAATAGTAAACATTTATAACCAGGCTCATACTTACCACCCAAACAGCAAGCCAAATTCAGCACAGCACAGTACTATAGTTCTGGGAGGGCTTCCATAGACATCCTCACAAAATCCCGCCCACACGTGATGCACTAGGCACACTCTGTGACGGCTGTGTCCCTCAGTCACAGCTGATCACAGATCAGGGTAGAGGGCCAATGACAACAGCCCTTTACCATGTGTCCAATCACAGCTGACCACGTGTAAACAGACTTGCCAGTAATCGGCAGTCCTTTCCTCACATGCTGTGTCTGTGGGAGAAAAGGAGTGCTGATAAACGGCAAGACTGTCAGCACATGATTATCACTGCAGCCCAATCAGTGCCAATAAGTGCCTATCAGTGCAGCTTATTAGTGCCCATCAGTGCAGCTTATAAGTGTCCATCAGTGCCACCTATCAGTGTCCATCAGTGCAGCCTCATCAGTGCAGCTTATCAGTGCCCATCAGTGCCCATCAGTGCAGCATATTAGTGCCCATCATTGCCACCTATTAGTGCCCATCAGTGTAGCCTCATCAGTGCCCATCAGTGTAGCCTCATCAGTGCCCAACAGTGCTACCTATCAGTGTCCATCAGTGCTGCCTATCAGTGTCCATCAGTGCAGCCTCATCAGTGCCCATTAGTGCAGCTTATCGGTGTCCATCATTGCTACCTATCAGTGCCGCCTATCAGTGTCCATCAGTGCCACCTAACAGTGCCCATAAGTGCAGCCTCATCAGTGCACCACAGTGAAGATTTGTGACTTTTTTTGTATTTGTTTAGCAAAAAATAAAAAACCTAGTGGTGATTAAATAAAACCAAAAAAAGCTCAATCTGTCTGATAAAATTATAAAAATGTCATATGGGTACAGTGTTGCATGACTGCGCAAATGTCACTTAAAGTGCGACAGCGCTGAAAGCTGAAAATTGGCAGGAAAAGGGGTAAAAGTGCCCAGTATAGAAATGGTTAATGTGGTGAAAATTCACTTTGCAAAGAATACCATGTGCAAGGAGATTTAAAAAAAATGTATATTTGCAACATGATTGGATGATGAAAGTCAGTAGCGCTTCACCTCCTTTAACCACGTGCTCACCTTAGGACGTCCATGGACATCCTCCACTTTGTGCGGTGATATCTCAATGATGCCTGCAGCCACAGTCATCATTCAGATATCGCTGTCTTCAGCCGGCGATTCTGTGCACCATAAGAACAATCAAAGCGCCAGTTCCGCCGCTTGATCATTTTTATAGGCGGCGGGAGGGGACCTCCCGCCGCCATCCGGTGCTTCTCCGGGCTCTCCCGTGCCATCAGGGGCCCGGAGAACGAATCGGCCGGCGTTCCCTGCAGAACCAGAACCAGACGCCCGGTACCCGGAATGTAAACACAGCCGCAATTGCGGCTGAAAGCATTAGATCGGTGATTTTTTTTTCACGATCTAATGCTTTCCAGCCTGGAGGAGAGATGTGGGTTCTTATTGACCCCATATCTCTCCATAAAAAGGACCTGTCACCGTGATTCACATTACAAGGGATGTTTACATTCCTTGTAATAGGAATAAAAGTGATAAAAAAAAAAAATATGTAAAAAAAAGTGTAAAAAAAAAAAAATAAGTAAAAAAATAATAATAATAATAATAATAATAATAAAAAATTTAAATGCCCCTGTCCCGGTCGCTCGCGTGCAGAAGCGAAAACGCATGCAAGTCCCGCTCACATATGTAAACACCGTTTAAACCCCACATGTGAGGTATCATCGCGTGCGTTAGAATGTGTGCAACAATTCTAGCACTAGACCTCCTCTGTAACTCAAAGATAGTAACCTGTAGACATTTTTAAAGCGTCACCTATGGAGATTTTTAAGTACCAAAGTTTGGCGCCATTCCATGAGTGTGCACAATTTTAAAGCGTGACATGTTTGGTATCTATTTACTCAGCATAACATCGTCTTTCACATTGTACAAAAAAATTGGGCTAACTTTACTGTTTTGTTGTTTTTTAATTCATGAAACAGTTTTTTTCCCTAAAAAAAGGCGTTTAAAAAATGATTGCGCAAATACCGTGCAAGAAAAAAAGTTGCAATGACCGCCATTTTATTCCCTAGGATGTCTGCTAAAAAAAAATATATATAATGTTTGGGGGTTATGATAAATTTTCTAGCAAAAAAAATTGTGATTTTTACATGAAGGAGAGAAGTGCCAAAATAGGCCGGTGATTAAGTAGTTAATAAGCTAAGGGGAAATTCCTTAAAAATGCGAGCAGCCTATTTATTTGCCTTGAGTAAATCAACCTTCATATGTTTATTGGGATTTTCAAAGTTTGAGCTCTCCTTTAAAATTGCACATTAAAGATTTTTGATCACGCAACTAAAGATCAGTATCACTCCGTACAATGATTTCGCTCAACTAAATACAGGCTACCCACCTGTAACGTATTTAGCTTTTATTTTCTAAGACACTCATCAAAGGCAGGACATGTTTGTCCAAACATGTTTTACAATACATTAAATCTTAATGATTTTCATACGGGCCGAACGATGAACTGACATTTCCTGCAGGCCCCGTCTTTGGAATTTACACATCTCCGCTTTAAATGAAACAAATAGAAAAAAAAAATCCTTATTAGTACCTTGTGGTTTATAATAGAAAACCACCTTTTTCTATTCTTTTCTGTTTAACTTGTATGACATGTTGCTTTGACTCAACCAGTTCCTCTCGTTCATCCGCTTTCCTTCTAGAAAATAGCTTCAGGGTGGAGCGGAGAGTTCAAGTTGTAGTTCGTTCAAGTTAAGCAGGAACGATAAAAAAAAACTCATATTGTGTTTCACAAAGGACCGTGGTCCCTGAGTAATCTGCGACTATACAACCTCTATAAACCTTTGATTAAGCACTTTTTGCATTGATGAAGGAGTGTCTCCTCAGCCTGATTCAAACCCCTCTTCATAATCCAGTATCCTTAAACCTCTCTTCATTATGTGATCATAATTGCTTCTATCTAGAGAGTGCATAACCTCGCACCTACATAGAGTGAGTGCCAAGGTTTAAAACTATAATAAGCTGAATTCTCACCTCCTAATCCATTATTTCAATCATTAGACCACAGTTTATTCCTCTAGAGAACATTAACATTTGAAAATGTGTCAAGCCGAGTATGAAATTCATCATAATCCCAGACCACCTGCCAACTAATTAGCATATAGAAATCTGATTTTCCTGCAGCCTGAGATTAATCCAATGTTTGACATGAGTTTATATGTTCAAATTGTTTTCAGGCAGTGGCGTGGGAAGGCCAGAGAAATGTGATGTGAAACCGAAAATAAACTGCAATCAGGGCTCGAAAGAGGGGATGCCAAATACGTAATAGGATCCTGCTTTCAAAGGGCTTGATGGTTCTCGCAACAAGTAGTGACATATTTCCAACTGAGCGGGGATTTCTGAAGTTAACCTATGCCTACAGAAAAACGATTAAGGTCGTCAACAGTATTTACACAATAGCAGTAGATCACCGGGGGTTTCATTGCATTAAACATGTGCATGCATGTATGTAAAGGCTGCCTTTAGCACATTAGGAACAGTGGGCCAGATTCAGATACACTTAATATTGCGCTGCGTAATCGAAATACTCTACGCTGCCGTATTTCACCAGGCTCTACACAGAATTCTGGTAGATTTTTGCCTGTACGCTACGGCGGCGTAGTCTATTTCTCGCCGCGTAATCGAAATACGCGATTAGGGGGCGTAAAGCATTTAAATTAAGCGCGTCCCAGCGGCGATCGAACTGCGCATGCTCCGTTCAGAAATTTCCCGCCGTGCATTGTGCGAAATCACGTCGTTACGTCATTCGTTGTTTGAGTAGTGTCGTTTATGAACATTCCTATTCCCGGACGACTTACGTTAAAAATAATAAAAGACGTCGGAAAACATAGAAATTCGATGCGGGAACGACGGCCATACTTAACATGGGCTGTCTAATATTAGAGCAGCAAAAAGCTGGTATAGTGTTACGCAAAAAAAAGATGACTAAAGATGCCGTAAGAGATTGCGAATGAAGATCGTAATTTCTGGGATCGCCGGCAAAAGCTCATTTGCATACCCCGACGCGGAAAACGACGGGAAGTCCACCCAGTGGCCGCAATTTTATTGCAGCGTAGATCTGAAGGCGTACGAACACGTAATCCAGTCGAATTGAAGCCTGCAGCCGTCTATTCATGGTTTGAGGTTTTCGACTAGCTAAAAAACGCGCGTAATTTGAAATTACTCCAGTCTAACACCAGTTAGACAGGAGTAAGGGCTCTGTGAATCTGGCCCAGTATATTTAGTGCAATGACTGCAAATTAGTCTTTTTTTTTTTTTTTTTGCCAATATTGTGATTTGAGCTTCAGAGCTGGACAGATTAGATGTAGTATTAATTCTTTTTTGGGGTTTTGTTATTGAGTAGAAATGAGGTTAGGGTTACATAGTTACATAGTAGGTGAGGTTGAAAAAAGACACAAGTCCATCAAGTCCAACCTATGTGTGTGATTATATGTCAGTATTATCTTGTATATCCCTGTATGTTGTGGTCGTTCAGGTGCTTATATAATAGTTTCTTGAAACCGTCGATGCCCCCCCGCTGAGACCACCGCCTGTAGAAGGGAATTCCACATCCTTGCCGCTCTTACAGTAAAGAACCCTCTACGTAGTTTAAGGCCGGATTCACAATTTTGAATTTCAGCTCTCTTATCTCTCCAGAGAGATAAGAGAACTGTTCAGCAGATCAGCTCCATTTTAGATACAAATTTGGAGACCTGGGAGAGGGGAGGGGGAGGGGGGAAGTGTATTGAGCTGAATGAAAGAAATCCTGAAGAGAAATTAACACATGTGCGAATCAGATTCGTGCCCATAGAAGATAATGTGCCTGAATTCGCACCTGAGCCGCACCACAATGCCTAGAATACGCACACATTTTTTTGGCAATGCGCAGTGCGAATGCATCACACATATGGGAACCAGCCTCATTGAAATCAATGTATTTTATAATGTTATGCGAATTGGATGCAGTTTAAGCCGCAACCAATTCGCATAGGTGTGAACCCGGCCTTAGGGTTCACTGATACCATTGATGCATAGCGAATCCTGCATATTTGAGGCTCATATGCCCAGCAAGCTAATGCAGGAATTTACTACATCAAATTCTGTAACATGTAAATGCTTTAAACTTAGGCCAGTTGGCTTTGAAGGGCCAATAATGGGGGCTTTGTCATGTGCCAGCCCCCTCACTAAATAAGGGAGAGTTTCCAGCAGCCATGTGTTAGTGTTTTTTGGAGTAGTTTAGGTAGAGCTGGTAAAATTTGTAGGGAGTGTTAGTTGTTTTACAGTTCAGAGGCCAACCAGTCATCTTTAAGACTACCTTTTTGTATGTGTGAGCAATAACTGTAGTTGCTGTTTAGCTGTCGGGCCTTCCCTTGCAGTAGCAGGTCTACCAGAGGCTTGAGTGAGTCTTTAAATTTAGTTCTTTTGATGTAGTTCCGGCCATGTGAAGCTTGGCATAACGGTGCTTCATTAGAACTTAATTTTTGCATTTCCTGATGATGACAGGATGCCCATTGAGGACCAAGGTGTCTCTGATACTCTGGTCCCTGAAAATAAAAGGGAAGGAGTTGTGGCAGCAAGTGCCCTAGTTTCACTTTTTTTTTTAACTACAACAGCAAGGCCTTACTGTAGGCAGCACCAGAATCAGATGATTGCTTATGATCGGGTCCAAGGCTGGACACTTTTAGAAGTGAGAACCCCTCATAGACTAATGGGTGTTCAGGCTGGACAACTGGCTAGAGCTAGCCCTGGATGTTCTGGCCTGCCCTGCATCCAGCATGCTGTCTGAGAAGGCACTCTTTGCCTTCTGATTTTGTTACAGAGAGGTGAATCCACCTGTCCCCCAATAGTATGGGCCAGTTCACATTTATTAAAATTAACCAATCTTGGTTTACTAATGACTACAAAACCCATGTTGCTGAAGCTACATGCTAAACTTTCAGGTGTCACATGACCCCCACTAACAAAAAAATAAATAAAATAAATTAACAATTGCCACTATAAAAGGGCCATACAACGTTTCTGCAGCTGAACCTAAGCAGCCAAATTACTATTGTTTGCTGCAGGGTAAATCCTCCTTTGCGCGTTCACGTTTGTGGCCTGTTCCAGTGCTCCAGCACTCAAAAATATTTGTGGTTATTGTCTCTCAGATAATACGCTCAATGGTTATATCAATAAAAAATGTGCCTTGTGTCTCCCTCCTATACTGCAGCTTAATCAAGCTGATTACATAGTGTCCTGCCTCTGAATAATATGTGTGGCTATCGTCTCTCGGATAATGCACTCAATGTTTATATCAATATAAAATGTGCCTTGTCTCTCCCTCCTATACTGCAGCTTAATCAAGCTGATTACATAGTGTCCAGCCTCTGAATAATATTTGTGGCTATCGTCTCTCAGATAATGCACTCAATGTTTATATCAATATAAAATTTGCCTTGTCTCTCCCTCCTTTACTGCAGCCTAATCAAACTGCTTACATAGTGTCCAGCCTCTTAACAATATTTGTGGCTATAGTCTCTCAGACTTTCAGATAATAGAATCTAATTTTTATTTCAAGGTGCTTGCATTCTGATCGAGTAAACCTTTTTAGATCTGTTGTGGCTGCTACTTCCACCATTCAATTCATGCCTATTACAGAAAGATAAAAAAAAAAAAAAAAAAATCAGGTGTCATAGCCTAAACTACTTTAAAAAACAAAAACATTTTTTTTTCAGGTTAAAATGAATCAGATTGGGGTGTTGTAAAAGTTACACATCCAAAATATGTGATGCCAGAATACGGTGTTGCATGATTCTGTCCATGAAAATAGTACTTTCCTGTAACACCACATACAGGTTAAAGGGTAACTCCACTTCTTGTGAAAACAAATATAGCAAATAAATAAATATATAATATTCCATATACAAATGCTACACAAACTATACTGTAATTTAATGTTATTAAAAATGAACGCTCTTTTTCAGTCTATAGCCACTGTAATTTGATGTACAATTCTATGCAATATGGTAACCTGGAGGCCTTTTGTACACAGTGGGTGTAGAGAACCTCCCCGGAAATGTAGTTTCCTGTTTTATGATTGTTTCACTGATTTTCACAGAAATCTGCACTAAGATACAAGTCAAATTCTGGTCATCATCTGCAATAGGAATTATGTTTTTGAAGAGACACTCCTTATGGTTAATTACTTCAAAGGGATGCAAACACTGCAACTTTCCTCATTAGAACACTGCAAGCCTATTAGCTGATTAGAATTAACACATACATTCCCATTCAGGAATCAGCCTTCCAAAGACATAGTTGAACATACAGCTTTTTCTGAGCTGTACCAATGTAACTACTCTGAAAATGTATACCTAGAATTCAGCTTTAACTAAGCCCAGATTCACACTGGGCTGCGGGAGTGATGCCGTGCCAGTTCAGCTGAACTCGCACAATTTCACTCCCGCTGGCAGTCCCCATTTCGGCCGCGATTTAAGAGACATCTGAGCAGGTTTCGTGCAAGTTTCGTCCCGAAATCGCAAAAATTAGTACAGGAACTACTTTTTGAAATCGGTGCATCGCTGAAGATGCATCTGGAATATGCAGTCCAGTTTTGGGCACCAGTTCTCAAAAAGGATATCGGAGAACTGGAGAAAGTGCAGAGAAGGGCAACTAAACTGATAAGAGGCATGGAGGAGCTCAGCTATGAGGAAAGATTAGAAAAACTGAATTTATTCACTCTTGAGAAGAGGAGAATAAGGGGGGATATGGTCAACATGTACAAATATAAAAGAGGTCCATATAGTGAACTTGGTGTTGAGTTATTCACTTTGAGGTCAACACTGACGACACGGGGGCACTCTTTACGTCTGGAGGAAAAGAGATTTCACCTCCAAATACGGAAAGGTTTCTTCACAGTAAGAGCTGTGAAATTGTGGAACAGACTCCCTCCAGAGGTGGTTGTGGCCAGCTCAGTAGATTGCTTTAAGAAGGGCCTGGATTATGTCCTAAATGCACATAATATAACTGAGTACTAAGTTTTGTAGGTAAAGTTCATCCGGGGTAAATCCGATTGCCTCTCGGGGGATCAGGAAGGAATTTTTTCCCCTCCGGTAGCAAATTGGATCATGCTCTGCTGGGGTTTTTTGCCTTCCTCTGGATCAACTGTGGGTATGGAGTTGGGTGTATGGGATGTACTGTGTTTTATTTTGTTTGTTTATTTTTTTTTTTATGGTTGAACTGGATGGACTTGTGTCTTTTTTCAACCTGACTAACTATGTAACTATGATTAGGACGGTGCCATTGTCGACAATTGCCGGCAAACCCTGGCGATTTGAGATGCGATTTGACATGTGAAATCACATCTCAAATCGTACCAAATCGTACCCAGTGTGAACCTGGGCTCCAGCAGAGAAAAACTGACATCACCCACCTGGTTGTGCTCTCTGGTAGGCCTTTATAAATCTCAGGATTGGATGGACAATTCATATGGTAGCTAAAACAGCTCCTATGTGTGTTTCAATGGTTTATATAGCTCTTTGTCTGGAGGTCAGCTGCAAAACTTGTAAGTTCATATAGCTGTTTGGAGAAAATAAAATATTCTTGTTTTAATTTGTGCTTGGTGCACTAATGCAGCTAAATTTGAAAACAATGTAAAACATTTAATTTTTTTTGCCAGCTTAGTCCAAGATATTCAGATGAATAACATTACTAGTCCTGCTGATTTCTTTAGAGGGAATTGAAGCATCCTTACCTTAAATTTTACTTTTACGGCAGTTAGACAATCAATTGAAATCTCTGCCTAATGTGCTGTTGTATTTTCATTGTGGAGTCATTTACAGTGTAATGTTTTGAACAGAAAATATTTAATGGGCTATATCATTGATGTCTTTTAAATCCAGCCATAAAGTTACATATTGATTTCAGTCAGTAATAAACAGTTTATTTGAGCAATGAGGCACAGACTTTTTTTTTACACCTTTGATATTAACCCCACCATCACCGCTCACATTCTTATCTGCCATGCTGTAAGATACTAGACATTATGATATTAGTATAAATACAGTAACTCACAAAAGTGAGCACACCCCTTACATTTTTGAAAATAAGTAGTGAGTGTACAGCTTGAAAAACAGTGAAAACTTGCTGTCCCCTCAAAATAACTCAACACACAGCCATTAATGTCTAAATCGCTGGCAACAAAAGTGAGTGCACCCCTTAGTGAAAATGTCCAAATTGGGCCCAAAGTGTTAATGTTTTGTGTGTCCACCATTCTTTTCCAGCACTGCCTTAACTCTCCTGAACATGGAGATCACCAGAGCTTCACAGGTTGCCACTGGAGTCCTCGTCCACTCCTCCATGACATCATAGAACTGGTGGATGTTAGAGACCTTGCGCTCCTCCACCTTCCATTTGAGGATACCCCGCAGCTGCTCAATAGGGTTTAGGTCTGGAGACATGCTTGGCCAGTTCATCACATTTACCCTCGGCTTCTTTAGCAAGGCAGTGGACGTCTTGGAGGTGTGTTTGGGGTCGTTATCATGTTGAAATACTGCCCTGTGGCCCAGTCTCTGAAGGGAGGGGATCGTGCTCTGCTTCAGTACGTTACAGTACATGTTGCCATTTATGGTTCCCTCAATGAACTGTAGCTCCCCAGTGCCGGCAGTACCCATGCAGCCCCAGACCATGACACTCCCACCACCATGCTTGACTGTGGGCAAGACACACCTGTCTTTGTAATCCTCACCTGGTTGCCGCCACACATGTTTGACACCATCTGAACCAAATAAGTTTATCTTGGTCTCATCAGACCAGTGGACATGGTTCCAGTAATCCATGTCCTTAGTCTGCTTGTCTTCAGTAAACTGTTTGCAGGCTTTCTTGTGCATCATCTTTAGAAGATGCTTCCTTTTGGGACTAAAACCATGCCAATCAATTTGAGGTGTATGGTCTGAGCACCGACAGGCTGACACCCCACCCTTTCAACCTCTGCAGCAATGCTGGCAGCACTCATACGTCTATTTCCCAAAGACAACCTCTGGATATGATGCTGAGCACATGCACTCAACTTTTTTGGTCGACCATGACAAGGCCTGTTCTGAGTGGAACCTGTCCTGTTAAGCCACTGTATGGTCTTGGCCATCGTGCTGCAGCTCAGTTTCAGGGACTTGGCAATCTTCTTATAGCCTAGGCCAGGCATGTCCAAAGTCTGGCCCGCGGGGGATTTAATGCGGCCCCCCTGGGGATTTGTATATATATATATAGTGTTTGTGGCCCCCAGGGCCACAAAAGATATATACCGTATTTATCGGTGCTGCCTTGGAGGGGACAGGAAGGTGGCATGACGGGCGCTATCAGATTACATGAAGAGAATCTCCTGTTTACTCGGCAGCATCTGTATTGGAAGTCCCGTCTCCTGGGATGCCATTGGACGACTGTTCTGTCTATCATAGGAGGCGCGATTTTGTATTAAAGAGGCCACAGAGTAAACAAGAGATTCTCCTGTTTGTACTCTGTCGGCACTCGTCCCGCCCCCTCCCTCTGCCCTCCGAGGCTGCAGACGGGCATCGATCAGGCTGCACTGATGGCAATGGTAAGGCTGCGTTCATGGCACATGTGAGGCTGCATTGACTGCAATGGTAAGGCTGCATTCATGGCACATGTAAGGCTGCATTCATGGCACATGTAAGGCTGTATTCATGGCACATGTGAGGCTGCATTCATCGCACATGTGAGGCTACATTTATGGCACATGTGAGGCTGCATTGGTTGCAAATGTAAGGCTGCATTGGTTGCAATGGTAAGGATGCATTCATGGAAATGGTAAGGCTGTATTCATTGCAACGGTGAGGCTGCATTCATGGCAATGGTGAGGCTGCATTCATGGCAATGGTAAGCCTGTGCCTGTTATATGCCGATAAATACGGTATATCTAAATAAAACGCCCAAACTCATCCTTAGTCCTGAGCAGCACTCTGGGATTCATTGGGGCCACAAAAGAAATATATACAGTGTATCCAAATAACACACCCAAGCCCATCTCTTCACCACACACAGCCAAAAAGGCAAGAGAATTCTTGTTGGGCCGTGTATTAGTACTAGGACAAACACACTTTAATTTTAATGGTTCAAAGAATGTCAGGCAAAATAGTCGGCCCGCATGTTCACTTCATCAAATCTGGCCCTCTTTGAAAAAAGTTTGGACACCCCTGGCCTAGGCCATCTTTATGTAGAGCAACATTTTTTTTTTTTTTAGATCCTCAGAGAGTTCTTTGCCATGAGGTGCCATGTTAAACTTCCAGTGACCAAAGATGTGAGTGGTGTACTCACTTTTGTGAAATAATGTTTATACTATTGTTAAATACATGAATTAACAGTGCAATGATAGCAGTTATCTATAGCTATCTATAGCAGGGTTTTTCAACCAGGGTGCCGCAGCATCCTGGGGTTTCCGCAAAGAGTCCCTAGGTGTGCCACAGCAAGATGACACAAAGCCCTTTACAATCCAACCATGAAAGGGTTACTGTGTTAAGTTCTGTGTCCAGAGAGGAGTGAGAGCACATCCCATTTCTCCTCTGGGCTCTCTCTTCCTTCTATGCCAATATCTGTATTTTGCTGGCAAAAGTGAAAGCTGTGTATGCTGCCCGCCGGAGTCCTAACTACCAATGGCATCATCAGTTGCTACGGATCTATAGTAACAAAACAGATTTTAACAATCAGATTTTCATGTAACTGGTCACAGATTTTTTTGCTATGCCTTTTGGTGCTTTACTTACTGTGCTGTGATGTATTAAAGACCAAAGAATTTTCAAAGGGGACACATGTTAACTTATAGATGTGGTAGTCTTGCTGGTATATATAAAGAGTAATAGAAGAGATAAAATGCTTACCTTTCCTGGAAGGGATGCTGCTCCAAGCTATTTCTGCTTTTGACCACGTAAATTAAAATCATAGCAATTTGATCACATGAATGATGTTGAAGGTACAGTAAATATCTGAGTTATGCCCTGTACACACATTCGGTTCATCCGATGAAAACGGGCAGATGGATTTTTTCATCAGATATCCGATGAAGCTGACTTTCATCAGTCTTGCCTACACACCATGGGCCAGATTCAGGTAGATCAGAGCATCTTTGCTCTGGAGTAACGCATCTCATTTGCGTTACGCTGCAGAAATTTTAGGAGCAAGTGCTGTTATTCATGAAGCACTTGCTCCTAAAGTTGCGGCAGCGCATCGCAAATGAGCCAGCGGAATTCAAATTGGGCGGGTACGGGGCGTGTAGTATTCTAACTATGCGCGATCCCGCGGCGAACGTACTGCGCATGCATCGAGTGTCAATGCATCCCAGTGCGCATGCTCCAAGTTCTGTCAGTGAACGTCAATGACGTCACGTCCCCATTCATGATTGTTTTGCGCAAACGACGCGATTTGTTTTTTTTCTGACGCGATGACGACGGCTATACCTAACATAGGATACTCCACTAGGGGGCTGCTTTATCTATACGCCGCGTATCGCTTCCGGAAACGTCGTAAAGTCACTTCGTCGCGCCCGAAAAAGATTGTGAATTGCCGATTTCCGCTCATTAACATATTTTTGGAGCGTAAATCGGCGGGAACGCCCCCGGCGCCATTTTTAAGTTGAAGTAACGATGCGATGGCGAAATTCAATTACGCCGATCGCATCGGAACTCCAACCCGGCATTTCTTGTTTTCTGGTTATAGAAAACAGAAACGCCGGCTTAAAGTAACAGTTAGGCTGGCGGATCACTGGATCCGCCAGCCTAACTCTTCATTAATCTGGCCCCATCAGTTAAAAATCCGACCGTGTCCAACGCGGTGACGTAAAACACAACAACGTGCTGAGAAAAATTAAGTTCAATGCTTCCGAGCATGCGTCGACATGATTCTGAGCATATATGGATTTTTGACCAATGGATTTCCCCACAGACGATCGTTTTTTTCTATCGGTTTTTTAACCATCAGAACATTTTTTTTCACAGATGGGAAAAAAACGATGGGGCCCACACACGATCGGTTAGTCCGATCCTGTGTACAGGGCATACAAGTGACACTAAACTATATCTTTATTTTTTTCAAAAATATTTCTCACACATCCACTATCTAATAGCGCTATTATCTATTTCTGATCGAATCATTTCTCACTGTGTTTTTCTGCTTCCTTGTAACATCCTTTGTGAGATCACAAACCTTTGCTTTTCTTCCTCACCTCACCTTGCCACATATGCTACTAGGATGGAGTGCAGTCTCCTGTCAAATGATTCTCTGCTGCAAGACCTTCCTATCATCCTGTGTGTTGGGTTATAAGCATGCCTACATTATTACAAGATTCACAGTTGTGCACAATATGCCAACTACTAAAAAAATGACCCAAAGCCACACTTGTCAGCTGAATCTAGGGATAAACTCAACCACACAGCAGGAGGCTTAGTCTCCTGAGTACATTTATATACAAATATTTCATGTTTGACTGACTTATACCATTTAAAAAGGAAATATTCTGTATAAGTTATACCTCTCAGTTTATTAATGAGACATCCTACGTCAATTAGCTTTAATGCGATAATAGCATTTTCCATGGGGACTTTAAGCCATCTTAATTTTGAATGGCATTTTTTGCTGCCTGCTGTGCATTTTCTTACTTATTAATGCTTCACATGCCAAGGTGAGCAATTCTAGCGCATTTCACAAAGTCTGCTTTCATGTCAAACAATCTTGCAGATATTTTTATCCTATCCCCCTGGCGATTTTGTAGGACCAACAAATCAAGCTAGCAGGTTTTGCAAACATGGAAATGTCAACATATTCACAGCCGATCTTGCAGCTTCTCTGTGTCTTTTACAGGAACGTGGAATAAGAAGACAGCAACTTCAAGGCTTCCTGTCAATTCTTTTGCCCAATTATTGTACGGAGGAAGGGTATTTTCTTTTCTAGGTGTAGTAGCGCTCTCCAATTAATGCAAGGGCTTTCAAATACACAAAAAGTCAATGCCTTGATTTACTATACATATATTTTCAGTTATGGACACCCTTATAAAAATGTAATTCTACTAATTGTCATGTGTGTGTCTGTGGTCTCTGTTTGTATGTCCTTGTGTGTTTTTATATTTTTACCAAAACAGGACAAAAAAAAAATTACTGTCTATGCCATTTAAAATGAACCTGACAGGGTATATAAATCTTTAAAACATTTAAGAAGACGGGTCAAGCGGCGTACACACGACCGAGGTTCTCGCTGAAAACCAGCGAGAACCTCGCTGGAAGCTGCATTCCAGCGAGGACCTCGGCCGTGTGTACACAGAGCGCTCGCCCCGCCCGTCGGGAATCCCGTAGAGCGAAAAGAGAGCACGCTCTCTTTTTGCTCGACGGCCCGCCTGGATGAATGGCTGGTTGCCATTCCCGACGGGCGGGTCGCCGATTTCGACGGCCGGCAGAGAACCTCGACGGGCGGAACGATGTGTTCTGCCCGTCGAGGTTCTCTGCCGTGTGTACGCGGCCTCAGTATGTACCTGAGTTAGTCTTTACACACCTTGGGCCAGATTCAGAAACAAGATTTGTTGGCATATCTCGAGATATGCCGCGTAACTTCTAAGATGTGGCGGCGTTTCTTTTTCTGTATTCAGAAAACAAGATACGCCGGAATTTAGCTAAGATACGAGCGACGTAAGTCTCTTACGCCGTCGTATCTTATTTGCATATTTACGCTGCCCGCTAGGTGGTGCTTTCGTCGATTTACGCGTTGAATATGTAAATTAGGTAGATATGCCGATTCACGAAAGTAGTTTCGCCCGGCGTATCTATTTGCGTTGTTTGCGTAAGGCTTTTTCCGGCATAAAGTTACCCCTGCTATATGAGGCGCAGGCAATGTTAAGTATGGACGTCAGGACAGCGTAGAATTTTATGTCAGTTACGTCGTTTGCGTAAATCGTTCGGGAATGGGGCTGGGAGTAAGTTACGTTCACGTCGTTATCAATGAGTATTTCCGACGTGATATTCGCACATGCGCACTGGGATACGTCCACGGATGGCGCATGCGCCATTCAAAAAAACATCATTTACAATGATTTTACATAAATCACACCCCCATCTTCCACATTTGAATTGCATGGGCTTACGCCGACAAATTTACACTACGCCGCCGTAACTTACAGCGCAAGTTGTTTCTGAATAAGGAACCTGGCGCTGTAAGTTACGGCGGCGTAGTGTATCTGAGATACGCTACGCCTGCCTAAAGATAGGCATTTGTATCTGAATCTGGCCCCTTGTGTCCTTCTGTAGCCCTTCAGAGCCTAGTCCCAGGCTGTACATGGGGCCTACATGAACCCAGGTTGAGATTAAGCCCTACCTTCTACCAGCATTGCTTTCATTAAATTGTGAAATAGCAGAATGTCAGTGTACAGTAATTACAAGTTTAATTATTGGAAAGAGATTAGTGTCAAGAGAGGGGTTGGGTTATTATCATGAAATAGGAAATCCAAAAGTGCAATATTATTCCACCCAACAATGACCACAATTTGGCCATATTTGAACTCTTCAGCATTCCTTTTTCTGAACCCTGCCCCTTTGCTGGCCTACCAGAACCCAAATCCCCAGAAAGTCTGCAAAACTTTGTGGTGAGGTGCTACAAATGTTTTGTGCATTATGCTCCATACACACGCTCGGAATTTCCGACGGGAAAAAAGTCAGTCGGGAATCCCGACAGAAAAAAAGAGAGCTGGTTCTTTTTTTTCCGGCGGGTTTGGCAGTTTTCCTGTCGTAAAAACTACAATGGAGCATACACAAGGCCGGCATTCCCGGCCAAAAGCTCTCCTCGCAGTTTTCCCATCGGAAAACCCTGACGTGTGTACGGGGCATTACACTTTGATAGCTGTCAACTGCCAAAGTCAGCAGGCCTGTACGGGCAGGATGCTTTCACTAAATGTGTTCTGAAAGCAGTGCAAAAGGATGGGGTAACCATATTGCTGCTCTTAAAGTGGAAGTAAACTCTCCTTTTTTATTTGCGCTCTGAAAGTATGCTGTTCCTTCCAAGCTCCATGCCATATCCATGACCCCCGCGCACATGCACGAGAGTGACATCATTGCGGTTCGACCATTCAAGCTGCCACAGCCCGGAAGCCCGCAAGGAAGATCAGATGAAGATGGAAGCTCTGTCATCAGTGACAATGCGCCACTGGAGGGCTTTGTTTTAAGGTAAGTCTTTCATAATGTGCTAGTATGCCATGCATACTAGCACATTATGGCTTTAACTTGCAGGGAGAACTTTTTTTTATCCTTAACATTACTACCGCCTTAAAGCATAACTAAATGAAAAACTTTTCCCTTAGCTTTTGTAACGGTCACCACCGTTTACGATCTTCCATCAACCCAAGACAGCTTATCCGACAATCCATGTACACACGATCCATTCCATTCCCCAGAATTAAGACTAGACACAAGCTCTGTTCTTTCTGGTTTCAAAATGAATGAACGAACACTTTTAATGGTACCTTATCTTTCTTATATACAGTAAAAACATGGTACAGTTAATCAAAGGAACAAAGACACACTCCACCCACACATCACACAATGGGGCTTCAATCACATTATTTTAGGTAATGACATTCAGAGGAGTTAATTATGCCCCAGACGTCCTGACTCTGCCAATAAGTGATTAACCTGCAGAATACACATTCCTATGTCAGACGTTCTGTCTCCGACAATAAGCTATTCACATCTTAACATCAATAGGCTTTAAACAGTGTTATTAGCATACACAATGAAAGGTCTGTAGAGCAGACTCAATTAACACCTCACAGTTAGACATCTGGCCTGTATAGACTTAATTAGTACAATAGACACAACACAGTATTCAATCAGATGGACTTAATTAGCATTTCAACCGCCTGTTACACAGAGGAATGAGTCACTGTCCTATTGACCTGTTCGGGTCAAAATAAACCACTTGTAATATTCCAAGATATCCTGCAAACTTAAATTATCATTAATGTCCCATCTTATGTAATCCGAGATATAAATTCTCAGTCACCCTATGTCCCTATCGGACATAGGGTGACCCTAGACCCAAGAGTCATTGGTGAAGCCAGCACAGGAGTACACTGCACCCTTCAAAAGTCTCACAGGTCATTCAGTTACAGCTTTGGATACATTTGAGAGGAATTAGAACACCTGCAAATTTTATTGCTGTCTGTGCCCCCTTTAGGAAGAATAATCTTCTATATTTGTCCTGTGACCGCTGTGTCCTTCGGACACAGCCAATCACAGATTGTGGTAGAGGGCTGTAGTGGGTGGACCTTTACCACGTAATCAGCTGGTCACAGTGTAAACAGAATTGACGGTTATTGGCAGTACTCTCCTCATATGCTGTCACAGTGTCAGGAGAGGAAAACCGGTAACCAGCAATTATGACAGGGGACATGTTGACAGAGCCCTGATTATCAATGCAGTCCCATCTGTGCTGCTCATCAGTGCCATCAATGCTGCCCACCAGTGTCTCCTCATCAGTGCTGCCTATCAGTGTCCATCAATGCCGCCTATCGGTGCCCATCAATGCCAATCAGTGCCACCTATCAGTGTCCATCAGTGCAGCCTCATCAGTGCACATCAGTGAAGGAAAAAAAATACTAATTTGCTGAATTTTATAACAGAAACACATTTTTTATTTTTATTTTCAAAATGTTCTGTAATTTTTTCCTTTATTCAGCAAAAAATAAATAAAAACCTAGTGTGAATAAATACACCCAGAAGAAAGAATTATCTGTCTCAAAATAATCATAAAAGTTTTATTTGGGTACATTGTTGCATGACCTTCCAAAGTGCAACAGCACTGAAAGCTGAAATTGGCCTGGTCAGAAAAAGGGTATAAGTGCCCAGTAAGCAAGTGGTTAAAAAAAAAATACTTGTGGAAAAAACATAAAAAGAAAAAAGTTTGGGAGAGCACAGAAAAAAAAGTAACATTTTATGAAAGAAAATGATTTAGCATATAGAATAACAATAAAAATATATAAAACCTGCAGCACTAGTAAGAAAAGACTACAAATGTTTTTCTGCAGCCAGCCTAACGTACCTTTAAAAGCATCAAAAAATTGCAGCAAGTTCAAAACCACAGTGTTATAGTCTGCATAAAAATGAAATGATAATATTAATGAAGGTAATTACCTGGAGTGATAAATAAAATATTCTGCGGCAAAGGCACATAGCAGATCATATATTTTTTGGAGGTTTCCCTTGCAGATTTACATGCATTCCGGATTAATGTTTATGATTTCAATTTAGTTTTAGCCCTAAATATAGTTATGATGAAGTTAACTTTTTGGATCCAATTTTTTTTATAAACAATGGACAAATTATGAGTAACTTTATTTAAGAAAAGCAGTAGCTTGCTCGGCAGGAGGGAGAGGCCAGGAGAGCTGACAGGGGAACCAAGAAAAGGAGGATACAGGCTTGTCTGTGCAAAATCAATGCACAGAGCAGGTGAGTATGACATGTATGTTATTAAAAGAAAATCACTTTAATATCACTTAAATATAATAATTATAATATCATAATTTAATATAACATAATAACCAATTTAATATCACTTTAATCCTTAATCTTCCACTGGTCCAGCACTGGGAGCCAATGGAAATACCAGGTAATTCTGGGTATGGAGGAACATGTGATCCACTCCATGTGACACTGTTGGGGCAATTCCTAGTGACATAATCACATAGCTCCTCTTAAAGCGGAGGTCCACCGACCATTCTTTTTTTTTTTTTCCAGCCATTCATACACTTTTATAGTTACAATATTACACTCACTTGTTAGCTGTAATATCTCCCCCGATGTCTGGTTTGGCAAAAAACAAAGTTATGATAATTGATGATGGCCGGTTCCATCTTGCTTGTGGGCTTGTGAAACCCACAAGCATTTATTTCCTGGATGCGGTGAATGCTGAGCTGCCGGTGCTCAGTGTTGACGGGGAAGCACCGTTCTAGTAAAAACAATTGGGGCATGTTAGTGGGGTGGGCGGGGCTGTTACTGACATTTAACCATCTCTCCGCCTCCGCCCGCCCGCTCAAAACCATAATGTTTCTGGACTGCGGATAGCTCCCACACAAGGGCAGTGAAGTCACGCATGCTTGGTAAAGCCCCACCGTCAGCTGTCTGGGTGACGGAGCCGCACAGGAAGTGACACAGTCAAGCGTCTGTATGGGTCCAGACTTTTTTTACTACACTGCACTGACTCCTGAGAATGCTGACACTTAGTTCCCAGGAGACAGTGTGCCGCCGGGGAAAAAGGATAGACACGCCTCTTCCCGCGGGGGTTACAAGCAGGAAGTGCCACTAAAAAGACCGATATCAGGGTAAATATAGCACAAAACGTTTTTGTTTGTTTTTTCTCATTGGCACATCTGTGCAATGCACTAATGGGGTTAAGTTTAAGTGAGTAATTTGTGTGGACCTCCGCTTTAAAGTTCTGGGAGTGAAAAGAAAGTAAACTTGTGCTGCTGGAGGGTAGACATTAAAGCGGGATTCCCGGCATAGTTTTTTTTTTTTACAATCCACAATACATTACATTCAATATTCTTTTACAATTATCAAAAAAACACAATCGGTATATAAAACAGTATAAACACCTGATATCTGCTCAGCGATCTTGTGACCGTTTCCATGTTAGCTGTGGGCATGAGAAGCCCAGTTCCTGTGTCTTCCTGGATTTCCCTAGAGAGGTGCATGCTGGGATTTTTAGGCACAGTAATGCCCAGAGACTCCTGGGAAATGAGTGTCATCATTTCCCAGGAGGCATTGGGGTCTTATGACAGGAAGTTGAACCACCGCGGACTAGGAACTAGGCAGATTTCGAAATCTGCCTAGTAACAGCCATATAGATTTTATTTTTATTTTTTACATTAAAGGCAAGTTGTTAATAAAAAGTTTGTTTTTAGGGTGGAACTCCGCTTTAAACTAAACCCATTGTTTTGCCCTGCGTGGGCAAAGCACAAATTTACAAAGCAGATCCTGCCAGGTGATCAGAGATCACCAAAGCAGCAGGAAACCCATGCCTTTCTTTTGAGGGTTCAATAAAGCAGAATGGTACATTTTTCTTTGGACCCCTTTACCAATGTGCACTCAAATTGATTCTCTTATCCACTGATTCTTTTGCAAAATCAGTGGCATCGAGTGGTGGTGCGTCCATAGAGGGCGATACAATACATAGAAACATGCATTGCATGAATCTATATATTGTTGCCGCTGCCACCGACTATTCAAATGGCCGGCCGCCTGGCTAGCGCCGGCCATCTGAATAACGGCAGCTGGTTGGCTGTAGAACTGCCTATCAGACAGGGCTATAATTGATGGGCACAGTGGCGACAATTGATGGGCACAGTGGCGACAATTGATGGGCACAGTGGTAAAAATTGATGGCACAGTGGTAGCAATTGATGGCACAGTGGCTGCGTTTTAAGGCATGGCACAATGGCTGCATTTGGCATGGCACAGTGGTGAAACTTGATGGGCACAGTGGCGACAATTGATAGCACAGTGGTGACAATTGATGGCACAGTGGCTGTGTTTGATGGCACAGCGGCTGCGTTTGGCATGGCACAGTGGTGACAATTGATGGCACAGTGGTGACAATGGGCACAGTGGCGACAATTGATGGCACAGTGGCTGCGTTTGATGGCATGGCAAAGTGGTAGCAATTGATGGGTACAGTGGCGATAAATGATGGCACAGTGGCTGCTTTTGATGGCATGGCACAGTGGCGACAATTGATGACACAGTGGCTACAATTAGTGGCACAGTGGTGACAATTGATGGCACAGTGGCTGCATTTGATGGGCACGGTGGCTGCATTTGATGGGCACAGTAGCTGCGTTTGATGGGCACATTGAGGCTGAAAAAAAAAATTTGACCACCAGCCGCCACTGGTGGCATCACTTCAAGTGAAGCTGCAACTTATTCAGCTCCTCCTGAATAAGCTCTGCTTTATCACTCTGGACTTATTATACAGTATGGAAATCAGAGAAGAGCAGCTTCCATCAGAGGATTTTAACTCGGGTATTTCGAAAGAACCGTTTTGGGTTTCCTTGGTTAGACATTCGCCAAGAAGTGAATTCTTCCTCAAAGGACTCAGGAAACTATCTGTAGCAAGCAATCACGAGTCACGACTGTGCTCCATAACTTAGCATCTCTTTACATTTTGCACATTAACTAGACCTCCAAATGTTATATATTTGCTATAGCCTAAAATAAATATGTCCCTGAATATATTACGCTATTGATAAACTTTATGTCTTTACAGGGTGTCTTAAAATTCCACGTACGTCAAAACAGCTGTCTGAAGATATGTGGCTTGCTTTTCCCTGGGCACCCTTTCCTGCTTAAGAAATACTAATAGCTAAGTCAAATTTAGGTGAGATGTGCACAGAAAGGACTTGCTATGTAGATATAATGTAAATATAATGCTAATTAACCTAAAATAATTCATATTATTATTCAGGTTGGAGAGGGTGATAAATAAACATTTATTATTTGCATTTTCAGATGCTGAGACTTTAAATATGCATTTTCCTGTCTCTACCTCTCTCTCGCGCAAAGTGTCAACTCACTGCACAAGTACAAGTAAAATTACATCTGTATCTAAGGCAATAAAATATATTTAAAAAATTCCCTTTCCTCCTCAAGGTGTAAATATCTTTACCGGTATGAATTTAAAGTTCAACTAATGATATTATTTATCTTTTATGTGTTATCTCTCTGACTTTATGAGACCTCATAAACTTCTTGGGCTTCATCTACAACCTTGTTGTTATTATTGCAGACAATTCATTTTTTGATTCTTTTATTATCAGAATAAAACATACAACGGAGTTGCAGTGTTAGAGGGAGCAATGCTCAGACCTGCTACCATATTCAAATGGACGATGAGCATAATCCATACACATCACATGCTGATTGGTGATGACAGATTGAATTTTTATTGAACCCTTTGCAAACTGCTATGCACCGCGGCAAGCAAACTTTGCATTAGAAACGGGAATTCTTGGTTTGCATATAATGCAATACATGATCAGGCAGGCAAACTGTATTAAAGTGATTCGTTTCTGGCCATTCCCTGCTCAAAATGTATGATATGTACAAGTAAGTTTTGAACTTATAATGCAATATGTGTCGAAGAATTAGGGATGGGCCAAAACACCCCCCGGTTCAGTTCGCACCAGAACACCTCGAACAGGCAAAAACATGCAAACTCTATTAAAGTATATGGGAAACTAACATTAAAAATCAAAATTCCTCAATTTAAAATCTTATATGCAAGTGATTGCCAAAAAAAAGTGTATGGGGACCCGGGTACTGCCCTAAGGCTGCATTCACACCTTAGCGTAGGCGATTTGCGTCGTATTTGCGGCGACAAAAAATAGGCGTTTTGTCCCACGATTTGCGGCGACAAAACGCGTCGTTTTAAACCGTGTTTTTTTTACACTGTATTGTCGGCTATGTGGAACGCGTGTCGAAAAAGGGTCCGGGACTTGTTTGAAATTCGCCGTTCGGCGTTCTATCGACGTACGGCGTTCTGCGTTAGGAGATGTGAACAGTCTCCATAGAGAACAATGCCATTTCGACCCTCCAGCGTATTGTAGCGTTGCACTTCAGGCGTAAAAATGCCTAGGTGTGAATGGAGCTTTAGGGACAAGTATCAATGCAAAAAATGTTTTTAAAACAATTGTTTTTAAAGGAGCAGTGATTTTAATGATGGTTAAAGTGAAACTATAAAAATTTAATATTCCTTTAAATATCGTGCCTGGGTTGCTGAGTATATTATACTGTGTAGTGCAGAGTATATAATACAGTGTATGGAAGTGATTATGGGGAACCCTATAACAGAATTGAAAAAACCGGCATTGAGACCCCCCAAAATCCATACTAGGCCCTTTGGGTCTCGTATAGATTTTAAGGGAAACTCCATGCCCAAAAAAAATGGTGTGGGGTCCCCCCCCCCAAAATCCATACCAGGCCCTTTGGGTCTCGTATAGATTTTAAGGTAAACTCCATGCCCAAAAAAGAAAATGACATGGGGCCCCCCCAAAATCCATACCAGGCCCTTTGGGTCTCGTATAGATTTTAAGGGGAACTCCACACCAAAATTAAAAAAAAATTGTGTGAGACCCCCCCAAAGTCCATACCAGACTCTTATCCAAGCATGCAGCTTGGTAGGCCAGGAAAGAAAGGGACAAGCGAGTGCCCCCTCTCCTGAACCATAACAGGCTGCTTGCCCTCAACATGAGAAAGGTGCATTAGGGTGCCGCCCAAAGCACCTTGTCCCCATGTTGATAACCCTGGCTTGTGGTTTTCTGCAGACGGGGGTAACCCTGGCTTGTGGGGTCTGCAGACGGGGGGGCTTATCGGAATCTAGAACCCCATTATGCTGCCTCCCCTATGTGAATGGCTATCAAGTACATCGTACCCCTACCCATTCACCAAAAAAAGTGTCAAAAAGTTAAAAACACAAGAGACAGTTTTTGCCAAATCCTTTATTAAAAAATAAAACATTTAAAAAACTGGGTGACCCCGCACCCTTCTGACAACATGTGACGTCACATGACGTCAAAAGGGGCGTGGTCATCTGGTTACATCACTGGGTGGCCCTGCCCTTGCCTCTATAAGACCTGTCAATAGAGGCAGAGCGTTTTTCATTTTTACTATTTTTCGAGTCCAAGATTTCTATATTCATGATGGTGCAGATAGATTATTTAGAATGTTATATGATCTACTGTGTGTCTCCCTTTTATATTGTAAAGCACTGTGTAAACTGTTGGCGCTATATAAATCCTGTATAATAATAATAAATGTCAAATTAAATCCCATTTTAGATCAAATAATTTCTTCATGTTGTTTACTGTGTAAAAAATGGTCACTAGATGGAGCTGAAGAGCATAGGAAATACATATGTCTTGTATTGCGGTATTTTACTCCTCCCCATAGTAAAAGAACATTAATTCAGAAAAGTAAATTGCCTACAAAACATTCATATTTGCCCATTTCACACAGAATAAATATACAGTGCATGCAGATTTGCTGGGTAAAAGACTATGCAATTTTTATTTTATTTTATAAATAAACACCTTAGCGTTGAACTCATTCAATATCATGATCAGCTTGGTGAAGGACTGCAGCCTCGGAAAATCATTTGTAACATATGATTATTTAAATGTATCTATTTTTAAGAGATGAAAAAGAAAATCCAGTCAATTTCAAACAAATTAATCTTTTCTTTGTTGTGTCATATGAGTCAACATCAGTTGAAATGTTTACATTTTTGATCAATTAATTACAGCTACAAGTGCAGCCAGCAATAAAATGTTTAGTAATCTCTATGCTCTTCTCTTATTTGCTCTCTTATGATCTGTTAAAAAGGTGTTTGAAGGTGTTTTGTTAAATTTGATTGATAAATGCCAAATAATATCTAATAGTCCTGCTAGAAAATGTGTGAGCTTATGTATTTCTGTGCACTCTGCCCCGGCCACAGTCATATCAGTTAGTATTATTCCAAGCTCCCTCTGTGAACAGAACACCTCCCCTGTGTTATGGAGAGGAGGAGATGGGGAGGTGTTTAGTCTTAGGGTGACAATGCTGTTTCTTCCTAGTATGGTGATTGAGTGTTCTCACTCTAGAACAAAATGTAAGGGTCCCTTGCGCTCAGCGGGGCCCCATGGGACAGAACAAAGGGCATAGGTTTGTTTGATTCTTTATGTAGCCATGTTGCCATTGGTAGAGGGAGGTTTTCTCCCCTAGCAATGGACCCTGGATTGGATTAAATTGGCAGGCCGCTAGCCTGCGCTTTTTTTGGCTATTTAACCACTTCCCATCTGGGCCAATTCTGGCACTTCGCTCCTACATGCAAAAATCATATTTTTTTGCTAGAAAATGACATCCCCCAAACATTATGTATGTTTTTTTAGCAGAGACCCTAGAAAATACAATGGTGGTCGTTGCAAATTATCTCCTGCGGTATTTGTTCAGCAATTTTTCAAACACTTTTTTTTGGAAAAAGTAAATACATACCTAACATGTCACGCTTCAAAATTGCACAGGCTCGTGGAATAGCGCCAAACTTTGGTACTTAAAAATCCTCATAGGCGACGCTTTAAATTTTTTTACTGGTCACATGTTTTGAGTTACAGAGGAGGTCTAGTGCTAGCCCACCCTTTGCAGTTAAAACAGCTTCAATTCTTCTGGGAAGGCCATCCACAAGGTTTAGGAGTGTGTCTATGGGAATTTGTGAGGTCAGGCACTGATGTGGACAAAAAAGCCTGGCTCACAGTCTCCTCACAGTCAAGTGTTTTGTTGGGTTGAGGTTAAGACTCTGCGCATGCCAGTCAAGTTCCTCTACCCCAAACTTTATTTAGATTAGACTAATTAGATCCAAAACTGCAATCCAGCCCTTCTCGTCCAACATCAGTGCCTGATCTCACAAATGCACTTCTGAAAGAGTGGTCAAACTTTCCCATAGACACTCCTAAACCTTGTGGACAGCCTTCCCAGAAGAGTTGAAGCTGTTATAGCTGCAAAGGGTGGGCCAACTTAATATTGAACCCTATGAACTGAGACAAGGATGCCATAAAAGTTCATGTAAAGGCTTGTGCTTGTAAAGGCAGGTGTCCCAATACTTCTGGTAATAAAGGCCCGGATTCACGTACCCGAGCGTATCTTTGTGCGGGTGTAGCGTATCTTATTTACGCTACGCCTCCGCAACTTAGAGAGGCAAGTGTTGTATTCACAAAGCACTTGCTCCCTAAGTTACGGCGATGTAGCGTAAATGGGCCAGTCCGCGTAATTCAATGTAGCTAGGCAGTGGGCGTGTTTTAGTATAATGATCCGTGACCCCATGCAAATGATGGGCCGAACGAACGGCGCATGCACCGTCCGTGGACGTATCCCAGTGCGCATGTACAGAATCACGTCACATATAATGCCTAAGTGACGTCGGCGTGCAATGTTTACGACGTGTGAACTTAACCTACGCCCAGCCCTATTCACGTACTACAAAAACAGCGTAAACAACGTAAAATTCGACGGCGTCATTTCCTGGCCCATACCTTAGCATTAGCTGCGCCTCATATAAGCAGGGGTAACTTTTACGCCGGATGTAAGCCTTATGCAAAGCGCGTATATGAAGCGACCGTGCGCATCTACGTTCGTGAATCGGCGTATCTCGCTCATTTGCATATTTTACATGGGAACGCCGAATGCGTCCAGCGTAACTATGCACCCACCATACGCCGGTGTAGGCAAGTTACGCCGGACGACTGAAGCCATGTTTTTTGGCGTATCTCGCTTTGTGAATCAGCGCAAAGATGCAATGGCGCACATTTGAAGTTACGGCGGCGTATCTGGAGATACGCTGACGTAAGTCTTTGTGAATCCGGGCCATAGTGTATATATTGGAAATTCCCCAGCCTTTACCCTCAAGGAGCTTACAATCTAAGTTCCCTGACTCACATTCATACATATACTTACTAAGGCCAATTTGTTTTACAAGAGCCTACAAGCATGTTTTTCACATTTGGGAGGAAACCCATCAAGCACATGGACTCCATACAGGAAGTGTTATGGTTGGAATTCAAACCAACAGCCCTAGTGCTGATAGAGAGAAGCGCTAACCACTAAGCCATTGTTCAGCATTAAGAACTGTCAAGTGTAGGTGTTGTCAGCAAGGTAAACCATGTGCTCCAGAATGCATGCTAGCCCAAACTTGGCATTTTAGATTTACATCCATGACTATATTATTAATGAAGGCTGAAGGAAAGGTAAGTGGTGTTACCCACAGACAAAAATAAACAGTTTTCTTTGAACATTTAACCCCGTAAAGCTGAGATTCGATTGGTTGCTCTGAGGAACACATACACTTTACTTTCCTCCAGTTTTCATAAATCAGCATCAAGTGTGGTTAATGACATGTTAGGCAGCTTCGGTCTCATAAAACAAACTGGAAATGTGATACAATTACGGTGTTGACATGAAAATTGGCCACAGGTGTTGTCAGCGAGTGTCTCGTCTAATGACTCTTAAAAAGACATGAAAACATTTGTAAACGAGGACACTCAAGGAAAAAGAACGAGAAAAAAAAAAGAACCTTCCAGGCAAAGGTGGTGTGTATAGCATGACCTGATCGGAAGCTTTCACGTGAATTGAAATAGCCTATTGTGAGAAAATGACTGCTGAAGTTTTGAAAATCCATGTCAGTGTCTCTATAAAGGAGCGGGTGTCAAAGAGCTTTAAAGGCTGACAAGTGTTTATTTGGTTGAGAGCGACTTCAGTATTCACATACAATAGCCCAAACTATGTCGCTAAATGCTGAATCGCGCACTACACTGCCCCCTATCGCATATAGGAACAGACAGCTGCTGGAAAGGTAAATCCTTCACCCTTATAATAAAAAAAAGTTTTCAACTCCATGTCTAAGGTAAGGTGCTAATTTTAGCGGTGCTTTACCATCATTTTTGCAACGCTATTGTCAGGGAAATGGCCGTGGAAGTACTGGCAATCTTGCCAGTAGAAGAAATGGCCACCAGAGGCACATCATGTGACAGGTGGATCTTCCTGCTGGTCTATAAAAGGCTGTCATTGTCTGATCCAAATTGCTGGATTGTCATCAGGTTTCCTGTGTCTCCAGTGTCTCCTGTATCCTGTGTATCCAGAATCTCTGGCTGACCCCTGGCTTACGTCTGAACCTGAGACTCTGCTTATCTCCTCGCATCTGCCCCCTGGATTGGCTGACTACTCTATATCTTCTGCTCCTGTGTTCTTGTACATTCCTTTGGACTGATTCCTGTGTATGACCCTTGGCCTGGCTCCAGACTTCATTCTTGGTTTACCTACAGTACCGCACCTGAACACTTCCCTTTGGGCCCCGCACTCCTTGTCTCATTCCCAGGGGTGCGGTGCACTTAGCCGCAAGAAGTGCCCTCTCAGCAATCCGGCCTCACACCAGAGACTTGATAGCTACTCGGCCGATAGCAGGGCGCATTTAACCCCCGCTATCGGCAGAAAAAGGGTTAAAACCTCTGCAGCTGCGATTTGCCGGCGATCCGGCGGCGCTGCCCATTGATTTCAATGGGCAGGTCTGCCATGAAAATTGCAGCCGTCCCTCACCAGTAGTCTTGTTATCCCGGAATCAGGTGGAGGGATGGTTGAGATCCTGCAGCCAGAGAATAAGGGACCGCAATAGATGGTTCAGACAGCCTAACAAAAACCCCCAGCAACAACTCACAGTTAGTAAAGGTGAAGGCTGGAACAGAGGAGGAGAAAAGATAATCCAAGTAACGCAGTCAAGAAGGAGCCAGGTGGGGTCGGCAACCAGATAAGCAAAGTCCAAGGGAAAATCCAGGTATCGAAGTCAAGAACAAGCCAGGCAGGGTCAGCAACAAGATAATCAAAGTCCAAGGGAAAATCCAGGTATCGAAGTCAAGGACGAGCCACCAACATTTTTTTTTAATTGCTGTGGGGTTCCCCCCCCCCAAATCCATACCAGACCCCTATCCGAGCAAGCAGCCTGGCAGGCAAGGGGGGAACGAGCGAGTGTCCCCCCTCCTGAACCATACCAGGCCGCTTGCCCTCAACATGGGGAGGTTGCTTAGGGTCCCCCCCCCCCCAAGCACTCTGTCCTGATGTTGATGTGCTTCCGAAAAAATTGAAGTTTTTAAAACTTTTTTTTGCATTAATACATGTCCCCTGATGCAGGACCGAGGTCCCCAAACACTTTTTATGGCAATAACTTGCATATAAGCCTTTAAAATGAGCCATTTTGCATTTTCATGTTCACGTCCCATAGACTTTAACGGTGTTCGAATACATTTTTTGCCTGTTCGCAAGTTCTGGTGCGAACTGAACCGGGGGGGTGTTTGGCTCATCCCCAGTGTCAAACTCAACCCCCCCCAACCATCACCATTAGAAGTCAAAAGGCCCCCACCCTCCCTTGCATTACAGTGCACCCCCCTTACCTTGTGCTGCAGGATTTGGCAGAGGAGTTCTGTCCTCCTATCTGCTGCCTACTGTTGAGATTAGGTAGAGGTGGAGATGGAGGTTGGGGCCACAGCTGCAGGAGAGGTGCGTGGGCCACATAAAAAAAGCCTGGTTGGCCGCATTTGGCCTGCAGGCCTTGTGTTTTACACATGTGTACTAAATGAATAAAAATGATTCTGCAAAAATCCAACTTCCTTTCAAATGATTGGGTTTACCAAATAAACACCCTATTTACTAAGCATTTGTGGATTTGGGCATGTCTGGAATGTAAAGTGAACTTCCTTTTTGTTATTCATAAGTCAACCCCAATAGATTATCCAATGGGGTTGATTTACAAAATGAACAAATAATGTTCACTTTCGAAACTGAATGTTCAGTGAACTAAGTACAGTGGAACCTTTTTTTTAATTCTAAGGCCTCGTACACACGACCAAGGAACTCGTCGTAAAAGACACATCTTTTCCTCGACGAGTTCCTTGTTAGGCTTGTCGAGAAACTTAACAAGCTGTCTTCGTGTACACACAGTCAAGACAAAATCTCCTCGTTCTCAAACACAGTGACGTACAACACATACAACGGCAGGGGAAGTTCGATTCCACTGGCACAACCCTTGGGGCTGCTTTTGCTAATCTCATGTTACTGCGTGTTAAGTAAAAGTTTGGTAAGAGACATTTTCACTTTTCAGTCTGTTACAGCGTGACAAATGTGCTATCTCAATTACAAATACTATTTTTACCGAAGGTTTCTAAGCATACACACCAACGTGTTTCTCGTTGGAAAACCAGCCCGACGAGGAACACGACGACTCCCGTCGAGGAAAAAGAGAACTTGCTCTCTTTTTTCCTTGTCGAGTTCCTCGACAGTTTACTCGATGCAAAACATACACACAACCGTTTTCCTCGGCAAAAAAGCTCTCCCACCAAGTTTCTTGATGGATTCTGCCGAGGAAAACTGTTGTGTGTACGCGGCCTAACTCAGTTGCACAGAATTGGATAGTCAAAGTGAACAACATATTTCTATCATTCACTTTGCTAATTAAACAGCCTCTATTTTTTAGTTAATTAGCCCCAGCAGTTAATCACAAATTGCAATGGCTCACTACTGCATCAGAAATTCGTATTCCTACATGTGTATTTGAAAGAATCATGAAGCACCAATATTGTTTTTTGTAAATCATTGTATTTGTATAGGGCAAAATGACAACAGGTAACACATGTTAATTGTGTCCCTAGATGTGTGACTAGTACTATCTGACATATGAAGAATTAGTGCTTTTCTTCTGTGTGATCCTCCCTTATTAGTATTCATATCTATGTCTTTGCATACATATTTGTTTAATGAATTGCCTGATCAGTACTTGATATTTAAATTACCGGTATATCAAAGGGCCAGAACCATGTTATTTACTTGTCTTGAACAACTGCTGTATTTATTATAACTACAAATACTTTATCTGAATGCCTAGAGCAGGGGTGTCAAACTCAATTTCATCGTGGGCCGCATCAGCATTATGGTTGCCCTCAAAAGGGCCGGTTGTATCTGTAAGATTAGATGTCCAGTGCATCCCTTCCCCTTACATTAGATGTCAAGAGTCCCCCCTCTCGCTTACATCACAGTGCACCCCCCTTTCCTTATGCTGCTGCTGGGAAGAAGTTGAATGCATTGCTTGAAAGCAGAAAGTACAGGGTCTGGAGGATGATAACTGGAGAGGTGCGAGGGCCGCATGAAATGGCCTGGAGGGCCGCATTCAGCCCGCGGGCCTTGTGTTTGCCACCTCTGGCCTAGAGGATGGATGGACGTCCACTATGGGGTTGGTTAAAAGTGGCAGCTCACTTTGCAAAGAATATCCAATCGTGCAAGAAAAATAAAAAGCAAATTTGCACCCATAGTAGTATTGGTGCCAATACTAAGCAATTGCATGATTACTTGTACTCATGCAAATGCTTCTATACTAAAACCGATATCTTTGGATTGTCATGTGATTTGACAGTTCAAAGTCACATGAAAAGTCGCACCCTACTGCCAGCAATGGAACCGTTCAAATTGTTGCGACTCAAGCAGCTGAGTTCCCCTGCCGTTGAATGTGTTGAAGTCACCGTGTTTGAGAACGGGGAGATTTTGTCTTGACAGTGTGTACGCAAAGACAGCTTGTTAAGTTTCTCGACAAGCCTAACAAGGAACTCGTCGAGGAAAAGATGTGTCTTTTACGACGAGTTCCTTGGTCGTGTGTACGAGGCCTTAGAATTAAAAAAAAGGTTCCACTGTACTTAGTTCACTGAACATTCAGTTTCGAAAGTGAACATTATTTGTTCATTTTGTAAATCAACCCCATTGGATAACCTATTGGGGTTGACTTATGAATAACAAAAAGGAAGTTCACTTTACATTCCAGACATGCCCAAATCCACAAATGCTTAGTAAATAGGGTGTTTATTTGGGAAACCCAATCATTTGAAAGTCGCTCCTGTACTACTTTTTTGAGATTTCTTTGCGACTTGCATTGCCTTCTGTTAAATGAAGTCGCTCACCGCAATGAAATCAGAGGTCCAAATCACACTGATCTGAGACTTTAAAATCATGCTGAAGTACCACGATTTCAAAGCCGTACCGGAGTTTATTAGTAATTGGTATTGGTGAGAGAGAAATTGAGAAAAAGTATTGGTCTTAAAAAAACTGATATTAGTGCATTCGTAATAAAAAGCTTTATTTCTTTCTCGTACATCACGGGACACAGAGCGGCATATTCATTACTATGTGGGTTATATGGAGTACCTTCAGGTGTGGACACTGGCAATCTTCAAACAGGAAGTCCCCTCCCTATATAACCCCCTCCCCTAGAGGGAGTCCCTCAGTTTTTTCGCCAGTGTCTTAGGTGTTGGTCACGGAATAGCTTTGCTCCACATCCTTGGGATTAAGGGCGGGCTAACCGGATCTGTCCAAGGAGCCTCAGTGCCAAAGTGGACAGTACCCGGGCCCCAAACCGTGGGGTTTTGCCTATAATGCTCCTCTTTGGAGGGCTGGACCCTGGGCCCAGGACTTGGAGTTTGCAAAAACCATAAGGTTCCTGTTTTGCCAGGGTGCTATATAGGTCCAGGACAGTGGGTACCTTCATAGGACCCCAGGGCCTGAAGGTCTACTACGCTACCCACGGAGATGGGAGAAGACTGGATCAGTTTGCTGGTCAAACATCCTGCAGCATGGAGCAGGTAAGGGGGAGCCTGCGGGACTTGGTTCGACAGCAGGCTCCCCGGGGTAACCTAAAAGGGGGGATAGCCTGAGTATGCTCTGCATGGGCAACTGTGATCACTATGTCTTAGAGACAGGATGACACCCTTTCTCCCCCCATTACTAGGCCCCCCTGTCTAAAGTGTGTTGCTAGCTAACCTGCTGTTTCTTCCTAGAGGCTAGTAAAGGATCCTTAGGGGCCTTAAAAGAGTCCTACCTGGCCGGGAGTTTTTGAATCTGCCGCCGTTTCTGCGCCATGGATCTCCAGCAGCGCGGCTCCTCCATGGTCTTCCTGTTTCCGGGTACGCGCGCGCGCGCGTGCACACGCGCGTCTTATTGACGAATTTTCGCGCCATCCGGACAGGAGGGCGGGGGGGGGCGGGCCTGCGGCGTCATACAGGCGCGCCCTTCTGCTGTTATAGACAGCAGGCCTTGTCAGGGCTCAGTCTGTGGCTGATTGTTTCAAGAGAGGACGCAGGGCGGCAGAACAGTGACTCCCGGTGGCGGAAAAGGGGTAGTACATGTGGACTTTGTCCCAATGTCTATTGTTAAGCCAAAGAACCCCCCTTATTTGACAGCAGGTTGGAGGCTGGCAAACTTAAGTTAGGGGCATTATGTATGGTCATAGAAAATATATAATTATTTAAAAAAAAAAAAAAAAAAAAAAGACCAACATACAGGCCCATCAGTTTGTGGGGACACTAGTGATCTACTTTCCCCTAAACTCTGGAATTGTACTCCTGGCCACTACAGTCTGTTGTGTGGGCGGAGTCCCTCGATTTTTTATTATGGCTTCCAAGGGTTCGGGGTCAAAGGGTACAAAAAAGACCAAAAAACAAAAGGGTTCCCTTTCTGATTCTGATATGCCGATTCTTTCCCCGCAGCTTATTAATTTAAGAAGCGCCTTGGATGAGCCATTAGGGGGATCTGGTGCGGAGGCTGGCCCGGATCAGCCCAGCCCTGTGTTTATCACAGAGGAGATGCTAGCCGTATCCCTAGGGGGGCTAGAAGAGAGAATAGCAGCATTGATTGCTAGAGCTATTCCTGGTAAGAAACGGGTTAGATCCCCATCACCAGGCAGTGTATCCTCAGATGCTGAGATTCTCTCTCCGGAGGAATTAGAATCACAGGAGGATCAACTGGACCTGAACCAAGAGGGTTCAGGGATTGAGGGGTCTACCTCTGAGGAACCATTTTCAGACTCCCAGACAGAAAGACTGTGGGTACAGTCTTTGACGGACATGGTCCGCTCGGCATTTAGCTTGCCATTACCAGAACCTCAGGTTCCTCCGGTATCCTCTCTGGGCTCTTTGAGAGCCCCGTTAAGCAACGCAGTTTTTCCGGTCCATCCTCTCTTGGAGGAATTGATCTTTCGGGATTGGGTACGGCCGGACAGGGTTTTTCTGCCACCGAAAAGATTTGCGGTCATTTATCCCATGGAGGAAAAATTCTCCAAGAGATGGAAGCTCCCAGTAGTGGATGCAGCCATCTCATGTGTGAATAAATCACTAACTTGCCCGGTGGAAAATATACATATGTTTAGAGATCCGGTTGATAAAAGATTAGAAACACTTTTAAAAGCATCCTTTGCTACGGCAGGAGCAGTGGTGCAGCCAGCGGTAGCTGCAATTGGAGTTTGTCAGGCATTAAAAGACCAGACAAAAGAGATGTTAAAAGACATGCCTACCCAACAAGCAGAAGAGTTTGCTGACATTCCCAGAGTTCTGTGTTTTGCGGTAGATGCTATAAAAGATTCCATCCAGCAGGCTTCTCGTTTATCACTATGTTTGGTACACATGAGAAGGCTCTTATGGTTGAAGAACTGGGCGGCAGAACCCCCATGCAAAAAGCTTCTGGCAGGATTTCCCTTCCATGGAGGGCGACTCTTCGGAGAGGATCTGGATAAATATATTCAGACTATTTCAAATGGCAAGAGTACCCTTTTACCGGTCAAAAAGACATTCCGGGCTCCTACATTTAAAAGGCAGCTTTTTCCTGTCTCGGGGCCCTCTAATTCCAGGCAGTATCGACGGCCGCCTGCGCGATCCAACGGTAACAGTAGATCGCAGGGACAAACCCCTGGGGGTAAGAAGCCGTGGTATCGCAAGCCGTCAAAGGCAGCCCCTAAGTCTGCCTTATGAAGGGGCGCCCCCACTCTCACGGGTGGGGGGAAGGCTTCGTCTCTTCTCAGAAGTTTGGGAAGCCAAGATCCCCGACAAATGGGTCCGGGCATCTGTAACCACAGGTTACAGACTGGAATTTCTAAGGTATCCTCCGCCTCATTTTCAAGAATCAAGGCTACCAAGGGATCCAGCAAGGAAGGCCTCAATGCTGGCAGCCTTGGATCACCTGCTTTGCCAGGACGTAATTTTAGAAGTGCCAGCCCAAGAGCAAGGCCTAGGTTTCTATTCCAATCTCTTTGTCATACCAAAGCCCAACGGCGATGTCAGGCCAATCTTGGACCTAAAGAGGTTAAACGGTTATCTAAGGGTGCGGTCCTTCCGGATGGAATCCATCCGGTCAGCAGCCGCCGCGCTTCAGAAGAATGATTTTCTGGCCTCCATAGACATAAAAGATGCTTACCTTCATGTACCAATCTGTCAGTCGCATCAAAGGTTTTTACGCTTCGCGGTCGGGCAGCGACACTTCCAATTCAGGGCGCTCCCTTTCGGGCTGGCCACGGCCCCCCGGGTATTCACGAAGATCCTAGCCCCAGTTCTGGCCAATTTAAGAATCCAAGGAGTCACAGTCCTAGCATACTTGGACGACCTTTTAATTATAGATCATTCACGGACGGGTCTGCAGAAGGCAGTAAACCTCACGGTTCGGTACCTCGAAGAATTCGGCTGGGTCCTAAACCAGGGAAAGTCAGCATTCCAGCCTACAAAGCAGTTGGAATACCTCGGCATGAGGTTAGACACGGAACGTCAAAAGGTGTTCCTGCCCCTTGTAAAGATCAAGGCGATCAAGGGGTTGGTTCAGTTGGTTATAAACAAGAGAAGACCAACTATTCGCCTGTGTATGCGATTACTAGGCAAGCTAGTGGCCACATTCGAGGCAGTACCTTACGCTCAGATCCACACTCGCGTCCTACAGGCAGCCATTTTAGCAGCCTGGGGCAAGAGGGCACATGCCTTAGAGTCCCCTTTGACGCTATCATCAAGGGTCCGACAAAGCCTGGCCTGGTGGTTGAACCCTCAGAACCTTCTAAAGGGAAGATCCTTCAGCCCTGTTGTCTGGAAGGTAGTTACCACAGACGCCAGCCTGGCAGGCTGGGGGGCGGTCTTCGAGGGGTTCTCCCGCCAGGGAACTTGGGTGAAAGCAGAGAGGCAGCTCTCCATCAATATCTTGGAAATCAGAGCGGCTCGCCTAGCCCTGTTGGCGTGGACCTCCAGATTAAAGGGGTTCCCGGTGAGAATCCAGTCAGACAATGCCACGGCGGTGGCATACATAAACCACCAAGGGGGAACCAGGAGCCAGGCCGCTCAAAGGGAAGTGAACTTGATTTTTCAATGGGCAGAGGCTCATGTACCCTGCATTTCAGCGATATTCATTCCAGGAGTGGACAACCTGCAGGCAGACTTCTTAAGTCGCCAGAGTCTGTTGCCAGGGGAGTGGTCTCTGCATCCCCAGGTCTTTCAGACAATCTGCCAGAGGTGGGGAACGCCAGACGTAGATATAATGGCATCCAGGTTCAACAAGAAACTAGACAGGTTCGTGTCGCGAGCGAGGGATCCTATGGCCTGCGGAACCGATGCGTTGGTGTGCCCTTGGCATCAATTCAAACTTCTATATGCATTCCCTCCACTACAGTTACTCCCCCGCCTGTTGCGCAGGATCAGAGTGGAGCACAAGCCAGTCATTCTAATAGCTCCAGCTTGGCCCCGGAGGGCTTGGTACTCGCTAATCCTGAATATGGCAGTGGGAGACCCTTGGACTCTTCCTCTACAACCAGACCTACTCTCACAAGGTCCGATCCTCCACCCTACATTACAACGTCTAAATTTGACGGCCTGGAGGCTGAATCCCTGATTCTCAGGGGTAGGGGTCTGTCTAGGCAGGTAATCCCTACCCTGATTAAGGCTAGAAAGCCGGTCTCCAGGGTAATTTATTACAGGGTGTGGAGGAATTATATAGGCTGGTGTGAATCCAAAAGATGGAATTGCCGCAAATATACTATTGATAGGGTGTTAAGTTTTCTCCAGCTAGGAGTGGATAAAGGCCTGGCACTAAGCACAATCAAAGGACAGATCTCAGCTCTGTCAGTGTGGTTTCAGAGGCCGCTGGCCACCCACTCGCTGGTAAAGACCTTCTTACAGGGGGTCTTGCGTATTAATCCTCCTGTCAAGTCACCAGTTTGTCCTTGGGACTTAAATCTTGTCCTGTCCACTCTACAGAAACAGCCTTTTGAGCCTCTGGCTGAGATTCCTTTACTCTTACTGACAAGAAAATTGGTTTTCTTGGTCGCCATAGTTTCGGCCAGGAGAGTGTCAGAATTAGCAGCCTTATCGTGTAAGGAACCATATCTTGTTCTGCATAAGGACAGGGCAGTTCTCCGGCCCCATCCTTCCTTTCTACCAAAGGTTATATCCAAATTTCACTTAAACCAGGATTTGGTACTTCCATCCTTCTTTCCAAAACCTACATCTAGAAAGGAGGGGTTGCTGCATACCTTGGATATTGTCCGGGCCATGAAGGCCTATCTTAAAGCTACAGAAAAGATCCGGAAAACAGATGTGTTATTCGTTCTACCAGATGGCCCCAAGAAGGGGCAGGCAGCTGCAAAATCCACCATCTCAAGATGGATTAGACAATTAATCATTCAAGCCTACGGGTTGAAGAGGTTGCCTCCTCCGTTGTCGGTAAAGGCCCATTCTACCAGGGCCATGGGCGCCTCTTGGGCAGCACATCATCAGATCTCTATGGCTCAGATATGCAAGGCAGCAACGTGGTCATCAGTCCACACGTTTACAAGGTTTTATCAACTAGACGTGAGAAGGAATGCGGATTCTGCCTTTGGACAGGCAGTACTACAGGCTGCAGTTTGAAATCCTCGGGATCAGAAACACCCTTGGTTATAAAAAAAAAAAAAAAAAAAAAAAAAAAAAGTTTTTTCTTGACTAAGTTGGAATTATTATGATTTGAGTTTATCTCTAAATTGAATCCTTCTTTGGAAGATGTCTCCCTCCCCTCATTAAAGCATTGCTTTCGGACATCCCACATAGTAATGAATATGCCGCTCTGTGTCCCGTGATGTACGAGAAAGAAAAAGGGATTTTTAAATACAGCTTACCTGTAAAATCCTTTTCTTGGAGTACATCACGGGACACAGAGCTCCCACCCCTCTTTTGGGTGACCATTTTGGGAGGCATACTGCTTGCTACAAAACTGAGGGACTCCCTCTAGGGGAGGGGGTTATATAGGGAGGGGACTTCCTGTTTGAAGATTGCCAGTGTCCACACCTGAAGGTACTCCATATAACCCACATAGTAATGAATATGCCGCTCTGTGTCCCGTGATGTACTCCAAGAAAAGGATTTTACAGGTAAGCTGTATTTAAAAATCCCTTTTTTTTTCTTGCACATAAGCTTAACCTCAATCACGTAGCTAAAGTTGGCCATAGATGAGAAGAAATTCAAACAAATGTTGTAAAAGGCCAAGCAATTGTTCAATATTGTTAAATATCCTGGTTAATGTGCTTATTCCAACTATTGTTTTCCACTATTTGACCCAAAAATAAAAAATAAAGTTTTTTTTTTCAAACAAATGAATTTCAAACCATTAGTGGTGCAATTGTTTAGGGACATATGTCCAAATTACATTGTATCACTTTTGCCCATTAATAATTGATTGAAAAAAACATGCTTTAACCACTTGAGGACCCTTTCACGCCGATATACCTCGGCAGAAGGGCATGGCTGGGCACAGGTACGTACATGTACGTCGCCTTTAAGAGCCCAGTCGTAGGTTACACGTGTGCCACCAGCGGCGCGCTCGCAACCTAGTCCTGAGCTCCGTGACTGCGCCTGCAGGACCCGCAGACCCGATCGCCACCAGTGTCCAGCGATCGGGTCACAGGAGCTGAAGAATGGGGAGAGGTGAGTGTAAACCTTCCCCGTTCTTCTCTGTGGCAGTGTCACTGATCGTCTGTTCCCTGTCATGGGGAAGGACGATCAGTGATATCACACGTCCAGCCACGCCCCCCTACAGTTAAAAACACAGGACAGGACACACTTAACTCCTTTAGCGCCCCCTATTGGTTAACCCCTTTACTGCCATTGTCATTTTCACAGTAATCAGTGCATTTTTATAGCACTTTTCGCTGTGAAAATGACAATGGTCCCAAAAATGTGTCAAAAGTGTCTGATGTGTCCGCCATAATGTGGCAGTCATGAAAAAAACACTGATCACCGCCATTGCTAGTAAAAATAAAAATACCGTAAAACTATCCATTATTTTGTAAACGCTATAACTTTTGCACAAACCAATCAATAAACGCTTATTGCGATTTTTGTATCAAAAATATGTAGAAGAATACTTATTGGCCTAAACTGAGGAAAAAAAAAAAATTTATATATTTTTGGGGGATATTGATTATAGCAAAAAGTTAGAAATATTAAATTTTTTTTTCATTGTTGCTCTATTTTTGTTTATAGCGTAAAAAATAAAAACCGCAGAGGTGATCAAATACCACCAAAAGAAAGCTCTATGTATATTGCAAGGATTATATAACCTTTGTTTCAGATTCTTACGTTTTGTTATTCTAAGTGAGTGAGTGAGTGAGTGAGTGAGTGAGTGAGTGAAGAACTTATATAGCGCAGCACATGCAAACTAAATCGCCTCTGGGCGAAATCCATGTGTGTTTGTCTGTGCCTCTATCTGAGTGGTCTAATGGGAGTGGTTTCATAAATAACTGTCAGGTGTGCAGTTGCAGGGCACTAATGAGGAAATCTGCTGGGCCTGCATCCCTTAAGGCCTCTTACACACTATCAGTTTTTCTTCAGGTTTTTCTCTTCAGGTTTACCAAATCCATCTAATATGAGGTCAAACCTCAAGAGTCTCAATTTGTATGCAATCAGGCAGGCCCTTGTACTACATAGTTTTGGTAAACCTGAAGAGAAAAACCTGAAGGAAAACTGATAGTGTGTAAGAGGCCTTAGACGTGACATGCCTATTGGAAGTATGTCTCTAAAAATTACATTTTTGTTGCAGGGGATGCCTGAAATCTGACTTGTATCTTAGAAAGACTTCTGGGAAAATTGGTGAGCCAATCACACAAGCAGGAAATGAGCCAATCACACAAGCAGGAAATGATCCAATCACACAAGCAGGAAATGATGTTTCTGGTGAGCCAGGTAGCCATATTGCAATGCATTCTCCTAAAAATACAGTGGCTGCAGATTGAAAAGAAAAGATAATTTTTAATAACATTAAATTACAATATGATTAGAGTCACAATTATATGTGCTGTAATATTTTTTCTTTATTTGATATTTTTTTCACCACGAAAGTGGAGTTACTCTTTAATGTTGAAAACGATTAAAAAAATGTTGATGTTCCCTGGAAAATTTCCAAAACAATAATTGGTCATTTCAATGTTATGTCAAACAAGCATTTCATTTCTCAATCAAATTTTCCTTAATTTTTAAAAGAAAAATTTGATTTACTGAAAGAGAAGAGCATGTAAATATTTACTTAGCAAATACTTAGTGAATGTCAAGCTAAGTGAAAGTTCATTTTACGAGTTTGCAAGAAGCAACCAATCATGTGCAAGGAAAATTTGTTCCAAAGGGGTTAGTTTAATAAAGGCATAGAGGCGGTTCATTTTGAAAGTGCATGTTCATTTTTCAAAGGAAACATTAGTGAATAAGGTGATTCTGCTTTTATTATGAATACATGATTATATGCAAGGTAAATTAAAAAAGATACAGGACTTTTGCTAACCCATGATTCCTTGATAGAAGTGAACATGGCTTCATCTTATTTACCTTGCTTCATTTTATTTACATAGCTCAGCCAACATTTTGTTTAGTGAACAGTCTTTACTTATTTAGTAAAATCAATTCCATTGTTTGCCCTCCTGCTAGAACTTTGTCCAGGTGCATTGATTTTTCCAACAACTTGCATCACTGCCGCCACATCAGTCAATTCTATTCTTACCTACAGTAGGTTGATCACAGATGACTACCAGAATACAATATTTGGTTACCCATTAAAAGTCAAATCCCGCAAGAGCAATTAGGGTTGTTTTATTAAAGGCAATAGACTGTGCACTTTGCAGTTGCTCTAGAACTTAGTAAATGACGTGTTTCGACCCTCAAAGGGGTCTTCTTCAGAGGAAACTGAGAGGTGCTTATGTATGTAGGTGTAGTTATGTTAAAACCAGAGAATACTAAAACAATTTTTCAGTGTCTTCCTCCAGAGTGGACCGAACACTGGATCCTCCACATGGGGGGGGGGGGCAGAGCACCAGGAGAGCTGACCGACCACATTTTCCTGTGGTGTGGCTTACAGAAGCTCACAGTTGGGCATTGGAGAAAAGGACAGGATACCTAACTCAAACTGAGGTGGAGAGAGACCTCAACAAAGTAGGTCAGAATAAAACAACCCAGGTTAGAATGATAGCGTCCTTCAGTGCTGAGTGAGAGTCATAGACTGCACTCAGCACTGAAGGACGCTATCATTCTAACCTGGGGTGGTTTATTCTGACCTACTTTGTGCAGAGGACCTGTTCGATCGTGTGTACGCGGCCTAAGACTTGAGAGTCTGTGAGAGTCGCTGATTGTTGCCATTACTAGTAAAGAAAAAACATGTCCCCGGATTTCATTTAAAAAATCTGATCACCTTACTGTACTGTGCCTTTCTGCTCATTCCGTACTGTGCACTCCTCCCCCCCCCCCCCCCCCCCCGTACGATGCCCTTCTGCCCGCCCTGTACTTTGTACAAACATACATATATACAAGCCACTGATAACTTATTACAGAGGGTAATATGTACAGAGATGGGTATAGTGTAAAAAAGGAGTGGGAGCAGTGTGTACAGGGAAAAAGAGGGTCAGCGTGTTCAGGAGTGCAGTGTGTAGAGAGGGTGGGACAGTGTACAGGAGGTGAATACAATTTGGGATCCTTTCCTAGGGTTTATTTGCTAAAAAGCCACGCCCAATACATAGCATAATTTAGCAACACCCACTATTTGCATGCCGCTAAGATGGCACTGCTCTCAGGCTATATTCTTTACAAATCAAATGTTATTCATAAAATAAATAAAAAAATGTGGGAATGAGGCAAATGCTACATTATGGCCAGTAGGTGGAACTGAGGAGCATACTTATTACCTGTCATACTCAGCACCATTTAGTGGCCATAATGCAGTATCCACACCCCCTTTGTTTTCAGTGACTGCCATTCAATCTGCAGAGAATATAGCCGGAGAACATTCAATTTTGCTGCATTCGCACAGTACAAGTTTACATGCAGCTTTGATTGACAATAAGCTATGCAAAGATTTCTTTAAACACACCCCAAAGTATTGTGTGAAAGATCCTAACACCAAAGCCTTCTAGGGATACAAGGTGCAAACATCTGATTTAAATAGCCAGTGCCTGCCCAAAACTAAAAATTCCTGTTTTGAATGAATGTGGCCTTTTGTATTAGGTCTCCGTGCCTTCGGCATGCAAGCACAAGAAAAAGAATTGCAAAAATTAGGACTGTGAGCACCATTACACCCGCATTCCACAAATGAAAAGATCTAAAACAAGAAAAAATAATTCCCATGATGCACTGAAACCTTTCTCTTTCCTGGTCTACATAGCCTATGCTATCAGACTGCATGTTGTAATGAGTACTGGAGACTTGACCGCATATTAGGGCCTTTTCACATAGACTGTGGTGACCCGATTTTTACTGCCAGTCACTGCTAGAACGCACATAAAACAATTATTTTCAGTGTCCTATTCACACTGCAACACAGCTCAGAACTGTGATACAATGATGCATTTTATTGCAGCTTTCCGGACAAAATTGCATGTCACTGGACACAGCGCAACACACTGCACTTCTATACATCTCTTCTGTGCACTTTAAATAAAGTTGAGTCAAAAACAATGCACTGAAATGCATATCAAACTGCTGCAGTTTAGTGTGCGGTAGCTGTCCTCTGCTATGTGACCGGCCCATTAACCTCCCTGGCAGTATGATTCTTTCAGATTTTAGGTGCTGAAAGCGGTACCGTTATTTGCATGGAAATTTGGCGTTTTATACTGTAGGCTTGTAATTCTTAGGAATAACTCACTTAAATCTGACCAAACAAGAGTCTAATAGGCATCCTGGGTATGATTTTTTTTAAAAAACTAAATTATAAATTATAATATAATAAATAATTATAACAAATAATAATATAATTATAATAAAAATTATTCAATAATGTAATCAAATCAAAATCACTAAAATTTGCTCAGTTGCAGAATTGTCGCTGTCACAAATCAATATCGCTCAATTCTGCAAGTGATTCTAATTTATTATCGCTGTTTTCTAGCTGCTCTAAAACCATTTTTGACATAAAGGGACACTTTTGGTTGCTATGGACAATCTACAGTTTCCAGGCAGAAAGAACAGTTTTTATTATGTAAAAGTACATGTAGGACACTGGGCAGACCACTAGGGACAAGGGGGTGTGTATTTTTTACATACAGTATTGTAATCTATAAGATTACAGTATACAGTATGTAATGTGTTTGTTTACATTTTGGAATATGGCGCCGTTCTCCGCCCCCCCGTGCGTCGTAACGTCGCAGGCAACGGAGCTCGGCGGCACATAGAGGCACTGTGTGAATCGAACGAGAACCCGTTTACTCACACAGCATGGATGCATCGCTGGATCCAGGAACAAGGTAAGTAAACCCTGCCTGTGGATGCTGCGAGACGAGCCCGAGTCTGAGGTTACCGATCGCAGCACAGAAATTTAACTCCGAGTCAGACTCGGGAATACCGCCAGGGGGGTTAATGTCCATCAGATTGCAAGAACAAGTAACAATATCAGCGGGCTGCATATTGTCATAAAAAACTCAGTTTAACCACTTGAGGACCTATTTCTGACATTTGTTGTTTACAAGTTAAAATCAGTATTTTTTCCTAGAAAATTACTTAGAGCCCACAAACATTATATATTTTTTAGCAGAGACCCTAGCCACTTGATAACTGAGCCTGTTTCTCAGATTCAGTGTTTACGAGACTAAAAACAGTTTTTTTTGCTAGAAAATTACTTAAAACCCCCAAACATTATATATATATTTTTCTAACACCCTAGAGAATAAAATGGCAGTCATTGCAATACTTTTTCTCACATCGTATTTGCGCAGCGGTCTTACAAGCGCACTTTTTTTTTGGAAAAAAAACACTTTTTTGAATTAAAAAATAAGACAACATTAAATTTGGCCCAATTTTTTTATATATTGTGAACGATAGTGTTAGGCCGAGTAAAATGATACCCAACATGTCACGCTTACAAATTGCGCCCGCTCGTGGCATGGCATCAAACTTTTACCCTTAATCTCGATAGGCGACGTTTAAAAAATTCTACAGGTTGCATTTTTGAGATATAGAGGAGGTCTAGGGCTAGAATTATTGCTCTCGCTCTAACGATCGCGGTGATACCTCACTTGTGTGGTTTGAACACAGTTTTCATATGTGGGCGCTACTCGCGTATGCGTTCGCTTCTGTGCGCGAGCTCTTCGGGACGGGGCGTTTTAAAAAAAATGTTGTTTGTTTTCTTATTTATTTTAATTTATTTTTTAATTTTTTACACTGAAATAAATAAAAAATAAAAAATTGATCACTTTTATTCCTATTACAAGGAATGTAAACATCCCTTGTAATAGAAAAAAAGCATGACAGGTCCTGTCAAAAAGACCTAATATCTCATATTTGGACTTAAATGCAAAAAAAATTAAAAAAATTAAACTGTCATTTTTTCAAATGACAGAATTTTTTTTTTCTTTAAGACGCTGGGCGGGACTGACGTTTTGACGTCACTTCCACCCAGCAAAGCTATTTTTCCCTCACTCGCATCCCCGCTGAGGAGCCAAACGGACCCGATCGCCTCCGCCGCTACCAACGGCTACGGAAATCGGGAAAGGGCGCGGGAGAGCAGCGGGTGGGGGGGGGATTGTTGCAATTTTTTATGTTACACTGTATTTGCGCAGCCATCTTACAGACGCATTTTGTTTGGGAAAAAATATACTATTTTGAACTAAAAAATAAGGAGTAAATTTAGCCCACTTGTTTTGTATAATGTGAAAGATGATGTTACGGCGAGTAAATTGATACCTAACATGTCACACTTTAAAATTGCGCATGCTCGTGGAATGGTGACAAACTACGGCACTTAAAAATCTTAACAGGTTACCTGTTTAGAGTTACAGAGAAGGTCTAGTGCTCAAACTATTGAAATGACGGAGATGCCTTACATCAGGGGTCTCCAAACATTCTAAACAAAGGGCCGGTTTATTGTCCTTCAGACTCTTGGAGGGCCAGACTTTGGCCAGTGGGAGTAGAAATTTTCCTGGCATCATTGTTAGTAAACATCTGGTATTAGGGGGAGGAATAGTGCCCCATTGCCTGTATCATAGGGAGTAATAGTGCTCTATTAGTTGTGTCAGTGGGAGAAATGGTGCTCCATTGTCGGTGTCAGATGGCAGAATAGTGTCTTGTATCAGTGGGAGGGATAGTGCCCCAAGGGCCGGATCGAGGCAAGCAAAGGGCCGCAGTTTGGAGACCACTGCCTTACATGTTTGAATACTGTTTACATATGTGGGTGAAACTTGTGTGTGCATTTGCTTCTACGCGCAAGGTCGGATTAGTTATTTTTTTCTTATTTGTTTCACTGGAGAGATCCCCCCGCTAAGCAGGCTGATCCTCTTGACGCAGTCTGCCCCATCTGAAAGGGACCTTAATCCTTACTTATGTCCCACTTTAAGCTGATGCCATAATGACTATCCCAAACTTCTATTTTAGTGTGGCTTCTTTCTCCTACAGACCCTTTGGAGCCACTTTTGAATGTAGAGAATAGAGTTGTGTCTCTCTGCATCAATAGAAGCACACAGCCCCCCCAGAGGCGGCTCTAGGCTTTGTGAGGCCTTAGGCAAAACTTAGATATGAGACCCCACTCATGTGCCCCATGTACCAGTCTTCAGTCCCTGTCTGTGGTAAGGTGTGTATGTGATGCTCAGTATGATACCTTCCATGCCAGTGCCAAGCAGGTAGGTGTGGAGTGGCCGGGTGAGCGGCGGGGGCTGACCGAGCAGCCCCAGCTGCCTTAGGGCCCCACATGGACATGCTGCCTGCACGTCTTGTGGAGATGGCACCTGGAGTCGGGTGTCGTCATCCGGACACTGCCGCCACCTAGAGGCCTTTGCTGTCCCGTACCTGCTGTCACCCAACCGGACGCTCCATGAGGAGTCTGCTATTGGCCAGTACCTGATTGGTCGTCAGTCAGCCTCTGGGCCACAGAGTCCCAGCAGGGGTAGGGTGAGGCACCGGCGCCGTAATCGGTGTTTGATCACAGGCAAACTAGGCGGCCGTGAGGCCCCTTTTAGTGTGAGGCCTTAGGCATCTGCCTAATTTGCCTAATTAGAGAGCAGCCTCTGCAGCCCCCCTAGCCTGATTTGGCAATGCACTCCTCACTCCTCTTACCACCTCCCTCTCCAACCTAACAGACTGCACTAACTTTCCTGTAAAGACCAGAAGTTCGGGGAAGCAGGGCCATCAGTACTGAAAGTTGTAAACGGTAGATGCTGGGGAAGGAATTTTAGCATATAGTTTAATGGGGAATGTTATTTTTCTTGTGCTCAATGTGTTAAACTAAGAATGCTGAGGGTTTAATATTATTTTAACTGTATGAAACGATCTCAAATATGTGTGCCTTGTCCTCCTCCTGACAATGCAGAGCTATTCTAGGTAAGCATATTCTGGTTTGAAAGCCAACGGCATTACACACAGTTCCTCCGAGGCATGTTACTTTAATAGGGTACTCATAGTGGCATTTAAGATTCTCTGGAACCCAGCCAGTGAGACTGAGTATGGGAAGGCTGAACAGGAATTGGCGCAATAGATGAAACAGAATAGAAATAGAAGAATATCCTTGAAAGAAAAGAAAGACAGTGATTTACATACCGACCAAGAGACACATTTTATCACTAACATTTCCTGGTATCACACCCGCCCTTGTCACACCCTCCTCCTACATTCCATCATTTCAGAGAGCAGAAAATCGAGAATTCATCTGCAAAAAATAGGTTTTCACATCCTGTAAATATCACAAAGCCAAGACACTAAAGGAATCGAGGTTTCCCACTTTGCAAAGAAAATGTACGTGAGTAAGGGGAACCTTTACCACCTCAGCACCAGCGTCTTTCCCTCCCTTCATTACCAGGTCATTTCTCAGTATTCAGCGCTGTTATACTTTGACTGAAAATTACGCCGTCATGCCACACTGCACCCAATTAATTTTATGTCATTTTAGCCCGCCATTCACATTGACTGCAGCTTTGAAATCGTGCAACTTCACCCGAATGTCAGTGCGACTCTGGGTGCGACAACCAAAATTGCCAACAGCAGACTTCTTTTTTTTTTCAAATTGGTGCGGCATTTCAAAGTCCGCGTTGTACCAATTTGGGCAGTGCAATAGGCTGCGACTTGTCATACGATTTGACCTATCAAATCGCATAACAAGTCGCTCCAATGTGAATTAGGGACTTATTGAGACAGATAAAACTTTCTTTAGATTGTATTTATGAACCACTTTGATTTAGAATTTGTATTATATAAAAGAAAAAAATACCAGTATTTGAAAAAAACTGCTTTCTTTCATTTTATGTTAAAGCGGAGGTCCACCCTACATTTTTTTTTACATTAACCACTTAAGACCCAGACCATTATGCAGGTTAAGGACCTTGCCCCTTCTTACGATTCGGCACTGCGTCGCTTTAACTGACATGGCTCCCAAACAAAATTGGCGTCCTTTTCTTCCCACAAATAGAGCTTTCTTTCGGTGGTATTTGATCGCCTCTGCGATTTTTATTTTTTGCGCTATATACAAAAATAGAGCGACATTTTTGGAAAAAAAACAATATTTTCAAATTTTTGTTATAAGAAAAATCAAATAAACTAAATTTTAGTCAAACATTTAGGCCAAAATTTATTTAGCCACATGTATTTAATAAAAAAAATCGCAATAAAAAAAAATAGCTACCTAGCGGGAACAGCGACACTAATACAGCGATCAGAAAAATTATCGCTTAGTGACGCTGGCAATAGGGAGTGAAAGGGTTAACTAGGGCGGTGATCAAGGGGTTAAAACTTTATTAGGGGGGGTACGGGGGCTACCCTGGACCTAACACTAACTGACTGTCACACTGACACTAAATACAGTAATCATACATATATGATTACTGCATTCAGTGACACTGTGACAGGGGGGGGGGGGTGATCCCAAGGGGTTAATGTGCCTGCGTGTCCTGGTGTCAGTGTAGTGTTGTGCAGACTTACTATGTGATGTGGTCTCTCCTCAGCGGCGGTTGAAAAAACCGCCGAGAGCAGAGATCACATCACTTCCTCCTCCTGTGTTTACACAGGAGGCGGAAATGACACTGCAGGGGAGCGCGCGGATTGGCTGGGAGCGATCCGGAGGGGGCGGACAAAAACGAACCGCTGCCCCCTCAGCACGGATCGCTTGCAAAGCCACCGGGACCGCCGCATGTACCGGGAAGGGGTCCCGATCGGACCCCCGACCCACGTCAAGGCAGCCACGTACAGGTACGTTGATGTGCCTGTCCGTGCCATTCTGCCGACGTAAATGTACATGTGCCGGTCCTTAAGGGGTTAATAATTTTTTTTTTACTAGTAATGGCGGCGATCAGAGATTTTTTTTGTGACTGCGACATTATGGCAGACACATCGGACACTTTTGACACATTTTTGGGACCACTGTCATTTTCACAGCGAAAAGTGCTATAAAAATGCACTAATTACTGTGAAAATGTCACTGGCGGTGAAGGAGTTAACCACTAGGGGGCACTGAGGGGTTAAGTGTACCCTAAAGGAGTGATTTTTTACTGTAGGGGGCGTAGCTGTAGGTGTGACGTCACTGATCGGCGTTCCCTATAACAGGGAACAGACGATCAGTGACACTGCCGCAGAGAAGAACGGGGAAGGTGTGTTTCCACTCACCTCTCCCCGTTCTACAGCTCCTGTGACCGATCGCGGGACACCGGCGGCTTCGTAGGTGCGGTCACGGAGATTCGGACCCACAGCTGGACATTTAAAGAGCAACGTACCTGTACATGTCTGTGCCCAGCCGTGCCATTCTGCCGACGTATATCGGCGTTAGGCGGTCCTTAAGTGGTTAAGCTTTCTTTGGATTGTATTTATGAACCACTTTGAATTTGATTTTTTATTATATAAAATAAAAAAAATACCAGTATTTGAAAAAAAATGCTTTCTATAATTGTATGTTAAAGCGGAGGTCCACCTTTAAAAAAATTACATTAAAAGACTCCTTTAATTAAAAAAAAAAAAAACATTTGAAAAAAAAATGTTTTACTTCCTTCTCCGCTGACCTCCTCGTCCTTGTGTTGCCTCCTGGGAAATGGGGCACACTGTTTTCTGGGACCTGTGTGGGTCCCAGAAGACAGCCGCCCATTCACAAAGGATTGCTGCGACTCACGCATGAGTCATTCGGATCATTCTATAGAGAGCATTTAACAGGCTTTCAGGGGGCACTGTATTGCCTCCTCACTACCTGCCTTAACCCCTTGATCCCCCCCCCACTAGCACGCTGCAACCGCACACAACAATCTGTGTGCAACAGCACACCTGCCAGAAAGCAACACATGGCTAGTAGCTGCATTCTGGAATGCTGTGATGATCAAATGGTACATAGCCACTCTTGTAGGCTCTGTACATTTTGCCTGTGATCTGGGGAGGTGCAATGTGATGTAAAGGATGGTGGGAGACTGTTGACTTCTAATGGTGGGGGGAGGCTTGAAATCTGATGTAAGGCAGGGTGGGGGACTGTTGACTTCTGATGGTTGGAGGGCTCTTGACATCTGATGTAAGAGATGGTGGGGGACTGTTGACTTCTGATGGTGGGGGGGCTCTTGACATCTGATGTAATGGATGGTGGGGGACTGTTTAGCCTTCCATTGCTACTTACTGTGATTGCCAGCCATAGATGGGGGCGGTGGATACGTTTTGTTTCACCTGTGGTGTTTATTTTGGTCCAGCAGTGCACCAACACCTTTGCAGCCATTGTGCTATATGCTGGGTGCTTGGTGTGCTTCTGTACCTTTAAGGAGGGGTGGCTCCCCTTCAGTCCACCTGCCCCTATCTATCCATTAAAATGCATGTGCCTCCATTGTGAGGACACTCACTGTTAGTGTTAGGACCACAGAATTATGGGGTGCCTTGGCGCGGCTCTGTGGCTCACGCATGCGTTTGCAAATGCGTGCGGACAAAACCCCTGTTTTTAACGCACATTGTTAGACAGGTTAATTGGTTGTTCTGCTAGCTGGTCGGTAAGTAGGCTTGGTTATTCCCTGGGCATTCCCCAGGTTCTTGTTGTTATTTGTTGTGACTGTTGACTTCTGATGGTGGGGGGGCTCTTGACATCTGATGTAAGGGATGGTAGGGGACTGGTGACTTCTGATGGTGGGGTGGCTCTTGACATCTGATGTAAGGGATGATGGGGGACTGTTGACTTCTAATGGTGGGGAGGATCTTGACATTTGATGTAAGAGAGTGTGGGGGACTGTTGACTTCTGATGGTGGGGGGGCTCTTGACATCTGATGTAAGGGAGGGTGGGGGACTGTTGACTTCTGAAGATGGGGGGGCTCTTGACATCTGATGTAAGGGAGGGTGGGGGACTGTTGACTTCTGACGGTGGGGGGGCTCTTGACATCTGATGTAAGGGAGGGTGGGGGACTGTTGACTTCTGACGGTGGGGGGGCTCTTGACATCTGATGTAAGGGAGGGTGGGGGACTGTTGACTTCTGACGGTGGGGGGGCTCTTGACATCTGATGTAAGGGAGGGTGAGGGACTGTTGACTTCTGACGGTGGGGGGGCTCTTGACATCTGATGTAAGGGAGGGTGGGGGACTGTTGACTTCTGAAGGTGGGGGGGCTCTTGACATCTGATGTAAGGGAGGGTGGGGGACTGTTGACTTCTGACGGTGGGGGGGCTCTTGACATCTGATGTAAGGGAGGGTGGGGGACTGTTGACTTCTGACGGTGGGGGGGCTCTTGACATTTGATGTAAGGGAGGATGGGGGACTGTTGAATTCTGATGGTGGGGGGGCTCTTGACATCTGATGTAAGGGAGGGTGGGGGACTGTTGATTGTGTATTTTTTGATAGGTGAAGCTTCACCTCATTTACTAAGCTCTGGAGCAACTGCACTTGCAGAATGCAACTAAATTTGCCTTTAGTAAATCAACTCCAGATTAACAATCAGCACATCACGAAATGTATGTTTAAATACAAATAGTGTAAGTACCTGAATTTGACCTGGTATCAGTCTCTTGCAGCCCATGTACAGCAGGGCTGGAGTGTGAGAGGTAGAAGCAGTACAAGAAGCCAATCAGTTCAGGTGCTGGCAAGAAGCATGCTGATAGGTGGAGAAAGCAAAGCAAATCGATGTAACTCTAGTGAGTGACAAAGAAAAACTGTGCTGCTTCTCCTTTCACTGTCCAGTCGCAGGCTGGGGTGGGTCCAGGATGACCTGGGCTCAGAGGAAGCGGGTTACATTTTTCTGACCATCAGACTGAGGACATTTAAAGGCAGAGAAATTTACTGTGGGGGGGAATCTCTGAACTGAAGGTGAATATTGCAGCTAATTTGAACTTTTATCTTTTAATACGCTATTCATTTTTTTCTTGTTTTTTGGCTGGAATTTTGCTTTCAGATGTACCTACCTTTTACTCCTTTATATACTGTATTTATTGGCGTATAACACTCACTTTTTTACCCTGAAAATAGATATCAGAAACAATAACCTATGGAACATTATATATAAAACAACGTCTCTAACTTTCCAGAAATTCTTTCTCTTACCTGTTTTATTGCTGTGAGACGACACGGAGGAGCACAACTTGTTTTTTTATGTAATCGCTAAATTTTATATTATGCTTTTTCATTACCGGAGATAAATAAAGACGACCTACAGATTCCTTCTTTAGATAAAAGTGCTCACATATAAAATGCAGTTCAAACAAGCGCAGTTTACAAGCCACATTATGCTACAATCACCAAAGCCTTGTAAAGATGTTAGAAGCAGCCTGGTATCTATGGCTACATGAGATTGTGCATTTTATAGGCTACAGGAACACTCCCTCCTTATATTTTATCCTACTGTTCTGGCAGCTGTAGACAGGCGTGCGTCTCGTGTACCTCTGCTGCCACCATGTGGTCAGTAAGGGGAAACAGGCGAGCAGCGGAAGATAAAGTATGCACCCAGGTAGCTTTAATCTTTAACAATTGAAACAAAAGTTCTGGTTTTAGTATGATTTGGTGATATTCCCTCTAAAAAAACTGTAGTTCTTTCCAGGAACTCTTCTGACAGCCTGCACTCTCCCTGACACAAAACAGAGCATATTGTAGTAGGTTGTTTCTAGGCATTGAAACCTGGCGTCTGTAGTTCTCGGCACAGTGAGGTTGATTTACTAAAACTGGAGAGTGCAAACTGTGGTGCAGATGTGCATGGTAGCCAATCAGCTTCTAACTTCAGCTTGTTCAATTAACCACTTAAGCCCCAGACCATTTCACTGGTCAGGCCACTCTTTGCGATTCGGCACTGACACTTGCGCGGTCGTGTGCCATGGCTGCCAAACAAAATTGACGTCCTTTTTTTCCCACAAATAGAGCTTTCTTTTGGTGGTATTTGATCACCTCTGCGTTTTTTATTTTTTGCGCTATAAACAAAAATAGAGCGACAATTTTGAAAAAAATTCTATATTTTTTACTTTTTACTATAATAAATATCCCCCAAAAATATATAACACAACATTTTTTTCCTCAGTTTAGGGCGATACGTATTCTTCTACATATTTTTGGAAAAAAACTTGCAATAAGCATTTATTGCGCAAAAGTTATAGCTTCTATAAAATAGGGGGGGGGGGGGGTTATGGCATTTTTATACATTTTTTTTTCCACTAGTAATGGCGGCGATCTGCGATTTTTATCGTGACTGCGACATTGTGGCAGACACATCAGACACTTTTGACACATTGTCATTTTTACAGCGATCAGTGCCATAAAAATAGACTGATTACTGTGAAAATGACACAGGCAGTGAAGGGGTTAACCACTAGGTGGCGCTGTAGGGGTTAAGTCAGTAGTAGGGAGTAATTCTTACTGTTAGGGGGCGTAGCTACACGTGACACGTCACTGATGACCGTTCCCAATCACGGGGGAGCTGCCATCAGTGACATGTCACTAGGCAGAATAGGGGAATACCTTGTTTACAAAGGCATCCCCCTGTTCTGCCGTTGCCAAATGCAATTGTGGGCCGCCCGGGAACATCAAGTTCCCAGGAACCCGCAAACGCGCTCACAAGGCACGCGGTGAACACGGGCAGCAAATTTAAAGGGACGTACCTGTACGCCAATGTGCCTGCCCGTGCCATTCTGACGATGTACATCTGCGTACAACCTGGAAGCTGATTGGCTTCTATGTAGAACTGCACCAGATTTTGCACTTTCCATTTTTATTAAATGAAACCCAATGCGTCTTAAAGAAGAACTTACAGTATTTTTTTTTTATCCCCCCTTACTTTCCTTTGCTGTACTTTCCACATAAGCATACTATTTATTATGTTTCTGTAGTGATCCACGCCAAGTCTTGTGCTGCCATTTACCTCTCTGCATCTCCGGGAGTCGGCTGTAACCTCCTTTCCCTTGCAACTGGCCTTCTAATGACAGGCCCTCAGGGGCGTCCCATCCATTAAGGGCGCACGGACGCCGCCTCCCCTATCCGTGCATACGGCCCCTTTCAGGACACAGGCACAAGGATTACAATACGGGGGGGCTGTTTTTTTGAAGCACCGATTAGAGCCATATGCTCTAATAGACTTCAATATAGGATGGGCTCGGGTCGCAGAGACGTGTTACAACAGCGATTCAATATTCGCTGTTGTAATAGCAATCCTTCTCTCAGCCGATCAGGAAGCGGGTTTTGACACCAGTCACCCGATTGGCTGAAAGGACAGGCGATCCTATTGGATGCCTAGGAGGAGGGAGGAGCCGTGTGGTGGAAGCTGCAACATGATGCAGAGAGGGCACAGGAGCCGCTGCCCGCTGCCCATAGGAGCCCGCAACGCTCCCATAGGAGCCCGCAACCTGGCCGCTGCCAGCATCCCATAAGAGCCTGTCTGCAACAGATGGGGTAAGTGAATGGACACACGGATCTGTGACTCGGCTTGGGTGCCCCTATAGCAAAGCTACTCGCTGTTGGAGCACTTGACAGGAGGGAGGGGCCAGGAGAGCCGAAAAGGGTGATCTGGGCTGTCCTGTGCAAATCCACTGCACAGAGGAGATAAGTATTACATGTTTGTTATTTAAAATAAAAAATAAAAGACTTTACAATCACTTTAAGTAGACTTCCCCAAAGCCTCCTGGAATTTGTGATGTGGGTTTTCTAGGAGGCTGCAGAGGGCTTCAGGGGGCCCTCACCAGCACCCGCATCTTCTCCTGTCTATAAACAGAATAAAGAATGAGAGAAAAGCACCACTACCTAAGTGTAGCATTTATTAAAACATATTGGTAAAATGAAAAAACAATAATTATGCACTCGTTTATAATAAATTAAAAAGTGTATCTAAGGTCTCCAGCAGGTGACAACCTTCCAGGTGGTCAATGGTGATCAAGCCCCTCCGGGTGGATGTCATGTAAGGCAGTGGTCATCAACCCTGTCCTCAGGGCCCACTAACAGGCCAGGTTTGCAAGATAACTGAAATACATCACAGGTGATATCATTTGCTGCTCAGTGATTGCAGTATTCTAGTCCGCATCTCCCCAAGGTAATACATAAAACCTGGCCTGTTAGTGGGCCCTGAGGACAGGGTTGACAATCCACTGATGTAAGGTGCTTAGAACCAGGAAGTTGACTAGGGGAACGCCAGGAAGAGCAGCAGACTGAGTGTGTATATCACATGATTAAGAACCACTGTGGACAGCAGGGAAATGTAGCAGGCCCACAAAATGGGCTTGATGATGTCATGTGTGACAATGATGGGTGTGGTTATGCATTTCAGGGTGTGGTTCACTTTGTCAAATCTTCTCCTGTGTGCTAGCTTTTGGCCATCTTCATTGGGGGGAGCGGGATGATGTCACTCCAGCGCATGTACAGGGGGAAGTTGTTCCGGCACTCAGAGACCAGCTTGGTGCCATAAGCTAAGCTGTGCATGCTTGGATTAGTTACAGTGCTGAAGAAGATGGTGAGAAGGCAGGTATGGTCATTATATTGCAGAGGAGACATTGCCTCTTCCGCAATTAGGACTGGTTCACACTATGTTGGTTGGGCTGCATTTTTCGACACACTACTGCACATGTAAGGTACAGGGCACATAGAAAACAAATGTAACTCTACGAACATGGTGTGATCAAGCCCTTAGAACCGTGTCTTCATAGCTAAAGCTTTTTATTCTAGATTTTTTGCTGACTGTGTCCTACCACTGAGATTTTTCTCACCACATCAAAAAGTGGATGAAATCTCCCCAAAGTGAGGGGAGAATTTTTTCTTGTGTTACTTGGCTAAAGTGAGACAAATACAATGATTTACAAAAAACAATATTGGTGCTTCATGATTCTTTCGAATACACATGTAGGAATAAGAATTTCTGATGCAGTAGTGAGCCATTGCAATTTGTGATCAACTGCTGGGGCTAATTAGCTAAAAAATAGAGGCTGTTTAATTAGCAAAGTGAATGATAGAAATATGGGCCCAGATTCAGAGAGCCATTACGCCTGTCTAACTGGTGTTAGACTGGAGTAATTTCCAATTACGCGCGTTTTCTAGCTAGTCGAAAACCTCAAACCATGAATAGACGGCTGCGGGCTTTAATTCGACTGGATTACGTGTTCATACGCCTTCGGATCTACGCTGCAATAAAATTGCCGCCACTGGGTGGACTTCCCGTCGTTTTCAGCGTCGGGGTATGCAAATGAGCTTTTGCCGGAGATCCCCGAAATTACGATCTTCAATCGAAATCTCTTACGGCACCTTTAGTCATCTTTTATTTGCGTAACACTATACCAGCTTTTTGCTGCTCTAATATTAGACAGCCCATGTTAAGTATGGCCGTCGTTCACGTGTCGAATTTCTACGTTTTCCGATGTCTTTTATTTTTTTTTACGTAAGTCGTCCGGGAATAGGAATGTTCGTAAACGACACTACTCAAACAACGAATGACGTAACGACGTGATTTCGCGCAATGCACAGCGGGAAATTTCTGAACGGAGCATGCGCAGTTCGATCGCCGCGGGGACGCGCTTAATTTAAATGCTTCACGCCCCCTAATCGCGTATTTCGATTACGCGGCGAGAAATAGACTACGCCGCCGTAGCGTACGGGCAAAAATCTACCAGGATTCGGTGTAGAGCCTGGTAAAATACGGCAGCGTAGAGTATTTCGATTATGCAGCGCAATATTAAGTGTATGTGAATCTGGCCCATGGTGTTCACTTTGACTATCCAATTCTGTGCAACTGAGTTAGGCCGCGTACACACGACCGTTTTCCTTGACAAAATCCATCAAGAAACTTGGTGGCAGAGCTTTTTTTCCTGAGGAAAACGGCCGTGTGTATGTTTTTCGTCGATCTCGACAAGAAAAAAAAGAGTTCTCTTTTTTGTCGTCTGGATTCTCAATTTCCTTGTCGCGTTTCTCGTCGGGCTGGTTTACGTCGAGAAACACGTTCGTGTGTATGCTTAGAAACCTGCGCATGCTCAGAATAAAGTATGAGACAGGAGCGCACCTTCGGTAAAAAGTAGCGTTTGTAATGGAGATAGCACATTCGTCACGCTGTAACAGCCTGAAAAGCGCGAATCGTCTCTCACCAAACTTTTACTTAACACGCAGTAACATGAGATTCGCAAAAGCAGCCCTAAGGGTGGCGCCAATGAAATCGAACTTCCCCTTTATAGTGCCGTTGTACGTGTTGTACGTCACCGCGTTTGATAACAACAAGATTTTGTCTTGACATTGTATACGGAAGGAAAGATTGTCAAGATTCTCCACAAGCCCGACAAGGAACTCGTCGAGGAAAATTATGTTTTTTTTACGATTAGATTCTCGGTCGTGTGTACGAGGCCTTAGGCCGGGTTCACACATATAGGAATTAAATGCGCGTTTCTCCGCATTCAATTTGCATAGCAGAAGAATGCGACTGGCTCTCTATGGAGCCAGTTTACATATCTCCGCAGCGTGTTCGGTGCGGTGTGCTGGAAAAACCTGTGCCTTTTTTGGTGCGTTTCACGTTCGATTTCAGCTCGAAATTCAGGCTGGAATCGGACCTGAAATGGTGAACCATCTACAGTGTGAACCCAGCCTAAAGTGTCGCAACAAGTCTAGCTTAGTCGTTGCGGTGCAGTCCCATTCACTTGAATACGTTGCATTTGATGCCAGTACTGCCTGCTGAATGTGAGAGGGGTCATTTTTGTCATGCCATGAGACAAAGCAGGGTAAACCCCTGTCCGGATGCATTTGCAGCTTGGGGGGCAGGTTTAAAAAAACAAAATCTCAACTTTCTATTTTTACTGCCCCCAACCAGTACATGCACACTAAACTTATGCCCTCTCATTTCAGTTTTAGAAAGTTATTAAAATGTCATATCGCAGTACATACAGAGCAATAGCAGAAAAGAATATTACATTTTTTTCCAAAAATCACTCCTATGTATATAATTGATATAGAAAATGATGCATTTTTTTTTCTCTTAACCAAAATGTAGTTTTAGTTTATGAGGTTGGCAGAGTTGTATGTAATGATCCATCGCAGGCTATTCTTTGATTCTGCAAACAATTGTGGTTTTGTTTCTATTGCATTGTGTATACTGTGTTTATACACGTGTGGTAGATTGCTCAGCAAATGCTGGAAGACTAATCTCCTGGGATTAGTAATGCAAAGCTTGCAATCTTCAAACTGACCCAACCTGTGAATTAAAAAAAAACACCTGTGCTAGTAAACAATATATTAAATAAAAAGTTCTTCCTGACTGTTCAACACAAAGCTGTCAAAGGATCTTTGCTCCACATAAAGCAAGGTTATATAGCTTAATTTTAAGGCTTTTTTTTAACAAATGTGGAGATAAATACATTTCAGTTGAATTTTGTGTTAAAGTGGTTGTAAAGGATTTTTTTTTTTAAATAACAAACATGTCTATACTTACCTGCTCTGTGCAATAGAATTGCACAGAGCGGCTCTGATCCTCCTCCTCTTAGGTCCCCCATTAGTGCTCCTAGCTCCTCCTCTCTTGCTGGTGCACCCAGTAGAAAGCCAATTTCCATGGAGGCACTCGTGCAGGCTCACTCTTGTGCTCTACTGCCGCGTCCATGGACAGATAGCACTCAGCCACGTCACCCCACTCCCTCGTCACTGGAGTTGATTGGCTCCTGCTGTTTTGGATCTGCCCAGAGAGGAGGGACAAAGCCATGTGAGCCACCGCTCTAATGCATAGCACTGGATCTTGATGGGGCTCATGTCAATATAAGGGGTCTGTCCACATACAATGTATTACGGTAAGAAAACCTAGAGGCTTTAGAACCACTTTCATTTTATAAAAGCGTGGATTTAGTCTTTAGGGACCTGAAAACTGATAATTATACAAAATGACTACCCTTGCATTTGATTAGTATTGCACCATATAGGTCCAGGCTATCCCACTATCACAACTAGCATAAGTAAATTAATCTTGATCATTAGCTTCCTTGCAAAGCAGCACTCAGACTGGAAGACAGAAGGGGAGGCACTAGGTGCCTATCAGGCAGGACAAGGAGTCTTGGAGAAATTCTTGGCTTCTTCTCTCCAGACATGGGGTCTTCCTGCAAGATCCATTGAATAGAAGTCAGCACATACATAGGACTTTTAGAGTACCCTCATATATGTAAAAATGTACACCAAAATTAAAACTTAATTTCACAATACATCATTTTTTCCCCCCATTGTCATACCCCCCCCCCCCCCCCTATTTAGCATGTTGCTGATATCCTTATCTTTTATAAACAGGGTATTTCCCCAAATCCTGCACGGTAATATGATCGGGGGAGGATGTCCAACAGTAAATAAGATGTGGGAGTTTTGAAAAACCCACTTGGTATCCCCAAAACCCAAGAAAGAGGTTGTATTGACCCCTAGCCCATCCACTCTCACCCTTCGACGCATGTGAAAATACAATAGTTGCAGTGGGAGATTAATTCATCCATATTGTATAGCATGGATACCGGAATGTTTGAGATTTATTTTATTTAGCCCACAGGCTGAATGAATGAAAAATACACTAAGTTACCAAACGTCTTAGGGTTCAATATTGAGTCGGCCCACCCTTTGCAGCTATAACAGCTTCAACTCTTCTGGGAAGGCTGTCCACAAGGTTTAGGAGTGTGTCTATGGGAATGTTTGACCATTCTATCAGAAGCGCATTTGTGAGGTCAGGCACTGATGTTGGAAGAGAATGTCTGGCTGGCAGTCTCTGCTGTAATTCATCCCCAAGGTGTTCTATCGCGTTAAAAGGGTTGTAAACCTTTTTTTTTTTTTTTAAATAACAAACATGGTATACTTACCTCCACTGTGCAGTTCCTTTTGCACAGAGTGGACACCCGATGCAGGGAGGAGCTACCAGCAACACAGAATTGCGTTAGTGACTCAGTTACTATATTGAAAAAGTAATTAGTTACTCAGCAAAGTAACTGACTTTTTTTTTAATATTCTACAATGCTTTGTTGAGAAGCAGATGACGGGCGCTTGCCAGGGAGCAGTGAGTTAATACTCCAAGACAAAAGAATGCCAGATCCTTGAGAGAAGAAAACCGGAAACAAATGGTGATCTCGTGTATATCCCAGCCTAGGTGTATCCGTCCCACCATGTATGTGCAGCTAATAGGACTTAAAACCCTTATCCATCTGCTATATATTACATCCAAATTATAAGCTGGATTAAAATGTATAAAAAGAAAAGGAAAAAAGTTGCGCTGCTTGTAACAAGTGTGTATGTAGCTGCCAGCACCAACAGTGGAACAAACTGCAAGCAGAAAAAAGAAAAAAAGAAGTGCGGCGCTAAGTGTGGTGAGGATTACAATTATCAAATAGTTGTTAATCACACCCGGGCAGGTGATTGCAATCACCTGCCTGGGTGTGATTAACAACTATTGGATTAAAATGTATGTTTATAATATACTGTACATTCCCTTGACATTTACAGAGTCTGTAATTTAAAATCTTATATTAGGCTTTATAAGAATTTTCTATAGTTTATTAATCCTATATAAGCTTTATTAGATGCAAGGGATCTGGAATGGGGATGTCAGATTTTTCTTTGTTGTCTGATGAAGAGATGAAATCACTGACCAAAAATAACCTGCTGATCATTGGTCTGTATAGGTGTCCTGCGCTTGCCATGTTGACCACTAGATGTCGCTGTGTACACTGTGTTGTATAGGGAACGTTTGTTCTGTGGAACATTTTGTTCCGGCCATGTGTTCCCCGGATCATTGATCAGGTTGCGCACACAGTGTGTGTGATCGATGTGAGTTGTTCCCCGGTGATAGGTCAGTGTGAGGCGTGTGGGGCTCATTGTATCCAGGGCTCCTTGCAATTGGGAGTTTTCAGACCGCTGTGACAGGCCATCACAGCAGTCAGATGATTCTAAAGCGGAGTTTCACCCATATTTATGTTCACAGCGCCGGCAGAAGCAATTACTCTGCTGCCATCTAGTGGCCGTGGATGTAATTGCGGTAATGCCGCCCAAGTAATGGGAACTGCGTTATCGTGAGGGGAAAAGTAATCAGGTAGATTACTCGTTACCCTCAAAAGGGGCTACGTTACGTAACTGCGTTTATTGTAACTCCGTTACTTACAACACTGGGGCTTGGCCCCTTAGTTCCAGTGAAGGGAACTCAGCATATCAAGACATTTCAACAATTTAATGCTTCCAATTTTTTGGAAACAGTTTGGTGATGGCAGCTTCCTATTCCAAAATGACTGTGCACCAGTGCACAAACAAGGTCTATAAAGATATGGATGAGCGAGTTTAGGGTGGAGGAACTTGACTGGCCTGCACAGAGTCCCAACCTCAACCCGATAGAACACCTTTGGGATGAATTAGAGCAGAGACTGCGAGCCAGGCCTTCTCTTCAACATCAGTGCCTAATCTCACAAATGCGCTTTTGGAAGAATTGTCAAACATTTGCATAGACACACTCCTAAACATTGTGGACAGCCTTCTCAGAAGTCACATGATCACATGATCTTTCCCTGTTCTATGTCATCTGCAGGAAAATGTCCTTGGGAGGGGCTTCTATCACTCTGTGTCTGCACAGCCCTAATTGGTGCTTTGTCAGTCAGATGACTAAAACAAAATATGTTTCTGAAGGGCAATTGTGTATTTTTTGTGCATTAATATGGTGTAGGCAGAATCATAGTTGATGTAGTGAGTTTAGTTCTACTTTATATGTGGTGGTTGTATTAGATCACTTGAAGCTAAGAACATTTTAAGCAAGCAATTAAAGTTCCTGTTGACCTTGCCAGAAATGTCCTTATCACTTTCCGTGAGATATACTGGATGCAAAAACAATGTTATCTTTCTTGTGTAAACTGCAAATCTTTTCACCACCCATGTTATAGATATGAAAAAAGGCAGATATGTTGAAGTCCAACCTGGGTGGCAACCATAGCTCCTGTCATAGACACAGTGGAGGAGTCACAGTGGGGGAGTAATCATAGCCACTCAGGCACAGGTAACGCTTTATTCACAGGTTTGCCGGGTGAAAATAAAAGGAGAAAAGTAAAAAAAAAAACGTTTAACCACTTTAATACAGGGCACCTCCCCCTTCCTGCCCAGTCTAATTTTCAGCTTTCAGTGCTATCACATTTAGAATGACAATTGCGTGGCAATGCAAAGTTGTACCCAAACATTTATTTCTACACAATTAGAGCTTTTTTTTGTGGTATTTGATCACCACTGGGTTTCTTATTTTTTGCGCTACAAATAAAAAAAAGACTTAAAATTTTGAAAAAAAAAAAATGTTTCTTTGTTTCTGTTACAAAACAATTTTTCTCCTTTACTGATGAGGCTGCACTGACGGGCACTGATGAGGCAGTACTGATTGGCACTGATGAGGTGGCACTGATGATGAGGCAATTATAAGTAGCACTGATAAGCAGCATGGATGGGCACTTATAGGTGTCACTGATATACAGAACTATCAGTGGCCAACAGTACTGCTAATCAATGCCACCTATCAGTGCTGCCAATCAGTGCCCATCAGTGCCTTAGCATCAGGGCCTCCTAATCAGTGCCCACCAGTGCCACCTATCAGTGTCACCTCTCCGTGCCAATCAGTGCCCATCAGAGCAACCTATTAATGCCCATCAGTGTCACCCATCAGTGCAGCTTCATCAGTGCCTCCTAATCAGTGTCCACCAGTGCCGCCTCATCAGTGCCACCTATCATTGCCACCTATCATTTCCCATCAGTTTCGCCTATCAAAGCCCATCAGTGCAGCCTCATCAGTGCAGCCTATGAGTGCCCATCAGTGCCACCTCATCAGTGCCCATAAGTGAAAGAGAAAAATTACCTGTTTGCAAAATTGTATAACAAAATATGGAAAAACAATTGTTTTGTTTTTTCAAAATTTTCAGTCTTCATTTGTTTAGCAAAAAAATAAAAAACCCAGTGTTGATTAAAAACCTAATAAAATAAAGTTCTATTTGTGTCAAAAAAATTATAACATTTTCATATGGGTACAGTGTTGCATGACTGTGTAATTGCCATTCAATGGCGCTTAAAGCTGAAAATTGGCCTGGTCAGGAAGGGGGAATAAGTCAAGAAAGAGCAAATAAACCAGCCTATACAAATTCTCATGTAGTTGCCATCATCCCTTAAAAATTTGGAATGCGAAAACCTCTAGGTTTGGGACTATGTAGGCAACAAAAAAATATATATTCAAAAATTATAAGAATTATATTTTAATACACCGTATTTATCGGGGTATTGCGCGCTCCGGCGTATAGCGTGCACCCCTAAAGTGGACCCGAAATTCCTGTGCAAAAAAGATGTTTGTACTTACAGTTTTGGTGTCTTGCGCGGCATCCATCGGCGGCCTCGTCGGGTCTGGCGTCCATCTGCGGCATCGGGTGTCCTTTTCGTCGGATCCGGTGTCCTTCTGCGGCGTCCTCCCCGCTCGATCCCTGCTTTCCCGTGCCGAGTTTGAATACTGCGCCTGCATATACCGAGCGCAGTACACTCGTGTATAGTCGGGCAAGCTTGGCTACTCTCGTGCTCACGACCTGTACGTTCCAGGACGTGAGCGCGAGAGGAGCCGAGCCTGCCCGACTATACACGAGTGTACAGCGCTCGGTATATGCAGGCGCAGTATTCAAACTCGGCGCGGGAAAGTGGGAATCGGCGTATATCGTGCACCCACGATTTTGCCCTGATTTTCAGGGCAAAAAAGTGCGCGGTATACGCCGATAAATACGGTAAGTAGAAAAAAGTACAAAAAAGTGACATTGCTGTGCGTACCACTGCTCAGACTGTGGATAAAGATTTCCTCATGGTTGCTGGCCCCCCGCTCACCAAAATCAATAGTAATTGAAGAAAAGCAAAATTGGTCGCACACCATGGAAGGAAGAACTTCTGTGGAATAGTTACTTTATTATCAGAGTGCCAAAGGATGTAGACAGTAGACATGTGCATCCCCATTCGTAATGAATGGATTTTCATACGAATTTCGTATGGATCAATTCGAACATCCGAAATGCTGAAAGAACCAAAATACGAAAGTTAAGGAATTACGAATAAGCCAAATAACAAAAAAGCGAAAATACGAACGTACGATTGGACAATCTTACTACAATACAAAACACCGGAACAGCAAAAGAACGAAAATTACATTTATAACGAACGATTTGCATTCCGTATTTTAAATCCTTTGTCTGTTCGTATTTTCTTTCGTATGTTCGTATTTTCATTTGTGTGTTTTGTAAATCCATTTCTTTGTCTGTTTGTAAATTTGCGTACTAGTATCGTTCTTTCGAATGGGCAGTGTAGTTAGTGAGTGATGAATCTTACTTAATATCTTAGCCAATCAGCTTATCTCTTTTGTGCTGAGTCACATTGGACAGTGTAAAGCCTCGTACACACGATCAGACTTCAAACAAACTTGTCCGTGGATTTTTTTCCCGAAGGGAGTTGGCCGGACTTTTAAAACCGAAACAGTTTGTCCGATGGAGCGTACACGTGGCCGGATTTTTTGGAAAATGCTCAATTTTGAAGTTTGTTGGCAAAAAGTCAGACGGTGTGTATGGGGCTTAAGAGAAAGTCTTAATCTTAATATGGATTAGCCGTGTGATGAAAATGAAACAAAAATACGAGATTGCGAATGACTGCGCCGCAATGTATTTACGAAAGTACAAAATTATGAATCCATTAAAACGAAAATTATTATCTAACAAAATTACAAATTTCGAATCAACGAAAATAAATTAGACAGAATTACGAATCATTCAGTATAAACGAAAATAAAACTGTTAGGAAAATACAGGTATTTTCCTAATAGAAAAAACTTGAGTCTTACGAAATACAAACGGGTCCGAATAGGAAAACTTGCATCTTACGAAATTTAGAATCTTTACGAACCTATGGAACAAGACGAAACGAAACAAAAAAAAAAGACATTTTTGGTTGTGCACATGTCTAGTAGACAGGACGTTACAGGAACATTGATAGACCGGTTTCACACAGATAACTCGTGCTTGTGAACAAGGAAGGTATAAGTGCCCAGTAAGCAAGTGGTTAATACAAATGTATATTAAGACTTACTATGGGGAACCCTTTTAGTTATGTGAGTCTATTGCAGGATGAATGTGCGATCTTTTATTGGGCCATACACCCATACATGTGAGATCATCTTAAAGTGGCCGTAGGAGGAGGCTTTTAAGGGAGACCTTTGAATGGAACTACAAAACAGCCCCAAGCTGGGGAAAGCAGAATTTGACCTGGTGCTTGGCAGGTCCACTACTTGAGGTGCGCGCATGAGTGAACGGTGGTGGGAATACTAACTAACACCACACAAAAGGTGGAATTTAAGAAGATTTTCTCGGGAAGCAAATAATTTATTGGATGTTATTTTTTATCAAGAGACTGTGACAGTTTATGGTGTATATGTAATATTTGGTTGCCTATTGATATTTTGCATCAATATAGTGATAGATAGCATCCTATATTGGAAGATTGGTAGTATTATTTATTGGTGTTTATATTTTATTTTGATATATTAGTAGATAAATAGTTATGCACAGTAGGGATGAGCTTCGAGTTTTAGTCAAACTCATGTTCGACTCGAACATTGCCTGTTCACTGAACAGCAAACAATTTGGGGTGTTCGCGCAAATTTGAAAAGCCGCAGAACACCCTGGAAAAGTCTATGGGTTAAATCTAAAGTGCTAATTTTATCATAGCATATGTATCAATGCAGAAAAAAGTTTAAAAAAAAACAGCAGTTTTTTCGGGAGCAGTGATTTTAATAATGCAAACAATAAACAATAAAAGTGAAATATTCCTTTAAATGTCGTGCCTAGGGGGGTGTCTATAGTATGCCTGTGAAGCAGCGCGTGTTTCCCGTGCTTAGAACTGTCCTTGCACAAAATGTAATTTCTAAAGGAAAAAAAGTAATTTTAAATCACTGCTCCCGAAAAAAATGTATTTTTTAAAACGGTTTTTTTTTGCATTGATACATGTCCCCTGGGGCAGGACCCGGGTCCCCAAACACTTTTTAGGACAATAACTTGCATATTAGCCTTTAAAATTAGCACTTTAGATTTCAAACGTTCGAGTCCCATAGACGTTAATGGGGTTCTAAAGTTCACACAAACTTTTGGTCTGTCCGCAGGTTCTGGTGCGAACCGAACGGGGGGTGTTTGGCTCGTCCCTAATGCACAGCAGTATCACTTTGATTATTATTTCTATATATAGTCGGTAGAAATTGTGTGAGTCTTGGATGAAGACATTGATAATAAATACAACGTTATAGACCATTTGTGTTTTAATTTTTATAGATATATACAGGCATACCCTACGTTTAGGTACCCAAGAGGTTTATTTACTATCGCTGCAGTGTGCAAAATCAGGCTCACTTCTGCATATAAACCAATGAGCTTTCAGGTTTTATTACAAGGCTTAATTGAACAAGCTGGGGTTAAAAGCTCATTGGTTTCTATGCAGAAGTGAGCCTGATTTTGCACTTTCCAATTTGATAGTAAATAATTCCCATTGTGTACTTAAAAGTGGGGTATGTCTGTATATCTATATACCGGTATATATCCCTATATATAGAAATATATATATATATATATATATATAAAAGTAAATAAACACATACACTGTTACCTACATTTGTAAAGGATTTGTTTTTGTTATTACACAAAGGTTTTGTTGCATTTATTGTTGCTGCAGTGCCATCAAGAGGAGCAGACGGGACAAATAGAGACATCACAGCAAGAAAGCTTGCAGACTGTAAGTTGACAAGTGAACACAAAACCTTGGAGAATTATGTTTACTGTGTGCTTTGAACACATATAATATTCTTTAGAACGAAGCAGACAAGAGAGTGATGGATTGTGCATAGCACACCTTGCGAAGAGCAGAATGAAAGTGTTTTCTATGCTAACGGGTTACTTAATAGAGCTCGTTTACAACTTTATTGCAGCCACAAAATTACAGTGATATCCCACAAAATACATAATGAGCTTCATGTCATGAAAATGCACAAATGAGATGGAGCTGAAGTCGTTGGTGTCTGCCAAAGTTTCCTTCCTCGCATAAAAGCAGAGAGAGAGGTAAAATATTTAATTTCTAAATAATAATTATAAAATATAAAATAGATATAGAAAGAATTATGCTGTATATCTATAAACGTGTGAATTATATGATGTCAAACTAATATCATGAAGCTTATTTTATAAAAACGATATTATATGTTGTTCGGTATTTATGTATTTATAAAGCAGCACTTTTTATTATTGTAGAAATAAGTAATTTGCAGTCTGTGCCTAGGCTGACCAGTCCCCTTGGCGTGGAATCATCTGCTCTTTAGTCTTGTGGATTCTGAGATGACCTCACCGTTGAGCAGCCAATAAGAAGTCTCACAGGTGGCAAATATGGACACCCAAAGAAAGACCTTCCTATTCTGCAGTAAGGAAGAGAGAATACTCGGGACCTAATGCATCGCAAGACCTTGAAATTAGGTAATTTTTGAGCTTAAAGTGATTGTAAAGTCTTGTTTTTTTTTCTATAAAAATAGAAAACATGTTATACATACCTGCTCTGTTGCAGTGGATTTGCACAGAGCAGCCTGTATCCTCCTATTCTCGGGTCCCTCTTCTCTGCTCCTGGCCCCTCCCTCCTGTCGAGTGCCCCCACAGCAAGCAGCTTGCTATAGGGGCACCCGAGGCGAGTCACAGCTTCCTGTGTCCATTCAGACATGGAGAAGTGGCCTGACACTTCCCCCCTCTCGCTCCTTATTGGCTAGCTGACTTTGATTGACAGCAGCGGGAACCACTGCTGTGTCTCAGCCAATCAGGAGGGAAAGTCTCGGACAGCTGGGACAGTGGTGGACATCACTGGACAGAGATGAGGCTCGTGTAAGTATTAGAAGGGCCGAGGGGGGCTGCTGCACACAGAAGGTTTTTTATCTTAATGCATAGAATACATTAAGATAAAAACCCTTCTGACTTTACAACCCCTTTAACCTCCCTGGCGGTATGATTCTTTCTGGTTTTAGGTGCTGAAAGCGGTACAATTATTTTGCATGGAAATTTGGCATTTTATATTGTAGGCCTGTAATTCTTAGGAATAACTCACTTAAATCTGACCAAACAAGAGTCTAGTAGGCATCCCGGGTATGACATAAAAAAAAAAATTGTAAATAATAATATAATTATAATAAAAATGATTCAATAATGTAATCAACTCAAAATCACAGAAATTTGCTCAGTTGCAGAATTGTCGCTGTCATTATTTTTTTTTATGACGAATTTCCCCACAAATCGCTATTGCTCAATTCTGCAAGTGATTATAATTTATTATCGCTGTTTTCTAGCTGCTCTAAAACCATTTTTGACATAAAGGGACACTTTTGGTTGCTATGGACAATCTCCAGTTTGCAGGCAGAAAGAACAGTTTTTATTATACAAAAGAACATGTAGGACACTGGGCAGACCACTAGAGACAAGGGGTGTGTGTATTTTTTACATATAAGATTACAGTAAACTGTATGTAATGTGTTTGTTTACTCATTTTAATTTGGCGCCGTTCTCCGCCCCTGTGCGTCATAACGTCGCAGGGAACGGAGATCTGAGGCACACGGGGACACTGTGTGAATCGAGCGAGGACCCGCTCGCTCACACAGCGGAGAGGCATTGCTGGATCCAGGGACAAGGTAAGTAAACCCTGCCTATGGATGCTGCGAGGCGAGCCCGAGTCTGACTCGGGGTTACCAATCGCAGCACAGAAATTTAACCCTGAGTCCGACTCGGGAATACCGCTGGGGGGGTAAAAGAGAAGTATAGGAACCATTTTTTTTATTTTTTTTTAAGACTGGGTTCTCACTATAGAACGCAGCGGCTCACAGCAGGAGTTCAGTGAGTCTCCATTTACTGTATCAGGTCCAAATTTAGCCTGAATTTTGGGCTGAATTCAGACCTGAAACTGACCAAAAGACATACAGGACTCCTGTGCATACAGGACTCATAGAGTGTCGGTCACAATCTCCTGCTATGCAAATTGAATGTGGGGAAACCTGCATCCAATTTGCAATAGTGTGATCCCAGCCTTAATAATAATTTTCTAGGTGGGTGCAGCATTGGTCCAATGCTGCATTTGTCCCCCTCTGGCTATAACACTGAGAACTGAGCGATCAAACACAGCCAAACGCTCGGGTCTCAGAGCTACCTGAGCAGAGAACCGGTGACTATCAGTCACTGGCTCTCTGCTCTGCCCCTCCCCCAAGCTCACTGGAAAACCGGCCTGTGCATGGGGCGGGAGCAGCCAGCTCAGGCTCTCAGCAGCTCGCTGAGAGGCTGAGCCGGGTGTCAGTCCTGGCATGTGGGCGAATCCTACTCATATGGTTGTGATCCTTCCCAATCCTGGACCGGCTCTGTGAAAACAGGTCACATGAGTATAAAATGAACTGCACTCCTGTAATCCACAGGAGAAATACAGACAAACAAACTTTGGCTTTACTTCACCTTTAAGGCTAATATAATTTTTTTATGGCAACAATTAGTTAGAAGGAGGAGGGGGGTTTTAATTTGTGGAGATGCACAGTTGGAATCAAGCTTTAACCAAGTGTCTACCCAGGTGTGTTTATAAAAATCATGGTAGACAAGTAATTAAATCAAGCTTTATGAGCCAGTGAAGGGCTTCTATGGGGCTCTGAATAGGGCGCCAACCAGAGCTGTATCCTGGCCTAGGCCAACAAGGCCCAGGCCTAGGGCAGCACCTTGCAGGGGGCAGCACGAAAAGAGTCCCTGCCGTCTTGCGCTACACTGCTAGGAAAATTAATCTAGTGTCCCCATAAAGTGGCCGCGCTGCTTCTAGTATGCGGGCGGCCGGCATTCCGTAACTGTGGGGGGGGGGCGCTTCCAATTTTGACTGTTTTGTCATCCTGGACCACAAACCTTCCTCACTGTGCTATATGTTTCTGCTGCACCATGTACTTAAAGTAGAACTATAGGCAACACTTTTACCATCCCTGTCCCATTGCGAAGATTTCCCTTCACTTCCTGCTCTATGGGCAACCAGGAAGTAAGAGAAAATCTAAGTAAATTAAGGGAATCCATTGCCCCCCCCCCCCCCCATTGCCCTCAGAACTAGTGTCCTCACTCGAAAATTTCAGGGCGGGTCTTAAACAACAAAAGGTGTGGCCGTGACAGGAAGGGGTGGGTCATATTTAAATTAGGGGGTGCACGAGTTTAGTCAGGCCTAGGGCAGCACAAAACCTAAATACACCTCTGGCGCCAACCTCTTGCCGGCAGCGCTGGCAGCACCCAGCATTCCTGGTTAAAGCAGGAGGATTTGGGGTAATGTCCATTCTCTGATCCCTCCTGCATTTGATAAATAACTGCACAAGTATTTATTGACATAAAAAAAAGTGCAACTACCACCATTTTATTGTACAGAGCTTCTACTTTCAGAAAATGTATACTTTGGGTGAGATATTTCTGCACAAAAAAATAAAAAAAAGGTAGATAAAGAAAACAAATGTGATGGGGTTTTGGTGCTGATATATACTTGCATGATATAGAATTAGAATATGTAACAAATTTAGAGCAGATAAAAGCTTTTTTAGAAATGATTTAAAATTTGTTCTTTGGTAGACATGTAATAAATATAGTTAATTTAACTGTTTAGGTGCCTTTCACTTTTAATTCTCAGATAGTTTCCAAAAATAGTGCACAAAAGTTACATAGATCTGAAGCTCCCAGTCCTGATCTAGGTATTCAAAGATACAGTAGCAATAAAACATATTTAGTATAGAAGGCTTAAAGCCTCGGTCTGTTTTTATTGCTCTCGCTGCACTCATTGAGAAGCTGCCTTGTGCTCAGCCTGTGACTCACATGATGTCATCAGGACAGCAAGCCTCTGCAATGGGGACATTTCTGCAACATCCAGACAGAAAATAATAAATGCTCACATTGGTTTCTAACCTTTCTCCATTCTATCCAAAACTAAAAAAAATGTTTTCAATGGAGCTGGATGTGGACCCTGCAGACCCAACAAAAATCTGGTAAATGGTCTAACTTAGTAAACTTGCTTTAAGATCTGTAGTAAAGCCTTATGCCGCTTACACACGATCATTTTTCGGGTTGTAAAAAACATTTTTAAGGCTCTAGAAAAAACGAAGTTTTTTTTAACTTCATTAACCACTTAAGGACCCCCGCACGCACATTTACGGCCACAACATGGCTCGTACAGGCACAAGGGCGTAAATTTACGTCCTCGCCTTCGTGCGGTTAGGGGGTCCCATCGGGACCCCCTCCGCGGCGTGCGGCGGTCCCCCTGGCTCTGGGAGCGATCGCCGACGAGCGGGCGGATGTCCGTGTTTTCCGCCCCCCCCCGCGATCGCTCCCAGCCAATGGGAGCGCTCCCCCTTCGTGTCAGTTCCTCCTCCTGTGTTTACACAGGAAGGAGGAAATGATGTCACCTCTCATCGCAGCAGTGTTTCCCACCGCTGCTGATGAGAGAAGACATCCACAGTAAGTGTGCACCAACACAACACTGACACACACACACATAGGCACATTAACCCTTTGTGATCGCCCCCCCCCCACCCCCCTGTCACAGTGTCACTGAATGCAGTGATCTAATCACTGCATTTAGTGTCAGTGTGACAGGCAGTGTAAAATCAGTTAGTGTTAGGTCCAGGATAGCCCCCCCACCCCCCCTAATAAAGTTTTAACCCCCTGATCACTGCCCTAGTTAACCCTTTCACTCCCTATTGCCAGCATCACTAAGCGATCATTTTTCTGATCGCTGTATTAGTGTCGCTGTTCCCGCTAGGTAGCTATTTTTTTTATTGCGATTTTTTTTTTTTACTAAAGACATGTGGCTGAATTAATTTTGGCCTAAATGTTTTACTAAAATTTAGTTTATTTGATTTTTTTTATAACAAAAAGTAAAAAAATAGTGATTTTTTTCATAATTGTCGCTCTATTTTAGTTTATAGCGCAAAAAATAAAAATCGCAGAGGCGATCAAATACCACCAAAAGAAAGCTCTATTTGTGGGAAAGAAAAGTACGCAAATTTTGTTTGGGAGCCACGTCGCTCGACCGCGCAATTGTCTGTTAAAGCGACGCAGTGCCGAATCGCAAAAACACCTTGGGTCATTTAGCAGCGTATGTGTCCGGGTCTTAAGTGGTTATTAAGGCTCCATGCACACTGGACTTAAAAAACTTCAATTCTACAGGCGTTTGACGTTTTTTTCTCCTGCCTCTAGAAGCACTTCTATTGTGCTCTATGTGTCTTTGCACATTATTGACTGCTACAGGCGTTTTCTGTCAGGAACGTTCAGAGGCAGGAAAAAAAACCTTCTCTATCACGTTTCCTGGAGGAGTTTAGAGCTGTAAAAACGTCAGTCTTTCATAAACTCCTCTTTTCTCTTCTGAACGTCAAGTGCCAACGTTTTCTTAGGTGTGTTGTCGGAGTAAGGCTCCATGCACACTAGGAGCAGAAAAAACGTCAACGTTTTTAGCTTGAAAAACGTGGCATAAAAGACCCAAAATGAAAGCATATTGTACAAAGTTTAGGCGAGTCTATGAGAGTTTAGGCGAGTCTCAGAGTTTAGTTTATAGGCGTTTTTTTGCACTACACTCCCCTCTGCAAACATCTTTACTCCCACAACACACCTAAAAAAAACTTTGGCACTTCACGTTCAGAAGAGATAAGAGGAGTTTAGGAGAGAGACTGACGTTTTTACAGCTCCTAAACTCCTCCAGGAGACGCGATAGAGAAGGTTTTTTTTTCCTGCATCTGAACGTCCCTGACAGAAAACGCCTGTACCAGTCAATAATGTGCAAAGACATATAGAGCACAATAGAAGTGCTTCTAGAGGCAGGAGAAAAAAAAACGTCAAATGCCTGTAGAATCAACGTTTTTTAAGTCCAGTGTGCATGGAGCCTAAAAACTTTTGCAGAGGGGAGTTTAGTACAAAAAACGCCTATAAACTAAACTCTTATAGACTCGCCTAAACGCTCATAGACTCGCCTAAACTTTGTAAAATATGCTTTCATTTTGTGTCTTTTATGCCACGTTTTTCAAGTTAAAAACGTTGACGTTTTTTCTGCTCCTAGTGTGCATGGAGCCTAAAACGGCCTTGCCTACACACAATCGTGAAAAAAAAAATGCTCTAGCAAAGCGTGGTGACGTACAACGGCACAATAAAGGGGAAGTTCCATTTGCCTTTGGGCTGCTTTAGCCCACACATGACCATTTTTTACAACCCGACAAAATGTTCAAATTTTTTTTTGCCCGTTTTTCAGAACCCGAAAAATGCTCTGAAGCCCACACACGGTCGTTTTTAATGACATTAAAAAAAACATAATTTTTTACAACCCGAAAAATGATCGTGTGTAAGTGGCGTTACAGTTTAATTCAATCTGCAGTGGGTATTTATAAATTAAAATGCAAGCATGTTTCTCTATCCTTGTTTTTGAAAATGAGTAGCTTTTGTTTTTTCGTTTTTGACAAGAATTTTTTGTTTTAAACAAACATTTTTAAATCATTTACGCAATTTACACCAGAAAGTAATGTACCAAAGAGTCTGATCTGAATTTTTTTAAATTGATTTAGCTTTTAATACTTGAACTTCACCAAGGTACCAATCATATTTTAACTGAATGTAATTTAAAAATATATAATATTTTTAGGAAAGTATAATAAACTATATTTACAGTATTTATGCACTGTATATGTATTTTAAAATCAGTATAGTAATAAAAAAATTATAATAATCAAAAAATACACAAAAGCCTATATTTTGGGGACACAACAGCCACAAACATACCTCAGGTTTGCTATGTTTACAAAGCCTTCTCAACCATTTGAAAAGTAATTGTAAAGTGATACTAAAGGTGGCCATACATGTATAGATTTCTTTTGTTCAGCCTGTGGGCTGAATGTATGCAATCTAACAGATTCCTCCATGTTCGCTAAACATATGGATGGGAAAATTCCCCTGTTTAGCTATTTTAATTTCCAATTTTGCTGAGTTTGGTCTGTTATAGTATGATGGGAAATAACAGCAAGATCAACAGGTAAATAAATGGGGGGCTGGGGGGGGGGGCTCAGTTAAATAAGGACTGATGCGTTAATGCTAGTGGAAGACTGCATCATACTGTATATGTTTTTACTGATTGCATCTATACCAGATATTTGTTAGCATTTTCACTCCTTACACTAAATATTTCTGGACCCAAATTTGATCTCCCGCCAGGATATCAAGAAGCTAAATAATAAAAATATATTTTAAAAAGTACATTATGTTTATTTTGCAAATTGTTTGCCCCATAGGTTTAATAAATAAATATTATTGAAGCCAGGGGAAAGAGTCAGCATGTAGCCAACAGGTAAAACAGAGTTTGAAAAGAAAATTGGGGCTTACGTTGAAGTAAATTTCCAGTAACCACTTTACCTGGAATATAGGACATGTTCAGAACTGGGAAAAGCAAAGGTGGAACAAGAATGTGTGAATGCAGAAACACATCTGCATATGACTAATTCATATTTACACGTACGCACTGCCTGGCAGAAATGAGATGCAGAATAACGTGGCAAGCAGCCACATAATAATAGCCGGTGGCTCTTATTTATTATTTTAAGAGCAGTCCCTTGTTTAGGAATTAGGGAGCCAGCCAAATAATTGCTCTGAAACAACCCTGCATACTCCACGTTCTACCCAGCTTGTGAACTTTCACTGACCTTGTCCTAAGAGAGGTCACACCCTAGAGATTGATCACTGTATTAAATAAGGTTTTTCATAAATATCATACGTAATGTAAAGACTCAGTGAAATACATTTAGCTGTTAAAAAAGCTCACGTTAATTGGGATCTCTAGTTTCACTGGCAATACCCTATTTTTTCGTAAAACCTCAATGTTGTTGGTAACGATCAGACCTAAACCTTCGCTGTCTGTTGGTGGTTACTCACCACTGTAGCTAGGTTCCTGTTAAAGTGTAAAAAAGGAGGAAAAATACGTATGTTATACATCACTGCACTTTGCTCAAGCATTTTTTTCACGATCGCGTGTATGCAAGGCAGGCTTGACAAGAATCCCGTCGAGAAAAACAACGTTTTTTTCCATGACATTAAAAAGGTTGTGTGTACGCTGTATTACTCTCTATTTGTGCTGACTATGGGGTTGATTTACTAAAACTGGAAAGTGCAAAAACTGTAACAGCTGTGCATGGTAGCCAATCAGCTTCTAGCTTCAGCTTGTTTTTTTTTTTGTTTTTTTTTTAGAAAAAAGTATTTATTGTAGCACATATTACATACAGTCCAAAAATCAGCAACAGTCCTTAGGGCCCTTTCACACGTCCGTTCCGTTCGTCCGTTTTTTGGACGTCCGGTAACGGACCTCAATGCTTCCCTATGGGAGCGGATCCGTTAGCGGATGATGCATCCGCTAACGTCCGCTAGATCCGCATCCGTTTTTTCGGACGGAAGAATGTCCTATTTTCTTCCGTCCGGCCAAACGGATTGGATGCAAACGGACAGACGGTCCGTTTCCATCCAATTCCCCATAGGGGATACCGGAGGAGAGACAGGGCGGTTCCTGCACATTGTGCGGGGACCGCCCTGTCCGCCCGACAGCTCAGCGGAGACCCCCCTGCTGAGCTGACGGACACACGGAGCGGACCGAAAAACGGACCGCACGTGTGAAAGGACCCTAATTTACTACATACAAAGTCCAACAGCCATATGAAACAGTACATATTTGTAACAGCCACAGTTGTAATGAAGCACATAACTTAGAGCCATTTGCCACCAAACAATTCAACAAAGGTGTGAATGACTTATTCTCCTACCCGTATTCCAGTATGTATACATCAAAAATACAACATTATCCCACATTTAGTCCCAAAATTCTATCCATAATCAGATCCTCCGGGGTAATGCCGCGTACACACGGTCTTTTTTGCGATGAAAAAAAACGTTGTTTTTTAAAACGTCATTTAAATTGATCGTGTGTGGGCAAAACGTCGTTTTTTGTCTTAAAAAAAACGACCAAAAAAAAATTCCAACAGGCTTGAATTTTTTGTGTCGTTTTTTAAAACGTCGTTTTTTGTTTCACAAAAAGTCACAGTGTGTAGCAAAAACGTTGTTTAAAACAACGTTTTTCAACCCGCGCATGCCCAGAAGCTAGTTATGAAGCGAGCTTCAATGGAAAAGTGTGGTGAACGTAACCTCGTTTTTTGTGAAAAAAACGATGGTGTGTATGCAACATCATCTTTGAAAGTGACGTTTCAAAAACGTTGTTTTTTACTTCACAAAAAACTTCGTTTTTTTTTCATCGCAAAAAACGACCGTGTGTACGCGGCATAAGCCCCAGTACTTCCAGCCACGAACCCCATACTTTCTCATATTTTCTGGTGCACAAATAATATTTTCCATATTGATTGTATTTTCCACTGCAGTAAACCATTCCTTGACCGTAGGAGGGGATTTAGATTTCCAATGTAACATTATCAGTTTACTGGCCATAAAAAGGGTGCTCGTAAGGTCTATTCTGGTATGATTTTCCCACTCAAATTCCTTTAAAAGGTTTAGCAGGCAGTGTTTGGGGTTCAATGGGACCAACACCTGGAACACTGTGTTCAAGGTATCGGTCACCTCCTTCCAGTATAAATGTACTTTGGGGCAACGCCACAGCATATGTATCAGCTTCAGCTTGTTCAATTAAGCTTTGACAATAAAAGCCTTGAAGCTGGTTGTGTAGTTCTGCACTCAACCCCTATCTGTCTCAGGACTTACATGATTCTGCATCTGTCTTGCCTGTTGTAAGTCTTTGTCCCTTTATAAAACATGTTTCACAAAGTGCCTTTAAAGTCTTCCAATTTTTATATATATTCCTTCTGTAACGTAATACCATTACTGTCAAGAGCCACTAGCCTAACCTCCTTATTACAGTGCTCCTTGAGTACTTCCATGGAGCCATAATATTCATAGACATGCAAGGTGCATACAGCATGATTTGCATTAAAGAGGGTGATGGGTGGAAAACTACATTTAGAACCAGAGATGAGCACCACAAATGCTCTTCAGCCTCAATAAAGCCCTTACAGTCTTCTATCCCTTTGTCAACAAAATAATCCAAAATCTCCTCTACAAGTATGGAGTCATCTATCTGGACAATACATTAGCCTTCTCCCTGGCTTTGGCCTCTCACAAACAACATACCTGCTACATTCTGCAATGACTTTGGTAAAATGTACCTTTGAACTTTTATAGGTGCCTTTCCTGGACTATATTTTTTTTATGGTTGAACTAGATGGACTTTTTCAACCTGACTAACTATGTAACTATATATTAGCTCTAAATAGAACAAACTAAGAAGGGTGCAGGCAGGTCTTGGCGTGATTCTCTCTGGCCAACACTAACAGCATTGTGTTTAATGTCTTTAAAGATGATCTTTCCATGGAAAGTTGATGCTATTTTCAACTGGCCCCTGCCCCGTGTTCTCATATCTGGGGAGCATTTTCTAGAATTCAATATCTAATATCAGCAGTTCATCATCAACTAGTCTGCTCTTGTTGCTCCCAAAACCACTCTCTCATAAATATGCTGACCCAAAACACTTGCCCTCCAAAGCATCTGAAGCCCTTCATGCCTTGAAGTAAGCTTTTTGTTTCTGGCCCTGTCCTAATAAGAGTGGATTTCTCCCTTAAAGGGTTACTAAAGGAATTTGTTTTCTTTAAAATAACAAACATGTTATACTTACCTCCACTGTGCTGTTCGTTTTGCACAGAGTGGCCCCGATCCATGTCTTCTGGGGTCCCTCGGCAGCTGTCTCTGGTCCTCCCCGCAATTACTCACCACAGTAATGCGAGAGAGCTTGCATGGTGGTCAATAATTGCGTGCGCGCACCCGTGATACAGCGAGCGACCATAGCCGCTCACTGTATCACCCGGCCCGTGCCGTGTCACTGGATGTGAATGACAGCAGCGCCAGCCAATGGCTGCGCTGCTCTCAATCCATCCGCTCTAGCCAATCAGCGGCCAGGCTGAGCGGCGAAGAGGATCTCGGGACCGCACGCGGGACTTTCGAGGGGTCAGATAAGTATAAGGGAGGCTCGGGGGGGCCGGCAGCATCAGATGTTTTTTCACTTTAATGCATAGATTGCATTAAGGTGAAAAAAACATTTTCCTTTACAAACTTCTTTAAGGTTGATGCTTTATTTGTGGGATTCCTTTTCTAGTCCACCAGTAGGGCTAGCTGCACCTGCGTCTCTAAAAATTTCTACCCAGCAGACAAGATTTTTTCCATTGTACTCAAACTTGCTTTTAAACTGGCTGACAAGGAATGGTAATACCATTTATACAGATTATAAAAACCTCCAGTACTGTCAGATTGCCCATCGCCTAAATCCAAGACAAGCCCATTGGTCCTTAATTTTCTTCTGGTTAAAATGTTTAATCAAGCCTGGGGCTGCTAGCTCTAGGTTTGATGTACTATCAAACTACTTTGACAGCTGAGCTGAAGTTCATTATTGCTATCACTAACTCATGCTGACTCTGATGTTTATCCAAAAATATAGAAAGAGAGGGGGGACACCGATTTTTATCCAAAAATAAATTAACAATCTATTTGCCCAGACAAGACTCTGAAAAAGCTCCTACTTTGGGCCCGCAACTCCAAGCTCTCTAAACATCCTGGTTTCCAGAGAACTCTCATCTTAACCCCCCCCCCCCCCCACACACACACACTACTACTGGTGGATGAGTCTCCAAAAAGGTGTAGAAGACTACATAAAATCTTGTGCGAATTGTGCCCAAACCAAGTTTCCTACCCATGCATTATCCAAACTTCTTCCACTACACATTCCCAGATAACCTTGCTGCCATCCCTATATGGACTTTATTACTCATCTCCCTCCTTGTGAGGGCTGTTCGATTATTTGAGAAGTGGTATACTACTTTCAAAGATCATACATTTTGTATCCATTTTATAAGGCCTTTGACAGCAACTCTGGTATCCATCTTTAAAAGGGAAATCTTCAGGATTCATGGCATGCCAATCCACATCCTTCCGAACCACAAGGTCCATTTCACCTCTTACTTCTGTAAGTCCAATTATAAATTCTTACAGTTTTCCTTGTCCTACCATCCACAGACCAATAGACAAACTGAGATGATCAACCAGTCACTAGAATAATATCTTCAGGCCCTTGTATCTGTACACCAAGATGATTAAGTTGCCTTCCTGCTTTGGGAAGTATTTGTTAATAATAAATCTTTGTAAAGCCAGCACCAAGGAGTTCCCATTATTCATTATCTACGCTTGCCAAAATCTTGTTCCCCAGACTTCAATCAAATTTGGTCCCAGGTTCAAATCTGACTCCAGTGCTCCGCTCTCAGACACAAGAAATGTGCATTGTCTTAAGCAATGCTTCTCTAACCCAGGGATAGAGTATGGCTTGCCTCCAAAAACATTCCCTCTTTGAAGTTTGTCCTTAGTTATATCAGTCTTAATATTATCACTGCAAAGATCAATCTAGTCAGCTACAAACATTGTCTTTTTTCATATCTAAAGTTACCACATTCACCTCGTCCTCGATCCAATGCCTTCTCTCCAATGTGAAGCTGCTAGCACTTCCATCTCCAGCACTTTGGTGCTATCTTAAAAGCCTAGATGGTGCAATACTCAGCATTTGAGAAAGGCGTTGCTTTGCCTAAAGCTGATCATCCCCCTGAACATCCAGTGCCTACCTGTATCCTCTGAGACTGCTGTGTCTGTGTTCTCGGAGACTTCTGAGCCTCAGTGACCCCTGCACACTTGTGCCTCCATTGAGCCCTACAATCCTGTTCCTCTAGTAACTGCTACACTTCTGTGCCTCTAATGACTCCTGTACTCTAATGCCTCAAGAGACCTGTGCTTCCAGTGACTCCACGACCTCTGTGCACTCCCGTGGCCCCAGTGTCTCCAGTGACTTCAGCACTTGTGTATTCCCAGCAAACATTGTACACCCTGTTGAAACCTTGTGAAACCAGTGACCACTGTGTAACCAGCCACCCTTGTAACTCCAGCAATCCCTGTGTCACCAGAGACTGTTCTGTCTCCAGAGAACCCAGCTACTCCAGTGACACCTGTACTCCTCTGTCTCCATTGATCCTGTTACCCCTGTATTCTCCTATGTACTGTCTCTTGGGTTTCCTACGACCCTAATGACCCCTGGGCACTTCTGTGTTTCCAGTTATTCTGCAACTCATGTAACCAAAGAAACCCCTATACATTCCTGTGTCTCCAGTGATTTATGTTCCAGTGCATCCTGTGACACACAGTGACCCCAGACCATCCTCTCTCAAACAGTGACACCAAGAGCATCCTGTTTCATCTTGTGACTCTGTGTCTCGGAGCACTTCTGAGACTCCTGCTACATCATGCACATTCCTGTATCTCCTAGACTGTCACTCTCCTCTAATACCCTCCCTTAATACCAAACTTGGGGCACTATTCCTCCCACTGACTTCTAGACATTTTCCACAGGTCTGAATGACAGTAAAGGGGGCCTTTATTTGGAGACCCCTGATACATATGAACAAAATAGAGGCTGTTAAAATTGCATGGAGTTGTTTCTTAAATGAAAGCCTACTATTAACCAGCATGTAATGTAAATTACACATAGTAACCATTTACGGAACATTTACGGAATAGTGCAAGCCATTAAACAATAATGTTAATACTTCGAAATCGATCAGAGAAAGTGATTCTGTAACATGTCAGGTTCTGTTTTTCAATAATACAATGTGTTACATGAAATGTTATGCTCATAAATCTTTAATCTGGTGATGACAGATATTTAATTTGACAATTTATTATAAAGCATGGTTGCATACCTTCTAATAAGATACAGTCCATATTACTTATGAGACAAAACTAATTTACATTTTTGGCATAATTTTTGCTTCCCTAATATTTTTTGTATGATACTTTCAACACAGTCCAAACTAGAAGTTCTGTTTTTGGGTAGAATATAACAAATTGTGGTAACTAATTTAAGTTGACTAAGTCAGAAAAATAATACAATTGGAAAAGTTGATGCATGCAACACACAATATCTGAATAGATAAAACCATAATGAGTTAAATCAAAATGAGGCAAAAATGTATAACATCTATTTTTTGATCTTATAATTAATTTTTTAAGGTGCAACACCATATAAATCATTGTTATGCCGTGTACACACAACCATTTTTAATGGTCTAGAAAAAAAGTTTTTTTTTTTCAACCCGATTCTTGTTAAGCCTGCCTTGCCTACACACGATCGTGAAAAAAAAAATGCTTGAGCAAAGGCAGTGACGTACAACACGTACGACGGCACTATAAAGGGGAAGTTACATTCAGATGGCGCCACCCTTGGGGCTGCTTTTGCTGATTTTGTGTTAGTAAAAGTTTGGTGAGAGACGATTTACGCTTTTCAGTCTTCATGCTTTTCAGTCTGTTACAGCGTGAGGAATGTGCTATCTCCATTACGAACGCTAGTTTTACCAGAACGAGCGCTCCTGTCTCATAACTTTCTTCTGAGCATGCACATTTTTTTCACGTCGTTAAAGCTTACACACGACCATTTTTTACGACGTGAAAAATGATGCGCAAAAATAGAGCATGTTCTAGATTTTTAATGCCCATTTTTCACGTCATGAAAAATGCTCTGGAGCCCACACACGATCGTTTTTAATGACATAAAAAAAAAAAAATTCAAATCATGAAAAATGGTCGTGTCTACGTGAAATTAGCCCTCGTTCATGTTGATGCAGCTTTGAAATCATGCAGTTTCATGCACAGATGTCTATGCAAATCACACCAAAAATCACCAAAAGTAGAGCAGGAACTACTTTTTCAAATCGATTTGAACAGTGCATTGCATGGCCTTTAGCAGGGCGAATACCGCCGAAGGCCCTGCAAATTCGAGGGTTCCCCGAAAAGGGGGAACAGCCAAGGTCAGGCTCAGGCCAAACCGTTCGCCCAACTCTAATCAGGAACAACAGTGATTGGATAGAAAAATGTATGATGTTATGATGACCAGTCTGCAGCCTCTGTTATCTGCTTGATGGTACTTAGGGATGCTTAAAATTAGTTCAATATTCAATCAGCACCTGATGTGTTTCTCTTTTGGCTTCATTATGCATGTGGAAAACTACCATTTTGCCATGAAATTCTGCAATGCATTTGGTTCAGCCATCTCAAGTTGTAGTGACACAGAGAGGTAGATTTACTAAAATTGGAGAATGCTAAATTATTAGAGCCATTATGTCAATATTGTCCACTTGTATGTATTTCCATTTGTGAGTATATCACTTATGCTGCGTACACACAACGTTTTTTTTTTGTCTTGCAAAAAAAACGTTGTTTTTCCCGACGTGATTCATCGTTATTCCTCTCAAGCCTGCCTTGCATATACACGTGAAAAAAACGCTATGGAGCATACACACGACCGGTTTTCAGGACCGATCTAAAAAATTGCAGTTTTCTCGTCATGTAAAACGGTTGTGTGTACGCGGCATCACAGTTGATACTTTTATAGGGTGTCCCAAAAAAATGTATACAATGTATTTGAATGCTCATAAAGTCAGTATTTATTACCATACAGTTCACTTTCAAATTTTAAAATAAAATATTTTACACAACTGCACATTTCCAACCCTTATGGCAACAGTTTAAGAATAGTCAATTTTTCCAGTTTACTGTTGCCCCAGTGCACAAAGGTAGGTCCATAAAGACAGGCTTTCATGAGTTTAGTGTGAAGGAACTTGCATGGCCTAACCTCCAACCTTGATCCTTTCATCTAATACTGATACCTGGCCTCGCAAATGTTGGCCGAATGGCCACAAATTCCCTCAGAAACATTGCACATTTTTTAATTGAAATCTTTCTTACAAAAATGTATGTTTTTGGCGTAAATGGGCAGAAATAATATTGCTCATGGTATTGGAATGTCTACTAACATTCTCATATAGATGTGGTGGTCAGAGGTTCACAACCTTTTGGGCACATAATGTAGGAATACTCCCCTGGAAAACTATTCAGCATTCACTCCTTCCCTTCAAGATACATGTGCACTAATATTTCTCTTATTTTTTGTTGCTTCCTTTATATCTGTAATAATCATGAAAATAAAATTACTTTAGTGGGGGTTTTGGGAGACCTTAATCCCTGTATTTCATATCAGTGAGAACTAGACCATTCTGGTGCAGTCAGAATCATTTTGTTTGCTATTTGGGCACATTCTCTTTCAATGGCTACTCTTAATTCTTCAACAGTTGCCAGTTTTATAGCATAAACTTTATATTTTAGATATTTTATCTTTTTTCCCACTAGAAAAGTCCAGTGGTATGAGGTCTGGTGAACGCAGAAGGTATTCTACTGAACCTCTTCACCCAATCCACCTGTTTGGCAGATTATCATCAAAATGGCCCTGGAGAGTACCAGCACCTCTCCGTGCGCCCAGTACGTGCGTTTCCCATACCGGAACGCAGCCCTGGGCGGCACTTTCAGGGGAGCGGCAGCCCGCGGCTCCCGGCCGCGGTGGACTTTAAAACGGCCATGAAAAAAAAGGGCACGCCGCGCTGTGATACATGTCCCGCCCTCCTCCTCCTCCTAGCTCGTGTGATAGAGCCAGTGTGCTGTCTGTCACACAAGCTGGTCTAGAGGAGGAGGGCGGGACATGTATCAGCGCGCGCGCCAGAACTGTTACCGTGAGACTGGAGAGAGGAGAGGAAGAACTGCCTTCAGAACTGCCTTTAGAACTGTGAGTACTGTAGTGAGTACACTGTACACGTGTGAGGGGGAGGAGAAGGAAGAGAGGGAAGACACTCATGTGAAGAGGGCTGCTGATGGGGACACACACTCTGATCTGATGTAAGGAGGTGCTGATGGGGGACACTCTGATGTAAGGAGGTGCTGATGGGGGACACTCTGATGTAAGGAGGTGCTGATGGGGGACACTCTGATGTAAGGAGGTGCTGATGGGGACACACTCTGATGTAAGGAGGTGCTGATGGGGGACACTCTGATGTAAGGAGGTGCTGATGGGGACACACTCTGATGTAAGGAGGTGCTGATGGGGGACACTCTGATGTAAGGAGGTGCTGATGGGGACACACTCTGATGTAAGGAGGTGCTGATGGGGGACACTCTGATGTAAGGAGGTGCTGATGGGGACACACTCTGATGTAAGGAGGTGCTGATGAGGGACACTCTGATGTAAGGAGGTGCTGATGGGGACACACTCTGATGTAAGGAGGTGCTGATGGGGGACACTCTGATGTAAGGAGGTGCTGATGGGGGACACTCTGATGTAAGGAGGTGCTGATGGGGGACACTCTGATGTAAGGAGGTGCTGATGGGGGACACTCTGATGTAAGGAGGTGCTGATGGGGACACACTCTGATGTAAGGAGGTGCTGATGGGGGACACTCTGATGTAAGGAGGTGCTGATGGGGGACACTCTGATGTAAGGAGGTGCTGATGGGGACACACTCTGATGTAAGGAGGTGCTGATGGGGGACCCTTTTGCACATTTTATTTATGTTTAGTAGCTCTTTCTACAGTAGCTCTTTTTCAGGGTACTTTCTAAGGGTATTTTCATGTTCAGTATTGGGGGGGGGGCACCGGCGCCTAATAGAGTACCGGCACCTCTTTTGGCCCACTTAAAGCACTGGAGTGGGGGACATCTTGTTGGAAATAAATGTCCTCATCTCCAAAATCTTCTTGAAAAAGTGTCATGACAGATTCCAGCAGCAAGCTCAAGCAAATGACATCAGTTACAGTACCACCAAAAAAGAATGGTCCAATTAATCCATGTGCTGACAAGCAGGACCATGCTGTCACTCCTGGTAAAAAATATGAAGTTCCTCCATAATGTGCGGATTCTGAGGTGCCTAGTAAGTGCAATTGTGGTCGTTAATTGAACCAGGAGCTAAGTATAAAAAAAAGTACAGTTATGTAATTAATTTTTAAATTTGAAAGTGAACTGTATGGTGATAAATACTGACTTTATAATCATTCAAATTGCGTCTACATTTGTTGGGACACCCTGTGTATTAGTGCTTTGTTATACATTTTCTTGAACAGATCATTCTCATTATCTTAACAATCCTGATTGACATTATATTTTCCAATCCCATAATTAGCATGAGATTAGTTAGGTAGACTTAGGCAAAGTACTGTATGTCCCAAGTAATTCTCATAATAAATTGTAAAGCAGGATGTGTCTAATTAGACATATTGAAATCAGGATAATATATTTCACAAGAATAATTATACATTTTGGTTTGCTTAGTTTTAGGTATTATCTCGTTTTCATTACAGGGTGCAGACAAAAAAGTCCTTATTCAGTAAAGAGCTCTTGTTTTTAAGAGTTATATTAAAAAAATATCCCATTAAGACCAATCAGATTTTATCTGGCACAAGCCTGTGTTCTGACTTCTGATTGCTGCATTCATTTCAAGGAACCTATGGAAAATGTGTATTTAAGAACACTGCAAACCGCACATACCAATGCAGTGCAAGAGAGTGCTGGAGAGACAAAGCATATAATGGTGCTGTGTTATTACAGGAAAAGAAGCGTCACCAGTCCCCCAGAATGCTCATCCTGAGACTTTTTATTACTCACATGGGAGTATAATTTTTTGCCAGGTGAAGAAGTCTGTTGGTAGCTCCGAAATATTGCTGTTGTTAACATGTGACTAATGTAAGGCTCAGGATGAGCATTCTGGTGTGCTAGTGACACTTCTCACTAATCACCTGACTTTTTAGAAGCCCACTAATGCCTTTACACTCTTCCATTTCTATATCCTTTAGTGGATGCCCTCAAATAATGCATAATGAGAACAGGCATGTGTATTTGTAGGGTATTTTTAATTTTGCTTTATTACACTATAAGGCCAAACGCATGAGAATACCCCTTCCCGTGGGGATCCGTACATGTGTTATCCACTTGCTCAGCGAAGATCGCTTTGTTCCCGATCTCCCCTATAGGAAAAATTGGATTTTGCTCCATCTGCAGAATCGGAGCATTGCAGACACCGATAAGATCGGGTATCAGCAGATGTTCATCCACTGACACCCGCTATCTCATAGGGATTAATGTATGTCCCCTTTTCATCTGTAAACGGGTGAATGAAAAAGCGGACATAGGGTCCGCATGTGTGAAAGGGGCCTTAGGGGTTTCAAAAAAATGGTAGAATATACAAAGTTATTTTAGACAACTGCACATTTTCAACCTTTATGGCAACAGTTAAGAAGAGACCTTTTTTCCAGCTTACCATTGCCCCTGTGAACAAAAGTAGGTTCATAAAGACATGCTTTCATAAGTTTAGTGTGAAGGAACTTGAGTGGCCTAACCTCAAACCTTGATCCTCTCATTTAATATTGGTACTTGGCCTTGCAAATGTTCTTTTGGCTGAATGGCCACAAATTCCCTCAGATACATTCCACATTTTTTTTGGAGATCTTTCTTACAAAAATGGCTGTTTTTTTTGTTTTTGCCAAATTACTGCTCATGGTATTGGGATGCCTAACATCCTCATACAGCTGGGGTGGTCAGACGTTCACAACCTTTTGGTCACATAATGTAGGAATACCCCCCAAGAAAACTATCCAGCATGCACTCTTTTTTATCCAAGATACATGTTCACTTCTAAAATATTTATTTTTTATTATGCTTTACTGGTTCCTTCATACTTGTAACAATTAACAAGGTAAAGATGACTTTTCTGGGGTTTTAGGAGACCTTAATCCATATTTTTCATATCAGTGAAAACTAGAAGATCACACCACACTTCGTCATATCTTCCAACTTTCTGAAATTAGAATATGGAACACATATCAGAGCACACATTTTATTTGTAAGGCTCCCTGTTTCTACACACCTGGTCAGAATTTCAACAAATGCAACATAATTCCTCAACACTAAAACACATATGGATTTATTTAAAATTTGACTGTAGTGGTCACTGTAATTTTTACCTCCTATTCCTAGAAAATAATTTCACAAAAAAATTCCACAATAATTTATAGTACAAAGGAGCTTGAACAGTTTATATTTAACGAGTACATTCACATATGCAAATCTAAAAAGAACAGTTTTGGAGAACGAAGGACAGAGGGATTTAAATGAGAAAGGGAGACTGACCCTAAAGAGCTAATCCATCTGGGAGCTATCCAGCAATATTACTTTCATCCTGCATGAGCCCCACTAAGTAACAGTAAATATGACGTTTCCTGTAGATTTCTGATATGAAGCTGAAAATCTATTAAACATACTGTATTTTTAATTATGAAAGGACAGTAAAACAGCAGGAGTGTTACTTGGAAGGGGGTGTTAGGCTTTATTGAATGTCCAATATGCCTTGCAAAGCAAGAATTCATCTTTACTGCAGCATTCCATAACTCCCCCAGGACCCAGAACACACTGCAAAATGCAGCTCCAACTGATTAAAGAATGTAGTTGTAACAGAGTTGTACACCATCCTGAGCGAACGGCCGAATACTTAATCTAAAAACACTCATTTCATAATGTACACAAGACAGCCACTCAGCTCCTCATTCTTCTTCTGATTCTGCAACAATCTGCAAGAACAATCAGATTCCTCGAAGCTGATTTTCCCCAGTTAGAGCTGTTGCTTACATAACCATTCAGATGCAATGTTTTATCTGAATTTATGAAACCTTATTGGTTTATTTTGTGTTTCATTTAATATTTTTTTTTCTTTTTAAGTTTCTCTGAATAAATCTGCCGTAGCTTCTATAGTAAACGTTAAAAATTTTGAACCAGTTTTAATCAATCATCTTAATGAAGCTCAAAATATTTTTTTATATATACATCTAAAATGTAGTAAAATACCAATAGTAGAATTATATTTAAAAATCATAATTTTAAATCTGTATGACGTATTCAATACAACCCATGAAATCGCCCAGATCCAACAATGATTGATGCATCCCATGTTATAACCAGGTACTGTTTGTGCTGAGCAATCAATAATGAACATTAGAAATTGACAAAAGTTGTAAAGTCAAAAGGCATTCTATGCATTAAGATAAAAAACCTTCTGTGTGCAGCAGCAACCCCTAATACTTACCTGAGCCCATCTTGATCCAGCAATATTACAGCAGAGTCTCAGCTGCCCGGAACTCATCCTTCTCATTGGCTAAGATAGCAGCTTGGCACCATTGGCTCCTGCTGCTGTCAATCAAAGTCAGTGAGCAAATTAGAAGAGAGAGGGAGCGAGCTGCGGTTCCATGTCTGAAGGGGCACTTGGCAGGAGAGAGGGGCCAGGAGAGGCGCTGAGGGACCCAAGAAGAGGAGAATCTGGGCTGCTCTGTGCAAAACCACTTCACAGAGCACATAAGTATAACATGTTTGTTATTTTCAACAAAAAAATTTGACTTTAGTATCACTTAACATTATATGACTAGCATAATTTTTACATTGCTTTCTGGGAACATGGGGGGGTCACCAGCCTACAATACAAGTGAGTGGCTCTACGTAACCATGCTTTTAAAAAATTCTGTTGCTTGTTTGCATGCGCGTTTGCTGTTATTTTTAAATGCGCAATTTTCGCGTTTATAAAATATGTCAGATGCACGTGCACAGGTAATCGGCAATGCAAAGAAGGAAGTCGGAAAAATTACATGATTAGCCATAAAGAAAAAAACTAAAACATTATCTTACTATATATAAAGGAAGGAAACAAAAAAGAAAAATAGGATGGTTTAGCTCTACTCTAAGTTGATTATTTTGTGAACTGAGCAGCGATGGTGTGCACACATTTCAGGACAATGTTACACGTGTTTCTGCTCTATCCGTAGGTAAGTGTGAATATATTGGGAAGTACATTTTGTGTTTATAGAACTCCTCTCCAGTGAAGGAAGCACTCAATCAAGAAAATGATTGATTTAATCTGGCATTTTACAGAAAGCACACATGAAGTTTACTGTCTAAAACACATTAAACAAAAGAGCTGAGCCAAGCAGTGACAGGATAATCTTCAAAAAACATCCAGCCATGTTGCTGACATTATTTGTAGCTTTACATGCGTGAAGGTATTAACACTCATACTGGGAATATGACATCTTATAGGCAAAAAAAAAAGCTTCTCTGGCTTTAGAAATCAAAATGATTTTCCAGACAAAACAGCATGTGCAAGAACAGAGGTATAATTATCAGGATCTTTCATTGACAGAACTCTAGGCAAATACATCAAAATTCCCTTTTACATTGTATGTTCCTTGAAAAGTAATTCAAGGAATGTTTATTTTTTATGTATTTGTTTTTCTTTACTATGTTTAGGACGGAAAAATAAAATGTGATTTTTTTTTTTACGATTCCAGCTACGCATAAAATGCTGCATATTAATATTTTACATTTCCAGCCAGCAGGAGTTTAAGCTTATGTGTTTACTAGGCAATTCACAACTGCTCTGCTAAAAAATGTATGCATGTAAAACCAAAAGTGTACAGACTCCAACATCGTAACCCATGCAGGTGGGGTTGCCAATAAGACCGCACCAAATAAATAAAGAAAGAAAATAACAAGAAATAAACCCCTAACTTGATGGCTCATGAACCAGTCCACAACACCATCTAAGGATCTCAGAGCATCTTCCCATAAGTGTAACATTTAATTAAATGGAAAAGGCATAAAAAGAAAAAGGGGGGTGGAAAATCAGTCATCTGTCGTAGAGGGTTCCTCCATCCATCTGGTCCAGACCTTATGAAACGTAATTTTTCAACCTCTATGATCATACTCAAAAACAGATTTTTCATAGAGCTGAATGTCTCAACGGAATGACTCCTCCCTCTCTTTCCCTTTAATTTATTGAGCCATATGATAATTCAATTAGAAAGAGATAGTCTGAAATAAAACTTCTGTTGTGCTCTCTGTTTAGTTTGAAATAAAACTTCTGATGTGCTCTCTGTTTAGTTTGAAACAAAACTTCTGATGTGCTCTCTGTTTAGTTTGAAATAAAACTTCTGATGTGCTCTCTGTTTAGCCTGAAATAAAACGTCTGATGTGCTCTCTGCTTAGAAGACACCTAATTCTCTGTAATACCATTATCATGGGTGCGCACATATAATCACAAAACAAAACAAATTGGACTAATTGGATTAATCTGAGTTGCCACAATTTGCTCAAGCTTATGGAACTGTCCGGCTCCTCTTGTTCTTTGGGGATGGCAGAGTGCTGAGGATTTGATGGGAATAATGAGTAAATGTGCGCCTATTAAATTTACAAGGAAGGTGACAGCACTCAAGAACAGAACAGCCATTACGTACATGACAAGGACTCAAATCAAGCACAGGAACGAGTACTTGTAGTTAATCATGCAGCTTATCATCAGATCTTAATTTCAACCTAATGATACTATACACTTAAAAGGTTTGGTGTACCTTTGACAAACTGGCACGAGCTTATGTAGGCTAAAAGTTTTTCCCCTGCACTTCTTCCCATAAGTACATGAGGTGGAAATGTTGGACCAGATTCACGTACATCGGCGCATTTTTTGACTGGCGTAGCGCACCTCCTTTACGTTAGACTGCCGCAATGTAGCGGCACAATCACCGTATTCTCGTTTGATTTGCGCAGAAATTAGCACCTGTGCACCGTAATTTCAGAGGCGTAAGGCGGAGTAATTAAAATTGGGAAGGACGTGGGCGTGTTACATTGAAATGAGCCTTGACTCCATGCAAATGAAGGGCCGGCCGGCTCGCGCATGCGCACATGAAGCAGACCATGGTCAGCACCTCTGTGCGCATGCTCACAACTCGGGAACGGAACAATCAGTGAAATTGGAAGTGGACCCGGGCAACCTAGTGAACTACGCAGACAGCCTAAATAGACAGACACAAACGCCCTTCCTTTGCAAAAGTACATCCCTTTGTATCCCTTCCTATACAGCAAGGTGCTTTTGTTCTGTTGTTTATTAGAGTTTGTTTGTTTGTTTGTGACGTGTCTTTGAGATATTTGGGGACTGTTTCGCAGAGTGATTTTTGTCTGTTATGTGTTTTCTTTGTTGTTATTTTTTTTAAATTAGATTTTTGCTGGGCATTTTTTCTTTTTCTGGTCAATTTTTTTTGGGGGGGGTTCTGTTTGTGAATGATTTTGGAATGTGGGGGTGACATTCCTGCCGGAAAAGGGGTGTCACCCTCATTTGTGGTGAAGAAGTGATCCCCAGGTCCGTGTGAATGGTGTATGAATGTACAGTGACATAATTGGAGTCGTGGCATGGTGTTGCTGCTCACAAGTCCTGCATGGTGGGTTTGTGCCAATCCAATGTGATGAGGATGTGATGTGTCTGTGCTAGGGACCACAGTGGTGTGCATGCATGCATTCTCATTGTGCCATGATTAATGTGTGTGTTTAACGTGCAAAGATGCCTAATGTGAGCTGGCTCCTGGCTGCTCTTCCCTCAGAAGACGGGGTAGCCTCGGTTAGGGGGGGATTGTCTGGTTCAGGGGTCAGGTCATCACGTATGTCAATCTGCAGGCCCTTTCTTACTGCGAAGTTGTGCAGCATGCAACATGCACCAATGATCTGGCATACAATATTTGGGAAATATAACAGGGTACCATGGGGGGTTCCGTATAGGAGTCATGAGATGGGGTCCCAGTGCATATGCAGAGTCACCCTGAAGGGATAAGACAGGAGGATGTTAGTAGTGCATGTGCCCCTTGTGATTTCAGCATCATGGGGGGGACAGTCATGCCTGCCACCCATGTCACTCACCAACCAGCCAGCTGTCTCCATACATGTTCTGTTTGAAATCTGTGGGGATGGGGCTAGGATTGTATATGTAGCTGTCATGGGTGTCATGGGTGGTGTCATGTGTTGGGCTGGTGATGTCCTCCTGCAGGGTTGTGGTTAATTCCAGGATGGCATGATGCGAGACACCTCAGAATCACTCATGCCAAAGATGTCTATGCGTGTGTGATATATCAAGTGAAGAGTGAGGGGCTTGTATCAGATTAGATTATTTTATCCATCAAGGTTTTACAGGGCTATTGAAAGATAGTGAGACTGTGTTTGTAATTTGTATGTATGTTATGTATTGATGTATATATGTATGTATTTTTTTTGTAAAAATGTTTATAAAAGCAAAGATTTTTTTTTTGAAAAAAAAAAACAACCTCTCCCCTGCCCTCCTCCGTGCCCTCCTCCGTGCCCTCCTCCTTCTTTGATTATCTAAAGTCAGTAGTATAGCTATGAGCATGGATGCCACTGGCATGTTGGCATACAGTTTGTTGGGCAGCAAGTGTGACTGCTCAGCTCCTCACTAACAGTGTTGCTTTAGCTGACATGTAGACGGATTGTCTAATTTTATACCACCTTTTATATGGTCTAATTTTAGACAGAACGTGCAGCTGTTGCACACAGCGCTTAGCCTGCGCTGCACCAACGTTATTTTTTGTGGATCCCCGTAACTCCCTCATTTGCATATTTGAATAGCAAATCAATGGTGTGTCTAGCGCAGTTTTGCGCGGACGGATGCGCCTGTCTATCGAAATTACGCAGGTCAAAAAAAAGTAGATTTCTTGCGTATCTCGTTTAGGGGATGCGGCGCATCGAAACGCATGTGCAAATTTAGACTTACGCCGCGCATCTCCTGTAACACCGGCGTAATCGCTCTGTAAATCTGTCCCGTTATTCTCAATAAATGCTTGGCTATATTAAAGGATTATAGTGGCCATTTATTTTGGCTTGTGTAAAGATCCTTGTCGTGACCTTTGTAAGTTTGCGCATGCCCATATTGGTTGTGCTTAAAAATAACAATATGTAATCAAAGTTTTCTCTGTGGTTGTCATCTTCATTTTTTTCAAGGTACCAAAACTACAGAAGACAAGTAGTGGTAGCCCAGCCCATCATTCTTAGGGTAAATACAGAGAATATTGGCGTACACTGGTGATCTGGGGGGTGTGGCCATGGATTAGCACAAATGCAGGGGACCTGGATAGAACTAAAAACAAAAACACTAAATGATAATAATGTCCATATAAAGAGACATGACAGTATTAAAGTCCTATAGTGGTAACAAAGTCCATCCACCAATGGCAGCTTCCCAAATGAGAACCTGAAGCAGATTCAAGCAGCAGCTATAATACAAGGAGGTAGGTGCCTCTAAGTGTAGGAGTAAATACCACTTTAATAAAGTAAAAACAATTGGCAACTCACAAAAAAAATGGTCACATAAGAACATAGGCATCCTGTGTAAGCTGTCATCAGTGTCTGTCAGCCAAGGGGGCAGCCCCTGCCATGTAGTCTTCCACTTGTTACCCAGAAGTTGGCCCTGAGATGGATTGGGTGTCAAAGCGAGGCGTGATGATGTCATTCTTGGGTCTAGACCAGTTTGTCTAGCTTTATAGAAAATCTAGCTTTTGTCTAGCTTTATAAAAAAATCTGCTATCAATCAGACGATATCTATTCTTAATAGCTGAATTGACAGAGGGGGAGCAGGGAAGCATAGCTATAATCAGTGGTAATTTGGGCAGAAATTTTTGATTTAGTTTTAGTCTTAGTATTAAAATGGCATTTTAGTTTTAGTCCCGTTTTAGTCTTCTGCAAATGTTTTAGTTTTAGTCGTATTTAGTCAACTAAATCTCCAGTACATTTTAGTCAACTAAAATCATTTTAGTAGACTAAAACAAATTTTATTGTAGTTAAATTGTAATGCATATAGTATTTAAGCATTTCTCTATTTATGGTATTGAGGTATAAACATGCACTACAGACTAGTGTTAATTTTGACGTCAAATTTTTATTTAGTTATAGTCTTATGCCACGTACAAACTACCGGTTTTTTTTTTATGTCATTAAAAACCATCTAAAAAATGGCCATTAAAAATTTCGAACATGCTCTATTTTTTCATGACGTTTTTAACGTTGACATTTTTAAGGTTGTAAAAAATGGTCATGTGTGGGATTTAACGATGTGAAAAAACCGTGCATGCTCAGAAGCAAGTTATGAGACTGGAGCGCTCGTTCTGGTAACAGACTTAACAGCACGAATCCTCTTATACAAACACTAAATCAGCAAAAGCAGCCCAAAGGGTGGCGTCATTCGAATAGAACTTCCCATTTATAGTGCCGTTGTACGTGTTGTACGTCACCGCGCTTTGCTAGAGCATTTTTTTTCACGATTGTGTGTAGGCAAGGCCGTTTTAATAATCGGGTTGAAAAAAACTTTGTTTTTCCAGACCCTTAAAAAAACGGTCGTGTGTACGCGGCATAAGTCTTTTGACTAAAATGGCATTTTAGTTTTAGTCCCATTTTAGTCATTTGAGTCGACAAAATTAACACAAAATTTACCCCTTTTTCTAAGTGGATTTTGGTAATAAAATTATTCGTACAAAACTCAATTAACAATTTCTTCTGATTTCAATAAAATAAAAGATCCCCTTTATCCTACCGGACAATATTCAGAGCTGGCTTTTCTCTTTTACTCAAGAAAAATTATTAGCAGTAGACTCATCAGCAAGCAGTACAAGTGGGATCAAAAGCTGTATACACGTTCACCTATTTCATGATGGTGCCAGGGGCATAAAACGAACATTTCAATGATATTTAAAAGGTTGGAATATTTAAAGTAAAATAAAATTTCCTCCTCGCTTGCAATAAGACTTTAAACCTTGAGTGACTAAAGCTTGCCTAGGGGACAAACAACCTTTGTAGCATAGGGAAACAAGTGTTGCAATTAGAAGGAAGAAGTAAGTGAAAGGAGACAACAAGTTTAAGCTTGTAGAGAATAAAAGAAGAGTCTGTTCAGGTTTTATAAGCTATTTAATACATGTTTTACCCAGAGAACAAATGTTTCCTTTCAAAGAAAGTAATTTCTCTGTTTTTTTCATAGTCATTTCCAGCTGCTTGGAAACTGATCTATATCACGCTGTTCCTCTATATTTTCATTTTTTTTTGCATTTCTTCAGTGATATCAGCATGAAATTAGGGGGCCCATATTCAAATGGTATTTTAACTACAGTGTAACATAATCTCGAAATATGTTCACACTGAAACGACATGACACCTTTTCAAAAGCCGAATTATCATATTGAATTTCCTTGACCCGTGCCTTTCAGACAGAAAAAAAATGTAGACATGTCAATGAACCAGAGATAACAAAATTACTAGGTTGGGTGAATTTGGTTTATCAGAATAATTTAGAACGTTTTACTACATTTTACATTCCATTTTACAGCACATTATCATTTCAGTTTTTTTTTTATCTTTCTCTCTTTTATAACTCGGCAATAATATTGCCTAGTGATATGCCCACTAGTAGTTATCCTCATTTTCAATTTGGCTATCCAGGTGAGGGCCATCGTGCCAAGAGGCTGAACAAACCAAGATTATCATTTTACTGATCACAGATGGTTCTTGCCAAGGAATACAAGACTGTTTCAGACCTGGTTCACAATTCTGGTTTTCACCAGGACAAATGGCTTTTCTCAGCAAATCTTGTCTCAGTTAGTCTGGTTTTCATAAAATGAAGTTCACTGTAGTCCACTCCATTATAACGATGAAAAGAAGGGGGGCAGTACTTAGAAAATAACATTTCTACCGGGTCATGCAAAGTTTGGTCATCTACACAAAAAACTAAGGGGCAGATTCACATAGATGTAATCTTTCGAAATTTGCCCTGCCGTCTATCACCAGACTCTACGCCGAATTCAGGTAGTTTTTTTGCGCGTACGCTATTGTATCGTATTTTTTTTCCGCCGCGCAATCGAAATACGTGAGTAGGGGGCGTGAGCATTTAAATTAAGCGCGTCCCCGCGACGATGAACTGCGCATGCTCTGTTCAGGAATTTCCCGCCGTGCATTGCGCGAAATCACGTCGTGACGTCATTCGTTGTTTGAGTAGCGGCGTTTACGAACATTCCTTTCCCGGACGACTTACGTTAAAAATAATAAAAGAAATCGAAAAACGTTGAAATTCGACGCGGGAACGACGGCCATACTTAACATGGGCTGTCTAATATTAGACCAGCAAAAAGCTGGTATAGTGAAACGGAAAAAAAAGATGACTAAAGGTGCCGTAAGAGATTGCGAATGAAGAGCGAAATTTGTGGATTCCAGGCAAAAGCTCATTAGCATACATGAAGGTGAAAAACAACAGAAGTCCGCCCAGTGGCCGCAATTTTCAGGCAGCGTAGATCTGAAGGCGTACTAACACTAATAAAGCAAATTTAGCACGCAGGTGTCTTTTCATTTTGAGGATTTCACTAGCGTAAAAATGTAAATCGAAATTAACAACATTTACCCTAATCGCTTTGTGAATCTAGGCCCAAATTACAAATTTGCCCAACTAAGATACAATATATACATTCTTTCATGTTAATATTTATTATTTTTTTAAATTGCATTTATTATTTTCATTAAAAATGTTTTATCCCTGGCTATTACAAATTTTTACAATATGTTAATATTTACAGCAATTAAAAATGTAATAGTTGATCATTATGATTCTATAACATAGAGAGAATTTTTTTTTCAAAAAAAAAAAGTAAACTAGTGCCAAATGTTTCCCTTGTCCTCTATTCTCCTTACATCTACCAAATTATCATGCTTTTAGAAAGATGCTTATTAGTGAGAGTGGAAGGGCTTAACATCACTTTTCAAGATTCACAAACATCATAACTGAAAAAGAGCAGAGCTTATTTTCCTTACGCGTTCTTTCCATTTAGCTGCATATTTGTTGGTTTCAAAACAACAGGTCTGTGTTAATTTACAAAGATCTTAAAGTACAAATTTACTTTTTATTCAGCTTTAGGCATGAGTGAAATTGGCAATTTTGCTTTGACAACATTATGGCAAAATTTTTATATTTGTTGGGAAAGTTCTGCCTATAAGTGAAATTCATTAGAGTCAGTGGGGAAGTCAAAACTATACTGGTTTTGATGCATTTTTAAGCCTTTTAAGAGATTTCAATGACTTTTGAGTGTTTAGTTCCTTTGTTGTCTAGTTTTCATCCCTTTTTTTTTTTAGATAGTGTAAAAAGTTCAAATAACAACTTAACCACTTAAGACCCGGACCAATACGCTGGCAAATGACCCAAGGGGTTTTTGCGATTCGGCACTGCGTCGCTTTAACAGACAATTGCGCGGTCGTGCGACGTGGCTCCCAAACAAAATTTGCGTCCTTTTTTTCCCACAAATAGAGCTTTCTTTTGGTGGTATTTGATCGCCTCTGCGATTTTTATTTTTTGCGCTATATACAAAAATAGAGCGACATTTTTGAAAAAAAATCAATATTTTTTACTTTTTGTTATAATAAAAAACCAATAAACTAAATTTTAGTCAAACATTTAGGCCAAAATTTATTTAGCCACATGTCTTTAGTAAAAAAAAAATCACATTAAAAAAAAATTAGCTACCTAGCGGGAACAGCGACACTAATACAGCGATCAGAAAAATGATCGCTTAGTGACGCTGGCAATAGGGAGTGAAAGGGTTAACTAGGGCAGTGATCAAGGGGTTAAAACTTTATTGGGGGGGGTGGGGGGGCTACCCTGACACTAACACTGACTGACTGTCGCACTGTCTGTCACACTGACACTAAATACAGTAATCATACATGTATGATTACTGCATTCAGTGACACTGTGACAGGGGGGAGGGGGGGGGGCGATCGCGGGGGTTAAATGTGTTTGTGTCTGTGTGTAAGTGTGCTGTTGGTGCAGACTTACTTGGTGTGTTGTGATCTCTCCTCAGTGGCGCTTGAAACAAACGCCGAGGGAGAGATCACGTCGCTTCCTCCTTCCTGTGTTTACACAGGAGGAGGAAGTGACAGGGCGGGCGGGCGCGCGCATTGGCTGGGAGCGATCCGGAGGGGGCGGATGAAAACGGATAGCCGCCCCCACTTGTCGGATCGCTCCTGCAGCCGCGCGGACCGCCGCATGTACGGGGGGGGGGTCCGATCGGACCCCCGATCCCCCCCAAGGCACCAACGTATATATACGTTGATGTGCCTGTCGGTGCCATTCTGCCGACATAAATGTACATGCGGCGGTCCTTAAGTGGTTAAAGAATTAAAAAGTTGGTAACACAAACATGCACCCAGTGTTAAATGTGTACAACTATTTTCAACCAGTTTTTTCTTGTTGTCTAACAAACAAATACTAACAAATATACTAAACACATTTAAAAAAGAAAGGAAGAGGACAAAAACATGTAAAAATTAGTTTTTACTGATCACGATTGTGATCTGTATCATGCATACCCAAATTTTTTTTTACAATTGTAAAATAATGTTCTTGACATTTTTTTTTTTTTTCAATTTACAAAAATCTTAATGTACTTACAAATTAACTTTTTAGTCAGCTTGGGCACAAGTAAAATTTGCTAATTAATTTCCCTTTGACAAAATGATGGCAAAATTTGCTTATTTTTCAGGAAGGTTTCAACTATAGTCAAGATTCAGTCAATAGGAAAGGCAGAACTATGGTGTTTTAAGGTATTTTAGGAGATTTCAATGGCTTTTGAGTGCTTTTGAGTGTTTTGTTCCTATGTAGTCTTTTGCTTTTTGTTTTTGCTTTTCAGACACGTGTCCAAATAGCAATTTGCATTTTTATTTTATTTCCTATTTTTTTTAAACAGTGGAAAAAGTCCAAATAACAACTTATAAATGTAAAGAGATGGTAGCACAAGTGTTTAATGTATACAAAGATTTTCACCCTTTCTTTTTCTGTTGTCTAAAAAAACAAAGAACAACAAAATACACTGAACACATTAAAAAAGAAACAAACAAAGTGGAGAGCAAAAAAATGTAAAATAATGTTCTTGAAATGTTTTCTTGTTTTTTTTAATTATTATTATTTCTTTGGTGCAAAAATTACAAATTTATGTTTCCGTGTCAATCTACAAACATCTTAATTTACTTTTAAATCAACATTTTAGTCAGCTTTAGGCATTAGTAAAATTTTCTAATTTACCTTTCAGAAAATAATGGCAACATTTACAGATTTTTCAGGCAAGTTTTGCCTATAGTCAATATACACTGGAGTTGGTAGGAAAGTCAAAACTATGGAGGTTTAAGCCATTGCTACGACTTTTATGGGATTTAATTGGCCCTTGAGTGTTTTTTTTCCTTTAGGCTGGGTTCACACTATAGAACGCAGCAGCTCACAGCAAGGAGTCCGGTGCGTCTCCATTCACCATTTTAGGTCTGATTTCAGCCTGAATTTTGGGCTGAATTCGGACCTGAAACCAAAAGATGCACAGGGATCCTGTGCAACTCACATCTAAGCCACTGTGGAGACATGTGAACCAGCTCCATAGATGGCCGGTCACAATCTCTGCTATGGAAATTGAATGCAGGGAAACCCGCATCCACTTTGCAATAGTGTGAACCCGGCCTCAAGCCTCGTACACACGGCCGGTTTTCTCAGCAAGAATGAGAAAAATTAGAACCTGCTCTCTATTTTCTCGAGAAAAATAGAGAACCTGCTCTCTATTTTTCCCGAGAACAATAGAGAACCTGCTCTCTATTTTCTCATCTGGATTCTGGACGAGAAAACTGTGTGTATGCGGCTACAAGCTTACCTGTCCTCCTGTAAGCCCGCTCATGCTCCATGAGATTTGATGAAGGCGCGGTAGCTTACAAGGGTAGTGTAAGGTGAAGCAAGATGGCGGCGACGGCATCGAATGTGATGAGTGCATGCTCCTTGTGTCGATGACGTCACTGCGTTCTTGCCATTCAAAAGAACGGCAGTTCTTTTGAATGTGTACACATGGCTTTGCAAGAAAAACTTGCCAGGAGGCTTCAGAGTATAACTGTCTTTCACCCTTTTTTGGTGTGCTTTGTTGTTTTTATAAAAAATTTAGACAGTGGAAAAAAGTTAAGAGACAGTAACACAAGCATGCATCCAGTGTTACACAGCCATTTTCAACCTGTTTGTTTCCTGTTTTCTACAAAAAACAAACTGTAAAAAAAGGAGTTTCTACTAATATATCGTGATTGTAATATGTATCATTAATAGTCAAAAAATGCTTCAAAAATATGTAGAAACATTCTTGCAATTTTTTTCTGCACAGGCAAAAATTCTCATTTTGATGAAATACTATGCATGTTCTAATAAAACATCACATCTTTTGGGCTTTAGTCAGCTTGAGGAGGAAAGACCAAGACCAAAAGGATAGGCACTGACATCTAGATCACATGCTAAAAAGAAGAGCTGCTAGTCAAGGAGAAATATTCCTGATATTAAAATCCATACCTGCTATTAGGTGAGATATGGAAAGGTTCCAGAAAATTCTTATCAAATGTGTATAGGCAGAAGTAGGAGGAAAATAAAGAACTGTTTTTTGTACAACCCAATAATGGGGAGGTAGATTTCTGAATCTAACAACATCCATAAATCCCCAGCCTTCTAAAACAGCATAGAAGCATACTCATGTTCCCCCATTGAAACTAGTCATGTGGATCACTTCTTGATCACAGCTCATTCTGGATCTCTTACTGACCCATTGTCTATCTCTGTGGTACCATCTGTAAAAAAAAATCCCTTTATATTTTGAGCACAACCCCTAATTGCAATGGAGCACTTTTGTGTCTGACACAGGATTTCACCCTTCCAAATACTCATTATGTGATGCCATCAGGAGTAATCCTCCAGTATAGTAAATTTATCATCTTGCGGCACCCTGGGCATCCTGGCATCCTGGGCATCACTATGATGCCCCTTTTTTAGTATACCTGTAAGAATATTGATTTAGCAAGGACCAGATCTCATTTATCTGTGAGCTAATTAATTCCCCTTTGAGAATGGGAGTCAGCCAGAAAGGAATACTTGTAGCTTGGGGAGTGGCAGAGACTTGCTTCTCAAACATCCAAAGCATCAATTAACACTTCTCTGATAAAAGCAGATTATAAAGTGTTAAAGAGGTGGTTTATGGTCCCATACAGAACAGACTCCTGTATATAAAACTCAGACCTCCTTCCTCTGCTCCAAGGGTAGCGACTGTTAGGGGCGATATAACACATTTGGTGGACAAGTCTTTAAATTGTGATTTATTGGTTGATCAATTCAGTGAATTTACAAAAATCGTCACGCAAATGTTGCATAATAAATGTATTTCAGAAATCTCTAATCATGCCCATAAACTAATTTCCTTTATATTCCACCTGCTAAATCGTCATAGCCAGATACATGGAAATTACAGTCACTTAGCCTAAACCTTGTTAATCTAAAATTAGCATTGGATTATGATAGTTGATATTCAAACCTGTGCATACAGCTGTCCTTTAAAGTGAAACTGGGCTTTCATGAATCTTCAGAAACACTTGCTATAACACTTAATTAGGCATGGCATGCGTGAACATTAGGGCAAACTTAAAAGTGGAATTGGGCTATCACAGGTCCCCATGAATTGGGCCATCATAGGTCCCCATGAATTGGGCCATAACAGGTCCCCATGAATTGGGCCATAACAGGTCCCCATGAATTGGGCCATCATAGGTCCCCATGAATTGGGCCATAACAGGTCCCCATGAGCACTTGCCATATGTTACAAGTATAAATGGCAAGCTTACTTCTTAGTTTGCACTCGTCCATGCTCCACATTGCCACCTCCATTGTCTCTTCTTCCATACCGTTGTCTTATTTCTTCAGCCACCAGTGGGCCACTGATGATTTAACGTCAGTGCATGCACACCAAAATGCTCAGCCGTAGTAGGCAGTGTAGAATTAGAGGCAGGAAACCTGCTTTTTAAAAACAGAATTTCCACTCCTTCACTTACCCTGTATCTATAGTCCAACAGCAAAGGTAATGAGACTTTAGTGGTAGCTATCGTTCTAACCAGTCATAATTCATATGTATGTACTAAAGATCATTCTATTAGACATGATTAAAATTATTATAAAAACATTTTGATCAAGATAATAAGCTTCATATGTAGACTAATGTGCATGATTATACACAAGGATTACATGGTTTTACAAATGTTATTTCATATGTCTTGGATATCTTTAACCTCCCTGGCGGTATGATTCTTTAAGATTTTAAGTGCTAAAAGCGGTACCATTATTTGCAAGGGAATTTGGCGTTTTATACTGTAGGCTTGTAATTCTTAGGAATAACTCACTGAAATCTATCCAAACAAGAGTCTAATAGGCATCCTGGGTATGATTTTTTTTTTTTCTTATTAAAAATTATAATATAATAAATAATTATAAAAAAATATAACAAATAATAATATAATTATAGTAAAAATTATTCAATAATGTAATCAAATCAAAATCACTGAAATTTGCTCAGTTGCAGAATTTTTGCTGTCATTATTTTTTTTTTTTTATGACGAATTTCCCCACAAATCGCTATCGCTAAATTCTGCAAGTGATTCTGATTTATTATCGCTGTTTTTTAGCTGCTCTAAAACAATTTTTGCCATAAAGGGACACTTTTGGTTGCTATGGGCAATCTACAGTTTGCAGGGAGAAAGAACAGTTTTTATTATATAAAAGAACATGCAGGGCACTGGGCAGACCACTAGGGACATGGGGGGTGTGTATTTTTTACATACAGTACTGTAATCTATAAGATTACAGTGTACTGTATGTATAGTGTTTGTTTACTTTTTTAAATTTGGCGCCGTTCCCCCCCCCTACGTCGCGACGCTCGCAGGGAAGGGAATCGGCGGAACACACATCATCAGGCGGACATCCGGCCGCCGTGTACTGCGGGGATTCATCGCTGGATCGCAGAGAAAAGGTAAGTAAACTTTTTTCTGCATCCAGCGAGGCAAGTCCGTGTGTGGCACGGGGTTACCGATCGTAGCTTTAAAATCTCACCCCGTGCCACACACGGGAAGACCGCCAGGGAGGTTAATACAGAGTTTCACATATTCACATCTTATTTTGTTGAACCAATTTGTCCACTTCCTCTGAGGTAAAAAAAACACATTTGCAGAGGCATATGTCGCTTTATATATCAAATAAAGCACAACATACATACACAAAAAGCAAACAAAAACCATCAAACCATACATTAACAAAAATTCCTACCAGTTCTGTCAATGCTTTATGATTTTTATACATAGTTACTTTTCAACTGCACAAAGGCGTAAACAAGAGAAATTAGAGGAGGATTCAAGATTTCTAAATTATAACGATATGTCTCAACATTTCCTGCACCTACCCCTACAATTCTTTTGTCACAAATGTCCACAGGTGGCCAGAAAAATTGTTGCAAAATAAGGAAAAGGCTTGTCAGGAGAACCAAGTTCATGCCATGTACTCAAAGAACTGCACATACACACAGAACTGTCTACAGACCTGTGCACAGACTCAGGGATGTTCCCGTATTTACACGTTTGCGTTGACTTTGGGGCCCAATGGCCTGTTTAAAGCACTGCAAGGCTTAAGATCATTGCTGAGTAGTCGTCAGCTTATACAACATCACCAGAGCCTGTGCTCGCATCCGTGTTTTGTCCCGGCTTCGTACTGACTCGATATTTCGCTGAGGACCTCAACTTGTGACCTGACCTTCTCTTCTGTCTGCTGATTCGGAACCATCTCTGCTTATACAATATTACCTTGGCCTGGCCTCTACTCTAGATCCTGCATTTGCTAGCTTCTAGAATGCTTTCTGCATGGATATCAGTCCTGTGCTCAATGCATCTCCTGCACTACACAGAGCATATTCCAGCCAGATCTTCTACAGGCACCCATGCCACTATGTGCCCTGTCAAACCCTGTAATCATATCCAGGGCACAGGATAAGAGGTGGAAGGGGCCTCTACCAGGTAGGTGACAAGATTAATCCAATTTGTACATTTTTTGAGGCCCATTCACGGCCCTTGAATGCCTCATGATAAACCATGATTGTGCTTTACTACTTTCTCAACCTCAGCAGAGTAAAGTTCCGTTTTAAATCCATACAGATTCATTGCTCACAATCTCTAGGTGAATTACACTGTAACTGATTTTCTGTTTCAATGTTTTTAATAAAGTATTTCACAAGAAAGTATACAAAAGTTATGACAAAGAACACATATCTCCAGCAATGTAAAATACATACTGAATGGGTAAAGGCCAAAAAATGTTAAACATAAAAGAACATATAAAAATGGTGTTCTTCCAAAAAAAAAATCTTCAAGGTCAGCATAGATTGTACTATTAGTGTGGGGTAACCCCAGAACTTGCGCAAACCCTAAATGTTATGTTAACAAGGCACATCTCAGGCTTGTTGTATATTAATGGATAGAACAGCTACATATTGAATTTTCAAGCTTAGGGTAAGCTCGTAAACCTTACTGGATTCAGGGGCGGATTCAGAGTTTAGTCTCGGGAGGGGCACTGCAGAAAATTTGGCGGGCAATTTGTCGGGGCAATGGCTGGTGTTATGGTGTTAGGATTATTGAAGCGCATTATTTGTATTATTACATTGTAATATAAAATGTAATAGTTCATCTCACCATAATGCAGAATCATTGGGAGACCTGAGAGGATTGTCACTTGCCACATCCCTTGCCACCAGATGTGAATTGTCACTTGCCAGTGACTGTGTCCCAGAGTGAGGGTGGGAGGTGAGAGATGATGTCAGAAAGCTGCTACACATCCGAATATGCAACCAAAGTGATGTTGCATTGCGGCCATCTTGGTACACCCGCATGTAGTAAACCTAGAGTTAGAAGTCGGCAAGTGGACATCTTTATACACCCACCCAGAGTCTTGCTTTTCACAGTTATTTTTAACAGTAAACTCAGCTTATTTAGTGAAATATAAGTTGGGTTTACTGTTAAAAATATCTGTGAAAAGCAAGACTCTGGTGGGTGTATAAAGATGTCCGCTTGCCGACTTCTAACTCTAGGCTTACATTGTGCGGGTGTACCAAGATAGTCACGACACAACGTCACTGCATATTCAGATGGGGGAGCGGCTTCCTGACAGAACACCTGCCCGCTCACAAGCCTGACTGGCTGCCGGCACAGCGGCATGATTGATCACTCGCTGGCCTGCCCGTCCACTCGCTCACCCGCCAGCCTGCTCAGTCACCTGCCAGCTCACCCGCTTCTTATTTTGTCGGGGGGAGAAATTCCCCCATTGCCCCCCCCCCTGGATTCGTCCCTGGCTGGATTGGAGATGCATTAGCTGTATATATTCGTGGAAGGGGACCTATACTTCCAGAAAAAGGAAGCCACATCCATCGTCACCCAGAAGCCGGTCTTCACTCTGAGGAAGTAGCCACTTTTCTAGGTTTATAGGGAATAGGCAAGAAGATCAAAGAGATATAATAGCAAAGACTGAGAAGAGAGAAAGAGAAGAGGGGAAAGGTTGAGGGTATGACCTCGCAAGTAACTGATTTTATTTCAGAAGTAATGTGAATGTACCTATAAATCTAAAAAATGATTGTGAAAACATGGTCAAAAATAACAAGTGCATATAAACACTATTTAAAAAAAATGTTTTTCAGGGAAAACATTATCATACTGACTCAGAATAAGTGAATTCCAAAAATATGTCATATTTTCCCTTTAACTTCTGTACAATAATCATGAACGTTCCCTGTGTTGGAATAAACAACAAACTGATCCCGGTAAGAATATTACAGAGCTGTGCAGCCGGGAGCACCTCTCATTTATCTACTGCACAATATGGATATTCACAGATGTGCACTAAGCCTTTGCCTGAAGAGACTCACTAATTACAGCCATCATTTAGTTTAATACATATTTTATAGCATGTAATTAGACTTGGGAAAATGTTATAGGTAGATTTTATTCACATACACCCCCAAAAGCATGACGCTTTTATTCCAGCTCTCTGTTTACAAATGACTTACTTTTATAACACAACAGTAGCTCTTGGGAGGATTAAAATGTAATATAAACATAAGCGCGTCTTGCTCAAAGTTCGCTAACATTTCTATATAAATGAAAGGTGAGTGAACTTCTTGTATTTCAGTGAGTCGTTTGATCTGTTGTGGATGAAAGTTATTTTAGGGAAATGCACAGCGAGACATGTATGTTATATGTAACTGCTCCTGGCATCTGGACAGAGGAGACATGCTGGCTGCATCACCCTGTATATTCAGCATCAGAAAGGAACTAAGATGGTTCCATCCATAGCCTTAGAGGGAATGTATAGTGTTTTTGTATACCATTTCTTTATTTGTTTGTCCAGAAAAACAAATACAAAAATAGTTTTTCATTATTTTTTAGTCAGTGTTCTGTTCTCACTACACATTTTCCTGTGTGTAACTCGACATTCAGCTAAACCCTCCTGTTGTGCAATAAGCCAGACTGAGTGTAATCTTGAAGCTTTATTCACAGAACAGGGTGGGGTGAAACTATTGAGAAAAAACAAATACAGATACATATAACCAGTATATGAAATATACAGAAATACAATAAGCTAGGTTGTAAATGTGATAAGTAATTCTCACCAGCGATGCTGCATTTGGAGGATGCAAACAGATGCAAGTTTTAGTCCAAATGTCCTCTGATAGCTGGTTCCTTCTTTCAGTCTCTAAGATGGAGTCTGAGTTCCCAGGATGCACAAGTTTCTTTTCCTTAAACTGAAGAATAATGGGAACTTTTGTTAAAGTTGAACAGTTTCTGGTTTCTGGAAAAACAGTACATTTACCACTGCCTCCATCTTGTGGTCAAATCTGATATTGCAGGTAAAACAACTTATCATATATACTCGAGTATAAGCCATCTTTTTGTGCTGAAAATGCCCCCCTCGGCATATACTCGAGTCACCTTTGTGCGCCTGATCTCCCGAAATTTGGGGATCCGGTACCGGCTGGCCGTAGGTCCCCTGGACCCCAAACTTGGCACACATGTAGCCCCATTTATTCTCTACAAGTGCAAAGTTTGTTGTCTGGGGGATCTACGGCTGGGGAGCACCGATTTTTCAAAGCCGAGCACCCCTTCCATAGACTCCCATGTTAAATGTCAGTCTAGTCATTGATTCAGTGAGGCAAGGGCACAGTGAGGCATGGAGATGGACACCCTAGGCTTATACTTGAGTCAATACGTTTTCCAATACACACAGTGAGCCATGGGCACAGTGAGGCATGCACATGGACACAGTGAGGCATGGGCACAGTGAGCCATGGGCACAGTAAGGCTTGGACACAGTGAGGCATGCACATGGACACAGTGAAGCAAAGTGAGGCACAGTGAGGCATGCAGATGGACACCCTAGGCTTATACTTGAGTCAATAAGTTTTCCCATGTTTGTGATAAAATTAGGTGCCTCGGCTTATATTCAGGTCAGCTTATACTCGAGTATATACGGTAATCAGTATCCTACTGAAGTCAGAACAGTCAGATATATATAAATTATTACATTTGAATTTTTAAAGTGGTTGTAATGTAGACCATTACATACACCCATGTAAGTGACTAGCCTCTGTTGATACCCAGAGCTTGAACATATCCTCCTACATACGTTGTATCTGTTTATCTGCAGCCGCTACTTCTCTACAGCTTTCTAAATCACACAAAGGCTTTTTCTCAGCTCCAGAAGGCAGGGGGCAGGGATCTGATGTCACACACAGCACATGATAGGTAGGAGAGCTCAGTGTAACCAGAGACCTGAGTGGAAAGAATGGACACACCTCCCTCTACATAGTCTCTGCTGGAGGGGGACAGAGGGCCGTCTGCCAGGATTCTGTGGTGTTAAGTCAGACTGACAGGGGCAATAACTCTCCCTTACTCTTTTCAAAATGAAAAGTGTTGCCTATAGTTCTAGTTTAAGCACAAATGTCGGATCATTTTATGGAGAGGACTAAGAAGATATAATCATGCCAATGGTGCAGCAGAAAACATATAGCACAGTGAGGAAAGTTTGTGGTCCAGGATTATAGGACAGTCAAAATTAGAAGCAGTGCAATCCGTTAACCTCCTCCTCCCCCTCCCCCCCCCCACACACAGTTAAGGAATGCCGGTCGCCCATAAGACTGGCGCTACACTAATAGTTAGCGCAAGTCGGTGGGGACTCTTTCCGTGCTGCCCTGGGCCTTGTTGGCCTAGGCTAGGATACAGCGTTGTATGGTGACTGAGTCTTTTTAACTAAAGACCAAAAGTGTAATCAATAGTTATGGCAGAGCAGTAAAATGTATCCAAAGTCAAAATTCATTTTTTAGTTTTGGATAGGGTAGGGAAGGATTTACCAGTCAGTAGGACCACACCACCCTAGCCTGTTTTTTTGGAAGGATAGAACCCTGGCAAGTTTTTATTATTTCCTCCTCTCCCTACTGGGAGATTTAACCCTCTTTATATGGCAGGGGAAATGAAAAGAGAGCTTAGAAAACCAACTGCTGTCTGGAAAGAAATATTAAAGTGGTTGTAAATCTCTGAAATGAAAAATGAACACAGCTTATCCCTCTATAGCAGTGGTCTCCAAACTACGGCCCTGGGGCACGATGCGGTCCTTTGCTAGCTTTTATCTGGCCTTTTTAAGGCATTTTTTCTGCCACTGGCACCAGCAAAGGAGCATAATTCCTGCCACTGACACCCATCGTTGGGGCACTATTCCTTCTACTGACACCAATGATGGGGCATAATTCATTCCACTGACAACAAAAATGGAGCACTATTCATCCCACTGACACCAACTATTTCTCCACCTAATATCAAAGATCAGGTATTGTTTGCTCCCTCTAGACACGGATCAGCCACCCTTAAATCTGAAGCACAGTAAACTTGCCCTTTCTTTAGAAATTTTGGAGACCCCTGCTCTATAGTGTATACTTGGCTTAATACAAAGCACCTAGTGTAGTTCCTCTCTAACCTCTCCTCCCTCTGGTGCCTGCATGAGTCATTTCTGTCAGTTTATTTTTTACTATCCCTGTCCCATTGCAGAGATTTCCATTTACTTCCTGTCCCAAACAGGAAATGAGAGGAAATCTATGCAAATTAAGGGAATCCATTGACCCCCCTCCCTAGGCCCTCAGAACTAGTGTCCCCACTCAAAAAAAATCAGGGTGGGTCTTAAACAGAAAGGGATGTGGCCTTGGCAGGAGGGGGTGGGTCATATATAAATTAGGCGGTTTAGTCAGGCCTAGGGCAGCACAAATTCTAAATACACTACTGTCACCAAGTAAAACAAATTTGCAGGCAAAAGTGCAGCAAAATCAAGTATTTTACATGCTGACATGTAGAGTTTTTCATTTCAATAATTGACTTATTATTCCCTTGTAATGTGCTTTTGAACTTGATGACATTTTTTTTACTATCCCAGAAGAGTCATTTTCTAAGCAACCCATCTCCACTCCCATCCCATCTTTGTACGTCATAGCCCTTGTGTCTAATTACTCTGTGCTGGCCATACATCTCCTCACCTCTCTATACATAAGCTTTCATGCAGATGCCGAAGAAAGAGTTAAGGAGAACGCTATAGATTGTCCGACTTGAATGATAGCTCTATGTTTGCTGACATCACATCCAAAATGGCAAAGCTCAGCAGCAGTCTCAGGGCTTCTGGGTGTCTGCACAAGGGAAGCTATTACAGGAAAATAACATGCATAAAATACAATAAATGCACATGTTATAGAAAGATTTTTGTTAAAATGTCTTTTTAACGGCTTCAATACCAGACACTTTTTACCCCCTTCCTGCCCAGGCCAATTTTCAGCTTTCAACACTGTCACACTTTGAATGACAATTGTCATGAAACACTGTATCCATATGAAATTTGTATAATTTATTTCATAATTTATTTCACACAAATAGAGCTTTATTTTGGTGGTATTTAACCAGGCCACTTTTTGCGATTCGGCACTGCGTCGATTTAACTGACAATTTAACTGACAATTGCGCGGTCGTGCGACGTGGCTTAGTGTGTTCTAACTGAAGGGGGGGTGGACTGACTGGGGAAATGACTGATCGCTGTTCATACATTGTATGAACCGACGGTCAGGCATTTCTCTCCTGATAGGACCGGGAGCTATGTGTTTACACACACAGCTCCCGGTTCTCGCTCTGTAACGAGCAATCGCGGGTGCCCGGCGGTGATCGTGCGCCGGGATCAGGGACGAGCAGGGGGCGCGCATGCCCCTATTGGCTGCTGGGAGAGATGACGTATAGCTACATGATCTCGCCCAGCAGAGTCGTCAAGCAGTTAATCACTGCTATTTTTTGTATTTTTTTGCAAAATAAACATAAAAAAATAAAAAAAATACACGGTTTTCTTTGTTTCTGTAATATTTTCCAAATAAATTATCTTTCTTCATAAATTTAGGCCAACATGTATACTGCTACATTTTCTTTTGTGGAAAAAAAACCCCCAAATCAGTGTTTTTTTATTTAGTCTGTTGGAAAGTTATAGAGTCCACAGACTATGGAATATATTAAAAAAAGCGTAATTTTTTTTTATTTTTTTTTACATTTATTAAATGTATTTTTATTTTTTATTTTTACATACAGTGACTCGAGTAATACAATGTTACCACAGTAACACTGTACTACTCTGGAAAGGCGATCAGGATTTTATTTTATTTTTTTACACACTATGGGCCAGATTCAGAAAGAATTAGATTCCCGCAGAGTATCAGAGATACTCTACGCCGCCATACTTTACCTGGCTCTAGGAGGAATTCAGAGAGATTTTGGCCCGTAAGGTACGGCGGCGTAGTGTATTTCTCCCGGCGGAATCAAACTACGCGATTAGGGGGCGTGAGGCATTTAAATTAAGCGCGTCCCCGCGGCGATCGAACTGCGCATGCTCCGATCAGAAATTTCCCGCCGTGCATTGCGCGAAATCACGTCGTTACGTCATTTTTTTTTGAGTAGCGTCGTTTACGGACATTCCTATTCCCGGACGACTTACGCAAAAAATAAAAATAAAATTGAAAGTCGACGCGGGAACGACGGCCATACTTAACATGGGCCGTGTAACGTTAGACCAGCTAATAGCTGGTTTAACTTTACGTAGCGAAAAAATGATGTACGCGATTGCAAAAGAGCTCGTAACTTCGTGGATCGCCGGAAAAAGCTCATTTGCATACCCCGACGCTGAAAACGATGCGAATTCCACCCAGGGGCCGCAAAAAGATTGCAGCGTAAAACCGAAGGCGTACAAAGACGTAAGCCTGTCAGATCGAAGCCCAACGTATCATGGTTTGAGGATTCAAACTAGTGATACGGCGCGCGTAATTTGAAAGTACTCCTGTCTAACACCAGTTAGACAGGCGTAATGGCTCTCTAAATCTGGCCCTATGATTGCTTATAACTGTGCATTTTACAGTTATAAGCAACCATTTACTAAAGGCAAATCAACTTTGCACTACAAGTGCACTGAAGGTGCACTTTCAAGTGCAGTCGCTGTAGATCTGAGAGGGACATGCAAGGAAAATAATAAAACAGCATTTTAGCTTGCACGATTGGATGATTAATTCAACAGAGCTTCCCTTCATTTCAGATCTTCTCCTCAGATTTACAGCAACTGCACTTCCAAGTGCAGTGCACTTGTAGTGCAAAGTGGATTTGCCTTTCGTAAATGATCACATGGTACAGATGGTCTGTGATTGGCCCAGTCTGTACCATGTGATGACTGTGACCAATCACAGAGCTCATGACCACAGCGATGGTCCCCCGACACAAATGTCCAGCTGCTTTCATCTCCTGTGTCAGGAACGGAGCAGTAGAAAAACACAAGACTTTGGAAAGAGATAAACACTAAAGATATTTGTGCCCAGGTTAGACTTCATGAACAGGGTTTATATCCACTTTAACCTCTTCCTGCCCAGCCCAATATACAAAAACGGCTGGACGGGAAGAGGTTAAATACATCGAACCTAACTTGATATCTTCAGAAGTAATTAATAGCACCCCATTGGGGTAGGCCTAAACAGCCCGATTCACACTCGATCCTTACATTAGGTCTTTGAAATGGGCCAGCTTTAAGCCCGGTCCACACAGTCCAAAAAACCTGCTGAACCAGCTGACTTTCGGTACTTATCGCCGTTTGTTCAACAGAAGCTGGTCTAACGCAAACGGTCATGCTGGAAAACCAGCGTTATTTTACTTACCTGTAGTGGGTGGTCATATAAATCTGGCGAGTTTTCTGTGTTGGTGGAGAATAACTGGAGCACTGCATTATTTGTCTGCATGTATCTATTAGATTGTAATCTCTATGAGCAGGGCCCTTTTAACCCTATTGTATTTTGTTGCACTGCATCTGTACTGTCTACTTTTTATATTGAAAAGAACTGCTTAACTGTTGGTGCTATATAAATCCTGTATAATACTAATATTCAAGGAGTGAACATGAAAATGGAAAATTGTATCAAATACTTACCGTAATTTTCCTTTCCTGATGCCAAGACATGGCAGCATACCTATGATATAGCCCCGCCCTTATATCCACCCACAGGACACATGATAACTCTCTATAAAACTCTGACTGAGAGCTACCTCCCCCATTCTCCGTATAAAGTACAAAAGATCAGAGGGAGGGTTCGTATGCTGCCATGTCTTGGCATCAGGAAAGGAAAATTACGGTAAGTATTTGATACAATTTTCCATTTTCCTGACGCTAGACATGGCAGCATACCTATGATTCATGAAGAGCTTTCTAGAGGGAGGGTTTAATGCTGTAACTTAAGACAAAGAAGCTTGAATAAACTTCCTCCCATACTCTACCGTAGTAAGAGCTGCTAGATCCACCCTGTGGTGTATTAAGAACATATGTGATGACCAGCTAGCCTCTTTGCAGACTGTCTACAGAGACAACCCTGCCTGAGCTATCCAAGAAGATGACATCACCCTGGTTGAGCGATGAGCTCTAACCATCTCTGAAGGATCCTTACCGCCTCCACATGCCCAGTGAGTATTTTCACGATTCAGGCCAAGATGGTTCGGGCCGAGGCCACTTACTCTTTAAATCTTAATCATTCTGAATGTAGAAGTAGCCTGAGATGGACATTCCAAAGTCCTCAAAGCCTAACTTGAGCAGATCGGCATCTGATTGCACTGGGAAGGCTGGAAGCACCCATTCACTGGAAAGACAAAACATGGATGTCACGCTTTGGAACAAAAAGTTCTCAGCCCAACCCTGTCTCGGAAGAACATGGAATGAGGATCTGCCACCCCAGATAATGGAGTCGATGCACTTTCCCCCGAAATCAAGGCTAATAAAAAGCTGATTTTAAGGAGGAGATCTCCCAAAAAGAGCAGTCTTCTGTCAAGAGTACAATGAGGGTTTGCTAGAAAATTGAGGACTACTGCCAGGTCCCATTAAAAGAAACCTATTTCTCTTGGGAAGGCATAGTCCAAGTACCTCTCATGAAGTGATCCATCAGCAGGTTTGCTGCCCATTTTTTTATTTTTTTGGGGAAAAAAGCCAAGATGGCAGAAATTTTCACCTTAAGCAAACTGAGCTCCAAATCCAATTCAGATTGTAGAAAAGACAGGATTTGAGATAAATTTGGGTCACAAGAGTCATAGCATCGATTGATCCCCTCTGCAGAGTTCTAATCCCCTCTGGAAAACATCTGGAAAACTCTTGTAACCTCTGCCTTACAATTTCCAGGCTGCTAAATTTGGACGTGATGGTTGCCGATGTAGTGCATCTCCCTCAGATAAGAGGAGATGAGGAGTCACAGGCAGAATTATCGGTGTGCACACGCTGATACCCATTGCCAGAGAGACCCATGGTCTGTGAGGCCAGTAAGGAAAACCTGTGATGACTGTCAAAGCTCAACAATTTCTTTAATCCTAAAATTCCTGGAGGGAAGGTATAGGCCAGTTGCCCAACCCAAGGCTTGGTAAAGGCATCTGTTCCCTCCACTAATGGATGAGGGTAGCGTGAGAGGAACCGGTTCCCCTTGTAGCAGGTCGATGAGGCAAAACAGATCCAGTTGTGCGAACCTCCACTCGTGGATGATCCCTTGGAACACTTCAGGGTGAAGGGACCATTCGTTGGGATCCTTGAATTGCCTGGATAGACAATCCGCTTCCAAATTCTGATAGGCTGGAAGATACATGGCAGATATATGGCCCTCAAATCTGGGAGATATGGCTGGGCCAAAGTCAGGATTGGTTTCCACCTCTCCCAGGAGGGACTGGCTGTGCATGTCACCTTGTCGCCGGATATGGGACTGCTGCCATGTGGTCCAGACAGAGTAGGACTGGCAGACCCTATGTGTGTGGCAGTAAAGTGTTCAATGTCAATGCTGGTAGGAGTTCCAGAATATGGAAACTAGGCCCTGAGTGGGAAATTCCCACCTGCCCTGAATCCTGAGATGCTCGCAGGTGGTGTCCCACCCTGCTGTGCTGGTCTCTGTAGCAATAATGATCCATGGCTGCAGCCCTAATAGACTAAGCCATTTAGCAGTTTTTTTTTTTTTTTTCCAATCACCAGAACTCTGGTGCCTCTGGCTAGACAAAACGCTTCCATTGCGTCAGGAAGCCTTGTTGGAAAACTGAGTTTCCAGTGAGCCCAGAGGATCATCGGAATACAAAAGCCATTGTCCCGAGAGGACTCATGCACTGGGATGCTGACATCACTGGTGCAACCAACGCCTGTTGGAACATCTCCCTGATTTTGGGGAGTTTGAGGTGGCAAAGAAACTGAGGCTGCCTGAGTACTAAACCAGGCCCCTAGGTAGAGCATATTCCGCATAGGCGCCAACTAGTTTTGGCAATGCTTGCCCCTCAACTCAAAACGGTTGGTATGACTGAAGGATCAGGACATGCTGATAGGTATACTGCAGGTCCACTGAAATCCTCCAGTAACCTTGTTGAATGACCTGGATTTATGGCATGGAGAGACTCCATCTTGAGTCTATCTGTATAAATTGATTCAGCCTCTTGAGGTAGTTCTGGAGGCTGCCGATTAAATAATCAATAACGGCCTTGCCATTGGTAATGATTAAGCACAAAATGAATGTGTGAAATGCATCTATGTGACCTTGTGTTGGTGTCATCGCTTTGAACAATAAAAGGAATATCGAAATTCCTGGATGCGCAGCCATTTCTTCTCTTACATGGCCTTGCACCACTGAGGGCTGAAACCACCATTCTTCGGTAGTGGTCTTACCGAAACTGGGTCACTTTAAGCCACTTGGCTCCAACTGCCTCCTGGGCAGGCCTGGCGTTAAAAGGGCTTCTGAGTATCCTGGGGAGCCGCATGGTTCTTGGCCTCCTGCGATCTTATGAAGGTTGAATGTGTACCCCTCTAACGCCTTCTGACGCCCTAGGATGGGCGAAAGCCTCCAAAATCGCAGTACCTGTTTGGCGCTCCTCTGAATGGTTGCCCCCTCTGGCTCTTCGATCTTGGGGCAGAAGATCTGATTTTCCTCCTATAACCCTGGAGAAGATAGTTTCCAGTATTTTGACAAAACAGCGCCTTCCCATCAAAAGGCAGCTTACAGCAAATCAGCTTTGAGGATGGGCCAGCAGCCCAAGATTTTGCCCCAGTGCACCTTTGGCTGCGACTGAGCCAAGCATGGCTCTGGATGAGCATCGAAGGATGTCTATAGCTGCCTCACCTGTAGAGTCCCCTGAAAGTTATCTCGTCAAGAGCCTTGATGACTCTTCTCTTTGGCAGCTGGGTTTAATCGCATACTCCAAGTTCTGCGCCCACATACTCACATAGCACTTGCTATGGATGTTAAAGCAATGCGTCTCACAAGGATCTCGTGAAAGGAGGAAGAACCTTCCATCGGAAGTGTCACATTCTTGGTCAGTCTGGTGACTGCCGCATCCACCGTTGGAGGGTAGATAAAGGAGTCGCATCCTTCCCCATTAGTGGAAACAACTTCTGCAACCTATTGGTTGAGGAGGATTTTCTCTCTCCCTTTTTCATTCCTCCTGAAAACAGGCTTCCTATTTCTGTCATAAGAGAAAAAAGGTAGCTTACCTGCTTCTTTAGATTCCTCCTATGGAACCCAAAGGCTTGCTCACACTTCAGCAGGATCTGCTATTGCCCTAAAAGGCAATCTGTGCTTAGGTCACCTTTCAGAGGTATTTGAATTTGTCACTTAGAGTAGACCAATGTATGCAATGCGATTTTCAAAGAGCGATTTGTACACAATGTTGCAAATCGCATGGGTGCGGCCCATTCACTTGGTTGCCCTATGTGCGCAAATAGAAGCCCCTGCTCCTATTTGAGGGCGACCAACTTTGCACAATGTTTTGAAAGGTGCGTTCTCCAATGTGACCTATCACAGCAGAATCGCATGGCATTTGGGGTGCCCTGAAAGAATAACGGTACCTAATGCATATTGTACAGCGATTGTCACACAATTTTAAATCAGATTGTACGGTGTGTAATAACTGGTTTTCTCCTTCTTTGGAGGAGGTACCGGATCCACCCATTACAGTGCAGCTTTACTGCCATAACAAATGAGGATATTAGCATAAAACAAAGCCTCAACCTTCAGGATCTTCTGTTGAGGAGGAGACAATATCATCTCCGTCTGCCTGAAAGGTTGGCTATAATACTGGGTTTGGGAAACTAGCCTGCTTAATCTGCTGGGCTGGAGTCACCCCCGAAGTGCCTGGTACCCCTCCAGTTAGAGAGGGTTGAATGGCTTGGTTTAGACCTGGTGTAGTGCCCATACTGTCCATCCACTTCTGTCCCTGGCTGCCCGAGGGGGTTGGGGACTATTTTGCTGAGCAAGGTGACACCTGCTGACTCTCAAACTCCTCTCTGGCAAGCTGCCTGAAGCAGTCGCTGCAAAGTAGCATTCCAGGCATAGGGTCATCTCCACATGACCAACATTCGCCTTTCGGGCGCTGAGCGCTCAGAGGAGAAGCTGTGTGCGTTCTCTTAAGCGTACATTTGCACCCTTTGTACTGGGGTCTGCCAGGACTGGAGGAGACATCTTCCGCCCTGAAAATCATGATGATCCAGAGAGGGCCTCTGAACCTCCTTGAGCGGGTGTGAGCGGCCGGGGTTGCAACAGATAAGAAGGCACGCTCGTCAGGGCTCAATGCACTCTTTTCTCCCGCGTCTTCTTACTTACCAAAAGTTGGCCCTCTACCTGATAGTGGGGGTGGTCTTTGTTATGTGGCAGTAGGCTCATGCTGATGGGAGTTACTGAAAGGTGCATGGGGGACTGGATGACCACAGAAATAAAGGAAGTGAAAGAGAAAAATGTATACATATATCTCAGCATTTTTTTTTTTTTTAAACAAATAGTAATAATTTAAATAAAATAATCAGGCAGAACCCCCATCCCCCTAGTAAAACATTGCTCCTTACTCCTCTCTCCCCCCATATATCCCCATTACTAGGATAGATAAGACTTACCTCAGAAGGAGATGCTTAAAAAGCAAAGACATTTATTAGCTGTTTAACTGCTCCCTGCCATTGAATCACCTGAGACTCAGTGCTCTCTCACCTCTACTCTAATACAATTAGGAAGGCCAACACCCATCCACACAAAAAAACACCTTTAAGCTGGCTACACACCATACAATCTTCTGCAGATTTTTACCCTTCAGATTTATCAAAACCACACAACATGAGGCCAAACCCTAAAGCCTCAACCTGTATGCAATTAGGCAGGCACCACATGGTCCTGGCAATTCTAAAGGAAATCAGACAACAAAGTTGCAGTGTGTATGGAGCCTTTAAAGACATGAGAACAAGAAAGAAACTGACAGACCTGGAAAATAGCTTCCATAGAAAAGAAGGCATCATGCAGTCCCAGCTTGCTCAAATCAGACTCCATCGCCGGCAATGCCAAAGGAGGACTGTCGTCTCTGATTAGAGAACACCTCAACCCCAGAAGACCACCAGAAGGGGTTCCCCACCTTGTTGGTGCATTTAGCGTGCCTAAGATGTGGGACCTCGAACTGGGAGAGGCTGAACCCAGCCGGAACTTCGACATAGTCGGCAGGTAAGGGATTATCCTGAATGAAACAGTCCGTAGATTGATCTTGAGGACAAAAAAGGAGAATGGGGGAGGTAGCTCTCAGTCAGAGTTTTATAGAGAGTTATCACGTGTCCTGTGGGTGGATATAGGGGCGGGGCTATATCATAGGTATACTGCCATGTCTGGCGTCAGGAAAGCACTTTTATGGGATCCATTATATGGACACTGTATCCAGGGCATGAAGCCTGAATTTGTTGGAGATATCTGCACAATTGCACTTTTTGTGGAATTTGGATAAATGGACACTTTATTTTTGCACTCTATGAGTCTAATATATAATTATTTTTTTAGTTGTATGCACAGAGGTTTGTATAAAAAGGCCAATAGCGCTGTATAGAATTGATTAATACATTTTTTGCAATATGTTTCCATTGCATATGTAGTGCATTTCTTATAATAATAAAAACATAACAACAAAATGAATTCTAATCAATGTGGATCATTCATTGTTGGTACATTATTCTGGATGCTTCAAACATTAACAAAAGGCTCAAACCATTGCATCATATCATCCAAATGAAACAAATTAATGCAAATGTATTCGTACTTTTTTTGTTATAATTTATTTAGGATTCGTTGAAATTCAGTACTATTGTGATTTGGAGATTCGGATACATCCAAACCTCAGAATAAGGAACATTTTGTCCAAATTTTGATTCATAACAAAACACATGTCTAATAACTACCAATTTTGGTGCCAACAACCGCAATAATAACCTCCAGCAGTATGGTCATTGACCATGGTCTGTGTGACCAGACTAATAATTTTTTAATATTTAATGAAAAGTAAGGTGTAAGAAAATGATTTCCAGATAGTATATTACAAAAAGCTGAAAATAAGCAACAGCAAAATAAATGGGATTAAGAATAAAAAGTACTTAAACTTCACCTGAGCTCACCTCACCCAGTGGAAAGACCTAAGGGGTAGGAGTGCGGAAACATTATGATATTTCAGCAGATCCTTCCTCAAATATCAGTGGCAGTGTTGCAAACCCCTGCATTTGTAGTTAGTGGCAGTGTGACACCACCACAATCCCCTCCCCACATTGGTGGTCAGTGTAAACTTACCAGGATTACACTTCTACTGTTGGGTGGTGATCAATCTGCCTAACAGTACTGGCTTAATTTCAGTGCCAGGTGTCATCAGGCCCCCAAGCATCCTTGTTAATAGCCTACCGAGGACTGGAGAGTGGGAATCCACAATGATCCTCACCCAACATGGGCATGTGCCGTATATCAGATCTTTTTACTTTTCCCTATGGTAAAGGGAAGGATCAGCTTTGCCCAAAGAGGAATCTTTTGGGATGTTGGAAGATCCCTTTGTGCAATAAGAAGACGCGCTGAGGGTCTAAGCTACTCATTATCGCTCGCTGGCATGTCAAATACTGCACAATAATAGAAAATGTTGCCCAGAATCTAGAGTGCTGCTTGCTTTTAGCAGACATTTCTCAGCAGTGTATGAAACCATTTAAGGGAAGCATCTTACCAATTCTCTCATTGAAATAAATTGATGTAAGCCTTTACTGGTAAAACAAGAAAAAAAAAATAGTATCTACATCCCTTCACATATAGTAAAAAGTATGTAGCCAAAAATGAAAAGCTTGTTGTAGGGCAGGGGTGCCCAACCTTTTGAAGTATGAGGGCCACCTAAGCGATTTGGTAACCGGTCGCGGGCCACAATGAGCGGAGCAGGTGGATGGCATGCTCTGCTATACTCCTTTTTTTTTGGGCGGATCGGATTAGAGGTAGGACACAAGTTGGTTTATGTCTGCCACTACTTAGAGGTGAATGGAGGGTCCAATTGGTCGAACTATTGGACTGACCATGTGAAAGGCGCCCATGGCCACTTTCACACTGATGTGCTGCGGTTTACCCACACTGCGGGTGCAACGCAGTGTACCTTTTAGCTTTCCTGCACTTTGCAATATACTTCTATTTAGGGTTGTCCCGATACCAATACTAGTATTGGTATCGGGACCGATTCCGAGTATTTGCGGGAGTACTTGTACTCCCGCAAATACCCCCAATACCAAAATAGAATACTCCCCCCCCCTCATATTGCAGCGATGGCCTGTCCCTCATACCTTTAGATATGATGATGCCGCCGCTGCCGCATACCGCCATTAATCCCCTGCAATATCGCGTAGCGCACATTACAAGCTTTCATTCTGAATACTTGTAAATGCCCGCGCCGCCATGTACAGACACTGCCCTTCTCCGGATTGGTTGGATCCCGAGCAAGGGGGAGTGTCTATACGCGGATTCGTGCATAGACACTCACCCTTGCTGCCTGGCTTCAAAGTAAACGTGCAGATCTGGAAAGACAATGCAAAGTCAATTTATAATCTGCATACTTTTTTCATATTAGCCAATAGCTACTATGACAGCCAAATAACTAGTATTTTCAGGAGAGGTCAGTTCACATGCGTTTTTGTAAAGGTTCCCTTTAAAATTGTATCATCCCTTCAATTTTCTTAATTTGAAAGACTGAATTATTATCGGGCATATTTCCTTGCATTAACTCATCCTGGCACACTAACAGAAAGAGATTTACACACCTGTTTTCATAGTGGGTGTGTATGTATATTGGCACATCTTGCTTGCATCAATTCAATATTCAGGCTGTGTTTATTGCCAAAATACAGGAAGCCTGTGCAATACTTGTTTCTTCTCTGACCTTAAGAAACAATACAGGTGCTGCAGCCATATAAACAGTAAATCTGCCCAAAATGTATCCTATGCACAGAACATGCCTTTCTCCTTTTATTTGAGTAAATACCAATGTGTTACTGTAATATTTGCTTTTCTAAAGCTTAAACCTAGTGAAGCACAATAGATTATAGATTCTAACACCAACCGCTAAAGTTTGCTTTAATCTCACAAAACACTTGGTTCAGGACATCTGCTTGAAGCTATCACCATTTATTTAGTAACAATATGCCACTAATACACACTATATAGCCAGGAGTTTATAGATACCCAATAATCACAGGTATAAAAGTTTTTTGGACCCCTCATTAAAAAACTGTGGGTAATAATATGGTGCCATCCCCTAAGACTCATGCCGCGTACACACGATCACTTTTTGTGATGAAAAAAAAACGACGTCTTCAAAAACGTCATTTAAAATGATCGTGTGTGGGCAAGACGTTGTTTTATGTCTTCAAAAAAACGACCAAAAAAAAATTCAAACATGCTTGAATTTTTTGTGTCGTTTTTCAAAATGTCATTTTTTGTGTCATAAAAAGTGATCGTGCGTGGGCAAAACGATGTTTTTAAACCCGCGCATGCTCAGCAGCAAGTTATGAGACGGAGCTTCAATGAAACAGAGTGCCGTCGAACGTGGGGTACATCACCACGCTTTGCTAGAGCATTTTGGAAAAAACGATGGTGTGTATGCAACGTCGTTTTGGAAAATGAAGTTTGAAAAATGTTTTTTCGTTTCGTCACATAAAACGTTGTTTTTTTTCATCACAAAAAGAGATCGTGTGACTACGCGGCATCACACATTGCAGCTATAACATCCTCTATTCTTTAAGCAAGTTTTTCCACAAATTTTTGAAATGGGCCTGTGGTAATTTGCGGCCGTTCTTCCAAAAGATAATTTGTGAGGTTAGATACTTATATTAGACAAGATCAGCTGGCAATCAGCATTCCAGTACATACTAAAGATGTTTGGTAGGGGTGCCATCAGTGCTCTGTACAGGCCAACTGAGATCCTCCGTACCAGTCAAACCATGTCTCTATGGATCTGGTTTTGTGCACTGGGGCAACAAAAAAATGTTTTACTAACAAATTTGGTTTCCTGAAGTACAGTACAGACCCCAGATTCTAAAATCCAAATTTTTGAGGTTTATTTATATTCCATTTCAAGGGATGATGGCAATTATATGTATAGCCATACGAGTCATTAATTATAGATTATAAAAAGCTCCCCAAAAGGTTATATGCAGCCATCTACAGGTGTTTGGATAATAGGATAACCAAATCTTTCAGAGTTCCAAAATGTTGATTGAAGGCAAGCTTCCTCCAAAGACTAAGCCCCTGCACTTACAGGCTGTTCTGGACTTGTCCCCAGCTTAAAGCGGAGTTCCACCCTTAAAATCACTTTGTTTCATTACATCCAGCATACTGGCGTCAGCGCCAGTATGCTGTTTTTTTTTTTTTTTTTTTAATGCACGTACTTACTTTATATAAAATCATTGAATTTCAGGCGCACCGCGGAATGTCGCCGCTATAAGGCGTCACGCCTTCCGGAAACAGCCGATTAGCATTCGGCTTTTCTCGGCGCCTGCGCACAGACCCAGGAGCTGACTGCGCAGGCGCCGTATATAGCCGCGTCACGCCCTCCGAAAAAACCCGAACTAGGACCGGCTATTTTCGGCGCCTGCGCAGTCAGCTCCTGGGTCTGTGCGCAGGCGCCGAGAAAAGCCGAATGCTAATCGGCTGTTTCCAGAAGGCGTGACGCCTTATAGCGGCGACATTCCGCGGTGCGCCTGAAATTCAATGATTTTATATAAAGTAAGTACGTGCATTAAAAAAAAAAAAAAAAAAACAGCATACTGGCGCTGACGCCAGTATGCTGGATGTAATGAAACAAAGTGATTTTAAGGGTGGAACTCCGCTTTAGGAGGTTGGACTTTGGTGTGATAACTTCTGACTTCCATGATAATGACTGTGAAAGAAAATTATTCCCTAATTGCACCGCTGTGTTGGAAAACTGCCATGTCAAGGATAGTCTGGCCTTGGGGTTCAGACATGTAGGGTAGTCAAAGGACCAAGTCTATTTGTCCCATGCAGCCAGAATGTTGAGTTGCAACAGTATAGAGTGAAACTTGGTGTATGGCACATCCTTAAATGGGGCCACCTTGCGATCAAAAACCCTCATGCAAGAACAAACCAAGGGATTTGTTAGGGAATTCCTTTGAGACTTCTAACAGAAATGTGCATGCGCGCAGAAATTTCCACAGAGTGGTAACCAGGAGCGATTAGGAATACGCATGTTGGCGCCAGAGGGACAATTTAAGAAAGCTTCTGCCCGGGCTCAAGTGCTGACTGGTCTTCAGCTATTCCTGTGTCCTGCGTTCCTCCAGTGTTCTTTCAGTGTGTTCCCTTTATTGCTGACCCGGCTTACTCTTGACCTGATCTCAAATCCTGCTTTTGTATTGTCACTTGTTCCTGACCTGGCTTTTTCTGACTTTGTCTCTGCTTAAGATTTGGTACCTCGCTGCCCGTCTGTTGATGACCCTGGCTTATCCTGTGACTACGCTTCTGTCCCTGATCCTGGCTTCCCAATCCGTGTCTGCCTGCTGTTTCAGTTCTGTGCCCTAAGTGTTCCTGCTGCAAGTCTGCTGAGAGCTCTGACTAGCCACAGGCCCATGGCCTGCAGTGCAAGCGGAGTGTTACTTTAATCTGGGCTGGACTACTGAGCATGGCTACCGTTCCTGAACTGATGGTTCTTCTGTTCCCTTGGGGCCACATCCCCTGCTGCAATTGCCTCTATCTACATCTGCAGGCACTCGTGTTCCTCCGGTTTCTCAGCACCCTCTGTTCCACTTTCAGTGGGCCCTCGGCTGTAGATACAAGAGAGGCCAACCTTGTCATTTCACTTACCTCTCAGATATGTGACAGGTTTCCTCTAGGCCCAAAAGGACCCTGATAAAAGGATAAAGGAACCGAAATTTCACCTGTGGTTGTGTACAGCATCAGACACAGGTACTTCAATCTGTGAAATGTGTCTAGCAATGACCTCTGGAGGTCAAGGATCCAACCAAAGCTCTAAAGAGCTTGTATCATCTGTTGGATGTAGGGTTGACAGAGAGAGGGAGAACAGGTTCTTTAAAAAAAGAGATTATCCAGGTACTCCACAAATAGAATCTTCTGGGAATGAAGCAAAGCCAAAACCAGGTCAAGCACGTTAGTAAATTCCGAGGGGGCTGTGGACAGGGTAAAGGGCAGAGCAACAAGAATGTGCAAATAGGCGTCCTTGATATCTATTGAAGCTTGAAAATCTCCCTGAAACGGGGGCGGCAACAAGCGACTTGGCATTTTCCATACAAAACTCCTAAATATGTAGGAACAAATTGAAAATCTTCAGGGCCATAATGGGATGAACTCTTCAATTTTCTTTGGGAATCATAAAGAGGTCTGAACAGAAACCTTGACATTATACTGTTTGTACAAGATTAATGACCCCCTAATCAAACAGCAGAAAGCAGATCATCTTACTGTGACATGGAAATAGACAAGTTGGAGAGAATGAAGCGGAGGGGAGTAGATTGGAAAACTCCAGTTTGTAGATCATGGAAATAACAGTCTGATCCATGCATCTAGGATTTTCTGGGACGAGAAGGCCAACAGATATCCCCCCTCAAAGTGTGGGGGGGTGCCTCATCACTGTGAAGAGGTCTTAAAGTGTTTGTAAACCCATCTGAGCAAGTCTATGCCAGTCCCTCTATTAGAGCGAGGCATAGCACACTGTACATGTCCTTTAAAAAAACAAGACTTGTAAATACTGTTTTATGGTGATCTTCAGGTTGGTCACGTGATCAATGGCTGCTTTACATTTCTGATACATGGATACTGCAGGAGGGGCCGAGATCTCCCTCTGAAGTAAGGCGGAGAGATCACATGGCTGCTCATCCCCTCCTGTAGTGGCCCTGAAAACCGGCCGAGAGTCACAAGATTGGCCAGAACAGCGCCCTTAATCAGTATTTACATGCCTCATTTTTTTAAAAGGCATATACAGTGTGGTATGCCAGTCTATAATAGAGGGGCTGGCACTGAGCATTTAAAATATCTGAATTAGAATAATAGCGGCGAGAAAAGGGGGCGGAGACAAATTTGTATTTTATATGTGCTGTTTAATCTACTTTAAAAGACCAGAATCTCAATTTTTTGGGGGTTAAACACTTTAATGACTTGGATGGTCATGTCTTCTGTAGGAAATATGTTCCTGTCCTAAATTTAACATTGAAAGACTGAGAAGGAATCCTTTCCAACCTCAGGAGTAGAAAACTTACTGCTAGAGACACAAGTATTTTTCTTCTGGGGAGGAGAGTAATCTTGCTCCCTGTAATCTTGCTCCCTGTAATCTCCTCAATATACATATCTAAGGAGGAAACAAAAGGTGAATTCACCTACAAAAGGGTAACCACACAAGGTTTTTCTTGCGAAGGTAGTTCTACTGACCAGCATTTGAGCCAGAGAATCCTGCTTTCCTTAATTGAATATTGTTAGGCAAAACACTTTGTAGGAGAAATCATTTGGGTGAGGTCAGCCACCATACAGGTCAAAGCTCAACCACACATGGACTGGGAAGGTCTTAGCTGGTGTAGAGAATTTTAGAGACCCCCATATTAGAAATCTTTGCTCAGGTTGCTTTAGGGCTAAACAATACCGTACAGTTTCAGTAAGAATAGCAATAGTGTCATTAGTCTCCAAATGTCGGTAGGGGGCGTATCATCCTGATCTGGCGCAGCTGCAGAGAATAATAAATACTCAAGGCAGGAGCGGAGGGGTGGGGAGGAGATCGGCTTAGACACAGATTACAGAAATTACAAGAGGAGAGGGGAGATGCAGAGAAAAGAGCAGAATGACAGAGGGACATAAACTGACCACGCTATTATGGATCAGCAGCCAATATAAGCGTGGGCAGTATACACGGGAACAGGCAGGATCAATCAGGTTTTGTACAACATGAAATGGGACAAATGACACTACAAAAGTACTATGCTGTATATCATGCCTTAAAAAGAGATTTTTTTTTTTCTTAGGTTTATAAAAACTAACTTTTTCACCAATTTGAGGTACAGCAGCTTTTCTATTGGATCAGACTACACGACCCAGCCTTCACTCCCTATGTGCATCAAGGAGCCTTGGCCGCTCATGACACGGTCACACTATTGGCTGGTTTTCTTGGACCACGTTTGGTAGGTTCTCACCACTGCAGACCTGGAACATCCCACAAGAGCTGCAGTTTTGGCCGATGCTATGACCCAGTTGTCTAGCCATTACTTTTGGCCCCTGTCAAAGTTACTCAAATCCTTACAACTTACCAATTTTTTCTGCTTTCAACACATCAAGTTCAGGGACAACATGTTCACTTGCTGTCGAATAGATCTCATCAAATTTCAGATGTTCATTGCAATGAGATAATCAATGTAATTCTTTTTACATATTAGTGGTCATAATGCTATGGCTGATTGGTATATATGGCAAATGGTACGTGGCGATCTGACTCCCTAACCATAAAATGTTATCCTTAACTAGAAATCTAAAAATTAAAGCAAAAAGTTTTTTGCAGTTCCAGCTGGTCACTTCCCTCTTGTTTTTTGAATGATGAATCACAATCAATAACTTCTGTCCAATGAGCAGGGAGAATATCCCTCCCCCAAATAAAAAAAAAATGCTGGACCATAAGTTATACTGTGATCTTGATGACTGAGCAGTGTGGCAGAAGAGTAGCTGAACGGAATTAATAATCCAGTAGCAGCAGCTGTACCTCTTGTGTCCACTTGATGTGAGAGCACTAGACAAAATTTAATAAGCTGATTACTTTACCACTTAAGCCCCGGACCAATATGCTGCTAAATGCCCAAAGGCGTTTTTACAATTCGGCACTGCGTCGCTTTAATAGACAATTGCGCGGTCGTGCGGCGTGGCTCCCAAACAAAATTTGCGTCCTTTTCTTCCCACAAATAGAGCTTTCTTTTGATGGTATTTGATTGTCTCTGCGATTTTTTTTTTTTGTGATATAACTGGAAAAATACCGAAAATTTAGAAGAAAAAAATGATACTTTCTACTTTTTGTTATAAGAAAAATCGAATAAACTAAATTTTAGTCACAGTTAGGCCAAAATGTATTCAGCCACATGTCTTTAGTATAAAAAAAAAAAAATCACAATATAAAAAAAAAAATAGCTACCTAGCGGCAACAGTGACACTAATACAGCGATCAGAAAACTGATCGCTTAGTGACACTGGCAATAGGGGGTGAAAGGGTTAACTAGGGCGGTGATCAAGGGGTTAAACCTTTATTAGGGGGGGTAGGGGTCTACCCTGGACCTAACACTAACTGTCACACTGACACTAAATGCAGTGATCAGTAAATATATGATCACTGCTATTAGTGACACTGTCAGGGGGCTGGGGGATGATCTGAAGGGGTTAATGTGCCTATGTGTGTGGTGTCAGTGTGCTGTTGGTGTGACTTACTGTGCGATGTCTTCTCTCCTCTCGCGGGATCGAAAATACCGCCGAGAGGAGAGGTGACATCACTTCCTCTGCCTGTGTTTACATTACACATGCAGAGGAAGTGCAGAGCGGGGGGAGGCCAATTCGCTGGGAGCGATCGTGAGGGGGTAGACAAAAACGAACAGCCGCCCCCTCATCCCGGATTGGTCCCAGACACTTACCGACTGCCGCACTAGTACGCCCATCTGCCTGTACGTGCCATTTTGTGGACGTACATATACATGTGGCGGGCGTTAAGTGGTTAAATGCTCTTTTAAGTGTTTGTTTAAACTATTCATTTGAGTAACAACATAACCAGATTTAACAACTGAAATAAATTTTAATCAGTCTATAAAATACATTTCATTCCAAAAGCAAAAAAAAAAAAAAAAAAAGTTTTTACAATAAAAGGGAAACTTCTAAAAACACAAAATATTTATTTTTTCTCTTTTTTGAACTTGTGCTTTTTCTTGGCTGAGGAGTCCTCCTCAGGGGTAGGATCACTTAGAGCGTGTTTTATAAATCTCCGTGCAGCCCCTTTGTCAAGTTTGGCAGCTTTCTTGCGATCCGTAAATTCTTTCACTCTGTTCATGTACTTTCGTATTCTTTCCTGCAATGCAAAAAAAGCTTGGATAAAAATTCAGAACACATTATTTTACATTTCACTGCAACTATGTACACATCATACTTATTCCTCAATGCTTCCTCAATGCTTCTCCTTTTAAAAAAAAAAAGAAAAAAAAGAAGATAAAATGCACATCTTTCTCCTGGTAAAAAAAAAAATTGCATTTATGTTTTTTTTTTTTTTAAATTAGAGCCTGTGAAGCATTGCAGTCATGATTAGCAGGTTGTGGGTGCCATGCAGGACTCCTGCAGACTTGTCAGTGTATATGTCTGCTTGTAACTCGTACGGGCAGGCAGATAGAGGCAATGAACCACCAGAGCACTCAACAGCGCCATGGTAGTTCATTGAGAACTACAAGCCGAAAAGGCTGTTGGGTACTTGTAGTTTCCCATTCACAGAACTTGAAATGGTTTTCTTGAAATGGTGGCAGCAAGTGGGGGGGAGGGAAGATCCCCCCACTTGCTTTCACTAGATGCAGCAAAGAGGCTGCAGGAGTGGGGACATGTTACATCCCCCCCCCCCCAAAAAAAAAAAATGTGTGAAACAAGTAACATGTTTCCAAAAGTAAACTTATCCTTTAATCATGACAACCAAAGGCAGTAGGATTACCAAATGGAGCCAGATAAGTATATTTATCACCAACAACCTAAAACCAGCTGCTGGTGAGAATAAAATCTAGGTACCTATAGTTGCACATATATATATTACATTTATTTCAAATTGAATAAAGGGGTTGTAAAGGAAAAAAATACCCTAAATAGCTTCCTTTACATTAGTGCAGCCCCCCTTCACTTAACTCATCCTTCAATTTTGCTTTTAAATGTCCTTATTTTTTCTGAGTAATGCAAGGCTTTCTCCCTGGTGTGGAGAAAGCCTCTTGAGGGGGGAGGGGGCGAGCAGGAGTGTCAGGACGCCCACTAACACACAGCTCCTTTATCTGCAAAGTAGAGAGAGTCCTGACTTGCCTGCTCGCCCCATCCCCCCTCAAGAGGCTTTTTCCACACCAGGGAGAAAGCCTTGCATTACGGTGGTGAGTTACAGACAGAAGAACAGGAAGTGAGGATTTCTCAGAAGAAATAAGGACATTTAAAAGCAAAATCGAAGGATGAGATAAGTGAAAGAGGACTGCACTAAGGTAAAGGAAGCTATTTAGTAGGGTTGTCCCGATGCCACTTTTTTAGGACTGAGTACAAGTACCGATACTTTTTTTCAAGTAGTCGCCGATACCGAATACCGATACTTTTTTTTAAATGTGTCCCCAAATGCAGCCATGTCCCCCACAGATGCAGCCATGCACGTCCCCCACAGATGCAGCCATGTCCCCCACATAGGCAGCCATGCATGTCCCCCACATATTGCAGCCATGCATGTCCCCCACATATTGCAGCCATGCATGTCCCCCACATATTGCAGCCATGCATGTCCCCCACAGATGCAGCCATGTCCCCCCACATATTGCAGCCATGTCCCCCCACATATTGCAGCCATGTCCCCCCACATATTGCAGCCATGTCCCCCCACATATTGCAGCCATGTCCCCCCACATATTGCAGCCATGTCCCCCCACATATTGCAGCCATGTCCCCCCACATATTGCAGCCATGTCCCCCCACAGATGCAGCCATGTCCCCCCCCCCACAGATGCAGCCATGCATGTCTCCTACATATTGCAGCCATGTTCCCCCTCATATTGCAGCCATGTCCCCCCACATATTGCAGCCATGTCCCCCCACATATTGCAGCCATGTCCCCCCACATATTGCAGCCATGTCCCCCCACATATTGCAGCCATGTCCCCCCACATATTGCAGCCATGTCCCCCCACAGATGCAGCCATGTCCCCCCACAGATGCAGCCATGTCCCCCCCCCACAGATACAGCCATGCATGTCCCCCACATATTGCAGCCATGTCCCCCACAGATGCAGCCATGTATGTCCCCCACAGATGCAGCCATGTATGTCCCCCACAGATGCAGCCATGTATGTCCCCCACAGATGCAGCCATGTATGTCCCCCACAGATGCAGCCATGTATGTCCCCCACAGATGCAGCCATGTATGTCCCCCACAGATGCAGCCATGTATGTCCCCCACAGATGCAGCCATGTATGTCCCCCACAGATGCAGCCATGTATGTCCCCCACAGATGCAGCCATGTATGTCCCCCACATATTGCAGCCATGTATGTCCCCCACATATTGCAGCCATGTATGTCCCCCACATATTGCAGCCATGTATGTCTCCCACATATTGCAGCCATGTATGTCCCCCACATATTGCAGCCATGTATGTCCCCCACATATTGCAGCCATGTATGTCCCCCACATATTGCAGCCATGTATGTCCCCCACATATTGCAGCCATGCATGTCCCCCACAGATGCAGCCATGCATGTCTCCCACAGATGCAGCCATGCATGTCTCCCACAGATGCAGCCATGTATGTCCCACACATATGCAGCCATGTCCTGTCCCCCATACCTGTAGTAGATATGATGCATAGACACTCCCCCTTGCTCGGGATTGAACAGATGCGTCCAATCCCGAGAAGGGGAGTGTCTATACATGACGCGGCGAGCATTACAAGTATTCAAAGGAAAGCTTGTAAAGCGTGCTGTAATGCAGGGGGATTAACGCGGCGGTATGCAGCGGCGGCTTTGCGGTATGCGGCGGCGGGGGGGGAGTATTCTATTTAGGTATCGGGGTATTTGCGGGAGTACAAGTACTCCCGCAAATACTCGGTATCGGGACCGATACCGATACTGGTATCGGGACAACCCTACTATTTAGGGAATACATTTTTTTTTCCTTTACAACCCCTTTAATCCTGATGTACTGATGGCCTAGCTAATTTCTTGAGGCTGTAAAAGGCCAGGACAGTACAATTACCACCCAAATTACCCCTTTTGGGAAACTAGACAGTCAGAGGCATTTAGTAAGAGGCATGGTGAGATTTTCGAATTTGTAGTTTTTTGTTACAATTGTTTGCACTTCACTAAAATATGACTGGTGTGGCAGTGATCAGGGATACGGATTGATGAAAGCCATTAATGTCTAAACAACTGGCAACAAAAGTGAGTACACCCCCAAATGAAAGTGTCCAAATTGGGCAATTTTCCTTCCCTGGTGTCATGCGACTCGTTAGCGTTACAAGATCTCATGGCGAACAGTTGTGTTAAATTTGGTGTTCTCGATCTAAAGCCGCTTACACATGACCATTTTTCACGTCATGGAAAAAAACTACGTTTTTCTCGACGCGATTCTCGTCAAGCCTGTCTTGCATACACACGATCGTAAAAAAAATGCTTGAGCAAATCGCGGTGACGTACAACGGCACTATAAAAGGGGAAGTTCCATTCAAATAGTGCCACCCTTTGGTATGATTATGCAAATTTCCCCTTCTCATAACTTGCTTCTGAGCATGCACGTTTTTCCCCCCGTCGTTAAAGCGTACACACGACCGTTTTTCAGGACGAGAAAAACGATGACGTGAAAAACGCCGAAAAATAAAAAAATAGAGCATGTTCTTAATTTTTAATGCCCATTTTTCTCGACGAGAAAAAATGCTCTGGAGCCTACACAAGACCAACGACCAATGTTATACAAGCTGTACACTCACTACTTTACATTGTAGGAAAGTGTCATTTCTTCAGTGTTGTCACATGAAACGATATAATTAAATATTTACAAAAATGTGAGGGGTGAGCTCACTTTTGGGATATACTGTACACACACACACACACACGAATGAGCCTGCACGTGCCTCCTCGCCGCAGTATATCTGCAAGAGCGGGGCGGCAAGTGGTTAACAACCGTGTTGACAATTTAATATGGAAAAACAACCAAGATCATTAGATGTTGAACTATGAGGAAAAGCCAAAATTAGTTTTTTCTTTTAAATGACAACCGATTATGTCACCTCATATAATGCACTAATTTTGCCTGGCTCTAAAAAAAAAAAAAAAATTGGTATAATATATAGAATTTTCAGAACCATTACTTTTCCACCCTCTATGACAAGTACAAAAAAAATAGAATCAGTTAATTCCAATTTATAATATTTCATATTTGAAGTCGGCGATATGCTTTGATGTTCTCTCTTGGCAAGGAACCTCGAAAGGCAGGCCGTATATATTCAATCTGCTCATTCAACTTAATGGAACAAAAAAGACAAAATGGAGAGATTTATTAGAAGTTGTAAATATGTCACTTATACATGATTACTGGACAGTACACATGCTGTCCATGCCAAAAAAGCTTTTAGCTTTGTTGCAGAACCAAATTCTTTACCGTTGAGAAAATGAATTAATGAGGGAATTGGACAAGGGGTGCAAGCGTGAATGGATGCGTGTGTGCGTAAAAAGCTCTCTACCATCGGGGTCTGCTTTCTCTTCTACGCTAGTAAATCACCGCTTGAAATATTTATGGCGTTAAACAGGAATGAAGAAAGCTGATATACGATTTAAGCATTTACACAAAGATCATCTTAATGCAACATTTTTGCATTAATATCTCTTGGGAAAAATGGTAGAAAAATATTGGTACATACTTTCTGAAATGGCCCTTCATTATTGGGCAGATAAGCTGATTGTTGCACTGATATTTTGGTAGTAAAAAGATTTTTACAGGGACAATTTGTCATCAGAAAGAAACTGCGGTTATTTGTAAAATAGCAATATTTTATCATATGGGACCCAATGGAGACAGCCTAATCTCGTAGAGTGCAAGTTTTCCTAATTGCCCATCCTTTGAACATTTACAAACACTAAGCACCAGATACTTCTAGAAAGTCATGTGTTTTATACAAGTATTATACAAGTTAAATATCCAAATTCTAATGATAATCTCCAAAACATTTATTTACACTACACAACATAAACTACTCATAGGTTTTGTTTTACAGATTGTGTGTAGCCACTACTTTGCATAAAAATCTAATGAGTGAGACCTGATATTTAAAAGCAATGCAGTCTTTTGAAATTGCTCTTAACCGTTTGCCGCCCACGAAAGAGGGCTACAGCGTGGGCTTTGAATGCGTGGAGGCATCCATGGACATCCCCCCCCACCCGGCATTGCGCTGCTACCACGCCCCCTACAACACGCTCTGTGATAGTCGAGTCCTTTGAACTTGGGTGATCACAGATCAGGGTAAAAGGCCAATCACAGTAGCCCTTTACCATGTGATAAGCTGTCAGCCAATGATCACAGAATGTAAACACAATATGGTTATCGGCTTTTCTTTCCTCACGCTAACAGCGGTAGAGAAGAAAGCAGATAACCGACAGTGGTTCCAACAGTGCCATCTATTACTACTGCAAATCAGTGCCTAATCATCAGTGCTACCCATCAGTGCCGCCTCTCAGAGCCCATCAGTGCCACCTACCAGTGTCTCATCATCAGTGAAAGAGAATTATTACCCATTTGCTAAATTTATAACGAATTATGAAAAAAAAAAAAAATACCCAATGGTCAGGTTCAATGTTTAGTCTTTTTTTGTTAGGCAAAAAATAAAAACCCCAGTTGTGATTAAATACCACAGAAAGAAAGCTCTATTTGGGTGGAAAAAAAAATAACAAATTTTGTTTGGGTACAGTGTTGCATGACCATGCAATTGTCATTCAAAATGTGACATCGCTAAAAACTGAAAATTGCCCTGAGCAGGAAGGGAGTGAAATTGCCCAAAGTGGTTAAGCAATACACGTAAAAAGAAAAACCAACTGAAAACAATGCTCGCCCTGTCTCTCCATAGCTTCACAGTCAAGCTTAGAGGATGAATAACTTCTAAGCTGCATACAGAGCTTTCTATATTGGTAAAGCCTAGAATTTTGATAAGATAAAATAAAAAATTAAAACATCTAGGCACCTTTTTCCTAATACAGCTTAGAGCTGCACGATTCAGTATATGTAAATCTGATGGACTGTTTACATGTTAAATTTTAAAAGCTGCAGCAAACCTGACCTTACATGGTTGCGAATGTGAAAATCAGAGGTGTTCTGTCACATTAGCAAGCACGCAAGGTTTGCTGCTGCTTTTAAAATTTAACATGTAAACAGTCCATCAGATTTACATATACTGTATTTACGCACATAAGCTCCGTTTTGTGTTGAAAATAACTGTGAAATTTTAAAACTCTGTTGGGTGTAACAAGGTGTCCGCTTGCCCTTTTCTCACTAACATTACTGTGCAGGAGTGTGGGGTGGAGCAAGATGGCAGCGACGAAACTTCACTTCCTGACGAGACAGCCGCTGCCCAGTGTACCAAGATGACTGCCGAGGGACTTTCCGAAAATCACGGGTCATGCAATCGAGATCGCAATCTTTTCACGATTAATCGTGCAGCTCTAAGGCCGCGTACACACGGAGGGACATGTCCGATGGACCGTTTCCAGCGGAGATGTCTCCTCCGGATTTTCATCCGACGGCAAGTACACACCATCGGATCAAAATCCCCGCCGGCAGACAGCGCGGTGACTCCGTCACGTCACCGCACCAGGAAGTAAAAAACGTCCACGCATGCGTCGCATCCATTCGACGCATGTGCGGAAAGATATGTCCGCTGGTTAGTGTACTAACCAGCGGACATATCCGACGGACATGTCTCCGGGCTTTAAAATTTGTCCGCCGGTCAGACATGTCCGCTAGCCCATACACACGATCGGATTTGTCCGCTGAACTGGTCAGTCGGACCAGTTTCAGCGGACAAATTTGATCGTGTGTACGCGGCCTAATACAGCTGTCACATGACCTAGCTTTTTTTCCCAGCCTGTCTGCAAGGAAATTAGCAGGGGGAGCGTCTAGTCCTCTGCTGCTGGTCACATGTTCAAAATAAAAAACAGCCTTTGAAATACATTTTTTTTTATACTACTACTATCGGCACTAATCAGATACTTATAATGGGATTGCAATAGTGTGGTAAACAATCTGACACTAATGGACGCTGGAGGGAACTGACTAACCACGACCTCACCAGTGACACCAATACAGTGATCAGTGATAATTTTATACACATAGTCACTGTACTGACACTGGATGCAAAGGGGTTAAACATCTAGGGCAACCAAGGGGTAAAATGTGTGCCTAACAATGTGTAACGTGGGCTGTGATTGGACACAGCTGGTCAGCAGGTCCCAGCCATGAATTATTGGCTGGGACTTGCTGACAGACTACTGCGGGTGGGCAGTCCACAAGTGGTAAAGTGGTATTAAACCTAAAACTTAATATGTTGCAGCTTACCATATATTAGACATGGCTGCATTCATTTTTATTTTAGGATAATTCCCCCCCCCCCCTCTGGAATCATCTGGTGATCTGGCCAGTAACACACCACTTGTATTAGAGTGCCTCCACTCTGGATAAAAAGGTGCAATGACCATTCGGTCTAAAGGTGTCTACCTTTGGACAGCAGCACTGTCAGTCTGGAGGGAGGGTAGCAATAGATGCACTAGTAGATTTAGATACACTAACTGAAGACAACTCCCACTAACACCTTTTAAGCAGTTTTTCTTCTTTTGGGATTACGTAAAAAAAAAAATTAAAAATAAAAGCCGATCATTGTACGCAACCCTGGCAGTGTTATATGGTTTGCCTCAACCCCTCTAACTGCTATATCGGCAGGGAGGATTGTTCTGTTAAAAAAAAAAAAAACACACACAGACTTACTGGAAGGATCGGCAGGTGAAATGCAGCCATCACAACTAAGAATTGGTAAACTGCACTATAATAAATGTTTGCTTTTGGGTTTATTATCGCTCCAACTACTGTGACACCACTGCGTTATAAAAGAAGTTTATCAGCATTGTTATATGCTGCACTGTAGACAAGGCCAACTCATTATCATTCTGATGGGATACTGCAAGATGTAAACTTTAGACAAATACCAGAAGTTGAGGAGACATAAAACTATAAAAATAACAGCTGGTACCTAGATATTGTACTTTCTCGTGTTCCAGTCAGTGTGCTGTGAGGACATGCTACTAAATTTGACTCACTAAATTCAAAATTAACTTGTATACCCTGATCACAAAAAAGTAAAAGTTTGAGAAAAAAAAAATTCAGCTCATAAATTAAAAAATTGATGATATGTATTATTACAGGGCTCACAACAAAGTTGTTTGCTTCTCTCTAATTGAAATATCCAAAGTCACGTGGAAGGAGGAAGTGAGGGGAATGAGTCTGCTTCAAAAGTTGGCATTGTGGGCAGATATGGTGCCCCCTATATATCCTACAAGCAACACTATTTAATTTGTAGAAAATATGTCCAACCATTAATACAGTAACAACATTAATAATAGTAGTATATAAAAGCAAACAGTTTTATTTTTTTAAAATTGTATATAACGTTTTGGGGAGAATTCAATTGCTGTAATTTTTTGCCATCTGTGTCTCATTGGGGAGATTTCCCGCAACTTCCTCTCCTGTAGACTCAATGAAGTTGATTTACTAAAACTGGAGAGTGCAAAATCTGGTGCAGCTGTGCATGGTAGCCAACCAGCTTCTAACTGGTTGTTCAATTAAGCTTTGACAAACTTGCCGATTGGTTTCTATGCAGAGCTGCACCAGATTTTGCACTCTCCAGTGTTAGTAAATCATCCCCAATGTGAGGGATACAACTTCTTGTCAGGGGAACAAGTATCCTCAGTAGAAGATTTCCCCTCTATTTCTGTTTGAATGGCAATTTCGAATTTTCCTGCATTTTCATTCTTGATGTCACTGGTGGGCAGGATAATTAGAGAGAGAAAATCTCCCCAATGGGCAATAAAAGCCTAAAAGTGCTTCCAATGTCTCCCCACTAAGAAAAAAAAAAAAGGGTTTCGTCTTTAAATATATTCTACACAACATTAGAGATGATACCCATCAGCTTTGTGCTGCTCCGATTCTTTTTGAAAAGCCAGTGTCACAAAAACATGCAACGGGTGCTGCACTGTCCTTTACTAGGAAGGACCTTACCCTGATCCCCCAGGGCGTTAGGCTCCAGACGGGGACTGAGGTACTTCACATGGTCCATCTGGCCGAAACCAGTCGGACCCCTTTCTCTGGAGGGTCGGCCGAAAGACTCACCCAAGTACTTTGTGTGGCTCCCCCAAAGAAAGACTCCATGAGAGAGGGCGAACTAAGCCAGAAGGCCATATACACCCCCTCCCAAGACGTTCAGGGCAGGCCCAAGGACCTACACCCTACTAAATCACACTGTAACAAAACGTGTAACAACCAACAAAAAAAAGACTTTAGTAAACTCATCAGATTCGATCTAAAAATTATCATGTTAAAAAAAGAGAAAAAATAAAAAGGCGACGATCATTTGTCCGATAATCTTATTGTGTGTACCGGGCAAAGATGACACTTTTTGGGGACCAGCGACACCAATACTGTGATCAGTACTAAAAAAATAAAAAAATGCATCGCCACAGTATAAATGACACAGGCAGGGAAGGGGATTAACACCAGGGGTGATCAAAGGGTTACGCGTCTCCCTGGAGTTGCTTACTAATGGCCCGTACACACAATTGTAATATTGTACGAAAACTGTCGTCCGAGGAAGAATCGTACGATAATCTGATTGTTGGTTCAGAGCTTTAGAGAGCCGATCACGACAATTCACCTGCTATTATTTGATCGGACAAGCACGAAAATTTCCCTTGTACGATTTTCATTTAGTCATATAGTTGTTATCCAAAAATACAATACAAATACATTACAACAACATATGACATCACTGTCGTATGGGATTTTTCAGCACTTTAGTAAGCTATTTAATTTCTACTTACGACTATTAAGTGAAAAAAGTCAGTCGATCTGTCATCTGATTTTCGGATTGTGTGTACGGGCCATAGCTGTGTGTGGGGGATGGATACACTGGAGAAAGAGAGAGATCCGTGTTTCAGCTTAGCTGAAACACAAGATCTCTCTTTTGCTCCCTGACAGATAGGCCGTTTTGCATTGTTTACATAGGAACAATGCTGCTCCGTCTCTCCCCTGAATGATCGCAGCTTGCTGCCCTGGACCTGCTGATTGGCTTCTGCTGTGTCCAATCACAGCAGGCGCGCCCACACACCCCCCAACTCAAATTCATGTACAGGTATGTGATTTTGCGCAGCCGAGCCACCCTGCCACAGTATATATGCGTTGGGCGGTCCGGAAGTAGTTAAGTATGAGTCGTGTATGCAAGTCGGAAGTTTGTGTAACTCGGTGACTGTCTGTATGCATTTAGAATGAAAACATATTACTGATACTCAGTCTTCACTAATTGGTGTATGTAGGTCATTGCCCTTATATGTACCAAGCTATAATTATAAGGCTAAGTATTTATGGGGCACGCAAAGTTGAACAGACAACTCTTTCTCAAGCCGTAAGCAAAACAAAAAAAAAAACTTTCTGGTGACTAAATACAATATGGGATAAATGAATCACGCTGACGTCTCACAGCTTCGGACAAGTTCATTATCTCTGCACTCAGCTCAGGCCTTTTGATATGCCTCCTGTAGCTCCAGTCTGCCGTCTACAACGCCGTGCTACAGTCATATATAATAATCACTTAAAAAAGGTCAGCTCACAGAAGGAAGCCACCAGCCAACTGCAAATCTTTGGACTGAAGGAAACGTTCCAAAGTCCACCAGCTTAAGTCCTAATCTCTGGTCTCTTGCTATGTGCGAAATCTGGCTGTTCTAATTATTTTATTTGTCATGGTTTCTCTCTGTAAAAATGATGGATAGCGCCGTTGCTTGCGAAGTTCTAATTCCTGTAACTTCTACAAGATATATACTGTTACAAAGAGTATAAAATCTAACGTTACAGACTACAGCTGTATAATTTACACTCACAGCTGCACTAAGCGATAGCTCTCCCTTTCACTTGCAATGCTTCAAAGCATATAACACTCACATAAAGGGGAAAAAACGCATATACACACACACCACACATATTTAATCACACATGCTAACTTCTACCTTAACATCTGCTAAACTCCTACATTGTCAAAGCAAATTGAGAGTTATATAATTAAAGGCAACCGTTAGAACCGTTCAATAACCAATAGAATGGGAAATTTAGTTTAGCGATAGACATGTCATTAATTAGTAAAGCAAATAAAAAAGTATAGCCATAAAAAGCAGAACTCCAAAGTATACTGCATTTTTAAACACGATAAAACATACTCAAAATACTACTTTCTAAAACATATGGTAATAAAAAGAAGCATTAAGAAGAATTACACACAAGGGACCACTTTGGGTCTTTTCACCATCTGCAACTCTGAAACCATCCACATCCATCCTAAAATATTGAAAACAATAAAAGTATACTGTACAAGTCAATCACAGGTCAGGAATATGGATAGCAATAGCAAACAAACACTCCTGCGCATTTGTGTGATGGTCAGGCAATCAATAACTTGAGGGATAGTGCCTTTGGCCTTGCTGCCTTCCTGGATAGGGGTACCCTAATAGGCACACAAAAAAAATTATCCCAAGATAATTTAATAATAAAACACAATAAATACTACTCACAAACATGTGGTGGATAAAAGCTTGTAGAAACCATTGGTATGTGGCAATCAGTCCTAAAGCTTCCGGGAAGTAGAGGGGGGGGGACCTCAGAACTGCTGTTGGCTTATGCTTTTCGAAGGAGTACCTTCTTCCTCAGAGCGTACTCTTTTGAAACGCGTCAGCAGCGGTTCTGAGGTTCTCCCCTCTACTTCCTGGAGGCTGTCGGCTTTAGGACTGACAGCTTGTACAAACCACTGGTATGTAGCAATCTGTCCTAAAGCCGACAGCCTCCAGGAAGTAGATAGGGGGACCTCCGAACTGCTGTTGGCTGATGCTTTTCGAAGGAGTACCTCTTCCTCAGAGCGTACTCCTTTCAAACGCACCAGAAGCGGTTCCGAGGTCCTCCCCTCTACTTCCTGGAGGCTGTCGGCTTTAGGACAGATTGCCACATACCAGTGGTTTCTACAAGCTATCGGTTCTAAAGCCGACAGCCTCTAGGAAGTAGAGGGGAGAAGCTTAGAATCGCTGCTGATGCGTTTCAAAGAAGTACGCTCTGAGGAAGAAGGTACTCCTTCGAAAAGCATCAGCCAACAGCGGTTCTGAGGTTCTCCCCTCTACTTCCGGGAGGCTGTGGGCTTTAAGACCAATTGCCACATACCAGTGGTTTCTACAAGCTTTTATTCACCACGTTTGTTAGTCGTATTTTATTGTGTCTTTATATTATTAAATTACCTTGGGATAATGCACAAGACTGGTGTGCCGCCCTCTTATGTATTTCAGGAATATTGATAACAAGATCAAAAAGAGCGTTTCTGCAGCACATTACTACAGAAAGTCTGAGCTACCCAACAACACAGAGAAAACAAAGATGGAGAGGAGGGCTCTGTTAGGCCTCTTGCACATGATACTCCTGTTTGAGCTTCTACGTTTTCTGATTTATTTTTATATGTATCTGCACGTATCTACACATTTTCGCATATATGCGTCTGCACATTTTTACACGCACTCGTGCATTTTTGTGTTCTTGTTCTGCACAATAGTAAATGGGCATTTGCGCGCATGAGGCATAAAATGACTCACAAAAAAAAAGCATATTTAATTATTTTTTTTACTGAAGATGGCACAACGCTTGTTTACATGCCTGTGTGCATAGGCACATTACAATGAAAGGGCTCTATTTTCAAGCTGCAGTGTGCAACAGGCCTTACAGTGGTTCACAGTACAAAAAAAATGTGTCTCCAACAATATATGTGCTCTCCTTTCTGGAACCGGGGCACGGGGTGGGAGAAGCAGAGGAAAGACCTCCAATAAACCAGACATGCAGCCAGAAGTCATGGGACACAGTTCCATCCCATAACGAAAAGCAAAACAATTCAGCACTGCAGCATCAGTTTACTGTTAAACTCCAAAATAAAGTCCAAGGAATAAAAAGCAAAAAACAAGAAGTTCACGTGTTGTGTCACTTAACTACTTCATCCCGGACCATTTGGCTGGCCAAAGACCAGAGCACTTTTTACGATTTGGCACTGCGCCGCTTTAACCGACAATGGCGCGACGTGGCTCTCAAACAAAATTTACGTCCTTTTTTCCCCCCACAAATAGAGCTTTCTTTTGGTGGCATTTGATCACCTCTGCGGTTTTTATTTTTTGCGCTAAAATATAGCGACAATTTTGAAAAAAGAGCAATAATTTTAGCTTTTGCTATAAATGAATATCCCCCAAAAAATCTATAAAAAAATTAAAAAATCCTCAGTTTAGGCCGATACGTATTCTTGTATATATTTTTGGTAAAAAAAAAATTGTTTATTGATTGGTTTGCGGTTAGGGGATAGGTTTATGCATTTTTATTTAAAAATGTTTTACTAGTAATGGCGGCGATCAGCGATTTTTATCGTGACTGCGATGCTATGGCAGACACATCGGACGCTTATGTCGCTATTTTGGGACCATTCACATTTATACAGCGATCAGTGCTATAAAAATGCGCCGATTACGGTGTAAATTTGACTGGCCGTAAAGGGGCACTATGGGGCTAGTAAGGGGTTAAGTGTGTCCTAGGGAGTGATCCTAACTGTTAGGGGGCCTGGCTATGAGAGGGAGCAGACGATCAGTGACCCGTCACTAGGAAGAATGGGGACATGTTGTGTTTACACTGACATCTCCCCGTTCTTCATCTCCGTGACCCGATTGCAGGACACCGGCAAATGTCGAGTCCACGGGCACGATCACGGAGCTCGCGGCAGGGTCGGCGAGTTTAGAGGGACGTACATGTACGCCCATTTGCCTGTCCGTGACATTCTGCCAATGTAAATTCAGCAAGCGGTTAAAAAGAGAAGTATGTTTTTTTGTTTTTTTAAGAACCATACTTACCTAGTACCTACCTTTAGGAACCAGTTACCTTTTTAAGAATCATACTTACCTATGTGGATGCAGCATCGGTCCAAGAGATGGGAACTACCGGCTCAGTCTCTCAGCCACTCGCTGAGTGGCTGAGAGGGGTGCCGGTCCAGGCATGTGGGCAGATCCTGACTTGATTGCCGCAATCTTACTCGAGCCTGGACCAGCTCTATGACGTCAGCCGCTGAAATTGGGTCACAGGAGTGCATAACAAACTGCACTGTTGATCCACAAGCTGTACTTCTCCTTTAATAATTATCCTCAACTCCTATTTCCTTTTTTTTTTTCCATACACCACCACCATTAGCATCTGACCTCGCTCTTTGACCTATGATCAAAATGGCACCTGCATGTGTCCCTAAGGGTTGTAATCAGATGTACCAAACGGTTATGCTCTTCTCTCGATCCAATTAGACTGCATGAGTGCTCCCCAGAGATAATGCTCAGAAGTTAAGCTTATAGACAACCATAGTGCTTTCCATATTAAACCACAAATCTATTAAAAACTAAAGATAAAGAACACACTCACAATACAAAGTGCACAGAAACTCGTGCACCACAGCTCACTTGCATATATATTTTTGTTCAGACCACCACAGGATGGGGGGGGGCATCATAGATAGAGGCTGAAAGCTTGCGAATATGCCATTGACTATAATCATCTCTTCAATACTGTCCCCTTAAGTGAGCATTCTGCTCAGAACGGCTTACCCAAATCCTCCGATTTATTTTCTGTCCAACTGTCCAAGGAAGAAGACTTACGTCACCAACTCCGTCACTTATGCATTATGCCACCAGACATGGCACAAGGCGTAAGGGCTGAAGTCGGAGTGCAAGAGAACATTAAAGTGGTTGTAAAGGTACAATTTTTTTTCCCTAAATAGCTTCCTTTACCTTAGTGCAGTCCTCCTTCACTTACCTCATCCTTAGATTTTGCTTTTAAATGTCCTTATTTCTTCTGAGAAATCCACACTTCATGTTCTTCGGTCTGTAATGCCACACAGTAATATGCAAGGCTTTCTCCCTGGTGTGGAGCGTCGTGCTCGCCCCCTCCCTTGGGCTACAGGAGAGTCCCCTTTAAGGATTGACATGAGCAGTACAGAGGAGAAATCAGCACTTAAGGGGCAAATACTAAAGGAAATGTGTATAGTGAATATATTATTTATATATATATAATATATTATATATATATATATTTATATTTATAGACGCTACGTCTCCCTGCAGGGATGTAGCCCCAAGGGAGGGGGCGAGCATGCCGACTAACCCCCAGCCAGAACAGCTGGGATGATGGTGGCAAGCTTACTGAGGAGAAACAGGAAGTGAGAAATTCAGACAAAGAAAAAAAATTAGAAGGGAAATTGAAGGAAAAGGTAAGTGAACCAACAATGTACTAGCTTAAAAGGAACCTATTTAGAAAATAAAAAATTAACCTTTACAACCCCTTTAAAGGTCCTTGGGTTGTTCATTGTGCTTCTGCCAATGAACATCTAAATCACCAATCTTGAGTGTTTAGGCTGAGGGAAGAAGGTTCTCATCCAAGATTTTACAATACATGGCCCCGTCTATCGGGCACTCAATGCGGCAAAGTCAGCCTGTACCTTTATCAGAGAAACAACCCCAAAGCATCATGTTTCCACCTCCATGCTTCACTGTAGGGATGGTGTTCTTAGGGTAATAGTCAGCATTTTTCTTCCTCTAACAGTGTTTCTCAATTCCAGTCCTCACGCCCCCCCAACAGGTCATGTTTTCAGGATTTCCCTCAGATGAAAAGGCTGTGGGAATTACTAAGGCAGTGAAACTGATCAAATCACCTGTACAAAATAATGGAAATCCTGAAAACCTGACCTGTTGGGGGGGCGTGAGGACTGGAATTGAGAAACATTGCTCTAAACACTGCGAGTTGCGTTAATGTCAAAGTTCTCAATTTTGGTCTCATCTGACCACAGCACTTTCTCCCATTCCTTCTCTGAATCATTTAGCTATTGTAAAATCTTTGTTAAGAAAATTCATCCCTCAGCCAGAACACTGAAGATGGGTCATGGATGGGTGATCCAGCATGACAATGATCCAAAACATACCGTCAGTCTCTGAAGGGAGGGGATCATGTTCGGCTTCAGTATGTCACAGTACATGTTGGCATTCATGGTTCCCTCCATAAACTGTAGCTCCCCAGTGCCGACAGCACTCATGCAACCCCAGACCATGACACGCCCACCACCATGCTTGACTGTAGGCAAGACATACTTATCTTTGTACTCCTCACCTGGTTGCCGCCACACATGCTTGACACCATCTGAACCAAATAATGTTATCTTGGTCTCATCAGACCACAGGACATGGTTCCAGTAATCCATGTCCTTAGTCTGCTTGTCTTCAGCAAACTGTTTGCAGGTTTTCTTGTGCATCATCTTCAGAAGTGGCTTATTTCTGGGACAGCCATGTAAACCAATTTGAAGCAGTGTGCGGCATATGGTCTGAGCACCAACAAGCTGACCCCCCCACCCCTTCAACCCATTGCAGTAATCCTGGCAGCACTCATACATCTATTTCCCAAAGACAACCTCTGGATATGACGTTGAGCATGAGCACTCAACTTCTTTGGTCGACCTTGGCGAGGCCTGTTCTGAGTGGAACCTGTTCTGTTAAACCACTCTATGGTATCTATCTGCCATAACCCATGTATCTTCCTATTCAGCCGGCGGTACGGTTTCCAATAATAGTGGTCTCTGCGGCGGATGCACCACGAGATCAGTTTCATCAGCGGGAGGTGGGCTCCCGCCGTTCTCCCATGCCCTCCGCCGCTTACTGGAGCGGTCGGCAGCAGCGGAGGTGATCAGGTCCTCTTGCAGGCTGGGTATGGAGATAAGTGAGGAGAAGATGGCCCCCACCCGTCTATACCATAGCAGGGCAGAAGCGGCGTCAAAACGTCACTTCCATCAATAGTTCTTAACCACTAGCCGACCAGCCGCCGTCGTTCTACGGCGGCAGGTCGGCTCTCCTGGGCGAGAGCCCGTAGCTCTACGTCGGGACATTCTCGGCCACTAGGGGGCACGTGCGCGCCGCCGGCGGCCCGCGCATGCGCCCCCCGCTCGCCGCCGGGCATGCGCGCTCGTTCGTTACAGAGCGGGGAACGGGAGGTATGTGTGTAAACACATTCCTCTCGTTCCTGTCAGCGGGGGAAACGCTGATCTCCCGTTCATACAATGTATGAACGGAAGATCAGTGATTTCCCCTAGTGAGTCCACCCCCCCCCCCCCCATACAGTTAGAACACAAATAGGAACACACTTAACCCATTCCCCGCCCCCTAGTGTTAACCCCTTCACTGCCAATGGCATTTTTATAGTAATCCAATGCATTTTTATAGCATTGATCGCTATAAAAATGCCAATGGTCCCAAAAATGTGTCAAAAGTGTCTGATGTGTCCGCCATAATATCGCAGTATCGAAAAAAAACGGTGATCGCCGCCATTACTAGTAAAAAAATAAATAATAAAAATGCCATAAAAACAACCCCCTTTTTTGTAAACGCTATAAATTTTGCGCAAACCAATCAAACGCTAATTGCGATTTTTTTTTTTACGAAAAATATGTAGAAGAATACGTATCGGCCTAAACTGAGGAAAAAAAATGTTTTTTTATATCTTTTTTGGGGATATTTATTATAGCAAAATGTAAAAAATATTGCATTTTTTTCAAAATAGTCGCTCTATTTTTGTTTATAGCGCAAAAAATAAAAACCGCAGAGATGATCAAATACCACCAAAAGAAAGCTCTATTTGTGGGGAAAAAAGGACGCCAATTTTGTTTGGGAGCCACGTCGCACGACCGCGCAATTGTCAGTTAAAGCGACGCAGTGCCGAATCACAAAAAGTGCTCTGGTCTTTGGACAGCAATATGGTCCGGGGCTAAAGTGGTTAAAGGGCCATTTATTTTTTCAAATTACACATTTTTATTTATTCATTCTTTTTATTGCATTTTAGTGTAAAAAATTATTCTGGGGTCCCTTAGCTCCACCCCGCATTAGATAACCCCCTAGGAGAAGCGCTCTCCCGAGGGGGTTACCTTGCGGGCGCACTACCGAGTCATTCACTCTGCATCAATAGACGCAGAGTATATAACTCGGCCCCGGCGCTTGCGTCATTGCATTTGATTGACAGCAGCAGGAGCCATAGGATACATTAAGGTGAAAACACACCAGCCTTTACAACCCCTTTAAGAGTGTACTCACTTTTGTTGCCAGCTGTGTGTTCATTAATTTTAAGACAGCAAATACACACCATTATACAAGCTGTACATTTACTACTTTACATTGTAGCAAAGTGTCATTTCGTCAGTGTTGTCACATAAAAAGTGTGTGTGTGTGTGTGTGTGTAACATACTCGCGTGTAAAATTTGACAAGTGTGGAATACTGCAATCAAATGATTGCAAGGAGACGGAAAGCAGGAAGATTTGATCAACATTTGAAATTCTGGCTGCAGGAAGATAAATGGCAGAGAAGTAAATATCTTAATTAGTCACTCTGCAAAGGTTGCCAAAAACATGCAGGCAGTATATACTTCCGTCATTATTTAACAAATTTGAAAAATAAATACTAAGTTAATCTATGCCACTTAATTTGCAAAGCATATTGGCTTTCAAATAAAGTCCAGCATGTTTTGCAAACAGTGCCATGGATGTACCTTGTACTAATTGTTCAATTAAGAATCATTACTTTTTTTTATTTATTCTGTTCCTGATGGGACAAAGCGCATGCGCTACTTTGTCCTCTCTTCCTCCATGCCCTGCAAAAGTAGCTGTGATGTGCGATGACACCCCCTCCTTAATGCACAGCATCCCACCTATGCACCTAGAAGGGAGATGGCTGTGTGGATAGTGAGCATCTGTCTGCAGCTCTCAGCACTTGCCCGAGGCAAGCAACGAAAGATATGCAGAGGGAGGGGAGATATGCCTCCTGCCCCTCTGCATTCCACTTGCCATGGCTTGCAGTAAGTAGCAGTGAAGTTAACAGCCAGACAACCAGCATTAATAGAAGTAAACCAGCAATGGCAGCCCCCATATTACATGATTAAAGAACCACTAAACCTAAATGTAAAAAAGGACACTGCCAAATGCATTTTTAGCTACAGTATGTATGCAAGTTCCTACGCCTGTTAAGTCATTGAGACATTTCTGGAACAGCACTGAAAAGGAACATAGTCATGAGAAAATTACAGGTTCTGTCATTGCACACCCCTTCCAAATAATGTAAGTTGACTGGTTCATAGGCAGATAAACTGGCTATAGTACTTTCCTAGCCACTACTCCAAACAAGCAAGGAAATCTGAATTTTATTTTGCATATTTGTTCCTACCCAATAAGGTATTGATACCAAAAGGTCGACAGCCAGGTAATTGGCATTTAACAAAGCAGACACCAGCATTGTTAGCTTTCATTTTAAGGATTGCCAGACTGAGCGAAGAAATGCTTGCATAACCCTTTTTGAGTCCAATTGAATTCTCAAACCTTTTTGTATCTTAACCACTTCCATACCAGGCACTTACGCACCTTCCCGCCCAAGCCAATTTTCAGCTTTCAGCACTGTCGCAATTTGAATGACAATTGCGCGGTCATGCTACACTGCACCCAAACAAAATTGGCGTCCTTTTTTCCCCACAAATAGAGCTTTCTTTTGGTGGTATTTGATCACCTCTGCGGTTTTTTTTTTTTGTGCAACAACTAAAAATAGAGCGAAGATTTTGAAAAAAAAATAAAGTTTTTATTTTTTTCTGTTAATTTTTTTGTAAATGAGTATGTTTTCTCTTTCAATTATGGGCACTGATATGGTGGCACTGATGGGCACCGATGAGGTGGCACTGATGGGCACCGATGAGGTAGTTCTGATGGGCACCGATTAGGTAGCACTGATGGGCACTGATAGGCGGCGCTGGTATTGGGCACTGATGGGCACTCATGGGCGGCACTGATGGGCACTCATGGGCGGCACTGATGGGCACTCATAGGCAGCACTGGGCACTCATAGGCAGCACAGGTGGGCACTCATAGGCGGCACAGGTGGGCACTCATAGGCGGCACAGGTGGGCAATCATAGGAGGCACAGGTGGGCACTGATAGGCGGCACAGGTGGGCACTGATAGGCGGCACAGGTGGGCACTGATAGGTGGCACAGGTGGGCACTGGTAGGTGGGCACTGGGCATGGATTGGCACTGTGGGGTGGCACTGACAGACACTGGGGTGGCACTGATGATCACTGAGGGGTGGCACTGATGGATCAATGTTGCCAATCAGTGCCCATGTGTGGGCACTGATTGGCATCATTTTTTTTTACTGCCACCCCTTTTTTTTTTTGTCATTTTTTTTTTTTTGTCATTTTTTTGTGTCTTTTATTTGTATTTTTTTTATTGTCCTGGTGGTCTAGTGTGGCGATCCGAGGGGGGGCTGCGCTGATAAACAATCAGCGCGAACCCCCCCTGTCAGGAGAGCCGCTGATCGGCTCTCCTCTACATGCGTCTGTCAGACGCGAGTGAGGAAGAGCCGTCGGCGGCTCTTCCTGTTTACATCGTGATCAGCCGTGATTGGACACGGCTGATCACGTGGTAACGAGGCTCCGCCGGAGACTCGTTACCGAGATCGGAGGTGCAGGGTGTCAGACTGACACCCCGCATCACCGATCGCCGCGCTGCGCGCCCGCACGGGCGCGTGCGGCATGAAATCGTGCTAGACGTTTGAGAACGTCTAGTCACGATTTCATAACCACTTCCCTGCCGTAAATCGGCTATTGGCCGGGCGGGAAGTGGTTAATAGTGCTGTGCTCCTGTACACCGAGATTTGAGACTAATTTGTGCTAGGAAATGTTGTGACATACCTTTAGGCTGCATTCACACCTAGGCGTTTTGTTGCCCTACAGCCGACGCTGTAGCAGCCTGAAATACGCTGGAGGGGCGAATTTACATAGTCGGCTATGGAGATGGTTCACATCTCTACGCCGAACGCCGAAACGCTGTATGCCTGAAGCTTGAAACAATTCCCGGACCCTTTTTTTCATGCGTCTTGGGCGTTCGGGCATAGCCGACAATGTAAAAATCACCCCTCCAGCAAAAAACAAGGCGCGTTTTGTCGCCGCAAATTGCGGGGACAAAACGCCTATTTCATGTCGCCGCAATACGCCGCATACCGCCTACGCCTAGGTGTGAATGCAGCCTAATATTGCAGTGAAAATTTTTCTTCCAACCTTCTTCCAATATTGATAAAGCCGACACCTGCCCCTTTAGAGTACTAAGAGCCAACCCTTTGTCAACGCCAACCTGGAGGAATCGCAAGATCCTGTCAATAAAAAACTTTCGAGGATGCCATTTTTGAGACTCGCACCACTCCACATAGGTTCTCCAGACTCTGTAATAAACATTTCTGGAGACCGGTTTCCTAGCCTGAATCAACGTAGATATGACCTGATCTGAGAGGCCTCTGCCCTTAAGAATTAGGGATTCAGCCACCAAGCCGTCAAATTTAGCTGCTGTGAAGCAGGATGGCAGATTGGGCCCTGAGCCAGCAGATCTGGGCGCAGGGGGAGCGGCCACGGCGCCCCGACTGACATCTTCACGATGAGTGCGTACCAAGCCGAGATGCAGGGTACATGGGCTTCGGCCCATGAGAAAATCAGGTTTACTTCTCTTTGGGCTGCTGGGCTCTTCGTGCCCCCCTGGTGGTTTATGTATGCCACCGCAGTGGCGTTGTCGGACTGTATCCTTACTGGCAGACCCTGAAGGGGGAGAGTCCAGGCGATCAGGGCCAGCCGAGCAGCTCTGATCTCCAAGATATTGATGGGAAGCAGTTTTTTTTTTTCTGCCTCCGACCACTGCCCTTGCTGGGTCTGTTCTTCTAGAACTGCCCCCCAACCTGACAGGCTGGCATCCGTGGATACTATCTTCCACGTGATGGGGCAAAAGGATTTCCCTTTTGATAAATTTTGAGAGTCCAGCCACCAAGACAGGCTGCGCCGGACCTTCGGGGAGAGCACTAACGGACGATCTAACGCCTGAATGGACTTGTTCCAAGCAGAGAGAATGGCTGCCTGAAGATATCTGGTATGGATCTGGGCGTAGGGCACAGCCTCGAAGGCGGCCACCATCTTCCCCAGCAGTCGCATACATAGGCGAATAGTCGGCCTCTTCTTGCCTAAGATCACTTGAACTGCTTGAGCTATTGATCTGATCTTTGCTTGAGGTAAAATTATCCTCTGGCAGTCTGTATCTAGCCGAAGGCCTAGATATTCCAACTGCTTTGTGGGTTTCAATACCGATTTTTCTAGGTTTACAATCCACCCGAATTCCTCTAGATGCTGAACTGTGCGACCTACTGCCTGATTGAGGTTGGAAGCTGAGCTGTCGATAACCAGAAGATCGTCCAAGTATGCCAAGACTAAAATGCCTTCTGTCCTTAGGACGGCTAGCACCGGGGCTAACACCTTTGTGAATACCCGCGGAGCTGTTGCCAACCCGAAAGGGAGGGCTACGAACTGGTAATGGCGGTGATCTATCATAAAACAAAGAAACCTGTGATGTGCCGGGTAGATCGGCACGTGCAGATACGCATCTTTTATGTCTATAGATGCTAGCAAGCCGTCTTGATGTAGGCTGGCTGCCACCGAACGTATGGACTCCATACGAAAGGTCTGAATGTTTAGAAAGCGATTTAGGCGTTTGAGGTCCAAGATAGGCCTGACGTCGCCATTGGGCTTTGGTATTATGAAAAGGTTGGAGTAGAATCCCAGACCCCATTCCTGGGTTGGTACTTCTACAATTACCCCTTGGAGCAAGAGACGATCCAATGCTTTTACAAGAGAGGCCCTCTTTAATGGGTCGCTTGGAAGACTTGACCCCTGAAAATGAGGAGGGGGGACTTCCCGAAACTCTAGCTTGTATCCCGCGGTTACCACGGATCTTACCCAAGAGTCGGGAATTCTGGCCTTCCACACTTCGGAGAAAAACCGAAGCCTTCCCCCCACCCAAGAGAGTGGGGGCGCCCCTTCATGAATCTGACTTGAGGACTGGTTTAACCGGCTTGCGAGACCATGGCCTCTTGCCTGTCGTGGCTTGTCCTTGTGGGCGGCTATTAAATGCTGAACGCCCGGGAGGCCGTCGATACTGACGGGAAGTTGAAGGGGCCGAGCCTGCGAAGGCCTGTCGCTTAAATGCGGGCCCACGCGATCTTTTCTTGACAGGCAAGAAAGAACTTTTACCACTTGACATGGTCTGGATATATTTATCTAGGTCTTCACCGAATAGTCTCCCACCATGAAAGGGAAATCCTGCTAAAAGCTTTTTGCAGGGTGCCTCTGCTGACCAGTTTTTTAGCCACAAAAGGCGACGCATATGAACCAACAGCAGAGATAAACGGGACGCCTGTTGAACGGAGTCCTTAATAGCATCTACTGCAAAGCAGAGAGCTCTTGGGAGGTCAGCCAATTCACGAGCTTGCTGAGCCGGTATGTCTCTTAATATCTGTTTAGTCTGATCCTTTAAAGCCTGACAAACGCCAATGGCTGCCACTGCTGGCTGAACCACGGCACCTACTGTGGTAAAAGAAGCCTTCAGTAGGGTCTCCAATTTTTTGTCGACTGGATCTTTAAACACCTGGACATTTTCCACCGGACAGGTCAGGGATTTATTTACGCAGGAAATGGCTGCGTCCACGGTAGGGAGTGCCCATTTCTTTGCAAATTCTTCTTCCATAGGATAGAGAATGGTGAACCTTTTAGGAGGGATAAAAATCCTATCAGGTCGAGCCCAATCCTGAAAAATCACGCTCTCCAGAAGGGGGTGAACCGGGAAAGACGCACCACTCAATGGTGCCTTCAAGGAACCTAAAGAGGATACCGCGGGGGCTAATTGTTCTGACACTGGAAGTTTAAAAGCAGTGCGAACCATATCCGTCAGAGACTGGATCCACAGACTCTCTGCTTGAGAAGCCGAAAAAATTTCATCTATAGTGGAATCTTCAATGTCTGACCCATCAGGACTCGGGTCCGCTTGATCCCCCTGTGGGTCCAATTCCTTCGAAGAGAGGACCTCTGCATCCGAACACACCGTTCTAGGTGACAGGGATCTAGCCCGTTTGCCACCCGGCAAAGAGCGGGCAATTAAAGCAGTTAACCTTTTCTCTAGCCCACCCAGGGTGAATTCTAGCATTTCTTCCGTAACATAAACGGGAATGGGTTGATTGGGGGCCGCCTCTGCCCCTAGCACCCTCAATGGCTCCTGTATGATGCTGTTCGGTGGTCTATCTGGTGAGGGTGGGACCACTGGAGCCTGGCCCAAATCCTCTGACCCCGTTGGAGACCCCTTTACTTTTTTGGCACCTTTTGCAGCCTTAGCTGGTCCTGATCCCTTGGGAGCCATTGCACAACCTTGAGACACCCCTACAGCCAACACCCAACTGTTGTAGCTAGAAGTGAAACATTAATAAGGACAGGCTATGGTAAAAAAAAATCTAAATTTTCATACGCCTGAGAAGGCGGCAATACCGAGGAAAGTCCTGTGAGTATTGCCACACCAATGCCCGTTAGCTGGAGTCCAAGGTTGCACCGACTCAGATACTGCCAGATCTAAGGCTGAGTCCCTTTAAGAAAAAAATCTTTTTTTTTTCTGGTCAGTGTGGACTTTTAAGTCCAGACCTGAAGATCCACAAACCACCACTGGGTGTCACTGTTAGCCAGAACTGGCTCAGCTGCGCGCTCTATGTCCTCACTCTCCACTGCTCTCAGGAGGGAATGACCAGCCAGGAAATGCTTTTTTGCTTTATCTGAGACCTGACGCTGCTGGCCCGCCCCCCCCCCCCACGCCCGCTGACGCTGTAAAAGGCTGCGCGCACACGTGCGCGCCCCCGCCCCCCCTCCACGCTGAAACCAACATGGAGGAAGCAGAGAGCAGAGGAGAAGCCTGGACCAGCGCTAGTAACACAGACACCCGGTAAGCCACTAATCTTTGTAGTGCACACATAGAGGAAGCTGTCCCCCTAGGCTTCCTAGGAAACAGGAGTTTTGTCAGCACTTCCTCTCTATACACGTGGGGCTGAAGTATCATGCTAACAGGCAAATCTGGGGGGAGTAGCAAAATACATATCTTTAAAAGCATATATATATCTACATATGGGTAAACATTAGTACATCCCATCTTGCCTCAAAAGACATAGTGGAGATAGTGGCTGATGCACAAGCATACCATTAGCCAACCCAGAACCCCCAGGGGGATACCTACTGTCGAACCAAGTCCCGCAGGTTCCCTCTTACCTGCTCCACGCCGCAGGGTATTGCAAAATGCAAGAGGCCCAGCCTTCCCCCATATCCGTGGGTATTGTCTTGGACCTTCAGGGACCGGGGTCCTGTGTTAAGGAACCCACACCCCTGGACCTATATAGCATCCTGGCATCAGTAGCGTTTAGTTCTTGGAAGAGACTAAGGCACTGGAGCCCAGAATCCAGCCCTCCAAGGAGAGGCATTATAGGCAAAAACCCCACTCCAGCAGGGCCCGGGTACCGTACACCTTGGCTTTGAAGCACTTCGAACGGATCCGGCTAGCTATCCTGGGTCCCGAGACCTCCGAGGGACAGCTAGACGTGACCAACACCTAAGACACGGGCGAAAAAACTGAAGCACTCCCAGTGGGAGGGGGTTATATAGGGAGGAAACTTCCTGTGAAATTGATTACACCAGTGTCCACACCTGAAGGTACCCATATAACCCAAGTGTAATGGCTATGCGCTCTGTGTCCCGTGATGTACGATAAAGAAATAGGGGATAGTTTTATGGCATAATTTTTTTTTTTACTACTAATGTCGGCGATCAGCGATTATTTTTTCGGACACAGACAATTTTGACACATTTTTGGAACCATTGTCATTTTCACAGCAAAAAGTGCTATAAAAATGCACCGATTACTGTAAAAATTACAATTGCAGTTTAGGAGTTAACCACCTGTAGGGGTTAAGTGTGACCTCATGTGTGTTTCTAACTGTAGGGAGGTGGGGCTGGACGTGTGATGTCAGTGATCGTCGTTCCCTATATCAGGGAACAGACAATCACTGACATTGCCACAGTAAAGAACGGGTAATGTCAGCAGAGAGCGGATTTCAGTCCACTATGCTGAAATGGGTCACAGTAGTGCAAAACGAATTGCACCCCTGTGATCCATAGGAGAAGCCCAGCCAAACAAGCTTTGGCTGGAACTTTTCCGTTAAGGCATTCTATGCATTAGGATTAAATACTTTCTGTGTGCAGCAACTCGCCTCAGCCCCCCTAATATTTACCCGAGCCCCATCTAGATCCAAAGTTCATGAGAGACTTGGTTGGCCAGGAACCTCCCTCCTGATTGGCTGAGACAGCAGTGGCGCACCAATCGCTCCTGCTGCTATCAAAGTCAATGAGGAGATAGAGGGGACCGGGCCGCGACTCCATGTCTGAATGGACAGAGTTGCAGCTTGGCTCAGGTACCCCCGCAAGCTGCTTGCTGTGGGGGAACTTGGCAGGGGAAAGGGCCCAAAGAGCATGAAGAGGGACCCCAAGAAAAGGAGGATGGATTGGGGCCACTTTGTGCAAAGCTACTGCATAGAGCAGGTAAGTATAACAGGTTTGTTATTTTTAAATGAAAAAAACAAGGCTTTAGTATCATTTTAAGATAGCCATACACTAGCAGGATCTCATTTGAAATTATTTGTTTAAGGTTTTCTAATGGTTAGTGGAGTTGAATCAACTTCCGCTTTTGACCATAGTGACAAGAAGAGAAAGAGCAGGACGGAAAATCCAACAAATTGATTTGGTTTTTATTTCGGAAAGTCTATTCATTCCAAAATCAAATGTTAGAAGGCAAACACAATTTTGAAGTACTTTCAAACAACATTTATGAAGTCATCGAAAATCTACTAGTGCGTGGCCAGCTCTACACTCTACTGGGAGAGGCAAGTATAGCATGTCATGGACCATGAAATACTGAAGTGTTTCTAAGTGAAATCATAATTCATGTATTACAGAAGATGGGACATTACGGATAGTTCATATTCCAGGATGTCTTGAGAGATTACAGGAGATTTTATTCTGAACCCCAACCAGGTCAATAGACTCATAAGTGATACTCATTGTCCATTGTGTGATAACCCTATCTAAAGCCTTTTGATTATCAGGTGTAAATGTCTTCTGCCCTGTCTCAACTCTCCAGACAGTTCCATTGTTCTGTGGCTGGCTATTGTGTACATTGATTGCCCCCCTGGGGCTTGTGTCTGAATACACATAAGTCTTTCTATTCAAACCGTTCTGACCAATCTCTGCTGTGTCATTTTCAAGTCCTCATTTGCATGGAAGGTGGACCTGATGGGGAACTGATGGGACTGTAAAAAGAATAAGAAAGCGGTTGTTGGGGGCGGGATGTTCCAAATCCTGTATAAAAGTGTGCTGTGTACTTTCAATAAAGGGTGTCCCGTTTACATCCAGCATTAAGCCTTGGCTCATGTATGGATTATTCTGCGATTCCAGGGATATTCCTACTCGTGGAATATTGGGTGATTTTTCTTTTATTAGAGAAGAAGGGAATGCTTGACGGGGATATGTTCTACTACAGTCACATAGCAAAACCTTGTTTTCGGTGTAACTTGGTTTGAGAGTGTTTTGCAAGACAAGCAAAAAATGTTTCATAAATTCTGACTTGATATACAAGTAGCGTCATGTCACAGCCGAGTATAAAAGAGACGAGAGGCGCCTCTAAGTGTAGCAATATGGTTACAGTTAATGAAGATACAACATTTAGCAACTCACATGGTTGATGATTAAGAGGCACATCAAAGTAGGTGGACATCCAGGGTAAAGCTGTCCACACACCATTCTCTGTACCGCCATCAACGTCATCCCTTCCATGCTGCGCTCCATGAGCGATTCAAGCCTCACTTTCAGATCGCTCTACTGCAGAGTAGTCTTCCCGGTTACGATTGCAGACAGAGCTAGCGGTACGGAGTGTTGGTTCATGTGGAAAGCTTTACCCTGGATGCCTGCATACTTTGATGTGCCTCTTAATCATCAACCATGCGAGTTGCTAAATGTTGTACCTTCATTAAATGTAACCATATTGCTACACTTAGGCCCCGTACACACGAGCAAATAGATTTGTTCAAATCGGTCGGACCGACCAAATTGAACAAATCTGTCTGCTGGCTGTTTTGGTTTGATCGCTGTACACACGATCAAACCAAAATCCCCGCCAGCAGACAGCGCGGTGACGTGGCGGTGACGTTGATGCCGCCACGTCACCGCACCAGGAAGTAAATTACTTCCGCGCATGCGTCAAATCCATTCGACGCATGTGCAAGAAGATATGTCTGCTGGTAAGCGTACTAACCAGCGGACATATCGGGCGGACGGATTCCCAGCCGACAGATTTTAAAGCATGCTTTAAAATCTGTCGGCTGGTCAAATCCGTCTGCTCGCCCGTACACACGATCGAATCTGTCTGCTGAGACGGTCGGGCTGACCGTTCACAGCAGATAGATTTGATCGCGTATACGCAGCCTTAGAGGCGTTTCGCTTCCCTTTTATACTCTGTAGCTCCTGCTGGATTTTGCTTCTAACCACCTTGTGAAGGTTTCCATTTGTGGATGAACATTTTATGGTTACACAACAATAACATTGCTATAATCTTTTTATATGGACTACAAATGGAAAGACCTATGAATAAATGGTTGTGGAACGAATCACCCAAGTTTCCATTATTTCTTATGGGCAAATTTGCTTTGATATACAAGTGCTTCGGATTACAAGCATGTTTCCGGAACAAATTATGCTCGCAGTCCAAGGTTTTACTGCAATACAAAAAGTAATTACTGCGAGGGATGAGTTGATGGAGGAAGTAAATGTGAAGTTTTCAGGTGAAGGAAGGATTGGCTTCCCTAAAGAGGCGAGTTGTTATGGATCGCCTAAAAGAAATATTCAGCATCATATGCACTAGGATTGTCCCGATACCGATACTAGTATCGGTACCGATACTGAGCATTTGCGCGAGTACTTGTACGCTTCTGCCGATACTTTATTTTTTTTTATATTTTTAAGGTGACGAGCGGGCAGAGAGCGTAGGCTGAGAAAGGGCGGAGAGCGGGGGCTGAGATCGTGCTAACTGCTGAGAGTGGGCGGAGAGCAGGATGGGCGGAGAGCAAGACGGGCGGAGAGCAAGACGGGCGGAGAGCAAGACGGGGGCGGAGAGCAAGACAGACATTATAGCAGTAGGCAGCCCTCGGCAAGTAAAATAGATTTTGTAAATGCTAAATGAATACTGTCACTTGTACACAGTACACACTATCTCACATTGCATAAGTGCCAGCCATCTGTCAGTGCTTATAAGTATCAGTGCCACTTAACAGTGCCAGCCACCTATCAGTGCCCATAACTGCTGCCTATCAGTGCCAGCCACCTGTCAGTGCCAATAACTGCCGCCTATCAGTGCCAGACACCTGTCAGTGTCCATAACTGCCGCCTATCAGTGCCATCTAACAGTGCCAGCCACCTGCCAGTGCGATCAGCGCCCATAACTGCCGCCTAACAGTACCATCAGTGCCACCTGTCAGTGCCAGTGCTCATAGGTCCCACCTATCAGTGCCCATCAGCCAGTGCCATCTATCAGTTACAATCAGTCGGTGCCACCTATCAGTGCCCATCAGTCGAGCTGACACTTGGCATTAAAAGTATCGGTAATCAGTATCGGCGAGTACATGAAAAAAAAAAAAAGTATTGGTACTTGTACTCGGTCCTAAAAAAGTGGTATCGCGACAACCCTACATTGCATGTAATATGTTTTGCAATCATTTGAAGTAAAATCAGTTTTCCTTACCAGCTCGTCTTTCACGGGATGCTCCTTGGGATTAACTCCCTGAGTGACCAGATAGGCTAGAATTGAACAAACAAGAAAAGGTTAACTTGTGATTGCTATTAAATATTGCCTTTAGACCCAGGCTTTGCCCCTACTTACCCCAAAACATGGAGCTCAGGGTGTATGCAGATACCAAATCTAATTTTGCTTGTTCAATTGGATCTTGCTGAAAAAAAAAAAAAAAAAAAAAAAAAAAAGATAAAAACACAAAACAGTTATTTTAGTGAAATCGATATTCATGAAAACCTCACAGTAACAGCGCTATTAAAAAGGTGCTTAGGTGGCTTTGCTCTGCAGCTCATGAAACCAGTTATTGGAAGAACACAAGCATTTATTTATAAATGTTGTGACTGCCTGCACCCAAATCGGATGGTTTGCTAAGGCCTAGGCTGTTACTATAACATCCCGCAGGCCAGATGTGGTTGAATGCTATATGTCAACACTGGAAAGACAGGAAATGAGCTGAGCACAAACCCGAGAGCTGGAACACACAGTCCACTTGAAGCTGTGTGTGAGCCAGGGAGACTTTACTGGCCCTGTGAGTGAATAAAGTCTGTGGGCTGCTGAAGAGAGCCTGCCTGGCACAGGGTGGAGTATGTATGCACAACCGAATATGTCAGACACTTGTGTATAAATAGATGAAAGCCAGAGCATTACAGCACACCGATCGCCTACACCGCTGAGGTAGCCATATGGGCCGCGCCAATATTCATGCCTCAGCAATGTTGCTAGCTTCCAGTAAAATGCTGTTTAATTTACCTTCTGGCTACAGAACTCCTGCCCACACTGCGTGGAGGTCAGTAATACCTTAAAGGCGTGCAAGAATTTACGTAAAATAAAATAAAAATTGAAATGTAGGGCCCAAAAGAGGTCTCACAACTTTGCATTACTTTTTAATCCTTTATTCTTGTACGTTAGGATTTGTGGCCAATTTTTACTTGCAGGTTCTTTAAAATAACTTTTACTTGCCGATTTAGGTTGATGTTGGAGGCTTCCGCGCTATGGGAGGAGCCCGATTCCCCTAGAGCGTTTGTGGGGGGAGCTGGTTCATCCGAGGGGAAAGTAAATGCACTACAGCTTTAGATCGAGGAAAACCCTTGGGTTGCGGGCAAGGCGGATCAGATTTTGGGTCTGGTGTTTGCATTTTTCGCTAGGAATAACAAGTCACCCATACAAGCTATCTGGGAGAATCCGTTGAGCCCTTTATGTACCGTTTGACTCCCTGTTGGTATTGTATATCATGCAATGTAAAGCCAAGAATTTTCTACCTTGTTCTGTAAAATTTTGGAAAAACTTCAATAAACATTATTGAAACATAAAATAACTTTTACCTTCAGCGAAATTGTGGCTTCCTGCACTTCTCTCCAGTGCTCTGTGCTGGTAGCAACGCTGTATCCTGGCCTAGGCCAACAAGGCCCGGGCCTAGGGCAGCACGTTGCAGGGGGGCAGCACGGAAAGAGTCCCGGCGCCTTGCGCTACACTGTTAGTGTAGCGTCAGTCCTATGGGGCGGACTGGGCTGAGAGGCAAATTAGGACCCATAAAGCAGCCGCACTGCCTCCGGGAGGCGGTCGTCCAGCATTCTACAACTGAGGGAGCCGCTTCTAATTTTGACTGTTCTATCATCCTGGACCACAACCCTTCCTCACTGTGCGATATATTTTCTTCTGCACCATTGGCATGGTTATTTCTTCTTAGTCCTCTCCATAAAATTATCAGAAATTTGTGCTTACAATAGAACTATAGGCAACACTTTTTTTCCATTTTTGATAGAGTAAGGGAGGGTCAGTTTATTTTTTTTAACCATCCCTGTCCCATTGCAGAGATTTCCCTTCACTTCCTGCCCCATAGCCAAGGAAGTTATGCAAATTAAGGGGATCCATTGCTCCGCCCAGGCCCTAAGAACTAGTGTCCCCACTCAAAAATGTCAGAAAGGTGTGTGGCCTTGACAGGAAGGGGTGGGTCACACTTAAAATTAGGGGGTGCAAAAGTTTAGTCAGGCCTAGGGTAGCACATACCCTAAATACCCTACTGGCTGGCAGAGCTGAGGAACAGCCATACTTCTGAGTACAATTTATCTTACAAAGACAGCATACTGTAGTTTTATTTGGACACTCTGCACCACACAGAAACAAGGAGGTAATGGCTGTCACACATATGGCTCCACCCCAGTTGGCGGCAATCAGCTCAAAATAGACAATTGTTAATCAACTTGTGTTGGGGGAGATCAGTCCTTTAAAGATGTGCGACTACCCGAGAATGGCTAATTCAGATATAAGAGGCAGTTTAACAGTTGAAGTGCGATTGAGGTCCCAGAAATAGATTTGCAGTCAGATAGTACAATGTTTAACAACCTCCATCTTCACCATCAAAAACTAACCATATACACGTAGGACTTTTTATTTTTATTTTATTTAGCCTGCAGACTGGAAAAATGATTCCTTTATATATGTAAAACAGCACAGTTGGATCTTCTCTGCCAGGTATTTTATTCCAAACCAAAAAAAATACAGAAAGTGTCCAATCAAAATTCTATAAGAGTACTAGATAATCTGTATTGTCGATCAACAAGTAATACAAAAAACAGCCAACGCGTTTCTGGGGCAACACCAGTCCCCCTTCATCAGGCTTAACAGGATAAAACTTGGATGGTTTTAGAGAAACAGTACTTGCATCCAGAGGCAATCCTTGGGTTTCTCCATGAAGAGGGTTCAATACTGGTTCTAATATACAGGGGTTGGACAAAAATATGGAAACACTATTTTCAGGTGTGAAAGTGATACATTTTGTGCCAAAAGTGGAAGTGACGTAACATTTGTTTTCTTCCGCTGTGTGATGAGACACCTAGCCAACAAGTGGGAAGCCTCACTTTTGTCATTCAGTGCTAGTAATACGAAGTCATGTCAGAGCTTACAGAGTTTCAAAGAGCAAATTTTTGGCGACGGCTTAGCTGGTGCCTCTGTGCCTGACGCTGTCATTATATTTGTAGTGTATAGTTAGTTTCTGCACAAATCTTCAGTTACGCATAAGCGTGGTCAACATGCTCAACTGACTGAAAGACACAAAAGGATATTGCGCAGGATTGTGACCTGACTTTGTGCATAAAAAGTGGCACCAGATTCTATTATCCACCATGCAAGACTTATATTTGGCAATTCCCAGGAGAATTCAGACCGTTTTGGATGCCAAAGGCGGTCCAACACCATATTAGGTAACGATTTAATTATTTTACCATACGTGTTTCCATAATTTTGTCCAACCCCTGTAGATCTGTGAAGTCACTGGTTTCTCTAAAACCATCCAAGTTTCATCCTGTGTTAAGCCTGATGAAGGGGGACTGGTGTTGCCCCCGAAACGCTTTGGATGTTTTTGTATTACTTGTTGATCAGCAATACAAATGATCTCGTACTCTTAGGCCTCGTACACACGATCAAATCTGTCTGCTGGAAACAGTCTGCTAGACCGTTTCAGCAGACAGATTCGATCGTGTGTACGGGCAAACAGACGGATTTGGCCACCCGACAGATTTCAAAGCATGCATTGAAATCTGTTGGCTGGGAACCCGTCCGCCCGACATGTCTGCTAGTTAGTACGGTAACCAGCAGACATGTCTTCTCGCACACGGGCCAAATGGTTTTGACGCATGCGCGGAAGTGTTTTACTTCCTGGTGCGGTGACGTGGCGGCGTCAACGTCACGTCAGCGCGCTGTCTGCTGGCGGGGATTTTGGTTTGCTCGTGTGTACACGCGAGCAAACCAAAATCCCAGCAGACAGATCTGTTCAAATCGGTCGGTCCGACCGATTTGAACAGACACATTTAATCGTGTGTACGAGGCCTTAAAGATTTTGGTTGGGCGCTCCTTTCTGTATTTTTCTGGTTTGGAATACAATACCTGGCAGAGAAGATCCAACTGTGCTGTTTTACATATATAAAAGGAATCTGTTGGATCTCCTTTGTCCAGTCTGCAGGCTATGATCCCAAAACGGTGTCAAAAGTGTCCGCCATAATGTCGCAGTCACGAGAAAAAAAATTAAATAAAAATAATCGCTGAACGCCGCCATTACTAGTAAAAATAAAAATGCCAATAACTATCCCCTATTTTGTAAACGCTAAACTTTTGCGCAAACAAATCAATAAACACTTATTGCGATTTTTTTACCAAAAATATGTAGAAGAATACGTATCTGCCTAAACTGAGGAAAACATTTTTTTGGGGGATATTTATTATAGCAAAAGTAAAAAATATTGATTTTTCTTAAATTGTCGCTCTATTTTTGTTTATAGTGCAAAAGATAAAAACCGCAGAGGTTATCAAATCCCACCAAAAGAAAGCTCCATTTGTGGGGAAAAAAAAGGAAGCCAATTTTAATTGGGAGCCATGACACACGACCGTGCAATTGTCAGTTAAAGCGATGCAGTGCCGAATCGCAAAAAGGGGCAAGGTCCTTAACCTGCATAATGGTCCGGGTTTTAAGGGGGCTTAAAAGGACTGATGTTCAGGCGGATAAGACTCGTTAACAACTCTGGCTAAACATTTATCGGTTGCTCCCGCTGCTGTCAAAGTCAGCTAGCCAATCAGGGGAGAGAGGGGGTGGGGCCAGTGCTCTATGTCTGAATGGACACTAGAGTTGCCACCTCATCCCTTTAAAATCAAACCACATATTAATTACACAGGTTCTGTGGCTAATTAAGGTGGTAGATAAACTCATTCAATTCATATGTGTTCGGGTTTAAAAGGGATGAGGTGGCAACCCTAAGGCTGCATTCACACCTGAGCGTTTTGTCGCCTGAAGCATGAAGCTCCGAAACGCCAGAGGGGAAAAAATACATTATTCTCAATTATTCAAAGGGTTCACATCTCCACTCCAAAACGCCTGACGTCGAACGCCTGAAGCTCAAACAAGTTCTGGACCCTTTTTTGTTGCTCGAATTGAGCGTATTTGGGTGTTTTTCTGTTTTTAACATTGGTGACCCTAGTCCTGTACAAAATCGTGGTAAAAAACGCTGCGTTTGGTCGTGGCAAATCGCGGTAAAAAAACACTGCAAAAACGCTACGCTCAGGTGTGAATGCAGCCTAAGGGACCCATGGATCTGTGACTGGGCTCGGGCGTCCCCATAGCAAGCTGCTTGCTGTGGGGAATCTGAACAGTAGGGAGGGGCCAGGATAATAGAAGAGGGACCCAAGAAGAGGAGGATTCCAGGCTGCTCTGTGAAAATCCACTGCAATAGAGCAGGCAAGTATAACATGTTTTGTTTAGTTTTTCCTATAAAGATAACAGACTTTACAATCACTTTAAAATCAACTGCCCTTACTCAAGATGGCCATGGCCAGAGATGCTAGGGGGTTGTTTTTAAAAGTGATTTCTCAACAAAATAAAGCATGGGGACATGGATGGGAGCGTTTGCTTTCAATATTAAAAATTAAATAAATAGTGTTTCTGGTTTGTGGTGCTCAGATGCAGTGAAGATCTACTTTAAATAAAAACGATCACTGCCCTGTACTAGCTGTGTCTTCGCATTGGATAGGTAAAGTTTAGTGTGGCTAAAGTGGCAGATACTGGCTTCTCACATACATGCATGAATCGGATAAGTAAGCAAGACCCACTAAAAATATGACACACCCAGTGCTGGCAACACAGGAAGAAATGCAGGGTAAACGTACAACCATTCCTAGAATTCTGTCAATCAGGAATTAAATGAAGTGTATTTTTTTCCTATTTTTCAAAATATGATAAGTTTTTATTTGCATTTTAATTCTCAAGTTTTTACTTCCATTTGTAAATGAATATTAGCAGTGCCATCTACCATCCAGATATATAAAATGATATCAAACAGAGAAGATCCAGCCTTTGCAGATACTTGGCAAAAATATAATTTTATACTTCCAAAGTACGTTACTGCCACCATCAGGCTTAAATCTGGAATAGGAATAAGCATAGCTTGTTCCTCAATTAAAAATATAAAAAACACGATGCAAAAAGATTGTCCTTTGCCTCAAAACACTTCCATTGCTCTGCTTACTACAGCGCAATCCTCAAATACCATTTATGTTTCGCAATCAGCTACACATAATACAATTAAAGTGGAACTCCAATCATACAGCTGAATACTCGCAATACATTTTGTTCAGCTCTCTTGTGATTCAGACACCTTTACCACATTGCTTAGAAATAAAGGTGATGACTTCTAGCTCTGGGACTCCTGTAAAAAACAATACCCTTGTAGTGTCCCTCCACCCCTCTACAAGAGTCTATTCCTTGTTAGGTCTGGAGGGTAAAGGAAAAGGTTGTAATACTTCCACCCTCTCCCAGCCACTGGCGCTCTTCTCCAATGCTTCAGGTAAGGAGTGACCAACCTTTTGAAGAGCGAGGGCCACTCAAGCAACTTGGTAACCGGTCGTGGGCCACAAAGAGCCGAGCGGGTGGATGGCATGTCAGTGTCTGCTCTGCTATACTTTTTTTAGCGGATCGGATTGGAGGTAAGACACAAGTCAGTTTAGGTCTGCCACCAATGACAGGTGCATGGAGGGTGCAATAGGTCGGACCCCCCTGTCACACTGATGTGCTGCGGTTTACCCGCACCGCGTGTGCAACGCATTGTACCCTTGGTTTTCCTGCACTTTGCAATAGACTTCTATTACATTGTGCGGGATTGGCGCACTTTCAGAGCTCACCAAACTCGCAGGTAATAACAGAAGTCTATGGCTCATATACACTGTGATTTTAGTAATAAACTGGCCTTTAATAACAGTATTCTATTCTATTCCATCCCAGAGCAGGAGGTCATGGGCCACATCAGAGGGCTCTGCGGGCCACCCCTGCTTTAGGTTGTGGTCAGGCCCACACTGTCCTCACATACAATGCAGGACTATTAGCCCTGCGTTGTATAAGCACCGGCTGGAGCATCTTAGAGGAGAGGCTTCAGGGGACTGGTCTCACAGATGAATAAGGTAGGTATTATTACTCACCTTCTTACTCTACCCCTAGACAGAACATGCATTTAACTCTTGCAGTGTGAAAGGGCCCCACTACAATTGCAATTTTTTTACTGCCCAGAGTGGGGAGATTTATATTATATATATATATATATATATATATATATATATATATATATATATATATATATATATATATATATATATATATATATATATATGTATTATATTCTACAACATAAGAGGAAGTGTTTTGTATTACAAAAGAAGAACTAGGAGGGTTGATTAGACAGCTTAAAGCGAAGGTTCACCCTGAAAATCAACTATTTACCATTAGATCCAGCATACTGCTGACATCTGCAGTAAGCTGTTTTTTTTCTGTACTTACCGTTTTATCAATAGTTCTAATCCGGCTCCGAGCCGATTCCCAGCGGGGAATAGGCGTTCCTAAGACGATGCATAGATGATTGACGTGCACATACAGCGCGTCACGCCTTCCGAAAATAGCCGACGTGAGACTCGGCTGTTTACGTCGCTATACGGTGCCTGCAGTGAAGAGCTGACTGCGCAGGCGCCGTAAAAAGCTGAGTCCCACTTCGGGTATTTTCGGAAGGCGTGACGCGCTTTACCAGCACGTCAATCATCTACGCATGGTGTTAGGAACGCCTACTCCCCGGGGCAGAGAGAACCCGGAAGCCGGGTTAAAACGGTAAGTAGAGCGGGGGGGGGAGCATACTGCAGATGTCAGCAGTATGCTGGATCTAATGGTATATAGTTTTTTTAGGGTGAACCCCCGCTTTTAAGATAACACAAAGTGTAAGCAGAACAGCTTAGAATTTCTGATGGGATGAACAAGTATGTGTAGCGAATTGGAAAGAAAAAAGAAGAAACTGCGCTAAAATGAATAACTACAAAAATAAAGAGAACTCCAACAAAATTACAATGTGCTCTGGGCGAGCGACGCGCTGTTGTCACCCAAGTTCCTGTATGTTCCACCAGTGGACAAGAGCCTGAGGATTTTTGTGTTCCGGCCGGCACAAGAAATAATCAAGGCGTTTATCATATTGCATGACTGTAAGTGCATTTTTAAATTTTTTTAATAAATTGTATACGTTTAGCACACTATGTGGAGCCATTGATGTTTTTTTGCATGGTGGGCATCCATTTCGCTGAAACACTTTGAGGTACGAGATCCACCAGGACCGCAGACCTGATACCACGTGATTGGGACCCGTTATAAGCCGTTTCTGATCCCCTGTTATAAGGGATCGTGGGTTTCTGGTAAGAGACCAATTCATAAGTTTGGTGGAGGACACTTTGCTTTTTGGACATGTTTATTCATCTAGAAGCACGGGTGTTTTTATCAATCTTCCCTTATGGACTTTTTATTTGTCAACATTTTGAACTGCGTTTAACCACTTCCTTACCGGGCCATAGGGGATTGATGTCAGTGTCAACCCCTCGCCGATGAGAGTGGACGTTACACAACGTCCTTTCTTCACGGCGTTCTAGGGCGCGCGCGTGCCTGGCGGCCGCGATTGCCGCCGGGCACCCGCGATTACCGCTGATCACGGCAGGAGTGTGGATCTGTGTGTGTTAACACACAGATCCACCTCCTGTCAGCGGTGAGGAGACTGATGTGTGTTCCCAGTACAGAGGAACACACATCGGTCTCCTCCCCCTGCGAGTCCCCCTCCCCCTACAGTTAGAACATACTTTAGGGAACATTTTAACCCCTTCAGCGCTCCCTAGTGTTAACCCCTTCCCTGCCAGTCACATTTACACAGTAATCAGTGCAGTTTTATAGCACTAATCACTGTGTAAATGTGAATGGTCCCAAAAACGTGTCATAAGTGTCCGATATGTCCACCGCAATGTCACGGTCACAAAAAAAAAAAAAAGGCAGATCGCGGCCATTAGTAGTAAAAAAATATATAAAAATGCCATAAATCTATCACCTATTTTGTAGACGCTATAACTTTTGCGCAAACCAATCAATATACAATTATTGCGGGTTTTTTTTACCAAAAATACGTAGAAGAATACGTATCGGTCTAAACTGAGGGAAAAAAAAAGTAAAAAAAAAAAAAAATTGTGATATGTATTAAATAAAAAAGTAAAAAATATTGTGTTTTTTTTTCAAATTGTCGCTATTCTTTTGTTTATAGCGCAAAAAATAAAAACCGCAGAGATTATCAAATACCACTCAAAGAAAGCTCTATTTGAGTGGGGGAAAAAAACATAACGATTTAATTTGGGTACAGTGTTGCATGACCGCGCAATTGCCATTCAAAGTGCAACAGCGCTGAAAACTAAAAATTGGTCTGGGCAGGAAGGGGGTGAAAATGCCCTGTATGGAAGGGGTTAATCAAGTCACACTCAGTTGATGGTCACACATTCAGCATAATATCATATCAGTTGTGTTTTTTTGCTGTTTGTTTTTTGGTTTATCAATAACACAGTATTATCACGTTTTGGGGTGACTGCGTATTGTTTAGTGGCCATCATTGGTCATTTTTCGATCCAGCAGCCAGCCCTCTATATTAATTGTGATTTTTTGTATTCATTCATGTTTTAAGGTAGCGCGATTTATATTTTTCCTAAGTATGTGTAGCGGCCTGCTACTTTTTAGCCGGCGCTGCTTTAAATTTAGAGGGTAGTCTGAGAGTTCGTTGACTCAGACTGTACGATTCTTTCCAAATTTTTGGCCTCTGTTCCAGCCATGGCTGTGCTGCGAATGACCACTATTGTTGTCTAGGGTGTCCTTACCACCCCAGGCCAAGAGTGGCAACAGTCAGGTCAAGGCGTTTTTGGTGTTCCCCTTTGGCAGACAATCAGTGGGGGGTTGATCGTCCCGCTGTGCATGCTGGGAGGAGTATTTAAGGGACAGACGCCATTGGACCAGGGTCGACGATCGCTGGTCTGTCATCCCACCACCCCCCGTGAGTGGCCCTCCTGGCCGGGGGTAAGTGTTCATGTGTTCCTGGCTCAGGGACCACGTTGGTCCGGGGTTGTGATCTACCAAGTAGGCCTGGTAGTCAGACTGGGTCTACGTTTGCAGAGTGGTCCTGTGCTGTCTGTCCTGGAGGGAGGCAGCCACTCGAAGAACCTATCTTGGAGAGCACCGAGCACGAGGCTGGTATCTCCAGAGTCCTTGAACTTCATCGAAGGACGCACTATTACTGAAAGGCTGAATGATGGTCGCCTGTCAGTTCTAAGTTTGCAAGAAGTTAGTTGGGAGAGAACTGGGTGCTTAATCCTGTGTTGATTGGATTTTGGACCGAACATACCTACATCTTTGGGAAGGTCCGTGGCAGAGACTTTACCAATTTCCGTATGCCATCCTAGATGGCGTGAAAATAGAGGTAACATGCCGCCCAAAACAAGCAGCTCCTTCGGGGGTAGTGCTACATATGTTTTTGCACTTATTGAACTGATATAAGCAAAAAAAGGTCAATGGTTTATATATAATATATATATATACACACACACACACACACCTCTATAGCAGGGCAAATAAGAGAAGTTCATCGTTTACACCAGGGGTAGCAAACTCAATTTCACTGTGGGCCGCATAAGCATTAGGATTGCCTCAAAAGGGCCGGTTGTATCTGTAAGATTAGATGTCCAGCGTATCCCCTCCCCATATATTAGATGTCAAGAGCCAACCCACCATCAGAAGTTGACTCCCCTACTCTCCCTTACATTACAGTGCACCTCCCTCTCCTTATGCTGCTGCAGGGAAGAAGCTGGATGTATGGCTTGAAGCGTACCTCCCAACATTTACAACAAGTTGTTGAGCGGGGGAGGGGGGGGGGGTGCCGCGAACAAAGTTGTGCACAGCTTGTCTTTCTGTCTCTCCCCTCTCTCCCTCAGATCATTTCCTCCGACTTCACCTCCTCCCCCTTGTACATCTTCCTGTCTGTGCGGAAGGAGTGACCTGTGTGTGGAGCCCAGTGTCGGAACTCACTTGTTCTGACACTGGGCTGCGGGAATTTAGCCCTGATCGCGGGACCGCGGCAAATACTTCAAATCGCGGGAAATTCCTGCAGAATCCGGGACGGTTGGGAGGTATGCTTGAAGGCAGAAAGTAAGGGTCTGGAGTAGGACCAGAGGAGGGCTGGAGCTCTCATGCAGCTGCAGGAGAGGTGCAAGGGCCACATGAAATGGCCTGGAGGGCCGGATTCGGCCCACGGGCCTTGTGTTTGACACCAATGGTTTACAAAGTTTCCAGCGCCAACTGCTTGTTTTCTGGGTAGCAAACATACAGCATGAAGATGCTTATTCACTGGCTATTGAGAAGGTTAGAACACGATACAGTGGAACCTTGGATTGCGAGTAATGCGATTCGCAATACGAACACTGCATTTAAAAAAATCGTACCTCGGCATTGCGAGTGCGGTCTCGCAAAATGAGCATGATTTAGGCCAAAGCAGTGTGCAGTATGCTTTTGGCCTGAGGTGGGGGGCGCTGGAGCCGAGCAGAACGTCGCTGATGGCAGCCGATTGGCGCCGCTCGGAAAAGCATAGAAAGGCCCAATGACAGCATAGCTGACCTCGGGAAAATCTCGGGAACAAAGTCTGAGGTTTGCCGAGGTCAGCCGAAGTGTGGGCCTTTTCGCTGTTTCCGAGGCTCTCTGGCGACCCTCGCCTCTGGCCGCATGCAGTATTGCATGCCATTGAAGTCAACGCGTAACAAATTATTTTTGTTTCCACCGATTTCCATAGGGAAGCTCGCTTTGATATGGGAGTATCAAGCATTACAAGCATTCTCCTGGAATGGATTATGCTCGTAATCTGAAGTTCTACTGTACATGAAACAGAAAGGAGCAAAGTTGGACCGGGAAAATGGTGACACCTCTTACCACAGGGTTGTATAATAAGTAAAACCTAAAGCAGAACTTGAGAAAACATTGTTTTCCCTGTGCAGTGGGGGCTGTGCCTGCAAGTGTTAACTGCTCTCTTTGTTCTAGGGCAGGGGTCTCCAAACTGCGGACCAAACTGTAGGCTTCTATCCAGCCCTTGGGGCACTATTTCTTCCACCGATATGAGGCACTATTCCTCCAACTGACAGCAACAATGGGGCACTCTTTCTTCCACTGATACCAATGATAGGATACCAATTCTCCTATTAATAGGGACACTACCCCTCATATTGATCACCAATCCTGAGGCCATATTTATTCTCAATGATGCAGAATTTTTTTTGCCCCTGCGGGCCATAATCCGGCCCTTCTTAAGTCTAAAGGACAATAAACTGGCCCTTTATTTAAAACGTTTGGAGACCCCTGTTCTAGGGGAACGGACAGCGAATATATACTTACCTGACCTACCAATCTTCCCTGCACAAGACCGATCAATCACACTGCACGCCAGCAGTCTTGAAAATATCCCTGAGGTTACCATGCTCAGAGCACGATCCATATCAGGTGAGTATGAACTTTGTGCTCACCCATAGAAAGATCAAGTAGTTTATCTATGCAGTGTGGGCCCAGAGTTGGGTTTTTAAACCATGTCCTAAAAGTTTCCTTGTATAATAAACTATGCCTAACTCACAATCTTAAAGCCACCGTCAAATCAACAAAGAAGGACTGGACATGGGGCATGGTAGCCAGACTGATTAAAGAAATAACAGGACTGCTGTGCTTGAGAATGGTGGCATGTCTGCATCTCCATTCAGAAAGCATAGATACAAAAACTGACCACACCAGTACGAATTGGATTCTGTGCTTTGGTGTGGTCACAGGCAGAAGGAAGAACTGGCAGGATCACCAGGTATTTCAGGGGAATCAAGAATTTCAATAATGAACTGACAAAAATGTACAACATAGCTAAAAAGACACCTACATCCGATTTTAATGTTTGGGGTAATATACACTTCAGGGTCACCCAACAGCCTACCCCCTTCAACGTGTATACTTACCTTTCCTATGTTCTTCTGCAACCCTGGTTTGCCTGTCAGAGCCCTGTGAAATACCCAATATTTAACTGAGCCATACATGCATACATTTGTTATTTAGCCTAAAATCTGAACAACAGAAATCAAATATTTCCCTTTTTAGCATCTCCACTTCTGCCTATTGTCTTCAAGCAGCTGCCACAGCTCCTTGAATACCCAAACATCTGATTTGATGCAATTACTGTTTGGTAGAGATGCACGATTGATCGTTAAGAATCAATATTGCAATTTTTCCCCCTTGAGATCTTAAAGCATTTTCCCGATTCTATGCAGAGAGTTCTCTGCTCAAGCCGACAGCTGTCAAAAAAAAAAAAACAGGCAGTCTGCCAAGTCTCACACATTCCTCAACTATAAACATTGTAACGTTTTGTTCTTTGGATCAAAGAAATTAACTTTGGTCTGTAAACGAGGGCAGTTTAACCACTTTTTTTTTAGCAGAGACCCTAGAGAATAAAATGGTGTTGGTGAAATATTTTACGTCAAAATTAGCCCAGTTTTTTGTATAATATGAAAGATGATGCTGCGTGATCTTTATTCTAAGCAAAAAAAAAAATTGTGATTCTCATTTTGCCCAGAATCATGCTACCGTTTGGGCAACAATTTTATACTCAACTGCTTCGATTTTTCAATCAAAGTTTCTAGAGCGGGTGGGGCAGAATTTCTCAGCCATGTAAGTCCAGCTTTATAGGTATAAGGGAACATGTAGCCCTCTTTCCCTTCTCCTTTATTACAATGCTCAGTAGCCAGTCACCAGGCCGGAGCACCATCAAGTAGAGGTGGGTGGAGTCCTTCATCTGTGCAAGCTCAAATACGGTGCTTACATAGGGCTTTTTACAAGAGGCTCTGGAAAGGATGTCTGGCAGCAAAGGAGCACAAGGAAGAAATCAATTTGCAGTAGAAGTAGTGATCCATCAAGAGAACCTGTTGCTTTGAGCAAACCAACAGGTTAATTTAAGAAGCTGCTCATACTCTGAGCATCTGGGTGCCCTCACTTGGTGCTTATAGTATTCCACAATGTGCATGAATGCTTTGTTGCCAAGTGCAAAGCAAAGCATCTCAAAAGTACATGTTCCTGAAGGGATTCCTTGCATGACGCTCTGCAGCTGCAAAACAGCTATGCACATTAGAATTTGCTACACAATGCAATCATTTTTTGCACAATCTCAATTTGACTTTGATTTCGGGGAGGGTGGTGGTTGTAGATGCAGTGGTGAGTAAATGAAGAGCGGCCAGCTGCACTTCCAGTTGCAGTCCTCCAGGTCAGCAGCAGAGGTTGGGTGCAGGGTTTAGTGGCGTGAGCTGCCATGCTGGAGATTACAGTGCCTGTGTAAGCTAACTGGGCCAGCTATTAGAAGGACATGTTTCATTGCAACATAGGCCTATTGCAGGGATCAATCTGTATGTGCTTCCCGCGGAGTATGGCTGTGGTGGATGGTGCTGGTCTACATTTAAAACATTGATGCTACCGCACATACGTAGGGGCAACACAGTGATGCCTTCCAATTGCTATTACACATGTTCCATGTCCTGGCACCATTTTGGCTTAGTCCAAAGTCTGTACATTACCCCCAAAATGGACCTGGCATTTGGTGACAGTGCTACCGATCTCGTCCAATTTGCAGCGATCTTTGCACATACCTGTAATAAACTCTCAGAACAGAAGTCATCCATCACTAATAACTTATTTGCGGCTCCTACATAGTACATGATCTACCGATGAGAGCTGCAAATAAAATGAGAGCTTTCAGAGATTTCCTGTGCAGGGAGCTTGCACGTGAAGGCTTGAGAAGATCAGCAGAACTGTCAAGTGCTGTTCTGCTTTCTATGCATGCACGGTAGAGCCTCATAGACTTCTATAGGCCCGGGAGACATAAGTATCCTGGACCCATATAGGTGTCTAAAGAGCGTTACCACGCATGTCCAGGCAGTTGGCAGTGGGCAGTAGAGAGCACACCAGCTTCATAAAAACATTTAGGCAGAACACTAGTCGGTATGGGAAGGGGGAAAAGGGCAAGGAAATTTTCAGAAAATGCCGTTTGCAAGTCTCCCTATCCTTAAAGGCAATTTTATCTGTTTTTCATTATGATTATTTTAAGAATAGAGCATACAACTTATTAAAAAGTGATCCTGTCATTCATCGGCCCCTCCTCCGTTGACAGAATTTATTTCATTCTGGGTAAAAGTCTACTAGAAGTTTTGTGATTGTCCGCTGGGACAGGAAAGGAAGGGTGAGTAGTGCAAATACTTCAGTCACAGCTGCTGCGCATAGTCCATACATCTCATGGCCAGCAGTGTAGATCAAAATATTAGGCCCCCTTTCATACTATGACATTCCATTGTGGTGCACTACTGCATACAAGTTAATGCATACAAAGTGTGTGTGTGTGTGTGTGTGTGTGTGTGTGTGTGTGTGTGTGTGTGTGTGTGTGTGTGTGTGTGTGTGTGTGTGTGTGTGTGTGTTGCATTAAAACACCCATTTCATCAAGAATAGGCCGTCATTCCATATTTGCATTCCTTTTTAATGCGGTCCATGACAATGCAAGGCAGCGTGTTGTACCATGCTGCAGTATGAATCCACTGTCACCTACTGTTCATTCTAAAGCACTGCAACACACAGAGTGCCTTGTATTACCATTGCAATAAAACGCACATTACCGAAATGCATAGGGTTAAAAAAGGACGCCTAAACCAGGGTTTGACAAATTTGTTTGGAATCTAGGAGCCAGCTAAAAAAGTTAGGAGCCGCATATGTAAACGGTATTCAAACCACATGTGAGGGATCACTGCAATCATTAGAGCGAGAGCAATAATTCTAGCACTAGGCCTCCTCTAACTCGGATTGACTTTAACAACATTGTATATCTGGGTATGCCTCTAAAGTGGCTGAAGAAAATCCAACTCGTCCAGAACCAGGCCGCCAGACTAATCTCTGGCCTAAAACAGGCGGGAGCACATTACCCCTACCCTACGATCACTGCATTGGCTCACTGTGGTAGATCGCGTTGAGTTTAAGGCCCTTTGACTCGCCTATCGTGCTTATCATGGGATGGGCCCGCAATATCTGAATTCCTTGATAACTAGATACGCCCCTGCACGAGCACTCAGATCACTAACAGCCGGTCTTGTCATTTGTCCATCTGCCCGTTTGCTTCCCTTTGGGGGCAGATGCTTTCATGTGAGAGCTACGGCTCTATGGAATAGTCTCCCTGCTTCCATTCGGTCCCTCCCTTCTATTATGGCCTTTCGTAAAAGATTAAAAACCTGGCTTTGAGAAAAAGCAGGTTGAGTTATGTTAGTTCTCCCTGTTGTGCCCTGTTGATCTGTCTCTTGGTTTTTCCTGCTCTTCTCTTTTTCTCTCTCTCCCTGATTTGATTTACCCATTTTTGTTATGTCTTCTGCGCTTAGACACTGCCCTGACAGGTCAGTATTTGGCACACTATAAATCCATTAAATCAATCAATCAACTCAAAACATGCAACCTGTAGATTTATTTATTTTTTAAACGTCGCCTATGGAGATTTTAAAAAGGTAAAAGTTTGTCGGTATTCCACGAGCGGACACAATTTTGAAGCGCGACATGTTGGGTATTAATTTACTCGACGTAACATTATCTTTCACAATATAAAAAAAAATTGGGATAACTTTACTGCCGTCTTATTTTTTAATTTAAAAAAAAAGTGTATTTTTTTTCCCAAAAAAGTGCGCTTGTAAAGACCGCTGCGCAAATACGGCGTGACAGAAAGTATTGCAAAACCGCCGTCTTATTCTCTAGGATGTTAGAATCAATATATATATATATATATATATATATATATATATATATATATATATATATATATATATATATATATATATATATATATGTTTGGGGGTTCTAATGTGAGGGAAGGAGATGTCAGTGAAAAATGACACAGAATTGCTGTTTAACGTGTAATGCCAATGGGCACTCACATAAGGAAAAACTTGGGACTTCACAAGGCCACGGCCTCAATTACCGGATCGCGCGGCAGGGGAGGTGGGGGCGCACGGGGACACAGGAACCTGTGTCTTCTTGCGCCCCAACCGTGACCGCGGTGGCCGGTAATTGAGGCCGCGACTTCACGGCCTTGGAGGCCGCGACTTCACGGCCTTGTAGGCCGCGGCCTCAATTACCGGCGGTCGCGAATGCCAGGTCACAATTTGTCGCAATTGGGACCTGGCACCTGGATATTGTTGACCCCTGGCCTAATTGCTAATTATAATTTCAAATATCCTAATCACCCCTTCTTTCCATGCCAACTAGACCTTCCTATACATACTGTGATCAGTCAGTCCAAGTCCACCAGCTTCCACCCTGTGTATGATACCAAGGAAAGAGGAAGTAGGTGCACAGTGGACAGAGAAAGGGGGGGAAGCCAAACACTGATGCCACACGATGTACACACGATCGTTTTTCGGCATGAAAAAAAACAACGTTTTAAAAAATATGTAATTTAAAAGAATCGTGTGTGGGTTTCACATAATTTTTCGGGTTTTAACAACGTTTTAAACCATGCCGTTTTTCAGGTTGTAAAAAATGATCGTTTGTGGGGTAAAACAACGTGAAAAACCTGCGCATGCTCAGATGCAAGTTGAGACGGGAGCGCTCGCTCTGGTAAAACTACCGTTCTTAATGGTGTAAGCACATTCTTCACGCTGTAAACAGACAGAAAAGCGTGAATCGTCTTTTACTAACACAAAATCAGCTAAAGCGGCCCAAAGGGTGGCGCCATCCGAATGGAACTTCCCCTATATAGTGCCGTCGTACGTGTTGTACATCACCGCGCTTTGCTAGAGCATTTTTAAAAAAGAGGACCGTGTGTGGGCAAGAAAGACGAAAGACGATCGTGTGTGCGCGGCATTACACTCACTACGGAAACCCTCCAATGCAGCAGTCATTTTCAACAAGTACAAGATCCAATCTTTTTTTTTATTACTTTCAATATTCTAAATATAGCACCACTATTTATCACTCCTCTCTCCTAAACTATTGAACCTTCTATACGATTGTGAAAATGCAATCTTTTAAACGAAGAGGGAAACAAACTCAATTTTACTTCTTGTATTTTTGTTTTTAAATAAGTATTTTACCAGTAGCCTGCACCATACTCCTGATCAAGGTTAGTATACACCAACCGGACACTTTATTTAGGTACACCTTGCTAGTACCAGGTTGGACCCCTTTTGCATTCAGAAATGCCTTAATTCTTTGTGGTATAGATTCAAAAAGGTGTTGGAAACATTCCTCAGAGATTTTGATCCATACCAACATGATAGCATCACAGTTTCTGATGATTTGTCAGCTTCACATCTATGATGCAAATCTTCTGGTCCAACACATCCCAAAGGTGCTTTATTTGATTGAGATCTGTCGACTGTGGAGGCCATTGGAGTGCAGTGACCTCATTGTCATGTCCAGGAAACCAGTAATGATAGGATCTGAGCCTTGTGACATGGTGCATTATGCTGCTGAAAGGAGCCATCAGAAGATGGGTACACTGTAGTCTTAAAGTAAAGTAAGTAAGTAAACCCCCTATCGTTTTTAGTAGGGTTGTCCCGATACCGATACTAGTATCGGTATCGGGACCGATACTGAGTATTTGCGGGAGTACTTGTACTCGCGCAAATGCTCCCGATGCTTCTGCTGATACTTTTTTTGTATTTATCAACATGTTCTGTGAAAATTCTTTGAGTTTTTTACTACTGCGTGACAAGCAAATACATTTTTTTTATTCATTTTTACTCATTTTTATTCTTTTATAATGTCTTGAGTTAGAGTTCTTCATAATTCTAAAGAAAATAGCCTTAGTCTGTATTGTGGTTTGAAAACTGTCACATAACATTTAAAAAAAGTATCGGTATTCGGTATCGGCGAGTACATGAAAAAAAGTATCGGTACTTGTACTCGGTCCTAAAAAAGTGCTATCGGGACAACCCTAGTTTTTAGCCAAGGTAGCTGCCATCTTTGCCTCCGTTTAATCTACAACTACCATGATGCTGCGCATGTGATCAGTTATGACACCAGCCATTGGACGGTTTGACAGTTTGGCTAAAAGCACAACCAATAGAAGTTTCCGTCGTACATTTCCGTCACGTGCTGGAAATTAAACAGTTTTTAAAACTGGTAAATGGACGGGTTTACTCACAGTTAAAAGGGATGGACATGGTCAGCAACAATACTCATGTAGACCCTGGCGTTTAAATTATGTTCAATTGGTACTAAGGGGCCCAAACTGTACCAAGAAAATATACCTCATCTGAATGTCGCATCTAAAATCGAGACTCATCAGACCAGGCAACATTTTTTCAATCTTCTATTTTACAATTTTGGTGAGCCTGTGCGACTTGTAGCCTCAGGTTTCCTGTTCTTTGCTGACAGGAGTGGAACCCGGTGTGGTCTTCTGCTGCTGCTGAAGCCCATCTTCCTGAAAGGTTCAAGGTTCCGTGTGTCTGCATACTTTGGTTGTAACGAGTGGTTATTTGAGTTATGCCTCATACACACAACTGGTTTTCCTGGCAGGAAAACTGCCATGAGAGCTTTAGGCCAGGAATCCTGGCCGTGTGTATGCTCGCTCCATCTCAATTTTCCCGACAGGAATACGGCGGGAAAAAAAGACAACATGTTTTATTTTTTCCTGTCGAAAAAAAAAACGGTTGTGTGTATGGGGGCAAAAAAAACGCGCATGCTCAGAATCAAGTATGAGGCAGGAGCGCTCGTTCTGGTAAAACTAGCATTCGTAATGGAGATAACACATTCGTCACGCTGTAATGGACTGAAAAGCACGAAGACTGAAAAGCACGAATCGTATCAAACTTTTACTAACACAAGTATCAGCAAAAACAGCCCTAAGGGTGGCGCCGTTTGAATGGAACTTCCCCTTTATAGTCCCGTTGTACGTCACCGCGCTTTAAGCGGGCGGTATTTGGCCTGAACGTGTGTATACAAGGCAGGCTTGAAAGGAATCCAGTCAGGAAAAACATTTTTTTCCTGCCCAGAAAAACGTGTGTACAGGGCATTACTGTTGCCTTTCTATCATCTTGAACCAGTCTGCCCATTTTCCGCTGATATCAAGGCATTTTCATCCACACAACTGCCATTTACTGGATATTGTCTCTCTTTCGGACCCTAGAGATGGTTGTGCGTGAAAATCAGATGATCAGCTGTTTTTGAAATACTCAGACCAGCTTGTCTGGCACCAACAACCATGCCACGTTCAGAGTCACTTAAAGCGGAGTTCCACCCTTAAAATCACTTTTTTTCATTACATCCAGCATACTGGCGTCAGCGCCAGTATGCTGTTTTTTTTTTTTTAATGCTCGTACTTACTGTATATCACAACATTGAATTCCAGGCGCACCGCGGAGTGTCGCCGCTATAAGGCGTCACTCCGCGGTGCGCCTGGAATTCAATGTTGTGATATACAGTAAGTACGCGCATAAAAAAAAAAAAAACAGCATACTGGCGCTGACGCCAGTATGCTGGATGTAATGAAAAAAAGTGATTTTAAGGGTGGAACTCCGCTTTAAATACCCCCTTCTTCCCCATTGTGATGCTCAATTTAAATTGCAGCACCTCGTCTTCACCACGTCTAGATGCCTAAATGCATTGAGTTGCTGCCATGTGATTGGCTGATTAGCAATTTTGTGTTACCAAGCAATTGAATGGATATACCTAATAAAGTGGCTGGTGAACGTATATTAGCATAAGCTTGGGTGAATACTGAAATTTTCTGCCCAAATCTAATAGCCAAGCTTGTGATGTGTATGAGAAGGCCATTGGGGCATGATTTTCTTAATAGTTTACTGACAAACAAATAAATGGAGTTAAGCTAAGAAAGTAAAAAGGTGGGGGCTTCACTAGCTAGCTGCTGTTCTTTTACTAACCTATTAGAGCCTTGACCGAGCTGTATTGCTTAGTTTATAAGGTATAGATATAAGGGCTCTTTCACACGGAGTGGTCCGTTTTTCGGTCCGCTCCGTGTGTCCGTCGGCTCAGCGGGGGGTCCCTGCTGAGCTGTCGGGCGCACAGGGCGGTCCCCGCACACTGTGCAGGGACCGCCCCTGTCTCTCCTCCGCTATCCCCTATGGGGAATCGGATGGAAACGGACCGTCTGTCCATTTGCATCCGATCCGTTCGGCCGGAAGAAAAATAGGACATTCTTCCGTCCGAAAAAACGGATGCAGATCTAGCGGACGTTAGCGGATGCATCATCCGCTAACGGATCCGCTCCCATAGGGGTCCGTTAACGGACTTGTAATTAGCGGACCGTTCATCTGCTAGTGTGAAAGGGCCCTTAATGGCCAAGACTAAGAATAGCACCTGGCAGAGATTTCTTGATTAGAATCGCTTAGAAAACTTTCTAAATATAGCATAATTCTTTAGGCAGGCTAGCCCGATCATTTAGAAGTTTTTTAATTGTGTTTAGCCATTTGTCTACGCCTAAGCAGCATTCACACCTATGCATTTTACCACATATGGACTTCCATTGGAATTAAAATCAAGAAAATTAATATTGTTGGAGTACAAATCAAATTGTAATTACCAACACTTTCAAATAAGTTTCAATGCAAAATCATGTGCCTAAAAGCAGAGAGGTGTAAATTAGGGCTGTGGAAACTATTAATTCCTCGATTAATCTTAAATTTTTTTGATCGGTACTCACCTCTCTGGGAGTTCCGTCGGAGATCCAGTGACGTCACGGACACCGGTGGGACTTGCGGTGTCCATCTGAAAGGCTCCTTTGCTGTGCCGAAATCTGCATGCCGGGGGGGACCTTACCATCTGCCACCCGCAAGGGCTGTTACCCTTTCCTCTATCAACCTGGGATTCCACAGCCATCCACTGGGAGTTTCGATAGTTCCCTTGATGGGGCATCTACATGCCGACGGACTGATGTTAACCCCTCCTCATCTGGATTCAGCAGTGGTATTGTTGTACACATTTTTATACCAGTATTACCATATTTACAGTTTATGTAGCTACATCGATTTTATCTCGAGTACAATATAATTTCTTTTACCTACTTGAAGACTATAAAAGTTTTAAAGCTATTCCCAGCGAGCGCTGCCTGTGTGTGTTTTTTGTATCCTGCTATCTATTTTTCCAGTTGTTGGGAGCTGCACTGGGAATCAGGCTGCAAGGAAATCAGCTAAAAGTAGTTGGATCTGTATGTGCGTTATAATTAATCGAAATTAGTAGATTATTGGTTTAAATAATAAATAAATCAGTAAAGCCCTGGTGTAAATGCAACCTAAACCTACACTTCTATCACTTTGTGTAATCTTGTGGTCAGTCTTCAATCTGCAGGAATACCATGGTTTGCTTGGGGCTGTCCAGAGAAGGGAAATAATAATATAATAATAATAAAAATAATAATAATAATAATAATAATAAAAAGAAGGTTTGAACCTTGCCATATCTAATGATGAACTGCAAGATCTTCCTGTTGAACCTATTGTTGTCTTATCCAGTACTGAGATCTCTGTAATATTGCCTTGTGGTGAATTATAAAGTATTGAAAAAATATATATTTTTTCCACCCGGCCACTGCATATAAAAGGCCAGGTGGGCGTTTCCTTCTTCTAAGTGGATGTTCCTGATCGTCCGTCAGATGGAGCGGTATCGCGCAGCCGTGCGACCTCAATGCGCTTGTGTTCCCCGGACACGGCGCATCTCTGGTTGGCAGGAGGGCTCTGTGATTGGTCCTCCTGATCACGATGGCTATGTCCAATTACAGCCATCATGTAATGTAAATAGAGAGCAGTTGCCAGGTGATCGGCTCTCCTTCTCTTCACACAGAGCTCGTCAGTGAGGAGAGCGGATCTGTGCTGCGACCTGGGAAACCGTGTGTATAAGCTGTTTTTTTTACATCTTTTTACACACTGATCACCCAGATGGTGTCCCCACACAGTGAAGAACACCTGCCGCACATCTATCCAGGAAAATGATCTGTCCCAGTGCACATATCTGTGCGATCATTTGCCACATCAGTCCCAGTGATCAAAATCTGTCACAGTAATCTGTCAACATGGCTAAAAAAAAATATTCAGCAGCGAGGAGGCTTTCCATATACTCCATTCCATTGTCCTGGTGCTTCAGGGCCTTGCCGTTGCCAGGCAATGGGTTTTCATTCTCACACAGAGCCCATCAGTGAGAAGGAGAGCGGATCTCTGCCACGAGCCGGGGATTAGCATGTATTAGCTGTTTTTGCAGCTTTTTACACTGATCACTTAGCTAGTGTCAGAACCCCCAAACATTATTTTATTTTTTTTGGCGGTCATTGCAACTTTTTTCTCGCACGGTATTTGCGCAATAATTTTTCAAAACCCCTTTTTTGGGGAAAAAAAAACAGTTTTATGAATTAAAAAAATAACAAAAAACAGTAAAGTTAGCCCAATTTTTTTTATATAATGTGAAAGATGATGTTACGCAGAGTAAATAGATACCTAACATATCACGCTTTAAAATTGCAAACACTCGTGGAATGGCACCAAATTTCGGTTCCTTAAAAATCTCCATAGGCGACGCTTTAAATTTTTTACAGGTTACTATTCGAGTTACAGAGGAATCGTTGCACACGATCTAACGCATGCGATGATACCTCACATGTGGGGTTTGAACGGCGTTTACATGTGGGCGAGACTTGCATGCAGGGGCGTTTAAAAAAAAAAAAAAATATGTATTTAAATTTCTATTTTACTTACCTTATTTTTTTTTACAATTATTTTTGTTTTTTGATCACTTTTATTCCTATTATAAGGAATGTAAACATCCCTTGTAATAGGAATCAGTGTGTCAGGTCCTCTTTATGGAAAGATGTGGGGTCATTGAGACCCCACATCTCTCCTACAGGCTTACAAGCATGAGATCGTGAAAAAAATAATAAATTCACAGATCTCATGCAGACAGCCGCAATTGCGGCTTTGTTTACTTCCGGGTACCGGGTGTGACGTTATTACGTCGCGCCCGGGCCTCTGACGGCCATAGAGATGACTGGTGACCATCATCTCTATGCTTCCAAACCAGCGCTGGCCGATTCGCTCTCCAGGTCCCTGATAGCACGGGAGAGCCCGGAGAAGCACCGGATGGCAGCGGGGGGGGGGGGGGGGGGGGGCAGGCGATTATAATAGCCTATTTGTACATAAAGCCTAACACAGGTTCTCTACTGGATCAAAATAAAGGGCCTTGCCTCTTTTCAGGGATATCGACTATTTTAAGTCCCGTCTCCTGCAAGACTCCCCATCTGATCATGTCCTTTCAGCAGTCTACAAGGTTCTCCTGTTAAAACTTCATCCTGACCCCCCAAAATATACCACGAAATGGGCAGCTGACCTCAACGTCCCATTCAACTCAGACGAATAGGACAAGTGATTTGCCCTCACCCACCACCTATCCCTGCCAACTAGGGCTCAGGAGACAAATTTCAGAATAGTTTTACGTTAGAACAGCTTCCTGACTTTATTTACTGAATTTACCTGTCTGTATCCGACGTGTGCTGGCGTTGCCATGTCACTAGGGAATCCTTACTTCATACCTTACTTGTCTGGTGGGTATGTGCTCCTATACACGATTTTTGGGATTTGGTCTTTGCAGCTTTATAACGCTGTAGCTGGGGTGCCCATCCCCAATTCTCCCCAAATAACTTTGATCTCCATGCTTCCAGGTACTTTCAAACGTATCAAAAATGCATAGTTCGGCATTGCCTGAAAGTGGCCAACATGGGGATACCTAACTCAGGTTCTCTCCTTGGTTGAGTGGGTTCCAAAAATTGACCATATTGAGAGGATGAAATCCCTTCTGACTCGTGAAGTGGATACCTATGAACATTGCCACCAAAGTTGGCTCCCTTGGAAGAGGTTTTGTGAATCCTCTGAGCCACAAGACCTCCATGCAGATAGGGGTAAACCCTAGCCACAGTGGCTGGATGCGATATTTTATCTGGTTGTCCACTTTTGGCTGCATCTGTACTTTTCTTCCTCTCTAACATTTCTCTGTTTCTTACTTCCCCTCTCCATCTTCCCCCCCTGCTCCACATCCTCCTCATTTTTCTTCCTCCCCCACTCCATGGGCTTGGGTCCCTAAAACTGAACTTATGGTTTATTCCTAAAACTACACTTTATGCATCTTATGCTCTGTATGGAGTGTCAGAGTATCTGGGGCCCTTTTTATGGTGCACATTTATATATTTTTGCTACCCTGTACGATACACCTGTACCTTTTTTGTATTTGTACACTCTTTTTTTATTGAAAACTTTAATAAACTAAGATTGAAAATCAAAAAGGGCCTTGAGTTTCTCTTCAAAATCATAAAGTACACACTCCTGAAATGTTTGCCCAATAAAATGTGAATGTTAGGAATCATTTCTTTATGTGGATCAAGCATTATTCAACCATCACGGGTCCTATAAAGACCTTTAACTGCTTGCCGACCAGCCGCCGTCATTTTACTGCGGCAGGTCGGCTCTCCTGGGCGAGAGCCTGTAGCTCTACGTCGGCACTTCTGCGGCCGCTAGGGAGTGCGTGCGCGCCCCCCGCTCGCCCCAGAGTCCTGTGCTCGTGCCCGGCAGGCACGACCGCCGCCGGGCACACGCGATCGCTCGTTACAGAGCAAGGACCGGGAGCTATGTATGTAAACACAAAGCTCCCGGTCCTGTCAGCGGGGGAAACGCTGATCTTCTGTTCATACAATGTGTGAACGGAAGATCAGTGATTTCCCCTAGTGAGTCCACCCCCCCTACAGTTAGAACACACCCAGGAACATACTTAACCCCTTCCCTGCCCCCTAGTGTTAACCCCTTCACTGCCAATGGCATTTTTATAGTAATACAATGCATTTTTATAGCATTGATCGCTAAAAAAATGCCAATGGTCCCAAAAATGTGTCAAAAGTGTCCGCCATAATGTCGCAGTACTGAAAGAAAACGCTGATCGCCACCATTACTATAATAAAAATGCCATAAAAACTACCCCCTATTTTGTAAACGCTATAACTTTTGCACAAACCAATCAATAAACGCTAATTGCGATTTTTTTTTTACGAAAGAATACGTATTGGCCTAAACTGAGGGAAAAAAAATGTTTGTTTATACATTTTTGGGGGATATTTATTACAGCAAAAAGTAAAAAATATTGCATTTTTTTCAAAATAGTCGCTCTATTTTTGTTTATAGCGCAAAAAATAAAAACCGCAGAGAAGATCAAATACCACCAAAAGAAAGCTCTATTTGTGGGAAAAAAAGGACGCCAAATTTGTTTTGGGAGCCACGTCACACGACCGCGCAATTGTCAGTTAAAACGACGCAGTGCCGAATCGCAAAAAGTGCTCTGGTCATTGGGTAGCAATATGGTCCGGGGGTTAAGTGGTTAAAAAGAATAGAGGATAGATCTTCTAGATTGTAAGCTCTTACGAGCAGGGCCCTCTGATCCCTCCTGTATTGATTTGTATTGTGAATGTACTGTCTTCCCTGATGTAAAGCGCTGCATAAACTGTTGGCGCTATATAAATCCTGTATAATATTAATAATAATAATAATATACTATAATGACATCACCACTTACTTTCTGAAGAAGTTCAGATTTAGGGACGGACATCATTTTGGTCAACATTTCATCAACACCACCAACAGATTTTTCAAAGGCCAAAAGATAGTCATGGATCTCTGAAGGGTATTCTTCCGAATTCATGTCCTCATCAGCCATTTTGTCCTATTGGAAAAAGGAATAACAGACGGATCCATTTTTGTTTCCCAAACTCAAATAACATGAACCTTTTTGTCACCACATACTACAAACCCTAATAAACTCTCTCACATAAATATAACCAATCTATGTTGTTATTAGCTTTCGCAGCCAAAATCAACACTAATTGACAAGCTCCTACAATATTTTAGGTCTTTTGAGTGATTTTTTTCAAGCAGTTGGACACCTAATTTAACCACCTGAAGCATTACAGCTGTATGTGTTAGCGGTTCACTAAGAATGTTATTTAAAAAATAAATTCACCAGGCTACGCTAAACTAACACAAACAAACTAAGGAAAAAAATGCTCTAAACTGGCACAGCCAATGCCAAAGTCAACATCATCACGGCACGTTCACACCGATAACGGCTGCCAGAGAAACAGACCTCACACACATAGCCCAGATGCCCGGAGGGTAATCCTGTTCTTAATCCTTTAAAATGATTGTATTTAGGAGAGGGAGAGGCTGGTAAGAAATACTGTTGAGATACTATAACAGGATGAGACTGGAAAAAATTGAGAAAGACTCATCACGTACACAACTAGCAAGTGCGCACTTTTCATTTGTTGTAATAACAACGTAAGAGAATGGCACCAATCCAGTTGGCAGAACAGGGGGAAAATTTGCATTCTGCAGATTCTCCCAATGGCAGAAAGTTCTTCTTCTATTTAAATACATTTTTCTTTGGTAAGGTGGGTTGACAACTTAAAGTATACTTCGGAAATGTTGAGTAATGGGTCACTAAAAAAGAAAGTAAAATGCTAATCTTGAACACATTGTCTTTTTCAAATGATATTAATACCTCGACTTTAAAGCGGATTTCCTATATAAATAATAATACGCATGGGATGTTTTAAACATTGCTGCATCACAGTTGAATTCCCCAGCCACAGTCCCCTGGTGCAGCATGGATCACTAAACCCCAATCACCAAGATATTGTTATAATGTTGATACCGTTCTTAAATCTTGTGAGAAAGCACTTACCATGCAGCAGGACATAAGGCTACAGGAAAGCTAAGCGACATCATCATCACCTACCTGAGTGGATCAGAAGTCAGGAATGTGCTATAGGCTTCTTCCTTTTTACTGAAAATCTTTTTGTTGTAGCAATCAATTTTATTTTGGATTAAAAAGAGGTTGGTTGGGTTTTTTTTTGAAGGTTGCTTTAAAGATGAATTCCAGGCATGGTAAATTGTCTCTAGGACACACACAGGTTCCAGAAGACTGCGGAACCATTTACAAAGCGCAGCGTAACTCAGTTAGGAAACCAGCAGTAAAGCTGCATTCACACCTGAGTGTTTTGTCGCCTGAAGCGCGACGCTCAAAGACGCTAGAGGGGGAAAATAACAATATTCTCTATAGAGATGGTTCACATCTCCACTGTAAAACGCTGAACGCCTGAATTTCAAACAAGTCCCGGGCCCTTTTTTGTCACGCGAATCGGGCGGCTTGGGCATTTTCCATTGGTGCCAATGACCTGTACAAAACCGCGGTAAAAAACACTGCAATTTGTAGCGGCAAATCGCGGTAACTAAACGCCGCAAATCGCCTACGCTTAGGTGTAAATACAGCCTAAAACAGGAAAGATTTAACTACCGGTTTCCCTTACCCAAGGTGCCCGGCATCTGCACACGAAGCCAATTGAAGAATCGACTCGGATGAGGACATCGCTGGATCCCTGGACAGGGAAGTGGCCTTATATTAAAAGTCAGCAGCTACAGTATTTGTAGCTGCTGACTTTAAATTTTATGGTGGGAGAGTGGAGATCCTCTTTAAGGCTGGGTTCACACATATGTGAATAAACTGCAGGTTTCTCTGCATCCAATTTGCATGACAGGAGAGTGCGACTGTCTTTTAATGGAGTCGGTTCACAAAGCCCCCTGGGGTGGCTGCGGTCTGCATTTAACAGGGTCATGTGCATCTTTGGTTCCGATTCAGGTGCAAATTCAGGCAATCGGACAGGATTCACATCTGAATCGGTGAACAGGGACGCACCGGACCACTGTGAAACCTGGCCACAGCCTATGTGAACCCAGCCTAATTCCACATACACTCGATCGGAAATTCCGACAAGAAAAGTCTGATGTGAGCTTTTGGTCGGAAATTACGACTGTGTGTATGCTTCATCAGACTTTTTCGGAATTTCCGCCAACAAAAGATTGAGAGCAGGTTCTCGATTTTTCCAACGGAAAAAGTTCCTAGCGGAAATTCTAAGCTTCTGTATGCAATATCGACGCGCAAAAAATTACGCATGCTCGGAATAAATTTGACACATGCTCGGAATCATTGAACTTAATCTTTCTTGGCTAGTTGTAGTGTTGTATGTCACCTCGTTCTTAATGGTCGGAATTTTGTGTGACCGTGTGTATGCAACACAAGTTTTAGACAACATTCCGTCGGAAAAAAAATCCAGTTTTCTTGAGGGAATTTCCAATCATGAATAAGATTTTTTTTGTCCCACCATACTTTTGATTTCTGAAGAAGTACTGCTCATGTAATTTACAACTTAACAACTAAATTGATCGAAACATACCATACTTCTTTTTACATTGACAACTGGTGCCAATCAAATTTTTTAAAAGATTCAAATTTTCCAACCCTTTTCAATGAATAGTCAATGCATTTAAAATCTTTTGCTCTCTGCTCGGTTGGATGCTCCTGAGGGCAGGAAAGTTGTTGGGGTCTCCATAAAAAGCACCTGTCGCCTACCTAATGCTATCACTTGGGAGTTGGTTACCCCTTTGTGATAGCCATAAAGTTAAATTAAATAAATGCTGCCCTGCAAATTTGCACACACCTGCAAATGCGGCCCAGGGTGCATAATGTGTTTTTAAACCATGATCACACCACATATGTGTGGTATCACTGCGAGCCACAGTGTGAGAGCAATAATTCTAGTACCAGAGCTTATGGTTTACTCCAAAATTGATGATCAGTAAAGGCTTTTAAAGGGTCACCTGTGGAGTTTTTTCAGTACTGTTGAGTTTTTTGCAATATTGTGGGTGCACCCAGTTTTAAGACTTGGCATATTTGGTATCCATTTACTCAACGCTACCCCACCTTTTATATTTTACCAATAAATTGGTTATTTTCCTGGGTGTGTGTGCACTAAAATTAATTTTAACATAATTTCTCTTGAAAATATGCATTTGATAAACAGTTGCACAAATATCATGTGACATAAAAAATTGCAACCATCATCTATTTATTCTACGCGTCCTCTACTGTCTGAAAATATGTAATGTTCTGGGGGTTCAAGTAACTATGACCAAAAATGCAGATTTTTTACATGTGCGTGAAGAAATGAAAAAAAAAAATACACCAACGCTGAAGTGGTTAAATAAACTGGAGTATAAACAGAAAAAATTCTGGCTCTTCCAAACAAAGTTCAGAAAGGTCACATTGCGTGTATTGTGCCAGTTTTATGTGCACTGGAGAAGAAAGCGTTCCTTCATTGGTAGGCACTTTTCATTTGCCCAGGATATGGTTTCAATTAGACGAATAACCACATCAATGACACTGAACAATGACTGGCTGAGTGTAGAGTAAGTAAATTAAAGGGAGACCCTCCTACTTGGCTGAGAAATCCATTGAGCAGGTTTTGGGCAGAGTGTCAAACCAAACTGTACAAATCTAATCTCAAAGCTCTCATCTGTGCAAAAGATGAACCTACAAGAATCATTTCTAGCACCGGAGAGATCTTAATGCACTGGAAGGAAAAATACACACAATATATATATATATATATATATATATATATATATATATATATATATATATATATATATATATATATATATATATATATATATATATAAAATCACACATACACACACACATTATACAGTATCTCACAAAAGTGAGTACACCCCCTCACATTTTTGTAAATATTTTATTATATCTTTTCATGCGACAACACTGAAGAAATGACACTTTGCTACAATGTTGTGTAGTTAGTGTACAGCTTGTATAACAGCGTAAATTTGCTGTCCCCTCAAAATAACTCAACTCACAGCCATTAATGTGTATATCGCAGGCAACAAAGGAGAGTACACCCCTGGATAAAAATGTCCGAAATGGGCCCAAAGTGTCAATAAAAAATTGTTTTCCTTTACAAACGCTTTAAGCCAAATTCATCTAATTCTGCTAGTGCAGAACAAGCCGGAGCTCATCCCTGCTCTCCTCACTTGGACAATGAATGCTGCTATCCGGAACGTCCCCATTGCTCCTTTATCTGGAGTGGAGATTCCCTAAGACAGAAGTGTGTTACTGGCCAGACCACGAGGTAAAATAGTGGGGAACAAAAGCATAAAAAAGAAAGCTAATGCAGCCAGCACATTAAGATTGGTGAAGATTTACATTTAAAGATTACTTTTTGAAAATTAAATTTTACATTTATTAACCACTTCCCGCCCGGTCAATCGCAGATTGATGTCCGGGAAGTGGTTCTGAAATCCTGACTGGACATCTATTGACATCCTGCAGGATTTAATGCCGCCTTGCGGGCGCGCGGCGTATGACACCCTGCATCTCCGATATCGGTAACGAGTCTCCGGCGGAGGCTAGTTACCACGTAATCAGTCGTGTCCAATCATGGCTGATTACAATGTAAACAGGAAGAGACGTTGATGAACGTTGACGCGAGTACAGGAGAGCCGATCAGCGGCTCTCCTGACAAGGGGGGGTTCGCGCTGATTGTTTATCAGCGCAGCCCCCCCTCGGATGCCCACACTAGACCACCAGGGAAGCCCACACTGGACCATCAGGGAGGGGCAATGAAAAAAAAAAATCAGTAAAAAAAAAAAAAAAGATGCCAATCAGTGCCCACAAATGGGCACTGACCGGCAACATGGATCCATCAGTGCCACCCCACAGCATCCATCAGTGCCACCCCACAGTGCCAATCCATGCCCAGTTCCCACCTATCAGTGCCAATCTGTGCAACCCATAAGTACCCATCAGTCCCAGTGCCGCCTATGAGTGCCCACCAGTGCCACCTCATGGGTGATCATCAGTGCCACCTCATCGGTGCCCGTAATTGAAAGAGAAAAACCTACTTATTTACAAAAAAAGTTTAACAGAAAAAAATTAAAACTTATTTTTTTCCCAAAACGTTCAGTATTTTATTAGTTGTTGCGCAAAAAAAAAAGATTGCAGAGGTGATCAAATACCATCAAAAGAAAGCTCCATTTGTGGGGAAAAAAGGACGCCAATTTTGTTTGGGTACAGTGTAGCATGACCGCGCAATTGTCACTCTCTCTGTCAGATCAGTGTCAGTTGTCGAGAGAGTAGGACGCTCTCAAACGAGTCTCTCTCTCAGGGATAGCTCAGCCAGGCAGGGTCCTCCCACTGTGCGGCTCCAGGCCTCGCAGGCAAGCAGGGTTTCCACCTCCCTGTCTTGGCTGCCACTACCTACAATTTACCTGTCCCTGGGTACCTCCGGTTCGTTGATCCAGGCCTCCCCTGGATTCTCTTCACTCCAGGTAAGAGCCTTGCTGGGTCCACTGACGGCCGCCACAAACATCCATGCCCCACGGCTCTTCCCTGCTCCTTCTTCCCCTCCACGGTTGCTCCCCCGGGTGCTTTTTCCCGACAACCGCGCCAGCCTGTGGGGAATCGCGGGCGCCGCGATCTAGGAAAGACCGCGGCTTCACTTGCGGCCTACCGCCGCGCCGATCCCCACACGCTGCTACAGGCCTAGAAATCCCCCCCCCCCCCTCACCCCAGAAGCATCTCCACACCACTATCACCGCTCGGGCGTCCTTTGCGCCATGCAACCCTACTAGCCTCCGATCGCGGCAGCCGCGACTCAGGAAAGGCCGCGGCTTCGTCCGCGGCCTAGCGGCGCGCCGCTCCCCACCTCCAACCATTGGTACTTTTTGCCCCAATCGGGCCAGGAAGCCCCCCCCCCCCCCACCCCAGCAGAGTCCCCTCGCCCCCGATCATCCCTCTCAGCCCCCCTGGCGGCACAGACAGTGGTCTTCTTAGCCTGGTACCCCCCCAGCCTGGATCCTGCTGTCAGGTTGGTGGCCAGCTTGCTCCATCCAGCCCTATCTCCCCCCGTTCATACTCATTGAAAACTTGATCCAGGGCTAAAACCCGATCGCCTCTTTAGGGGTCAGGAAGGAATTTTTTCCCTACCACAGCATATTGGCACAGCGTGGTCAGGGTTTTTTGCCTTCCTCTGGACCAAGCTAGGATCAGAGGATTCGGTTATCCTTGAGAATCCACCCCCCCACTCCCGCCATGGTTAATCGGCAATACTCGGCGGAGAACATTTGGGATCTGGAGCGATTTGCCGCAATTCTGTCGGCCACTACCAAAAAGACCCTAGGAAATCTGCGACTTTTGAGGATCGAGCGACGATCGACTACAAAAAAATCGCAGGCAGTTACCACAGCCAAAGCACATATCATGTGCTTTGATTAACACTAGATCGGCAGTAAAACACCGATTAGAAATCCACGATTTCTTATTGCAACATGACTTAGACTGCCTCTTCATTACAGAGAGCTGGCTCACAGCCGACTGTAACACCATTCTTGGAGAATTGGTGCCAGAAAACTACCGTATTATAACGGAAAACAGAATAGGGCAAAGAGGAGGAGGATTGGCGGTGATTCATAAGACACGTCTTGCGATCACAAAACCAAGCCTCCAAAACCCTCTTCCATTCATGGAAACCCTTACTCTCCAACTGCAAGTAAACAGCCAGGAGACCGTCCGGATTCTTCTCTGCTATAGGCCACCTGGCCCCAAGTCGCAGCTGCTCCCATCTTTGACGGACTTTGTCTCCACCTATACCCTGAATAGCAAACACCTTTTGCTGCTCGGGGACTTCAATCTCTGGGCCAACTCCCCGCAAGACCCCATTGCCGACGCCTGCATCGACCACCTAGAAGGATTAGGGCTTCAGCAACTAGTATGTGGGCCCACACATGCTTCAGGTCATACGCTCGATCTTATTTTCAGACAAGATCTGGAAATAAAAATCTTGGAAAATGAACCATTGCCATGGACAGATCACCATGCAATTAAATTCATTATTTCCGATTTCCCCCCCTTAACAAAAACATCAAATCCAGTGACAACACACTGGACTAGATGTCAGAAGAAGCTCCACTCGGAGCTTTTTAAAGCCACGTTAGGAGAAAAAATAAATACAATTCAGCCGCACCAAACAGCGGAGGAAACATTGGTGGCCATAAACACAGCACTATTGCAGTCAGCTGACTTGATAGCGCCAAAACGAAAGACCCAGATCAGGAAAAATAACTCCGGCTGGTTCAACAACCAGCTGGCGTTACTGAAGCAAGAGTGCAGAAGGGCAGAAGCAGCCTGGAAAAGAAACTCTTCAGATGAGAACCTCTCGATCTACAAGGTAATAACTAGAAAATACTACAAACAAATCTTTGAAGCCAAGAAAAATTATTTTTCTGAGGCTATCAACGGTGCCCTAAATCGCCCCCGCAAACTCTTCAAACTGGTCACTCAGACCATGAATCCAGGATGTCTTGAGGCCCCCAACTTGGATTCACAAGAATTTTGCGATGAGTTATCGGATTGCTTCATTACCAAAATTGAGGCAATCCGGCATGGCATTCAGCAAAACAATCGCTCTTCCAGCCCCCCCCGGAGTCGGTTACACTGCACCGGCAGTAAGTCACCACAGATAGGTGAGTTCACGCTGGAACCCATCTCCATTCAGACCACTAAAAATATCATCGGCGCTCTGCGCAACAGCACTGCGCCAAATGATATTATCCCCACCAAACTGCTGAAGGAATGCGCCGACATCTTGGCACCTCCTGTCACGCAGCTTGTCAACCAATCCTTCAAGGAGGGCATAGTGCCCTCCCAGTTGAAGTGCTATGGATATGCTAAAAATGGCCAAAGGAAGATGGTGAAATGCTTATTTTAATGCGCAAACACATGCTCCACATGCTCTATATCTCATATATATCCTATATACTCTATATGTTATTGATTGCTATCATACATAGTCATAATTTGTAATGATCTTATACAACCCTTGCAATCCTTGCTCACATGATGCTGCTATCAGATATGTGTCACAAGATCTGACGAAAAAGGGGAACTCTGTCTGCAAAACAAGTCGAAAATAGATCGGCAAAAGAAAGCCCCGGATATCGAGCCACAGAAAACCAGACATCAGACATCAGACAAACCAAATATATATATAGCATTGTTGCTTCATGCTTCGCACCATCCTAACACAAAATAGTTAATAGCTCACACGTCACAAGACTAATATTACGTATTAATGAGCAGGTTGGATATTCAAGAATATGCACGTCATTAACCATATATTAAGTCAAGACCAAAATAAAAAAGAGGAAGTATTTCAAACTGCAGCTTTGTCAGTGTGAAATTATTCTATGCATGCATGCAATTATTCACTTCTTATCAGATTTGGCCAGGAAGCAGATACCAAAGAAACTGACAGTTTTGTCTGTCCAAATCAATTTAGCGCCTAACGTAGGGCCATCGGGCTTCCTGATTCGAAGGGCCAAGCCGATCGAGAGGGAACTGGGACGAACCAACGCGGACGACAGGGCACGGAGAATTGATCACTCTCTGATGACTGAACGGTAAGACTTTTAATAATGTCTACTGTTTATATCCTGTCCCGTGGTTTTGGTTGGTTCTTGTTCCCGTGTCGGCTTACCTCGATCAGAAAAGGCAGGTAGTATATAGCTTATAGCTTGCCCGAAGGTCATTTATAAGAACCTGCATAACTGGTAATCTGCTGCCTGTATATTTGTTTCCTGTTTCCTGTTCTGTTCTGTCAAGCTTGTGACGGCTGGGAATAAGGGGATTAATTATGTAGTCACGGATGAAAATTGACGTGGTCAAACTCCTCCTGGGGGATAAATAATTGTGCTGTGAAGCACGGATGACCAGGAGGGGGCGTCAGGAGAACGCATAGTAGTTGCGTGGGGATCCCGTGAGGACCTGATAATCCTGTACTTCACTGCGGTTGTCACATATCCTGTTGGTTTATTGTTATATGTGCTGGCTTCTGGTGGGTTGATGAGACAGGCAGAACGGAATAGGGTCACAGATGCGATAACTGGCTGTGAAACGTGGTCAAACTTCTCTCAGGGTTGATGCAAAGTGTGCCGGAGAGAGGGCGCATAGCCAGGGTATCAGGTATTAAATAAGAGGTACATGTAGGAAGATGTACATGATAATCCTGTGACAGTTGTTCTGGGGTCTCATCTTTCCATCGCATGAGCCAGGAATGTCATGTCATGAATGTGTCTGTGGACTACTGTTGGGAATTCATTCAGAAGGCTGGGGGCTGGTGAAAGTGATAACCCCAGGGTACAGGGAGGAAATTCTTGGCCTGAAACCTTTGTTGGTGGATGTTCCAGACCTGTTAGTGTTCAGATTAAATGTGCATTACCCTGTTAGAATTGTAGTCGGTGCATCATTGCCAGCGATAGAAGGTGAAGCTAGAGAAAGGGGATACTTGCCTCTGGGACACGTAGATGATATTTGAAGGAACGCACTGGATTTAATTGCTGCTTTGTTTAACAAGCCTTGCTTGTCTGCAGCATCCTAAAGACACTTTCGTTTAAAAAAAAAAAAAAAGAAAGAAAGTGTACTTTTAAAAAGAGGAAGTGGCAGCGCTGCTGTTCTAAGAGAAAGATTGAATGATTTCAAGATTACACGCAGCCAAAACTCAAGTTTCTCTCCTTGTATAGTGGGATAAAAAAAAATGGGACAGAAATGACAGAAGCCGGTGGAAGGGAGTTTAGCGTGCAGCTTGGTTGCAGAGAGGGAAGGAAGAGGAGCAGTTAAGAAGGTGAACGAGCTTGCAAGAATATGTGACATCAACATGCATATGGGTGGGAGATTGCAACCAGAGGAATGGCGGATATTGTTAAAACGAAAAAAAAAAGGGTTTGTTGTCTGATCATGGCTTATTGGCTACAGCTGAAGCCTGGTACAGAGTATCGAAAGCCATTCAGGGGAGGGGTTTGTAGAGCGAGAGACAAATCAACATGGATATATTGTATATGTGTATCATAAACCAGAAAGTACATTGGCCGAAAGGCCACCACCCTATAATGGAGTCCGAACACAAGACAGGAGACCCTGCCCCTCAGCAACCACCCCCTCACTTGATCCTCCCATCAGGCTCCGCCCCAGTGTACCACCTCCCTTACCACCCACGGCACCTCCCCGGGATGGTGGCCATCTTGCTACACCCAACAGTGGTGACACACCCACTCAGCCCACAGGAAGACTCCCTATGACTACTTCCTGTGACGGCCATATTGGTACACCCATCCCTATATGCCCAGTGTTAGACCAGACCCTGAGAAACAGCCCATGCCATTTTACAGAAGGATTGCCCAGATCCAGAAGGCATACTCCTGTGCCTGGCGGGACCTGGTAAGCCTGTGTGAAATCAAAGCAGGGGATGCTTACTGGCCAGTAATGGAAAGATATTTTAGGGTGGACAGTGGCGTCCCTGACAACACATATGGTTCGGGATGTGAGTTTGTAACGTAGTTACAACGATGGGCACGTGACCGCCTGGCAGACCAAGCAAGAAGCATACAAGACATTACACAAGACAAGGCTGAATCAGTTGAGAAATTCCATACTAGGATGTTACAGGTGTTCACTGATTTGGGGTTCAGCACACAAAACAAGGCACATACACAGATGCTATCCTCTGCATTTGTAGCAGGCCTCAGGGAAGCAAATCGGAAAGGCCTGCTACTATCTCGACCAGAATACAGAGTGTTACCTCTTGACACTCTACTACTGGTAGCAAAGGGCATAGAATCCTCACAGGGTAATAGGAAGGCAGTCCCTCTCATGTTGGCTTCTGACACACCATATCCGCCACCACAAGCACGAAACTCGCGAGCCTGCTGTTACAACTGTGGGAGGCCGGACACTTTCGGAGACAATGCCGAAGCCCGTGGAGACCCGATCGAAGACAGCCGGATCATGGGGACGGCCCAAGAAGGGGCGATGCTCAACACCAAGGACAAAATGGCCCAGGGCGCCCAAAACTCTGTGTCCCAATTCGCCAAGGCAATGAAATTCATTTTGGACACATGGATCAAACTCCACCCAGACGTTGTACTTCTCGAGTATGTGGATGATCTCTTGCTCTGTGCAGATACCCAAGATGATGCTGCAGCCCATTCTGAAGACCTTCTCTGTTACCTGGCTGAACAAGGTTGTAAAGCGTCAAAGCCGAAGATTCAGTGGTGCAAGCAAACAGTGGTCTTTCTTGGACACTGTATCTCACAAGGTGTAAGACATCTTACTCAAGAGCGAATAGCTGTGATCAAGGCAATTCCGGTGCCAGTTGGCCACAAATCTCTCCATGCATTTTTGGGCCTAGTATCTTATTGTCGTTCTTGGATTCCAGAAGCATCTCTGCTAATGCAACCACTCTATGATGCTCTGAAGACTGATCCTTTCACACTGCCACCAGAGGCCCTTACAAACTTTGAAATTCTGAAACAGATCCTGTCTGTGGCCCCTGCGCTTGGCCTTCCAGACTATGAGAAAAGCTTCAAGCTATTCGTCTCAGAGAGAGAAGGACACGCCACCGGAGTACTGGCCCAATCTTATGATAACAGACTCAGACCTATCGGATACTATTCCTGTCGATTGGATCCAGTAGCTAGGGGGGCACCCTCCTGCCTCAGAGCCGTTTTTGCAGCCCAGGCCCTTCTGGACAAAAACTGCAGATCTCGTGCTGGGCCACCTTCTCACCCTACTAGCCCCTCATGACATATCAGCTGTGCTGAACCAAGTACAACCAAAACATATGTCAGCAGCAAGACATATCAGACTACAATGCACTTTGCTCCTCCCGGATAACATCTCCCTCCTCAGGTGTAACACCCTCAACCCGTCCACTTTGCTCCCACTTCTCGAGGGGGGAAACGACCCATACGATACCCCTCACGACTGTCTCGAAATGATGAAGATGGAAACTACACACCTGCCAACAGTTAGCAGAGTGCCGCTGGATGACCCTGACCTGACTATCTATGTTGATGGATCAAGATATGCAGATTATGAAGGGAGGTACCATACTGGATATGCTGTCACTACCAAAGACACAATCCTCCATGCCTCTGCATTGCCCCCCTCTAAGTCCGCACAAGAAGCAGAACTTCAGGCCCTAATCATGGCATGCAAGCTGGCGGAGCAGTCAGGGACCTGATTGATGCTCTGCTTCTTCCTACCCAAGTGGCGGTTCTCAAGGTAAAGGCACATGGCAGACTGAATACTCAAGAAGCACGAGGTAATCACTTGGCAGACACTGCAGCAAAACATGCCGCGAAAGGTGTGCGAGAAGTCGTACGCAGAGTGGACGTCCAAGGCACTCCGATACAAAACATTTTGACACAAGAAACTTGGCCACAAGACGCGGTACAGGCCACCATGATCTTGCAGAACCCTCCTGTGGATTAGGCACGCTTGAAGGAAATGCAAGAGGCAGCAAGTGAGGAGGAAAAAGGAACATGGACAAAGAAGGGAGCCATATTGAAGGATGGACTCATGGAAGTGAATAAGAGACCATGTTTACCACGGTCCATGTTCCCAGCTGTGGTGCAGTGGGCTCATGGTGCTTCTCACCTGTCGAAGACCTTGATGAATTCTTTGATCAATAAATACTACCTGGCCCCGGGAATTACCCCTCTTACCAACAACTTCTGCAAGTCATGCGTCATTTGTGCTACGTGCAACCCAGGAAGAACGGAAAAGACACCCGTGAAACATCTAGCTAAAGCTCAATATCCCTTTCAACGAATACAGATCGATCACATTCAGTTCCTGGCCTGAAGCATTCCCTGTGACCAACATGACAGCAAAGACCACAGCCAAGAAGCTTCTGACGGAAATAGTGTGCAGATATGGTGTCCCAGAGGTCATAGAGAGTGATCAGGGGCCGGCTTTCACGGCCTCATTAACCAAAGAAATATGGACAGCCCTAGGGGTCACACTGGCTTTCCACACCCCATATCACCCTCAGAGCAGTGGGAAGGTAGAGAGATTGAATGGTACAATAAAATCCCGAATGTTGAAAATGTCTCAGGATACTGGGATGAGCTGGCCAGACAGTCTACCCATTGCTCTGTTCAGTATAAGATACACTCCTAAACAGAGCCATGGTTTATCTCCTTATGAAATACTGTTTGGTTCAGCACCGAGATTAGGGTGTTATTATCCACAGCAATTACAGTTACAATCCGATGTATTAACTGATTATGTGACTGCTTTGTCTCATGAATTAACCCGTATCCATGCAAAAGTTTTCTCTTCCATTCCAGATCCTGAGTTAGATACAGGAACACACAAGCTGGTCCCCGGTGATTGGGTTATGATAAAGAAATTTGTGAGAAAACACCCTCTTGAACCAAGATATGATGGTCCCTTCCAGGTCCTCCTAATAACAGCTACATCGGTGAAAGTTGCAGGGAAGAACACCTGGATACACGCCTCCCATTGTAAGAAGGCTTCCATACCCGAGGAAGCAGGAAAAGATAAATCATGATCCTATATATCCTTTGTCTGTGTGGTTTGACTAGGGCACAACATGCAGCCATCACTAAGAAAGATGGGAAGGTTATTCTTTGGTATAATTCATCTGATACCCATGTAGCCACATTTGATTTCCACCCGTGTAAGATACTCCCGTGTCCAGAGCATAACAGCAGGTCAGAACGGTATGAAAAAGGTGACGGAGAGGGATATATATGTGTCACTAAAGGGTCGTGGGGAAAGAATTGTGACAGTTGGGGAGCAGCAGCTTGGAACACAGGGACACCCTGGGGATATAAACCTCAACCAGCCTATGACAGTAAAGACAGCCAGGGAGAGCCCTTGCTAACCCGTCTCACCCTCACCAAGCCAGGGCCCAGTATGACACTGGTTCTAAACATACGGAATCCGAGCCCATCCGATAAGGGAGAGTATGTGTTGGGGTGGTGGTTCGGAGGGGGTCACTGGGGTCATAGAGGATCTTTCCGTTTGGAAGATATGTACAACAACAATGAATGGCAGCCAGTCAAGAATGTGCCCCCACCAAACCCCTTGAAGCCCCATGTACAGACCCTGGGGGACATGGTTGCAATAGCGGATCCTACCTTTAAAGATACAATGGAGGTTGAAACCGGCCTTTCGGAAGTCAATCTCTGGCTAGAATGGATGAGATATAGCGCCAGTAAACATAATAAAACCAACTGCTATGTCTGTGGTAGTGCTAGGCCACATTTGGGTACAGTCCCATTAGTTATACCTAAAAAGGAGGAAGAGTGCTTCCTAAGCCTCTACACAAACATTTCCACTAACCAGTTACCATGTGAGAAATGGAAAAAGGAATATCCCATAGACACTAGGGCCACAATACCCAAGATAGCTATCACCATATACCCTGGAAACTACACTTGTTATGCTCACCATGAAGGGAGGGGTAAAAACCTAGGCAACTTTTCCAAAGTTTACTGTACATCTTACAGTCATGTCCCGGCCAACTTAGTAGAAAATCAAAGTCAATCCTTGTATTGGATATGTGGAGACATGCAGGTACCTATATCCCAGACAACACCGGCCCGAATGGCCAAGTCACTGTAGCTCTTAAAAAGTTAAGGAATCTGTCAGTTGAATTAAAGAAAAATTCAGGCATCACAGATCCATGGGACCAATACTTCAGTTGGATGAACGGGTGGCAGAGAATTTTAACCCAAATAGGAGAAACTATATTAATCGTCCTATTCCTCCTCGCTCTGGTAATTTGTTGCATACTCCCTTGTCTGAAAAAATGTATAGAAAAAGCGGTGGAACAAGGAATCCCCACATTCGTGAACCAAGATGTAGGACACGAGGAAGATGAGTACGACGAACCACACATTCCACTACAGACATTCCCAGTCTCACATCATGAGTAGGCAGGACAACAGGGACAGACAGGGTAGGGAACCCAAGGGCCGTGACCTGGGTTCAGCTGCAGCGAAATCCATCCTCACCACTAGAGGCTCTGGGGAACACCTGCTGGACCTTAGACTCCGCGCGCCCTGGGGTGGGGAATCTCGGATTAAAGACAGGAACAGATTAAAATAGATTAAAATAGCATTTCAAGGGGGGAACTGCTATGGATATGCTAAAAATGGCCAAAGGAAGATGGTGAAATGCTTATTTTAATGCGCAAACACATGCTCCACATGCTCTATATCTCATATATATCCTATATACTCTATATGTTATTGATTGCTATCATACATAGTCATAATTTGTAATGATCTTATACAACCCTTGCAATCCTTGCTCACATGATGCTGCTATCAGATATGTGTCACAAGATCTGACGAAAAAGGGGAACTCTGTCTGCAAAACAAGTCGAAAATAGATCGGCAAAAGAAAGCCCCGGATATCGAGCCACAGAAAACCAGACATCAGACATCAGACAAACCAAATATATATATAGCATTGTTGCTTCATGCTTCGCACCATCCTAACACAAAATAGTTAATAGCTCACACGTCACAAGACTAATATTACGTATTAATGAGCAGGTTGGATATTCAAGAATATGCACGTCATTAACCATATATTAAGTCAAGACCAAAATAAAAAAGAGGAAGTATTTCAAACTGCAGCTTTGTCAGTGTGAAATTATTCTATGCATGCATGCAATTATTCACTTCTTATCAGATTTGGCCAGGAAGCAGATACCAAAGAAACTGACAGTTTTGTCTGTCCAAATCAGAAGGAGGGCTTCATTCAACCTATCCTGAAGAAAGCCACCCTGGATCCTAAGGATCCACTCAACTGGCACCCCATAACAGGCCTAAATGTTCTCTCCAAGGTAATGGAGAAAGCAGTGGTACAGCAGCTGCAACGGCATCTAGACACCCACAACTTACTCGACCCATTTCAATCAGGATTCCGTCCCGGACACGGGACGGAAACAGCATTGCTTAAGATATGGGACGACGTTCTCGAGGCCGCAGACGAAGGAGAATCTTCTCTTCTGGTTCTGCTGGACCTAAGCGCAGCCTTTGATACAGTAGATCACAAGCTGTTGCTGACTCGGCTGGCTAAAATAGCTAAAGTCGCAGAAAGCGATCTATCCTGGTTCTCCTCTTTTTTGGAAAACCGATCGCAAATAGTGAAGCTAGGACCCTTCACTTCTGAACAACGCACATTATCGTGCGGGGTCCCTCAAGGATCTCCCCTGTCGCCGATGTTATTCAACATCTATGTGCGTCCTCTTTTCGAAATCATCAGCAGACAAAAACTGCTATATCACTCTTATGCAGACGACACGCAACTGTACTTCCGCATTTGCAATAAAAAGGATCACCACCTCAACCTAGAGACATGCCTCTCTTTGATAGAGGACTGGATGACAAAGAGTTATCTCAAACTCAACGGAGCAAAAACAGAACTTCTTCTGTTTCACGCCAAGCGTAGGAATCTATCGACACCAACTTGGATCCCGCCGCCCATTCTGGGCAAAATCATCACCCCTAGCGCCAAAGTCAAAAGTCTTGGGGTCATCTTTGACTCCGACATGACAATGAACGCACAAATAGGGTCAGTAGTCAGCGGATCTCACCATCTGCTGCGCCTACTACGCAGACTCACGCCTTTTATCCCCAAGAAAGACATAGCGGTCGTGGTGGGAGCGATTGTAAATTCCAGACTGGACTATGCAACTCCCCAAGTACCAGATCGCTCGTCTTCAAGTCGTTCAAAATACGGCCGCCAGACTTGTGACTGGGAAAAAACCCTGGGAATCAATCTCACCTTCGTTGAGATCTCTTCACTGGCTACCAGTTAGAGACAGAATCTCCTTTAAAGCTCTCTGTCTAACGCATAGATGTATCCATGGGAATGCTCCCCATTATCTATGCGAAAAATTAAAAGTTCACAATCCCAATCGTATTCTACGATCCACCAATCAAAATCGGCTTCAGATACCAAAAGCCAGATTCAAGTCCAAAGGAGACAGGAGATTCGCTGTCCAAGGTCCCAGACTATGGAACGCCTTACCAGCCAGCATTCGGCTGGAGGAGAACTATCTAGTCTTCAGGAGAAAGATTAAGACGCATCTCTTTTGATCTCAAAGGAGACAGGAACAACAAGCGCCCAGAGGCGATTTACTTCGCATGTGCTGCGCTATATAAGTTTTCATTCATTCATTCATTCAAAGTGAAGTCACTGAAAATTGGCTTGGGTGGGAAGGTGCGTAAGTGCGTGGTATGGAAGTGGTTAAAAACATTCTCAAGGATATGATTTACAACTTGTGGGAATTTATTTTAACACATTTTTGATACATAGACCCCATAGTATACCTCTTCTACTAAACAAAAAAAAAACCTTCCTCAAAAAAACGTTGTAAAATACCAGAGTTCCATTTTTACGGTCTATTTAAAAGCCTAAATGTCACAAAGGATATAACATAACTGTAAGGGCTCTTTCACATGGGGCAGATCAGTAATGATCCGCCCCATGAACCTCCGCTTGCTCAGCGGGGATCGCTCCATTGATCCCCTGCTGAGCAGACGGATGAAAGGGCGGTCACCGCACACTGTGCAGGAACCGCCCTGTCTTTTTTCCGCTCTCCTCTATGTCGGGGAATTGGATGAACACGGACCGTCTGTCCGTCTTCACCCGATCCGATCCACCAGACGGATGGAAAAGTAGGTTTTTCCTCCGTCACACTTTGGCGGATCGGAGCGAGTCGGGTGTCAGCAGGCATGTCACCGCTGACACCTGCGGCTCCATAGAGGAGCATGGAGCACCCGTTCAGGTCCGCCTAAAAAACTGGCAGGGGGACCTGAACGGGCCGCCCGTGTGAAACAGCCCTTAGTATGATGTGCCCCCTGTGATATTCTCGCTTTTGGAGAAATCTTCATCTTTCCCATTTCTGCCCCCACCCTGCCTTTCTGCTGTAATCTTTCAGAGGTTACTACAGCTAAAGTGCTGTCACGATCTCTCATAAAAGAGACCCACTATGTCCGATCCCCCAATCATAAAAGGCATACTACAGCTTCTATGAATGACACAAGATCTGTGAATGGAGGAGGCAATCATCCACCCGTCCTCCATTCATAGACCCAGTGTCATTCATAAAAGTTGTAGTACAACTTCTGGTAATGGTGGATCTACCATGAAAAGGCTTTTTTAATTAGAGCTCCCGATAGCCCTTTAGCTGTATTAACTCCTGCTGCACCGGACAATTACAGTAGTGAGCAGAAAGAGGGCAGGGGTGAGCAAGATGAAGATTTCTCCTTAAAAAAAAAGGAGAGGAGAAGAATTAACACAAGGGACACATCGTACTAACTGAAATCCCATAAACACATTTTTCTGTTTGTGTTTTTAGCCCAACTAAGACTCCATTCACATATAAGCATCCGATGAATGTGCAGAAAGGCACACCCCATGCGTGGCCAGCAGATTTGCATAATGCTTTAAGGGGTTGTAAAGGTTTTAAAAAAAATAACAATTAACATGTCATACTTACCTCCGCTGTGCAGTTGGTTTTTCACAGAGTGGCCCCAATCCTCCTCTTCTGGGGTCCCTCAGCAGCACTCCTGGCTCCTCCTTTTTTAGGGTCCCCGTTGAATGCCTATGCGGGCACGCTACCGTGTCATACTTCTGCTACTATTCGCACAGAAAGCCGGACTCAGCCCTGCCCCCTGGTGCCCACATAATTGGATTTGATTGACAGCAGCAGGAGCCAATGGCTGCGGTATCAATCCATCCAATCAGGACTCGAGGCACCAGCTTTTGCTGGTGTGCTTGTCCCCGATGCACAATAGAGGGGGTAAAGGTAAGTAAAAAAAACGGGGGCTTGGGGGCTTCAGTATCACAGGAGGTTTTTTCACCTCAATGCATAGAACGCATTAAGGTGAAAAACCTTGGGGGCTAACAACTCTTAACTGACAAAAATCGCATGCCAAGTCGGTCTTATGTGAACTTAAAGCAGTAGTAAACAGCTGTGTTTTTTTTTTTGCAGCCAGCAAGGCAATGTCATATTGTGCTAGTATGCATCACATACTGGCATATTATCTGATAACATAAAACAAAGCCCTCCAGCGGCGCGCTGTCAATGCTAAAGGCACTTCTATCTTCACTTGGTCTTCCTTCCGGGTACATAGCAAGGATGAGCTCTGGCGTGTTCGCATGGAACACGTGCAGAGCCCGCCAGGAAGTGTGCACGACGCTGCGCTAATCACAGCCGGGGAGACATTGCTTGGCTGCAGAGATCGGGACAATGTCTCCCCGGCTGTGATTAGCGCAGCGTCGTGCACACTTCCTGGCGGTTTCTGCACGTGTTCCATGCGAACACGCCGGAGCTTATCCTTAGTACATAGACTCAGACTGTGCGAGTGGCCGGAGCCACGTTGACATCCCTCCCACGCAGGCACTCAGGAGCCGCCGTTTACGGTACAGGACTCTGAGTTCACACTATTGGGAATTGGATTTACCAAAAATATGTAATGGCCTAAATTGATGAGGAATTTTTTTTTTTTGTTTTTATTATATTTGGGAATATTTTATAGCAGAAAGTAAAAAATAGTTTTTTTAATCAAAATTGTTTCCCTTTTTTTGTCTATAGAGCAAAAAAATTAAAACTGCAGAGGTGGTCAAATACCACCAAAAGAAATCTCTATTTGTGGGGAAAAAAGACATCAATTTTATTTGGGTACAGCGTCGCACAACCGCGCAATTATCAGTTAAAGCAACACAGTGCCGAATCGCAAAAAATGGCCTGGTGAGGAAGGGGGTAAAACCTTCCGGTGCTGAATTTTTTATTGGATGTGCTACGGCAGATCCCTCCATATCACTGTATAAATAATACAGCAGAGGACTCTTTCTGCAGGACAATTCCAGGACAGCGCAAATATCACCGCAGCGCTCATCACACAATCAGCAAAGCGATATTTCCCCACAGCAAGAAAATGTCCTCCCAGATTTTTGGCAATGCCGGTAACAGAATGCAGATTTTAAATATAGAGAAGATATACAGTATGTAGGGGCTGGAGGAGCTGAGTTTGAAGAAAATCTGAATAGTGGTGGGAGGAGGTAAGTATCTTCCTGATGTCACACCTCACCCTCCTGATGTATGTATAGGTCTCCATACAATCTGACTGTACAATCCTCCTTAGATCTAACAACTATGTAGTGCAAGGGCCTGCCTGATTGCATACTAATGGAATGAACCGTTTAGGCCTGTGCTCGTCGCTTTGTTAGATATAAAGAAGAGTGTACATTGTATTTCCAGCTCAAGTCTCCATTCCCATGAACAACAATCCCTTGTACATAGTTCCCTTTTCTACTCATTGCCTTACCTTCGTCTTCCAGTACACAGCATGTAAAGCTCAGCTCTTCCTTGTCTCACAGGAAATACGTCATCAGCACGGGGGCAGAGCATCATGGGAACTGTAGTTCTTCCCTGTACACGCCGTAAAGTTTTACTATGCAGTCACTTACAATGTTAAACTACCCTGCAGACCTAATGATAAGACAAGCAGACGATATGACACATTTTTAGCACATAACTGAGGATACAACTACTGTGCTCTCTTGTACCTTCTCGGGCATTACTGTTACTGTGGAAACGTGGAAAGCGTCCTTAACTACAAAGAATTGTGATAACATTTTAAACAAAAGTGTACTTAGTCGGGTACGCGAGTTCTAGGGGAGCGGCCATTTTACCGAAGGCCATTTATAATGTAAATGTATACGATTATCTACAACAGCATGGCTTCCCTGCTGGAGACACAAACTGCAGGGAACTTTAGATAGTCTATTTATGCTGACAACTGACTGCAGACACTGGATACAGAGAAGTATGTCTTTGTATTTGTTACTACACTAATATTGTATGTATTTGTTACTACTCTTTATTGTATATATTTATATTTGTTTCTACAATATTATGGTATGTCTTGTTACTACACTGCTATTGTATGTATTTGCAATGATATGTCTTTGTATTTGTTACTACATTCTTATTATACGTATTTGTTAATACACTTTTATTGTATGTATTTGTTACTACACCATTATGGTTTGTACATATGTTATTTGAACATGTGTTCTTATTAAAGGGGTTGTAAAGGAAAAACATTTTTTTCATAATAAGCATCCTTTACCTGCAGACATTCCTCTTTTCGCTTCCTCATTGTTCGTTTTTGCTCAGAAGTTGCTCTATTTCTTCTCTGTTCTGTTCACTTCCTACTTGTCTGATTTTACTGACCAGTGTGAAGGGAGGCTTTACTGCGGTGGTCAGTGATGTGCTCGCCCCCTCCTGGGAACTACATCTGTGTGGCAGGACACTCTCTACGTGTTAGAGACTTCAAGGAGGTGTGAATTACTGGGCGTGCCGCAATTCATACTGGGAAATGTAGTTCTTACATGAACAAGTGATGCAAACTAGGAAGTGAATGAGAGAACAGAAACTAGAATGCCGGAGGTGATATAGATGAAGGAATTTAATAGGCATTTACTCGTTTTTTAACAGAATCATTACACTATTCTGTCTGTCTACCTTGCAGACATTAATTTTAGGCAAAAAGAAAATTTCCTTTACAACTCCTTTAAGGGCTAGTTCACACCATAATTTCTGTGTTCTAGATGCATTTGTGCATGTGCTTTCTTGGTGCTTTTTTAATGCTTTTTTATGCATTCAGGTGCTTTTTTGGCGCTGTTTTATGCTTTTTTATGCATTCGGGTGCTTTTTCCCCTGCTTTTTTTCTTCATCTCATTTGAGGACATGTGTGGTCCAGTGCGCCTTTTATGCATTTTTTGGTGTTTCGATGCGTTTTTGCCTTCTTTTTTGTTCTTCATCTCAATTGAGGACATGTGCATTCTTCTCATTTTTAATGCCAGAGGCTGCCATTTTGCTGAAGCCCCAGCTGTAAGTCATAAAGCGGAACTAAACCTATTGATTTGCCAGTTTCAAAAAACAGTTTGATCAAAGCCCCACTTTAATTTAACCACTAGGGGCCTGCGATATAGTCGAATGACGGCTACAGCACTGACCCCAATTGCTGGGAGGACGTCAATAGATGTCCTCCCGTTTGTGCGCACCCCGCGTTCCCCCTGCAGTCACTGAGACTCGAGTAAAAAAAGGATACGAGTGGGGGGCGTGGCCGGGATGTGAACGAGAGCAGACGTGTGCAGGCAGAGCTCCGCTCCTTCTCTTATCCTTACCTGATTTCAGCGCAGATTCCTCCTTTCAGCGTCCGACCTTCAGACACCCTGGGGCGGAAGAAGACATCCAGCACCCCGAGGCCACCTCCGCTGTCTCCGGGTAAGCTCCGTTCGTCCTCGGTGTCCAGGGACGGGTCCTCCGCGGCCATCTTGCCCACGAGACTCCCAGCAGGGAATATGTCAGCCGGCTCCATGGCTTCCCCTAATCCACCTGCATCCCTTGCCTCCTCGCATGCGGAGCTCCTGGCGGCCATCAAGGAGGGTCGGGACTCGGTGATGGTCAAGATAGATCACCTCGTTGCCGATGTCAGCTTGATCCGGCATGACATGGACAAATTTAGGGCCCGGTTTACCGAGGCGGAGGGCCGCATCTCTCAGCTGGAAGATTCCACCAGGGCTGATTCCAGGGACCTTCATGCCTTACAGCTGCAGGTTAAAGCCCTGCAAGAGAAATCAATAGACACCGAAAATAGGCTCAGGAGAAACAACATAAGGGTCCTGGGCCTCCCTGAAAAGGCAGAGGGCCTCAGGCCTGCAGAATTTACAGAGGCCTTCCTGATCTCCCTCCTGGATCTGCCTGCGATGCCGCCTACATTCGTGGTGGAAAGGGCCCACAGAGTCCCCCTCAAACCACCGATCCCGGGGGCTCCACCTCGACCCTTCCTGTTGCGCCTGCTAAATTACAGGGACAGGGACCGGATTCTGGCTGCTGCCAGGGAAAAACGGGACCTCCTCTACAATGGTACCAGGATCATGCTGTTCCCAGACTACTCCCCGGAGGTTCAACATCGCCGCAGATCCTTTACAGAGGTACGGAGACGCCTGAGGGACCAAGGCCTCAAGTTTAGCCTACTCTACCCCAGCAAGCTCAGGGTGATCGATGGAGACCGCACGCGCTTCTTCATGGACCCTGAGGCAGCGATGTCGTGGCTGGATGGTCGCTGAGGGGCCGCATTCCGTTCACCCCCGTGCCTCTACTACCTCCCGTCCCCCTGGTGATCTAGAAGGGACCCCGCTGCTATGGTGAGATGTTCCTGTTTTGTCAAGAATTTTTGTTTTTAACCTTTTGTTTTTATTTTTATCTCTCCCCCCCCCCCCCCCCCTTAATTTTTCCGGTAAATGGTACTGTATTCTTGCCATCCCAAGCTGGCCCTTTTTCAATATGGCCGCGGTGTGCCTTTACCCCCCCGGGCCCTACCACTAACTGATGCGAGGTGGCTGTCATGTCCTCACGGGGTCATCCTGAGCTTGGAGACCCGGAACTACTCAACCCTCCTTTGATTTGACTCTCTGATTTGTTTTATTGGGGAATCCAGCCCAACTGTACCAAGAGGAGTTTTGATGCTCAATGCCTGATACGAGATACACACGACTTTGGTCTACTGACGTAGCAGCACACCAGGACTGCTACACCTGCCCCCCCCCCTCGTCCTCCCCCCTTCTTTGTTGTACCCCCACCCTTTTTTTTTTTCTACTTGGACTCCGGACCCTGACCAAGTGGTCATTTGATAACCGCTGTCGTCCGGCTGTAGTAGCAGGTGACCTGGCGCCTGCCGTGTAGGGCCCCTAGTTCCGGGGCTCATTTACACTATGTTCTGTTTTCTGTTTGGGAAAATAACTATTCCCACCCCCCTGACCGTTGTTGGAGGGATGGGACATAGTAGGATAGGCACCTGGTGCCTGGGAAGTTTGTTTCTTTGTATGTTTGCTATGTTTTTTTTGTTCACTGTTTTTTTTCTGTTCTCTAGCTGCTATATGCTCAGGTGCTATCAATATGCAATGCAATGTGCTCGGTTTCTTGCTGCTCCTGGGGTGCTCCCGGGTGTATCTACATAAATATCCTTCCATTCCCTTACCTCCCTTGCCTGATGGCTGACCGCTCATTTGACTCCTTTGCCATTCTTTCCTGGAATGTCAGAGGCCTTAACTCTAAGTTCAAACGTGCCCTTCTCTTTCAATATCTGAAGTCCCACTCTCCCCAGCTTGTTCTCCTCCAGGAGACTCACCTCATGGGCAGCAAGGTCCTGACTCTTAAGAAGCCGTGGATTCAGCGTGCTATACATGCCACATATTCTACATATGCTAGGGGTGTATCAATCCTAATCCACAAAAACTTTCCATGTGTGATAGAAGAGGTCCGCACGGACCCCCTGGGTAAATATGTGATATTAATTTTCACACTTTGGGCACAGAAGTATATTGTTGTCAACCTGTACATCCCCCCCCCTTTTTCACCTGCTCTGTTATATGACGTGCTTGAGAAGGTTGCACCCTTCTGCCCAGGAAAAGTGTTGGTAATGGGTGATTTTAATGCCATCTTGTCACCTGACCTGGATAGGCCTGCGCCGCCCAGGCATAGATGTATGGACCTGCTGACCTGGGCTCAGGCAGTGGGTCTGGAGGAAGTTTGGAGGTGGAAGCACCCTGGTGTGCGGGCCTATTCTTGTTTTTCGACCTCGTACAAAACCGCATCCAGGATAGATTTGGCCTTCTCCAACCCCGCACTGTTAGCGGATGTGTTGGAGGCAGACTATCTCCCTAGCGGTCTGTCCGACCACAGCCCTTTAAGGGTGGTGCTCCGCTCGCTGGCAACGCGCAGTGCTGCGCTTTGGAGGCTGGGCGCGCAGTGGGTTACTCATCCTGAGATTGCAGAGGTCTTGCCCCCCTTGCTAGCTGAATTTTGGGAGAATAATGAGGGTTCCACTCCCCTGGATAACGTCTGGGATACCTTTAAAGCATACACCAGAGGGCAGTACATTTCTTCCATTGCCAATGTCAAAAAGCAACTTTCAGCCAAGACACTGGAATTGGAACGTTCGGTCATAGAACATACTGATGCTTATAATAAAGACCCCACCTCGGATCAGTTTGATCGGATGATGGCAGCTCAGAGGGATTTGCATCTGCACTTAGCTGAGGTTACCCGCCTAGACATATACAAGGGCAAGCAGAGAGCCTTTGAACAGGGCGATCGCAATGGCCGCCTGTTGGCCATGATGGCCCAGCATGACCAGCCCCTTACAACGATTTCGACTCTGCGGACTCTGGGGGGCGGGACCGTGTCCTCCCCCCCGGACATCCTTCAGACTTTTAGTGAATTCTATAAGTCGCTGTATTCCTCTAGCCTCCCCGCGGACTTCCGGCCGGAGACGCTGAATGATCTGCTAGATCCATTGGCACTTGGCTGGCTCTCCGACCAAGAGAGAGAAGCCTTAGTGCAACCATTCACGGCCTTGGAGGTACAGGGGGCCATCCAATCCTTCCCGTCGGGCAAGGCGCCTGGCCCGGACGGACTTCCACTAGACTTCTATAGAGCCCACTCCGGACTCCTAGCCCCCTTGTTGGCACGGCTCTACACTGCGTGTTTGACGGATGGCAGCCTACCTGCCTCCATGTACCATGCCTACCTAACGCTTATATACAAGCCCCCCAAGGACCCCTCTTCCTGTGCCTCATACCGTCCCATAGCACTCCTTAACTCAGACTTTAAAATACTAACTAAGCTCCTTGCCCTTCGGTTATACCCCATGTTACCCTCAGTGATAGACCCAGACCAAACGGGTTTCATGCCCCGGAGGTCCACAGATGTCAATCTTAGGAGACTTTTTACCAATATCCATACTCAGCATCTTAATGTGGGAACGCGAGCAGTGGCCTCATTGGATGTCGAAAAGGCCTTCGACACTGTGGAGTGGCCCTTTCTGTGGGAGACTCTGCGCAGGATGGGCTTCCCACTGCTATTTATCAAGTGGCTTCAGGTGATATACAGGGCCCCCACTTCCTCAGTACGGCTGGGGGGGGGGCTGTCTGCCCCCTTCAGACTTTCCAGGGGAACGCGGCAGGGTTGCCCTCTCTCTCCGGCTTTGTTTGCCCTTGCCATTGAGCCGGTGGCGGAGGCTCTCCGCACATCACCACATATCAAGGGTCTCCGAGTGGGTCTGCTGGAGGAGAGGGTGGCCCTGTATGCGGACGACATGCTTCTCTTCCTTAATGATGCGGGCCCCTCGCTGCGGGGTGCACTGACCGTCTTGGACACGTTTACCTCGGTCACTGGACTGAGGGTGAATTGGTCCAAGTCCCTTCTCTTCCCTATAGATCAGGCGGCTAGGTCCACCACCCCTCCCGACAGTCCCCTTAGCTGGGTCACCACCTTTAAGTATCTGGGGGTAACCATCTCTGCCTCGGCGACCGAATACATTTCGCAAAACTTGTCCCCGGTGCTGCTAGAGGCCCAATCCAGGCTTAAAGCCTGGAGCAACCTCCCCCTGTCTGTTTGGGGAAGGGTGAACCTAATTAAGATGAAGATTGTCCCTAAACTTATTTACCTTTTCCGCCACTCCCCGCAGTGGGTGCCCAAGTCCTTTTTCAAAAAGCTGAATCAAATTTTTTCCTCCTTTATTTGGGGTCCCTCCCCACCCAGATACAAGCTGACAACCTTGATGAGACCGCGGACGCAGGGTGGTATGGCTTTCCCTGACTGCTACAAATACTACCTTGCCACGCAGTTGGTGACTGCGGCATGGTGGCTGCGGCCAGATGGGATGAACACCTCCACTGCACTGGAGGCCTCGGTGGTCGGTTCACTGGAGGCCCTCCGGCTCCTACTCTATCGGGGCCCTCGCGCCCCGTATCCCCTGACCCCCTCCATGCGCACCACCCTGCGGGCGTGGCGGACTGGTTTGGCCATTGAAAAATGTAAACCCACCGAAATATCCCCGAATGCCCCTATCTGGATCAACCCTACCTTATCACACTTTTATAAGCTCTCAGACCCCATTGCCTGGTCTAGGTATGGCATTAAGCTTGTTTCGCACATAGTCTCCCAAAACGCTCTGATACCATTCTCGGACCTCTCCTCCATGTTCAACTTACCCCAGCACTACGCTTTTAGATACCACCAGCTGTCACATGCCTTTGCGGCTCAGTTCCCCTTGTCGTCCTGCATTGTGGCCCAGTCGGAGTTGGAGAGAACACTAAAGTTTAATTGTGACGCAAAACCCACATCGCACTTGTACTCGTACCTGATCTTTGTGTCTCTCCCCCCTCTGGATGGGCTGCGGTCCAGATGGCAGGGGGATATCCCCACGCTAGATACGGACGACTGGGACGAGGTCTGGGATCTCCCTTTCTGCTCACTTGTCTCCATTCGAGACAGGATGGTGCAATACAAGATAGTTCACAGAGCTTACTTCACTCCATACAGGCTCCACAAGATGAACCCGGCGCATTCTCCGGAGTGTTGGAGATGCAGGGCATCACCAGGTGACTTCTCCCACATTTTCTGGCAGTGCCCCGAGGTTCAGCGGTACTGGGTAATGGTGCTAGAAGTGATCAATGCAGTCGCAGCGACCCAGTTGCCGGTAGCGATGGAGGTGTGCCTCCTGGGAATAATTGAGAACATCGTCCCAACCTCCACGGGGCGCACGTTGGTCAGTCTGTTGCTTTTCTATGCACGCAAGAATATTGCCATGCATTGGAAAAAACCTTCACCCCCTTCTCTGATGCAGTGGAGGCGTCTGGTGAATGCCAGCCTTCCCCTGTACAGAGACACATACATCAACCGTGGCTGTCCACTGAAATATGACAAGGTTTGGCGTGCATGGCTGGCAGAGTCTAGTACTGCTGGCTAAATACATATGGCTTGAGTTGGCAACCACTGCCATGGTCCTGGCGAGCGGTCCCATAGAGCTGCCCTAGAGGCACCTTGAGGCCGATACAGTAAGGAGAACTGGTACACCCCCACCCTGCCGCATCCTGGTCCATGCACATTGCTACAGATGTTTATTAAATCATTGTGTTGCTGTATGTTGTACGCACTTGAGTACTGTATGTCGTTGTTGTTGAGTTTTTTCTTTCTCTTGTATGTTGTGAAATACCTTAATAAAAAGAACTTTAAAAAAAAAAAAAAAAGGATACGAGTAAGGGTCCGGTCCCGGCCCCTTACCACCTGATCAGCTGTCAGCCAATGACAGCTGATCACGTGAGCAAAACAAAGCTCGTAATCGTTTTTTGTTTTTTTCTCCTTGTGCTGACAGCGTTAGGAGAAAACAAAACAGCTGATCACTGGCTGCTGAGTGAGGGACATCGGTCCCCAGTGGAAGAGGCAAGTCTGCCTCAGTGGACACAAGTACCGCCTGCCAGTGTCCCCTGCCATTGCCCCCTGCCAGTGCCACCTGCCAGTGACCCCCAGTGCCACCTGTCAGTGCCAAATAGTACCACCTATAAATGCCCATCACTGCCACCTAGCAATGCCCAGCAGTGGTGCCAGTCAGTGCCTCATCAGTGCCCCCTAGCAGTGCTGCCTATCAATGTCACCTACCAGTGCTGATCAGTGCCCATCATTGCCACACATCAGTGCCCACCACTGCCACCTATCAGTGCCCATCATTGCCACCTATCAGTGCCACCTATCAATGCCACCTATTAGTGCCAATTCTCAGTGTCCACCAGTGTCACCTATCAATGCCCTTCAGTGACACCTATCGGTGCCACCTCTCAGTGCATACCAATGCCACTTCTCAGTGCCCACCAGTGCCGCCTTATCGGTGCCCATCCATGCAGCCATTCGGTGCCCATCAGTGCACCCCATCAGTGCCTCCTATCGTGCCCATCAGTGCAGCCTCATCAGCGTATATCAATGAAGGAAAAAAAAGTACCCGTTTGCAAAATTTTATAGCAAAATATAAAACGGTTTTGTATATTTTTTTTTTTTAAATCTGTCTTTTAAATTTTTTTTAACAACAAATAAAAACCTTAGAGGCGATCAAATACCATTCATTTAGGTACAGTGTTGTATGACTGCGCAATTGTCATTCAAAGAGTGAGAGTGCTGAAAGCTGAAAATTGGTCTGGGCAGGAAGTGCCCAGTAAGCAAGTGGTTAAAAAAAAATCTGTGTATTCTCATATATGTATCTTTCTATGTATAACCATACATAGTATGTAAAGCATATCTTTCAGTAAAAGGCATGGAGGGAATATTCTTTCCATAAGTCACCATTTGCTCTTATTTTATTTATCACTGCACATTTCTTTTGATACATATTTCATAGATATTCTTGTTTTTTTTTCTTTAATTTGCATTTAACAATAGGAATCTATTCAGGCCGTGTATTTAGGTTGTATATACAGTGACCTAGAAATGAACAACTGTGACCTCGAAAAGCTCTCTGTTCCTGGAGTAAAGCTGGAACCTTCTTTTAAACCCGACATCACAAAGTACAAAGTGACAGTGTCAAGCCAACGGAAGCAAATCACAGTAGATGCCTATGCCAGTGATAACGGAGCCTCCTGCACAGTGCTGGTGAGTGCAGTGAAGAAAAATCATTTGCCTCTCGTATGTCCTGTAAATGATATCTGTAAGATTGAAGATTAATTGTACAGCCTATTTCAACCTACTTAACATGGAGGAAACTCAGGAATCCCTGCCAGTAATTAAACTTATACAATCTGGAGTTAATGATGCATTAGTGTAAACAGTAAGTTGCCCCATAAGAATAAATAATAAGGAATCTAGCATACAGTACCTGACACCTGAAATTCTCCCTTAGATTGGTGGAGTGTGGGAAGAACGTTCCTTACATCTATGGTCAGTGGGAGAATGTTTCTTACATTAGTGGTCAGTGGGAAGAATTCTCCCTACAACGGTGGTCCGTGGGAAGAAAGTTCCTTACGTTGATGGTCAGTGGGAAGAATGTTCCTTAAGCCCTGTACACGCGATCGGTTCGTCTGATTAAAATGAACCGATGGACCATTTTCATCGGTTTCATCAGACAAACTGATCGCGTGTGGGCCCCATCGTTTTTTTTATCCATCGGTGAAAAAGAATAGAACCTGTTTTAAAATGTTCTTATGGTAAAAAAAATCCGCGCATGCTCAGAATCAAGTCGACTCATGCTCGAGAGCATTGAACTTCATTTTTTTCAGCACGTCGTAGTGTTTTAAGTCACCGCATTGGACATGATCGGATTTTTAACCGATGGTGTGTAGGCAAGACTGATGAAAGTCAGCTTCATCGGATATCTAATGAAAAAACCCATCGGATTAGATTCCATCAAATATACAATCCTATGTACAGGGCTTAACAATTATTATCATTGGGAAGAAAGTTCCTAACATTGGTGGTCAATTAGAAGAGCGCATCTTACAATGGTGGCCAGTGGAAAAAAAACTTCATTACATTGGTGTTTAATGGGAAGAATGCTCCTTACAGTGGTGGTCAATGGGAAGAAAGTTGTTAAAATTGATGACCAATGGGAAGAATGCATCTTGCAATGGTGGTCAGTGGAAATTAAGTTTATTACATTAGTGGTCAATGGGAGTAATGCATTTTTACAATGGTGGTCATTGGGAAGAATGTTCCTCTAAGGCCTCGTACACACGATCAAATCTGTCTGCTAGACCGTTTCAGCAGACAGATTCGATCGTGTGTACGGGCGAGCCGACGGATTTGGCCACCCGACAGATTGGAAAGCATGCTTACCAATCTGTCGGCTGGGAACCCGTCCGCCCGACATGTCTGCTGGTTAGTACGCTAACCAGCAGACATGTCTTCTCGCACACGCGCCGAATGGTTTTGACGCATGCGCGGAAGTGTTTTACTTCCTGGTGCGGTGACGTGGCGGCGTCAACGTCACCGCTACGTCAGCGCGCTGTCTGCTGGCGGGGATTTTGGTTTGCTCGTGTGTACACGCGAGCAAACCAAAATCCAAGCAGACAGATTTGTTCAAATCAGTCGGTCCGACCGATTTGAACAAATGGATTGCCTCGTGTGTACGAGGCCTTACAGATGGCTGACATGATATGGTATTGATAAGAGTTATTTTATTCTAAGGGAAGTTCCCAAAACATGGCCTGTTGGGGATACTTGAGGACTGAGGTTGAGAACCACTTATCTAAACAACATAAGTGTTAGGCTGGGTTCACACTAATGCAAATTGGATGTGGTTTCCCCGCATTCAATTTGCATAGCAGAAGATTGTGACCGACTCTCTATGGAGCCGGTTCACACATCTCCGCAGCGACTCCGGTGCGAATAGCACAGGAGCCCTGTGCGTCTTTTGGTCCATTTCAAGTCCAAATTCAGCCCACTATTCAGGCTGAAATCGGACCTGAAACAGGTGAATGGAGACGCACCGGACTCCTGCTGTGAGCCGCTGTGTGTTCTAGTGTCAACCCAGCCTTAGAGAATAAGTGCACTTCAAGACAAAGTGCACTTATTCCTTTTGCCTCCTTCCCCTGACGTAACTTATGCATACTTGCCTCAATCCAAAAAATGCGGCAAGTGAGATTGCGACGATGGATATAGACAATGACCAGAGGCACATGTCATGGGATCAAAGTCAGTATGTATCTGTGTAGAGGGAGGGCAAGTTTAAGCCAGGGGAAGGTGGAAAAAAGTATAAGTTAATTTTGTGTACTTATTAAATAAATTGAAAAGGGCAGCCAAAAATAATATTAGAAATAAAATTGCTGATTGAGTGTGCCAAGAGTTCTCTATTTTTCTGAAGGTTTGTTTGTGATTTATCTTAAAGTATATTTATATTTAATCCTTTTATTTAAAGCGGTATTTCACCCTAAATATAAGATCTCCCATGCGATCCAGCATACTGGCGTCAGCGCCAGTATGCTGTTTTTTTTTTTTTTAATCGCACACTTACTGTATTATAGTGGAATTCCTTTTTTGTCCCCCGTGGTGGACGGCGCCAGTATAGCGCGTCACATCTTCCTAAAATACCCGATATGGACTCGGGTAATCTCGGCGAAAATGCGGCGCCTGCGCACAGACCTAGGAGCTGACTGCGCAGGCGCCGTATTTCTCCGAGTCCTACGGCTATGGCGCATCACGCCCTCCGAAATAGGACTCGGAGAAATACGGCGCCTGCGCAATCAGCTCCTAGGTCTGTGCGCAGGCGCCGCATTTTCGCCGAGATTACCCGAGTCCATATCGGGTATTTTAGGAAGATGTGACGAGCAATACTACAGCCGTCCACCGCGGGGGACAAAAAAGGAATTCCACTATAATACAGTAAGTGTGCGATTAAAAAAAAAAAACCCAGCATACTGGCGCTGACGCCAGTATGCTGGATCACATGGGAGATCTTATATTTAGGGTGAACCTCCGCTTTAAGGGTTATCCAAAAAACAGAAACCAAGTTGTCACATAGTACATAAACAATAAACAATATCATGGAGAGTAATCCCCCAACTTGCAAGACATCTAATACAGTTCAAGCCATCTACTCTGGCTAGATAACCAAGCAAAGAAGCAAGAAAAAAAAAAAATACATAGGGTACCGTCCTGAATTCAGGTCCACTATTTATCTAGTCACAGACTCGTTAATCAGAATCTATGTTACCCTTCCATTTGGGTCCTAAAAAAGGCCCCCAGGCAAAGGCTCAATTTACCCGTTTTTTCTAAATCACTCACTTGTTTCTTAATTAGGCACTCTCTCCTCCCTAATGTATCTTCCATTACTTATTTAATCACATATAGTTAATATCTGACTATGTCCTTTTCGACTCCCTACCCTTTTTACCCCTCTTTTCTCTCCCCCACCCGGCACACCCAACCCCAAAAATAAAACCCCACAACAATGATGGAAAAAAAAAAACCATCCTCCGTCTCCTCCTCCCTTCTCCCCCCCCCCCCCCCCCCCAGAGTGTACCGGATCTTCTGCTCACCAGCACCTATCGACTGACTTATTCCCCATTTCCACTCCCCAATAGTCTCTTCCCTTCTTCTGAGTATAGATATGTGTTCCATGCCCCCCAGGTTTCATTATATTGTTCTTTTCTGTCTTGAGCTGATAACACCAAGTCTTCTATGGCCCCTACATTTCTAACCCTATACAGCCACTCTACAGTCGTAGGTGGCTTAGTATTTTTCCAGTTTCGGGTTATACCCGCCTTGGCCTCATTCATCATGTGACAAATAATCGACTTTTTGTAAGTTTTTATTGGGATCTGTGATAGATGTAGCAGGCAAAAAGCCGGATCATCCATTATTTGATGGGATGTACATTTTTGAGAAATCTTTTGTACTTCTAACCAGTACTTCCTAATATTAGGACAGGTCCAGAATATATGAAGCATAGTTCCCTTATTCCTTTTACATCTCCAACAAATATCTGGAGTTCCATGGAACATCTTACCCAGTTTCACTGGTGTATAATACCACCTATTTAAAATTTTATAGTTTAATTCATGTATCCTTGTACAGATTGATGTCTTTGTAGAAAGGTGGATTATCTTTTGTTGTTGGGCCTGCGTAAAATTCCTCTCCATATCCCTTGCCCATTTTCTTATGAATGGTATCTCATAACCTTCTGAGGGTGTTATTAATAGCCTATACATTTTAGACAATATTTTAGTCGGTCGTTCCTGTTCCTCGTCGTATCTTTCAAACTGTGTTAGTTCCCTTCTAAACCTACTCACTGGACCTAAAGAGTTGAAGAATTGGCATAGTTGTAGGGCTTGCCATTATTTAACTTCAAATTGGCCATCCAGTTGCACCAATCGTGCAACTGTTGACCACGTTTCCAGATTTGTAAAATGTGAGACCTGTGTAAGTCCCTTCTCTCTAAGGTTCTTATATGTCCCACTCGTTTGTGATTTATCTTAAAGTATATTTAAACTCAAATCTCATATACTGTATTCTTTTTATGTGATCATGGGATTTTAAAAGTAATTTTCAATTTTTTGAAATCTGCAATGTTTCAAAAATGTTTACGTGAACATGACAACAAAAAAAAAGGCTTATTTGAACACAGTAAACTAATAAATACTATGTACTGTATACAATTATTCCATCATGCTAAAAAGAAAATAATTCAGTCAAAATAATAATAAAAATAAAAAAGTGTGTGTGTGTGTGTGTGTATATATATATATATATATATATATATATATATATTGCATCCATAAAGTATTCAGACCCCCTTTACTTTTTTTAAAGTTATATTGCAACCTGATACTACAGTTGTTTAATTAAAAAATGTTCTCACTAATCTACGCTTAGTACCTTATAATGACAGTAGTCATTACTGGAAGTGAAGTGAAAGCAGAATTTTAGAAATGTTTGCAAATGTCTGAAAAAGAAAAAACTGAAATATCTTCAGTCCCTTTGCAACAACACTTGGAATTTAGCTTGATCATTGCTGAGATTTTTCTACACCTTGATTGGACTCCACCTGTGGTAAATTAAATTGATTGGGCATGATTTGGAAAGGCACACACCTCTCTATAAAAGGCCTCACGGTTCACAACGCATACAATATCATCGCAAAAGCCATGAGGTCAAAGGAGTGGCCTGCAGAGACAGGATTATTGCAAGGCACAGATCTGGGAAAGGCTACAAAAAATGTTCAGCTGTATTGAAGGTTCCCAAGAGCACATAATTCTCAAATGGAAGAGATTTGGCACAACCAGGACTCTTCATTGAGCTGGCCGACCAGCCAAACTGAGCTATCGTGGGAGAGGTGCCTTAGTAAAATAGGTGACTAAGAACCCGATGGTCACTCTGACTGAGCTCCAGATAACCTGTGTGGAGATGGGACAGAGTTCCCAGCAGACAACCATCACTGCAGTGCTCCACCGATCTTGATTTTATGGCAGAGCGACTAGACAGAAGCCACTATTCAGTGCAAAACACATGAATGCCAAGCACCTGAAGGACTCTCAAACCATGAGTAACAAGATTCTCTGATCTGATGAAGCCAAAATTAAACAGTTTGGCCTCAATCCTAAACATTGTGTCTGGAGGAAAACAGGCACCACTCATCAGCTGCCCAATACCGTCCCAAAAGTGAAGCATGGTGGTGGCAGCATCGTGCTGCGGGGGGTGTTTTTTTTAGCAGCGCTAACCGAGAGACTGGAAAACTGAATGGAGCAAAGTACAGGGATATCCTCAATAAAAAAAAAATTGTTAGACAGCGCCCAGGACCTCAGTTTACCTTCCAACAGGACAACAATCCTAATTACATAGCCAAGGCAACAGGAGTAGCTTAGGGACAACTCTTTGAATGTTCCAGAGTGGTCCAGCATGGCCACTGACTTAAACCTAATTGAATATCTCTGGAGAAACCTGAAAATGGCTGTCCACCAATGGTCCCCATTAAACCTGACTGAACTTGAGAGGATTTGCAAAGAAGAATGGCAGAAAATCCCTAATTCCCTAAAATTGTCCTAATTTTGAAGGCTTATATGCAAATTAATGGCCATAAAAAGGGTATGGGAACCCGGGTACTGCCTGGGGGACATGTACCAATGCAAAAAAAAACGTTTAAAAAATATTTTTTTTAAGAAGCAATGATTTCAATGATGCTTAAAGTTTCTACATGTACAAATCATCATTCTTTTGCTAGAAAATTACTCAGAACCCCCAAACATTATGGGCCAGATTCAGGTAGATCAGAGCATCTTTGCTCTGGAGTAACGCTTCTCATTTGCGTTACTCTGCCGAAATTTTAGGAGCAAGTGCTGTTATTCAGGAAGCACTTGCTCCTAAAGTTGCGGCAGCGCATCGCAAATGAGCCGGCGGAATTCAAATTGGGCGGGTACGGGGCGTGTAGTATTCTAACTATGCGCGATCCCGCGGCGAACGTACTGCGCATGCGTCAATGCATCCCAGTGCGCATGCTCCAAGTTCTGTCAGTGAACGTCAATGACGTCACGTCCCCATTCATGAATGTTTTACGCAAACGACGCGATTTGTTTTTTTTCCGACGCGATGACGACGCCTATACCTAACATAGGATACTCCACTAGGGGGCTGCTTTATCTATACGCCGCGTATCGCTTCCGGAAACGTCGTAAAGTCACTGCGTCGTGCCCGAAAAAGATCGTGAATTGCCGATTTCCGCTCATTAACATATTTTTTGAGCGTAAATCGGCGGGAACGCCCCCGGCGCCATTTTTAAGTTGCTTACAGAAAACAAAAACGCCGGCTTAAAGTGACAGTTAGGCTGGCGGATCCATTGATCCGCCAGCCTAACTCTACCTGAATCTGGCCCTATATATGGGTTTTTTTTTAGCAGAGATCCTTGGGAAAAAAATGGCAGTCATTGCAACTTTTTAACTTGCACGGTATTTGCACAATAATTTTTCAAACGCCTTTTTAAAAAAAAAAAATGGTTTCATGAATTAAAAAGTAACAAAAGAGTAACGTTTTTTTTTGTATAATGTGAATGTATAATGCGGAGAAACTCTGTGTTGGCCATGTCCCTTGGACACAGGCAATCACAGATCGTGGCGAACGGCCAATCAGAGTGGCCGTTTGCTATGCGATCTGTGCGGCCAATGAGAGATGATCTCAAATGTAAACATCTGTAGAATACGAATCGGCCTAAACTGAGAAAAAAATATTTATTTTTTTTGTTTTTTTTAATTGGGCTATTTATTCTAGCAACAAGTAAAAAATATTGTATTTTTTTTTTCAAAATTGTCGCACTTTTTTGTTTATATCGCAAAAAATAAAAAACGCAGAGGTGATCAAATACCGCCAAAAGAAAGCTTAAAGCGACGCAGTGCCGAAAGCTGAAATTTCACCTGGGCAGGAGGGGGGTATATGTGCCCAGTAAGCAAGTGGTTAAATAACAAGCATGTTATACTTGCCTCAACTGTGCAGTTCGTTTTGCACAGAGTGGCCCCGATCCTGGTTTTCTAGGGACCCTCGGCAGCTGTCTCGGCTTCTCCCCACAAGCACTAACCCCCCTAATGTGAAGCTCTCTTCCAAGAGGGTTAGCTTGCGGGCGCATTCCTGTAATAAAGCCGGCGGCTATAGCTGTATAACTTGCCCCCCCCCCCCCGGTGCGCCGCGTCATTGGATGTGATTGACAGCAGCGCGAGCCAATGGCTGTGCTGCTATCAATCTCCAATGACAAGCCACCTCAAGTAGGGGAAAACCATCGCGGGTACGAGCCCAATGAGTTTCATGGCTTAGGTAACTAAAACCGGGGGGCCCGAGAGTGCAAGGTGTTTTTTCACCTTACTGGGTAGGATGCAATAAGGTGAAAAAACACAAAGTTTTACAACCCCTTTAACCACTTGCCGACCAGCCGCCGCAGTTATACGGCGGCAGGTCGGCACGGGTGCGCGAGAGCCCGTAGCTCTACGTCGCGCCTTTCGCGGCCACTAGGGGGCGCGTGCGCGCCGCCGGCGGCCCGCGCGCGCGCCCCCCGCTCGCCCCCGAGTCCCGTGCGTGTGCCCGGCGGGCGCGATCGCCGCCGGGCACACGCGATCGCTCGTTACAGAGCGGGGAACGGGAGCTGTGTGTGAAAACACACAGCGCTCGTTCCTGTCAGCGGGGGAAACGCTGATTTTCTGTTCATACAATGTATGAACAGAAGATCAGTGATTCCCCCTAGTGAGGCCACCCCCCCCCCATACAGTTAGAACACAAATAGGAACACACTTAACCCCTTCCCCGCCCCCTAGTGTTAACCCCTTCACTGCCAATGGCATTTTTATAGTAATCCAATGCATTTTTATAGCATTGATCGCTAAAAAAATGCCAATGGTCCCAAAAATGTGTCAAAAGTGTCCGAAGTGTCCGCCATAATATCGCAGTACCGAAAAAAAACGCTGATCGCCGCCATTACTAGTAAAAAAAATAATAATAATAAAAATGCCATAAAACTACCCCCTATTTTGTAAACGCTATAACTTTTGCGCAAACCAATCAATAAACGCTAATTGCGATTTTTTTTATGAAAAATATGTAGAAGAATACGTATCAGCCTAAACTGAGGAAAAAATATTTTTTTTTATATATTTTTGGGGATATTTATTATAGAAAAAAGTAAAAAATATTGCATTTTTTTCAAAATAGTCGCTCTGTTTTTGTTTATAGCGCAAAAAATAAAAACCGCAGAGATGATCAAATACCACCAAAAGAAAGCTCTATTTGTGGGAAAAAAAGGACGCCAATTTTGTTTGGGAGCCACGTCGCACGACCGCGCAATTGTCAGTTAAAGCGACGCAGCGCCGAATCTCAAAAAGTGCTCTGGTCTTTGGACAGCAATATGGTCCGGGGCTGAAGTGGTTAAGAAGCAAGTGGCTGATGCTGTGTTCAAATATATCAGCTGACTACTCAATGCATAATGCTGGGGCTATGGCAGGAGTAGATGTGGACAAGGAGGCAGAATAAACCACTCTGGCAGCTGCGGTGGACTGCGCACTAGTGTCAGCTTGGGTCATCGAGGATGAGGAGGATGAGGATGATTTAGTAAGCCAGTCCACCAACTCCTCTCTGCATGTTGTGGCTGGATAGCACAAGCAACATCTGTAAACGGAGACAAATGTGCCCTGCCTGAGGACACACCTTTGCCTGTGTACAAAGATACTGCTGGCCCCCTGATAGTGGCATGGGGATGTCTGCCTCTCCTTGTTGGCCTCCCAGACATGATGGGGGGGCTTATTACCCAAATTTAATAGAAACTGGGAAATATGTGATTGGATGTACTTTATTGAATGAAAAGTGGTGTTTGGTGCACTTTAAATTGAGGAATGACCCTGACAGAAATGTAAAAACTATAAAAATATAAAAAAGGGGGAATACCAGCATCCCAGTAAAAACAAAAGACAAACAAAAAACATGTAGCAACCAAAAAAACAAAAGGCTATACAGCACTAAATGCTATGTAATATTGTATAAAACACTGCACTACACTAACACACTACACTATACTGACACACTATGCTCACACTATACTAACACTCTACACTCAGAGTCACAATAAGTGTACACACTAACTCGCTAGTAGCAAACTGAGCCCTGCTCTCCACTCCAACACTGTGGGAAGGAACCTTTCATAGTGTTGGGTACAGTGTTAATTTTGTTGACTAAAATATTTCCGTTGACGAAATCAATACTATTTTAGTCTACTAAAATACGACTAAAACAATTGAGATGACTAAAATACAACTAAAAGACTATGACTAAAACTAAATTGACATTTTACATCAAAATGAACACTGAACTACCACATAAGAATATCTACTAAGCTGCAAAAAAAATAAAAAATTGTTCAGGTAATATATGTAATAGCATTACAGCCAATAGAGTTTACAGTTTTTTTTTATTAATATTTCTTTTTTTTTTTCAACTTGTACTTCTGCTTGTCAAAAATCTATATTTTTGTTTGCTTATAAGATTTGGTTTTATTTATGAAGACGTTATATATCGCAACATCTCAATCTGTGTCTGTAGTGTATGTTCAAATCTTAAAGGGGTTGTAAAGGTACATGTTTTTTTACCTTAATGCATCCTATGCATTAAGGTAAAAAAACATCTTACAGCACCGCCCCCCCCCCGAGGCCCCGTTGTACTTACCTGACCGTTCGAAACTCCCGGGCGCGTCCACGTCGTCCTCTTCGGTTCCCAGCCTGGCCGTTGATTGGCTAGGCTGGGCGGATTGATAGCAGCGCAGCCATTGGCTAGCGCTGCTGTCAATCAGAACGGATGACGCGGCGCGCCGGGGGGCGGAGCCGAGTGATACAGTCGGCGGCTATGGCCGCCGCTGTATCACGGGAGCGCGCTCGCAAAAGCTTTCCTCCGTGCGAGCGCTCTCGCATGAAGAGGGAAAGCTTTTGCGAGGAGGAGCCCAGACAACCACCGAGGGACCCCAGAAGACAGCTTTCCGGGCCACTCTGTGCAAAACGAACTGCACAGTGGAGGTAAGTATCACATGTTTGTTATTTTTTTTTAGAAAATGACCTGAGTTTAGTGTCCCTTTAATTCTATAAATAATAACATGTTGTTAGATTTTTACTTTAGGAGTATATAATGCGTTTGGTAATTTTAAAAAAATTCTTAAATAATGCATTACAATATAACTAAACCCATTACATTTTAGACTACTAAAATGTACTGGAGATTTTAGTTGACGAAAGTATGACTAAAACGAAAACACTTCAGATGACTAAAATACGACTTAAACTAAAATGGCATTGTATTCAAAAGACTATAACGGAAACGTAATTTGATGTCAAAATTAACACTGTTTGGGTGGGACTATGAGCACTGAGCTGTGATTGGACAAAGTCATTGTCACTTTGTCCAATCAGGGCTCTGACAGTCCTCTGTGCCTAAATGGCAAAGCCTTGCACACGTCATTCAATTAGGGCCCTATAATTTACTGTGTTCTCCCGCCGAGTGCCCCGCAAATTCAGGTGTTCTCCGAACTGGCGAACAGTTGATATTCAGGCCGGACTGTTGCTTGGCGCGAACTGTTTGCCCAACTCTGAGTAAAGGATCTATATATGTGTAAATATGATATTTCAGTTTTTTCTTATTAATAAATTCGCCAACATTTTTTAAATTTTATTTTCACATTGTCATTATGGGGTACTGTGTGTAGATTAACCACTTAAGACCCGGACCAATACGCTGGCAAATGACCCAAGGGTTTTTTGCGATTCGGCACTGCGTCGCTTTAACAGACAATTGCGTGGTCGTGCGACGTGGCTCCCAAACAAAATTTGCGTCCTTTTTTTTCCCCACAAATAGAGCTTTCTTTTGGTGGTATTTGATCACCTCTGCGGTTTTTATTTTTTGCGCTATAAACAAAAATAGAGCGACAATTTAAAAAAAAATGCAATATTTTTTACTTTTTGCTATAATAAATATCCCCCAAAAATATATAAAAAAACTTTTTTTTTCCTCAGTTTAGGCCGATACGTATTCTTCTACATATTTTTGGTAAAAAAAATCGCAATAAGCGTTTATCGGTTGGTTTTCGCAAAATGTATAGCGTTTACAAAATAAGGGATAGTTTTATTGCATTTTTATTAATTATTTTTTTTTTTACTACTAATAGCGGCGATCAGCGATTTTTTTCGTGACTGCGACAATATGGCGGACACTTCGGACAATTTTGACACATTTTTGGGACAATTGTCATTTTCACAGCAAAAAATGCATTTAAATTGCATTGTTTACTGTGGAAATGACAGTTGCAGTTTGGGAGTTAAGCACAGGTGGCGCTGTAGGGAATGTGTGCCCTAATGTGTGTGTTTACAACTGTAGGGGGGTGTGGCTGTAGGTGTGACGTCATCGATCGCGTCCCCCTATTACAGGGATGACGCGATCGATGCTCCGGCCACAGAGAAGCACGGGGAAGCCGTGTGTACACACGGCTCTCCCCGTTCTTCCGCTCCAGGGACGGATCGCCGCACTGCAGCGGCGATCGGGTCCACGAATCCCGCGGTCCCGGTCCCGGAGCTTCGGACCGGGTCGCGGGCGCGCACGGCTGGGTACTAAAACCAACGTATATATACGTTGATGTGCCCAGCCGTGCCATTCTGCCGACGTATATGTGCAGGAGGCGGTCCTTAAGTGGTTAATGGGGACATTTTTTTTATTTATTTTTTTAAAGTGTATTTTGTGTGTGAACTCGAGAGAGAGGAGCTGGACTGCAGCAGTTGGGAGTAGGCAGACCCTCCCCCCGGAGGCAATCGCCATCCTTCTCCATGCCCCCGGTGGCGGGTGTGAGGGGGGGCCTCCCACTCACCCCGCCCTACCTGCTCCACTTGGGAGCCCGACTGGGGCCCAACGGGGCAGAGGGACTCCCCCTATGAGGGAGTGAGGGGGTCTAGCCCACCCAGCCAGCCCCGTAGGTCCTTCGCCTCTCTTTATTTTAGGAGACCTCATGGCAAAAGTGTGTGTGTGTTAAACCAATTTCGTGTACGTGCAAGTGTGGTGTTTTTTTGGGGGGGTGGGCATACTAAGCACAGGCGTACCTTGCATAGCACACCCACCGGGAGCCGGGCTGAGACCACCAAACTCAATTCACATGTAGCCGAGACCGGGATCCGAACCCTTGGCTGCAGAGGTGAACGGCTTGTCAGCGCAGTGCCAATCACGTTGAGCCACCACAGCTCCCACAAAAAAAAAAGAATTTTAACAATTGTAGTATCAGGTTGCAACATAATTAAGACAAAAATAAGGAAATTGTATTTATCATTCAACAAAAATTTGAAGATGGAAATGCACTTTCAGATCTTCTTGTACTTTATTTATTTCAGGGAGGTGAAGGTTCGAAGGTTGTGACGTTAAAAGATGGCCTTAATTCTGTGGTTGTAGAGGTGACTGCTGAAGATGGAACTATGAAGAAATACTTTCTAGAAATCACAAAGTTATCTGCAAGTCAAGCTTTACTCGAAGGGATACGTTTATCTGAAGATCTAAAGCTAGAGCCATCCTTTGCTTCCAATACCTTTGAATATTCATGTATGTTCCATAAGCATCTTATGATATCTCTTGTAAAGTGCACCTACTAGCCCCAATACAAACTGACACCAAAGAGCAGGTAACTGCAGGTGCCTGCATGCCAATGTTGCCATAGTGCAGAGCACCTGGCAACACCCTGAAGTGCCATGAAGACTTGGTTCACACTGGTGACATGTCAAATCACAATTGCCGGCAATGGCACCCTCAAAAAGTAGTTTCTGTACTACTTTTTGTGATTTTTGGGCCTCGAGTTACATTGACATCTGTGCAGAAACCCGCACAGATGTTTCTGAAATCGCGGCCGAAATCGGGACTGACAAGCGAGAGTTCCCACAGCCCAGTGTGAACCTAGGCTCAACCCTAAAAATATAAATGTGTATATGCCTTAAATGTACTTCCTCTAGCTGTGTCTAGCAGGTTTCTGTCATTCACATGTTTTTTTTTGTAAATACCTGGTTGATCCTGCCTTTTTCATGCACCTCCCTGCTGTCAGTGCCAATGTTGTCAATGTTAGTGGGCTTCGTTCATCCACTGCCTGTTGGAAAGCAAATATCTTTAGCTTTTCTTCAAATGTGGAACAGCTCCAGCTGTTTCAGTGACTGTTTCTGCTTTTTCTCCTGTTCACCCCTTGTAGATCACACCATGGGGTTTATTTACGAACACTGGTGAAGCTCTGCATAGAAACCAATCAGCTTTCAGTTTTTTGTTTGTCAAAGTTTAATTGCACAAGCTGAAGTTAGAAGCGAATTGGTACCATGCACAGCTGCACCAGATTTTGCAATCTCCAGTTTTATGTGAATGTGGGCTACAATAAACCAGTACCACAGGTCTCCAATGGAACTTCCCTTTCTATTCCACAGGCAAAAAAAGCATGCTTAGCTTTGTTTACAAAAAGTTTATTTTTTTTTAAATCATATGATGTCTGTAGGTAGTTTTACATTTTTTATTTTTTTTGGCTAATCTACGTTTTAGCATTTTCTAAATAATAGATTTCCTGATAAGAGATCCTTTTTCTTTTAAGTATGCCTAAAGCTGGTCATGTATGGATTTAAATTCATCTGGTACAGCAAAGACCAGCCAAATTTCAATCCATGTGTGACCTTTGTGGTTGAACCAGCGGTGGCCCGTCCATATGGGATGCAGGTGCGCTGCCCCCCTAATCTCTATGCGCCCAGCCCCTAATCTTCATGAGTTTTCTTTTTTCAAAGCACATGATTAGAGCCAGAGGCTAACTGGCTTCAAAAAGGGTGGGCTCGGGGTGCAGAGCACTGCCAGCAGGGGCTTGTGAGTAGGGCTGACGGGGGGGTTCTCCCAAAAATGGAGCACCAGCCCCCACTGGGTTGAACAGAAGTTGATCTACTTAACCACCCTGACAGTATATTTTTGCTTAATCAGTACTGCAGGCAATAAGCTGCAGCACTGACTTTTTTTATTTTGACAGCAGGGAAGACTTCTCGCTGTCAGAATACAATGATACAGCTTGGCGAACTCCCTCATCCATATTAAATCTGTGGATGGGGAAATTGGTTCAGTTTCTTTTATTCAACCAGCTGATTGAATGAAAAAAAAAAAAAAACATGTATGGCCAGCTCTATAAAGTGGTCCCTGAGCAGCACTCTTGAAAGTACATATGCCAATGGCTATCTTTTGTAATATATGTTACAGGAAAGACTTTACTTTTAGCATGAAATCAATCACTCATTTGTGACTGTTAGTTTTAGTCTACAAAATGGCCGTCTGCCTAACGGCACTGAGATTTGGAATTGGGATTGTGTCATCTATTTACAAAGAAGTTAAGCTTTTAATATAAGCACTTGGAGATGGTTTATGATCTCTGATGTTCACTATCCAGCAGAGCATTACCTGGTAATAATTATGTTTGTTTCCTGTTTGCATTTAATCTGCAAGTCTTTGCAGAGTTATTCCTGCAATTTCAGCTTTTTAACTAGTATTAATAAGTCTCCTGCAGATTTAATTACTGTTTTTCCATTGATGTTTAAAAGTGTATCATAAGATATAATAGTTCACTATTGTCCTCTACATTTAGCACTGTGTATAAAAAAAAAAGTGTGATCTGAAATGAACAGAGTAGAGCACCCAGTGTGACCACTATGTTTACCATAACTATTTTACCTGACCCTTAGCGCTAAAAGGGAGAGTACAAATGTTTCTGGGCCTATGAATTACTAAAGTCCAAGCATAACTGTGAGGCCTCGTACACACAACAGTTTTCCTCGACAGAATTCATCAAGAAACTTGGTGGCAGAGCTTTTTTGCAGAGGAAAACGGTCGTGTGTATGTTTTTCGTCAAGAAAACTGTTGTGGATCTCGATGAGAAAAAGTTCTCTTTTTCCTCGTCGGGAGTCTCAATTTCCTCGTCGTGTTTCTCGTCGGGCTGGTTTACGTCGTGTATATGCTTAGAAACCCACGCATGCTCAGAATAAAGTATGAGACGGGAGCGCACCTTCTGTAAAAGTAGCGTTCATAATGTAGATAGCACATTTGTCACTCTGTAACAGACTGAAAAGCGTGAATCGTCTCTCACCAAACTTTTACTTAACACGCAGTAACATGAGATTAGCAAAAGCAGCCCCAAGGGTTGTGCCAGTGGAATCGAACTTCCCCTTTATAGTGCCGTTGTACGTGTTTAACGTCACCGCGTTTGAGAACAATGAGATTTTGTCTTGACAGTGTGTACGCAAAGAAAGCTTGTCAAGATTCTCGACAAGCCTGACAAGGAACTTATCGAGCAAAACAATGTTTTATTTACGACGAGTTTCTCGGTCGTGTGTACAAGGCCTGACTCTCTAGTTGTGTGATGGCATCATATAATTTGCAGAATAAACCAGGTCTCCAAACTATGGCCCCAGTGCCACATCTGGCCCTCTACCAACTCTGATATGAAGGGGGAGCTTCTGATGTGATGGAGGACATCTAATGTTATGGGGGGGACTTCTGATGTGAAAGGCGGGGACTATGATATGAAGGGGGCGCTTATGTGATGGGCTCCTGATTTGAAAGGCAGATCTGATGTGAAAGATGGACTCTGATGTAATGGGAATACTTTTGATGGGAAAGAATAACCCTCTGATGCAAAAGGGGGGAACTAATGTGATGGTTTTTCTTAAAAACATGAGAAAGTGGAAGGTTGGAGACAACATTTTTAACTATTTATATATCAAAAAACATTATTTTTTAGCAAATGTGTAATAGAGAGGATGGTGGGGAGACAATGAATAGTGAAAGATCTGCTAGAAAGGGAGGAACATTTAGAATGGCCACAAGAGGAGTGCAGAGCCAGGAAAAAGCAAAAAAATAAAATAAAGTATAATGGCTTTACAGGATAATCAACATTTTTACATATGTACCATGAATAGTTCACTTCTCAGGTTTGTCAAATGAGCCTTATGATTAAAGGTGAACCTGTGCTTTGCCAGTGAAGGGCAAAGCAGCAGGAATCATTTTCACCCTACTCAGCAGCAAATGCTCACTTTGCTTCATCACTCTTTGTTTGCTTTCTTGGTTCAAAAACCCAGTTGTGATTACAGTTTACCAAAGTGACCAGTCACCAAACACCAGCATTTTTATATGAGGGGGATGGAAAAGAGTCACAAGATTTACATACCTGGAAATACCAGCTATCTCTCTTTACTCCTATCAATCAAACGTAGCATAGGTGCAGAGGGAAGGCGAACATTGTGTGCTAGCTCAGTAACAGGTGATGTCACAATCCTTCTGTTGAGATCCTGGGAACAATGAGGATCTCATTCCTGCACTACACTGGAGTCTCATCTTGCAAAATTTGGGATACGTACAGTATTGTAGCAATACAGAGTTCTGCATTTGCAGTGACATTATAAGAATAGGCTTAAGGTTACGATATAGCAATGTGCAAATTAGGCACATGTATGACATGTTGACTGATGTGTTTTAACTGTGGTAAGAGAGTAGCTCCATGTCAGAAACCATGAATCAGACTGAGACAGAAATGCATTACAAATCACACCTTTTAATATAATGGTAAAAATGGTACAGATCAGTAAGTGTGGTCAAAACATAAGCCAGGGATCGGTAACCAAAGCGTGTAGTTAGACAGGCCAGTAATAATAAAACTAGAGATCAGCATAGTTGGAGGCAAAAGAACAGGATCAGGAACCAGAAGGGATGTCAGCCAGGCAAAGTCTTTCACAGGAACACAGCAGAGAATCTCCAGAATCTCCAGATATGTTGACCAGGCAAAGGCAGGAAAAGAATGAACAAGGCAGTTTAAATAGCCAGAAGGGGCTGTAGGTGAGGATGATGAGCAGATAATGATAACCAGGTGAGCCACTGAGGAATCAGTGATTGCTGACAATTATTAAGCAGCCTGAGCACAGAGAAGGGAGCTACTAAGAGCCCAGCCCTGACACTCCATTAACAACAAGTTACCACAATGACACAGTACATTGACATGTACAATACTTAACTCTATGTCTGTATATAGGAAAGGGCTGAGTGTAGCGAAAGGACAGGCCATAAGACCCAATTATTTTATACACATACCAAAACATTATATACAATTTGAATGGTTTCTAAGGTTAAGTATCACAAACAGCATTACAGACAGAATACCAGGGTATACATACTGTAAACCAACTAGTATACACAGCTTTACTGATGATGCAAGTATTGCGAAACACGTAGAAGTTGTTTGGATACACATGAAAGGGGAGTGCATCGCGCGCCGCAATCATCTGTTGAAACACGGGGTAACCGAAGCGAGGAACGCACACCACTCGAGAACTGCCAAGGAAAGGCACTTTACTTGTAAGTGCACTGTTTTTATTATTTTAATAAACAATCATTTTTACGTACTACACCATGATGAGCCCATTGTTTTTGAGGCAATAAGGAAATCTTGCAAGAGGGAGAAGGAGGATATACCCAGTGGCTGTCAGAGGAGCAAATACTTTGAGGCCTTTTATAGTTCGGGGTCTGGTGAGTGTTCAGTTTAGCCATTGGTGATGGCGGCACGTGTTTGTCGGGTGGAAGAGACAGCTGCACCTCTAATTACTTATCTTTTATAAGAAGCACCATCAGCATTGAACTTTCCCCTTTTTTTCCCTCATTGGAATACATTGTGAATTTGTTTTGTCTTTGCTATTCCATATTCATTATTGGTTGCTGTTTTAATATTGGAATTTTTTAGTATTGTTTGCACAATTGTAAGTTACATAGGGGATTTTGATTACACACTAATGCTTTTGGTATATAATTACATAAGGAGCACTATCAGCGGTAGAATTTTCATCATAGGAGCACTATGTGCATTGATTTTGCCACTTACTGTTCCATGTTGACAATTAATTGCCGCTTTACACTTTTAGTACTTGGTCTATAGCACATTCAACGTAATTTTTATTTTTATTTTTAACATTGAGTTCTGGTATATAAATGTACACACGTCTATTCATATAGCACATTGCTAGTGTGGTTGCACTTGACATAGCATGTTATTTATAGTTTTTTTTTCCATCAATCAGTTTTTATTGAGTTTATCATAAACATTGAAAGACAATGTGTACATTGTACATTGTTTACAGAAATCCGTTGACATTGTAAGTTATTTATTTATAGGTTTTGTGCACTATTTCAGCACATGGTTTAACAACACTGCATGAAATTCCATTTTTATAAAATCTTTGGATCAGCGCAGTAACATTTTTTCTTACACATTTTTAACCTTCTGTTGGAGGTCCACATAGTACTGCAGCAGATCACCACTTACCTAAAATATAATTTATTTGGGCCAATGACACCTATACCACTTTATACCTTATAGTGAACCTGTTACTGAGCTAGCACATGTTATTCTCCTTCCCTCTGCACCTATGTTACGTTTGATAGATAGGAGTAAAGAGAGATACCTGGTACTTGCAGGAATGGAAATCTTCCCCTCATACAAAAGTGCTGGTGTTTGGTGACTGGTCACTTTGGCACACTGTAATCACAACTAGGTTTTTGATCCAAGAATGCAAACAAAGTTTGATGAAGCAAAGTGAGCATTTGCTGCTGTTTAGGGTGAAAATGAAATAATCCTGCTGCTTTGGCTTTTACTGGTAAAGCACAGGTACACCTTTAATCACAGGGCTCATATGACAATTCTGAGAAGTGAATTATTCATGGTACATATGTAAAAATGTTGATTATCATGTAAAGCCATCAGGCTTCTAATTTTTTTAACAGGTCTGTCTAACTAAAAATCCTGCTTTTTCCCGGGTCTGCTTAAATTTTGATAATAACAATTTATCATTCTAAATGCTCCTTCCTTATAGCAGATCTTTCACCATTCATTGTCCTTCCTCCTTCCCTACTAGGTGTCGTGGATGTAAACCAACTTTTGATGATTTTTCATGGTAGGAGGCAGGTAAAGTTATAAGCGGACCTCGCCTTTTAATGCAAAAACTGCTTTATAAATAAGCCATAATGTAGTCTGGGTTATGAAAATCCAAATGTACTAATTTTTGTCCTATGTTATGTTTGCTTGAAAACCAGGTACCGTTCCATATTTCCAGAACAGCATTATTGTAGAGCCTCTGGTCCAGGACAGCCAGATGAAAGTGACAGTGAATGGAAGTGCCGAGATTATTAAACCACTCTCCATCACAGTGGGAGATACACTTATAGAAGTGCTTGTCATGTCTCCTGATGGCACCAAATCACAGGTGATATAAACCGTATAGTATTAAACAACATACTGCATTTTTTACTGCCTTTGTCTGAATTTACAAAGCTATAACACCTGGATAAGAATCCTTATTTAAGTTATGCGTATGCTGTGTGTGACAAATAACCTACTAATTTTACAATTTTGTGAAAAAAAAAAAAGAAAAGAAAAAAAATCTTGATTTTGCAAAGAATTGTGGGAAAAAAATTACAACTTCAAAAAACTCACCATGTTTTTTTCTAAATACCTTGGAATGTGTTATTTTCAAAAAGGGTTAATTTGGGGGGTATTTGTACTTTTCTGGTATGTTAGGCTCTTAAGAAATGAGAGAGGCCGTCAGTACTTCAGGTGTGATCAATTTTCAGATATTGTCACCATAGCTTGTGGACTCTATAACTTTCACAAAGACCAAATACTATGCACCAATTTGTACTTATTTTTACCAATATGTAGCAGTATAAATTTTGGCCAACAATTATGAAGAAAAATTGCTAATTTGCTATATTTTACAACAGAAACAAAGAACAATTATTATTTTTTTTACAGAATTTTCAGTCTTTTTTCTTTTATAGCGCAAAAAAAAACAAAAAAAACAACAGTGATTAAATACCACCAAAAGTAAGCTCTATTTGTTTGAAAAAAAAAGACAACAATTTCATATGGGTACAGTGTTGTGTGACTGAGTAATTGTCATTCAAAATGTGAGAGCACCGAAAGCTGAAAATTGGTCTGGTTATTAAGGGGGTTTAAGTGCCCAGTTGTCAAGTGGTAAAAGTAGAACCCCAGTCAAAACGTGTATTTTTTTCGTCTAGAGGTTGGAAAATATCAAACCCAGAGTTGGGCTTTAAATACAGTTAAAAAAATCAAGAAAGGGGGGGGGGGGAATGATAATCAAATCTCCAGGTTGTACTGCACTAACTCCAAGTTGCAGTGTCTTAAATTGATCTAAGCTATGTCTAGGGAGTTGCTGCAATTGTCAGTAGTGTATTTATCATTCATTTTATACTGTTTAATATATAGTTTGATTGCAAAAAATAACATAAATGAACACATATGTTCTCCACATTTCTTTATCTTTACAAATGTGTAATATCTTACGCATATGCTAAATAACTGTTTTGGAATATTAGGTTTATAATATTGTTGTTACACGTGAGCAAGTGCCATTCAGCATCAACTTTACAGATATCCAGAAGCAAATGAATTATGAATGTCCAATTTCCCTGACTGCTCTCTACAGACCTGTGTCCATTAAAGGAAGGTAAGATTAGTTGTCAGCGTTGCGCATGAGGAGACCTTCATAAAGAGTGTGTACATTTAGATAAGATAGTGAATTTTTCTATTTACTTATTTATTTGTTTTTTTATTTTTGCTCAGTATTTTTTTCATGTTTTTTTGTAAATCTCCGGGAAATTTGAAAAAATATTTCACTTTCTGGTTGGATGAGTTATTTTAGCTTTTTTATATATATATTTATTTGTTTGATTGTTTTGTATTATCATTTTTTCTTAAATCATTGGGAAGTTACAAATACATATGTTTATGTATAGAGAAGGGTTTGAACCAATGTCAAGTTTTTATCACAGTCTGTGTCCTCACTATGTAGAATCATCCTCTCTTTTTATCTTGTTTCAAAGGTAATGGGAAATTCAAAATGTAAAATTTGCCACCAGAACAAGGGGTGAGGGAAAATAATTAATTGGGGATACATTTCCTGTTACATTTCTGAGACAGGAAGTGAGCGGTACACAGACAGCCAAAAACAAACTGACAGGGGCTTTAACCCTACTCGCCTCTATCCAAAACTAAAAAAAAAAAATATTGTACATACACTTTCTGTGTGGATATTTTTTTTTTGCTGTTTGTTTTTATTAATTTTGTTTTATTACATAGAAAGCATAGTTTTTTATAAAAAATCATGGAAATCAAAAGAATATTTGATCATAAAGAATTACTTTATACATAAAAAAATCATCCTCAGTGTATAAATGTTAAGTAAATCAAGGCCAAAAAATGTGTTGATAGATATAAAATGAAACTAGAGGAGACTATACCTGAACTATCCCTAAGCACTGTCCAAATGCCTAGCCATTCTGATTGGGCAAAGCTTCTGGTACTTCGCCAACACACACATTCCTTATTGCTATCAGTAATGATCCAATGTATAGGGGGGACTGGAGCAGACAAGGTAATTGAAGTGTTGGAGCTTTGCTGGATCGAAGCAAGCTGCCATTCAGGCAGAACAAGGGCACTAAAAGATAGGGTTGTCCTGATACCACTTTTTTAAGACCAAGTACAAGTACCGATACTTTTTTTCAAGTACTCGATACCGATTACAGATACTTTTTTTTGTGACAGTGGCACATGTGTCAGTAGTTTTATTTTTTAATTTTTTTTACATGTTTATTTATTTATTTTTTACATTTTTATTTTTTACAATGCTTTTTTTTAAGGGGGATTGGGGTGTCAGTGTATTTTTTTTTTTTTACAATTTTTTATTATTATTTATTGCAATTCTTATTCTTTTTTTTTTTATCAGCCCTGTTGGGGGCTTTGGTGAGATATCATGGGTCTTAACATACCCCTGACCTCTCCCCTTTGACAGATTCCCCAGTCCCTTTCTCAGCAGCCTCAGCTGCACTGAAAATGAATGGAGAGAAGACAAAGGCTCCTCTCCTTTCATAAACTGAAACATTGTAAACATAGTTTACAATATTTCAGTTATGTGAATGGACAGAGTGATCACTGACAGTGTACATTCGCAAAAGTGATTTACCGTCTCCTATCTACGCTCTCCATCCTGAAAAATCGAGGGGGTGCAGGAGGAGAACGGAGGGGGACACGGCAGTACGCAAGGGGACACGGCAGCACGGAGGGGGACACGGAGTCAGACAGTAGCAGAACGGAGGGGGGCTGGAGGAGAGGAGGATACAGGTACAGTCAATGGTGATTGTATGTGGGAGAGTTACAAGCACCGATCACCGTGGGGGGGGGGGAGAAAAGCAGAGAAAACGGCTGTCAGATTTTCAATCTACACAGGGTGATCGGTGCTTGTAACTTCCCCACCACACTGACTGTCCAGGTATCAGGTGAAGCATCGGAGCATTTGCCTGAGTACAAGTACTCGGGCAAATGCTCGGTATCGGGACAACCCTACTAAAAGATGCTGCCTTTATTTGCAGATACTTTTTTGGTTTAAGGGGCAATTTACTTCACTTTAAAAATGTTTTATATCATCAGAGCGTTTCTTTCTATTTAGACCTGTACAGAACTTCTGGTCTTATAAAACTGTATAATAGTGTTACTAAACCCAGTAATTTAAAAATAGTTCATCTGCCCAGCCACAGTGCCAATCTTCTTTTTACATTAAAATACTGCCACTATATACCTTTTTGGCTGATCTGTATACCATAATCGCATGATAACCTCCAGAGTTTGTCCAGAGATGTGTGTTCAGGTAGGAGAAGATTTCCACTATAGCCTGTATACAAGCCCACATGTGATGTCAATATCATGCAACCTGGCTAGCTCTGAGAACATGGAAATGTTCTCTGCAGCATTGGAGACTAAACTGAGCATGTGCAAGAGGACTACTCACTGTATTTTCTGGCTTTGCCAAGAGAGATGCAGGAGGCGAGGATCTGTCCATACAGGATCAAAGAGTCTTTTTATACAATACAGAGGATTAACCCCCTAAGTTACACAATGAGTATAAAAAGCATGCTATTTTGCATATACAGACTGATTTTACTGTTGTGGGTTTAGTAACACTTTAAGCATAGATTACAAAAACAAAAAGTTAAAGTGTGTTTAACCAACACATCGATGATATTAACAAATGGAAAGAATTTCTGGCACTATGGAGGGGAATTGGGTGGAAAAACTCTTTTACCAATTATAAATAAAGAAAACCTATATATTTATGTTTTGTTGCAGTGATCCTAAGCACACAATGTCAGGACCATACATAGATCTTTTAACAAGAAGAGCAAAAACCGATCCATTGGATGAGAAAATGCTTACTGAAGACTGGAGGGTTCCTGAGTATGAATTGGACATAGAGATATCAGAAGCTAGTGTCATGTGCTGTTTTGCCTATCGAGGTATTGTTCTTCAAAGCCTGTTTGCCATAATGTGTACTGATTATCCCCCTTGGCAAAACCACAGTGGAAAGGAAACTTGTACTCAGGTATTCAATTATAGTCAGAACAGGTGGAGTTCCATCAAAATGAGAAATAAAAGTTCAGCATCAAACTTCAAAACTGAGAAACAGCAAACCACAAACTCTACAAATGTGTCTCAACCCACTCTGGCTGTCCGCGATGTGGAGGGTAACTGACCACATGGCTAGATGTGCATACTAAAAAGGGTTTCTATCAAACAAACCAAAGAAAAAGAGAAAATAATAAGTATGCAGGACTAAGAAAGGTCTACAAAAAATATTCAATCCAGACAAAAAATATGTTGAGACTTTTAGGGTGCATCTGGAAAATTTTAGGATTACACAAATGAGCATCTACAGCAGATCATATACAATTTTTTAAAAGAGGAACTTCAATCTACCCCAATAAAAAAAACAACAACAACATATTTAATAGACAGTGGAGTGCAGTGTTGTCTTGGTTGAAGTAAAGGTTCTTCCTTTGTCTGTCTTCTGCAGAGCTGCCATTGTTAATGGACATCTGGCACATATGCAGACATGACACAAGATCTCTGCCAGACATGCGCATTCAGACATGGCTTCTTAGAACCAGGAGCCAGTTTGCAAGATGGTTTTACATGCCATGAGGGTCTCTGCCAAGGACCTGTGGCATGTCCGTATATATGCAGGCAGCCCATGACATCATCCTGGCCTAGGTTGGGATTTAGTAAATAAAAACAAAAAATAAAGAAAAAAAGATTTTTACTTTTTTTAAATATTTTTTTAACTAATATGTAATAGGGAGGGGGTAAGAGAGTGGAACTTACAAAAATCTGTAACGTTATACTTTAAGGCCATACATGGAGCAATTTGTTTTCCTGCAAACACCATCCTGTGATCAACTTGATACATTCAGCCTGCCCATACATAGTTTGAATCCTGGATGGTTCCTGTTGAACCGGCCAAGATTCACACCGTGTATGGCCTGCCTAAGATGTTTCATTATTACACTTTAGTGTTTTCAAATTAGTATAATTATAGATAGTTGTAGGATCTCGTAGGAAAGTATAGGCACAGTTGAGCTCTCTTGTAACCCCCACTAACCGGAAGATTGTGAGGGGGAAGTTGTTGTTTAGTAGAATAGAGGAATATTTCTACTGAAAGGAAAAGCTAAACCTAGGCTTTAAATAGTTTTACTATTTATAATTACAGAGGTTGAAAAAAGACCATTAAGTTCAATAAATAATAATGCCAGATTTCCTTATGTTCTTCCCTTAATCATTTGGTGCATTTTTCCTATTTACACACACACAACACACAGGTTTGCTAACTAAGAACACAAACACACTCATACTCACTCACATATGGCTGCACCTATAAGGGAAAAGAGTAACCAGAGATCAAGAGAATGCATATTTGGACCCATAGAGGGTTACTAATTGAAGGTTGATCCATTCCCATTTTCCATCTACCAAATCAGATCACCAAGCATATAAATCCAACATTGCCAAATCTTGTAAATTCTTGGAGGAAAGGCTCTGCTGTTATATATTAACTTGAATTTGGGTTAAAGACCATCAATTAGCTCCACCAACTGAGTAAACCTGGAAAGATCTGTGCCTCTCCTGTTTATAAGCATAATATTCCTAGCATAGAATGGTACCAAATGAAACAAGCTCTTCAAACCACAAGAAGATTTAAAGGTGCCTACCAGACCCAGCAGGCCAACCTTTTTGTTTTTGTGTCTGTTATAGCCTAAACCTGTCTCCAAAACATGAGGACATGTCCAAAACACATGAAACGTCTCCGCTAATCATACAGAACATCTTTGACATGCAGTATGAGCCTTCAGGCCAATTTTATGCAGGCTCCAAGTCGTGGCATTATCAGTTCACTCTGCCACCTTCTCCTGCAGTGTAAAGGCCCAGAGACTACACATCCTTGGACTCAGCTCAGCAGCCTATGTACAGAGGGAAAGTATTGTAGACATGTGCAATTTGTTTCAGTCCGAATGTAGAATAAAGATTTGGATGTATCAAAAAATCAACTCCACAGGTTCTTCTTAAAATCCATACCAGGCCTTCGAATCTGGTATGGATTTTAAGCAGAACCTGTGAGTCGGACGGTGTGATTGATGATGGATCTACATCGGGAGGCTGTTTTTGATTTTTGATTTGTTAAAGGGGTTTTCCAGATTCTAATAAGCTCCCCGCTAGCAGACCCCCACAACCACTGCCTAGGGTTATGGGGATGAGGCCCTTGTCCTCATCAACATGGGGATAAGGTGCTCTGCCCCAAAGAAACCCCCCCCCCATGTTGATGGAATTAAAAACAGCATCCCCCGATGTAGTTCTATCGTCAATCACATGTTCTTCTTAAAATTCATACCAGATTTAAAGGGCCTGGTATGGATTGGGGAGGGGACTGTTTTTCATCAGAATTTTCTGTTATTTACATTCATCCGTCAGCGGGCACTCGGTTGTGAAGGATGCAGTGGCTGGTTTCCTGGCCCGCTCCTTAACAACCAACTATTCTTCTTCGAATTGTTCTGAAAATTTGGAAATTGTTAGAGAATTAAGAAATTAAATGAAAGGAAACAAAACAAATTCCGAAACAAAATTAGTAACCTAACAAATCTATCCAAAACTAAACAAATGTCTCCGTTCTGCACATGTCTAAAGTATTGTAAATGTGTCTTTCTTTTTGAAGGTTGTGGAGATGGCTTCAAACTGACTGACCTGGGAAATCATGCAAAGAATTGTCTGTATAAACCACCGACAGAACTGGACCCTAAGGTTGTGCACTCTCTGTGATGTTTTTATGTCAATAAAAGAGTCAAAGTAAAAGAAGGGGGCATTCTAGTTTATACCATGTTGATATTAAGCAGTGCAAAAGCACTATTACTACAGTTTTTTTTTCTTCTCAATAACAGTTTTATTTAGAGATTGTTCAATACAAAACCAGAATACATGCAAGACAATGCTCGCAAGCAGCGAACAGTTGAGTGGTCATTAACACATTATGACAATATCCTGAGCGCTGAACGAGCGACCATGAATCATCTCATGAAGGAGCGACTAGACTATATTGTGCAAACTTTTCACGAACCTGGTACGCTCATGGAATAAAGTAATCAGAACAGTGCAGTAGTTAACTATTAAACGCCTAAAAGTCACGTATGGACTCATGAGAAGAAGAGAGAAAGAGGAAAAAGGAAGAGAGAGAGGAGAAAAAAGGAAAAAAGGGAGAAAATAAAAGGGGAATAGAAAGACGTAGGGTGACGAACCAAGAGAAGAAGAGCAGAGGGAAGGGAACGAAGTGAAAAGTCATCAGTGTGGTTTATCTACCTGATCATGATGTCTCCTCCCGATGATGCCACAGCTCCCAGACCTTGTCGTGGGCTTCCAATCTGTCCATCATTCTGGCCGTCATCCTCTCCATTAGTTCCACATCTTTAATCCTGGTGTATAGGGCCTCGGGTGGGGGGGGGAGCTGCGCTTCCAGTGCAGAGCCACCAGACAGCGTGCTGCTGTGAGGATATGCCGGGTCAATTTCTTGTAGGGTGCTGGAGTTTTCAGTGGGGGTAAGCCTAAGAGGTATGACTTTGAAGTCAGGGGAATCGACCTGTCTAGGAGCCGGGCCAGTAATTGCTGGACCGAGTTCCAAAAAGGGACACATGGAGAAGTGTTCGCCTATCCTGCTGACATCGCCAACAGCGGTCTGAGGCAGTTGGGTATATGGTATGTAAGAGGTCAGGGGTCATGTACCAAAAGTACAGCATTTTATATGGGTTTTCCTTGTATAGAGTGCAGATCAAGCTTTTCGCCGCCTGAGACCAAATCACCTGCCATTGCTCCATGGAGATCTCCTCGCCAAGGGCCTTTTCCCATTTAACCATATATGCGTGCTTGCCCACCGTATCTGCAGGCCTAGAGTTTAAAATTTTATATATGTTAGAGATTAAGCCCCTCTGTGCCGAGCCGGCCAGTATCAACCTCTCAAAAGGTGTCGGAGGGGAAAATGTCAGGTTTGGAGTTATCGTCAATGCATAGTGGCGTATTTGGAGATATCCATAGAACTCCCGGCGTGGTAGGTCATGCATGGCCTGTAGCTCCGTAAATATACACATTTTGCGAGTCAGGGGATCCACTAGGTCCCCAAAGTGAAAGAGGTTCCTTGTAGTCCATGGAGAAGACATTCTGTGGGTGAGGCTCTCTGGCACCTTGGGGTTGCAAGCAAAGGAGGTCAAGAGGGAGCTATCAGAGGTCAACTTATGCTGTTGCACCAATTTGCGACAGACGTCGGAGCTGGGTCATGGGACCCAGCATGCGATTGGGGTCTACCTTCGCATCCGCACTCCACAGCAAGTTGTTCGGATGTATCGGGGCCAGTCATAATTTTTCTATTTGCGTCCATATATTATACGAGCGCAACGTAAACCAGGAGGCTATGGCCTTCAACTGGGCTGCTTGATAGTATTTTATCAGGTCGGGATAGGCCAAATCCCCATCCGATCGTGCTGATAGCAGGACTGAGTGAGGGATCCTGTGTCGTTTGTAGTTCCTTGTGTATTGGAGCAGGTCAGCCTGGAGCTTTCTCAGGTGGGCGTGGGGCACTGGAATGGGTAGGGTTTGAAACAAGTAGAGCAGTTTCGGGAGGATCGTCATCTTTACTGACGCCACCCTCCCCAGTAGGGTGCTTCTTCCAATGTAGTAGAAGAGCCCTGATGGAACTACAGTTTTTTTTATTGTATATGTTGTTAAATAAAGCCTGTAATTAGAGAAATATGGAGGATTTCATGGTCTACCTCCTTCTGTAAAATATAGTTCCCCTGCTGTCTCTGGCTTCAGTACTTATGCAGGTTTTGAAGTCAGACAAAAGTCAAAAACCCTGGTTTCCATTCCAATTCCAGGTCAGTGGCTCAAATGCTATTGAATCCTTTGTTTAATATACACATACATTTAAAAAAAATATGTAATTGAGGATTATGCTCCACTTCTCATGCAAGTGATGGGTAAATGAGAATTTTTCATGAATTCACTTATATGAGCAATTCCCCCCTGGACCTGTACTGTGCTAATGTACGGAATAGCACACCATTTTCTGATTGATGTCAGTAAGTTGGGATGGTAGCTGGGAATTCCACTTTAAAATAAAATCTCATTATAAATGGCATTATATCTATGTAACTTTTTTGTTTTTTAATAGGCAGTTACAGAAACAGAATGGTTTAAGGGCGATTCTATGCCTGCTAAAGCTTCAGAGCCTTACTTCCAGCATACCCTACAGGTAATACATAAACCATTTTTATTAAAAAAGCTTATTGTAATCAACTAACACTATTTATGTGATCTGTTGTGTAAAAATGATGGGCCAGATTCTCTAAGAAAATCGACGCTGACCCGACGCCATACTTAACATGACATCCGATGGCACACGATGGCATCCGACGGAACTTAGTAGGGTTACTCCTCATAGAAGCAGGGGTAACCTTATGAGTTCGTAAACGACGTACGCGACGACGGGGCGGCGTAAAAGCGATCGGGAATCGACGTACTAGCCTCATTTGCATATGCAAATGAGAAAATAATGTAAAGGCCACCTAGTGGCCGGAGTTGTCATTACAACTACGATCCGCAAGTGTAATGGTATTACACTTGTCGGATGTTGAAGCGTATCTATGCCAAAGTGATGCTAAGCATCACTCGCATAGAACCAAGGCAAAAAAACGGCGATACGACGGGGTATCTGAGATACTCCGTCGTAGCGCCGCTGAGAATCTGGCCCTATAACTGTATGGTTAGTATGTACATGTGAATTGTAAAGCACCACTTTGAAAAGATGTGACTGATCTGTGCATTGTGGTGGGTTATGTTAGGAAAAGCGTGGCATACAGCATCTTTGGTGCATTGTGGCATTTTCCAAACAAATGGGTTTCTTAAAGCACTTTTAATGCATGTGCATTAGTGATACAAAGTGATTATAAAGTAAAACATTTTTTTTCTATAAAAATAACAAACATGTTATACTTACCTGCTCTATTGCACTGGATTTGCACAGAGCAGCCCAGATCCTCCTTTTCTCTGGTGCCTTTTCTGTGCTCCTGGCCCCTCTCTCCTGTTGAGTGCCCCTACAGCAAGGAGCTTGCTATGGGGGCACCAAGCTGAGCTGCAGCTCTGTGTGTCCATTAAGACACAGAGCTTTGGTTTGGCCCCGCCCCCTCTCTCTCCTGATTGGATAACTGGCCAATGGCACTGCTGCTGTGTCTCAGGTAATCAGGAGTAAGAGTCCCGGACCGCTGAGACACTCATGGATTTGCTGGACAGAGATGAGCCCCTCGATAAATATTAGGGGGGCCAAGGGGGGCTGCTGCACACAGAAGGCTTTTTATCTTAATGCATAGAATACATTAACATATAAAAACGTATGCCTTTAAAACAATACTTTGATTTAAACAGTCCCTAAAACAAGAGACAGAGATCTGAAATCAAGCAGATTTTTTTGTGTTCTCTTATTAGAAAATCCATAGTGTCTTGTAAATCTTGGGCCCTAGGCATATTTAATGTTTATTTGTAAAACAAAGATTGTATTTCAATAGTTAAATATAGTCAATAGCTAACTGGTTAGCACTTCCGCCTAGCAGCACTAGGATCATCGATTTGAATCCCAACAACAGCACTAACTGTCTGGAGTTTGCATGTTTTCCCTGTGCCTGGGTTTCCTCTGGGTACTCTGGTTTCCTCCTACAGTCCGAAAACATGCCAGTAGGTTATAAGGCTCTTGTCTAAATTAGTCCTAGCATGTATGATAGTGAGTTAGGGAACTTAGATTGTAAGCTCCTTGAGGGCAGGGACTGATGTCTATGTATAATAGATAGGAGGTTAAAAAAAGAAGATGATGAGCTTCCGCCCTTTTGTTATATGCATGAGACTATTGAGGCTGTTTTCAGATGAGTTCATGTCTACAGGGTGACCTCTTTTGGGAGGGTTAGAGAATTGGTCCAGAGCTTTATTGCTTTCTCCCATCATAAGCTAGGAAACCGCATGATCTGACTGCTCTCATTTGTCTTTAAACACCCCTTCATAACATTTTATATTTTATTACACCCCATTTTCCTTAATGCAGGCTGCTATTGTACCTTGCACTTTTTAATGATACAATATATTTTGCATTTGTATCTGTGGTTTTTTTTTTCTTCTTCATATTTGTGTATTGAAAACCCCTTTCTGATGATTTAAACATCTTGCACGTTTGTAATAGTCGAAGAGCATTAAAGTAAATCCTCTTACTCTTCAGGGGTTCCAATTGTATTTACTGCTTCTAACATCTAATGGGTTAATGTATAGCTGTCTTATTAAAGTAAATCCCTGATATATTATTCCTTTGTAAAGGCATCCTTTGATCTGTGTAGCAGAAAGTTTAAGTATGAGGTTAGTAGTTATGCCACTTTATGACTTGCTACAGTGAACTTCATTAAATTTAACAAGCACAATAAAAAAAACAATGTGATAATGCATCACTGCTTACGTTGTCTTGAACCATGGCTCTACTGCACACGCTTGACATGTTTATACCATTTCACAACTTCTTTTACCAGTACTTTGCAAAACAAAGCAACCCTCCTTACCTTCTAGCTGAGCACCAATAAATTAAATTTTCAACAAAGACTGTATTCGATGATTTTTTATATTATTACGTTTTTTTTTCTTTTCTTTTTTTCTTTTCATTGGCAATTTTAATACTCAATTACATCTACTAAAGCTCTGCTAAACACGATTGTTTTGCTAAATTTCATAATCAATTTTTATTTTTAAATGTATTACTTTATGAATTATATTTAGAACTTACCCTATTAAGGTATCCCCATAGCTCCAAATATGGAGAAACATGTCAAGAAGTTTACATTTTTGGTAATGTATGTGGTCACTCTGAAAAATGAGATAAAAACTTAGGGCCAGATTCAGAGAGCCGTAACTCCTGTCTAACTGGTGTTAGACTGGAGTAATTTCAAATTACGCGCGTTTTTTAGCTAGTCTGAAACCTCAAACCATGAATAGACGGCTGCGGGCTTCAATTCGACTGGATTACGTGTTCGTACACCTTCGGATCTACGCTGCAATAAAATTGCGGCCACTGGGTGGACTTCCCGTCATTTTCCGCGTCGGGGTATGCTAATGAGCTTTTGCCGGCGATCCACGAAATTACGATCTTCAATCGCAATCTCTTACAGCATCTTTAGTCATCTTTTTTTTGCGTAACACTATACCAGCTTTTTGCTGCTCTAATATTAGACAGCCCATGTTAAGTATGGCCGTCATTCCCGCGTCGAATTTCAAAGTTTTCCGACGTCTTTTATTATTTTTCACGTAAGTCGTCCGGGAATAGGAATGTCCGTAAACGACGCTACTCAAACAAAAAATGACGTTACGACGTGATTTCGCGCAATGCACGGCGGGAAATTTCTGAACGGAGCATGCGCAGTTCGATCGCCGCGGGGACGCACTTAATTTAAATGCTTCACGCCCCCTAATCGCGTATTTCGATTACGCGGCGAGAAATAGACTACGCCGCTGCATCGTACGGGCAAAAATCTACCAGAATTCGATGTATAGCCTGGTAAAATACGGCAGCGTAGAGTATTTTGATTACGCTGCGCAAATTTAAGTGTACCTTAATCTGGCCCTTCGTTTTTTATGCAGGTCCCTGCTGGGGACACTGAGATCTGCTATTGGCTAGGAGATATATTGTTGCTCCTGCAGCAGATTTATTGTTGCTGCAGGCCAGGGAGACCTATTGTTGCTGCTGTAAGATTTTTTTTCGCTGCTGGGGTGTTGATTGTTATTTTTTGTGGGGGGGGGGGGATTTGCTTTTGCTGTCGGAGGATTTATTTTTGCTGCTGGGGGATATATTTTCTAAAAAGAGGCTAGTGCTAGAAGGTGGGTAGGGGGCGGAGATGAGGTGTACCCAGAGGAGAGCTGGGAGAATACCTGCACCTTATTCTTAGAGAAAAAAAGCCCTGCTAATATACAAGGTGTGTCTATAAAGTTTGGTGAATGGTCCAATATTTCAACGGCAACATGGGCCAAGTGCACATGCATGCACACGGCTATCCAGAGACACGTCAAAAAATCAACACCAAGCGTGCAGTGCACGTGACCATCAGGGTAAACACACTGCGGGCAGTTGAACATAGTTAGTGGGAGAGGTAGGGTCATAGTGCAATGCAGCAAAGAAGTGAACATCAAGTTCTGCTACAGAAAACAGTGACGGAGATGCATGAAATGTTGGTGCAAGTGTACGGGATGGAAGGCATGTGCAGAAAATGTGTTTACGTCTTGTTCAAACGCTTTTGTGATGGGAAGTGACTGAGGATGAGCCACCTTCTGGTCAACTGTTGACAAGCAGAACCCCAGACATGATCGAGCGAGTGCAACAAATGCTGGCACGAGATCAGCGACTGACTCTAAGATTGGTGGCAGAAGAATTGGGCATTAGTAAGGACATGGTGTGCTCCATCGTCCGCAAAGATTTGGGTAAGCAGAAGATTTGTTCCCAGTTTGTGCCTGACAAGCTGACATACAAACAGAAAGCAAAATGAATGGAAACCTCTAGAGATTCATTACCATATGTGACCAGGATCCATCTTTTTTGTGAATCATCATGACAGGGCATGAGACCTGGTGCTACCAGTTTGATCCAGAATCCAAGCAGCAATCGATGGATTGGCATTCACCATCTTTTTTTTTTTTGAAAGTTGTTTATTTTAGTTTTATAACAAAAAATAAAAAAATACAAAAGAAACTGACTCACCTTACAGGCACGTAAAGGCACTTATGTATACACCAAAACAAGTATTCATTAATGGACAAAAAGCAGGTAGTCCTTGAGAGAACAAAGAAAACAACATTCACACACACACATTCAAGCCCACACCCCATATGACCCCGTATCAACCGTACATTTTCGGGGTCCTTCTATATAGAGGAGAGTTCCACACAAAACAATCCCAAGCCAATGTGTATTCAACCATCAGATCACTGTCCCAAAGCTACATTAGTGAATAGAGACTCACTGAGTAAGTTGTGATGATAGGACATCCCCCCAGAAATCCTCAGAGACATCTAACCACGGTTGCCATATTTTGGTGAATTTCTTGGGGCATGCCCTACTTTTATATATACATTTTGGCATTCACCATCTTCCCCTCGAGCCAAAAAGAGTCTCCTGCATAAGTCCAAGGTCAAGACAATATTGATCGTTTTCTTTAACAACAATGGCATCATCCATAAGGAATTTGTTCCTGCGGATCAAACTCGGAATCCCCCATTCTACAGTAAGTTTTGAAATGGTTGTTACACCGCAGCCACCGTGTTCGGCCAGAGTTGCACAGGACTAGACAGTGGATGTTGCTGCATGATAACATGCCTGTGCACTGTGGTATCTGCATGCGCCAATTCTTGGCTCAGCCTGGTGTACCTGTTCTCGATCATTCACCGTACTCCCCTGATCTGGAGCCTGCAGACTTTTTTCTGTTTCCCCACCTGAACAGTGTCATAAAAGGAGCACATTTTGTGGATATGGCTGCAATCCAAGAATGTGTGACACCTGTTCTACGATCAATTCATAGAGAGATCCTTTCTGTCTGTTTCAAGAAGCTTTATGAATGTTGCCAAATGTGTGTTGTGAAGGATGGCTATCATTATGAAGACCAATAAAGGTAATTTGCTTGTATCCTCTGTTTTGTTTGTTTTCTGATACCATTCACCAAACTTTTTAGACACACCTCGCACACCCATCAATTGTCATACTCGTCAATAATATATTCATGACTGTGGAGTAACACGGGTGAGATGGCACAACATGAAAATGTCAGCTACAGATTTTATTTATTCTATTGATATTATTATAGCTGCTGAGGTATTTGGATTTGATTAATTATTATTATTTATTTTTTATTTTTTTAAGTAGTAATTTCTGTATTTCTAATTAAAAATTATAGGTAGAATTCCGATAGAAATTCAATTTCATACCCACCAATATGAATCTGTACTTCAAAGTAAGGATTTAAACGATGAATGTGTACTAGCACAAATTAAAAGTGCACAATTTGACCTGTAGTAATACAGTATGTATCCTGTTGATATAGATTTAACTGCTTAGAGATATTTAGAGGTTAAAATGTTTTTATTGTTTTCCAAATCAAAGGAAAGGACACAACGGGAAAATATCCATATGTCAACAGTAGTGGCTATCACCCAGAACTTGTCATAAATAAATCAAAAATTTCAATTTTAAGGGTTGTGTCACATAAGGCGGACCAGGATAAGTGTGAAAAACATAAATAAGTAGATTATAGAGGCATCCTATGAGTGGGATTTCAAATACGTATGAGACAGTCCGCTGGGACTTCCAGTGTCCAGACCCATAGGGTGGACAAGGAGGTCTTGGCCTGGATGCTTAGAGATATTTAGATTTTTTTTTTTAATTGCTAAATGTATTTATTGATTTATTTTTGTTATTTTAACAAATGTGTATTTCGTTGCACTTATAACTTTTCCTATTAGCTGTTTTACCCATTCCATGACCTTTTTTCACAGGAAAGAAGTTGGGAGAAAAGGCTCCAACAAATTCATAATAGGGATACAGACCAGCTTTGTAGTCATGCAGAAGGAAATACACGCTTTTATAAGCAGATCCTACTAAAGTCAGGTGAGCATTTGTTTTTAATATGTTTAGTGTATCTGCCAAATAAAAACTTTCCTCATAATGTGACCTTAAACTGCCTGCAAAGTATAATTAAAGTTCTGGGCTTGCCTAATAAGGCAAGGTAAAGAGCGATGAAGGTATGCCAAGCAAAGTAAACATGGAGGAGCAATGGAATATCTCTACAATAATTTAGACCAGCTAGAAAAATGAAAGTGGATTGCTGATTGGTTATTATGTGTGACTGAACTTTGATAATTGCTCTTTGTTTTAAAGCTGAAATTCAGGCAAAACTAATATTGTAAAATTCAATAGACATGTGTATTGTTTACTTGAACTTTGGGGTCTTTTAATTGTGTGTAATAGTTTCCTGTAATTAAGACCTTTTTATTAAAATATATAAATAAATGTTGAATACATGTGCTAAAACCCCCAACATTTGAATAATAATTACAATGGGCCAGATTCAGAGAGCCGTAACTCCTGTCTAACTGGTAATTTCAAATTACGCAAGTTTTCTAGCTAGTCGGAAGCCTCAAACCATGAATAGACGGCTGCGGGCTTCAATTCGACTGGATTACGTGTTTGTACGCCTTTGGATCTACGCTGCAATGAAATTGCAGCCACGGGGTGGACTTCCCGTCGTTTTCCGCGTCGGGGTATGCAAATGAGCTTTTGCCGGCGATCCCCGAAATTACGATCTTCATTCGCAATCTCTTACGGCACCTTTAGTCATCTTCTTTTTGCGTAACACTATACCAGCTTTTTGCTGCTCTAATATTAGACAGCCCATGTTAAGTATGGCCGTCGTTCCCGCGTCAAACTTCTACGTTTTCCAACGTCTTTTATTATTTTTTACGTAAGTCGTCCGAGGATAGGAATGTTCGTAAACGACGCTACTCAAACAACGAATGACGTAACGACGTGATTTCGCGCAATGCACGGCGGGAAATTTCTGAACGGAGCATGCGCAGTTCGATGGCCGCGGGGACGCGCTTAATTTAAATGCTTCACGCCCCCTAATCGCGTATTTCGATTACGCGGCGAGAAATAGACTACGCCGCCGTAGCGTACGGGCAAAAATCTACCAGAATTCGATGTAGAGCCTGGTAAAATACGGCAGTGTAGAGTATTTCGATTACGCAGCGCAAATTTAAGTGTATCTGAATCTGGCCCAATGTGATTAAAATATAATGAAACAGTCTATTAATAAAGTAAAGTGTTCAATGGAATATATATATATATATATATATATATATATATATAGAAAAATTGTAGTAAACAAAATAATAAAAAGCTATAAAAAACTCCAAAACACGTTGATTAACCACTTAAGACACGGACCATTATGCAGGTTAAGGACCTGCGATGTGACTCCCAAACAAAATTGGCATCCTTTTTTTCCCACAAATAGAGCTTTCTTTTGGTGGTATATGATCACCTCTGGGGTTTTTATTTTTTGCGCTATAAACAAAAATAGAGCGGCAATTTTGAAAAAAATGCAATATTTTTTATCTTTTGCTATAATAAATATCACCCAAAAATATATATAAAAAAAAAAAAATTTCCTCAGTTTCGGCCGATATGTATTCTTCTACCTATTTTTGGGAAAAAAATCGCAATAAGCGTTTATCGATTGGTTTGCGCAAAATTTATAGCGTTTACAAAATAGGGCATAGTTATATTGTATTTTTATTAATATTTTTTTTTTACTACTAATGGCGGCGATCAGCGATTTTTTTTGCGATTGCAACATTATGGCGGACACATCGGACAATTTTGACACATTTTTGGGACCATTGTCATTTTCACAGCAAAAAGTGCTATAAAAATGCATTGTTTATTGTGAAATTGACAATTACAGTTTAGGAGTTAACCACTAGGGGGCACTGTGGGGGTTAAGTGTGACCTCATATGTGTTCCTAACTGTAGTGGGAGGAGCTGGACGTGTGACGTCATTGATCGTCTTTCCCTTTATCAGGGAACAGGCGATCAATGACACTGCCACAATGAAGAACAGGGAAGGTGTGTTTACACACACCTCTCCCCGTTCTTCAGCTCTGGTGACCGATCGCGGGACACCGGCGGCGATAGGGTCCGCGGGTCCCGTGGGCGTGGTCACGGAGCTTTGGACCGTGCTTAAGGAATCATCTACGGGTACGTGATTGTGCCGACGTATATCGGCGTGAAGGGGTCCTTAAGTGGTTAAAATAATATGCAAAAGAAGAATATAATTAACTCCACAAATATGCCTGTAAACTAGACGTTCTCTTGAAAAAGTAATGATGAATGTAATAAAAAGTCTTTAAATAGCTTCACAAACATAAATGTGAATATACTTTCTTGATACCTGGAGAGACCAGGATCTCAAAACTCTCACCTCAATAAGAGAAGTAATTTGCATAAAAAAACTCAAAATTCATTCCACCGTCATATAAAGTTATTTCCAAACCACCATTGGCACTTCTCCAGCTTAATACAGGCTATTGGGATATCCTACAAGCGCCCTAGCACCGTTTATATCCTCCACAAGGTAATCCTATTACACTCAGACTCAAGTGGGAAAAGAGAGGAAAGGAGCCTCCAATAGTGCAGTATGTTTAAATAATAGGGTAATATTTTTTAAAACATAACATATAGTTGGACCCTTACAAATAAAAACAAGCAAAGGAAATAAAACACAGCGTTCTCAGCCCCTCCTACGTCACTTCCGGTGTGTGTCTGCCTCCACCCACTCCCTACGCGTTACGTGAACTCACTTAATCTTTTAGCACGTTTATTTAACTTTTTGGGTATTTATATATTTTCTATTACTGTTTTATGATTAATGTTTATTGCGCAAGATCACTTTCTATATATTTCTAATTTGTGTATTGAGAAACACTAATGCCGCGTACACACGATCACTTTTTGTGATGAAAAAAAACGACGTTTTAAAAAACGTCATTTAAAATGATCGTGTGTGGGCAAAACGTCGTTTTATGTCTTCAAAAAAACGACCACATTTTTTTTCCGAACATGCTTGAATTTTTTGTGTCGTTTTTCAAAATGTCATTTTTTGTGTCATAAAAAGTGATGGTGTGTGGGCAAAACGACATTTAAAACTACATTTTTAAACCCGCGCATGCTCAGAAGCAAGTTATGAGATGGAGCTTCAATGGAACAGAGTGCCGTCGAACGTGGTGTACATCACCACACTTTGCTAGAGCTTTTTGGTAAAACGATGGTGTGTATGCAACGTCGTTTTGGAAAATGAAGTTTGAAAAACGTTGTTTTGTTTCGTGAGATAAAACGTCGTTTTTTTTCATCACAAAAAGTGATTGTGTGTACGCGGCATAATAGGTTTTGCTGCACACTTTTCACTACAGTTAATCACTCTGACACCTATTGGCATTTATACTCACAGTAGCCTGAAGGACACCTTTTACATTTTTCTGATTGGCTGTTATGGGTCACTGCACTTTACCCTGCCATAGTTTGCAGAAATAGCGCAATGCTGGGCATTTTAACACTCTGCATAAATGCACAACACTTATTAGAGGAGTCAGAAAAAGTGAACGGTAAATCGCTTAATTAAAAATCCATCCAACAGGTATATTTTAGTTTCCATGCTGCTGACAAATTGAAACACAAGCTATATTCTAATGTCGCAAGTCCTTTTTGGCTCTCAGTTGGAAAGATGGAATCTTCAAAATTTGCACCCAGTATAGTGTCATGCTTCTCCATGTATTCTGTTTTAGAGAAGTTATTCTTTATGCACTCCCTTGCCGCACCTTTAATGGATCTCCCTGTGGGTTAATACGTATCTGAACCCTAAATCTTGAGATCTTCACATTGTGACCTTACACAGCCTTTTCAAAACATCCTCAGTCATGGGTCTGGGAAGATCGGTTGAATTGCACAGTTAAATGAATATACGGTTATCAGTTATTATACATTAAATTGCAGGCGATAGGCTTGACCACAAGGATCGAATGTTAGCTCTGGATGCCTTGAACCAAACTGCAGCGGCCTATGCCTCAGCAATTAAGCTTCAACCAAAGAACTCCAGGTTCCATTTTCTTCTTGCCATAGCCTTGGAAGAGCTTTATTATGCTGCAGAAATCTACGGGTTAAAGAAAAAAGTAAGTGTGATTTCCATAGGCTTATTTTCAGCCTGTCAATTAAAGTTTTTATTTTCAATACATGTACAAAAATGATCACACTTAATGATAAGCTCTCCGCTCCTCCCAAGACCTTCTGCTCTCTAGCTCCCTTGTCTCCTCCTCCCATGCTCGTCTGCAGGACTTCTCCAGAGTCTCTCCCATCCTCTGGAATGCACTACCCCAATCTGTCCATCTATCTCCTACTCTGTCTACTTTTAGGTGATCCCTGAAAACTCATCTCTTCAGGGTGGCCTATCCTGCCTCCAGCTAACAACTAAATCTTCTACTTCCCTAATCAGTGCATACCACAGTCTCTACCTTTTGTTTCACCAGCCCCTCCCTTTTTGATTGTAAGCACACAGGAGCAGGGCTTCTCTATCCCTCTTGTTTAGAATTGTACTGTTGGTGCTATATAAATCCTGTAAAATAATAATAATAATAATAATATTAATAATAATAATATGTTTGTATTAAAGCAACCTTGTTGCAAAAATGTATTATTAACCACTTAAGGACCGCCTCCTGCACATATATGTCGGCAGAATGGCACAGCTGGGCACATGCACATACAGGTACGTCCTGTGCTAGTGCCCAGCCGTGGGTCGCGGGCGCGCGTCCGCGGCACGCTCCCGTGACCCAGTCCGAAGCTCCGGGACCACGGGAGTCCGGCGATCGGTCCCCGGAGCTGAAGAACGGGGAGAGCCGTGTGAAAACAGCTTCCCCGTTCTTCACTGTGGCGGTGTCATCGATCGTGTGATCCTTTTATAGAAATACACAATCGATGAAGTCACACCTACAGCCACACCCCCCTACAGTTGTAAACACACATTAGGTCACACATAACCCCTTCAGCACCCCCTTGTGGTTAACTCCCAAACTGCAAATGTCATTTTCACAATAAACAATGCATTTTAAATGCATTTTTTGCTGTAAAAATTACCAATGTCCCAAAAATGTGTCAAAATTGTCCGAAGTGTCCACCATAATGTCACAGCCACGAAAAAAATCGCTGATCGGCGCCATTAGTAATACAAAAATAAAATAATAAAAATGCAATAAAACTATCCCCCATTTTGTAAACGCTATACATTTTGCACAAACCAACCGATAAACGCTTGAGATTTTTTTTACCAAAAATAGGTAGAAGAATACGTATCGGCCTAAACTGAGGAAAAAATTTTTTTTTATATATTTTTGGGGGATATTTATTATAGCAAAAAGTAAAAAATATTGAATTTTTTTCAAAATTGTCGCTCTATTTTTGTTTATAGCGCAAAAAAGAAAAACCGCAGAGGTGATCAAATACCACCAAAAGAAAGCTCTATTTGTGGGAAAAAAAGGACGCCAATTTTGTTAGGGAGCCACGTTGCACGACCGCGCAATTGTCTGTTAAAGCGACGCAGTGCCGAATAGCAAAACCTGGCCGGGTCCTTTAGCTGCCTAAAGGTACGTGTCTTAAGTGGTTAAAGAGGTTCTCTGGTCTGAAAAAAAAATAGATAAAAGTCAGCAGCTACAAATACTGTAGCTGCTGACTTTTACTAAAAGGACACTTACCTGTTCAGGGATACAGCGATGTCCTGTGCCGATTCTTCTCCAGTCTTCGGTTCCCCAGCTCCGACATGCTTACTGTGGGAAGCCATCTGTGACTTCTTGCAGCTGGGCCCCCACTGCACATGCACGAGTCACATTGCGTTTTGTGAATGGATGCGCAGCCTCCTGGACCTGTGGCGTTGGAGGCTGGTACCTGACAATACTAGGTAACCCGAAAAATAGAAAAAAATAAATGCGCTTTCGCCTTCTGGGAGGCCTCTTGCCATATGCCCGCTCTGTGCTTTGAAATTTCTTATATAGGCAAGGGGCGGGGCCACCCGGCTACATCACCCGGTGGCACCGACCCATTCTGACGTCACATGGGATTTGGGGTTTCCCTTGTTAAAGGGGGCTTCCAGATTTTGATAAGCCCCCCGTCCGCAGACCCAAAGCACCCATCCCCCAATGTCAGGGGCATGTGGCCTAGAATGGTTCAGGAGGAGGGGGGGCGCTCACTTGTCCCCTCTTCTTTCCTGACCTGCCAGGTTGCATGCTCGGATAAGGGTCTAGTATGTTTTTTTTTGGGGGGGGGGCATGTCATTTTTTTTTATTTATTTTGGTTTTGTTCCCCTCTAAATCCATACCAGACCCAAAGCTGTCAGCGGGGAAACCCATTGACAGCTGAGAACTCATCGGTTGTTAAGGACACTGTGGCCGGCCTCCAGGCCCTGTTCCATGACAACCAGCTTACACTGCTCCCTGATTGGGCAAAACTTTGCCAAATCAGGGCACAGAATGCACTGTGCATTGCGGGATGTTCGTCTTAGCAAACACCCTACAAATTTGGGTGTTCGGTGAACGAACGAACAAGCAAATGTTTAGCCTGAACTCATGCTCAAGCCGAAAGGTCCACCCATCCCTAAGTTACCAATCATTAGATGTTGTGGCTGCATTAGTTCTCTTTTTTTAGTCTTTTTTCCCCCTCACTTTTTCACCTGCTGATCTGACCAGTAACACTCCTCCTGTATTAGAGTGTCTATACTGAATGAAGGATCAACAGACACACCTTTGGACAGCAGTATTGTCAGTCTGAGGGGAGGGGAGTGTTAGATGGGCTAGTAGATTTAGATACACTAACAAATTAAAGCTAACACATTTCAAGCAGTTACAGCAACAGTTTTGTTCCTTTTGGGATTAAGCTTTACATCAGTTAATAAAAGCTAATCATTCTAACTACCCCTCAGTGGTAATTGGTTTGTCTCAACCCTCTAGCTGCTGCATCAGCAGGACAGCTTGTTCTGTTAAAAAAACAGACTTAGTGACTGGATCACCGCATGAAAATAAAAGACAGAAAGCCTAAAAAAATGAATATAGCCATCAATGCAGAATTGGTAAGCTGCAATGTAATACATGTTATCCTTTGGGTTTAATACTGCTTTAACCACTTTATGCAGATAAAGTACCTGGCAGGGGCGGACTGACCATTGAGGAACTCGGGCACTGCCCGAGGGCCCCATGCCACTAGGGGGCCCCATCAGGTTTGCCAGGCTCATTAACCACTTCCCTACGGCCGTACGAGTATATACGGCCGCAGGGTGGTTCTAAATCTCCGGGCTGCCGTTTTTTCACAGCAGCCCCTTTCCTCGTTCCCATCGCGCGCTCCAGAGTGCGCAGCGGGGAACTTGTGTACTGGCCGTGTCCCTTGGACACAGCCAATCACAGATCACCGCGAACGGCCAATCAGAGTGGCCGTTTGCGATGCGATCTGATGGGCCAATGAGAGATGATCTCATATGTAAACATATGAGATCATCTCTCATTGCCGTCTCTCACAATGACAGCGTCCTGTCATAGAGAGAGCATACCGATCTGTGTTCCTAGTACATAGGGACACAGATCGGTCACCCCCCCTCCCCCCACAGTTAGAACACAATGCAGGAAACACATTAACCCCTTCCTCACCCCCTAGTGTTAACCCCTTCCCTGCCAGTCACATTTATACAGTAATTAGTGCATATTTATAGCACTGATTGCAGTATAAATGTGAATGGTGCCAAAAATGTGTCAAAAGTGTCCGATGTGTCCGCCATAACGTCGCAGTCGCAATAAAAATCGCAGATCGCCGCCATTACTAGTAAAAAAAATAAAATAATAAAAAATAACAATTCTGTCCTTTATTTTGTAGGCGCTATAACTTTTGCGCAAACCAGTCGCTTATTGCGATTTTTTTTTTTTTTTAACCAAAAATATGTAGAAGAATACGTATCGCCCTAAACTGATTTTTTTTTTTAAATTGGGCTATTTTTTATAGCAACAAGTAAAAAATATTGTATTTTTTTTCAAAATTGTCATCCTTTTTTGTTTATAGCGCAAAAAATAAAAAATCGCAGAGGTGACCAAATACCACCAAAAGAAAGCTCTACTTGTGGGGAAAAAAGGACGCCAATTTTGTTTGGGAGCCATATCGCACGACCGCGCAATTGTCAGTTAAAGCGACGCAGTGCCGCAAGCTGAAATTTCACCTGGTCAGGAAGGGGGTTTACATGCCCAGTAAGGAAGTGGTTAAAACCAGTAACAGTATGTAAACATCTGTTTTTTTTACATCTGTCCCTGATATGTCCAAAACCTACATGCTTTTGATGTGAAAATCCAGAGATTTTAGCTGCCCCACCTCTGTACTGCCACCTGGCTTGGTGGCCATCTGTAAGCCTGGGGGCCCCATAATCTCCTATTGCCTGGGGGCCCCATGAATTGTCAGTCCGCCCCTGGTACCTGGCCAGTTTTTGCAAAACCGGCACTGCGTCAGTTTAACTGACAATTGCGCGGTCGTGCGATGTGGCTCCCAAACTAAATTGGCGTCCTTTTTTCCCCACAAATACAGCTTTCTTTTGGTGATATTTGATCACCTCTGCATTTTTTATTTTTTGCGCTATAAACAAAAATAGAGCAACAATTTTGAAAAAAATTCAATATTTTTTACTTTTTGCTATAATAAATATCCCCCAAAAAGAAAACTTTTTTTTTCCTCAGTTTAGGCCGATACATATTCTTCTACATATTTTTGGTAAAAAATAAGCGTTTATCGATTTGTTTGGGCAAAATGTATAGCGTTTACAAAATAGGAGATAGTTTTATTGCATTTTTATTAATTTCTTTTTTTTGTACTACTAATGGCGGCAATCCGCGATTTGTTTCATGACTGCGACATTATGGCGGACACATCGGACAATTTTGACACATTTTTGGGACCATTGTAATTTTCACAGCAAAAAATGCTATAAAAATGCATTGTTTACTGTGAAAATGACAATTGCAGTTTGGGAGTTAACCACTAGGGGGCGCTGTAGGGGTTATGTGTGACCTCATATGTCTTTCTAACTGTAGGGGAGCGGGGCTGGACTGTGACATCATTGATCGTGTTTCCCTATATTAGGTACGTTCTTGTGCCCAGCCGTGCTATTCTGCCGACATATATCTGCAGGAGGCGGTCCTTAAGTGGTTAAATTAAGTCTAGTAATGCCCATTTATCCTTCGAAGTACAATTATCTGTAAGGCAGAACAAAGCAGGTGACGTGTTTCTTCATTAGGCTGGCCATACCTGGATCGAAATTCGGCGGGTTCAGCATGGACCAACTGAATTTGGATCCATGTATGGGCATTGTGGTTGACCAGAACTCTTGACTTCTGTTAACCACCCTGTTGGAAATTTAACACTCGATCAGCGATGCAGTCTATAGCCTGCAACACTTCTTTATGTATTGTGACAGCGGGGAGGTCTCCCCGCTGTCAGAATACAGGGACACAGTGGGGAGGATTCCCCCATCCATGTCAATCGGATCATTTCAACCGGCTGGTTGAGCAAAAAAAATAAAAAATTGACACATCTATGGGCAGCCTTAGCCACTTACATTTTTATTTCTGGCAAAGAACTATTCAATTTACTGTACACATTTATTTCTTATATCAGAGCAGTTTTCTTGGTTACGTGAAAAGGTGACACTTTCTCTGACCTTTTATTCATCTTGAAATTGTTACGCTTGTATATTAAATAAAATATTATAGCTATGCAGCATAAAGGATTTCAAAGTCAAAGCACATAAGTAATCCAGAAGATCAACATCAAACATTCTTAATTGCTGCTCTGTGTAAGAAAATGTAATCCAGACGTGGAGACCTCTCTGCTGTGCTCCCTGATTAAAGAGCTTTTGAAATAACAGATAGACTGCTTAGATCTCCCTTGAGATAAGGTTTCCAGTGTAAATCACAAAGACATAGCCACTTGTCAGTTACATAAAATAACAGGATGCGGTCAGGTACTGGGATGGATCAACTTTCCGTAAGCTCCACACTTTCTATGTAGTACAGAAGAAAAAACAGCCTTTATCTGCAGAAGCCCGACAGTGTTTTGTCCCAGAAATTCGTACAATGTTTATATCGTCATGGTTTTCACAAGTGTCTGGTTGCAAATAAGCTCTTTCCTTTTGCTATTCTTTTCAGGAAAAAACATCAGGTAGATGATGAATCTTGTCAGTCAATGACATGTAAGCCAAGGGCTTATGTTAAAAGTGTTCTGTACATAGGACAATGTCTAAGTCAATATTGCATGACATACAGAGGGTGCAACTGGTTTTGGTCCCATGACCCAGTATTTTGCCACCCCTGGACACCCCAGAAGATTACCTTTTATCATCCCTCTTCTATATACCAAAATACTTTTTTAGTATTATTCATCGAGGCAATATAACCTGACAGCTTATGGTTTGGGAGGCTAAAAAGAACCATGAACCAGCGTGAAGCCCAGTAGAGTCCACATTACTCTAACCCACAGGTGTCAAACACAAGGCCCGTGGACCGAATCCGGCCCTCCAAGCCATTTCATGTGGCCCTTGCACCTCTTCTGCAGCTGCAGGAGAGCTACAACTCTCCTCTGGTCCTACTGAAGACCCTTACTTTGTGCTTTCAAGCAATGCATTCAGCTTCTTCCCAGCAGCAGCATAAGGAAAGGTGGTGCACTGTGATGTAAGGGAGAGTGGGGGGCTCAACTTCTGATGGTGGGGTGGCTCTTGATATCTAATATATGGGGAGGGGAAGTGCTAGGCATCTAATCTTAGGCTGCGTACACACGACCGAGAAACTCGACTGGCGAAACACATTGTTTTTCCTGTCGAATTCCTTGTTCAGCTGTCAAAAAACTAGTCGAGCCAAATTTTCTAGGGCTGTTACTGATCAAAATGTTTGTGTTCGATTAATCGTTTTATTTTTTAATCGATTAATCGACTAATTTTGATTAATTATAACGCACATACAAATCCAACTACTTTTAGCTGATCTCTTTGCAGGCTGATTGCCAGTGCAGCTACCAACCACTGGAAAATGGATAGCAGGATACAAAACACACACAAAGGCAGCGCTCGATGGGAATATCATTAAAACTTATATAGTCTTCAAGTAGGTAACCAAATAAATATTGCACTGGAGATAAAATCGATGTAGCTACATAAACTGTAGCAATACCAAACGGTAGCAAAAGCAGTCATAAAAACATGTAGCTAAGTATAATACTGGTATAAAAACAGGTACAATGATTAACATCATGCCGTCGGCATGTAGATGTCCCATGAAGGGAACTATCACAACTCCCAGTGGATGGTTGTAGAATCCCAGGTTGATAGAGGGAAGTGATAGAGGGAAGTGTAACAGCACCTGGGGGGGGGAGATAGTAAGGTCCCGCGGGCATGCAGATATATAGGCACAGCAAAGGAGCCCTTCAGATGGACACGGCAAGCCCCGCTGGTGTCTGTGACGTTACCGGATCTCCGACGGAACTCCCTGAAGGCCCAGAAGCCGGCAGAGAGGTGAGTACCAATCAAAAGAATTTTAAAATCGATCAAAAAGATTTTGATCGATCAAAAAAATTAAAGATTAATCGATTAATTAAAAGTTGGTTTGCACAGCCCTAAAATTTTCCCATTGCCCGTCGAGGAAATAGAGAACATGCTCTCTTTTTGGCTCGACGAGTTCCTTGACAGTTTTCTCAGCGAAAAGTGTACACACGACCGGTTTTCTCGGCAGAATACGTCTCCCATCGAGTTTCTTGCTGAATTCTGCAGAGGAAACCGGTCGTGTGTACGTGGCCTTACAGATACAACCAGCCCTTTTGAGGGCAATCATAATGCTGATGCGGCCCAAGATGAAATTGAGTTTGACACCCCTGCCCTAACCTGTTGGGTTATGCTTTCTTGTTGGGACTCAAGCACAGTATAGAATTGCTTCCATGTTCTTCACTTGACGATGGACAACCAGCCTGAAACAGCTGTACGTAGTTTCTAATAAATGACTTTGATAACACTAGGCTGTATCTGTGCTATAGACCTGTTACGGAACTACACCTCCCATGAGGCATTGTAAAACTTTGACGTTTACAGACATGACTAGGCATGATGGGAATTGTAGTTCCAGAACAACTGGAGGACCATAGTTTGGAGACCTCTGCTATAGAACAATAGTTTTAGATGTACAGTTGTTCGAGGGGATGATTTGCATGGCTCTGTATCTTAAAATGAGGAATAATCCATCTCTTTTTAGAATTTCTAATGAAGAAAACATGTGAATACCTTCTGTTCTAAGAAAGATACATGGGAAAAAAAGGAAAACGACAGGACTTTTAAAATGTAAAAATAAATTAATAATACATTGTATATGATTTTTTTTTTTTTTTTTAACATTAAAATTCATAAAAAATTATTGTTGTACTGTTAAGTCAATTCATATACAGATACAGACACTACCACTCTACATGTTTCGCTTCAAAAAGCTTCTTCAGGAAAATTTAGTAGAGTGCTGCATAGATTGAATGCTAAAAAATATAACAAAATAAATCATTTATTCATTTATTTTGACACCTTAAAAGTCCTGTCATTTTCCTTTTTTCATGTATCTTTCATTAAATTGGGATGCGGTGTCTATCCTGTTACCGTTACCCTGCCCTTCGGACCATTCTCATCGGATGGACTGATCGCGTGTACGAGGCTTAAGGTGGTATAATTTCATTGTATAACTCTGGCAACCCTTTTGACATAATTTTTGTGTTACCCTACTAATATAAAAGAAAAGGGGATTAGAATGTTAATGTCACGTACAATAATAAATACTGTGTACATTGTAAATGTTTTGATGACTGTAATCACACAATAAGGTGACCCATATACATAGAGAAGACTGACCCAAGCTTTCCTTATATGAAAACATGCAATCGTTCTATGTGATCACTATCATTGACAATTAGAATATTTTATTTTCGCTTTCTGTCCTTGCCAACCTCTTGTTATTGGTATTGTTAACTTTAGTTGTGTCCATTTTAGATGGAAGACGAGGGAACAGATATTTGCAGCGCTAAAGCCACAGGAAAAGATGAAGAAATTCAAGCAATTTGCAAGCTACATGGCTTTACTGGAAGGCCAAGCTTAGAGCAGCAATTGAAGGCACTAGACATGGAATACCACCAGCTGAAAGAGCAAGTCCAGTCTAGCAGAGCTGACTACATCCAGAACCTCTATGCCTGGAAATCCAAGCAGGCAGGCAAGGTGAGATCACATTAGGAGGCATGAAAGGAGAGGAGACCACCCCCCACTCCAAAATCTGACACTAGACAGACCTTATGAAAACCTTTTAAAAACTCTGTCTATTTTGGAACACATTCAAATCTTCCTCAATACAAAGCATTAAATGCACAAATAAAAGCCTACCAAGCTGAGATCAGTTTTTCTGCTGAACAAAAATGTAGTTTATTGTCGCTTACGTTAGTTTTCTTTGTTTATAGTCCAAATAAAAAAGAGCAGCATAGGGTTACAATGGTACTTATTCGTATAAACAGTACAGTGAGTGAGTGTTGTCACCCTAGAAATAAAGGTAAAAATCCTTAAAAAGGGAAAAGTATTGCAGTCACCACATCTAGTAGCTGTTATGCTGCAAATAATAGAATTTTTGTTTTAGGGTTTAGATACACATTAAAGATTAGCAGAAAAGTAGTATATTAAAAACAGTATAGACCTTAAAGCCTAAGGCCGCGTACACACGACCACATAAATCCGATCAAATCGATCTGTCAGACAGATTTGATCGGATTTGTCTGCTGGTAGGAATTGTTTTGATCGTGTACACACGATCAAACCAAAATCCCCGCCGGCAGACAGCGCGGTGACGCGGCGGTGATGTTGACGCCGCCACGTCACTGCACCAGGAAGTAAAACACTTTTGCGCATGCGTCGAATCCATTCGACGCATGTGCGGGCAGATATGTCTGCTGGTTAGCGTACTAACCAGCAGACATGTCGGACGGACGGGTTCCCAGCAGACAGATTTTAAAGCAGGCTTTAAAATCTGTCTGCTGGCAAAATCTGTCTGTCTGCCTATACACACGATCGAATTTGTCTGCTGAAACGGTCCGTTGGATCTGATCGTGTGTACCCAAAAAAAAAAATAAACAGAAAAATCAGCAGAAGGGATATACAGTAACTTGCAATCAGTAGGGCATCATACATTTACACTTGATTACTCGCATTTTGAAAGTGGAAAATGATTGCTGGTGAGTGTGGGCTGCCTCGGAGGGGGGGGGGGGCAATAGAAGCCCTTCTCCCAGTGATCGCCCAGGGGAAGAGAGGAGAGAAAGTGGACTGCCAGCCGGATCATCAGAGAGTCAAGAATGTCACTGTAACAGCTTTAATTTGAATTGCAGAGTGTTCCCTGTGCTCGCCATCACATACAGCCCTGCCTCCTGGCCCGGGTACTTTAATAGACAGAACACCGGACCAATGTTGGGATGTGTGATGTATATCAAAGTACAGGAGGCGCCGGTGGGGCTGTATGCAAGCACAGGGAACACTCTGCAATTCAATTTAAAGCTGTTACAGTGACGTTCCTTGCTCCCTTATGATCCAGCTGGCAGTCCTCTTCCTCTCCTCTCTCATTCCCTGCACAGGGGAGCCTGCATTGTTGGGCACAGGGGAGGCTGAATTGTTGGGCAGAGGTGAGGTTGCATTGTTGGCCACAGGGGAGGCTGCATTGTTGGGCACAGGTGAGGCTGCACTGACAGGCACAGGTGAGGCTGCACTGTTGGGCACTAATAAAGTTGTTGTTAATATTTATTTTTGTAACTTAATTCTACATAAAACATTTAAGTGTATTTTCATGAGATAATCGATTAGAGGGGTTGCAGACCATTCCCAGTCCCTTTTTATGGGTCTGTCAATGGTTATTTTCCATCCCTTGGTTGAACTATTTTTGGATGTCCCAGCTGTTCTTAATTCCTGAATCCCTCAATGGATGAAAAAGAAAATAAGATCTTTATTTATCTATTACTTGGAGTCCACCCCCCCTCTGTGTTTTTTGCTTTGACCTTGGTTCTGCTTTTCCATAAAACTGAGGCATATTGAGTAGAGGAGGGGTTGTACAGTATGTGGGCTGATTTACAGTTTTAATGTTCGCTAGTGTCCTAACATTCTGTGGGTGTCACTATAACCCAACTGTTTATGAGTTCCTGTGCACAAAAATCTTACTTTTCCAGTTTTCCATAGAGAAGGGGAAGTGTGAAAACCATTGTCGTTTTTTTTTTTCCTTTTTGTCCTGGTGACTAATGGTACCAGGGCAAAAAGTGATAGGGAATCCAAATGTGTACAGTTATTACTAGAATAGCAATAGAAGGGGAATCTTCAAATGGAAACACCTGTTATGATGGCCATTGTCAAAGATTCCAACAGACAGATCGCTCCTCATTTTGGAGAGATTTTTTCTTAGTTCCCACTGTCTCCCGATTGGATGTATCCTAATGGGACAAAGACAGTAATCTGAGTGTTTTATCCACTCATTACTCCCAAAATTAAAAAAATAATGTTAGTGATAGTGACATTATCATTACAGTGAAAATCAGGAAATTGCAGTGAAATGTTATAATTTGTGTTAAATGCATTGGAGTCAACTGGAAGGTGGTTGCACGTGCAATTGGCTTCACATAGTTCCAAAAGTGCTTTTAAAACAACCTGGAACTGTTATTATACTCCTAATTGTTTTACATTTTGTTTCTCAGCCCGAATTCAGGTTGGACTGGCATCTTTTTTCCAACCAACTATGTAACTTTGTAAAATAATATATTTACTGCAACAGTACTCAAAAAACATTAAACATAGTAAAAAGAAAAAAAACTTCAATTATTAATTAGGGGGATATTTATAAAGTGGAAAATGTGACTTTCATAAAACATTCACTGGGGGTGAATCAATCTTGGTCATTTAAAAAAGGTGCACAAAATGTATTTGCAGTAAGGTTGGGTTCACACTATTGCAGAGCGAGTCGCAGCAGGGGGTCCAGTGAGTCCCTGTTCTCCGTTTCAGGGGAAAATCAGGTTCCAATTTTTGCCTGAATTCAGACACCTGAGTCAAAAACACACAGGACCCTTCTGCCGTGTGCTCAGTGGCCGCCCCGGAGATGTGTAAACCGACTCCTTTGAGAGGCGGGGACACTGTCCTGTCATGTGATTTGGATGCAGGGCATAAGTGTGAACCCAACCCTAATGTGTGGTGATTATTTCATTTAGGAGCATAATTAAAACAAACTAAATTACCCTAAATGCACCTACCTCAACCTAAAAAACACACCTTTCAAATTAAGAAAAAACAGTAGAATTTTATTTTTTGTAAAATACAAGTAAATAAAAGTACATTTCTCTTAAGCAACTCAGATTTGGATTTTTTTTTGTTTTTACCTTTTCATGGAATTCTTCATTTGTTTTGTTAATTTTTTTATTTAACATTCCTTTTAATTAGCTTAATTATTGACTATTTAATGACTATTTAATATTTAATTATTAGCTAGATAAGCAGGATTATTGTAACAATAAGGCCATGTCACATTAAAATAATATGTATCAGTAAGATCCCTGCTGTGTGCTGCATTATGTTGAGTCTGCTTTCATCTAATTATCCAAATTGTACAGTAGATTGCAAATCCTCCAGTTTGTGCAAAGTTGTCACTTTTCTCCTGCAGCTAAAGCCTCTCTGGAGATGATTAAATGTGCAACGTATTGATTCTTTTAGAACTTTCCATCATTGCGTTGTACATTTCTTCTGTGTGCTGATGTCTCCCCAGAGACTTGGCCATGAATGCCATTGCTGTTAAGGTAAAGGAATTTTCTGCTGTAACTCCATTAAGTGCTGAAACATGAAGATCTTCAACAATGCATTATTTACCAGTGCATGACATAGTCAAGTGGTAAAACATGTCCATGTTATGACATAACCAGCTAGTTTTTTCCTCTAGACTTTCAGTGGCATTTGAATATGTTGTTTTTAAAGGCCAACAAAAGTCAAACTCCATAAAGTTCTGAAAAAAAGGTCCTAATCTGTAAAGAATGCAATATTATACTTTGCTACATAATCCAGACCACCAGTGCCATGCACTTATGCCACACATTATTGTATCACCCTGAACTGAGGAAGTCACAACTTGTAACCATGAAACACAATTTATGGTGAAATAAAGAAACATGATGTTCATTAATCACTTTAAGACCAGGCCTATTTTTCAGACTTGTTCACAAGTTAAATTAATTTTTTGTTAGAAATCTACTTAGAATCCCCAAACATATTATATATATATTTCAAACATCCTAGAGCAGGCATGTCCAAAGTCCAGCCCGCAGGCCAAAAGCGGCCCGCGTTTCGGTTTTGAACGGCCCGTCTGGTTATGTGTATCTTTTGTGGCCCCCGACGATCTCCCAGTGACGGAGCCACAAAACACGTATATGCCTTGGAGGGGACAGGGAGGAGGCGGAACGAGTGCCGTACACACACAGGAGAATTTCCTGTTTACGGACGGTCTCTGTAATAGGAAGTCCCATCTCCGGCGCTGCCATTGGATAACTGTTCTGTCAATCAAAGGAGGCAGGACTTTTTATTAAAGAGGCCGCCATGTAAACAGGAGATTCTCCTGTAGGTAATCTTTGGCGCTCGTGAGTGCATTCCTGGCAATGATGAGTGCATTCCTGGCAAAGATGGGTACATTCCTGGCAATGGTGGGTGCTGCATTCATGGCAATATTGGGTCTGCAGATGGGCACTTGTGAGGCTGCAGAAGGGCACTAACCCTTATTTTGCTTCACTGTTCTTTATTTAAAATTTAAACATTTTCCTGAAACTTCGCTCTTAAAGTGAAGGTGTGTGTTATATGCCAATAAATACGATATATCCAAATAATACGCCTGAGCTCATCTCTTCACCACACACAGCTACAAGGGCAAGAGAATTTTTATTGGGCAGTGTATTAGTGCTTGAATGAACACACTTAGACCGAATTTTAATGTTTCGAAGAATATCAGGCAAAATGGTCGGCCCTCACGCATGTTCACTTCATCAAATTTGGCCCTCTTTGAAAAAATGTTGGACACCCCTGCCCTAGAGAATAAAATGGTGGTCGTTGCAATACTTTCTGTCACCCCGTATTTGCGTAGTGGTCTTACAAGTGTACTTTTATTGGAAAAAATACACCTTTATTAATTTAAAAATAAGACAACAGTAAAGTTAGTCCATTTTTTTTTACATTGTGAAAGATAATGTTGCGCAGACTAAATTGATACCCAACATGTCACCCTTTAAAATTGGCGACAAACTTTAATCCTTAAAAATCTCCATATGCAACATTTAAAAAATATTTTGAGTTACAGAGAAGGTCTAGGACTAGAATTATTGCTCTCGCTCTAAGGATCGTGGTGATACCTCACATGTGTGGTTTGAACACCGTTTTCATTTGCGGGAACTACTCACATATGCGTTCGCTTCTGCACAAGAGCTCAGCGGGACAGGGCACAAAAAAGATTCTATTATTTCTTTTACTTTTTATTTAAAATTTTTACAGTGTTATTTAAAAAAAAATGGTGTCACTTTTATTCATATTTCAAGGAATGTAAACATCCCTTGTAATAGAAAAAAAGCATGACAGGAACTAGATATGAGATATATCTAAGGAAACCCAGAAGACCAGGATCGGTGCTAAACGTGCTGCACAGTGGAGGTAAGTATGACATGTTTGTTATTTTTTTTATATTTGAACTGTTACAACCCCTTTAATGACATTGATTGTATGTTTGGGGTCTGTGTCCTGCTGCAGAATAATTTTGGGTCCCATCACATGCCTCCCTGGTGGTATGGCATGATGGATAATTTTCAGCCTGAATTTCTCAGCATTAAGAACACCATTGATCCGGAACAAATCTCCAAATCCATTTGCAGAAATGCAGCTCCAAATTTGCAAGGGACCTCCAACAAGCTTCAATGTTGCATGCAGACACTCATTATTGTACCATTCTCCAGCCCCTATCGGCAAATATTTTACATTTTTAATCCGCAGTCCAGTGCACTTGCTGCCATTTTTTTGCACCCCAGTTCCTATGTTTTCATGCATAGTTGAGTCACTGTGTTTCCATGTCAGAGGTATGACTTTTTGGCCCCAATTCTTCTATGAGGACCACGTCTGGCAAGATGTCTCCAGACAGTAGATGGGTATACCTAGGTGTTCCACTGGTTTCCGGCGGTTCTGTACTGATGGCACAGCTGGACATCTTCCAATACTGAATGGAAGTAAGCATGATGTGTCTTTTATCTGCTACATTAAGTTTCCTTGGACAACCACTGCATCTATGGTCCTCAGTGTTGCCTGTTTCTTTGTACTTCTTTAAAAGAGCTTGAATAGCACATGCCGAAACCGCATTCTGCTTTGAAATCTTTGCCCGGAAGAGATCTTGCTGATGCAGTATAACTACCTTGTGTCTTGTTGCTGTGCTCAGTATTGCCATGGTGTATGAACTGTGACATGAACCTGTCTTCCACAACCTCACCTTAGTAGCAGAGTTTGGCTGTTCCTCACTTGGTTTTCAGCTTCTCACACAGCTGTTTCTGTTTCATTTTATTATTATTATTATTATTATTATTATTATTATTATTATTATTATTGCAAAAATAACAAAGTTTCTGCCAAAGGGTTCAATAGAAAAACAGAAACCTTCCCCACAAAAACATCAACCCATCCCCCTACGAGGCACCACCCCAGGAAGTATTTCCATGGCATCAGATACTATGCCTTTCCTTTAGGATTAAAGAATATTATTTTTACATGTTTCTGTTTCAGTTAATGACTGTGTTTCAATCTACATATGAAATTGTTGATCAGTAGAACTTGCCTAATTGGTTAATCATACACCTGACTCTAATCCTACAAAATCCCTGACTTTGTGCAAGTGTACAAAATGTGCAAGTGTAAGAATTGATGCTGATTTGAAGCCAAAGGGTAGTCACAACAAATATTGATTTGATAACTTCTCTGCACAGCAGGATATAGAAGTTTTACAGAAAGACCTGAACAAAATAATGGAGTGGGCAACTACATGGCAAATGAGGTTTAATGTGGAGAAATGTAAAATAATGCACTTGGGGGGCTAAGAACATAAACACAAACTATTCTCTGGGCGGGAGAACCTTTGGGGGCGTCAAGGATGGAGAAAGATATGGGTCCTAGTAGAAGACAGACTGCAGCTACCAAAGCCGGCGGAATATCAGCATGCACAAAAAAATAGGATATACTCCAGAGATAAAACTATAATCCTGCCACTTTATAAAAGTCTGGTCTGGCCCCATCTGGAGTATTCGGTTTAGTTCTGCTCACCAGGGCTCAGGAGGGATGTGCTGGAACTGGAGAAAGTCCAAAGAAGGGCAACTAAATTAATAAGGGGACGGGAGGACCTCAAATATGAGGAGCGACTACAAGCACAAAATGTATTCTTGCAGGAGAAATTACACTTGAGAGGGCAAATTATATTGGTTTACAAATACCTCAATGGTGATCCCAGCATATGAAAAAAGCCATTCATTCTCAGGGGGTGTAGGAGGACACGGCCATGACCCGTGCCCACCAATGCAGCATGACCTGTGCCCACAAATGCAGCATGACCAGTGCCCACCAATGCAGCCTAACCTGTGCCCATCAATGCAGCTTCACATGTGCTCATCAATGCAGCATGACCTGTGCCCAACAATACAGCATGACCTGTGCCCACCAATGCAACTCACCTGTGCCCACCAATGAAGCATGCCCTGTGCCCACCAATGCAACTCGTCTATGCCCACCAATGCAGTGTGACCTGTGCAAAGGAAGAGAGAGAGGAGGAAGGGGAGAGCGGCCAGCCAAATCACAGAGCGAGAATTGCCCACTGTAACAGCTTTCATTTGAATTTCTGTAGGCACACCCTCACATACAGTCCGCCTACTTGTCGAGCTACTTTGATGACGTCACACATCCCGGCATTGGACTGCTGTTCTGTCTTTCAAAGTAGCCAGCCAGGAGGTGGGACTGTATGTGATGGCGAGCGTACAGCAACTTAAATGAAAGCTGTTACAGCGGGCATTCCCCGCTCTGTGATCTGGCCGACCACTCTCCTCTTTCTCCCCTCTCTTCCTCTGGGAGAACGGCTCCCATTCAAACCCCCTCTGAGGCACCCCACGCTCTCCAGCAATCATTTTCCACTTGCCAAATGTGAGCAGGCCAGTGGAAATTTTGAGGGCTGTATGTATATATATATATATATATATATATATATTGTGGGAGATTAGCTTGTGGGGATCAATTTTTCTGAATGATAGTCTGCAAGCAGGCACTTTTCTTTTTAATTACAAAAAAGGAGTCGCGCTATATAACAAATAAAAATGTATAGAGTCCATTTGCATAAAAACACTGGCAGGTAAGCAGTAGTATGTAGACGTGTTCACGAGTGAGATCCCGGAAGTCCTCTGGGTGCACACTCTTTCAAGCCGGCCCACCAATGCATTTTTATTTGTTATATAGCACGACTCCTTTTTTGTAATTTATGTATCTGTGTTGTATAACACTTTGAGACGCAGCTTGGATCTATTTATTTTGTAGGGTATGCGCAATTTTTCCTCGTGTATTCTACTTTCTTTTTAAGTCTGGCGGGTGCCAGGTTTTATTTATAAATGGTTTGCAGGTTAAAAAAAATAAACAAAACAATAAATTAAATCCTAATCCTTGCCATCTGGCGCTAACAAGTAGTCTCCTCTCTATACAGTGCAGGGCTGGTCCCCGTCACCCACAAAAACATGAGGTAAAGCCAACGTTTTTTAGTCCAGCACTCAGCGCTCCACTCACTCAGGTCCCTTCCTGAGTCTCAAAACCAGAGCACTGTTGAGCTCTCTTCCTGGTCGTTTTAAAGTCCAGCTGACATTGGACTCCGGTGGACCCAAACATCCGGACCGGAACCCTAGCCAGCCCCAGAGGCTGTAAAACCCAGAGCGGATTCCGGTTCAGTCCCTCATAATAGAACGAATGCGAGGTGAAATATACCTGTTGTCATGTATCGCACCTCGCATACCGTCACAATATATATTGTAAGCTGGGGATAGGTAGCGGGTACAAAAGCTCCCTGGGATGAGCCAGCACAGATACCAAAGTCCATCGGATCAGTGAACAACAGTGGGATGTTTATTGGTGCTATACAAAGTCTATTTACAGGTGCTGTACAGTGTGCAGAAAACAAAACAAAAATAGTCAAACAAACACCTAGCCGTGTCTCGGCTCTAACTACACGTTAAGCAGGTCCTAACTACTAAGCTAAACAAGCCTACCGCTTGTTAGCTCAAACACACACTTCTCACCAGTTTTCCAGCAGCCTCCTTGCTCTCACAGATTCACACTGTTTCCCAGGACAGAGCAATGGCTGTTAGCTCAGGTGAGCTTAAATTGGCCTGGGGGAGAGGGCCAACACCTGACCTGGATCAGGGATCAGAGATCCCTGAACGTGTAAGAGAGGAGCCTGGGAGAGGTATAAACCCCGAACTGGACTTTCCCAGGCTCTCTCTGGGATGCTCTGCTACAATATATATATATATTTAATTTAGAATGCTTGTGGTTTGCATCTCATGTTCAGTTCCATTTAGACATTAGTGTAAAAACTCAGCAGGCTTTGGATTTGGCCAGTTACTTCACAAATGCACATGTTGCCATAATGGTATGTAGGCTGCTCTAAGGTGTTTTTATTTTGTTTTGTTTTTTTCTATAGAGCGGGGTGATTTCACTGGATGAAGAGAATCCATTAACACAGGCCCTTCTAAAATATAAGGATGCTCTCTCTTTGGATCTGCACAACTGGCAGTATAATTTTCATGTGGGAAGACATTTGTTGCTACAGAAACAGACCAGTCAGGCATTAATGTTCTTACAGAATGCCTTGGCACTCCGACCAGCATCTCCCATTGCCAGGTTGTATTGTGTTTGCTTTCTTTTTTGCACACATTTATTGTTCCTTGCCTGTAGTATTATAGTGTTTGATCTCAGATTTTAATGACCAGGTTTTGAAGACACACTGGCACTTTTCATCTTAAATGTATTATTTACAAGAACCCAAAGAAACCCGATTTCATATACAACTTAAAGCGGAAGTAAAACCATCGATTTAACAGTTTCAAAAAGCAGTTAAATTTCCGTTGGTTGTGCTCTCAACCAAACTGTCAAACCATCCAATGGCTGGTGTCATAACTGATCACATGTGCAGCACCACGGCAGTTGAAGATTAAACAGAGGCCAAGATGGCAGCTTTCTTGGCTGAAAATGATAGAAGGGTTTACTTCCACTTTAAATCTCTTGACATAGTACTAGTGAACTAACACACATATACAAATGAAAAAAAAAATGAAAAACAACATTTATTTCACTGACAACAGATGACAGATTACAGAATATAGCAGTCTCAGGTCTTACTTAGATTCTGTCCATCTGTGTAAGACGGCAAAAACTTCAGATATCTCTGCAGGCTGCTGAATTTTGATGGTCTTACAGCTCTCTCTCTGCACACTTTGGTCTCCTTGTCTTATGATGTAAAAAGAAAAACCTCAGCAGTAATGTCTATTCCAAATCTGAATTCTATCTGACAGCAGGGAGGGAGGTTATAAGGTCACTCAGCACAGTTGCCTTTACACTTCGTTCGTGGCTATTCTCTTTTGCTTTTAGGCTCCATTCACACCTAGGCGTTTTAACGCCCGACGCTATTGCAGCCGGAGGGGTTATTTAACATTGTTGTCTATGGAGATGGTTCACATCTCAACGCCGAACGCCTGAAGCTCAAAACAAGTCTCAGACCCTTTTTTCAAGCGGCTTCGGCGTTCGGCATAGACAACAATGACTTCTTAAAAAAAAAAAAGATTAAAACGACGCGTTTTGTCGGAGCAAATCGCGGTACAAAACGCTGCAATTTGTCGCGGCAATTCGCGGTACAGAACGCTGCGCTTAGGTGTGAATGCAGCTTTACATTAGTTTGTTTCACCCATGTACTGACATTTCTATCAGTATTATCAATTATACAACCAAAACGATGCTTAAAAAACACATCCTGTCATTTCAAACATCTCATGACAAGACAATAAATATATATAAAAGGTACTACAGCGCTAATATGATCAAATAAGAAAAAAACAACAACAAAAATAACCAAATGATAAGGCTGCATACATAAAAAAGGTGCTAAACCGGTGCTTCATCCAATTCATGACAAGACAAACAATCCTACAGCTGTTTCAAGTTTAAAATGGAGCTTTAATGCACATATTCCACTCAACGTATATATCTGTGTGCTTTGTTTTCCCCATACGAAGAAATCATCATCCCGCTTTCTCTCCCATAGCAGGGTTGCCCAACCAGTGACTCGGGGGCCACATCATCATCCGCTAATGGATCCGCTCCCATAGGGAAGCATTACAAGTCCGTAAACAGACTTGTAATGAGCGGACCGTTCGTCCGCTAGTGTGAAAGGGCCCTTACTGGGCTGCTTTCAAACTGATCTGCAGGTGCATGTGGGTTATCTACAATGAGCCATAGACTTCTGTTATTCCTGCAAGTTTTGCGAGCTTTCTGAAAGTGCACCAAACCTGCAGAATATATTAAACATATATTGCAAAGTGCATGAAAGCCAAAGGTACACTGCGTTGCACCCATGGTGTGGGTAAAGCGCAGCGCCTCTGTGTGAAAGCAACTTTGGACCCCTTTCACACGGTCAGTTTGACAGCCCGACCAATTGGACCCTCAATTCACCTCTAAGTAGTGGCAGACATAAACCGACTTGTGTCCTACCTACAATACGATAAAAGGTATAGTGGGTTGTGTCAGTGTCTGCTCTGCATATGCAGAGCAGACACAGACATGCCATCCACCCGCTCCGCTCATTGTGTCCCGCAACCGTTTACCAAGTCGCTTAAGTGTCCCTTGCGTTTCAAAAGGTTGGGCACCCCTAAAGTGGAACTTCCGCTCATCGGAACACTCCCCCCCTCCGGTGTCACATTTGACACCCTTTAGGGGGAAGGGGGTGCAGATACTTGTCTAAGACAGGTATTTGCACCCACTTCCGGCCACACAGTCTGCGGGTAGACTGTGGGCAGAATGTCAGATCCCCCCCCCCCCCCCGTTGTGTTCTGGAAAACACTTCCAAAACACAGCGGGGACCAGTGAGCACAGCGCATCGTGACTCGCGCATGCGGCGTAGGGAACCGGGCAGTGAAGCCGCAATGCTTCACTTACTGGTTCTCTCACTGAGGATGGCGGTGGGGGCAGCAGAGTGGCGAGCGATCACTCGTCTTCTGCTGCCGACGGCGCTGGACTCCAGGACAGTTAAGTGTCCTAATATTAAAAGTCAGCGGCTGCAGTATTTGTAGCTGCTGGCTTTTATTTTTTTTATTTTTTTCTGCAGAGAACCGCTTTAAATGGTTGTGTCTGTATAAATCAATAATAATTGAATAACAATGCTTTTCAAATTACAAACACATCTCATGCATTCCTCAGACTTATCTAGAATGTAAGTCATTTTAATATTTAAAGTCATTCTAAACTTTGTTTTTTTCTCTTTAAAAACACAAACATGTTATACTTACCTGCTCTGTGCAATGCTTTTACACATAGCATCCCCGTCGATCCTCCTCTTCTTGGGTTTCCCACTGGCGCTCCTGGCTCCTTCCCTTCCCCCCTCCTCTGCTGAGTGCCCCCATAGCAAGCCACTTGCTTATGGGGGCACTCGTGCATGCTCCCTTCTAAGCCCCGACACACAGAGCAGACTCTGCCCGCCCCCTTGCTCTGCCCTCACTGGCTGTGATTGAGAGCAGCAGGAATAATTGGCTCCAACTGCTGCTTCTCTGTCCAATGAGGAGAAAGAAAGCAGAGAGAGCTGCTGCTTTAATGCGCATTGCTGGATTGGGGTCAGGTAAATATAAGGGGGCTTTGTGGACTGCATGAAGAAGGTAATTTAACCTAATGCATAGAATGTGATCCGGGGTCAGACTCAAAGACCAGTTGCTATAGCAGTAGCGGGACTACTACCGACCAGCAGGATAGGTACACAGGCAGTCACCATGGCGGATGACGCAGAGTCTAAATACTAACCAGGGCTCACCAGAGCTTCTGATGGTGGAGATGGATTTTGATGCATGTTAGTACCAGATCGTGGTTCTCAGAATCACCCCACCAGGAGGTGAATAAGCCGGGATCCAGAAGTGGATAGCACTTAAGGATCAAACAGAATCGTAATCAGTAAACAAGCCAAAGGTCAGTAACGAGTAGTTGCAGGTTGGGTTTAGGAAGAAGCATAGTTGAGAAACAAGCCAAGGGTCGCTAATGAGTGGTAACACAATATGGACGGCAGCAGGGAAGACGAGAGAGTCATACTGATTGAAGAGAGCACAATAACCTGGCAAACAGGAAGTTCAGAGACATGGCTTAAATCAGGAAGTTCATGGGAAGAGCAAAGAGTTCAAGGTTCTGCGGAAGTCAAGACAAAAGGCAGGGTTGTCCAATGGATTAGACAGGGTGCTGTCCAGGATCTTAGGTGAGAAGAGTCAGACACAGCAGAGGTCCCGGGTACAAGTCCAGGTCCTGACAGAATGCATTAAGGAACACACTTTCTGCCTTTACAGCCACTTTAAAGGTGTTGCATTTTACTTGCTTTAACTAGTTCCCAACCCCCTACCGCAGTTGCACTGCAACAGGTTGGCTCACCTGTGTGAATCACCGTCATTGTACGTCGGTTGTACACACAAAGGCGGGGGACGCGCACCCGCTGTCCCTGCGACCATCGGATTAATTCCAGAACCGATCAGGCCCATTCCAATAAATACCACATTTAAATGGCCTTAATCAACAGAGAATTACAAAAAGCACTGGTGAGATGTAAACTGCAATAAGTTCTAGCAATCAGTGCCATTTCAAACTAATTTTAGTTTGAGTCATCATATCACTGGATTGGCATTTGTTACTATAGGTTACTACACTTTGCATGTTTATAATTTTTCTTTACAGTGTTATTGAATAAATATGCCTGTATTCAGATAATCTTTAATTTAAAGGATCACTAAAGGAAATTTTTTTTTTTAGCTAAATAGCTTCCTTTACCTTAATGCAGTGCTGTTTTTATGTTCTCATTGTTCGTTTTTGCTTTGAAGTAGCTGTACTTCTCTGATCTCCACACTTCCTGCTTGTCTGGCTCCTTATGAAAAATCTCATGGCAGCTTTTCACTGTGGTCCAAGCTGTGTCTCTAAAACTCCTCAGACCCAATCAGATTCATTTTAAAAACAAAACACTGTCCTGGGATTCAATTTAAAAACAAAACACTGCCCTGGATTTGTTTGTTTTTGTTCTGTCTCTCTCTCTACTAAACATAAACACAAAACCTTTTTAAAAACGAAAGTGAAACTAGAGGCATATTATATGATTGATTTTTATCAATTTTTAATCATTTTTAAAAGGAATCAGTTAACTTTTATGTCTCTATACCCTGTAAACAGTCATTTCATCAAAAAAAAAATTTCCTTTAGCGATCCTTTAAAAAAAATTTTTTTTACAGGTCATTACAGATATTTTACATTATGTGAGCTGCTGGAACATTTGATTTCATTTTAGCTTAAATTATTGTATGAACATTTTTAATATAATTTATTACATCAAATAACACATCCACATCTGGTTCAGGTGCTATGTTGGATTAGCTATGCTAGAGCAGGATGGTGGCCCTGGTGCAAGAACACAAGAGTCAGTAACTTATCTCCAGCAAGGCATGGAAACGTTTCTTAATGATCTTCTTACACAAGAAGGGTAAGGTCAAATTAATTCGACATCATTCGGAGTATGTGCCTATATATAGCCATTAAAGGCTAACGCAAGTAAAACCTGATGCCGTGACAACTTTAACCACTTCAGCTCCGAAATAATTTACCCCCTTCCTGAGCACTTTTTGTGATACGGCACTGCGTCGATTTAACTGACAATTGCACGATCATGCGATGTTGCACCCAAACAAAATTTGCGTCCTTTTTTTCCCACAAATAGAGCTTTCTTTGGTGGTATTTGATCACCTCAGCGTTTTTTTATTTTTTGCGCTATAATCAAAAGAAGAGCGACAATTTTAAAAACACAATGGGCCAGATTCAGATACACTTAATTTTGCGCGTGCGTAATCGAAATACTCTACGCTGACGTATTTTACCAGGCTCTACATCGAATTCTGGTAGATTTTTGCCCGTACGTGCGGCGTAGTCTATTTCTCGCCGCGTAATCGAAATACGCGGTTAGGGAGCGTGAAGCATTTAAATTAAGCGCGTCCCCGCGGCGATCGAACTGCGCATGCTCCGTTCAGAAATTTCCCGCTGTGCATTGCGCGAAATTACGTTGTTACGTCATTTTGTTTTTGAGTAGCGTCGTTTACGAACATTCCTATTCCCGGACGACTTACGTTAAAAATAATAAAAGACGTCGGAAAACGTAGAAATTCGACGCGGGAACGACGGCCATACTTAACATGGGCTGTCTAATATTAGACCAGCAAAAAGCTGGTATAGTGTTAAGCAAAAAAAAGATGACTAAAGATGCCGTAAGAGATTGCGATTGAAATTTCGTAATTTCGGGGATCGCCGGCAAAAGCTCATTAGCATACCCCGATGCGGAAAACGACGGGAAGTCCACCCAGTGGCCGCAATTTTATTGCAGCGTAGATCCGAAGGCGTACGAACACGTAATCCAGTCGAATTGAAGCCCGCAGCCGTCTATTGAGGTTTGAGGTTTCCGACTAGCTAAAAAAACGCGCGTAATTTGAAATTACTCCAGTCTAACACCAGTTAGACATGAGTTACGGCTCTCTGAATCTGGCCCAATATTTTTTACTTTTTTATTTAATTAATATTAAAAAAAAACATAAAAAAAAAAATGTCCTCAGTTTAGGCCAATACGTATTCTTCTACATATTTTTGTTAAAAAAATCGCTATAAGCGTTTATTGATTGGCTTGCAGAAAAGCGTCTACAACAGTGTTTTTCAACTCCAGTCCTCAAGGCACACCAACAGGTCAAGTTTTCAGGATTTCCCTCAGATGAAATGGCTGTGGTGATTACTAAGGCAGTGAAACTGATCAAATCTCCTGTGCAAAATAATGGAAAGCCTGAAAACATGACCTGTTGGTGTGCCTTGAGGACTGGAGTTGAAAAACACTGGTCTACAAAATAGGGGATAGATTTATTGCATTTTTATTTATTTTGGTCTTCTTTTTTTTACTAGTAATGGCGGCGATCTGCGATTTTTATTGTGACTGTGACATTGCGACGGACATATCGGACACTTTTGACACATTTTTGAGACCATTGACATTTATACAGCGATTAGTGCTATAAAACTGCACTGATTACTGTGTAAATGTGACTGGCAGGGAAGGGGTTAACACTAGAGGGCGCTAAAGGGGTTAAAAATGTTCCATAGGAAGTGATTATAACTGTAGGGGGCGGAGACTCACAAGGGGAGGAGATCGATTTGTGTTCCTCTGTACTGGGAACACACATGGGCCTTTTCTGACAGGACATAGATCTGTATGTTTACACACACAGATCCACGGTCCTGCTGTGATCACAGGCAATCGCGGGTGGCAGGCGGACATCGCGGATGCCGGGCACGCGCATTGGGTCCCGAGCAATGCCGCGGGCGTGCCCCCTAGATGGCCAGGAAGCCCAGGACGTCATATGACGTCCACCCAGGATGGGAGCTCCCATTTGTGGACGTCATATTACTATGGGTGGGATCTGAAGTGGTTAAAGAATGAGGAAATACATATTTATTTATTTTTATTACAGGTACTTTTATACTGTAGTGCTGTCAATTAACATAGCGCTTTACATATATATTGTAAATTTACATCAGTCTCTGCCCTAAAGGAGCCTACGATCTAAGGTCCCTAACTTAATTTCCCCCCTGGGAGAAGACAGTGATTATTGCTAGTAGCTAAAACAGCCGCTAGCAGTAATCGCTTGTAAAATCCGGCAGGCTGGTTGTACGCAAGTTGATAGATCGATCAACTTGGGTACATTTAGCCTGCCTATGCTAGGTTCGAACCGTCTATGGCCGTTTTATGGCCGGTTTTAGCCTTCTTTAGTAAACTGAAATGTACTTGGTTGTTGTGAGTACAACACTTTGCATACCATCTTAATCTGTATATTTTATAACCTGCATGTTAATTGCTTAATCTGTATATTGCACAAATTCCAGCTATTTATGATAACATAAAATAGAAATGTTTTATAAGAAATTAAGTAATACATTTCATTCCTAAAACACATCTGCCGATGGCACAATTGTTACTTATTATAACTCTGGCATGTATTGCTACAGTTAAATCAGCAGATTGACAGTGACATCATTTTATAACTTGCATTGGTAAAGTATACCTATAGACATCTTTGTTGATAGCCCCAGAAGAAGTGTTCCATGATTGGACTTCTGCATGTCCCTGTAGTCTGGATTTAACTTGTTACTAAGGGCTCTTTTTTATGACTTTAGGACCAAATCTAAACCTGCCTGCTGACTTCTCAGTCCTTGCTAGCCATTAATGTTCTATTAAAGTGGATGTAAACCCAAAAAATGTTTTTTTTTTGTATGTCACAATGTAGAGTATAAGATTTCCTATCATCTGTGCCCAGTCTTGCCAAACAGAGTTAATCCAGAGCTGATCAATCCTCTTTTATTGTTCAGTGAAAATTAACAGAATTCCAGATAAAAACCCTTCTAAATAAAAAGTCTGTTTCTCTCTTCTTGCTTTGAGTGACAGGTTATTTACAAATCTAGCTTGGACATGTTTATCATATGTTATGTTATGTTTATCATAACATGAGGTGATTCACAGTATAAAAAGTGAGAAATCCACCCCTCCCCCACATAACACATCCTGGTAATATACAATGAACTTTGGATCACCTCATATTATGATAAACATAACATAACATATGATAAACATGTCCAAGATAGATATGTAAATAACCTGTCACTCAAAGCAAGAAGAGAGAAACTGACTTTTTACTTAGACAGGTTTTTATCTGGAATTCTGTTATTTTCACTGAACAATAAGGTACAGGGGGATGTTAGATGGTTGAGCTTAGCTTTAGGTGCTGGCCTTAGCCCTTCAATTTGGAAAGTCATGCTTTCAGTAACAAAGTAAACCAGAAACCCCCCGGGAAAGATGTTGGCCAAATTGCACAATAGAAATGTTACCCGGATTTTTGGGATGAGTGCCTGAATTTGTTCATTTCTTGTAGTTGTGCTTTAAGTAGGCTTACAAAATATAATTGTCTGTTTCAGCTCTAGTCTTCTTCTGGCCGAAAATCCACTTTGTCTTTTCAACACTCAGCTACTCAGCGGGTTTGTGAAATTTGGACAATTACTTAGGACCCTTTCCATTCATTCTTCCTCCACTCTCATGAGTTCTCAGCAGGTTCTTCAAATGTAAGTGATACAATCATATAATACTGTTGTTTTATAGTAAGTAAGTAAGTACTTATTAGGAATAATGTTGGGAAGAAAGACGTGTGACAGAAGAAGAAGCAGTGGCATTGGAAGGAGAGGTTACCATCGCACGTGAGCATCTGGAAATGAAAGGGCAGTCCATTCAAACTTGATAATTTAGTTAGAATTGAAATGTAGTGGACCAGGGCTGTCTTTCCATTGGGCACACTGGGAAGTTGCCCGGGGGCCCCACTTGCCTGGGGGGCCCCCTATCGGCTGCCCAGCGACCCCAGTAAAAAATGGTGGAGAATGGCGGGTCAGAACTGTAGAACTGTATCGTGTCTACAGTCTCTGAGGAAGAGTCTGGAGAGGAGTTAAGAGTGGGAGCGCCGCTGGGATGGGGGTCACAGGAGAAGTCAGACATGAAGAGACTATAGGATAAAACCAGAGCAGCCAAGCTGGAGCCATCTGACTGAGCCTTGCATGGTGCATCTGAGAGGAGGTCAGTGATAGCACCACCAGGCCAGTCTAAGGGCGGGTGGTTGCTGATGAAAGGGGGGAGTGAATACAAAAATATTAGTGCCCCCCCTTACCTTAGTGTATTTACTCTACGGAAAGTGGTTCCCCTTTACATCAGAGTCTGCAGGATTCCCCCTTACAGTGCTAGGGGGAACTCAGTCCGAGGACCGTGATGTAAGTGGAAACTCTGATGTAAAGAGAAAGCAGTGGATTCTGATATAAGGTGGTCTCTGGTCACCAGAGCCCCCCTCCACATCAGAGTTTCCCCTTACATCATGATCTGCAGTGTTCCCCTTTACATAAGAGTTCCCTTTCACTGTAAGGGGGAATCCTGCAGACTCTGATGCAAGAGGAAACTCTGATCAGGCTGGGTTACAGTAACCTAACCTTCATGCCAATGAAGAAATTTGTAAAACTGTAATTTTAGGTACTTTTTTGCAGTGCCAATAACAAATTGTGGTTCTGCCAGTAAATTTCATGATTTTTGGCAGTAAATTCTTGTGCGTGGCTGTGTAGACAGGGCCCCAGTGCACTGTTTTGCCCGGGGGCCTATAATGCTCTTAAGATGGCACTGTAGTGGACCAACTTGGCCGTTGGCTCAGGAGGGGGGGATTTTAGTGTCCCTGCCCACCTCTGTGTGCTCCGGCAAATCCTGTTGTATTTTTCTGTATAATATAAAATAAATAACAAATGTATGGGTGAGAGTGGAAGCCCCTTCTAATTGCTACAGCAGGTGTTCAGAAACAGGATCTCGAACACTAAAATCTATCTTGAGAGTTATTAAATATTGTCAGGTTATTTTATTCTCCTGTATCTATATGTGTATCTATATGTGTTAAACATAATATAATTCAGCTGTTAAGTATACCTGCCCTCAGATACATGTGTATAATTATAGGGCATGCAAATGAACTCCAGCGAGTTAAAGGAAAAAAAACTGTCAGCTCCAGTCTAAGCCTCTGTACTAACTATGCAAAGCTAGTATATCGATCTCTCCCGTTGAGCTGTTGTGTTATGACAGAGGGCCTCCCTGCTAGAACACTCTGAGGCCCCGTACACACGAGTAAATGTATCTGTTCAAATCAGTCGGACAGACCCATTTGAACAGATCTGTCTGCTGGGGACGTATTGGTTTGATCGTGTACACACGATCAAACCAAAATCCCCGCCGGCAGACAGCGAGCTGACGTGGCGGTGACGTTGACGCCGCCACGTCACCGTACCAGAAAGTAAAACACTTCCGCGCATGCGTCAAAACCATTTGACGCGTGTGCGAGCAGATATGTCTGCTGGTTAGCATACTAACCAGCAGACATGTCAGGCGGACGGGTTCCCAGCCGACAGATTTGAAAGCATGCTTTCAAATCTGTCGGCTGGCCAAATCCGTCTGTTTGCCCGTGCACACGATCAAATCTGTCTGCTGAAACGGTCTGCCAGATTTGATCGTGTGTACGCGGCCTGATAGGTGCTCTCTGCAATTGGCTGAGATCGCTGATCGGGAGACGGTCAGCTGCTGATTTTCCAGCATGCTCGTCCAACAGAAGCTGGCCAAATAGTCGACTTCTGTCAGACAGGACGACGTCTCCCAACATTGGCCCGTATGTACAGGGCTTTAGACTCCAGTTTGGAAAGTAGTAGTATTACTGTAGATCAGGGGAGGCCAACCAGTGGCCCGGGGGCCACATGTGGCCCACGGAGCCATCTAATGTGGCCCGCGGCCTCCTGCTCTGGAATGGCAGGTTGGCAAGCCCAGATCGCAGGTTGCTCACCCGCCATACCGCAGCATCAGTGTTTTGAATGAAGCTGGTGGTAGAGGAAGAAAGCGGCTGCAGAGCAGAGCCCCATAAGCCGATGCTTCCTCTACAGCGCCGGCTTTTTCCACAGGCGATGTCTATGGCAAAGTTCAGATCACCCACAGGATAGACACAGGTGCACTATGCTGCACCCGCGGTGTGGGTAAACCACAGCACATCAGTGTGAATGTAGTCTTAGGGGACCCTCAATTCACCCCTATAGAGCAACTGATGTCCGTTTAAGCCCGCCTAACTCCAATCCAAAAAACAGAAGGGAATTCATCTTCTTCCATCTGGACGGATCAGAGAGCCTATAGAGTAGCCATGACCTGTCATCTGCCCACTCCACTCATTGTGGCCCGCGACTGGTTACCAAGTTGCTTAAGTGGCCCTCGCTCTTCAAAAGGTTGGGCACCCCTGCTGTAGATAAAGACCAGCATTTAGAATCTGCTGTTTTTACTATGTGCAACACTATGGGCAGGGCCGGTGCTACCACTAGGCAGAATAGGGAGCCGCCTAGGGGGCACTGCTGCCTAGGGCGCCCAGCCACTGGTGTTCCTACTCTCTTCTCTCTACAGCAAGCAATCAAGTCTCAGCATCAGCAGGCAGCCACCGTTTCGTTCACACATAGTGTCAGAGGCGCAGCGGCAGCATAGGACTGTGTCCCGACTCCGGAATGAATGGAAGTAAGCAAACTGGTGGGCACTGGTAGGCTGCATTGATGGGCACTGGTGAGGCTGCATTTGATGGGCACTGGTGAGGCTGCATTTGATGAGCGCATAATTAAAAAGATGGGGTATACAATGGTCAGGGCAAAGGGGATGGAGTCAGGGGTGGGGTGGGCAGCAAAATGAGGTTTCACCTAAGGTTTAAAAAAAAATCCCTGCACCAGCCATGACTATGAGGTTGATTTACAAAAGGGTATTTTGCCCAGAACTTGGATAATGTGGTAAAATGTAATTTTGCAAAGAATACCCAATCACGTGCAAGAAAAAATATAACAGCTATTTTGTTTGCACGTGATTGAATGCCAGAAGCCAGCATAGCTTCACCTCATTCACTAAGCTCTGGGGAAAACTTTGATAAGTTATATTTCTCTCTACAGTAAGGCCAGCCATACACAGAATGGTTGCAGAAAATAAATTTGCTCGATTCCCCTATCAAACCTGGAGGTGTTGATGCAGGAATCCCTCCTGCTAAGCCATTGTCTTCTCCGGGTGTGGGAAGCCATCCCCGCCGTGAGAAGACAGTGAATATTTCAAGCAGCTATAGCAGCCTCTTGTGATAATCGCAGGCAAAACCCGGCATGCTGGTTGTACCCAAGATGATTGTTTCAAAGCTAAGAATAAGGCTGTTTTATGAAAATCCATTAGCTTTGAAAATTATGCTTGTATACTGCTAAAAAAAAATCAGAATTAATAACATAGGATCTTTGATCCAGTAATCAATGCTGAACCCAGCGCTCTAATGGAACTTAGTACGCCTGCGCGTGCAATGATATAATCAAGAAATAAAAAATAATAAATAATAAAGGCAGTTAAAGCAGCTATTATATATGGTGATAATTGAAAAAGCTAATACTTGTCTAAACTAATAATGATACGAATGTACCAAAAGGTCATTTAAACAATAACAGCGCTAAAATTAGTTCATGATTAGCTCAGAACTAAATATGTTGCCATATCCTGCTAAGAACGTGTAAATTTCTGTCCCACCAAAGATGCACGGTAACGTTCTCTGTCACAAATCCTCACTTAATTGTGCTCATACACAATGTATTCCTCTGAATACTGATGATATGCAGAGGTGAGCTTCTAAAAATGAGAGAATGTATAGTAGTCCATCAGAAAAAAAAATCTTAATAAGTTCTCATTAGGGTTGTCCCGATACCACTTTTTTAGGACCGAGTACAAGTACCGATACTTTTTTTTATGTACTTGCCGATACCGAATACCGATACTTTTTTTAAATGTCATGTGACAGTTTTCAAACCACAATACAGACTAAGGATATTTTCTTTAGAATTATGAAGAACTCCAACTCAAGACATTATAAAAGAATAAAAATGAGTAAAAATGAATAAAAATGTTTTATTTTCTTGTCACGCAGTAGTAAAAAACTCAAAGAATTATTTTTTTATTATGCTTGTATACTAAGGATGGTGCGGAGAAGAACTACTGATGGCAACCGATCAGAATTAAGCTTTCCCTCGTCTAAAGCCATTAAACTTAATGTGATTGCTTTCTATTTGACACAGCACTTTTCACATCATAGCTGCTGTTTGCACTGCCTTATCCATTCCGTTCCATCTAATCCATTAGTTTGTATTTAATTGGTAAATTTACATTTCTACATTTCTTTTCATACTTGTTTACTTTTATTTTTTATGATCTATCAAGCTCTCATTAGATTCATTCTGATTTATAGACTGACGTGCGTAGTGAGGAACTGCAGAATCCTCTGCACACAAACATCTGCGAGAAATGTTTATAGAGTCAACATGTTAGCAGTGGGCAAGAAGTGCGTTTACTGACACCTGTGCTGGCTGACAAGTACCAGTGAAATCTAGAGAAGGAAGCTGGAAGGGGCATTTAAGGATACAAAGATTGCTCTTTGCACAGTATTTTTAAATACAAGGCATCTCTTTAAATATGCAGAAGTGTGTGGCTTACTGTAGATATGGCCTAATTTTTTATTTATTTTTTAACAATGTAACTTTAAGACACATTTTTTAGCAACAAGCCAAATAATTGTTTGTATTTTTTTTTTAATTTTATATAAATATTTTATTTAGTGCTGTGACTGATTAAAATGTTTGTGTTCGATTAATCGTTTTTGTTTTTAATCGATTAATCTCGATTAATTAATGCATAGATACAACTACTTTTAGCTGATCTCCTTGCATTGCAACTCTGCATTAGCCACTGGTAAATGTGGTGGGGGCAGATGTGTATATTCTTGCAATATGGGGGCAGATATGTATATTGCAGCATCTACCCCCATGCTGTAATATACACATCTGCCCCCATGCTGTAATATACACATCTGCCCCCATGCTGTAATATACACATCTGCCCCCATGCTTTAATATACACATCTGCCTCCCATACTGCAAGAATATACACATTGTACATTACAGCATGGGGGCAGATGTGTATATTCTTGCAGTATGTGGGCAGATGTGTATATTAAATCATGGGGGCAGATGTGTATATTACAGCATCTGCCCCCATGCTGTAATATACACATCTGCCCCCATGCTGTAATATACACATCTGCCCCCATGCTGTAATATACACATCTGCCCCCATTCTGTAATATACACATCTGCCCCCATGCTTTAATATTCACATCTATCCCCATACTCCAGGAATAATATATACATCTGCCCCATAATGTTACCACACACAGATGGTTGTCCTTTCTTACCTGACTATCAGGCAGGCAGACCACTATCAGGCAGGCAAACCCATCCGCAGAGTAGCTGATGGACACACGTGCGCAAGGGAAGATGATACAAGCAGGCGGACAGGTGATGATGACGTCAGAACACCGCTACTCGGCTGCCGCCGGGTGGACCAAGATGGCCGCGGCTTCGGCCTAGCTCCGGATGGGCGAGACCGCGGAGCTCACTATGCAAGTTGTCCTCGATCAAAATAATTTTAATCGACCAAAGAAATTAACGATTAATCAACCAATTAATTGTTAATTTCCGCAGCCCTAATTTTATTTATTATAGCGTGCAAACAGTAATCGTATATGCGTACACCTGTATACCTCCCAACTTTCTAAAAATGGTAATGAGGGAAACCTATTAGAAAATGTATGTAGGCATAAGACACACATATGTCACACCTGCCTTGAAAGACAATTTTACAAAAAAAAAAAATTAAATTATTGGTTAAACATGTGTAGCGCTACCCCCTCAGGTGCCGCTGGATACATTTGGGATTGGCATATCACCTTTGTAGCATGTCTAGGGGTATGATGATGAATGGATAACGTGAGCAATGACAAAATGTCCAAACAGCAAAAGGTCGTTTCTGTGCTTTTATTTTCTTGCCCAACATGGCAAACAGGTAACTTCAGGTGAATAGAGAAGATGGTGAAAAAAAAGGAAAGTTGCAGATTCAGGCCTTAACTATTTGTGGAAGCAGTCCTGCTTCAACGATACCTCTGCTTCGTCGCTACTCCAGCCGGAGTAGGTGTAGTGTATCCGGACAGTCTCTCTCACAGAACTGGCAGCCGGAATATCACTAAGAACCATGAGAAGGAAGTCAAGCTTCTGCCACAGACTTGGCTCAAATGGAGATTAGGCGTGATGCCTCTGCCACAGGCCCCTGCTCTAGAACGTAGCTCGATGGAGAAATTCCTTCTCAACAATTAAGATTGCCTGAATTCTCATCAGGTAGCGTCTTCAATTTCTGAGTTACCAACTGACAAGTTACAGCATATAATTTGTCAGTGTCCGGAAACTCGGATCCCCGGTGGATTGTCTAAGCCCTATTGGATCACCTGCCTCTGGGCTCACCTCAGACCGACTTCTCCTTCGATCAGCACAACTCGCTTGGGATCTTCTCAGGCCGCGTACACACGAGGGGATATGTCCGCTGAAAACGGTCCGATGGACCGTTTCAGCAGACATCTCCGCTCGTGTGTATGGGCTAGCGGACAGATTTCTCCACCCGACAGATTTCAAAGCAAGCTTTGAAATCTATCCGGTGGGAATCTGTCCGCCCGACATGTCTGCTGGTTAGTACACTTACCAGCAGACATGTCGGCCCCCACCGCCGCCGCGCCGCTGCCGAATGGATTCGGCGCATGCGCGGAAGTGTTTTACTTCCTGGTGCGGTGACGTGGCGGTGACGCGGCGGCGTCAACGTCACCGCCGCGTCACCGCCACGTCACCGCGCTGTCCGGCGGCGGGGAATTTGATCCGATGGTGTGTACACGCCATCGGATCAAACTCCCGATCGGACATATCCGATGGAAATGGTCCGCGGACCGTTTTCATCGGATATGTCCGATCGTGTGTATGGGGCCTCATAGATGTGGGAACTCAGTAAGTCACTGAGGCCCTTTGCAGCTTTGGTTGCTCCGGGCCATGAGGGCCCAGAGTCAGGAACTCCGCATAGCACGTGCGTTCCTGGCCTGGTAGGCCATATCGCCAGGGCACGTGATTTGCGCACACCCTAAAGGTAGGTGCCGCACCCGGAACCAGGAACGGGCAGAAAACCTCACAAAATGGCGTCTGCGCCAGAAATACCCTCCCCTAGCATGCCCCGCGAGGGAAACACTCCCCTAATTGGCTGCTGGAGAAAAGGCGTCTCTGCCTGGACCCCTCTGGCGCCACCTGTCACCCAGAGGTGGAAAAGCATCTCTGGAACACAGAATGAAACCGCAGGCAGCCCAGCCTGGCAGAAACCTAATTTCCATAATCAACATGGACGAGAGCAAGGTAACTCTCTCATCCCCCTCTAAATTTAACATAGCACATGGACTGAAAGTACACAGGCGCTACACACACACAAGTGTTTTTTTTTTGTTTGTTTTTTACCACTACTATTCATTTATATATTGGCTTTTGGAATTTACGAATGCAGCAATTTAGATATAGGATGAAAGGTTTAGCACCGCAAAACACTTTTTGATAGATACGTAGTACATTTTATATAGACCTGTATAGATCAGACCAAAATGAGGGACAAATGGAGGAAAGAGGGACAGAGGGACTTTGTTCCAAATGAGGGACAGGCTCTCGTCATCAGGGACAGTTGGGAGGTATGCACCTGGCAACCAAATTTAGCTTTCTGTAATTTAGGGCCTTTATGTACTTCAAACAAGTTCTGCATTCAAGTTGTAAAGAGGTCTACTGTAAGTCAAATGCACCTGTTAATGAATTCAGAATTATCTCCAAAGCCTTCTTTAACTAATGCCATCTGCAAAACCTGTCTAATACTACTCTGTAGCCTAGGTTCACACCAGTGTAATTTTGAAGTTGCGTTACTTCAGCCGACTATCAGTACAATTTCATGTGACATCTGGGCGGCTTCATTTAACAGATTTTAATGGAAGTCACACTGAAATCGCACAGAAATAGGGCAGGAACCTTTTTGAGAGTCTCAGCAATTTGAAAGGTTCCATTTCCGCAAATAGGGTGCGACTTATCGTGCGGCTTTGAACTGAAATTGCGTCGAACTAGTGTGAACCAGGGCTTACTGTTGTGAGGCCAATGATTGCGGATTAGCTGCTATAGGTTGCTACATTTATTAAGTTAATTAATTAAAAAAATATCAGTATGTTCCTTCAACAAATTTCTGAAAACTTCTTAGCCCGTTGGGTCAAAAGCAGTTACGTTACATTTTGGACTTTAACCTGTAACAATCATCGTCTCAAAAAGAAAAAATCCCAAATTTAGCTAAGTCTGGCACATCATTGGAGAGGAGCTTACATTGGCTGGCTACATATTGATTCTTCTCTGCTGAACTGTGTGTGTCTGACTTGCTTGTATAAGAAACTTATGTCTTGGTAAATTATGTAATGTAGAATATCTGTCCCTTGAATCTTGGGCTGAATGGCAAAGCTCCATCTGTTCCTGGTATTGTTGAGGTTTGTCCCTTTGCTCCCTCCAGTTTATTTTTTGGACTGCCTCACTGGTCATTAGGAATGTGAGTTGGCAGGGGCAGTTAGCTTGCTGGCCACTAGATGGCTATGTTGTCATTGTGGGATGTTAAGGAGAAATTTGTAATCAAGTTTTAGCTTCCCTTTTAGAGAAATCCCTCCTCTAGTGATGTCATGGGTGTAGTTAGTGCCCATATATATATGCCAGTGTGGATGAGAACCCTGGGAGTCTGTGGTATGGGATGGGAACAGGACAGCACAGAGCTGCTAAGACATAGTTGTACACAGAGCTAATCTAAAGGGCCCCTTGCAGGGCTAAAATTCCAGGCTGGAAAATACAGATCATGTGAGGAGAAGCTGTAGTTGCCCTGTCTCCCCTGACCTTCATCTGTGGGTCCTGTAGCGGGGTCACATGGCCTCGGAAGTCTGGACCGAGTCCTCATATGTGAGTAGTGGTGGAAGCCTGTGAATGAGTATGTCAACTAGAATAGGGTGACCAGACATCCCCAGTTTCATGGGACAGTCCCCTGATTGAGGACTGGACCAAGTGTGTCCCTGGTTTTGTCCCCAGATTGGATTTAATAGGGGCAGGGGCAATTTCAAAGAAAGTCAGTGCAGAATAAAAAAAAAAAAAATTGCATTACACACCACCACTCCGCCGTGCCTACTAGCATAGGGGGGTTGTATTTTTCCCCATTATCTGTGCCCCTTTCTGATGATCATGTGCTGGTCGGAGCGGAGGGAATATTTCTTCAGTTTCGGGCGCATGCCCATTCAGCTTTGCTCACATGTTCTTCTGCCTTGGCTCAAATCCTGGCCAGCCACCTGCCTATCTCCTTGCCTTCCCTGGCAGAGTGATCTTCCTCCGCTCCCCATCCAGTAGTAGCCGGGGCCCGAAGAGTAAGACTTGAGAGGCTGTGAGGTGGGTGGCGACGGGCAGAGAGTCGCTGATTGTTGCCATTACTAGTAAAGAAAAAATATGTCCCTGGATTTTATTTTAAAAATCTGGTCACTTTAAACTAGAAGTGTGTCCGGCTGGGCAAGGCTATAAAAGGGACATTGGAAAATGATTGGTATACTAACAAAACCCCCTTTGTTCCTCCTCTCCTCCCTCCCTCAGCTGTAGGTCCTATGACTTGGTGATGGAAGCTTAATGCTGTGGACTTAGTATACATAGGGAGGTGGCTCCAACTATGTGGTGCTCCTCCTCTGCACTGTAAAGATTGAATGTCTGCTCATGTTACTGGAATTATGTGCCCAAGACTTCTGTCAGTATGCTGTGGTGATGATATGTTCTTGGAAGAAATGTAAACTTGCAGTAAAGTGCTAAAAACGGATCTGGTGTGGACATTCCCTTATTTTAAATATTAAAGGTTTGCTTTTTGCTATACTTACCTTCTCTGTTCAATGGTTTTGCACACAGCAGCCCCATCTTCCTGTTCTCCGGCTCCCCGCCATTGCTCTCCTCACTTCTGAGTGCCCTCATAGTAAGCCACTTGCTATAGGGGCACTCATACCACCTTGATCCCGAGCCAGGCTTTTTGCATCTATTGACTCAGACACACAATGCTGCTAGGCCCTGCTGCCTGCTCTCTCCTCACAGCATTTGATTGACAACAGCAGGAGCCAAAGTCCTATAAGGAGGTATAGCGCGCTGCTTAGGCACAGCACTGGTTTGAGATTGGGCTCATGTAAGTTGTGACGAGACCCTTGCTCGCTCGGTTCTGCTCTCCTGACACTGCTTCTATTGGATCAGATTGCCGATTCCAACGTCTGATTGTCCAGTCATCCAAGGTTCCGGGATCCGAACTATGTGTCGTTCGAGATCCATTTAAAACACACACCAGGCAGGCTGTATGTATGTTCAAACAGGACTCTTTTATTGAAAGTACACAACACACTTTTATACAGAATTTGGAACATCCTGCCCCCAACAACCGCTTTCCTATTGGTCAATTGTAAAGTACATTTGTGGTTCCCACTCAGGTCCTCTTCCATGCAAATGAGGACTTTAAAATGACACAGCAGAGATTGGTCGGATAGTTTGAATAGAAAGACTGTTATGTGTATTGAGACAGAAGCCTCAGGGCAATCAATGTACACAGTAGCCAGCCACAGAACAATGGAACCGTCTGGAGAGTTGAGACAGGGCAGAAAACCCCCCACTGTGTAACAGATTTCAAAGAGGAACACTTCTGCCTTCCAAGGTCCATGACATAAGTATTTAGGGGGGAGTTAGGGGGTAGGTGAACATATAAGGTTTTTTTACCCTAATACAAAGAACGCATTAAAGCGGAGGTTCACCCAAAAATCAACTTTCTGACATTAGATTTTTCTTTTTTTTTTTGTACTTATCGTTTTATGAGTTGTTGTCCTGCGGGGAATGGGCGTTCCTAAGCCAAGAGGAGTTGATTGACGGGCTGCTAAGGCGTGTCACGCCTTCCGAAAATACCCGAAGTGACACTCGGGTATTTTCAGAAGGCATGACATGCCTTAGCAGCCCATCAATCAACTCCTCTTGGCTTAGGAACGCCCATTCCCCGCAGGATTCCCCGCTCGGAGCCGGATAACAACGGCTCATAAAACGATAAGTACAAAAAAAAAAAAACAGCATACTGCAGATGTTAGCAGTATGCTGAATCTAATGTCAGAAAGTTGATTTTTGGGTGAACCTCCGCTTTAAGGTAAAACATTTTAGCCTCCGGGCAGGGATGTCATGGCTGTGAGAAGTGTGACACAAGATGGGGGAGAGCTTCTCTCAACAACAGATGGGTTCCTACCTTATCCAAGAAGAAGCAGGACGAGGGTTGGTACAGTTTGGCACCAATACCTATCCAATCTCAAGTACCTCTTATACATGTATGAGGCAGGATGGGGCACACAAGCTTATACACAACCAGAAAGTGCCAGAACTTTATTGATTAGAACAGTAAAGTGAAATATAATATAACTGCCACAAACTGGCCAAATCATTGCTTTTACATATATATTTTTTCAAATATATAAAGCGTTTGTTTTTTTTTTGCATAATGTTTTACCAGGGTTGCAGATTGGTCTGCCAAGGCCCTGTGCCAGTGCCCACATCGAGGCATGGTCACACAGCAGTTAGAATGGGCTCAGCTGGAAGCGTGCTTTGGTCTCCTTGAGCTGCTGGTAGAAAAGTCTTCCAAGAATGAAGCCTGGATTGGGAGAAGATGTCAGGCCCTGTCTGCTTTAATACGACTCACCTCCATTCCTCCATGTAAGAAGCTGTTAGACTTGCAGGAAAAGGTAAATGACTGAGGTGATACTAACATTCGTATGAAAATGTAAAAACTTGGCGAATGTCATTTGAAAGTACCTCGGATTGCGAGTAACGCGGTTAACGAGCATTTCACAATACAGCAATTTTTTTTTTTAAAGTGTCGTCTTGCAAAACGAGCAGGATTCAAGCCACTGCGGTTTGCAGTATCGCATTTGGCCAAAGGTTCGGGATCCCCAGAGCTTATTGGAGCAGTTCGGAAATACTCGGAAATACTCAGTTCCTGAGAGTTTCCGAGCCTTTGCAAGGGTTTCCGAAAGCAGATGAGCAGTCTCTGAGTATTTCCGAGTCTCTCTTGCGCCCCCTACCTCTGGCCAGTAATGCATGCTATAGAAGTCGATGTGGAACAAATTATTTTCGTTTCCATTGACTTCTATGGGGAAACTCACTTTGATATGCGAGTGCCTTGGATTACAAGCATTCTCCTGGAACAGATTATGCTCGTAATCCAAGGTTCCACTGTGCTTCAAAATTTTGTTTGCTTTTAACATTTAAACGTATATACTTTCTGCAACAAAAAACACATTCAGTGTACACTTTGCGTACACACGGTCGGAATTTCCGATGGAAAAAGTCCAATGGGAGCTTTTCATCAGATATTCCAACCGTGTGTATGCCCCTGCTGGCTTTTTTCATCTGGAATTTTTGACGACTTAGATAGAGAGCAGGTTCTCAATTTTTCAGACGGAAAAAATTGCTATTGGAAAATCCGTTTGTCTGTATGGAATTCCGACGAGAAAAAAAACATGCATGCTCGGAAACAATTCGACGCATGCTTGGAAGCATTAAACTTAATTTTTCTCTGCTCGTCGTAGTGTTGTACGTCACCGCGTTCTTGACAGTCGGAATTTGGTGTGACCGTGTGTATGCAAGCCAAGCTTGAGCGGAGTTCCGTCGGAAAAACCGTCCAACTTTTTTCAGATGGAAATTCCGCTCGTGTGTACAGGGCATTAGAAGTTCATTTGTTTGAGAGAAAAAAAATCCATGCCGCTCTTTTGAACTTTTTTGTCACTGTGGTCAAAAATGAACATCGTTATGACCCAAGGAATGGTTAGGAAACAGAATAATCTTTCTTGAAACAAAAAAATTCTAATCAGAATCTACTAGACATGTGCAGACTGGAATATTTCGTTTCGTTTTTTCGTTTTCGTTTGGAAAATACATTTATTTAGTTACTCCCGAAAATCGTTTTGATTTATTTTGTTTTTCGTTGGGGAATAGCTTTCGTCCGAAAATCCAATAATACTTGGTTTCTGTCGAATGGTCAAAAGAATATTTGACGGAACGTCGAATCTTTACGTCGAATCGTACATTTCCGTTCAAATATTCCGCCTACAAGAATTCTAATGTTGTATGGCTAGTAATAATGTCGAATCTATTTTCTGTAATGTCGAATACATTATTTCTATAGTGTCAAATCTTTTCCCTATAATGTCGAATCTTTTCCCTATAATGTCGAATCTTTTCTTTATGAAGTCGAATCTTTTCCCTATAATGACGAATCTCTCTATATCGAATTTTTACAACAACGAAAACGGAAAAAAAGCATTTTTTATGTTGGATCTTTCGGTTTTCGTTTCTTGCGCTTTCGTTATCATTTGTTAAAACGATAACGAAAAAAAATGATTTTGGGACGAAAATGCATTCTAATGAAAACTAATGCACACGTCTAGAATCTACTAATGTATGGCCAACTTAAGTGACTGCAGTATCACCTTCAAACAGTATGAAAGGCTTGCTGGATCTGGCTGAAAGGTATTTTTATTAAACTCAGTTCTTATTACATGGTCTGCATAAGCTGTTTATTTGTTGCTTAGAATTGCATACTTGTATAACTTAATATTTAGGAGTTTTCATTTGTCATTTAAGGTCTGTCAGCTTGGCGTGATTTCCTCTCCCTGCAATAGCTCGGCCTTGTATTTACTAGGTACGGCTCAGCTTGCCCAGTACGATGACAGGCCCTCTTCAGAGCAAGCAAAGCAGGCTCTTTGGGATGCCAAACTCAGCTTTCAAGCCAGCATTCGCCTAGAAAATATGCCAACCAAAGGACAGCCACCAGCAGAACTAGCATGTAAGATCATCATAACAAATATACTAGCTGTACCTGTCCTCTAAGTTGCCTAAATAAACATTTGTTTTTAAGGAACCTAATTTTATTGGAAAAGATAATCCAAATATGAGAGTACCAAAAGTAACTGGAGACAGGTTGTTTTTAATTCTGCCTTTTTGGGGTTTCTAAATTCTCCCCTGGACATTAAAGTGGCTGTTAACCCACTTATATAAAAACATCCCGTCTGTACTGTAATAAACCAGTAAATGTCCCTGTGCCTGTGTTAGGTAAAAATATGCTTATCTGTATGTATAACAACGCAGCTCCCAGCGCTCAGCTGCCTCTTCGGCTCTCCTCTCTTTCCGACTTATAGCTCCAGTGGGAGGGGCCGAGCGCTCCCTATGACGTCAGCCGGGGAGGAAAGAGGAGAGAGTGAAAGCCGAGTCAGGTCAGCGCTAGGAGCCACGCTTTTATACATACAGATAAGCATATTTTCGACTTTAGAAGTCTAACAAAAGCCAACTATTAGTAATATGATACAATGGAACAGTTTTTATGAGGATGTCATTTACAATATTTTGGATCTATGGTAGATACGCTGTTCACAATTTTCTAAGGATATAATGGGGCATGTAATTTTGGTGGTGGTGGAAATGACTTCCTAGGGTGAACAAAGCAGCTTGTACACACTGTAACATTTATGTCATTGCATTCCATTAGGTTGATTTCTCATCTCTGCAACCTACTCATGGTTCTCGCTGTACAGAAAATTATCTTTCACTAGGGAGGGTTATAAACAGGGCCGTCTTAACAGCATCATGGGCCCCTGGGCAAAGTAATGCTCTGGGGCCCCTACAATGATGACAGTGAAGGTAAACAGACATCAAGTAGGTAGGAGGCAGACTGCCTCCTCTGTGTATCCATCACTCTCAGTTCCAATTAGGGTTGTCCAGATACCGATACTAGTATCGGTATCGGGACCGATACTGAGTATTTGCGGGAGTACTTGTACTCGCGCAAATGCTCCCGATACCTAAATAGAATACTTTTTTTGTATTTATCAACATGTTCTGTGAAAATTCTTTGAGTTTATTACTACTGCGTGACAAGAAAATAAAACATTTTTATTCATTTTTACTCATTTTTATTCTTTTATAATGTCTTGAGTTGGAGTTCTTCATAATTCTAAAGAAAATATCCCTAGTCTGTATTGTGGTTTGAAAACTGTCACATGACATTTAAAAAAAGTATCGGTATTCGGTATCGGCAAGTACATAAAAAAAAGTATCGGTACTTGTACTCGGTCCTAAAAAAGTGGTATCGGGACAACTCTAGTTCCAATCATGGGGCCCCCAATTTTGGGGCAGCATGGACTCAAGGATCAGCTGCTTTGGGGAAAGTGCAGGGGCCCCCCATGCAGCTGGGGCCGCTGTGCAGTGCCCAGGTGTGCCCTCTCATTAAGACAGCCCTGCTTATAAAAGCTTATGTACACGCTTTAAGGCTGGAAAGCCATACTCCCTTCTGCATTTCCCTATTTTCTATCAAGGTTATTAGAGCAGTCTTTTTTTTACTTTTTAGTAAAGTTGATGTTATTTTATGGTGGAGTGTGTGAAAAAGTCTACAAAATTGGCCTTAACTACAGCCTTAAATTTGGCCACAAAGTTGCCTTTGTATTGAGTCAGACTTTTTATTTTATTTTTTGAAAGGTGGTTTGAAATCGGTGGTGATGCAGCTGGTTAGAATGTCTTCCTCTTCTTAGTCTGTTGGTATTCAATATTTTGGGTGGGCTGCCTGTGAGCATATTATATTTTGGATGGGCTGCCTGTGAGTGTATTATATTTTGGGTGGGCTGCCTGTGAGCTTATTATATTTTGGATGGGCTGCCTGTGAGTGTATTATATTTTGGATGGGCTGCCTGTGAGTGTATTATATTTTGGATGGGCTGCCTGTGAGTGTATTATATTTTGGATGGGCTGCCTGTGAGTGTATTATATTTTGGATGGGCTGCCTGTGAGTGTATTATATTTTGGATGGGCTGCCTGTGAGTGTATTATATTTTGGGTGGGCTGTCTGTGAGTGTATTATATTTTGGGTGGGCTGTCTGTGAGCGTATTATATTTTGGGTGGGCTGCCTGTGAGCATATTATATTTTGGATGGGCTGCTTGTGAGTGTATTATATTTTGGATGGGCTGCCTGTGAGTGTATTATATTTTGGGTGGGCTGTCTGTGAGCGTATTATATTTTGGATGGGCTGCCTGTGAGTGTATTATGTTTTGGATGGGCTGCCTGTGAGTGTATTATATTTTGGGTGGGCTGCCTGTGAGCCGCCGTACACACGGCCGAGGTTCTCGCTGAAAACCAGCGAGAACCTCGCTGGAATGTGCATTCCAGTGAGGACCTCGGCCGTGTGTACGGTCTCGGCGAGCTTCCCGTCGGGAAGCCCGTCGAGCCGAAATAGAGAGCACGCTCTCTATTTCCTCGACGACCCGCCTGGAAGAATGGCTGGTTGCCATTCCCAACGGGCGGGTCGCCGATTTCGACGGCCGGCAGGGAACCTCGACGGGCGGAACGATGTGTTCTGCCCGTCGAGATTCCCTGCCGTGTGTACGCGGCCTCAGTGTATTATATTTTGGGTGGGCTGCCTGTGAGCTTATTATATTTTGGATGGGCTGCCTGTGGGTGTATTATATTTTGGATGGGCTGCCTGTGAGTGTATTATATTTTGGGTGGGCTGCCTGTGAGCGTATTATATTTTAGATGGGCTACCTGTGAGCGTATTATATTTTGGATGGGCTGCCTGTGAGCGTATTATATTTTGGATGGGCTGCCTGTGAGCGTATTATATTTTGGATGGGCTGCCTGTGAGTGTATTATATTTTGGATGGGCTGCCTGTGAGTGTATTATATTTTGGGTGGGCTGTCTGTGAGCGTATTATATTTTGGGTGGGCTGCCTGTGAGCATATTATATTTTGGATGGGCTGCCTGTGAGTGTATTATATTTTGGATGGGCTGCCTGTGAGTGTATTATATTTTGGATGGGCTGCCTGTGAGTGTATTATATTTTGGATGGGCTGCCTGTGAGTGTATTATATTTTGGGTGGGCTGCCTGTGAGCTTATTATATTTTGGATGGGCTGCCTGTGAGTGTATTATATTTTGGATGGGCTGCCTGTGAGCTTATTATATTTTGGATGGGCTGCCTGTGAGCGTATTATATTTTGGATGGGCTGCCTGTGAGCGTATTATATTTTGGGTGGGCTGCCTGTGAGCATATTATATTTTAGATGGGCTGCCTGTGAGCGTATTATATTTTGGATGGGCTGCCTGTGAGTGTATTATATTTTGGATGGGCTGCCTGTGAGCGTATTATATTTTGAATGGGCTGCCTGTGAGTGTATTATATTTTGGGTGGGCTGCCTGTGAGCGTATTATATTTTAGATGGGCTGCCTGTGAGCGTATTATATTTTGGATGGGCTGCCTGTGAGTGTATTATATTTTGGATGGGCTGCCTGTGAGTGTATTATATTTTGGATGGGCTGCCTGTGAGTGTGTTATATTTTGGATGGGCTGCCTGTGAGTGTGTTATATTATGGTTGGGCTGCCTGTGAGCATATTATATTTTGGATGGGCTGCCTGTGAGTGTGTTATATTTTGGATGGGCTGCCTGTGAGTGTATTATATTTTGGATGGGCTGCCTGTGAGTGTATTATATTTTGGATGGGCTGCCTGTGAGTGTATTATATTTTGGGTGGGCTGCCTGTGAGCTTATTATATTTTGGATGGGCTGCCTGTGAGTGTATTATATTTTGGATGGGCTGCCTGTGAGCTTATTATATTTTGGATGGGCTGCCTGTGAGCGTATTATATTTTGGATGGGCTGCCTGTGAGTGTATTATATTTTGGGTGGGCTGCCTGTGAGCATATTATATTTTAGATGGGCTGCCTGTGAGCGTATTATATTTTGGATGGGCTGCCTGTGAGTGTATTATATTTTGGATGGGCTGCCTGTGAGCGTATTATATTTTGAATGGGCTGCCTGTGAGTGTATTATATTTTGGGTGGGCTGCCTGTGAGCGTATTATATTTTGGATGGGCTGCCTGTGAGTGTATTATATTTTGGATGGGCTGCCTGTGAGTGTATTATATTTTGGGTGGGCTGTCTGTGAGTGTATTATATTTTGGGTGGGCTGTCTGTGAGCGTATTATATTTTGGGTGGGCTGCCTGTGAGCATATTATATTTTGGATGGGCTGCTTGTGAGTGTATTATATTTTGGATGGGCTGCCTGTGAGTGTATTATATTTTGGGTGGGCTGTCTGTGAGCGTATTATATTTTGGATGGGCTGCCTGTGAGTGTATTATGTTTTGGATGGGCTGCCTGTGAGTGTATTATATTTTGGGTGGGCTGCCTGTGAGCCGCCGTACACACGGCCGAGGTTCTCGCTGAAAACCAGCGAGAACCTCGCTGGAATGTGCATTCCAGTGAGGACCTCGGCCGTGTGTACGGTCTCGGCGAGCTTCCCGTCGGGAAGCCCGTCGAGCCGAAATAGAGAGCACGCTCTCTATTTCCTCGACGACCCGCCTGGAAGAATGGCTGGTTGCCATTCCCAACGGGCGGGTCGCCGATTTCGACGGCCGGCAGGGAACCTCGACGGGCGGAACGATGTGTTCTGCCCGTCGAGATTCCCTGCCGTGTGTACGCGGCCTCAGTGTATTATATTTTGGGTGGGCTGCCTGTGAGCTTATTATATTTTGGATGGGCTGCCTGTGGGTGTATTATATTTTGGATGGGCTGCCTGTGAGTGTATTATATTTTGGGTGGGCTGCCTGTGAGCGTATTATATTTTAGATGGGCTACCTGTGAGCGTATTATATTTTGGATGGGCTGCCTGTGAGCGTATTATATTTTGGATGGGCTGCCTGTGAGCGTATTATATTTTGGATGGGCTGCCTGTGAGTGTATTATATTTTGGATGGGCTGCCTGTGAGTGTATTATATTTTGGGTGGGCTGTCTGTGAGCGTATTATATTTTGGGTGGGCTGCCTGTGAGCATATTATATTTTGGATGGGCTGCCTGTGAGTGTATTATATTTTGGATGGGCTGCCTGTGAGTGTATTATATTTTGGATGGGCTGCCTGTGAGTGTATTATATTTTGGATGGGCTGCCTGTGAGTGTATTATATTTTGGGTGGGCTGCCTGTGAGCTTATTATATTTTGGATGGGCTGCCTGTGAGTGTATTATATTTTGGATGGGCTGCCTGTGAGCTTATTATATTTTGGATGGGCTGCCTGTGAGCGTATTATATTTTGGATGGGCTGCCTGTGAGTGTATTATATTTTGGGTGGGCTGCCTGTGAGCATATTATATTTTAGATGGGCTGCCTGTGAGCGTATTATATTTTGGATGGGCTGCCTGTGAGTGTATTATATTTTGGATGGGCTGCCTGTGAGCGTATTATATTTTGAATGGGCTGCCTGTGAGTGTATTATATTTTGGGTGGGCTGCCTGTGAGCGTATTATATTTTAGATGGGCTGCCTGTGAGCGTATTATATTTTGGATGGGCTGCCTGTGAGTGTATTATATTTTGGATGGGCTGCCTGTGAGTGTATTATATTTTGGATGGGCTGCCTGTGAGTGTGTTATATTTTGGATGGGCTGCCTGTGAGTGTGTTATATTATGGTTGGGCTGCCTGTGAGCATATTATATTTTGGATGGGCTGCCTGTGAGTGTGTTATATTTTGGATGGGCTGCCTGTGAGTGTATTATATTTTGGATGGGCTGCCTGTGAGTGTATTATATTTTGGATGGGCTGCCTGTGAGCGTATTATATTTTGGATGGGCTGCCTGTGAGCGTATTATATTTTGAATGGGCTGCCTGTGAGTGTATTATATTTTGGGTGGGCTGCCTGTGAGCGTATTATATTTTGGGTGGGCTGCCTGTGAGTGTATTATATTTTGAATGGGCTGTCTGTGGGCGTATTATATTTTGGATGGGCTGCCTGTGAGTGTGTTATATTTTGGATGGGCTGCCTGTGAGCGTATTATATTTTGGATGGGCTGCCTGTGAGCGTATTATATTTTGGATGGGCTGCCTGTGAGCGTATTATATTTTGGATGGGCTGCCTGTGAGTGTATTATATTTTGGATGGGCTGCCTGTGAGCGTATTATATTTTGGATGGGCTGCCTGTGAGCGTATTATATTTTGGATGGGCTGCCTGTGGGCGTATTATATTTTGGATGGGCTGCCTGTGGGCGTATTATATTTTGGATGGGCTGCCTGTGGGCGTATTATATTTTGTATGGGCTGCCTGTGAGTGTATTATATTTTGGATGGGCTGCCTGTGAGCGTATTATATTTTGGATGGGCTGCCTGTGGGCGTATTATATTTTGTATGGGCTGCCTGTGAGCGTATTATATTTTGGATGGGCTGCCTGTGAGCGTATTATATTTTGGATGGGCTGCCTGTGGGCGTATTATATTTTGTATGGGCTGCCTGTGAGTGTATTATATTTTGGGTGGGCTGCCTGTGAGTGTATTATATTTTGGATGGGCTGCCTGTGGGCGTATTATATTTTGGATGGGCTGCCTGTGAGTGTATTATATTTTGGATGGGCTGCCTGTGGGCGTATTATATTTTGGATGGGCTGCCTGTGGGCGTATTATATTTTGTATGGGCTGCCTGTGAGTGTATTATATTTTGGGTGGGCTGCCTGTGAGTGTATTATATTTTGGGTGGGCTGCCTGTGAGTGTATTATATTTTGGGTGGGCTGCCTGTGGGCGTATTATATTTTGGATGGGCTGCCTGTGGGCGTATTATATTTTGGATGGGCTGCCTGTGAGTGTATTATATTTTGGATGGGCTGCCTGTGAGCATATTATATTTTGGATGGGCTGCCTGTGAGTGTATTATATTTTAGATGGGCTGCCTGTGAGTGTATTATATTTTGGATGGGCTGCCTGTGAGCATATTATATTTTGAATGGGCTGCCTGTGAGTGTATTATATTTTGACTTGAAAGGTAGGCTGAATTGTTTTTATTTCATGTGTGTTGCAGCTCAAAAATGGTGGCAGGAATGGAAAGCTAAAGAAGAAAGCAAAAAACAAAAACAGCTGAACCAAGCTAATGCAGATAAACCAATATCTTCTACCACAGCTGCTACAAGAGGTACTCCAAAGGGAAGAGGATCAGCTCCAATGTCCAGAGGAGCAAATACAACATCTAGACTCAGTCCTTCTAAGAGAGGAGGCACAGTCACACAAGGAGGAGGCAACACTAAAACAGGAACACCTAAAGGGGGGAACATAAAAACAGACACAGTTGGAGGAATCAGTAATAACTCAGGGTCCACTAGCATCACCAGGTATGTAGTATTTAAGAAAACTCACGAGAAGTCCTGATGTATACTGGTGAGATATACAGTACATGGGTAGGTATGAAATAGCTATTATTAAGATATACAGAGATAAGCCAATAATTGAAACAAAGTAAATAATAGTGACCAGGTTTAATTTTTAATAAGTAATTTCCCAGAAAATGTAATTCGGATTGACTGTTTTATTATATTAGTCTTTCCTTACTTGTTTCTGAAAATGCTAGTTAGATGGGCTATCATCCTGACCCTACTGCTCATTACATTGACCTAAAAAGTATGCTAAACTTTTCTTGGTCTGTGACTTGAATAGTATTAAAGCCAGAGGGTCAGAAATATAGCCAGGTACCTAGCTTTTTTGTTATTTTTTTTTTTTTTTTTAATAAATTTAGATCAGGGATGTCAAACCAGCGGTCCGTGGGCCACATGCAGACCAACGGAATGCAGAATGTGGCTCGGGGATGTCTGGAGAGACGCCATGCAAGCATAGAAGCCACGGTGACCAGCAGGGGCAAACTAGGCACAGACACATATGGAGAGATGCCAGATATGCCGTGCAAGCATAGCAGTGCGGCGCTAGTACTGATAATCCAGGCACAGCTGGAGGGATGCCGTTTTTTTAATAGCATTGGCAGCAGTAAATACATGGACTCCCGATAGCACCAGACAAGTAAATGCTGCATTGCTATATCTAGGTGGGCGCTGGTGTGGGCTGAACCTCCCAAAACTTCAGTTGTGCCCCCATTCCCCAGGGCCCACTGCCCACAACCTCCCCTCTGTTTCCCCAAACAGTGAGGGTGAGGAATAGAGGATATTGTGGGGGGACAAAACTGAAATCTGAGGGGGCGCAGCCCACACCAGCCTCCCTCTAGATACCACCATGCAGCTGTATATAATCCTTTTCATTTTATAATAACAAAATACAATAAAAATAAAGTTGTATTACTCAAGTAAGTTATCTATGTCAGTGATCGTGACTTTTGTGCTCATCAGCTGTCCGTATTGTTAGTGTATTTTATGTGTGGACCAAGACAATTCCTCTTCTTCCAATGTGGCCCAAGAAATTTAAAAGATTGGACACCCCTGCTTTAAATTATACATCATTTCAACTATTAATGAAGACTAGGATTTTATGCTGTACAATAATCTTATCTCCCAGCAGAGGGCGCGGTGCACCCGTATTGTCTAAACCAGCCACAGCAACCTCTACTAAACCACAAACTAAAGTCAATGCAGCTACAACAGTAAAAGTTGCAGATCCTTTACCTGAAAAACCTGCAAGCAAAGATAACCCTCACCCAGTTCAAGGTAATGTCACAAATAGTGTATATTGATTGAGCACATGTTTTGCGTTATCATTGCAGTGTTTATCTGTAAGTAATTTAACCTCTGACTTTTACACTTTTATGCAAGGATTTGAAGATTGATACATTGAGGGAGGGTAAATTATCTACTGCAATGACCTACAGTAGTTTCCTAGCTTAGACCAGTGTAACTATTTATAAACTATACCTGTGGGATCTCTCTAAAAGCCAGAAATCACTGTGACATCACACTCTCCACCTGATCCAATCAGAGAACGCTTTGCATTTACTGAACAAATGCAAATCATTCTCTGAACTGCGCCCATGCCCAGCGGGCTGACCTCCTGTGTTCACAGTGCAGCAGTTTGGCATGGGACAGTATAGACCCCCTCCGTCAGTACAGACCCCCTCCACAAATTGTAATCCCCCCAGCCATTTGACATGGGATAGTACAGACCCCCTGTCCACTAAGTACAGACTCCTCCATCAGTACAACCCCCACTACAGACCCCCCTCCATCAGTACAGACCCCTCCAACAGTACAGACCCCCCTCCACTAAGTATAGACCCTGCACCATTAGTACAGACCCCCCTCTTAGTACAGACCCCTCCATCAGTACAGCCCCTACTACAGATCCACCCCCATCAGTACAGACCCCTCCTTCAGTATAGATCCCCCTCTCACAGGACAGACCCCCCTCAGTACAGACCCCTCAATTAGTACAGATCCCCCATCCATCAGTAAGGGCCGCACTCAGTACAGACCCCTCCATCAGTATAGACACCCCCCCCCCCCCCCCATCAGTACAGTCTGTGTGCTTCTGTTTTAGTAAATCTTGACTTCACTAGCTACATGCACACTGTGGCCTGATTTTTATTAAATGGAAAGAGTTGCAGTGTGCATAGTGCAGCAGTGCATAACAAAGGGCAGATAGCAATGTCAAATTACAATGATAAATGAGCCCCTCTGTATTCACTTTTAAATGCTGATAAGCTTGCATGCCTTTTATTGGAAAATAATGGTCACAGTAAACAGACAGGCATGTATATTATATTTACCTTTTTTTAACTTTTTTTTTTTTTACATTTCTTTAGTTACTTTGGGCCAGATTCAGGTACACGTACATTTGCGCAGCGTATCCGAGATACGCTACGCAGCCGTATTTTACCAGGCTCTACAACGAATTCTGGTAGATTTTTGCCCGTACGATACGGCGGCGTAGACTATTTCTCGCCGCGTAATCGAAATACGCGATTCGGGGGTGTGAAGCATTTAAATTAGGCGCGTCCCTACGGCGATCGAACTGCGCATTCTCTGTTCAGAAATTTCCTGCCGTGCATTGCGCGAAATAACGTTGTTTCGTCATTTTTTTTTTTGAGTAGCGTCGTTTACAGACATTCCTATTCCCGGACGACTTACGTAAAAAATAATAAAAGATGTCGGAAAACGTTGAAATTTGACGCGGGAACAACAGCCATACTTAACATGGGCTGTCTAATATTAGACCAGCTAAACATTACACAGCGAAAAGATGACTAAAGATGCCGTAAGAGATTGCGATTGAAGATCGAAATTTCAGGGATCGACGGCAAAAGCTCATTTGCATACCCCGACGCGGAAAACGATGGGAAGTCCACCCAGCGGCCACAATTTTATTGCAGCGTAGATCTGAAGGTGTACAAACACGTAAGCCAGTAGGATTGAAGCGCAAAGCCGTCTTTTCATGGTTTGAGGATTCAAACTAGTGAAAAAACGTGCGTAATTAGAAAGTACTCCGGTCTAACACCAGTTAGACAGGAGTTACGGCTCTGTGAATCTGGCCCCTTGTGTTTTTTGGGCCTAGGCAATTTATGTCATACATCCCATGAGTCTTCAGGAGTGGAGGAGGGGGTTTTCTCAGCTAAAAACACCCTCATCTCTACATGCCTGAGCTAAGGGCAGATGTATTCCAGGAAGTAAATGCTACATGAATCATTTGCCCTTACACAAGATGGCCAGGAAGGCTAGGAGGTGTTTTTCAAATTGATTAATGTGCAAAATAAAGAATGGAAACATGTATGGGTGGGTGAGTTTGCTTTGAATATTAAAACAGACTTAAATAGCATTGAACACTCAAGGGAAACCAGAAAAGCATTGGGGGGTACTTAACCACTTCAGCCCCGGAAAGGTTTTACCCCCTTAATGACCAGAGCAGTTTTTGTGATTCGGCACTGCGTCGCTTTTACTGACAATTACCCAGTCGTGCGATGCTGTACCCGAACAAAATTGCTGTTCTTTTTTTCCCACAAATAGAGCTTTCTTTTGGTGGTGTTTGATCACCTCTGTGGTTTTAAATTTTTGGCTATAAACAGAAGAACAGTGAACATTTTTAACATTTTTATTCTTCTGCATTTTTTTGGTAAAAAAATCGCAATAAGTGTATATTGATTGGTTTGCGCAAAAATCATAGCGTCCACAAAATAGGGAATACATTTATTGCATTTGTATTATTATAATTTTTTTACTAGTAATGGCAGTGATTTTTAGTGGGACTATGATATTGCAGCGGACAGATCGGACACTTTTGATACTTTTTTGGGACCATTGACATTTATACAGGGATCAGTGCTATAAATAGCCACTGATTACTGTATAAATGTCACTGGCAGGGAACGGGTTAACACTAGGCGATGATCAAAGGGTTAACTGTGTTCCCTATGAGTGTTTCTAACTGTGGAGGGAGTGGGCTTACTGGGACATGACAGAGATCATTGTGGTTAAAGTAGAACACCAGTGAAAAGGGAGGGAGGGGTGATGGTGTCAGTTTTATTTATTTTTTCAATTTAACCTTTATTTATTATTCTTTTTTTCTTTTTATCAACTAAGTTGGGGGGGGGGGACGGGTTGGTGAGAGATCAGCGGTCTAAACCCCTGACATCTCCCCTTTGAGACAGGGAATGGGACTGAGTACACAGATTCCCCATTCCCTTTGCCTGCAGCCTCAGCTGCACTAAACACAATTTACAATGCTCAGTAATGTTATCACTGCATTCAGAAAAGGAAGGAGCCGGTAAATTAAATATTGAAATGGCTAATAGTGTGCTGTTTCTTTTAAATAGTAAACTGGTTTGATAATGAACAAATTTAAGTGAATAAACAAGATATCTACCTTCAAAGATTTGAGTTGCAGGAGTTCCATACCAGACTAGCGCAGAGATATTTTTATTTAGGTAAATTACATATTTACTGGCTCTTTCCTCCCCTCTCCATCCTGAAAGATCTGGGAGGAAGGAGGACACTGGAAAGAGTGAGTAGGACACCGAAAGCCAGAGGATGAATCGGGGAGGCGGGGGAGCACATGGAACAGATGGGAGTGATCGGTGTGGCGGTGGAGACAGTTACAAGCACCGATCCCCCTGTATAGCCTTTCAATAAAGCAGCTGACAGCCGAGGGAGGGAGAGAAGGAGAAGCGTCTGTCAGCTGCTTTATTGAAAGGCTATACAAGGGGAATCGGTGCTTGTAAATGCCCCACCGACTCACAAATTACCTGTGAGGCTGCCCTTCCCCCTCCGCTACACTGAAGACGCCTGGCCCAATACAACAGGTATCGGATCAAGCATCTGAGCATACCGATACTCGTGCAAATGCTTGGTATCGGCACCGATACTAGTATCAGTATCGGTAATGGTGCAACACTAACTGCAATACTTACGTTCAGTCCAGTGCTGTCCCTTGCAGAAACTCATCTCTGCAACTAGATGAAGTTCCTCTTCTGGGTTCAATTACGACCATCAAGGGGTTTCTATACGCTGGAGTTCAGATTTAAAAAGCCAATGCATATAATTTTGCAGTATTATAGTATTAGAACTAAGTTGGACATTGAGATAATTAACTCTTTTTCATTATTTGTAACACAGAGCAGGCTCTTGGCCCCGTATCTATTAATCACAGTTCCTTCCTGTACCGCCTGGGTTTAGCGCGTGCTTTGTCTCGTAGTGAGGAAACCACGGCTGATGCATTAGATCTTTATCGAGAAGTCATCAAAATGGCACCAGAGGTATGTGAATGGGGTTTTTAATGTTTTCCTTCACTAATCTTTACTAGACACATAACAGAAAGTCATTCGCTAAACTGTACTATTATTATCAGCCACAATGATTTTTATTTTCAGCAGAGAGAACCAATAGGTGCAAAAAAATTATAATATTATATAATAAATAATCTTTTATACAGTCACTCCCACTTTTGTAGTGTTACAACTGGAAATACAAATTGATTTTATTGGGGCTATTTGGCCTATAAAAAAGTGATACAAAATATTGAACTGGAAAAATATACAGTTTTTCAAATTATAAATGTATTTATATTGTAAAAGTATTTTTTTTTAATATTTACCACCTTAGTTAAACTATGCATAGCATGAATCTATCCACGGCCGCTGCTGCTGCCCCCTGAATGGCACATGAAATACAGAGTCTAGGTTTTTTTCTGAAGCACTGCCTGATTAGAGCCATACGTTCTAATAGGCTTCAAAATAGCATGAGCTTGGGATGCTGAGGATGCGTCCTGAGCCCACCCAATGAATGAATATTCGCTCTTGTAACACTGATCCTCCTCCCAGCCAATCGGTAAGCAGGTATAAAACCCATTTCGCGATTGCCAAAAATGTCAGGCAGTCCTTTTAACGCCAGGAGGAGCAGAGTGGAGAGGACTCCAGGAAAGGACACCGGAGCCCGCCATGCTGGGAGATGGTCACAGCAGCTCTGATCACTGCTTTCACCGCCCGCATCCATGTTAAGGACAGCGGGTGGTGGAGTTGGGGTGATAGGGCATCCCATGGGGGGTAGCTTGCAGTTGTGCTAGTGCCGCTCCACCCGCTGGTGGCAGGGTGGTTTGCCGCTGCTCCCCACCAAAAAAAAAAAACACCAGCTCTAATTTGTTTTTTTAATACAAAACCTGGCTCATCTCTCCATCTTAAATTGCAACCCCCCCCCCCCCCCAGAAGCTGCTTAAATACTGTCCATCCACTGTATGTTTGTTAATATTGTATCTTAGATAATACACTTTAATTTTTATTTCAAGATAAAATTTGCCTCTTAACTTGTGATTTAAAAAAACTGTTTACATACTGTCCAGCCACTATAAAAATTATTGTAGCTATTGTCTCTCAGATAATACATTCTAATTTGTATTGCAGAATAAAACCTGCCTTGTCTATTTCTATTTGCTGCCTATTCAATTGTCTTGATGCTGGCCAGCTTCTACCAAACACACACCTGAAGTCTATATTGTGAATATTTTGGGAATAAACAGGGGTGGGAGGGGATTCAGGGAATGTGGATTTGTGGTTTTGAAGAGAGGAAACATTCTTATAGTTTTAAGATCAGTTTTGTTTGCTACTTCCACTTCAATTCAGACCTGTTTGTGCTTAACAAAAAAATTAGCTGCCTCAGCCAAAACTTTTCAAGACAATTGAAATACATTTTATTAGTGCTACTACTGTATGTAAGCCAAGCTAAATGTAAAAGTTAAAAAATCAATTAGACATCCAAAATACTTGATGCCAGAATACGGTGTCACTAAAAGTCAGTGAAAATTGTATTATTCCCTAATACCTTACAGCTTAAAGGCATCACCCAAGCATGTAAACCAAAAGGCTTGGTGTGTTGTTCCATGTTGCACTCAAAGCCACATTAAAGGATCCTCTCCCCACTTTATTTATTTTTTTAATCAAAAGGTTTTTTATTGCAAAGGAAAGATAAATCAAAACATACATCACATTACACTTCAATTTGTCAGTGATATAACCATTAGTCATACTTCATATTCCCATCGCACACATTCCTGGATAAGCTCTTGGGTTTAGGTGCTCGTAGCAACAACCAGCTGGTGCAACAAGTGCAACTTTTCGGAGCCACGCAGGGCCCCTTCGTCATGCCTGACGATGCGGCCCTGCTTGGCTCCACAACATTGCACTTTCTTTTGTTTTGTGATCATGCAATAAACCATCCATTTGGACGCTATTTACGTCATTCCATAGTGTGCTGGCAAATATTTTTACTATAACCATTAGTCATTCTCTTCAATAACCAAGTAGCAGCGAGTAGTAAGTGTGTGGCACATATAATGTTTATTTCTGTATGCCACTTTATTTATTTAAAAAAATTTTTTTTTTCATTTTGGTAAACTAGGCAGTACCCAGCTTATTTTTAACTATAGTTTGCCTATTAGCCCAAAATAGGCAAAATAGCCCCACCGCCCATGGGATTAGCGGAAACATTCTGGTTTGCCTAATTTCGATCCAGATTTGCGGTACCTTCCACAAATCAAGTCCAGGTAGATCTACCCATCACTTTCCTGAAGCAGCATCAATCAGGATTGAGTTATAAAACAAATATCTGACATTAGTAAGAAAAGCAACCAATAGGCCGGCGGTAAGTCTGAAAAAGTGGCAGAGATCCTCAGCCAGGATGGAGATTCCATCAATGAGACTACTATAATCTGAAAGTTCCAGAAAGCTTGGCTTTATGAAAGCACAAAGAAAGAAAGTCATTACCGAAAAAAAGATACCAAACTCAAGAAGGTATGTGAAAGACAAGGCAAATATGGAAAAGAGGTTTTCTGGTCTGAAGAGACCAAAACTGATTTATTGGCTTTAGCGATAAATATTATCTGTGGTGGAAATCAAACACATCAGTTACCAAGTCCAAGGAAAAGTGTGATCTTGCTAGCACCCTGCTATAGCTGGGACTCGAAACTAGTTAGGGCAAAAAGCAAGATCGTTTGACCCAAATAGAAAACATTTATAGAGAGATTTGCAGTCTGAAAGAAACGAGAAAACCTGAGACTGGTGCAGTGGTTTCAGCCCAAGAACATGAATGTCTCAGAAGTTCTCAGGCAATACCCAGTTCAATCCAGTTGGAAATACATGGCAAATCTTGAAAATTGCTGTTCTTAAAAGTACCATTACAAGCTGGGAAAGCCTGCTAGGATGAACAATAAAAATTGCAAAGCTGGTAGAGACTTACAGCTGTGATTGCAGCTAAACTTTGGTCTAGTGCCACATCTAGTGTAATGAATACTTTGTAGATTAAATGAATAAAATACTGATTAAGTCAGTTTTAATTTATTGTAAATTATTGGAACGCTACAAAATGTGGAAAGTGGATTAAATGCTTACACAAGGTACTGCATATTAATGAATATATGATTAATATATATGGATATATAATTAATATATCAGCACACATGTGCTCTGTGCCACTGTGACTGTTTTTTTTGTTTTAGCTGAAACAAGCACGTATAAATTAGGTCCTCCTGTGTATAGCTGAAATACTGATTAGCAATTGTGCTCCCTCAGGTTTGTGATGCTTATACTGAGCTAGCTGAACTTCTGGTAAAAGACGATCCTCTAGGTGCTGTGGAAGTCTACTGCCAGTATCCCCAAAAGCCAGTGGAAGGGCAGTCATTCGACAATGCGTTTATTCCAGGAGAAATTGTGTGTCTACTCATAAAGTGTGAGAAGTACGATGACCCGCGTCTACCTGTCAACATGATTTCCTATGGTAAAGTGATGGGAATAGGTAAGCAGGAGTCTCTGCTAACAACACAGACAATGTCAAGTGAGGCGTATTTAATTGAGAGTGTAAATAATATGCAATAACTGATCATAATGAACCTTTATCTGTGAACAGTGGCGGCCCGTCCATAAGGGGCGCATGCCCCCCTAATCCATGTGTCCGGCTCCTAATCTACATGCAGGGTACCGGACGCATTGATTTCAATGTTTTTTTTGTTGTTGTTGGAGGCTCTAATCTGCTTTAAAAAGGGTGGGCTTGGGGCGCCCTGAGCCCATCCATTTGTGTGACAATAGCAAATTAATATTTGCTATTGTCTTCATGATCCTCCTCCTGGCCAATCAGGAAGTGGGTCCTAAAACCTGACTGGCCAGGGAGTCTTAGGATTCCCTGGCCAATTGTGCCTCACAACACATTTCCCCGGCTAAATAAAAGAAAGGTCTGGTGTCACCAGGAACACACCTCCATCCCTAACAATACAATAGAAACATGGATGTCTCCCTTGGGACTTTGAATGAGGTGTGCACAATTAGCTGATAAAATTGACAAATGTAAATATAGTAAAGTATTTATTACAGAAATAGTCACACATAAAAAAGTAACATACAAAGGAAAAGTTGATACAATATTGCACATAGTTAAAGATTGCATTGCATTTAAAGTACATGAGTATACATGACATCCACAGCCCCCTGCGTATAACACCCAGGCATAGTTTACCCTCTATTTTAAGGGTAACAAAGTGAGTGTTATACACCAATAAATACTAAAATCAAAAAGTAATGTAGCACATGAATAAATAGACAAATAGTGAGAGGGGCCTCACAGAAAAAAAGAAAGGAAGACCCCCATACTCACCTCATTCAAAGTCCTAAGGGAGACATCCATGTTTCTATACTTTACTGGCTTTTCCTTCCCCCTGCCTCTCAAGGTAAGGTCCGTCTTCCACAGGGTGGGGGGGTCGCTGCTGCCTTCTTGTCTGTCTAATGCCGGGAGGGTGCTTGCGACGATTGCCTCCTTCACATCCACGTCCGTCTCTGCTGTGCTTGCAGCAATTTCTGCCTTCCCGTCCATCTCCCCCATGGGGATTTAGCACCAGCCGCTACTGTCTGTGAACATGAACTTGGTTTCTGTGGATTACTCTTTATTTGCGCTAAGGCAGGACATACACAGTGCAAATTTCTTTCCTGCAACCACAGTGATGATTCCCCCATCAATTCAGACAGTGCAGACGGGGGAATCAGCAATCGTCTTCTCCCGGTGGCAGGGGGCAGCCATCCCCGCCAGGAGAAAATGGTGATTATCGCTAGTGGCTATAGCAAGTGAATTCCAAGTGAATCCAGAAGGCTGGTTGTACCAATCAATCGATCAATCTGGTACATTTAGCCTGTCTATTAATGTTTTGAATCTCATTCGGTTCCTGCCAAGATTCAAACTGTGTATGGCCAGCCTAACTTTCTAGTCTGCTTTGATAATCTAAATTTACACATTATGCATATTATTCTTATCTTAATGTGATGCTGAACAGTAAAACCTGTCTGGAATGTGGAGTAGAGAAAGTGAAGACTAATAGGATCACCCCTTTCCACACTCTTCCCACTCCTCCTGTTTTCTTGTTTTTTATTAGTACATCCCCTATACAGCAGAGCCCTCCGTCTCCCAATCTGGGCTCTGCTGTATAGGAGATTGCAAGAAGCGGAGACCAAGCCAAATTTAGGCACTTAAAATAGCATTTATTGTTTTTTTTTTTTTAAAGAACATACTGCTGCATTAATGGTTATCTCCTATGTGTGCCTAAAGTTCCGCTTTAAAACAAATCAATTTTACAGCACACACTTTTTGTTTTTTAGTAAACTCAGGCCACGTACACACGATCAGACCGGTCCGATGAGAATGGTCCGACGGACCGTTTTCATCGGACCACGCTAAAGTGGTCTGATGGTCTGATGTGCTTACACATCATCGGACCAAAAATCTGATCAGGCCAGAACACGGTGACGTAGAACACAACGACGTGCTGGAAAAACGAAGTTCAATGCTTCCAAGCATGCGTCAACTTGATTCTGAGCATGCGCGGGTTTTTGGTCCGATGCTTTTGTGTACTAACCATCGTTTTGGTCCGACAGACAGGTGTCAGTCAGACAGATTTTAAAGCAAGTTTTAAAACTTTGGTCCGACGGGCAACGGTCCGACGGGCCGTACACACCATCGAATTGGTCCAAAGAAACTGGTCTTAAGACCAGTTTCATCGGACCGGTCTGATCGTGTGTACGCGGCCTCAGAGATTTCAAAGCACATTTGATATTTTTTGTGTAGCAGTAACACCACCCCTACCTAATTATACTGTTTTGTTAAACTTGCTTAGTTTCTAATCAGCAAATCGCACAAACAGAACTCAGAACATTCCAAAAAACAACAACAATATATAACAGGCAGATTTAACAATCCTCATGGTAATTTATGGTAATTATAAAGTGCTACAATTCATTCTTAGCCAGGGGAAATTGTGACGTATAATTCTGAAACCTCTAAATTGAAATATTAATATTTATATGATGTAATCCTCCCGCTATTGTCTTTTGAATGAATAGCTTAAATCCTTCACTCTTTTTCCCTTTCTATAGTCACCATGGAAACTAGGCTAATGTAAACAGCATCTGAAAAATAGCGAGTGTATTGAGGACAAAGGAAAACGGCATATGGTGCAACGACTTCTGAAAACTGTTTAATTATTCAGAAATATATATCATGCATGCACAACACAGATGCTTATTGATCAGACTAATTCTGTCTAAAAAGCAAAAGGACCATTTGTTAAAGCCTAATATAATTATTATTATATGTGCTGGAGGCAGTGTTATTTGGTGATGAATCCAGCTAACTGGCATATAATGTAAAAAACATGGGTAGTGCCTTAGTATGTGCAGGTCACTATGAGGTAGGGGTGCAACGGTTCAAAAAACTCAGGGTTCGGATCATTCTTTGGATCAGGAGTCACGGATCGGATCTTTTTTCGGATCAGCAAAAAATAAAATAATCTCCCCCACTGCAATATCCACATCTCCCCCCACCCCCACTGTAATATTCACATCTCCCCCCCCCCACACACTGCAGTGGCGTCACTCGGTGCAAAAAATAAATTAAAATGGTGTCGCCCCCCCACCCACTATGGTCCCCCCCCCTCAGTACAGACACGCCTTAGTAGTGCAGACCTCAGACGGTAACCCCCCCAGTAGTGCAGACCTCAGACGGTAACCCCCCCAATAGTGCAGACTTTAGACGGTAACCCCCACAGTAGTGCAGACCTCAGACAGTAACCCCCACAGTAGTACAGACCTCAGACAGTAACCCCCACAGTAGTGCAGACCTCAGACAGTAACCCCCCCCCCCCCAATAGTGCAGACCTCAGACAGTAACCCCCACAATAGTGCAGACCTCAGACAGAAACCCCCACAATAGTGCAGACCTCATACAGTAACCCCCACAGTAGTGCAGACCTCAGACCTCAGACAGCGGCGTATGTTTCCCTCGAGCGCAGGCTCCTGCTCCTCTGTGGGTGTGAACAGAGAGGAGGGCTGCCACCGGGTGTACCAAGATGGCCGCCACTCCGGAGCTAGGCCGAAGCCGGGACTTTCCTAGGCCGAGGCTCCGGAGCGCTTCGCGGATCGCGGGGTGTGCCGATCCGAACAGGGTGGCCCGTTCGGATCATGGATCGGTGACGATCCGTTGCACCCCTACTATGGGGTCTTTCCTTTTTAACTGTCCTATTTCTCTCTCTTAGGGCACTCATAGACCTGAGACAGTTAGTTAGGTTGAAAAAAAGACACATGTCCATCTAGTTCAACCACCAGTGGTGGTGCCCCCGGCAAGGTTCTGGATTAAAGAACAGACAAGATAGAAGCCCTTCCCTATCACTCTTTCTCCCCTACTGATAAGCCATTTCTAGCAGCCTTTCCTGCCCTCCCTTCTTCTCCTCCCCTTCACCATTCCTTACAAGTAAACAAGTTAGGGTAGAGAAAAAAGAAGCGCCACCTAAGTGCAGTATTAAAAGATTATTTTAATAACACAAATATCAATCACAGTTACAGGAAAGGAAGGCTCATCTGTAAAAATCCTGTAGTCCTTTTTCCGGTTTCATGGGCTGCACAGATGTAGAAGATGCAGAGTCTGTTTTCCTCAGGCTTGTCCTGTGGCCATCAGGATGAGACCTGGTCCAGCGTGGAATGCAAGTGACGTCAAGGGAAGGGGGGTCACACAGGAGAAGAAAGGGGCTGATTGGGCTACGTGCTCGGAGCCACTGCTCTTTCTATTGGCCTCTTGGCCAATAAACCTGTCCATTCACCAGAGCAGAGCAGACAAGTTTTTGGAACTTTCTGCTATGCTGTTTTAGACTATATCCGGAGAGGGGTCAGATTATCCATATACATCCTCTAAACTCTTTATTAAAATGGCTTTTATTAAAATTGTGGCCTTAAAAAAATATCAAGTAGGAAGAGGTTTTTTATTACAGAGCAGCCATACGTTGTCTCCGCTGCAATATCTTACCTTCATCCTCACAATTTATACTGTGCACAGCTTAGTGTACAATTGCAGGATCTGTTGGGTGCCAGGATCAGTTAGCTCCTCTTTGATTGAAGACCCTGCATGCGGAACAAGACGGGGAGAGAGAAGATGTTGGCGTCAACAAGGGAGCTCAAAAATGTAGAATGGCTGGAACATAAGTGACTATCTGCAGGCTTTTGTCCCGATTTAAGTGTAGTGCTAAAACTGCACTAGTGTTCAAATGTTTGCCTAAATTATGTAATTGTCTTCTTTGGATGGAGTTTAGATCAACCTTTCCTAACTTTTTTACCCCTAGAGCAGGGTCTCCAAACATTTTAAACAAAGGGCCGATTAGGCCAGTGGGAGTGAAAATTTTCCTGGCATCAGTGGTAGCAAACATCTGGTATTAGGGGGAGGAATAGTGCCCCATTGCTGTTATCATAAGGAGTGTTAGTGGTGTCAGTGGGAGAAATGGTGCTCCATTGTTGGTGTCAGATGGCAGAATAGTGTCTTGTTTCAGTGGGAGGGATTGTGCTCCAAGGGCTGGATAAAGGCACGCAAAGGGCCGCATCCGGCCCTCGGGCCAGAGTTTGGAGACCACTGCCCTAGAGGAACCCTTGAAATTTTCAGATCTAGGGGATCTGCTAAAAACAATCCATTGGTGGCCAATGGGAAAAATGTCCCCCATTACAGTGGGAAAAAAAGTTGTAGAACTGTGACCAAGCTCTGAACATAATTACACAAATATTTGCAAATTCTTTAAAACAAGCCATTACTGATCTCTATAGCTGCAGGCACTGTGAAACAATTCATCCTCATAATTCACAAGGGAAGCGCAAATGTCCTTCAAGCATGATCCCAGCACTCTGACCCTACCTTCCTGTGAACCTGTTCTGTTTTAACATTAGGGATAAGAAGATAAGATGCTGCCAACTCACTCCTTGGCTGGGGAAGCAAACAAGCTATTCAGAGAAAATTGAAGTGTTTTTGTTGTAAATTTAAAGATGAATTACTACACAGTCTCTACAGAGCTTATTTACAGCAGCTTGCTAAGAGTCAGCTGTCAGTAGTGAGGCAAGTGGCAGATTGTGAGGGAGGGATTGGCAGTGCTGGGGTTATTGGACACATAATAATTATTGAAGACTGTTGTTCAGCTAGCACCTTACAGTATTTAGGGACTTAATATATCCCTTTCATTATCATTTCAGGCTGCTTGGAGAAATATATCAACATTCTTGAAGAGAAATTCAAGACCAGCACTCTCAAGACAGTCTATGCCGGCATCCACAACAAATTGGAAGATGACAAAGACCTGCAAGATTTTTTCCGTTTTAAATGCTGGATATAAAAAATAGATATGATCTATACAGTATCTTGTCATGTAATCTTTTTTTTTTATCTCTGGAATTAGCAGTCTTAAATTGTTGGGTTGTATTTCTCCCAGATACTATTACATCTGTTTCAGGTAGCTGGATGACTATGGACAGGAACTACGGTAGGAACTCCTCATCACTGGAAGATCCAAGAAATATAAGAAGTCAGGTGCCAGACAGCAGTTACAACTAAAATAACAATTTAATAAACTTACCATTTTAATGGTAATCGTCAATGTTGTTAGGTATGCAGGGCCGTTACCATCATTCAGGTCTACCTACTTTAGACATTGTCTACTTCCCGCCCTCTGGTGTGCTTCTGGAATAAAAGGAGGGCCTCTTCTGGAATAAAAGGAGGGACTCTGTGGTGAGAAGGGGAATCTGGTATGAAGGGGGAATCTGATGTGATGGGAGAACCTCTGATTTGATGGTGGGCTTCTGATGTGGAGTTAACTTCATCAAGATGGTTTAGTGCAGTGATAGAAAACCTTGGCACCCCAGATGTGTTGCAACTACATTTCCCATGATGCTCATGCACTCTGCAGTGTAGCTGATCATGGGGAAATTTAGTTCCAAAACATCTGGGTTGCCAAGGTTCACCATCACTGGTTTAGTGCATCGTCCCAGACTTAGGTTTCCAATTGATAAATAAAATGTATGTTTTTTTTTTTTACATTTTAGAATGGGGTGCCTTGAGATTTTTAATACCTTTTAAGGGTGTCACGACTAAAAAGAAATGGTTCTTAAACACCGATGCAGTGAGTTTACCAGACAATTTTTATATTTCAAAATGGTGGCCTTGCATTAAAGCAGAGCTCCAGTCTCTGAAGTCAAAATTAAAAGTCAGCAGCTACAAAAATTGTAGCTGCTGACTTTTAATAAACAGCCACTCACCTGACCCACAATCTGACAGTGTGCTCACTCCACTTGTGTTCTCCATGTGCCCTCCCTCTCTGGCATCTTCATTATGGGCACCCATCTGTGACAGCTTGCAGCTTTACAGCCGAGTGCTCACTGTGCATGTGCGAGCAGCACTGCACTCTGTGACTAATCCCAAAGTCTTCTGGGACCTATCATGTGTTCCATAAGACTTTGGGAGGGAGAACTTCGGCTTATGATCACCTAAGGGAATCGAATTAGGTACCGGCTACCCCCCTACTCCCCAAAATCTCAATTTCACAAACAGGAGCTGGAGAGGAGGCCTTTAAAATGGAACTTCCTCTTTTGGGTGGAGCTCCACTTTAATCTCTGCACTTGGATCCATATACACCGATCAGCCATAACATTATTAGGTAAAGAAAATATCTTGTTACAATGGCATCTGAAAATTGCTGGGATATATTAGGCAGCAAGTAAACATGTTATCCATAAATTTGATGTGGTGAAAGCAGAAAAAAAAACATGGGCCAAAAGCTTCTACTATGGTCCGACGAACATCAGAACTGGACTACGGAGCAATGGAAAAAGGTGGACTGGTCTGATGAATCACATTTTCTTTTACTTCAGGTGGCTGGCCGGGTGCGTGTGTGTCACTTATCTGGGGAAGAGATGGCACCAGGATGCGGTAAAATAAGGGAAGTTGGCAGAGGCAATGTGATGCTTTGGGCAATGTTCTGCTGGGAAACCTTGGACCCTGCCATTCATGTGGATGTTACTTTAGTGTCCATGTCTCAATGGGTCAGGGCAGTTTTAGCAAAAGGTGCAATACTCAATATTAGGTGGGTGGTCATAACTTTATGGCTGATCAATGTATATTGTGCCTTGAAAAAGTATTCATACCCCCTTGAAATTGTCAAAAATGTTCATGTTTCATGGACTTGTCCACACTAGGTTAGATTGCTCTAATGTGTTTTTTCTAGGGCTCCCACAGAAGTGGACAAAACGGTTGCAGATCATGCAGAAAGACTAGTCACAAACTGCCCAAGGCGGAATCAAATCTCCCCAGTTCTTAAGGGTCTACACTGGCTCCCGATATTAAAATGGGTCGAGTTCAAGGCTCTCTGTCTGGTGTTTCGGGCCTATTGGCAACTAGGTCTGATGTACTTATCAAATATGAAAACAACACTACTGTCCACCGAGAGAGCTTTGTTCAACCTAGTCGCTCAGCTTCAAAGGGTGGCCGCCGGCTCCAAACACTGGGGAATTCTCTTTGGAACCAGCTCCCTCATCAGCTCCAAGCATTCTGCTCCTTGATGGCCTTCCGTAAAGGCTTGAAAACACTGCTTTTTTCACAAGCCTACAGATAGGTACTTGGCCATCCAAGCTCTTAGCAGGACGCTGCCTTAATCCCAGGCTGTGGTCCATGGTCAGGGAGTAGGGATAGGCTCCTTGTGTCCTGCCCCACCCTCCCCTCCCCTCCCTTCTTTTTTATATTTCTGTTTATTTCTTGCTTGTTCCCCTCTTTTACTTAGATTCCAATACAATCCAATGTTACAACCAAAAACATAAATATATTTTATTGGGATCTTATGTGATACACCAACACAAAGTGGCACATAATTGTGAAGTGGAAGGAAAATTATAAATGGTTTTTAATTTTTTTTTTTTTTACAAATAAATATTTGAAAAGTGTAGCGTGCATTTGTATTCAGCCCCCTTTACTCTGATACCCCTAACTGTAATCTAGTGGAACCAATTGCCTTCAGAAGTCACCTAATTCGAAAATAGAGTCCACCTGTGTGTAATTTAACCACTTGCTGCCCAACCATTGTCAAATGGCAGAGGGATAATGCGGCTCTCGTTCTGGGTAGACGTCATGTGAGGGCGCACTAGAACGGCCATGCCCACATGGGTGCACAGCATGGCGATTGCGCCGTGTTGCTAGGACACAGAGTGACCCTGATCTCTGTAAAGAGTTGCTGATTTGGCTCTTTACCCTTTGATCGACTGTGTCCAATCACAGCTGGTCACATGCAAATACGTAAGTGCCGGTAATCGGCTCTCCTTGCCCCACACTGACAGAGTGTGTGGCGATAAGTGCCGATTAGTGGCTTCTCCTCGAGGGGAGAACTGGGAAGTTAATCAGGGCACTGATCATCGCCGTACATCACCATTTATACTCACCGTAAAATCCATTTCTCTGAGTTCATGGACAGACACAACAGCATCGACCTTAGGGTTATATCACCTTCCTTCCAGGAGAGACTGGGCAGAAAACAGCACTTCAAGTGTTAAAAAACACTTCTGCAGTACAGCTCCTCCCAGGGGGCGTGGTTACCCGGGTATATACACCCCCCCCCCACTCTGACTGAACAGCTCCAGTTTATAACAAGCAGTACAAACCAAAAGGAGGGGTGGGTGCTGTGTCCGTCCATGAACTCAGAGAAATGGATTTTACGGTGAGTACAAAAATCCTATTTTCTGTTCCGTTCATGAACGGACACAGCAGCATTGACCTTAGGGACATCCCCAAGCAGTGTAAAAATTTTGAGGGGTGGGGAAAACACAAAGCAAACCAGGGTTCATCCCAAACAAAAAAAACTAATGGAGTTTCTTAACAGAGGAACTCCAACCTTAAACTGCCGCCTGTAAAACCTTGCGGCCAAAGGAGGCATCCGAAGATGCACTCATATCCACCTTGTAAAACTTAGAGAAAATGTGGATGGACGACCAGGTTGCCGCCTTACACACCTGTAAAACAGAGGCTTGATGACGGAAAGCCCAAGAGGCACCAATCGCCCTGGTCGAATGCGCCGTAACCTGAAAGGGAGGCCCCCGCCCCTTTAGGGCATTGGTCTGAAGGACGACCTGTCTGATCCACCTAGAAATGGTGGCCGACGAGTCCGCCAGACCCTTTTTAGGACCAGTCACCGGCACAAACAGTGAATCCGATACGGAGCCGTAGCAGACAAGTACACCCGTAGGGGCCGAACCACATCCAAGGAATGCAAAGCAGCCTCCTTCTGGTTCTTTGGCTGAAGACATAGTGTTACCATCCTTATGTTCTCATTAATGTGAAAAGCCGACACAACCTTTGGAAGAAATGATGGCTGCGGGCGCAGCACCACCTTATTCTTGTGGATGACCAAGTATGGAGCCTTGCAGGACAAGGCTGCCATTTCAGAGACCCGTCTGACCGAGTTAATTGCTACCAGAAAAACCACCTTCTGAGACAAGGTCAAAAGGGGAATCTTCCGAATGTCTTCAAACGGAGCGTCTTGAAGCGCCGAGAGGACCAATTTCAAGTTCCATGGAGGCAGTGGAAGGCGCACAGGAGGGGCCACATGCCAGACCCCCTGTACAAACGTACGCACTAGAGAGTGCATCACCAAGGGTCGCTGAAAGTAAATAGCTAGAGTCGAGATCTGACTCTTAACCGTACTTAAGGCGAGAGCCTGATCTACTCCCCGCTGTAAAGAACAGCAGAATCCGGGACAGCACATATGTACAGGGTGCCATTTCATCTCTTCACACAGAGATGTAGGCCTTCCACGTACGATGATAGATCTTACATGAAGTAGTCTTCCGTGCACATAGCATGGTAGAGATCACCGCACCCGATAAAAGCCAGGTTTTGAGGGACCGTGGTCTAACAGCCACGCCGTTAAAGCCAGCGAGATTAAAGCAGGGTGAAAGATCGGTCCTTGCGACAGGAGATCTTCTCTCAGGGGTAGACACCAAGGGACGTCTGCCACCAGACGCACCAGGTCCGTGTACCAGTGTACCAGGGACGGCGTGGCCAATCTGGGGCAATCGGGTTAATTGGTATCCCTTCAGCTTCTACTCTGCGCAGCAGGCGAGGAAGAAGTTTCAGAGGAGGGAAGGCGTAGATTATGCGATAGTGACCCCACAGAGTCACCAATGCGTCCGACCTGTCCGCCCACGGGTCTCTTGACCTGGCCACGAACCGTGGCACCTTCCGATTGAGACGGGACGCCAGAAGGTCCACTCTGGAGTGCCCCATTTTTGGCACAGACTCTGAAACACCTCCGGGTGTAGCGACCACTCTCCTTGGTCTAGTGTTTGGCGACTTAGGTAGTCGGCTTGCCAATTCTGTACCCCCGGAATGTACACGGCCGACAGAGCCGGAACGGATCGTTCGGCCCACTGAAGGATGTGCGCGACCTCCTTCGCTGCAGCTGAGCTCTGTGTGCCTCCCTGATGATTGACGTATGCCACGGCCGTGGCGTTGTCGGACTGGATTCTGACCGGCTGGTCCTGCAGACCCCAGGACCACTTGGTGAGGCACAACTTGTTGCACAGAGCTCCAGTACATTTATTGGAAGGCGCGACTCCTCCTGAGTCCAGCGCCCCTAGGCTGACTGGGTACCCCAGACAACCCCCCCCCAGCCGGAGAGGTTTGCATCCATCGTGACCACAGTTCAATGGCACGGCAGAAACGACTTCCCGGTCTGAAGCACCGGAGACGTCAGCCACCACACCAAAAGGGTCTGGCGGACTTGTCGGCCACCATTTCTAGGTGGATCAGACAGGTCGTCCTTCAGGCCAATGCCCTAAAGGGGCGGGGGCCTCCCTTTCAGGTTACGGCGCATTCGACCAGGGCGATTGGTGCCTCTTGGGCTTTCCGTCATCAAGCCTCTGTTTTACAGGTGTATAAGGCGGCAACCTGGTCGTCCATCCACATTTTCTCTAAGTTTTACAAGGTGGATGTGAGTGCATCTTCGGATGCCTCCTTTGGCCGCAAGGTTTTACAGACGGCAGTTTAAGGTTGGAGTTCCTCTGTTGAGAAACTCCATTAGTTTTTTGATGAACCCTGGTTTGCTGTGTGTTTTCCCCACCCCTCGAAATTTTTACACTGCTTGGGGATGTCCCTAAGGTCAATGCTGCTGTGTCCGTTCATGAACGGAAGAGAAAATAGGATTTTTGTACTCACCGTAAAATCCATTTCTCTGGGTTCATGGACAGACACAGCACCCACCCCTCCTTTTGGTTTGACCAGTCGACTCACCCGAATCTGATAATCAAGTGATGAAGGGAGCCAATGTGACAGAATCTCCTTCTGTAGCACCCTGGTGTGAAATTGGGCATACGGGACTGCCACGTAAGAGGCCACCATCAGACCTATAACCCTCATACAGAACCGGAGTGACGACCACTTCTGGGTTGTCAACCGCTGCACCACAGACTGTAGTGTCTGAAGTTTCTCCATTGGGAGAAATACTCTCGCCTCCGAGAAATCCTGGATTAACCCTAGGTATTCCACCGGCTGAGACAGTACCAACATAGACTTCCGTATGAAGCCAGCCGAATTCCTGTAGGGTTTGGCAGGTGATGGACACGTCCTCTTCTATCTCTGAGCTTGAGGAAGCTCTCAGGACAAGGTCGTCCAGGTAGCTCACGATAGCGATCCTGCGCTGCCTCAGCAGGGCTAGGATCGGAGCGAGCACCTTGGTGAAGACCCTTGGTGTCGAGGCCAGTTCGAACAGGAGGACCACAAATTGAAAGTGGTCCTCTCCGATCGTAAAGCGCAGAAATCTCTGATGCTTTGCACATATGGGGACATGCAGGTACGCATCCATGATGTCCAGGGAGGCCATGAAATCCCCCTGATGGAGCGCTGTTACCACCGAGCGAATCGACTATTTTGAAAACAATTAAGGGCCTTGAGGTCCAAGATTGGACGAACCCCTTCCTTCTTGGGGACTACAAACAGATTGGAGTAAAACCCCTGAAACCGTTCCCCTGAAGGAACCGGTACAATCACTCCCCTGACCAGTAGATCCTGGACAGCCCCTGACAGAGCCTTCCGGCGAACCGGAGGAAGCTGGAGGTTGGAAGGAAAAAATCTGTTTGGCGGACAAGAGAGAAACTCTATCTTGTACCCCGAGGAAACTACCTCGCAAACCCAACGGTCGGCAAGAAGAGAACTCCACCGAGCCGCAAAGTCGGCCCCACCCGGCAGACCTTCATGCGGAAGCAGGCGCTTTAGCACCTTGAGAATTTTTTGCTTGCCGCACTTGGCGGGCGAGAAAAAACACTTGGCGGCAGTAAAGGAGGGACCTTGCTTACGGCAAGGCTCCTTACCCTTCCCAGACTGTGGGAGCAGTGTGCTTTTTCCACCTGTGGCATCCTTTATGATGTCATCCAGGGACACCCCAAAGAGCCGTTCACCCTTAAAGGGTAAATCTACCAAAGCCTTTTTTGAAGACTGGTCCGCAGACCAACACTTTAGCCACAGCAGGCGTCACTGTACCACCGCGTAGGCGGAGGCCCTAGAAAGCAAGGGGCGCGTATCCAGGGCCGACTCACAGACAAATTTTAGGCCCTGTACCAACTGGTCGGCCAGGTCCAGACAGGTCTCAAACATTCTGTGTCTCAAGCTCTTGCAGCAAGACCTTTGCCCGTTCAGTGAGTGTCTGCGACACCAGAGCCCCGGCCAAAACCGGTCTCACAGCCGAACCCACTACTGTGAACATGAAGCGGGCCACAGCCTCAGCCCTCCTATCTGCGGGGTCCCTAAATGCGGGAGCCCCCTCCACAGGCAACGTGGTGGCTTTACTCAGTCTGGACACCGGAGGGTCCACGGAGGGAGGAGAGACCCACTTTTTTTAAAAAGTCCTCCTCAAAAGGATAACGCACCGCAAAGCATTTTGGAACAGCAAAAGCTTTCTGCGGTGTTTTCCATTCTTTGTACAACAGTCTGTCCAGATATGGAACACAAGGAAACACTCTCGCGGCATTGGGGTGGTTTGCGGAACCCAAAGGGAACCGGCATATCTGATGCCTCCGCCAAATACTCAAGTTTTTGAGTATCCCGCACCGCAGTGATAAGGGCTCCAACAAACGCTTTATCATGTGTCGGCTCTGAAACAGAGTCATCCTCACTGTCTGTGTGGGCCAAGCCTGCATCATCTGACATGACAGAACCAGAGCCAGTAGCACAGTCTGGTTCTGTGTCAGAGCCATTCCCAGAAGCTGGCGCAGGGAGGGGGCGTTTTTCACCCTCCTTCTGGCCACTAGTTGCTTCAATCCTGGCGAGAAACGCCTCCAGGACTGCCGTCATAGCCTCCAAAGAGGCTGCAGGGGCACTAAGATAGATACCCATAATCTACTTGATCCATTTCAATCAGGTTTCCGTTACGGACACGGGACGGAAACAGCATTGATCAAAATATGGGACGACGCTCTTGAGGCCGCCGACGAAGGAGAATCTTGTCTCCTGGTTCTACTGAACCTAAGCGCAGCCTTTGACACAGTAGACCACAAACTATTACTGACTCGGCTGGCTGAAGTAGCCAGAGTCGCAGAAGATGATCTATCATGGTTTTCCTCCTTTTTGGACAACCGATCACAAACAGTAAAATTAGGACCTTTCACTTCTGAAAAACGCACAGTGTCATGCGGAGACCCTCAAGGATCCCCCCTGTCACTGGTGCTCTTCAACATCTATCTTCGCCCTTTTTTTGAAATCATCAGTAGCCAACAACTATTTTATCACTCATACGCAGACGACACGCAACTGTATTTTCGCATCTGCAATAAAAAGGATCATCATCCCAGTTTAGAGAATTGTCTCTCTTTGATAGAAAACTGGATGACTAAGAGTTATCTTAAACTCAACAGCTCCAAAACAGAACTCCTTCTGTTTCACGCCAGTCGTAAGAGTCAACTGGCAACAACTTGGACACCCCCACCCATTCTGTGCCAGATCATCGCCCCAACTCCAAAGTCAAAAGTCTCGGAGTCATCTTTGACACCTACATGACAATGGACGCACAAATAGGGTCAGTAGTCAGCGGATCTCACCATCTGCTGCGCCTACTACGCAGACTTATTCCTTTTATCCCCAAAGAAGACGTAGCAGTTGTGGTGGGAACAATTGTGAACTCCAGACTGGACTATGCAAATGCCCTTTACCTCGGACTCCCAAAGTACCAAATCTCTCATCTGCAAGTCGTTCAGAATACGGCCGCCAGACTTGTGACTGGGAAAAAATCCTGGGAATCAATCTCACCTTAGTTGAGAACCCTTTACACTGGTTGCCAGTAAAATACAGAATTGCTTTTAAAACACTCTGTCTGACGCATAAGTGCATCCATGGGAAGGCTCCACAACATCAATGCGAAAAGATAGAAGCCCACAATCCCAATCGCATTCTGCGATCCACCGACAAAAATCTGGTCAAGATACACAAAGCCAGATACAAGTCCAAAGGAGAAAGAAGGTTTGCTTTCCAAGGTCCCAGACTATGGAACGCTTTACCAACCAGCATTCGGTTGGAGGAAAACAGATAAAAACTCTGCTCTTTTGATGACTACAGAGACAGAGACAACGAGCGCCCAGAGGCGATTCAGTTTGCATGTGCCGCACTATATACATTTTTCATTCATTCATTCACTAAGGGTTAACTCCAGCAAGGTTGGGGTAGAAGCCTCTGGTTCAGACTCCATGTTGACCCACACTTATGCCACCCTAGCACTGCAAGGCAGACACCCACCGGCCACCCTCCCGGTCGTAAATACAGAGCAGGGGACCCTCAGGGGAACTCACCACCCGTCCCAGTTGTAGATGGGGCAGAAGCACTGACAAGTGCTGAGAAGGCTGGCTGTGCTGCGCTGTCCCTCAAGAAGCGATTTGCGGTCTTTTGCTGCGGTATTTCATTTACAAGAGGCCAAGGCCACGTACACACGATCAAATCTATCTGCTGGAAACGGTCTGACAGACCCTCTCAGCAGACAGATTCGATCATGTGTACGGGCGAGCAGATGGATTCGTCCAGCAGACAGATTTTAAAGCCTGCTTTAAAATCTGTCTGCTGGGAACCCATCGGACCGATATGTCTGCTGGTTAGTACGCTAACCAGCAGACATATCTGCCCGCACATGCGTCGAATGGATTTGACGCATGCACGGAAGTGTTTTACTTCCTGGTGCGGTGACGTGGTGGCGTCAACGTCATGTCACCGCGCTGTCTGCCGGCGGGGATTTTGGTTTGATCGTGTGTACAGCGATCAAATCAAAACAGCCAGCAGACAAATCTGATCAAATCGGTCTGTCCCACCGATTTGAGCAGATTTATTTGGTCGTATGTACGCGGCCCAAGACTATTTCCAAAATGGCCACCGTATGCTAGAAAACAGCATGCGGGCTACAGGTAAATGGCCACCGACCTATACAGGCCGCGATCTGCAGCAAAATGGCAGCCACACGCACTAGTGAAAGCACAATGACGCAGCAGAAAGTCCACAGCAGCACTCCGCACACCAAACTAACTGTTCCCCACAGAAAACAGACTCCGCCACCCAGTATGGGGAAGGAGGGAGATTGGAAAGCAGGGCGTACCCTCAGTCGACCTTCCCAGGAAAGCCCCAGCCATACCACCTTGCCGAGGCAAGGGGCCTACTCACCTGTCCTGCAACACCGGCTGGAGGCATTCCTGACTGAACCAACAACCGCAAATGGCTTGGCAGTCGGCCAGACACACTGTGACAAGGCAATAGAGACCGGTCATATGTGTGTGCCCTAGGACATGAAAGTTCCCCGACCACCCCTGGAGCAATGGGGCATGTAGTGGACGACCCAGAGCTGAGCTGAGGCCCAGACGCTCGATGGACAAACATGGGGTGACTACAAGGATCGAGGATCCAGCCTGTCACCCAGTCAGCAGTTGATAGTAGAATCCAGGATCCAAAAAAGCAGGAACCAAAATAATAAAAGCAAAAAAAAAAATCCAGAGTACATGGACTCAGAGAGGCCAGTCTACTCCTGATGCTAGGCAGAAAAAAACTGGAGCGGTTCAGACAGAGTGGGGGTTATATACCTGGGGAACCACGCCCCCTGAGAGGAGCTGTACTGCAGAAGTGTTTAACACTTGAAGTGCTGTCTTCTGCCTAGTCTCTCCTGGAAGGAAGGTGATATAACCCTAAGGTCAATGCTGCTGTGTCCGTCCATGAACGGAAAAGAAACACGATCAGTCAAAACCGATCAAAACGGACTGAAGGTCCGTTTCATCGGTCCAAACCGATCGTGTGTGGGCCCCATCGGTCAGTTATCCTTCGGTCAAAAAAAAAAAAAAGAGAACTTGCTTTAATATGTAACTGATGAACGTCTAACCGATAGGTCAAAACCGCTCGTTAGTATGCAAAAGCATTGGTTAAAAAGCCCGCCAATGCTCAGAATCAAGTCAACGCATGCTTGGAAACATTGAACTTCATTTTTTTCAGCACGTCGTTGTGTTTTACGTCACCGCATTCTGATACGATCGTTTTTTTTTTTAACCGATGGTGTGTAGGCACATCAGACCATCAGTCAGCTTCATCGGTTAACAGATGAAAACGGTCCTTCAGACCGTTCTCATCGGATGGACTGATCGTGTGTACGCGGCCTTACAGACCAGGCATAGCACAACAAAGTCATAAAAGACAAGGACAAGGATTACACTGAAATTGTAAAAATATAATTTACTGTTCAGTACAGTAATGGTATATATGAAAAGGTTGTTGTAAAGGTGTCCGTAAATGGGAAATAGACCTGGGGAGGATAAAAAAATAAAAATAAAATGATACAATCTATATTTAAGACAGCAACATGTACAAAAATACAGGAAACAAAATTATAAAATTATTTCACAATGGTACAAAACCCCAGAAATACTTCAAAAGGTGTTTCACGAATATATCAGGGGAGTGTTGGAGATGTCAGATAGACCAGGGAACCTTGTTACATATTGTTTGGCCCTGCCCCAGAGTTCAGGAATTCTGGAAGGAAGTCCGAAAGATTACTCAAAAATTTAGTGAGGCAGAAATACAGGAGGATCCAGCGTTATTTCTTTTGCATCTATCAGATTCAGAGGGAAACATGTCACCTAGTGAATGCTGCTAAAGCATGCATACCGCTCAAATACAACCCCAACAGATACAACCCCATACTGTGAGTATGTGGCTCAAAAAGGTGGAAGCCGGGAACAGGATGGAAGATCTAGAAGGGACAAACAGGAAAAAAAAGGGAAATCTATTTGAAAATTTGGTCACCATGGAATAGTTTCATTTCTTCAGGAAAGGAAGGGAAGAAGCGAACAGATAGAAATTAGAGAAGAGATGGGGGGCTGGGAGAGTGGAGGGGAACATTTGTTTTTTTTTGGGGGGGGGGGGTGGAAGTGGACTATAAATAAGGGGGGTGGATGGAATATTGTGAGATAGTAGCCAAACAGGCAGGGCCATGGGATAGCATCGTCCTATGATCATACATAGGAAAATAATACGAGAGGTGGAATTTTGAGGGGGAAGAACCCCCTCCTTTTTCTTTCATTACTTTATTGTTGTTTATTTTTTCACCTCGCTCCTTACTATGGTTTAGACCAGGGGTCTTCAAACTACGGCCCTCCAGGTGTTCAGGAACTACAATTCCCATGATGCCTAGTCATGTCCTTGAATGTTAGATTTTTACAATGCCTCATGGGAAGTGTAGTTCCACCACAGATGGAGGGCCGTAGTTTGAAGATCCCTGGTTTAGACCAGGGGTGCCCAACCTTTTGAAGAGCAAGGGCCACTTAAGCAACTTGGTAATTGGTCGCGGGCCACAATATGGGCCCTCTGATCCGCCTATATGGAAGGGGACAGATACCCTTCTATATTTTTTTAGCGGATCGAATTGGAGGTAGGCGAGTGTAAAGAGACACAAGTCTGATTACATCTACTGCTCCATAGAGGTGAATAGAGGGTCCACTGATGTGAAAGAGGTCTAAGGCTGCTTTCACACTGATGCGCTGTGGTTTACCCACACCGCGGGTGCAGCACAGTGCACCTGTGGGTTTCCAGTGGATTAGCTGCACTTTGCCATAGACTTCTATCATATTCTGCAGGTGTAGAACACTGTCTGAAAGCGCACCAAACCTGCAGGTTAAAACGGTGCATTTGGCATCACTTCGCTTGTGGCAGGAGCCGGTGCTATACAAGAAGCATCAACTTATGCGGCTCTGCTGCATAGTCGCATGCTTCCTCTACTGCCCACATCAGAGGGCTCTGCAGGCCACTGGTTGGGCACCCCTGGTTTAGACTAAATGTCTCACTTTCTCCTCCCCACCCCTAGTGGATATTACCCTAGAAAGGAGGAGTTGGTAGGACTAGGGGGAATCAAATGTACCCATTTACTTTTTGTTGTATATATCGAAGGAGGATATATTAAATATGTAAAGATGATTTATTTTTTGTGTCTGTTTTCTTTATTCCTTTACCTGTATAAAGGAAAAAAAAGTTGAAAAATAAAGAAATTATAAAAAATAAAAAAAATGTTGTTGTATCTGCGCCTGTTAAGATAATAAAGAGTTTAACTTGTCATTAGGATTACAACTGTATTGTGGTATAAAAAATAAATGAAAATAAGAAAGGTAGAGGAAGCTCCTCCTACCCAACTCTAAGGATTTTACTGTGAGATATCAATCGTAATAATAAGGTAAACACACCAAACACATCAATTGTAGTCGGGATACATTCTTCCACCTACCTCCCTTTTTTAACTGTATTGTGGTGAAGGTCGCAAACCCCTGGTCTGAATCATATATCAGATTTTCAGAGGCGAAATGTATTGATAGCTTTAGAATCAGTAAAATTACATAACATTTTCAGAGCTTCCAAATTAAAATAGATCAGCTGCAAAAGAGCTTCATTATTAGCCAATTAAAATGACCTCAGAGCAACGTTTTACTCATACCGTCAAGGTACGTATGATTAATGACATACACAATGAAAAGGAGTGGAAACGATTTTTTATTCTTGTGGATTTACATTTATTAGAACTAAAAAAATAATCCTTGTTGCAAGAGTTTGTTATTAATATGTAGACTTGTAGCAATGTGCAGAGGATTAAAGCCCAACTCTATTTTTTTGTGACTTTAAACAGTTTGCTTGGACCAAGATGGACCAAAGAAACTGTGTGATTCACCAACAGATACACCCACACTGTGAGAACTAAAATTGAGTTGGGCTGAGTGCTGCTCGACCATTCAATTGTATTTTATTGGCTGAGGTAGAGAGGTGGCCGGATGATATCACAATCTCCACATGAATCAGAGGAAGACTTGTACTTATTCTGAAAATACAATGCTTCCTGTGAATGGCTGAGCAGCAAATCGGTAGACATGTGCACTGCCATTTTCGTTTTATTTATTTTTTTCTTTTTTGGAAATTTGGAATTTTGAAAATCCAAATTTTCAGAATTTTGAATTTACAAATTCAGAATTTTCAAATTTCCGAAATTACAGATTTTCGAGAAATCTGAAAAAAAGAAAATCCCAGTAAAATTCTAAATTATAACGTACTAACTATTAAATTATGCGTATTGAAATTTCCCTTCAAATTTGGCTGTTAGTGAAAGTAACGAATACAAATTTATCTGAAGTTACGAATTATCCAAAATAACGAATGCTGCATCTAAACAAATGGAATGGAACAAATTAATAATACATTATAATGAAAAGTTTTTATTATTATTACTATTTATTATTATTAAAATTGTTGCGTTCAATTCGTTTAGATGCGGCATTCATTACTTCGGATAATTCGCAACTTTAGATAAATTTGTATTTATTATGTTCACCAACAGCCAAATTTGAAAGGAAATTCCAATACAAATAATTTAATAGTTAGTAATAGTTAAGTTATTGTTAGTTAATATTTCAGATTTTCGAATTTTTGGACTTTCATTCTTTAGATTTTTCAGATTTTTATTTTAGATTTTTTTCAAATTTTAGAATTTTTAAATTTCTGAAATTTCAAATTCCCGAAATTCCAAATTTCCAATATTTCAAAAATGGAATTTTCAAAATTTAGAGTTTCCGAATTTTTTAAAATTTAGGAATTTCGGGAATAAATTTGTTAAACGATTTTGGAACTAAACAAATTGCACATGTCTAGCAATCAGTGCAATTCAATACATCTATTGAAAGTCACAAGAAACCTGGAGCAAGGCTTTAACGTTCATCATAACATAGTGATAAAATCAGCTGTTATCAATCTTTCGTTTTTTCCTTTTAGTGCTATGCTAGATTCATTTCAGATTAAAGCTGATTGATTGCTAAGGCCATGTAATTTTTCAAAATTTTGTAGATGTGGGGCCAGATTCAGATAAATTAGAGTATCCTCTTTACGCTACGCCTCCGCAAATATTATGGGCAAGTGCCTTATTCAGAAAGCACTTGCTCCATAATATGCGGCGGCGTAGCGTAAAGTGCCCGGCGTTAGGCCGCGCAATTCAAATTTGTGATGTGGGGGCGTGAGTCATGTAAATGAATCATGACCCCACGTAATTGACGTTTTTTAATGCGCCGTTCGTGGACGTTCCCAGTGCACATGCGCGAAATCACGTCACTATTTGTCACTGTAAACGACGTGAACGTAACTTACGTCGAGCCCCATTCCCGAACGATTTACGCAAACGACGTACAATTCGACGCTGTCCCGACGTCCATACTTAACATTGCCTGCGCCTGCTATAGCATGGGCAACTTTACGCAACACTAACGCTTACGCAAATGACGTAAACTACGTCGGCCGGCCGCAAGTACGTTCGGGAATCGGCGTAAATAGCTCATTTGCATATTTTACGTGTAAAACTACGTAAGTGCCACCTAGTGGCCAGCGTAAATATGCAACTAAGATACGACGGTGTTAGTTGACTTACCCTGCTTGTATCTTAGCAGAATTCCGGCGTATCTTGTTTTCTGAATACAGAAAAAAAGATACACCGGCTCAGAATAGACTTTACGCGGCGTATCTATAGATACGCCGACGTAAAGGCTATCTGAATCTGGCCCGTGGTCTTCATCTGTACTCCAGTGATAAAATAAATCACTTGAATATATAGATATAAACTTGCTTAGTTGTGTAACAGAAAAAGCCTACCTGAAGCACTGTACAGTATATACAGTATATGTAATTAATATATTTACTGTTGCTTTTAACAGACTGTATAAAACAAAATACGTAGAGCAGGAAAACATTAAACTGATCAACTGCCAATTTGTTAAATAAAAATGTTTGCCATTGGTATTTAAAACTGAAACCCAGACAAGCGTTTATAAATGTGTTGGTACCCTTACAGCTCATTGAAATAATGCTTCATTCCGCCTTGCTTATTTTACAAATGGCCTGGACAAATATGTTGGTACGCCCTAAAAATGACAAATAATCAGATCATAGTTATTTTTTTCAAACTGTTCTCTATATTTAGTATCACATGACTTCATTCTTGTGATCAGTCAGCCGGGTTCACATATGTGCTATTTGGATGTGGGTTTTTTTGAGTGGGGATATCTGAATGATGCCTGCAGCTATAGGCATCATTCATCTTTTTCGGCCAGCGATTCTGTGCATCGTAAGAACAATCATGGCGGCAGTTCAGCCACTTGATTGTTTTTACAGGTAGCAGGAGGGGACATCCCCCCTCTTCCTGCCCTCCGATGCTTCTACTGGCTCGCCCATGCGAACGGCGAGCCGGAGATGAATAGGTCGCCGCCAGAAGTTGAACATAAAGATTTCTGGTGACCAGATGGTCCTCAGTCATTCTCTAACCCTCGGAGGCCCGGGTGCGATGTTATGACGTGAAGTCCGGGGTCGCGGCTAGAAAGGCAGAGACAGTTTATTTATTTTTAGCTCAGTCTTTCCAGACTGAAGGAGAGATGTGGGGTCTTATAGGAAAAACATAAAGAGGGCCTGTCACGCACTATTCCTGTTAGAAGGGATGTTTACACCCATCTTAAAAAATAAATAAAGAGAAGGCGTAAAAAAAAAAGTTCCAGAAAAGGCCGGTATGGAAGTGGTTAACAATACAATATTTTTGTCCACTCTGCAGGTATAAAAACAGAACAATTAGCACAGAAGACGGGCCTTTCCAGTTCCAGTAACAAACAATTTCAGGGACCCTTCACAAATGGCACTTACAGTAGGAGATTGGTAAGCATATGATCTTTACAAAGACCTTCATCCACCCAGCCATAAAATTGCTGCACTTTTCAAGTAGAAGACGACATCAACATTTACTCTGGAGTTCCTCTGTCAATCTCGTCCACTAACTGCTGTCAGTACCAAATTAAGCAATTCCTTTATTGAAGTCTAATTGCATTAGGCAGGAGCACAAAAGGGATAAGACAGTTAAACGACAGCACTGTTGCTTAGGCAGGCCATAGATGGTGCAAATTTCTTCAAATTTACACACGTCCCCCATCAACACAGTGTTCACAGGGGAATCCCTCCTGCCGAACAATCGTCTTCTCCCGGCTATAGCAGCCACTTGCAATAATTGCAAGCAAATCCAGCCAGCTGGTTGCACCCAAGTTGATCAATCGATCGATCAACTTTGGTAGATTACACCTGCCCATCAATGGTTCATAAGGTACATGGCCGCCCTTGTGTTTAGCACTTCTGTCTTGCAGCACTGGGGTCCTCAGTTCAAGTTCTCAGTTATAGGACACCATCTGCATGGAGTTTGCCTGCACTTACTTTGCTTGTGTGCGTTTCCTCCCCCCTGTTGGTAGGATATTTGTCACTTGTCTAAAATTGTATATTGTACTACTGAACGTGCCAATGATGGCTGCTTGCAGTTGGCATCCAGCATGCCAACTGCCCCAACAGCAGACCAATATATAAATTATTTAGAAAAGGAATGTCATGGCACTAGATTTAAGCAGTAGCATCTAGCATAACTAAGTTACAATTGTGGGTGGAGGTCTTTCATATTATATTTCTCTTTTCGTCCATGGATGGACACAGCTCCTTAAATCTTGACATGTGGGTTATGTTCCTGTTCATAGGAACTAGTCCTCTCCTATGAACAGGAACATAACCCACATGTCAAGATTAAAAGGAGCTGTGTCCATCCATGGACGACAGAGAAAAGTATTTTTACAGTGAGCACAAAAAATTCTATTTTATGAGACACCCAGTTCCAAGCGACTCCCAGGCCTGCTGATGCTGCTCCTGCCTGCACTTCTATTCTTTTTTCACTACAGCTTTATGGAAAAATCTACACAATCACTATAGGGCAGTGATGGCGAACCTTGGCACCCCAGATGTTTTGGAACTACATTTCCTATGATGCTTCACTACACTGCTATGAGTGCATGAGCATCATTGGAAATGTAGTTCCAAAACATCTGGGGTGCCAAGGTTCGCCATCACCACTATAGGGAAGCTGGTAAGAAAAGGCAGTAGCAGTGATCAGAGGTCACTGTAGGTGTCTTCAGTGAACAGGAATGGAGGTAGAGGTATAGTAGAATTGCATTAAGTGGCGAGATAATGATCCAGTAAATTTGCTGGTTTCCAGAATATTGGGTGGTAATTGTCTCTGAATTAGGAAATAAAAATTAAAGTTTATTGAGCTTGGTGACAATTAGCACTCTAATAGTCTGGTCAAATGCTGTAGAAACGCACAGTCCTTTCTTATCCGGACTCCAATCTATGCTAGAGATGGGCTGTGTTGATAGTGTAACGTTCTGTAGGAGACTGACATTTCCTGCTACGCCCATGTCAACCCCATCCGAGTCTTTCTTTGTCCGCTGAGCTGGGTATTCACTGTTAAGAAAAAAAAAAATAATAATAATAATAAGCATTTGTTTTTTTCTGTGTCTTTGATTGGCTTAGTATCCCCCTCATCTTTATACACCATATTTAGGCTGCATTCACACCTAAGCATAGGCGATTCGCGGCTTTTTTTCCATAGAGAATGTTATTTTTCCCCTCTAGCGTCTTTGAGCGTCGCGCTTCAGGCGACAAAACGCTCAGGTGTGAATGCAGCCTTACATCCTTAACAAAACCTGCAACTTCCCTAGCAAATTTACATAAAGGCAAGAAAATTCCATATTTGAAAGTATGCCACTTATGCCAGCTTGATTGTTTCAGCACAGTTACACGTGTGCACACACGTTTTTATATTTTCTGGTGGCGTGCAAAAAAAACATAGCTGAACAGAAATGGTTTTAAAGAGGAGTTCCACCCACTCCAAACTGGAACTTCCGATTTTCGGAACCCTACCCTCCTCCATTTTCACATTTGCCACCTTTCAGGGGGGGCGCAGATACCTGTATAATACTTCCACAGGAGTCACTCCACTACACCCCTCCCCGCTCCCTTCTGGGAAACACACTGGTCCCAGGAGACAGCGGGGACCACTGGGAACGAGCCACGCTACTCGCGCATGCGCAGTAGGGAACTGGGCAGTGAAGCCGCAAGGCTTCACTTCCTGATTCCCTCACCGAGGATGGCAGTGGGGGGAAGCCGAGCGATTGCTTGTCTTCTGCTGCCGACATCACGGGTGCAAGTGTCCATTTATTAAAAGTCAGCAGCTGCAATATTTGTAGCTGCTGGCTTTTAACCGCTTAAGGACCACTGCACGCAGATATACGTCTGGAGAATAGCACGGCTGGACACAAGGGCGTACATGCAAGTCCCCTTTAAAAGCCCAGCCGTGGGTCGCGCAGTGCGGCGGGCTCACGACCCGGTCCTAAGCTCTGCGACTGTCCCCGCAGACCGATCGCCGTCGGTGTGCCACAATCGGGTCACAGAGAGGAATAACGGGAGAGGCAAGTGTAAACACCCTCTCCACATGCTTCTTAGTGAGACTAACACTGATCGTTTGTTACCTGTCATAGGGAACGACAATCAGTGACGTCACATGCTAAGCCACCCCCCCCCCCACAGTAAGAAACACAGATCAGGGCACACTTTACCCCCTACAGGTTAACCCCTTCACTGCCAGTGTCATTTTTACAGTAAACAGTGCATTTTTATAGCACTGTTCGCTGTATAAATATCAATGGTCCCAAAATAGTGTCAAAAGTGTCCGATGTGTCCGCCATAATGTTGCAAAAAATAAAAATTGCTGATTGCCGCTATTACTAGTAAAAAAAAATATATATTTATAAAAATGTCATAAAACTATCCCCTATTTTGTAGACACTATGGGCCAGATCCACAGAGGCAGTACGCCGTTGTATCTCCAGATACGCCGGCGTACTTTCAAATTACCTGCGTCGTATCATTAGTTTGAATCCTCAAACCATGATACGATCTGACAGGCTTACGTCTTCGTACGCCTTCGGATCTACGCTGCAATCTTTTTCCGCCTGCTGGGTGGAGTTCGCGTTGTTTTCTGCGTCGGGTATTCAAATTAGCATTTTACGGCGATCCACAAAGTTACGATCGGTCGTCGCATTCTCTAACGTCGTCGCTAGTCTGCTTTTTCTGGCATAAAGTTAAAGCTGCTATTATCCAGTCTATATAGTTAGACTGCCCATGTTAAGTATGGCCGTCGTTCCCGCGTCGAATTTTCAATAATTTTTTTTTTTTTTGCGTAAGTCGTTCGTGAATAGGAATGTACGTAAATTACGCTACAAAAAATTTCAGAGCGGAGCGTGCGCAGTTCGATCGCCACGGGGACGCGCCTAATTTAAATGCTTCACGCCCCCTAATCGCGTATTTAGATTCCGCCGCGAGAAATACACTACACCGCCGTATCTTACAGGCCGAAATGTTCCTGGATTCGACTTAGAGCCAGGTAAAATACGGCGGCGTAGTGTATCTCTGATACTCTACGCCGATCTATTTGTATGTGGATCTGGCCCTATAACTTTTGCGCAAACCAATCAATAAACGCTTATTGTGATTTTTTTTAAGAAAAAATATGTAGAAGAATACGTATCGGCCTTAGCTGAGGAAAACAATGTTTTTTTTATATATATTTTTGGGGGATATTTATTATAGCAAAAAGTAAAAAAATATTGATTTTTTTTCAAAAAAAAATAATAAAAACCGCAGAGGTGATCAAAAACCACCAAAATAAAGCTTTATTTGTGGGGGAAAAAAAAGGACACCAATTTTATTTGGGAGCCACGTCACGCAATTGTCAGTTAAAGCGACACAGTGCCGAATTGCAAAAAGTGGCAAGGTCATTTAGCAACAAAATGGTCCAGGGCTGAAGTGGTTAATAAAATATTTGAAACAGAAAATAAAAATGAGCTGTATATTATATACAAAAAAAATAAAATACGAGAACCATTTCTTATTTCAGAACAGTCGGTGAAACCATGCAAACTATTCATCAGCCAGGCGCACATCCAGAACCTCTGGTGTATAGTGCAAATATTCTTAGAATAGAAAAGGTAACACTTACTATTTCCAAAGATGGAGGCTACCCGCTCCTCCTGTCGTCATAAAGATGTCCCTGTTTTGTGGCAGATGCCGTACTTGCCAAATAGTCGATTTGTGTGCCTGGAAAAATCAGAACAGAGTTAAAAAAATATCCAAACCAGAAAAGATTAGTAGATAAAATGTATTATATTTCAGTTAAAAATTCAGCCGTTAGAAGCAGGCGTTCCTATGGTATCCCAGCAACAGCATGGACCTGGCATCTGTGCGTTTTTTTGATTTGTTTATATTAGGGTTGTCCCGATACCACTTTTTTAAGAGTACAAGTACCGATACTTTTTTTCAAGTACTCGCCGATACCGAATACCGATACTTTTTTTTAATCTCATGTGACAGTGGCACGTGTCAGTATGTTTATTTATTTTTTATCTTTAACAATTCGTTTTTAATTTTAATTTTTTTTTTTACATTTTTATTTTATTTATAATGCTTTCTTTTTTTTAAGGGGGGGGGGGGGGGGGGTGGACCGTGTCGGTGTGTTTTTTCTTTCTTTATTTTAATTTTCTACAATTTTTTTTATTCTTTTGTTTTTTTATTCTTTATTTTTTTTTTTCAGCCCTGTTGGGGGGGCTTTGGTGAGATATTAGGGGTCTTAACAGACCTCTGACATCTTCCATTTGGGACAGGGAAAGGGACTAGGGACACATGTTCCCCTGTCCCTTTCTCAGCAGCCTCAGCTGCGCTGAAAATGAATGGAGTGAAGACAGCATCTTCTCTTCATTCATAAACTGAAACATTCGTAAACACAGGTTACAAAGTTTCAGTTATGTGAATGGACAGTCAGTGATCACTGACCCTGTCCATTCGGAGCAGTAAGGAGCCGGATTTACCAGCTCCTACCCCGCTCTCCATCCTGACAATTCCACAATTCCAGGGGGTGGAGGAGAGGCACGGAAGGGGAGAGAAACACGGCAGGATACATGGGATACACGGTGGGATGCACAGCGGGATACACGGGCTACATGGCGGCATACACGGGATGCACGGCGGCATACACGGGCTACATGGCGGCATACACGGGCTACATGGCGGCATACACGAGATACACGGCGGCATACACGGGATGCACGACGGCATACACGGGCTACATGGCGGCATACACGAGATACACGGCGGCTTTCAGCGGTGATCGGTGCTTGGAACTTCCCCATGCACTGATCACCGGCGACAGAACAAGTATCGGGTGAAGCATCGGGAGCATTTGTCCGAGTACAAGTACTCGGGCAAATGCTTAGTATCGGTCCCGATACCGATACTAGTATCGGTATCGGGACAACCCTAGTTTATAGCCTGTTGCACTAAAGCAAAGTTAAAGTGGAATTCTAGGGACACAGCTAAACGCGTTGCTCAAAAACATAAGTTTACAGTTTTGTCTGCCTAAGATTTTGTATCTTTTGTCATGAAGATCACTGCACTACTTCTTGGTTTAGCCTTACTGCCTTCTGTGGCATCTCTGTGTGTGTAAATCACAAAGCTGGCTGTACAGATCTGTAACAAATATCGCACTGTAAAAATATGTCATTTCATTGTGTACTTCTAGAAGCTGTTTTCCCAGAGTTTCTCATTGAGACTATGGTTAGGGGTAAGTACACAGAATCTTGTCTGTGAACATGACCATGTAACCATGGTAATTGCCAACAGTGGCATCAATGTACTGTAATCTCATTGTTGCTCTGGATCTTCATGACTTCTCAATGAAGTTCTCTTTTTGATTTAAAAAAGTTTTAAAGAACAGATTCACTTCTAGTAACATGTTACACCGATACATGGTTTAAAATTTGGGTAGTTCAGCAAGGGCTCCGTGTATGAGCACCCTGGTTGTACACCAAGCAATCTATTGATCGACTTGTGTACAACCAGCCTGTCTGGTTTTTCCTGAACAATTAGTCCTGCCGGCTATAGCCATGAGGACTGTCTTGTCACACGTAGCCCATCCCCCCTACAGTAAGAAGCACTCACTAGGGCACACTTAACCTCTACAGTAAAAAATGACAATAGTCCCAAAAACGTGCCTGCTATAATATTGCAGTCATGATAAAAATCGTTGATCGCCGCTATTACTAGTAAAAAGAAAAAAAAAAAAAAACATTAAAAAAAATGCCATAAAACTATCCCCTATTTTATAGACGCTATAACTTTTGCGTAAACCAATCAATAAACGCTTGATTTCTGTCAGTGATTTCTGCTGGCAGGGAAGGCTCCCCACTGGCATAACACAATAGTGCTGCAGGAGGGATTGCCCCATCAACGCTGACTATGTTGATGAGGGAATCAAGCAATTTTCCTTCCTTTCACCTGTGGTAGAAGAAAAAAAAAAAAAATGCATAGTCTGTGGCCTACCTTCCATTGCGCCAAGCTGGACCAATGTAACTATGCATACTTCAGCCTTAAAGGATCACTAAAGGAATTTTTATTTTTTTTAGCTAAATAGCTTCCTTTACCTTACTGTAGTCCTGGTTTAATGTCCTCATTGTTAGTTTTTGCTTTGAAGTAGCTGTAATACTTCTCTGATCTCCACACTTCCTGCTTGTCTGGCTCCTTATGAAAAAACTCATGCTAGCTTTTCACTGTGGTCCATGATCAAAAAAGTGTGATTACTATGTGTCTAAAACTCCTCTGAACCAATCAGATTCATTTTAAAAACAAACATTGCCCTGTATTTGTTTGTTTTTGTTCTGTGTGTCTCTTTACTTCACAGAATCATTAAACCAGTTTAAACCAGTTTAAAAGTGAAACTAAAACTGTAGGCACATTATACGATTGATTTTTATCTATTTTTAAAAGGAATCAGTTAACTTGTATGTCTCTATACCCTGTAAACATTTCAGCAAAAAAAAAAAAAAATCCTTTAGTGACCCTTTAAGTCACTAAGGCCTGTGAGAACCAATGATTGGCTTACATTGTATGCTCTGCTGCTGTGGAGGGCTTACCAACAGGTCTAAAGACTTTGATGAAGAGAATAAAGCGTAACCCAATCCACCCATAACTGAAAAATCCATGTTGATTGATGAAAGAACTTTACCTTTTCTGCCACTGATGCAAACCCTTTAGTAGGGTGCTGAGTCCGCAGATCATAAACATGAAATTTGCCTTCCAGGGAAGTGGCAACTAATTTATTCATAATGATGTCCTTTCTATCAAATTCCAGGGAGCAGACCTGAGAACAATGAAGGATTATCACAGTAAATACATACTTATACAGGAAACCACAAGACAAAATATTGTGGAGGAAAGAGAATGAAAGAGATACAGATAAAAGGTCTAACCATGACAATTAAATCTTAGCACTAGGGGTGCAATAGATTGTCACTAATCCGTGATCTGAACGGGTCAACGTCCGCAGATCGGCACACCATGCGATCCTCGGATTGAGCCCATGGCGGCCATCTTTGTACACATGGCGGCAGTGGCCTAGATGAGCTTCCCACAGCAGTGCTGACTGGGGAGTTGTGGACATTACAGTGGGGGAGGAGAGGACGTGGACATTACAGTGGGGGAGGAGAGGACGTGGACATTACAGTGGGGGAGGAGAGGACGTGGACATTACAGTGGGGGAGGAGAGGACGTGGACATTACAGTGGGGGAGGAGAGGACGTGGACATTACAGTGGGGGAGGAGAGGACGTGGACATTACAGTGGGGGAGGTGATGACGTGGACATTACAGTGGGGGAGGTGATGACGTGGACATTACAGTGGGGGAGGTGATGACGTGGACATTACAGAGGGGGAGGTGATGACGTGGACATTACAGTGGGGGAGGTGATGACGTGGACATTACAGTGGGGGAGGTGATGACGTGGACATTACAGTGGGGGAGGTGATGACGTGGACATTACAGTGGGGGAGGTGATGACGTGGACATTACAGTGGGGAAGGAGATGACGTGGACATTACAGCGGGGACTATATATGGTGGTGATCCGATCCCTGGCTCCGATCCAAGGAACGGTCCGAACCGTGAGTTTTTTGATCCGTTGCACCCCTACTTAGCACACAAATAACAAGAAATGCAGTTCAATTATCATCATTCCATGGTAATAGAGGTGGTAGTGGGAGTTCAGCTTGGGTTGGAACAACCCTTCAGACTATATAAACAATAGTCATACCCCATTTCTAATGTTCGTCTCCCATCGCAATGACATGTTTCGCAAGTCAAACAGCTTAATGTCCCCATTGTCGTATCCGGCACATACAACACGCTCCTCCTGACTGCAAGCATTACCTTGAATAAAACAGATTTCAGAAATACAGGTATTAAAATCGGAAAGAAGCTTAGCATCGTGTATGTACATCTCCAATATATATAATTTTTTGGAGCAATGTCAAAGGAAAAGATCCATAAGCAGCCCATCATGAAGCAGACCCATGTGCACCACGATTAATCTTCAAGGGGTGGAGTCAAATGCGTTGGAGGCGTGGCCTGGCTGGAGTCCAGGCTGAGGCTGTCATTTATCTCACTTCATGCACATGGGTCAGCTTAATGATGTGCGGCTTATGGATCTTTTCCTTTGACAGTGCTGCAGCTTGGAGCTGGGACAAGCTCCCTGTCCCTGCCTGCACTCACAGTGGTCTAGTTGGACTTTACCTCTCCATCTGAGCAGCACCTACATTTTGTCTAGCTACTTCTTGCCACTACAATTAATTGTTGAGGGTATTTAACCTTGGTTTAATTCGTTTTTTGGACACTACGCTACACTGGATGGGAAAAATCTGAGTTGCCGTTAGATAATCTTCTTTCAAACACATAAAGAATTTACAAAGCAATGTAATGATACGTTAGCCTTTGTTTGAAATGATTGTAAAGGTTTCTGTTCTACTTACCTGCTCTGTGCAATGGTTTTGCACAAAGCGGCCCCAAACCTCCTCTTCTGGGGGTCCCCCGCCGTTGTGCTCAGCTCCTCCTCCCTTCCGACTGCCACTATAGCAAGCAACTTGCAACAGATCCTGAGCCAGTCTGTGTGCATCTATTGACACACACTGCACGTCTCAGCCACGCCCCCCTGCTCCCTCATCACAGGATATGATTGACAGCAGCAGGAGCCAATGGCTCCCACTGCTGCCCCCGAGTCCTGCGAGATAAGAGAGCAGTGCTGGATTGAGACCATGATCAGATAAGTATTTAGAGGGGGCAGATTATGGAAGGTTTTTTACCTTAATGCAGGGAATGCATTAGGGTAAAAAACCTTTAGCCTTTACAACCACGTTAATTACAAACTGCAAAAGGAATCATGGTTCTGGAAATTCTAACTTGGTGGAGGAAATCTTTAGAGGACTTTCGCCCAGTTGCGGCAGTGACAGTTCTGGTGTCTGATCAGCTAATTAATCAAGCACCAACAATGTGACATTGAAGAAAGGGGAGCGAGTCACATGCTACCCCATAGCCGGCAGTACTAATATGTCACTTTGCCTCCCTGGGTGAACAGAGCTGTAGGGGAGTGAACTAAATATAAATAGAAGCACATTTGAATGGACAAAACACAGGTTCAGCCTAGCTCTTAACTGAACAAATGACACAAAGCTTTAGTGCCTTATCGTCATAATTTATTAAATAAAAACACGTGAGTGCATACTCACAAAAGCCAAGGAATGTAAGTGTACTACAAAACCCAGTAACCCCAATGATGATCCAAAAGACAGAAGCCACAAAGTCCTCACATGAAACAGGCCATCTCCGAAGCGTTTCAAGGGGCATGCCTCTTCTGCGCAAAACCTTTAATTTGTGCTCTGAAGAAGAGAACATGCCCCTCGAAACACGTCAGCGGTAATCTGGTTCATGTGAGAAGCCTATGACTTCTGTCTTTTCCATCGTTGTGTCTTTACCATTGTTGTGGTTTTGTACTACACTTCCTTTCCTTGGCTTTTGTAAGTGTCCACTCACTTTAATTTTATTTGATAAGTTAGGGCGGTAATGCACTAGGCCTTTGCGCCCTTTGTTTGTTCATTTATGTTTTTAAAGTGTAAGTGAGTGAGTGAGTGAAATACTTATATAGCGCTGCACATGCGAACTGAATCGCCTCTGGGCGCTTGTTTGCCCATTTATCCTTTGAACTCAAAAGAGATAGGTCTTGATCTTTCTCCTAAAGGTCAAGTGATTCTCCTCCAACCGAATGCTGGTTGGTAATGCATTCCATAGTCTGGGACCTTGGACCGCAAATCTTCGCTCTCCTTTGGACTTGTATCTGGCTTTGGGTATTTGGAGTAGATTTTGATTGGTGGATCAGAGAACGCGATTGGGGTTATAGACTTAGTTTTTCGCATAGATATTGGGGGGCATTTCCCAGAATACACTTATGCGTCAGACAGAGTGCTTTGAAAGTAATTCTGTCTTTTACTGGCAACCAATGAAGTAAACCCACCTATCGTTTTCAGTAGGGTTGTCCCGATACCACTTTTTTAGGACCGAGTACAAGTACCGATACATTTTTTTAAGCAGTCGCCGATACCGAATACCGATACTTTTTCAAATGTGTCCCCAAATGCAGCCATGTCGCCCACATATTGCAGCCATGTCACCCCACATATTGCAGCCATGTCACCCCACATATTGCAGCCATGTCACCCCACATATTGCAGCCATGTCACCCCACATATTGCAGCCATGTCACCCCACATATTGCAGCCATGTCCCCCCACATAATACAGCCATGTCACCCCACATAATGCAGCCATGTCACTCCACATAATGCAGCCATGTCACTCCACATAATGCAGCCATGTCACCCCACATATATGCAGCCATGTCCCCCCACATATATGCAGCCATGTCCCCCCACATATTGCAGCCATGTGCCCCACATATTGCAGCCATGTCCCCCACATATTGCAGCCATGTCCCCCACATATTGCAGCCATGTCCCCCACATATTGCAGCCATGTCCCCCCCATATTGCAACCATGTCCCCCCCATAGATGCAGCCATGTCCCCTCACATATATGCAGCCATGTCCCCCCACATATTGCAGCCATGTGCCCCACATATTGCAGCCATGTGCCCCACATATTGCAGCCATGTGCCCCACATATTGCAGCCATGTGCCCCACATATTGCAGCCATGTCCCCCACATATTGCAGCCATGTCCCCCCATATTGCAGCCATGTCCCCCCCATAGTTGCAACCATGTCCCCCCCATAGATGCAGCCATGTCCCCCACATATTGCAGCCATGTCCCCCACATATTGCAGCCATGTCCCCCACATATTGCAGCCATGCCCCCCACATATTGCAGCCATGTCCCCCATATATTGCAGCCATGTCCCCCATATACAGCCATGTCCCCCCATAGATGCAGCCATGGCCCCCATATAAAGGCATGTCCCCCACATATTGCAGTCATGTCCCCCCCATATACGCAGCCATGTTCCCCCCATATACGCAGCCATATCCCCCGTACCTGATGATGATGCCCCCGCCACCTATACAAAGCCGATGCCGCCGCGAACATTGTAGGCTCCTTTACTTTCAATAGCTGTTTTCCCTGCAGCGCGCCATGTAAAGGACACTCCCTCTTGCTCGGAATTGGACAGATCCCGAGCAAGAGGGAGTGTCCTTTACATGGCGCGCTGCAGGGAAAACAGCTATTGAAAGTAAAGGAGCCTACAATGTTCGCGGCGGCAGCGGCTTTGTATAGGCGGCGGGGGAGGCTTTGCATATGCGGCGGGGGGGAGTATTCTATTTAGGTATCGGGGGTATTTGCGGGAGTACAAGTACTCCCGCAAATACTCGGTATCGGTCCCGATACCGATACTGGTATCAGTATCGGGACAACCCTAGTTTTCAGCCAAGGAAGCTGCCATCTTTGTTTCCATTTCATCTACAACTGCCATGAAGCTGCACATGTGATCAATTATGACACCAGTCATTGGATGATTTACAGTTTGGTTGAGAGCACAACCACTGGGAGTGTTACATTTATGGCACGTGCCGGAAATAAAACCGTTTTATGGATGGGTTAACTTCCACTTTAAGTTCCCCCCATCTTGGAAGACCATTCATACTCTGATATTTATTTGATGGTTTATATTTTATTATCTGCTTAGCCTCTCGCGCTCATTGTAAAAAAGTGTTGGCTCTGTTTTAAGATCTCCCTAAATCTTAACCTAAAGGTTATGGAAAATGTGTTTATGTGCTAAAAATCGATGGCACTAAAAGTAACGCCTCTAAACAGGAACAAAAATCCCTCTGCAGGAACTTTCCTGATTTTCACCCATTTTTGTTAAACAGCCCCATGGTGTGTAAAGTCATTATTATTTTGTATCTAAATGTGACACCATTTGATTTCTTGCCATTTTAAAAGTTCCATACTTACCAAAGGCCACTGCCCAGCAATCTCTCTTGTTTTCTCCTTCAGCTGGTTCCATATTAGCAACTGGAGTGTCTTTTTGCCTTGTGTCCCATACTTTTACTGTACCTGGAATTACACCAATTAGGAACATCAATGTAAAGGTATCTAAAAGGATCCCGTAGTGTCGACTGTATTGCATGCACAAGACAGTAAACATCCCACACCAAGCACTTGTTGGGTCTTTTTCGTGACTGCACCAATCTAGACATCCTGGAAGCATCCAGGATGAAAACAAATCGGATTACTTTATATTCAAAATGGCCATGACAACTGTGGTCAAATGGGAGCTAGCTCTGACAGATCATGAAAATACTGGGATAAATCCCACTGGAAGCTCTCACAAGCAGTGTCCTCATATCCTAATGCCGCGTACACACGGTCGTTTTTTGCGATGAAAAAAAAACACGACGTTTTCTGTGAAGTAAAAAACGACGTTTTTGAAACGTCACTTTTCAAAGACAATTTTGCATACACACAAAAAGCGAGGTTACGTTCACCACTCTTTTCCATTGAAGCTCGCTTCATAACTAGCTTCTGGGCATGCGCGGGTTGAAAAACGACGTTTTGAAAAACGACACAAAAAATTCAAGCATGTTGGAATTTTTTTTTTGTCGTTTTTTTGAAGACAAAAAACGACGTTTTGCCCACACACAATCAATTTAAATGACGTTTTAAAAAACGTCGTTTTTTTTTCATCGCAAAAAACGACCGTGTGTACGCGGCATAAGAGTATGATTTTGAGAACAAATCTCAGGAGGGATTTTGTCCCACTTCTCTTTGCAGATCCTCTCCAAGTCATTAAGGCTTCGAGGCCTTGGTAACTCGAACCTTCAGCTCTCTCCACATATTTTCTATGAGGTTAAGGTCTGGAGACTGGCTAGACCACTCCAGGACATTAAAGGGTCACTAAAGGAAAAACATTTTTTTTTTGCTGAAATGACTGTTTACAGGGTATAGAGACATAATAGTTAACTGATTCCTTTTAAAAATGATTAAAAATAGATATAAATCAATCATATAATGTGCCTGCAGTTTAGTTTAATTTTTAAACTGGTTTCATGTTTCTGTACAGTAAAGAGACACACAGAACAAAAACAAACAAATACAGGGCAGTGTTTTGTTTTTAAAGTGAATCTGATGGTTCTGAGGAGTTTTAGACACACAGTAATGACAGCTTGGACCACAGTGAAAAGCTGTCATGAGATTTTTCATAAGGAGCCAGACAAGCAGGAAGTGTGAAGATCAGAGCAGAATTACAGCAACTTCAAAGCAAAAACTAACAATGAGGACATGAAACCAGGACTTCAGTAAGGTAAAGGAAGCTATTTAGCTTAAAAAAAAAATTCCTTTCTTTCTCGTACATCACGGGACACAGAGCGGCATATTCATTACTATGTGGGTTATATGGAGTACCTTCAGGTGTGGACACTGGCAATCTCAAACAGGAAGTCCCCTCCCTATATAACCCCCTCCCCTAGAGGGAGTCCCTCAGTTTTTTCGCCAGTGTCTTAGGTGTTGGTCACGGAATAGCTTTGCTCCACATCCTTGGGATTAAGGGCGGGCTAACCGGATCTGTCCAAGGAGCCTCAGTGCCAAAGTGGACAGTACCCGGGCCCCAAGCCGTGGGGTTTTGCCTATAATGCTCCTCTTTGGAGGGCTGGACCCTGGGCCCAGGACTTGGAGTTTGAAAAAACCATAAGTTCCTGTTTGCCAGGGTGCTATATAGGTCCAGGACAGTGGGTACCTTCATAGGACCCCAGGGCCTGAAGGTCTACTACGCTACCCACGGAGATGGGAGAAGATTGGATCAGTTTGCTGGACAAACATCCTGCAGCATGGAGCAGGTAAGGGGGAGCCTGCGGGACTTGGTTCGACAGCAGGCTCTCCGGGGTAACCTAAAAGGGGGGATAGCCTAAGTATGCTCTGCATGGGCAACCTTGTTCACTATGTCTAAAGAGAGACAGGATGACACCTTTTCTCCCCCATCACTAGGTCCCCCTGTCTAAATATGTGTGCTAGCTAAACCTGCTGTTTCTTCTTAGGGCTAGTAAGGATCCCTAGGGGCCTTTGGAGAGTCCTACCTGGCCGGGAGTTTGAATCTGCCGCCTGTTTCTGCGTTCCTGGATCTCCAGCAGCGCGGCTCCTCCATGTTCCTCCTGTTTCCGGCATACGCGCGCGCGCGCGCACGTCTTATTGACATTTTTCGCGCCGTTCAGACAGGAGGGCGGGGGGGGGGGCGTGCCTGCGGCGTCATACAGGGGCGCGCCTTTGTGCTGTTATAGACAGCAGGCATGGTCAGTGCTCAGTCTGAGGCTGATTTTCACAGGAGAGGACGCAGAGCGGCAGAACAGTGACTCCCGGTGGCGGAAGAGGGGTAGTACATCTGGACTTTGTTCCAAATACCTTTTTTGTTAAGCCAAGAAATCCCCCTTTTTTGCAGCAGGTTTGGAGGCTGGCAAACTTAGTTTGGGGTCACGGTAAATATATAATATATTTAAAAAAAAAAAAAAAAGAAGAGAACATACGGGATCCCATCAGTTTTTGGGCATTAGTAATCTATTGTCCCCTAAACTCTGATTTTGTACTCCTGCCCACTACAGTCTGTTGTGTGGGCGGAGTCCCTCGATTTTGTATTATGGCTTCCAAGGGTTCGGGGTCAAAGGGTACAAAAAAGACCAAAAAACAAAAGGGTTCCCTTTCTGATTCTGATATGCCGATACTTTCCCCGCAACTTATTAACATAAGAAGCGCCTTGGATAAGCCATTAGGGGGATCTGGTGCGGAGGCTGGCCCAGATCAGCCCAGCCCTGTGTTTATCACAGAGGAGATGCTAGCCGTATCCCTAGGGGGGCTAGAAGAGAGAATAGCAACATTGATCGCTAGAGCTATTCCTGGTAAAAAACGGGTTAGATCCCCATCACCAGGAGGTGTATCCTCAGATGCTGAGATTCTCTCTCCAGAGGAATTGGAATCACAGGAGGATCAACTAGACCTGAACCAAGAGGGTTCAGGGATTGAGGGATCTGCCTCTGAGGAACCATTCTCAGACTCCCAGACAGAAAGACTGTGGGTAGTGATCTTTCGGGATTGGGTACGGCCGGACAGGATTTTTCTGCCACCGAAAAGATTTGCGGTCATTTACCCCATGGAGGAAAAGTTCTCCAAGAGGTGGAGGCTCCCAGTAGTGGATGCAGCCATCTCATGTGTGAATAAATCACTAACTTGCCCGGTGGAAAACATACATATGTTTAAAGATCCAGTTGATAAAAGATTAGAAACACTTTTAAAAGCATCCTTTGCTACGGCAGGAGCAGTGGTGCAGCCAGCGGTGGCTGCAATTGGAGTTTGTCAGGCATTAAAAGACCAGACAAAGGAAATGTTAAGGGACATGCCTACCCAACAAGCAGAAGAGTTTTCTGACATTCCCAGAGCTCTGTGTTTTGCGGTAGATGCTATAAAAGATTCCATCCAGCAGGCCTCTCGTTTATCACTATGTTTGGTGCACATGAGAAGGCTCTTATGGTTGAAGAACTGGGCGGCGGAGCCCCCATGCAAAAAGCTTCTGGCAGGGTTTCCCTTCCATGGAGGACGACTCTTCGGAGAGGATCTGGATAAATATATTCAGACTATTTCAAGTGGCAAGAGTACCCTTTTACCGGTCAAAAAGACATTCCGGGCTCCTACATTTAAAAGGCAGCTCTTTCCTGTCTCGGGGCCCTCAAATTCCAGGCAGTATCGACGGCCGCCTGCACGATCCAACGTTAACAGTAGATCGCAGGGACAGACCCCTGGGGGTAAGAGGCCGTGGTATCGCAAGCCGTCAAAGACAGCCCCTAAGTCTGCCTTATGAAGGGGCGCCCCCACTCTTGCGGGTGGGGGGAAGGCTTTGTTTCTTCTCAGAGGTTTGGGAAGCCAAGATCCCCGACAGATGGGTCCGGGCATCTGTAACCACAGGTTACAGACTGGAGTTTCTAAGGTATCCTCCGCCTCATTTTCAAGAATCAAGGCTACCAAGGGATCCAGCAAGGAAGGCCTCAATGCTGGCAGCTTTGGATCACCTGCTTGGCCAGGACGTAATTATAGAAGTGCCAGCCCAAGAGCAAGGCCTAGGTTTCTATTCCAATCTCTTTGTCATACCAAAGCCCAACGGCGATGTCAGGCCAATCTTGGACCTAAAGAGGTTAAACGGTTACCTAAGGGTTCGTTCCTTCCGGATGGAATCCATCCGGTCAGCAGCCGCCGCGCTTCAGAAGGACGATTTTCTGGCCTCCATAGACATAAAGGATGCTTACCTTCATGTACCAATCTTTCAGTCGCATCAAAGGTTTTTACGCTTCGCGGTGGGGCAGCGACACTTCCAATTCAGGGCGCTCCTCTTCGGGCTGGCCACGGCCCCCCGGGTATTCACGAAGATCCTAGCCCCAATTCTGGCCAATTTAAGGATCCAAGGGGTCACAGTCCTAGCATACTTGGACGACCTTTTAATCATAGATCACTCACGGCCGGGTCTGCAAAAGGCAGTAAACCTCACGGTTCGGTACCTCGAAGAATTCGGCTGGGTCCTGAACCGGGGAAAGTCAGCGTTCCAGCCTACAAAGCAGTTGGAATACCTCGGCATGAGGTTAGACACAGAACATCAAAAGGTGTTCCTGCCCCTTGTAAAGATCGAAGCTATCAAGGGGTTGGTTCAGTTGGTTCTAAACAAGAAAAAACCAACTATTCGCCTGTGTATGCGATTACTAGGCAAGCTAGTGGCCACATTCGAGGCAGTACCATACGCTCAGATCCACACTCGCGTCCTACAGGCAGCCATTCTAGCAGCCTGGGGCAAGAGGGCACATGCCTTAGAGTCCCCTTTGACGCTATCATCAAGGGTCCGACAAAGCCTGGCCTGGTGGTTGAACCCTCAGAATCTTCTAAAGGGAAAATCCTTCAGCCCTGTTGTCTGGAAGGTAGTTACCACAGACGCCAGCCTGGCAGGCTGGGGGGCGGTCTTCGAGGGGTTCTCCCGCCAGGGAACTTGGGTGAAAGCAGAGAGGCAGCTCCCCATCAATATCTTGGAAATCAGAGCTGCCCGCCTAGCCCTTCTGGCTTGGACCTCCAGATTAAAGGGGTTCCCGGTGAGAATCCAGTCAGACAATGCCACGGCGGTGGCATACATAAACCACCAAGGGGGAACCAGGAGCCAGGCCGCTCAGAGGGAGGTGAACTTGATTTTTCAATGGGCAGAGGTTCATGTACCCTGCATTTCAGCGATATTCATTCCCGGAGTGGACAACCTGCAGGCAGACTTCTTAAGTCGCCAGAGTCTGTTGCCAGGGGAATGGTCTCTGCATCCCCAGGTCTTTCAGACAATCTGCCAGAGGTGGGGAATGCCGGACGTAGATATAATGGCATCCAGGTTCAACAAGAAACTAGACAGGTTCGTGTCGCGAGCGAGGGATCCTATGGCCTGCGGAACCGATGCGTTGGTTTGCCCTTGGCATCAATTCAGACTTCTATATGCATTCCCTCCACTACAGTTACTCCCGCGCCTGTTGCGCAAGATCAGAGTGGAGAACAAGCCAGTCATTCTAGTAGCTCCGGCTTGGCCCCGGAGGACTTGGTACTCACTAGTCCTGAAGATGGCAGTGGGAGACCCTTGGACTCTTCCTCTACAACCAGACCTACTCTCACAAGGCCCGATCCTCCACCCTACATTACAGCGTCTAAATTTGACAGCCTGGAGGCTGAATCCCTGATTCTCAGGGATAGAGGCCTGTCTAGGCAGGTAATTCCTACCCTGATTAGGGCTAGAAAGCCGGTCTCCAGGGTGATTTATTACAGGGTGTGGAGGAACTACGTAGGCTGGTGTGAATCCAAAAGATGGAATTCCCGCAAATATACTATTGATAGGGTGTTAAGTTTTCTCCAGCTAGGAGTGGATAAAGGCCTGGCACTAAGCACAATCAAGGGACAGATCTCAGCTCTGTCAGTGTGGTTTCAGAGGCCGCTGGCCACCCACTCGCTGGTAAAGACCTTCTTACAGGGGGTCTTGCATATTAATCCTCCTGTCAAGTCACCAATTTGTCCATGGGACTTAAATCTTGTCCTGTCCACTCTACAGAAACAGCCTTTTGAGCCGTTGGCTGAGATTCCTTTACTCTTACTGACAAGAAAGTTGGTTTTCTTGGTCGCCATAGTTTCGGCCAGGAGAGTGTCAGAATTAGCAGCCTTATCGTGTAAGGAACCATATCTCGTTCTGCATAAGGACAGGGCAGTTCTCCGGCCCCATCCTTCCTTTCTACCAAAGGTTATATCCAAATTTCACTTAAACCAGGATTTGGTACTTCCATCCTTCTTTCCAAAACCTACATCTAGAAAGGAAGGGTTGCTACATACCTTGGATATTGTCCGGGCCATGAAGGCCTATCTTAAAGCTACAGAAAAGATCCGGAAAACAGATGTGTTATTCGTTCTACCAGATGGCCCCAAGAAGGGGCAGGCAGCTGCAAAATCCACCATCTCGAGATGGATTAGACAATTAATCATTCAAGCCTACGGGTTGAAGAGGTTGCCTCCTCCGTTGTCGGTAAAGGCCCATTCTACCAGGGCCATGGGCGCCTCTTGGGCAGCACACCATCAGATCTCTATGGCTCAGATATGCAAGGCGGCAACGTGGTCATCAGTCCACACGTTTACAAGGTTTTATCAACTAGACGTGAGAAGAAATGCGGATACTGCCTTTGGTCAGGCAGTACTACAGGCTGCAGTTTGAAATCCTCGGGATCAGAAACACCCTTGGTTATAAAAAAAAAAAAAAATATAAGTTTTTTCTTGACTAAGTTAGAATTATTATTATGATTTGAGTTTATCTCTAAATTGAATCCTTCTTTGGAAGATGTCTCCCTCCCCTCATTAAAGCATTGCTTTCGGACATCCCACATAGTAATGAATATGCCGCTCTGTGTCCCGTGATGTACGAGAAAGAAAAAGGGATTTTTAAATACAGCTTACCTGTAAAATCCTTTTCTTGGAGTACATCACGGGACACAGAGCTCCCACCCCTCTTTTGGGTGACCATTTTGGGAGGCATACTGCTTGCTACAAAACTGAGGGACTCAATCTAGGGGAGGGGGTTATATAGGGAGGGGACTTCCTGTTTGAGATTGCCAGTGTCCACACCTGAAGGTACTCCATATAACCCACATAGTAATGAATATGCCGCTCTGTGTCCTGTGATGTACTCCAAGAAAAGGATTTTACAGGTAAGCTGTATTTAAAAATCCCTTTTTAGTGATCCTGTACTTCTTCTTGATACACTCCTATGTTGCCTTGTCCGTGTGTTTTGGGTCATCGTCATGCTGGAATACCCATCCACTTTCAATGCCCTGACTGAGGGAAGGAGGTTCTCACCCAAGATTGGACGGTTAATTGTCCCTTTGATGCAGTGAAGTCCTGTACCCTTAACAGAAAATCACCCCCAAAGCATAATGTTTCCACCTCCATGTATATTATAATATATACCTCCATGTTTGACAGTGGAGATGGTGTTCTTGGGGTCATAGGCAGCATTCCTTCTCTTACAAACAGGGCGATTTGAGTTTAAACCAAAGAGCTTGATTTTAGTCTCATCTGACCACAACACTTTCACCCAGTTCTCCTCTGAATCATTCGGATGTTCATTAGCAAACTTCAGATGGGCCTGTACATGCACAGTCTTGAGCAGAGTGACATTTTCCCCAATACAATGCCAAAATATCATAAATTTAGCGTTAAACTCCTCAAGATGTACGAAAATACAAGAATTAAATTATAAAATATTAACAAGGTGGTACTATACGCCAGCGCGTCTAAATATATTCTTTCCTGAAACTTCAGAGAGATGCTGGAGAGGGTGTGGGGAGAAAGGGACAATGCTGCATATATTTTGGGGGTGTCCAATAATACAACAATTTTGGGAAACAGTACGGAGAATTACCCAATCACTTACAGAACACCAGATTCCAGATGACCCCTCATTCTTCCTATTACATCATACAGAAATTTCTTTGAAAAGATATACAGGATCAATGATAGGTCATCTGATAAATGCGGCTAAAAGTTGCATTGCAATAAAATGGAAAGACCCGGAAGCACCTCCAATATCTATGTGGCTTAAAAAAGTAAGGAAAATAGGAATAATGGAGAAACTCTTACCGAGGCCAATAGATAAGAAAGAGCAAAATAAAATAATATGGGCACCCTGGGAATTATTTGTACAATCAGAAGAAGGTAAAAAGTTACTAGGGGAGTAAGAATAAAGATTAGAGGTCGAGGAAAGAAGGGAAAGGGAGGAGGGAAGGAAAGATGAAATTTCTCGCCGAGGGGGGGACAGCGGAGGGGAGGGGAGGGTTGTTGTGTTATGGGGCTTTGTGTGTAGTGTTTGTTTTTTTGTATTGTTTTTTTTTTTTTTTTGTCTCCTTCTTCCTCTCCTCTTCCCTCCGTGTCCGTGGGTGTACGCGGATGGAGGAGGAGAACAGGTGGAGATGGGGGTCTTGAGGAGGGGATAAGGGGGGAGGGAATGAGGGGATAAAATAGGGAAGGCAACGTGATGGAGATAAAAGAGGGAATTTGTCGAATACATAGAGAATATATGGACAATCAGGGAGGAGATGGAACATTTGGGGAAATTTGAAATTTAGTTAAAAGTTGAAATAGTATTTTAGGGGGGGAATGGAAATTGCTTGTGATATAAAATATTATAATTTCCCTCTGCTGCAGACCAGGAATAGTAAAAGAGTCTAAGATAGAGATGTATTATAATGTCCATATATAAACAAGCTGTTGTATTGGATTCTGCATATCCCGTTTTCATGTGTTTTTCGTGTTGCTTTCTTGTTTATAAAAATAAATAAAAGATAATTATAAAAAAAAAAAAAGACATTACGGGCGCTGCATGATTTTAGTCATTCACGACGTAGTGCATTACCAATTGTTTTCTTGGTGACCCTGGTCCCCACTGCCTTGAGATCATTGACAAGATTCTCCTGTGTAGTTCTGGGCTGATTCCTCACCGTTCTCATGATCATTGATCATCACAAGGCGAGATCTTGCATGGAGCCCCAGACTGAGGGAGATTGACAGTTATTTTGTGTTTCTTCCATTTGTGGAAAAACACACCAACTGTTGTCACTCTCTCACCAAGCTGCTTGGCGATGGTCTTGTAGCCCATTCCAGACTTGTGTAGGTCTCCAATCGTGTCCCTGACATCCTTGGACAGCTCTTTGGTCTTGGCCATGGTGGAGAGATTGGAATCTGATTGATTGCTTCTGTGGACAGGTGACTTTTATAAAAGGTAACAAGCTGAGATTAGGAGCACTCCCTTTAAGAGAGTGCTCCTAATCTCAATTTGTTACCTGAACAGAAGACACCTGGGAGCCAGAAATCTTGCTGATTGATAGGGGATCAAGGATTTATTTCACTTATTAAAAGGCAAATCAATTTATAGCAAAGATGTCCTTTTTTGTTGCTTTACCAATGTATTTTCCGATCATTATCCTGTGGATGGTAACTTGGAGAAGTCCGCAGCTGTGGCAAACCGCCTATAAAAGAACATTGGTCTCCATTTCTGTTCAACAGCACTGCTGAAGTTTGGCCATTAAAGTAAATTACCTTTAATAGTATTGTCTCTTTACATGTCATGTGTATGGTGTCACCCAGCACAGCTAGCTGTGGACATCAGATGGTGGCTTTACAAAAATTAAGAATTTAACCTCCAAATAATCAGACGCTAGCAGCATTGGGATTATCTGGTAGAGCAATAAAAAATTTCCATCCTGATCAATTGAGAACAGCAGGCTGGATGTGAACACACATAGCAATCTTTACCAGCCAGCTACATTGGGCAGTGATCATCCTATAGGTAACTAAAAGTTAGTATTTAAAGTGGAACAACAGTCAAAAGCCAACTAAGGCTAAACCTACTACCGGCCTCATTCTAAGGGCTCTTTCACACGGAGCGCCGTTCAGATCCGCCTGCCAGTTTTTTTTTTGCGGACCTGAACGGGCGCTCTGTGATCCTCTATGGAGCCGCGGATGTCAGTGGTGACATGCCCGCTGACATCCGACCTGCTCTGATCCGTCAAAGTATGACGGAGGAAAAACATACTTTTCCATCCGTCTGGCGGATCGGATGAACACGGACAGACGGTCCGTGTTCATCCGATCCCCCCATAGGGGAGAGCGGAGAAAAGACAGGGCGGTCCCTACACAGTGTGTGGGGACCGCCCTGTCATCCGCCGGCTCAGCAGGGATCAACGGAGCGATCCCCGCTGAGCAAACGGAGGTGCACAGGGCGGATCATTACTGATCCGCCCCGTGTGAAAAAGCGCCAAGACTATTCTATCTAACCCCGTAAAGAAAAGATCTGCATACTTACCTATCCTGAAGCCACTCTGACCCAAGCCAATGGTCAGCTGTCAGCACCGGCTTCAGTGTAGAGGAGGGACAGCCGACAGCAGATGCCCCATAGCACACCTATGAGTGACGTCATATCCCTGCATTTGCAGCCTTTTTCAGTGATCTCTGTTCTACACAGAAGCTGCCGCTGGAGAGATCATGTGACCAGACCAGAGCAGTTTCAGAACAGGTAAGTAAACAGATCTTCTCTTTACAGGATTAGATAGAATAGGCTTAGAATGGAGGTGGGAGTGGGGATTAGCCTTGTACATAGGTGTGCGCACATGGTGTGCCAGGTGTGCCTGGGCACACCCTAATCACCTTGTTTGCTGCATATGTTTAGACCAGTGATATTTCAGCTGAAAAAATTGAAAAAATAATAATTATAAAAAATAAAATTAATAAAAAAAATAAAACCAAAATGTAATTGTAAAAAATAAAATAGTAAAAATAAAAAACTACTGACACTGTCCACTGCCTCCAAACTCTGCCCTAATGACATCATCCACTGCTCTGACACCGGCAGTATATACTGTATGCACAGGCAGAAGTGTTTGAGCTTTGGGGTGCACACCCTAATGCAATAGGCTGCGCACACCTATGGCCTCGTACACACGGTTTGATTGTTGGCAGGAGATTGTCTGTTGACGGACTGTTGTCCTAAAATCTTACCGTTAGTACACTCCTTTCTTTTGACAATTGTTGTCCAATTTACCGCCCAAAAAAAATTTGGATTACAGGCTAGTAAATTTTGGGCGGACATCGCTTTGACGTCCGATTTTTGTATTGTCAGTAAACAAATCTGTCACACAAAAAAGTTGAAAAGTACAAACACGCATGCTAGGAATCAATGCTCATCAAACACAAAATTAGCAGAAGGGGCCCAAAGGGTGGCGCTCAAGAGCTGAAATTCCTTGTAGTACGTCACTATGTTCGTGTTTGTGGCACGACAATTGTGTAACCTTAGTATGCAAGACAAGATCCTGACACACGCCCTTTTGACAAAAATCAAAAGCTCGATTGGCCAACAATCGTATCGAGTGTACGAGGCTCAAGTTCATTTTGACTGAACTTTTCAAGTTGGATTTAAAAAAAACCAACTGTAATGTTTTTTTAAAAAAAGTTTTTATATTTATAGATTTTTAATTTATATTTATATTATTTTTATATACAGGTGGTATAGGAAGCCTGGCCCAGGAGTCAGGAGGGCTCTTGAAGGCTCCATGGGCCTCTTCTATGAATTCTGGTCTTTAGTCCTTTCCATAGATTTTCTATTGGATTCAAGTCAAGTGATTGGCTGGGCCATTCTAGCAGCTTTATTTTCTTTCTTTAAAACCAATTGAAAGTTTCCTTGGCCTTGTGTTGGGGGATCATTGTCTTGCTGAAATGTCCACCCTTGTTTCATCTTCATCATCCTGGTAGATGGCAGCAGATTATTATCAAGAACGTCTTTTTCCATCCATTTTTCCTTCTTTCAATGATGTGAAGTTTGCCAGTATTACCACACCATGATGTTCCCACCTCCTTCACTGTTGGTATTGGGGTGTATTTGGAGTGATCTGCAGTGCCATTTAACCTTCAAACATTGTGTGTATTAAGGCAACCAAAGAGTCCAATTTTGGTCGCATCTGACCAGACTATATTCTCCCAGTATTTTTTACTTTTTTCTGTAATAAATATCCCCCAAAAATATATCAAAAAACTTTTTTTTCCCTCAGTTTAGGCCGATACGTATTCTTCTACATATTTTTCGTTAAAAAAAAAAAAAATCGCAATTAGCGTTTATTGATTGGTTTGCGCAAAAGTTATAGCGTTTACAAAATAGGGGGTAGTTTTATGGCATTTTTATTATTATTTTTTTTTTACTAGTAATGGCGGCGATCAGCGTTTTTTTTCAGTACTGCGACCTTATGGCGGACACTTCGGACACTTTTGACACATTTTTGGGACCAATGCTATATTTTTTTAGCGATCAATGCTATAAAAATGCATTGGATTACTATAAAAATGCCATTGGCAGTGAAGGGGTTAACACTAGGGGGCGGGGAAGGGGTTAGGTGTGTTCCTATTTGTGTTCTAACTGTATGGGGGGGTGGCCTCACTAGAGGAAATCACTGATCTTCCCACTAGTGGCCGTCGAAAGTGGCGACGTAGAGCTACGGGCTCTCGCGCAGGAGTGCCGAACTGCCGCCGTATAACTGCGGCGGCTGGTCGGCAAGCGGTTAAAACGATTGTACCTGCCAATTCCAGGTCTTTCTGAAGCTCTCCACAAGTGGTCCTTGGCTCTGGGACAACTCTTCTGATAATTATTTTCACTCCTCTGTCAGAAATCTTGCAAGGAGCACCTGGTCGGTTTATGATGAAATTATGTTCTTTCCACTTCTGGATTAAGGCCCCAACAGTGCTCACTGGAACATTCAGAAGTTTAGAAATCCTTCTGTAACCAATGCCATCAGTATGTTTTGCAACAATAAGCTTGGGAAGGTCTTGAGATGGCTCTTTGCTTTTACCCATCATGAGATGTTTCTTGTGTGACAACTTGGTAATGAGACACCTTTTTATACTCCAGTATTGTGGAACATTGGCACCCCAGATATTTTGGAACTACATTTCCCATGATACTCATGCACTCTGCAGTGCATTTGATCATCATGGGAAATGTAGTTCCAAAACATCGGGGGTGCCAAGGTTCGCCATCACTGTTATAGGCCATCAGTTGAGACTGAACCAGTTGATATTAGTTTGCACTGACAAGGGGCAGGATTGCTTTCCAATTACTGATAGATTTCAGCTGGTGTCTTGGCTTTCCATGCCTTTTTGCACCTCCCTTTCTTCATGTGTTCAATACTTTGAGGCCAAAATCACACCTGAGCAATGCATGCGACTAGTTTCTTCATACAGGAGGCATCTTGAAGCGGTCATTACAAACCAAGGATTTTGTATGAAGTATTAACCACTTAAGGACCGCCTCCTGCACATATAAGTCGGCAGAATGGCACAGCTGGGCACAAGCACGTACAGGTACGTCCTCTTTAAGTGCCCAGCCGTGGGTCGCGGGGGCGCGCTGGAGTCCCGCGATTGGTCCCAGGAGCTGAAGAATGGGGAAAGCTGCGTGTAAACACAGCTTTCCTGTTCTTCACTGTGGCGCTGTCATTGATCATGTATTCCCTTTATATAGGGAACCACAATCAATTACGTCACACACCCCTACAGTTAGAAACAGAGATGAGGTCACACTTAACCGCTTCAGTGCCCCCTTGTGGTTAACTCCCAAACTGCAATTGTCATTTTCATAGTAAAATTTTTTTTTTTTTTTTATAAAAATGCAATAAAACTATATCCTATTTTGTAAACACTATAAATTTTGCGTAAACCAACCGATAAACGCTTATTGCATTTTTTTTTACCAAAAATAGGTAGAAGAATACGTAGGAAAAACATTTTTTATATGTTTTTGGGGGATATTTACTATAGCAAAAATGTTGTTTATAGCGCAAAAAATAAAAACCGCAGAGGTGATCAAATACCACCGAAAGAAAGCTCTATTTGTGGGGGAAAAAACTACGCCAATTTTGTTTGGGAGCCATGTCGTACGACCGCGCATTTGTCAGTTAAAACGACGCAGTGCCGAATCGCAAAAACTGTCCGGGTCCTTTAGCTGCCTAAAGGTCTGGGTCTTAAGTGGTTAAAATACATTTCAGTTTGCGTGTTCAATCATTTTTCAATGTGTCATTCCATTTTATTACACATAACTTCATTGCTGAACATATATGTTTTGGTTTCTTTGTATGTATGAATTGCATTGGGTTGTTACCGACATGTGGTAAGATGTTCATGTCAATAGCACCTTTAGAAATATATTTACCTAGAAAAATGGTGACGTGTTCAATACTTATATTACAAGCTGTAGGTCAGATTGAGGAATGACCCCTCTATTAAATACTTGTCAATAAATTGCCTGAAGGTGTCTAGTAAAACAATCTTACCATGAATGGCCAGCTATACTGTACATTGTTCCTATACATCTATTATAAAAACATCTTACCATCACGGCTTCCTGTTACAATTTCGGGGGCTCCTTCTCCAATGCCTAACCCCCCTACTCCATCAATACAGTTAATGATTTCCTTGTGTCCTTTCACAGAATACACTGGAGTGTCAGCAGCTTCCAGGTTCCTAATACAAACACACATAGAAAAGTATTAGCAAAAACATTTCCAGTGTGCTATGCACAAAAGTTGTTGGAACAAATATACAGTAAAGTGGTTAACCCCCTAATGCCACCTCCCAGCAATCCTTCAAGTGGGTTTCAATGCCAGCTTCTCTATCATGTGACCACTAGAACTGGCTCTTTTAGCTGTGACACAATCAGGAGCCAAGACTGCTTAGTCAGTGTGCTGTGAGAGCGTTCTCCGCACAAAACCTCACACCCTGGTGGGCGCATACAGTGCCTTGCGAAAGTATTCGGCCCCCTTGAACTTCGCGACCTTTTGCCACATTTCAGGCTTCAAACATAAAGATATAAATCTGTAATTTTTTGTGAAGAATCAACAACAAGTGGGACACAATCATGAAGTGGAACGAAATTTAATGGATATTTCAAACTTTTTTAACAAATAAAAAAACTGAAAAATTGGGTGTGCAAAATTATTCAGCCCCCTTAAGTTAATACTTTGTAGCGCCACCTTTTGCTGCGATTACAGCTGTAAGTCGCTTGGGGTATGTCTCTATCAGTTTTGCACATTGAGAGACTGACATTTTTGCCCATTCCACCTTGCAAAACAGCTCAAGCTCAGTGAGGTTGGATGAACAGCAGTTTTCAGTTCTTTCCACAGATTCTCGATTGGATTTAGGTCTGGACTTTGACTTGGCCATTCTAACACCTGGATATGTTTATTTGTGAACCATTCCATTGTAGATTTTGCTTTATGTTTTGGATCATTGTCTTGTTGGAAGACAAATCTCCGTCCCAGTCTCAGGTCTTTTGCAGACTCCATCAGGTTTTCTTCCAGAATGGTCCTGTATTTGGCTCCATCCATCTTCCCATCAATTTTAACCATCGTCCCTGTCCCTGCTGAAGAAAAGCAGGCCCAAACCATGATGCTGCCACCAGCATGTTTCACAGTGGGGATGGTGTGTTCAGGGTGATGAGCCGTGTTGCTTTTACGCCAAACATAACGTTTTGCATTGTTGCCAAAAAGTTCGATTTTGGTTTCATCTGACCAGAGCACCTTCTTCCACATGTTTGGTGCGTCTCCCAGGTGGCTTGTGGCAAACTTTAAACAACACTTTTTATGGATATCTTTAAGAAATGGCTTTCTTCTTGCCACTTTTCCATAAAGGCCAGATTTGTGCAGTATACAACTGATTGTTGTCCTATGGACAGAGTCTCCCACCTCAGCTGTAGATCTCTGCAGTTCATCCAGAGTGATCATGGGCCTCTTGGCTGCATCTCTGATCAGTCTTCTCCTTGTATGAGCTGAAAGTTTAGAGGGACGGCCAGGTCTTTGTAGATTTGCAGTGGTCTGATACTCCTTCCATTTCAATATTATCGCTTGCACAGTGCTCCTTGGGATGTTTAAAGCTTGGGAAATCTTTTGTATCCAAATCCAGCTTTAAACTTCTCCACAACAGTATCTCAGACCTGCCTGGTGTGTTCCTTGTTTTTCATGATGCTCTCTGTGCTTTAAACAGACCTCTGAGACTATCACAGTGCAGGTGCATTTATACGGAGACTTGATTACACACAGGTGGATTCTATTTATCATCATTAGTCATTTAGGTCAACATTGGATCATTCAGAGATGCTCACTGAACTTCTAAAGAGTTTTCTGCACTGAAAGTAAAGGGGCTAAATAATTTTGCACGCCCAATTTTTCAGTTTTTTTATTTGTTAAAGTTTGAAATATCCAATAAATTTCGTTCCACTTCATGATTGTGTCCCACTTGTTGTTGATTCTTCACCAAAAATTACAGTTTTATATGTTTATGTTTGAAGCCTGAAAGGGCTGAATACTTTCGCAAAGGCACTGTATGTGCGGTGGCTGAATGTTGAAGCCCACTTTTCATGCTGCAGCATATATGCACTTTGCAGTTGGCAAGAGGGGTTTGGTGTAAAAGAAAAAAAAATCCCCTCTGGATGGTCAACCTACATTGCAGGGATTTTAGAAAATATCTTTTGTCGTTCTAAAGAAATAGCCTTTGATGGCGATTCTGAATGAGAGGGTCTGGCTCAATATAAATCACCTGGTGCACTCTCTGTGTTCTCATTGGAAAAGCTGCAGTGTTTGCATTCCTTTAGATGCATTTAACCCTTGGGGAGTATCTCACCAAAACGGAACTTCCTATTACAAGGGGCACCTAAAATCTGACTTGTATCTTGGAGCAAATCCTGTGAAAATCAGTGAGCCAATCACAGAAGCCGGAATTTGCATTTTACCAATGGTGTACAGAACACTCCCAGGTTGCCATATCGCATTTCATGTTACAGAAAAATACAGTGGCTGCAGATTAGAATACATGCTCTGCATTAAGGTAAAAAAATAAAAAAAATAAAACCCCTCACTACTTGTCCTACCCAGTCTGTTCCCACACCTCTACCTGGCTTCAAGTCACTGCGCCCGCACTGCCTCCAGCTCCAGCACTACTCCCTTCATGTTTTGCTTTCACAGGAGAAACTAAGGCTAGTGGGGCCGTAGGCTCCTGTTACGGTCAGTCAAACTTCTGTGATGAGGAAGCAGGGACTCTTTGTATGTCTATGGACACACATAGCCAGGTTCAGGAATGCACATGCACAAGTATCTCCTTAGCACTTGGCTTGCTGCAGGAGGCACCCAAGGAGGGAGAAGCTGATGGTACTGGTGGGTTACTGCCAGGAGAGGGTGAAATCTGCCTTTCTATGCAATATCATTGCACGGAACAGGTACGTATTATCTATTTTTTATTTTATTTAAACGCAAGCCTTTAGTCAGGGTTTGACAAATTTGCTTGGAATCTAGGAGCCAGCTAAAAAAGTTAGGAGCCAGAAACGCACCCCGTCCCACCGAGCTCACGCGCAGAAGTGAACGCATACGTGAGTGGCGCCTGCATATAAAAAAAAGTGCGCTTGTAAGACCGCTGCGCAAATACGGTGTGACAGAAAGTATTGCAATGACCGCCATTTTATTCTCTAGGGTGTTAGAATAAAAAATATATATAATGTTTGGGGTTCTAATTAGAGGGAAGGAGGAAGGAGATGGCAGTGAAAACACAGGGGGAAGCTCCATTAGCATTGTTGGTTGTCTTGTTTGTCATACCAACGGCCACCACAAGATGGTGCCAGATCACAGAAGGAAGCATAGGCCTGCAGAAGGCCGCAAAGCCACGGCCTCAATTACCGGCCGGCGCGGCCCGACACGTTTGTGCGGCAGGGGTGCATGGAAACACAGGATGGGGTATCCTGTGTCTCCATGGTCCCTACCCCCCCCCCCCACCGCGCGGCCGTGGCTGTGCGGTCTTCTGCAGGCCTATGCTTCCTTCTCCAGGCGCCAGGTGGCTAATTCTAGTCGCAATTGCGACCTGGCACCCGGACTTTGTTGAACCCTGCTTTTAGTATTACATTAACTTACAACAAGGCTTGTTTAGCAATTGTATACACTAGATAATTTTTTATTTATTCACTATATTTTTTCATATGAAAGCAGCGTTACCCTCTGTATTAACACATTCACGCTGACCGTACGCAAATATGCATTCTCGGCTTGAAGGGGTAATATGCAGCTGCACGCATCACCCCGGTACCATTTTTTAGAGCCAGTGGTTGGCTTTTGAGTGATAACAACCAATGTAGCTAAAAGCTGCTGGGCCGTCATCCTAAGGAGCGGGAGGGGACATTTCCTTACCCCTCCCCCCCTGCGCCACCTTCCAAGGCTATCCCACCGGGAGGCCCGAGCGACCAGCTGACACGTCTGCCGGCTGACCGAAAAGACCCGAATGAAGCTGAAATCGGCTTTGATCAGGTCTCCTATCTGGTAACTCGGAAGTGATGATCACTTCCAGTTTACTCAGCTGCCAATGGCGCAGATTTAAAATAAACCCTAGTATTCCAAAATACAGATTTTGGCGTTTTCAATACTTTTAAAGAGTACCTGTCACTGACTATTACTGTCACCAGGGATGCTTACATTCCTTGTGACAGCAATAGAAATAATGATTTTTTTGGGGAAAAAAATTTGAATGTGCCCAATTCCTCAGCGCTCGCGTGCAGAAGCCAACGCATACCTAAGTTGCGCCAGCATATGTAAACGGTGTTCAAACAACACGTGAGGTATTGCCACGATCGTTGGAGTGAGAGCAATAATTATAGCACAGGATCACCTCCAACTCTAAACTGGTAACCTGTAGAAAAAGTTGAAAGCGTCGCCTATGGAGATTTTTAAGTACCGTAGTTTGTTGCCAATTTCAAAGCATGACGTTAGGTATCTATTTACTCGGTGTAACATCATCTTTCACATTATACAAAAAAAATTAGGTTAACTGTACGTTCTTGTTTTATTCATGAAATTTCCAAAAAATTGCGCTTGAAATACTGCGCAAATACTGGTGACAATTTTTTTTGCAACAATTGCCATAATATTCTCTGGGGGCACTGCTAATGTGTGTGTGTGTGTGTGTGTGTGTGTGTGTGTGTGTGTGTGTGTGTGTGTGTGTGTGTGTGTGTGTGTGTGTGTGTGTGTGTGTATGTGTGTATATATATATATATATATATATATATATATATATATATATATATATATATATATATATATATATATATATATATATATATATATATATATATATATATATATATATACATATACATATACATATATTTTAGTATGGGTTGGGTGTGTCACCAAGTAAAGCCAGCAGGTGGCGCTGCATAGTATTAGAATACCAATCTACATTCAGAGATGTTGAGTGCACGTGCCTGTTGTGTACTTTGTATTGTGCTGCACTGGGTGATTGGACGGTAATGGTTACTGTGCCAACAATTGCTTATATTTTTTTTTGTTGTATTTTTTTCAAACCTGTCCTCATGTGTTGGCGTTTGTCTCTGGGCATATTTTAGAGTTTGTTTCCCTGGAGGGTAAAGTTTTATGCCTGTCTATATGTGATAAAGACATGTAGGTGTTTAGGGTAGGATGGTCCTAAAAAAATAACCTTACCATACATTGAGATTTCCTCCAAAGTCACCAGTGGCCAAATGTCTCTGCTGCAACGAGCTGGCACCGAATGTTGCACACTTCAAAGGTTTGGGTTTTTCAATCTATGGAAGACAATAATAAGCAGAGATATCAGCAAATGGGTCACAGCTAGAATTCCTCAATATGGTCTCCTAACAAAGTAAAAATAGATCAAATATTCGAATGCCCAACGGGAATATAGATAGTGTTTCTAACAGATTGCATGGATCAGCGTCAGATTAAGAAAATTAAGCTACAATGAAATTGGGAAAAAGAGAAAATGACTAAAATTATAGAAGAAGAACAAATGTTTAAAGTATAGAAAGTCATAAAAACGAATGACACGTCACCTTTCATTGAAATGTGTCAGGGGCTTTTTTTTTTTTTATGCAACACGATTTATTTAATATGGTTGGGGCTAATAAAATATGTATTCTTTTTATAAAGTTAAATATAAAATGTTGCATTTGAATACTATATACTCTTATTTTCAACCAGCAGGTAGCACTTTGGACTTCTTTTTATACATTTTCTAGGCTATTTCTGCCTGCTTTGTTGTAAAAAGTAGACTGTTTACAGAGCTCAGCAGCTGAAAGTAAAATTTCCAAAAACAAACTAAAGGGATATTAAAGGAGTTGCATTAAGGCGAAAAAAAACAGCTGGTGTTGCCGCCCCCCCCAGCCCCCGTTTTACTTACCTGACCCGTCGAAAGTCCCACTCGGTTCCAAAGATCCTCTTTGCCGCTCAGCCTGGCTGCTGAATGGCTAGAGCGGATGGATTGAGAGCAGTGCAGCCATTGGCTGGCGCTGCTGTCAATCACATCCAGTGACGCGGCGCGCCGAGGGGTGGGGCCGAGTGATACAGTGAGCGGCTATGGCTGCTCGCTGTTTCAAGGAAGCGAGCCCGCAATTACTTACCACCATGCGAGCTCTCGCATTACTGTGGGGAGTAATTGCAGAGAGGACCAGAGACCGCCCCTGAGGGACCCCAGAAGACGTGGAGAAAAAAAATTCAGCTATAAAAAAAATGCCAGTAGCTTTGCAGGGAGCCTTTCAACGTTTTTTAGCATTCAAAATTATTGGCTTTTTTCTGAACGCCCGAAATTTGCGTTCAAAGTGCCGTTTATGAGCGTTTTTTTCACCGAAAAACGGCACTTTGAATGCAAATTTTGGGGCGTTCAGAAAAAAGCCAATAAACTCCAAAGCTCATTAACACTACAAAACGCCCAGGTTAACATAGAGTTCAGTTTATGGGCTTTTTACAAAAATGGCAATAAACTGCAGTTTATCAGCTTCTGTGTGCATGGAGCCTATGTAAAGAAATGTAAAGAAATAAAAAATTGAAGTGCTCAGTCCCGCCAAGCTTGCACAGAAGTGAACGTATACGTAAGCCATGCACATATATATATATAAACGGTGTTCAAACCACACGTGAGGTATTGCCGCGATTGTCAGAGCGAGAGCAATAATTCTACCAAAAGACCTCCTCTGTAAGGCTGCGTACACACGATGGAATATATCTGCTGAAACTGGTCTGCAGACCAGTTTCAGCGGACAGATTCGATCGTGTGTACGGGCTAGCAGACAGGTTTCCAGCAGACAAAAGTTTCAAAGCATGCTTTAAAACTTGTCTGCTGGAAACCCGTCTGTCCGACATGTCCGCTGATTAGTACGCCTAATCAGCGGACATAAATCCCCCGCATGCGCCGAATGGATTTGATGCATGCGTAGAAGTATTTTACTTCCTGGTTCGGTGACGTGGCGGCATCAACATCACTGCCACGTCACCGCGCTGTCCGTCCGCGGGGATTTTGGTTTGATCTGTCGGACTGTTTTCATCGGATAAAGGGATTTTTAAATACAGCTTACCTGTAAAATCCTTTTCTTGGAGTACATCACGGGACACAGAGCGGCATATTCATTACTATGTGGGTTATATGGAGTACCTTCAGGTGTGGACACTGGCAATCTCAAACAGGAAGTCCCCTCCCTATATAACCCCCTCCCCTAGAGGGAGTCCCTCAGTTTTGTAGCAAGCAGTATGCCTCCCAAAATGGTCACCCAAAAGAGGGGTGGGAGCTCTGTGTCCCGTGATGTACTCCAAGAAAAGGATTTTACAGGTAAGCTGTATTTAAAAATCCCTTTTTCTTTCTCGTACATCACGGGACACAGAGCGGCATATTCATTACTATGTGGGATGTCCGAAAGCAATGCTTTAATGAGGGGAGGGAGACATCTTCCAAAGAAGGATTCAATTTAGAGATAAACTCAAATCATAATAATAATTCCAACTTAGTCAAGAAAAAAAACTTTTTATTTTTTATTTTTTTATAACCAAGGGTGTTTCTGATCCCGAGGATTTCAAACTGCAGCCTGTAGTACTGCCTGACCAAAGGCAGCATCCGCATTTCTTCTCACGTCTAGTTGATAAAACCTTGTAAACGTGTGGACTGATGACCACGTTGCCGCCTTGCATATCTGAGCCATAGAGATCTGATGGTGTGCTGCCCAAGAGGCGCCCATGGCCCTGGTAGAATGGGCCTTTACCGACAACGGAGGAGGCAACCTCTTCAACCCGTAGGCTTGAATGATTAATTGTCTAATCCATCTCGAGATGGTGGATTTTGCAGCTGCCTGCCCCTTCTTGGGGCCATCTGGTAGAACGAATAACACATCTGTTTTCCGGATCTTTTCTGTAGCTTTAAGATAGGCCTTCATGGCCCGGACAATATCCAAGGTATGCAGCAACCCCTCCTTTCTGGATGTAGGTTTTGGAAAGAAGGATGGAAGTACCAAATCCTGGTTTAAGTGAAATTTGGATATAACCTTTGGTAGAAAGGAAGGATGGGGCCGGAGAACTGCCCTGTCCTTATGCAGAACGAGATATGGTTCCTTACACGATAAGGCTGCTAATTCTGACACTCTCCTGGCCGAAACTATGGCGACCAAGAAAACCAATTTTCTTGTCAGTAAGACTAAAGGAATCTCAGCCAACGGCTCAAAAGGCTGTTTCTGTAAAGTGGACAGGACAAGATTTAAGTCCCATGGACAAATTGGTGACTTGACAGGAGGATTAATACGCAAGACCCCCTGTATGAAGGTCTTTACCAGCGAGTGGGTGGCCAGCGGCCTCTGAAACCACACTGACAGAGCTGAGATCTGTCCCTTGATTGTGCTTAGTGCCAGGCCTTTATCCACTCCTAGCTGGAGAAAACTTAACACCCTATCAATAGTATATTTGCGGGAATTCCATCTTTTGGATTCACACCAGCCTACGTAGTTCCTCCACACCCTGTAATAAATCACCCTGGAGACCGGCTTTCTAGCCCTAATCAGGGTAGGAATTACCTGCCTAGACAGGCCTCTATCCCTGAGAATCAGGGATTCAGCCTCCAGGCCGTCAAATTTAGACGCTGTAATGTAGGGTGGAGGATCGGGCCTTGTGAGAGTAGGTCTGGTTGCAGAGGAAGAGTCTAAGGGTCTCCCACTGCCATCTTCAGGACTAGTGAGTACCAAGTCCTCCGGGGCCAAGCCGGAGCTACTAGAATGACTGGCTTGTTCTCCACTCTGATCTTGCGCAACAGGCGCGGGAGTAACTGTAGTGGAGGGAATGCATATAGAAGTTTGAATTGATGCCAAGGGCAAACCAACGCATCGGTTCCGCAGGCCATAGGATCCCTCGCTCGCGACACGAACCTGTCTAGTTTCTTGTTGAACCTGGATGCCATTATATCTACGTCCGGCATTCCCCACCTCTGGCAGATTGTCTGAAAGACCTGGGGATGCAGAGACCACTCCCCTGGCAACAGACTCTGGCGACTTAAGAAGTCTGCCTGCAGGTTGTCCACTCCGGGAATGAATATCGCTGAAATGCAGGGTACATGAACCTCTGCCCATTGAAAAATCAAGTTCACTTCCCTCTGAGCGGCCTGGCTCCTGGTTCCCCCTTGGTGGTTTATGTATGCCACCGCCGTGGCATTGTCTGACTGGATTCTCACCGGGAACCCCTTTAATCTGGAGGTCCAAGCCAGAAGGGCTAGGCGAGCAGCTCTGATTTCCAAGATATTGATGGGGAGCTGCCTCTCTGCTTTCACCCAAGTTCCCTGGCGGGAGAACCCCTCGAAGACCGCCCCCCAGCCTGCCAGGCTGGCGTCTGTGGTAACTACCTTCCAGACAACAGGGCTGAAGGATTTTCCCTTTAGAAGATTCTGAGGGTTCAACCACCAGGCCAGGCTTTGTCGGACCCTTGATGATAGCGTCAAAGGGGACTCTAAGGCATGTGCCCTCTTGCCCCATCTTCGTGAATACCCGGGGGGCCGTGGCCAGCCCGAAGGGGAGCGCCCTGAATTGGAAGTGTCGCTGCCCCACCGCGAAGCGTAAAAACCTTTGATGCGACTGAAAGATTGGTACATGAAGGTAAGCATCCTTTATGTCTATGGAGGCCAGAAAATCGTCCTTCTGAAGCGCGGCGGCTGCTGACCGGATGGATTCCATCCGGAAGGAACGAACCCTTAGGTAACCGTTTAACCTCTTTAGGTCCAAGATTGGCCTGACCTCGCCGTTGGGCTTTGGTATGACAAAGAGATTGGAATAGAAACCTAGGCCTTGCTCTTGGGCTGGCACTTCTATAATTACGTCCTGGCCAAGCAGGTGATCCAAAGCTGCCAGCATTGAGGCCTTCCTCGCTGGATCCCTTGGTAGCCTTGATTCTTGAAAATGAGGCGGAGGATACCTTAGAAACTCCAGTCTGTAACCTGTGGTTACAGATGCCCGGACCCATTTGTCGGGGATCTTGGCTTCCCAAACTTCTGAGAAGAAACGAAGCCTTCCCCCCACCCGCAAGAGTGGGGGCGCCCCTTCATAAGGCAGACTTAGGGGCTGTCTTTGACGGCTTGCGATACCACGGCCTCTTACCCCCAGGGGTCTGTCCCTGCGATCTACTGTTAACGTTGGATCGTGCAGGCGGCCGTCGATACTGCCTGGAATTTGAGGGCCCCGAGACAGGAAAGAGCTGCCTTTTAAATGTAGGAGCCCGGAATGTCTTTTTGACCGGTAAAAGGGTACTCTTGCCATTTGAAATAGTCTGAATATATTTATCCAGATCCTCTCCGAAGAGTCGTCCTCCATGGAAGGGAAACCCTGCCAGAAGCTTTTTGCATGGGGGCTCCGCCGCCCAGTTCTTCAACCATAAGAGCCTTCTCATGTGCACCAAACATAGTGATAAACGAGAGGCCTGCTGGATGGAATCTTTTATAGCATCTACCGCAAAACACAGAGCTCTGGGAATGTCAGAAAACTCTTCTGCTTGTTGGGTAGGCATGTCCCTTAACATTTCCTTTGTCTGGTCTTTTAATGCCTGACAAACTCCAATTGCAGCCACCGCTGGCTGCACCACTGCTCCTGCCGTAGCAAAGGATGCTTTTAAAAGTGTCTCTAATCTTTTATCAACCGGATCTTTAAACATATGTATGTTTTCCACCGGGCAAGTTAGTGATTTATTCACACATGAGATGGCTGCATCCACTACTGGGAGCCTCCACCTCTTGGAGAACTTTTCCTCCATGGGGTAAATGACCGCAAATCTTTTCGGTGGCAGAAAAATCCTGTCCGGCCGTACCCAATCCCGAAAGATCAATTCCTCCAAGAGAGGATGGACCGGAAAAACTGCGTTGTTTAACGGAGCTTTCAAAGAGCCCAGAGAGGATACCGGAGGAACCTGAGGCTCTGGCAATGGTAAACTAAATGCCGAGCGGACCCTGTCCGTCAAAGACTGTAGCCACAGTCTTTCTGTCTGGGAGTCTGAAAATGGTTCCTCAGAGGCAGATCCCTCAATCCCTGAACCCTCTTGGTTCAGGTCTAGTTGATCCTCCTGTGATTCCAATTCCTCTGGAGAGAGAATCTCAGCATCTGAGGATACACCTCCTGGTGATGGGGATCTAACCCGTTTCTTACCAGGAATAGCTCTAGCGATCAATGCTGCTATTCTCTCTTCTAGCCCCCCTAGGGATACGGCTAGCATCTCCTCTGTGATAAACACAGGGCTGGGCTGATCTGGGCCAGCCTCCGCACCAGATCCCCCTAATGGCTCATCCAAGGCGCTTCTTATGTTAATAAGTTGCGGGGAAAGTATCGGCATATCAGAATCAGAAAGGGAACCCTTTTGTTTTTTGGTCTTTTTTGTACCCTTTGACCCCGAACCCTTGGAAGCCATAATACAAAATCGAGGGACTCCGCCCACACAACAGACTGTAGAGGGCAGGAGTACAAAAATCAGAGTTTAGGGGACAATAGATCACTAATGCCCAAAAACTGATGGGATCCCGTATGTTCTTTTTTTTTTAAAATATATTATATATTTTCTTTTGACAACATACCGTGACCCCAAACCAAGTTTGCCAGCCTCCAAACCTGCTGCAAAAAAGGGGGATTTCTTGGCTTAACAAAAAGGTATTGGAACAAAGTCCACATGTACTACCCCTCTTCCGCCACCGGGAGTCACTGTTCTGCCGCTCTGCGTCCTCTCCTCTGAAAATCAGCCTCAGACTGAGCACTGACAATGCCTGCTGTCTATAACAGCACAAAGGCGCGCCCCTGTATGACGCCGCAGGCACGCCCCCCCCCCGCCCTCCTGTCTGAACGGCGCGAAAAACGTCAATAAGACGTGCACGCGCGCGCGCGTATGCCGGAAACAGGAGGAACATGGAGGAGCCGCGCTGCTGGAGATCCAGGAACGCAGAAACAGGCGGCAGATTCAAACCCCCGGCCAGGTAGGACTCTCCAAAGGCCCCTAGGGATCCTTACTAGCCCTAGGAAGAAACAGCAGGTTTAGCTAGCACACATATTTAGACAGGGGGACCTAGTGATGGGGGAGAAAAGGTGTCATCCTGTCTCTCTTTAGACATAGTGAACAAGGTTGCCCATGCAGAGCATACTTAGGCTATCCCCCCTTTTAGGTTACCCCGGAGAGCCTGCTGTCGAACCAAGTCCCGCAGGCTCCCCCTTACCTGCTCCATGCTGCAGGATGTTTGTCCAGCAAACTGATCCAATCTTCTCCCATCTCCGTGGGTAGCGTAGTAGACCTTCAGGCCCTGGGGTCCTATGAAGGTACCCACTGTCCTGGACCTATATAGCACCCTGGCAAACAGGAACTTATGGTTTTTACAAACTCCAAGTCCTGGGCCCAGGGTCCAGCCCTCCAAAGAGGAGCATTATAGGCAAAACCCCACGGCTTGGGGCCCGGGTACTGTCCACTTTGGCACTGAGGCTCCTTGGACAGATCCGGTTAGCCCGCCCTTAATCCCAAGGATGTGGAGCAAAGCTATTCCGTGACCAACACCTAAGACACTGGCGAAAAAAACTGAGGGACTCCCTCTAGGGGAGGGGGTTATATAGGGAGGGGACTTCCTGTTTGAGATTGCCAGTGTCCACACCTGAAGGTACTCCATATAACCCACATAGTAATGAATATGCCGCTCTGTGTCCCGTGATGTACGAGAAAGAAATATCTCCTCGTGTGTACGCGGCCTAACTCAAAACTGGTAACCTGTAGAAACTTTTAAAGGTCACCTATGGAGATTTTTAAGGGTCAAAGTTTGTCACCATTCCATGAGCGGGCGCAATTTTGAAGCGGGACATGTTGGGTATCATTTTACTCAGTGTAACATTATCTTTCACAATATATACAAAAGGCAAATCCACTTTGCACTACAAGTGCAAAGTGCACTTGAAATTGCACTGAAGGTTCATTTGGAAGTGCAGTCGCTGTAAACCTGAGGGGTAAATCTGAAATGAGGGGAAGCTCTGCTGATTTTACCATCCAATCGTGTGCAAGCTAAAATGCTGTTTTTTATTTCCCTTGCATGTCCCCCTCGGATCTACAGCGACTGCACTTCCAAGTGCACTTTGCACTTGTAGTGCAAAGTGGATTTGCCTTTAGTAAATAAAAACTAAAGTATTTCGACGACCGCAATTTTATTCGGTGTCTGAATATATATATATATTGTTTAGGGGTTCCGAGTAATTTTCTAGCCAAAATAAAAAACGATTTTAACTTGTAAACAACAAATTTCAAAAAGAGGCTCGGTCCTTAAATAGATGCATTTTGTTTGAGCTTTTCTTGTGCCAAATGTGCAAATTCATATTAAATTTAAAGTGGTTGTATACCCATTCCGACTACTTTTCTGTAAATGGACAATTGCAGGTTTTAAAACGAGTTGCTCTATGCGAAAGTCCCCTTACCTTTCTTGTATTCTGTATATTTTCCCCTTCTGACATCTTCCGCGCATGCGCCTTATTTCCTATTTTTCTGGCAAGCAGAGACCCTGCCGGAAAAATGCAGGGTCTATGCCGCGGCTGCGTCATTTCCGAGTGTCAACGTCAGCCCCGACTTGATTACGTCTTCTGCAAAGTGAAGAGGATCGTGGGCACCGTAAGTAGAGCTATTACTGCGCATGCGCGGGATCAGGTACTAATATCTACTGCGGGCGGAAGTAAAATAGAAAACAGAACCCGGAAGACCAGAGTTCCTATGGCGGCAGCTAATAATCTATGATGAGCGTTTACAATATCAAAGAAAAAAACCCAGTAAGAACGATTTTTGGGCATACGATCGGTTCGTCTAAAGGAAACGGACCGATGGATTTTTTCATCAGATATCCGATAAAGCTGACTTTCGTCAGTCTTGCCTACACACCATCGGTTACAAATCAGTTTGTGTCTAACGCGGTGACGTAAAACACAACGACGTGCAGAGAAAAATTAAGTTCAATGCTTCCGAGCATGCGTCGACTTGATTCTGAGCATGCGTGGATTTTTGACCGATGGATTTCCCCACAGACGATTGTTTTTTTCTATCGGGTTTTTTAACTATACGAAAAACAGGTTCTATTTTTTTTCACAGACGGGAAAAAAAACTGATGTGGCCCACACACGATCGGTTCGTCCGATGAAAACGGTCCATCGGGCCGCTTTCATCAGACGAACCGATCGTGTGTACAGGGCATTAGTGCCCATTTGATTGAAAATCGATATTTACATTACAATGTGGTATCTTTTAGAGGTGTTTACTATCGCTTTAAAAAGTAAAACATAATATAATTATAAGAAAATATAAGTTTTTTAAACTGTAACTTTTAGTTTCGGCCAAGTGCATCCTGAATTTTCGATTTCGGTACCAAAATTTCCATTTGATGTGCCTCTAATTAGCTCCAACTACACAGGACTTGCAATGCTGCTAAATCAGTTCCCGCCATCACAATAATCCGCCAGTTAGTGATTTATCAGTATGTTGGCCCAGCCATGGCCTAATTTATATGTTAGTTTGGAATTCAAAGACTCACAAAGGTCATCGCTGAATTCTGAGGTGCGCCTGCGGGTTCGTGCCTGGGATCCGATGCGCGTCGGTTCACCCGCATCCAATTCGCACATATGTGAGCTTGAATCTTGCAAATGTGACCCTTGTGACTCCTTAAATGTCTATTGACATCCTGGAACAGCACCGCCATGTTCTCAACAGAATCCCCAGGCTGCGGCCTGCTACATAACCAGACCAGCCTCCATAGGGTCTCTTCAGTGCGCGGAGGTGACAGGTACACTTTAATATGACACAAGTGGGTGACATATCTTCTTAGAAGTCAGATGAGCACAAAAGTGTTTACAAATCTCTTCATCTCCCTGCTGGCCCAGCAGAACGAGGAAAGCTTAGTGTCGCGCTCCCTGTAGGATTGTGTCCTCCCAAAGCACCAACAACAAAATCAAAACAGGTTTGTAAATTCCCCGGAGAACGGATACTATGATATGGCAAGGACACTCGAAATTACACAGATGAAAAGTATACCCTGCAACCACAGCTTTTAACCTCTTCAAGGTTATTAGTAGGATAAAGTAAACACTGAACGGAACACATTCTGGGGGGTACCCTCCTGTGACTACATTTGCAATCACTGATTTACCATGCTACATATAGAGAAGTACACTATGGGGTCCATTTATATATATGTTGGGTAAAGGTTTCAAGGGGTGCACTGCGTACACCACGGCAGGGCACAGGGGGGCGCTGCGTACACCGCGCCTGGGCACAGGGGGCGCTGCGCACACCGCGCCTGGGCACAGGGGGGGCGCTGCGCACACCGCGCCTGGGCACAGGGGGGCGCTGCGCACACCGCGCCTGGGCACAGGGGGGCGCTGCGCACACCGCGCCTGGGCACAGGGGGGCGCTGCGCACACCGCGCCTGGGCACAGGGGGGCGCTGCGCACACCGCGCCAGGGCACTGGGGAGCACTGCGCACACCGCGCCAGGGCACTGGGGAGCGCTGCGCACACCGCGCCTGGGCACAGGGGGGCGCTGCGTACACCGCACCAGGGCACACCGCGACAGGGGAGTGCTGCGCACACCGCGGCAGGGCACATGGGAGCGCTGCGTACACCGTGCACCTCACTTAGCAACGTTCTGGGAGTATTCAGTCAGGTTTCATAAGGCATGTCGTGCATGGCCTACACCTATAGCAAGGGCTTTATTCAACTTTAGTCCGAGCTGCATCGTTTGTATTTATCTATAGATGCACCTTAGCTGCATAGGCAGTTTTTTGGTAAAGGTGAGCTATCCCTTTAAAAGCAGGGGTGTCCAAACTTTTGTCCTTCCTGGGCCACATTGGAAGAAGAGGAATTTTCTTGGGCCACAAATAAAATATACCAACAATAGGAATAGCCATCATCACCAGGCCATTTTTGCGATACGGCACTGCGTTATTTAACGGACAATTGCGCGGTCATGCCACGTTGTCCACAAAAAAAAAAAAAATAAGATTTCTTTTGCTGGTATTTGATCACCTCTGTGGTTTTTATTTTTTGTACTATAAACAAACAAAAAAAACAAAAAAACAATATAGTTTACTTTCTGCTATAAAACATGCCCAATTTTTTTTATAATCGAATTTCTTCGGAAATTTAGGCCAATATGTATTCTGCTACATATTTTTAGCAAAAAAAACAAAAAAAATCTCAGTAATTGTATATTGATTGGTTTGCGCAAAAACTGACTTCCAGCAGGACTGTGATATTGTGACGGACAATATGACACTAACTGACACTTTTGACACTTTGTGGGAACCAGTGACACTAATACAGTAATCAGTGCTAAAAATCTGCACTGTCACTGTACTTATAACACTGGCTGGGAAAAGGGTTAAAGAGCTAGGGCGATTAATGGGTTAAATGTGTGCCTAGCCAGTGTTTCTGTGTACACTGTGTGGTGCTTTTACTAAGTTAAGTTACTTCCCCCTCCCTGTCTGCACAGAACTTTGCCTTGTTTACATAAGCTGAGCTCCATTCTGTGCGATTTCCCGACAATCGGGTGCCGGGGGACATTCATTGGCTGGCACCTGCTGGTCGGCTTCTGCTGTGACAAATCATAACAAAAGCAGTGTGCCGGAGGAATGTTCCCCCTATCCGGGAAGTGCAGAGTAAATCTGCTAGCGGGCGGTGGGAAAGCAGTTAAAAACGTAAAAGAGGGCAACATAAACAGTAATGAGATATTTGACACTGTGTTCGATAAACAAACGCATCAATATCCGGTTGGATGGTTGGAGTAGCAATTCTCAACAAATAAAAGGAGCTCATCAGAAATTTGGGTTCTAATGTTGCCCATTATGTGCTTCATCCTTGAAAATAATCGCTCACAAATAGAAGTGATGCTGAAATTCTCTCGCACCGCATTGAAATCGCACAGCGTTCATAAGAACCACAGGTGTCAATGTTAACGTCGACGACACCCCAAAACAGTTCGCGAAACGAAGTGCGATTGACAGAATTGGATGGCATAGGTGCGAACACCCATGCAATCTGATTCCAGTGCAGGACAAAAAAAAGGGGGGGAGGGAGGTGGCCCTGCTACAATCTTTGCGTGGATTTGATGCGTTTTGAGCCATACAAGTGAATGGCATGTGATTGGCACAGGAATGCGGTGCGATTTACATGCAATGTGCCACACCACAGTCATGTGAATCCAAGCGGTTTTGGGAGACAATTAAAGAGGAACTAAACCCACAGATGTAACCTGCTTCCCAAAACAGTTAGGGTCCTTTCACATGGGCGGCGTGCGTTCCGATGAGCAGGGGATCCACTTTGCTGATTGGAGCAGAGGGGTCGGATGTCATACTGATCACATGTGCATCACCATGGCAACTGCAGATCAAACAGAGGCCAAGAAGGCAGCTTTCTTGGCTGAAAAGGACAGGAGGGTTTAGCCCCACTTTAAATAAATGGGTTTAGTTCCACTTTAAACTAATACATAAAATTCATGTTGGTCCTGTCAGAAATCATGGGTCCTTGAAACTTCCTGCAGACTGAACTGAATGCATCTAATGTGAACTACAAAACAACTCCCCTCCAGGCAATGGAGATAAGAACGGGGAGGCGTTAGTAGTCCAAATCAGGAGAGCAGCCTGTGGTGACGACATACAATACAGTGATGGAGCATTGTCACCCCATTACAGAAATGTTGTTATTGGCAGGATCACCAGGTAAAAATTAGGAAAAGAGAAAACTAATACAGCCACCACATCTAAGGACCGATTAGGTGCAATATATGACATTTGTGGTTTAATGTGGAACTTAACTCCGCTTCTCTACCTCCTCCTCGGACATATTTGGCACTTTTGTTTGGGGGGGGGGGGGGCGGGGCGGATACCTGGTTTTGACAGGTATCTGCTCCCACTTCTAGTCAGATTGCTGCAGTGATGCGACCCAAAGTTTGCCCCCCCCCTGCTTCCCCCACAGCCTTCTGGGACGTGTCACAGGATCCAGAAAGCTATGAGACCATTCACAAAGTGCAGCGCAGCTCTCGCATGCGTAGTGGGAAGCTGGCTGTGAAGCTGCAGGCTGCCACAACCGGCTTCCCAAAGTAAACATGCCGGGCAGCACTGGATCCCTGGTCAGGTAAGGGTCCTATTATTAAGTCAGCAGCTATAGTATTTGTAGGTGCTGACTTTTAATTATTTTGTTTTCAGGATGAAGAACTGCTTTAAAGGGTCACTAAAGGAAATATTTTTTTTTAGCTAAATAGCTTCCTTTACCTTACTGCAGTTATAGTTTCATGTCCTCATTGTTCGTTTTTGGTGTAATTCTTCTCTGTTCTGCACACTTCCTGGTTGTCTGTTTCCTTATGAAAAAAGTCATGGGAGCTTCTATCTGTGGTCTCTAATCAAGGAGGTGTGATTACTGTGTGTCTAAAACCCCTCAGAACCAATCAGTTTCATTTTAAAAACAAACACTGCCCTGTATTGGCTCTGTGTCTCTGTACCTCACAAAAGCATCAAAAGCATGAAACTAGATGAAAAACGAAAAACAAACTGCAGGCACATTATATGATTGATTTTTATCTATTTTTAAAAAGAATTAGTTAACTATTATGGGCCAGATTCAGGTAGCTTAGCGAATGTTTAGGCGGGCGTAGCCTATCGAATATACGCTACGCCGCCGCAACTTAGAGAGGCAAGTGCTTTATTCTCAAAGCACTTGCTGCGTAAGTTGCGGCGGCATAGCGTAAATTGGCCGTCGTAAGCCGGCCCAATTCAAAGTAGGAAGGAGGTGGGCGGCATCTATTTAAATTTAGCGTGACCCCATGTAAATGAATGGGCGGTTGAACTGGGCATGCGTTGCATAAACGTTGCATAAACTCCCTAATATACGTTGGCGTAAATGCCTATGGCGTGAATGTAACTTACGCACAGCCCTATTCACGTAGTACTACGTAAACGGCGTACACGTAAAATTCGACGGCGTCGTTCCCTGGCCCATACCTTTGAATTAGCTGCGCCTACTATAGCAGGGGTAACTTTATGCCGGACGTAAGCTATGAGACCATTCACAAAGTGCAGCGCAGCTCTCGCATGCGTAGTGGGAAGCTGGCTGTGAAGCTGCAGGCTGCCACAACCGGCTTCCCAAAGTAAACATGCCGGGCAGCACTGGATCCCTGGTCAGGTAAGGGTCCTATTATTAAGTCAGCAGCTATAGTATTTGTAGGTGCTGACTTTTAATTATTTTGTTTTCAGGATGAAGAACTGCTTTAAAGGGTCACTAAAGGAAATATTTTTTTTTAGCTAAATAGCTTCCTTTACCTTACTGCAGTTATAGTTTCATGTCCTCATTGTTCGTTTTTGGTGTAATTCTTCTCTGTTCTGCACACTTCCTGGTTGTCTGTTTCCTTATGAAAAAAGTCATGGGAGCTTCTATCTGTGGTCTCTAATCAAGGAGGTGTGATTACTGTGTGTCTAAAACCCCTCAGAACCAATCAGTTTCATTTTAAAAACAAACACTGCCCTGTATTGGCTCTGTGTCTCTGTACCTCACAAAAGCATCAAAAGCATGAAACTAGATGAAAAACGAAAAACAAACTGCAGGCACATTATATGATTGATTTTTATCTATTTTTAAAAAGAATTAGTTAACTATTATGGGCCAGATTCAGGTAGCTTAGCGAATGTTTAGGCGGGCGTAGCCTATCGAATATACGCTACGCCGCCGCAACTTAGAGAGGCAAGTGCTTTATTCTCAAAGCACTTGCTGCGTAAGTTGCGGCGGCATAGCGTAAATTGGCCGTCGTAAGCCGGCCCAATTCAAAGTAGGAAGGAGGTGGGCGGCATCTATTTAAATTTAGCGTGACCCCATGTAAATGAATGGGCGGTTGAACTGGGCATGCGTTGCATAAACGTTGCATAAACTCCCTAATATACGTTGGCGTAAATGCCTATGGCGTGAATGTAACTTACGCACAGCCCTATTCACGTAGTACTACGTAAACGGCGTACACGTAAAATTCGACGGCGTCGTTCCCTGGCCCATACCTTTGAATTAGCTGCGCCTACTATAGCAGGGGTAACTTTATGCCGGACGTAAGCCTTACGCAAATCGCGTATATGAAGCGGCCGGGAGCATCAACGTTCGTGAATCGGCGTATCTTACTTGATTGCATATTTCTAATGGGAACGCCGAATGCGTCCAGCGCAACTATGCGCCCATGATACGCCGGCATAGGCAAGTTACATCGGACAGCTGAAGCCATGTTTTTCGGCGTATCTCGCTTTGTGAATCGGTGCAAAGATGCGACGGCGTACATCTTTGCTGAATCTGGCCCTATGTCTCTATAACCTGTAAACAATCATTTCAGCAAAAAAAAAAAATGTTTTCCTTTACAACTCCTTTCCCACTGTTTTTTTTACAGCGTTTTAGCGTTAAAAATAGCGCTCTTAAAACGCTCTCCATGCATCTCAATGGACCCTTTCACACTGAGTCCTGCAAGCAGCATCTTTGGAGCAAATTTTGAGCGCTGAAAAAAAAAAAAACGCTCCAAAAACGCCCCTCTCCATTGAAATGAATTGAAAAGCGCTGTAAAAACGCTTTACCCTTTTTTCACACCGAGGCACTGCAAAAACGCCCTAAAACTTTAGGGTCTTATTAATGCTTTACCAGCACATTGGGATTGCAGATAAGGCTTCGCTGTAATAACGCTCAAAAAACGCTCGCAAAACATTCGAATAGCGCTCGAAAAACGCAAAAGGACCTTTAAGTGGAACTAAATCCTCCTCTCCTTTACAGCCAAGGAAGCTGCCATCTTAGCCTCTGTTTGAATTCCAACTGTCATGTTGCTACACATGTGATCAGTTATGACAACAGCCATTTATTGGCTTGGAAGTTTGGTTGAGAGCACAACCAGTGTGACAGTTAGCATTCCCAGCATGCCAGGAACAGAACTGCTTTTTGAAACTGTTAAATTGTTGAGATTCACTTTTTTTTTACTAACCCTCAGGGCTCATCAAATCACTGACACTATTGTATCCATGTCAGATTTATGTTTACAGGCTTCACCCCCCCATGTAAAGTTAACCACTTTTTGTTTGCTCTGCAGTTGCCATGGTGCTGCACATCTGATCAGTTGATAACTTGACAGTTGGGTTTAAGGTTTAGTTCTCATTCACAGCATGTCTTGAATTTAACGGTTTTGGAGAACCGTTAAATTGATGGGTTTATAGTTCCACTCTAAGGCCCCAATATACACTAACCGCAACGAGAATACCCGTTTCCACCCACGTTTTTTTTTTTTCTCACTTAAATAGACTGCCCTAAGCAAGCCACAAAGCCGACCCACATTTTAGGGTGGTAAGTCTTTCACACTTTTTACTGTGTGTTTGTCATATGCCAGCTAAAAGCATTTGGGGTGCATTAGGAATTATAAGAATACTTTTTTCGCAAATTCCTTGAATGCGCAGGTGCGAGTGGGGCCTTATGTCCGTACACACAACCTGAAAATCGGACGACAGATCAGATCTTCCGATTTTTATTTATTTTTTGCATGCTAGTCGCATGTCGAAAATGGGAGGTTACTAAAGTGACAAAAATTCTCGTATGACAGAATAAATAATACAAAAAAAATTAAAAATTGTAAGTGATGTCATGTGTTGTAGTGTATTTCTATTGTTTTTTTCGGACGACAACTGTACTGTTTAAGTAAAAATTGTAAGATCTGATAACGTAATTTTTTTGTGTTTGTACGATCGGATAATATTGAATGAACTGTCGTGATCGGCTCTCAAAAGCTCTGTACTAACGATCCAATTATCGTGTGTACGGGCCATAAGGGCGAGGGTGAGAATCTGCCCCACCCACACGCCTATAACAGATGCATGATGCCACCATCACATGTAATGCGGTGGCATGTGATCTGTGTCTCCAAACCCCGGCCCGCATGTGTTTTATCCGGCCCGCAGTGTAAACAAAGCCGCCCATGCTGCCACGCCATTTATTTATTTTTTTAAACAAGAGAAAGGGAGGCACCGTGCGGCACCTCCCCTCTTCCCGCCCGCTGTTTGAAGTTGCGATCCCACAAGTGACATCACAGGCACAGCACCTCCTCTCTTTCTGCTACACTCGTGGAAGGATCGTTAATTCAAACAGCGGGCGGGAAGAGGGGAGGTGCCGTGCCTGTGATGTCACTTGTGGGATCGCAACTTCAAACAGTGGGTGGGAAGAAGGGAGGTGCCGCGCCTCGGAGACGGTAGCTGCAGAAGACCAGAAGTAATCTAGTACGGAGGTCAGAGGCTCATCTTAACGTGTTACATTGCTGTGCTTATGGGAACATTACTGGGGACACCACTAATGGGGACACATCACCGGCGTCCCCATCAGCAATGATGGGGATGCTGTTGATGGGAACACCTCTGATGGGGACATGGGGTCACTGGCATCCCCATCAGCGGTGTCCCTATCATTGGTCAGTCAACAATGATGGGGACACCGCTGTCCCCATCAGCGGCGTCTCCATCATTGGTGTCCCCATCAACAATGATGGGGACACTGCTAATAGGGATGCTGTTGATGGGGATACAGCTGATGGGGACATGGGGTCACTAGCATCCCCATCAGCGGTGTCCCTATCATTGGTCAGTCAACAATGATGGGGACACTGCTAATAGGGATGCTGTAAATGGGACACACCGGTGTCCCCATCAGCGGCGTCCCCATCATTGGTGTACCCATCAGCAGTGTCCCCATCAGCAATGATGGGGACACTGCTGATGGGGATGCTGTTAATGGGGACGCTGCTGATGGGGACACTGCTGATATTTTATACATAACTGATTATTATTTATTTCGGCCCCCGAAAGTTTGCAAAATCTACAATGTGGCCCTCGTGTTGAAAAGTTTGGCGACCCCTGCTCTAGACGCACGCAGTTTGAATCCATGGCGTTCTGGTTGCATGCAAACTGGACGCAGCTGGTCATGCGATTTGTATGCGATTATAGTACAGAGTGCTGCGTCTCTATGTGGCGTTTAGCCACACCTGAACCCGGCAGCCTATCGGCATGAGCCCCAACTCTTCCCTTCTCTGTCCAAAACTGGAAATAAAAGTTGTGATCATACAAAGCCACCCACACAAGTCTCCCATAGGACTCCTCATACTGACAGACAGTGATCAGTGCAGGGAAAGTGGAGCTCCAACAGGACAAGACAAAGGGCATGCTGGGACTTGTAGTCCTCCTGCAGGTGCACACTCACCTCCCTGATGAGCTTGGCCTCCCCATGTTGTATCTCGTAGATCTGCATGATGCCGCTGCCCCTGGCCTGGTTCCCCAGGCACACGAACTTGGCGCTGCACGGGATCCATTTACAATCGAAGAGCGTGTAGTTCACCGTCTTCTGTACATGAGCGATAATCTGCGGCTTCTCCAGCGGGGAACTCATGTCTGCACCGTTACTGTGTACAACCGACCCAAACACACACGGGCCCCGCCCACCTCAGCAACCCAACTGTCACCATCTCCGTATGAGAGGCGCACGGCTGTCCCGGGCCCGCCTGTTCACAAGAACTTCGAAATACCGCTACGTTTTCACTTACATCCCATTCTGCGTGAAATTAATTAATAGAACATATTTTTATTCAATAAGATGTGAAACAATAACGTTACGTGGTAATTACGTTTAATCAGCTAGTTATTTTTGAAACAGGCACATTAAGGGCAACGGCGCACAGGACGTGGCGTGCATCAGGCTTCTCTGGTGACGTCATCCTGAAAAGGTTCTATTTTTCGCCTTAGTTCCTGGCCCCGCCCCTTTTGCCTGCCCGGATGGCATGGCAGCCGATTCGCACGTGTTGGAGTGAGTGAAGTGTGAGCTCTGCGGACAAGATGGAAACGGAGATCCCCGCCGCCTCCGCTGAGGAGACCTTCACCAGTGTGACCAGCAGGAAGAATAGGAAGAGGAGGGCGCCGGAGGACAAGTCCATGGACACCGGGGAGCAGCCCCGCAAGAGGCCCGACTTCCCGCAGATCTCCGGGGACAAGCTCATGGTGAGAGAGGCTGGAGGTGGGGCCTTCACCTGGGGGGGATGTGTTTCCTATCCGGGACTGGATGGTCATTCGTGTTTGGGGGAAAGTGGAACTAAAGGAGAAACTTTCCTTCCAATTTTGTAAAGTGGCGGCTGGTGCTCCAAATTTTTGGGGTGGGCACAAACAAACTAAAAAAATAAAAATCAAGTGGCAGCAGTGTGCCCCCCCGTCAAGTGGCAGCAGTGTGCCCCCCCGTCAAGTGGCAGCAGTGTGCCCCCCCGTCAAGTGGCAGCAGTGTGCCCCCCCGTCAAGTGGCAGCAGTGTGCCCCCCCGTCAAGTGGCAGCAGTGTGCCCCCCCCGTCAAGTGGCAGCAGTGTGCCCCCCCCCGTCAAGTGGCAGCAGTGTGCCCCCCCCGTCAAGTGGCAGCAGTGTGCCCCCCCCGTCAAGTGGCAGCAGTGTGCCCCCCCGGTCAAGCGGCGCCAGTGTGCGCCCCCCCCCCGGTCAAGCGGGGCCAGTGTGCGCCCCCCCCCCGGTCAAGCGGGGCCAGTGTGCGCCCCCCCCCCCGGTCAAGCGGGGCCAGTGTGCGCCCCCCCCCCCGGTCAAGCGGCGCCAGTGTGCGCCCCCCCCCCCGGTCAAGCGGCGCCAGTGTGCACGCCCCCCCCGGTCAAGCGGCGCCAGTGTGCGCGCCCCCCCAGTGCTGTCCTCGATGTCTTCTTCTGTCCTCTGCTATGATTGGACACCTGTCTTTTCAGCCAATCAGGTGACAGGTAACCAGACCTGAGCACCTGAGAGGCGGGTCAGTGTTAGGAAAATTATTTATTTGCTTCACTAACTAGGGGTGCAACGGATCAAAAAAAATCACGGTTCGGATCGTTCCTCGGATTAAAAAAAAAAATCTCCCCCACTGTAATATCCACATCTCCTCCCCCCCCCCCCACTGCAGTGGCGTCACTCGGTGCAAAAAAATAAAAATGGTGCCACCCCCCCCACCCACTATGGTTCCCCCCCTCAGTACAGACACCCCACAGTAGTGCAGACCTCAGACGGTAACCCCCACAATAGTGCAGACCTCAGATCCTTAGACAGCGGTGTGTGTTTCCCTCGAGCGTGGGCTCCTCCTCCTCTGTGGGTGTGAACAGAGAGGAGGGCCACCGCCAGGTGTACCAAGATGGCCGCCGCTCCGGAGCTAGGCCGAAGCCAGGGACTTTCCTAAGCTGAGGCTCCGGAGCGCTCCGTGGATCGCTGGGTGTGCCGATCCGGACGGGTGACCTGTTCGGATCACGGATTGCTGACGATCCGTTGCTACCCTATCCCTAACACAACACTGAGTAAACATCGAATACACAGCATTGCGCCCGCTGTTCACCAATTGGAAGCCTATTGGAGCCCACAGCTCTAATTGGGTGCTTCCAAAAAAGAGCGCTGTTGTAATTCAGATGCCTGGCGGGGTCAGACACCTGAATAGGGGGTGGCAGACAATGCACAAATCTATTGGTGATTGGTGCAGGAGAGAGGGGGTGGCACTCTTGCACCTTTATGGACGCACTGCCACTGGTCCCCAGTAGGGAGAGTCGCCCTTTATTTCTCCTGAGATCAGTGAAAGAAAATCACTTTTTCTTGGTTGTCACCAGAGCAGGAATACGGTGGAAATCTTCCACTAGGGACCTGAGTTCTGGTGACCTTGTTTTCGGAGTGATTTTCTCTCACTTCCTGTTGTGATTATGGGACAGGAAATCCCCCCCCCCCCCCCCTTTGGACATGGGATGGCAAAATAAAAACTAAACTGGCATATGTGAGAAAAATGTAAAAGTTGCTCCAGACAGAGGTTATGTTAGAACCAACAGCAAAAAGTTTTTCTAACGTCCTGCAAGCGCACCGCACCCCATGAAAGCTTTCACACTGGGGCTGCAGGGGAGGCTCGTTACAGGCACTATTTTTGGCCTGAAAGCACCTGAAAAACGCAGAGTGTGAAAGGGGTCTTATGGAAAAGCATGGGTAAACTACAAGTACACTGCGGCCAAACTACAGCGAATCCGCGTGAGAACGCTCTTATTTCAAAAAAGTTTTGCTGTTCTTAACCGCTCTGTGACCAAGAAGACAGAGATGCAAATTACCCACCCCCGACTCGGAGGTAGTGATTGAAAATAACAATACAGGACACTTTCCAGGCCCTGTAATTGGAATGAGTACACTTTAAATCCTCTAACGAGGATCTATTGGAGGGCAAGTCTGGTGCCAGCAGCCGCGGTAATTCCAGCGCCAATAGCGTATATTAAAGTTGCTGCAGTTAAAGCTCGTAGTTGGATCTTGGGATCGAGCTGGCGCCTGTCCCAGCCCCTCGGTGCCTCATTAATGCTCTTGAGTTGCTGTCCTGTGGGTTAGTATTAAAGTGGAACTAACCCCATCAATATGACAGTTAAAAAGTTATATTTAAGACATGCCAACTGTCACATCTCCTTGTGTCCTCAACCAAACTGTCAAACCATCAAATGGCTGGAATCATAACTGATCACGTGCAGCAGCATGGCAGGTGCAATTTAAACAGAGGCTAAAATGGCAGCTTACTTGGCTGAAAAATGATAGGAGGGTTTAGTTCCACTTTAACCACGAAGACCCCTTTCACACTGAGGCGTTTTTCAGGCACTTTAGCACTACAAATAGCGTCTGCTTTGCCTATGGCCAAAGCACAACATGGGCAGTATGAAAAACTTGGGTTACCGAAATCCTCAGGGTGATAATTGGGGGAATGCTCTTTTATCACAGTTGCGATGTTTGCTGGATAGTATTATGGGAGATCGTACTTGTTTCTTGGACCTACAATAACATGTATCTGTACCTCTCTGCAGGGTGATAAGGAAGAGTTAAGGAAGATTCCTGTTCCCTCACACCGCTATACACCTCTGAAAGACAACTGGATGAAGATCTTTACCCCCATTGTAGAACACTTGCAGCTTCAGGTTCGGTTCAACTTGAAAACAAGAAATGTGGAGATAAAGGTAAGTGTGACTCCGTAGGTCATCCATTGGTTGGGTGATAAATCATCTGTCACAAAGCAAAATATCGATTTGAGAAGTGTTGGGTGAAAGCGGCCAATCGCTGGTTCCCAGGCTGTATACTACATCCGAGGTACTGGGACTGAACTTCAACAGAGTCAGAGATTGGCAGTATGCGAGGCTTGATCGCTATAATGGGGGACTCTGATTTTGTGCCTGCAGTGTCTTACCATTGACCATAATGAGGGATCTCTTGGAGGAGAAGCTTATTAAAGCGGATCTCCACCCTAAAGTGAAGATCCGCTGATCGGAACCCCCCTCCGGTGTCACATTTGACACTTTTCAGGGGGGAGGGGGGGTGCAGATACCTGTCTAAAGACAGGTATCTTCACCCACTTCCGGCCCGCAGTTTCGGGCAAAAGTCAGGTTTTTTCCCGTTGTGTGCTGGGAACTCTCGGCTCCCAGCACACAGCGGGAGCCAATCGGCGGGCGCAGCGCGACTCGCGCATGCGCCGTAGGGAACCGGGCAGTGAAGCCGCAGCGCTTCACTTCCTGGTTCCCTCACCGTGGATGGAGGAGGGAGCAGCAGAGAGACGAGCGATCACTCCTCCTCTGCTGCGGACGCCGCTGGACTCCAGGACAGGTAAGTGTCCTAATATTAAATGTCAGCAGCTGCAGTATTTGTAGCTGCTGGCTTTTGAAAAAAAAATTTTAATGGGCCATCCGCTTTAAAGTCGTGTAGCACTGGTTTGCAGATCAAGTGAGAACACAGATTTTAATGGGTGATATCTTAATTGCCATGTTGTGAGTCACCGAGACAAAACAAATACAGCTTTATTACTTTTGGGCGATTCTTGTGTGGCACGACTCCCATGGACTTCAATGTAAAATCACCAGCAAGTCCTACACTTGTCTTAACTGCAGCAACTTTGCTGCTGCTTCTGCGCAGTGTTTTTTTTTTTTTTTTGCTGTCTGCTATGACCCTCGGACTGGATGCAGCCCTTTGCTTGCCTTTATCTGGCCCTTGTTTGCACATCTGATGCCAATAATGGGGCAGAATTCTTGTTGCTCACACCAACAATGGGGCACTATTCCTTCAGGATCAGTAGGAGGACGTCATTGGCTTGAGTGAGCCATTACTCTTCTAAATAGTGTATTGTAGACCTCCAAAGACGAAAATAACCAACACCCCACCAATGGAGGTCGACCGATATTTGGCCGATTATTCTCCAAATTAGGCCAATATAATCCTTCTCCCTTCAGCACACTGTTGGCAGAGCAGCGCCGCGGTGTGTGAAACTGTAGGGAGAAAGCGAGAGGATCTCTCATAATTGCGGTTGAACGTCAATGGGATGGGATCTGGGCGGACCGCTACGTGTATGTGGCCTCACCCCTTGCTTAAACAGACCAATCATTGGCTGGATAGGTGCTGGGTCTCGCCCACCTCCGACATCACGCTGAATGCTTCAGCTCCTCTCTCCATACGTTTTTTACACGTAGCGTTGCAGAAAGCAGTTTCACAGTTACACCATCGGCTGTGAAACCTGCCAATGCCAACCAGTGCCACCTGCCGGTGCCAATCTGTGCCTGCCAGTGCCACCTGCCCAAACAATTTAAAATCAGCCACAAAAATCGGCATCATATATCGGCCGCCCCGATTTCTAAATATCGGCATCGGCCAGAGAAAAGCCGATATCGTTCAACCTACTCAATGACCACCTCTGCCACCAAGATAGAAAGTAAGGGGGGGAGGGTAGTAATGTTGCTGTTATAGCCAGAACATGAGAAGATGGGATATCCTTCTTTTTAAAGCTGTCGAAGGTATGAGCCTCTGGGGAGACTTTTGCACATGAAGAAAATTTTCCTTGATGTGGGGGATCCAGAAAGCAGTAAACGCTTAAGAGCTTCTAACACCCCCCTACTCCAAGACCATATAAAGACAATATTGGCTGGGTTAATAGTTCTACATGTTGCCTGACTTTACGGTTTATTAACACACAATATTGAATTCCTCTGTGTACTGAAAATGTAAGCCTATTTTTTCCTCTTTCTGCTCTTCTTGCAATCAGTGTAAATGCTGCCTTTGTTCATTGTTGTCATTTTCTGGGAACGCCACCAAATTGGTACTGGCAGAGCCTTCTACAATATGTGGGTTCACAGACCATGTCTAGGGCAGATTCACATGTCTCCCGTTTAATTGATTTTATGAAAAATGGAATCCTTCTTGTTTTGCAGACTTGTAAAGAAACAACAGATGTCGGTGCGCTCACTAAAGCCGCAGATTTTGTCAGAGCGTTCATCCTGGGCTTCCAGGTAGAGGTAGGTTCTCTTTTTTTTTGTTTTTTTTTTGTATTGTTACTGAAGACTTTAGGCTAGTGGTTCTCAACCTCTTCTAGTGCCGTGACCCCTTGATAAAATTTCCCAAGCTGGGGGGGACCCCTAACAGTAAAATAATTTTGTAGTGTCAGTTGTCGGCCCCTAACCCAGGGACATTTGGCACTCCCTGAGTCCCTTCCACTCATACGGTATTAAATCCCATTATGCTACATTTTAGGATGTACCACTATTTCTCGTTGTTCTCCTTTCTTTCCCTTTTATCTCTCTATCCTAATTTTTATTTTTGTTTTCCCATCACTCTCTTTAGCCGTCTTTCTTGTTTAATGGCAACTATAATCACAGGTAGTGTTACTCACTGTGTCTTCGACTTTGTGGTGTCTCGTAGCAGTGACACCTATGCCGAAATCGGGAGATAGGGTCTCCTCCAGCCGCTCCCACTTCATTCTTTACCAGTCAGCTGACCTCTAGTCTCTGCCCCCCAGCCGTGCCGTGAACTGAGTGGGTGGCTGTGAAGAGGCTGAGTGGGCGGCCGCAGGCTCCAGGGACAGCCCTGCTGGGCGTCTGCAAAAAGACTAAGAGCAGTGCGGGCTTCAGGAACAACCCAGGATTCGGTGACCCCTGGCAAATCGTCATTTGACCCCCAGGTTGAGAACCACTGCTTTAGGGGCTACTGTGTCCTATACTATGCAGATAAGAAATCTTCTATGGGTGTGAAGACTCCAGAAATACAGGTTGATTGCTGATCTGTTGAAAATGCTACGCTCCTGGCTGTCAAGCTTCAGTGATTTCTACAGGCACTGAGAACTGAGCAAAATGCTCTGCTCTTTAACAGACGCTCATAAGAAAAACGTTGCGGTTCCGTTTGGCTGCGTTATTAACCACTTGCCTATTGGTCTAGTTTTACCCCCTTCCTGCCCAGGCTAATTTTCAGCTTTGTGCTGTCACACTTTAAAATTGCATCGCTGTACCCAAACAGTTTATATCTTTTTGGAGACGGAGCTTTCTTTTGGTATTTAAAGTGGCTCTAAACCCCTTTTTTTTAGATTGTGTACCTGTAGGTAAGCCTTATTCTAGGCTTACCTACAGGTACTGTAAATATCCCCTAAACATGTTCCGTTCAGGAGATATTTACCTTGAAGTGCGCCAATGATGCGCTGTAAAGAAACTGCCCTCCATGTTGTCAGTGTGAGGAGAAGAATGCCAATAACTGACAAATCCTGTTTACACTGTGATTGGACACAGCTCATCACGTGGTAAGAAACTGCTGTGATTGGCTCCTTACCGCGGCCTGTGATCAGATGTGTCCCAAGGATGTGCGCCGCAGGGGATGCGTGATCATGGGAGGATGTCGAAGGACGCCCTCCTGGCAATGTGCAACTACACTGTTTCCCACAGATACAGCAGCCTATTTAAATTAATGGGCTACTGTGCCCATGCAAATGCAGCAAACAGGACCCCCAGTGTGAACTTAGACTGATTTAACAGAATCTACACTCATTCTGGCATTCACTGGCACTGGGGTGGTCTGTGTGGAGAATATTCAAAGCCAAGCTATATCGATCAGGTGATTTGGTTGTATAAGCATGCACCAAATATAGCTAATGGTACAAAGATGAGATCACAACTTTACTTTGTTGTGAAACCCCCTTTCAATCATTGATGGGTGGCATGATCCTGGTTTTATGTAATATTGCAGTGTGTGCAGCCAGTCCTCAGTTTGCTGCGGTGAGGAAAGTACCTTATCAGAAATGTGGTTCGCAGACATGAACTGTGGACTGCTTTAACCTCCCTGGCGGTGTTCCCGAGTCTGACTCGGGGTTAGATTTCTGTGCTACAATCGATAACCCCGAGTCAGACTCGGGCTCGCCTCGCAGCATCCACAGAGACTGTTTACTTACCTTCTCCGTGGATCCAGCGATGAATCCGCGCTGTGTGAGCGAGCGGGTGCTCGCTCGATTCACACAGCGGGGACGGAGAACGGCGCCAAATTCAAAAATGTAAACAAACACTATACATACAGTACACTGTAATCTTATAGATTACAGTACTGTATGTAAAAAATACACCCCCCCCCATGTCCCTAGTGGTCTGCCCTGTACACTACGTGTCCTTTTATATAATAAAAACTGTTTTTTCTCCCTGCAAACTGTAGATTGCCCATAGCAACCAAAAGTGCCCCTTTATGGCAAAAATTGTTTTAGAGCAGCTAAAAATCAGCGATAATAAATCAGAATCACTTGCAGAATTTAGCGATAGCGATTTGTGGGGAAATAAGTCATAAAAAAAAAGACAGCAAAAATTCTGCAACTGAGCAAATTTCAGTGATTTTGATTTGATTACACTATTGAATAATTTTTACTATAAATATATTTCATTGTTATAATTTTTTATAATTATTTATTGTATTATAATTTTTAATAAAAAAAAAATAAAATCATACCCGGGGTGCCTATTAGACTCTTGTTTGGATAGATTTAAGATTTAATTCCTAAGAATTACAAGCCTACAGTATAAAACGCCAAATTTCCTTGCAAATAATGGTACCGCTTTCAGCACCTAAAATCTGAAAGAATCATACCGCCAGGGAGGTTAAGTGAACACATGGCCATTGAAATATGTATGTATTAGCAAGCTGAAACATTTCTTTAAAACGGAACCTTCACCAACCTCTGAATCTGCAGGCATTGTGAAGAACTTCATCCTCAAATTTCAAAGCAGAATCGCTAAAGGTTGTCCGTTCTACTCTCATAATCTCCGCTCACTCTGCTCCCTCAGTAGTGACTCTGCAGCCTTCTAATGTCTTATGTAAAAACAGCAGATGTGCAGAGGAACAGAGCTGCTGAGAGAATGCTTTGAATGACGTCAGATCCTTGACTGTGAACTATGAGAATGAATTGATCCACAATGCTTTCAACTAGAGATCAGTGAGGGCATGCTTAAAAAAAAAAAGTGTGTGGGGGGGGGGGGGGGGGGTGGCTGTTAATGAGCACATCCGTTCCAAGTCCATTTATGTGTATTTTTTCCCCTTTTTAGGATGCCTTGGCTTTGGTTCGATTAGATGATCTCTTTTTAGAAACGTTTGAAGTCACAGATGGTAAGCTGCAGATAATTTCTTTGCCATAATTGCACAGTATCTACAAAGCATATATTAGGTTATGATGTAGCACAGTCATACACATTCTAGAGTAGTGGTTCTCAACTTCTGTCCTCAGGACCCACTAACAGGCCAGATTTTAAGTATTACCTTTGAGAGATGCAGCCTAGAATACTGCAATCACTGAGCAACAAATAACATCTGTGATGTATTTCAGTTTTCTTGTAAACCTGGCCTGTTAGTAGGTCCTCAGGACAGGAGACTCCTAATGGGCCAGTGTATTTTAAAGTAAAACTGAAAGGCAAAACATACCCCCCCCCCCCCCCCCCAATCTGTCTTCCATTAAAGGGGTTGTAACGTCGTAAGTTTTTTTTTATCTTGATGCATTCTATGCATTAAAGGGTTTGTAAAGGTTTTAGCTGAATAGTTTCCTTTACCTTAATGCAGTGCTGTTTTCATGCCCTCATTGTTCGTTTTTGCTCTAAAGTTGCTGTAATTCTTCTCTGATCTCCACCCTTCCTGGTTGTCTGTTTCCTGATGACCACAGTACTGGGAGCTTTCTCTCTGTGGTCACTAATCAAGGAGGTGTGATTACTGTGTGTCTATAACCCCCACAGAACCAATCAGTTTTGTTTTCCAAACCATCACTGCTCTGTATTGGCTCTGTATACTCTGTAAGGCAGAGAGGCAGGAAACATGCAAACACAAAACTAGAGGTACATTATATGATTGATTTTTATCTATTTTTAAAAGGAATTGATTAACTATTATATCTCTATACCCTGTAAACAGTCATTTTTAGCAACATTTTTTTATTTATTTACAACTCCTTTAAGATAAAAAGCAGCCTGTATGCAGCAGCCCTCCTAATACCTAGTGCGATCTCTATCCAGCGATGTGCGTGAATCGGCCATCTGGGACTCTTTCTCCAGATCGGCTGAGACACAGCAGCATGATTGGCTCCTGCTGCTGTCATTAAAACTTAGCCAATCAGAGAGAGTGGGTGGGGCTGAATCACTTTTTTGTGTCTGCATGGATACATGGCGCCAAGGCTTGGGTGCCCCTATAGCAAGATGCTTGCTGTGGGAGCATGCAACAGGAGGGAGAAGCCAGGAGCTCCAGCCTGGGACCCGAGAAGAGGACTGCACAGAGCAGGTAAAATAACGTGTGTTATTTTAATAAGACTTTACAACCCTTTTAAGGAGATTTCCCATCACTTCTGTCCCATAGCCAAAACAGGAACTGAGAGGAAATCCCTCCAAAGCAAGGGAATCCCTTATTGTAACGAAGCTCACCAGAACTAGTGTCCTGATTGGAGTATTTCCCTATCTAACTCAGAATTTATTTTCTTTCACTCTCAGTGAGAATGGTACGCAGGACAAATAGAGGGCGAATCTTCCTAACAGGCACAGACATTTAAAAATAATAAACTTGACGGGTGTTTTAATTCCTCGCCACGCTAACCAGTCTGCCTGACTTTTTTTCCATCGGAATTTCCGACCGTGTGTATGCCCCATTGGAAATTCTAAGGAATTCAGTCGGAGTTTAGATAGAGAACATGTTCTCTTTTACTCCGATGGAATTCCGACAGAATTCCGATGTGATTTTGGTCGGACAAAAGTCTGACTGTGTGTACGGGGCTTAACACTTTGCTGTTAGGATTCCGGTTGGGTTTGAACCTGTGATGGAAATACTACACCATGGCCACGTTCATTGTCATTCCATCTTTCAGGAGGTGGCTACTGCCATTTATCTTGTTGGCATCCCAGTGTTTTGTTACAACCTGCTTTCTTCCCATTCCAGTTAAACCATTAAAAGGAGACCATCTTTCTCGTGCAATCGGCAGAATAGCTGGAAAAGGAGGAAAAACAAAGTTCACCATTGAGAATGTAACGAAAACCAGGATAGTTCTTGCTGACTCGTACGTATCTACGCATTTCCTGCATAGAATTTGCTGCCTTTTAATCTTTCCTTTTGAATAAATTATATATGCTTGTATTACCCAAGTTTAAAATTACTTGATTTATCGGACTAATGAGTATAATTGGGACTGTTTGCGGTAATAATTTAGTGAAAATGTTTGTAAACATTAAATATAAATGGAATTTGGGCTGCTTCTAGCAGTGCTGCGGTGCTGGTCACTTGATCTTTGCCAAGCTCATCACTCAGGCATAGCTGGCCAGTTAGCAAGAACGGTACTCGACTAAATTGCCTCTGCGCTGGTCATGTGACTAGATGTCGTGACCCAGCTTCCTGGTATTGTCCTGTCTGCTTATAACTCAGCCAAGGTACCTCTGCATTGGTCACGTGATTAGCCATCAGATGTAGTGTTATAATCCATCACTGCCCAGCCCATCCTGCAGGTGGCACTTACCACCACCTCTGTATTGGTCATCTGGTTGTTGGCCAGAGCCCAATTAATTTTATTTGCCTATTCTGGTCAAGTCAAGTGTGCTTTTGTCATGTGATTGTATCAGAAGGAGCCTATTTGTTTAGTTACTGGCCTCCTCTGTGTTGGTCATTGCCAGGAGTAGCACAAATTCTAGTTGATTGTTCTAAACCTCATCACATCCCCTGCATTAAAGAGGTTGTAAAGGTTTGTTTTTTTATTTTCTAAATGGGTTCCTTTAGTGCGTTGTTGGTTCACTTGCCCTTTCCTTCAATTTCCCTTCTAAATGTTTTTTTTCTTTGTCTGAATTTCTCACTTCCTGTTCCTCCTCAGTAAGCTGTTCTGGCTGACTAACCACCGCTCGGATGATGGGGGCAAGCTTACTGAGGAGAAAAAGGAAGTGAGAAATTCAGACAAAGAAAAAAAAACATTTAGAAGGGAAATTGAAGGAAAAGTGAACCTTTACAGCCCCTTTAGGGTAAAAAATTGTCTCAGTAGCATTGCCCCCTCTCCACTCTATTTACCTGAGCCCTGTCTCGATCCAGCACTGTGCCTGGCTGCAGTGGGGCTGGTCTGTGTTCCTCTCCTTACAGGACACAGAGGCCGTAGAGGGAGCCATTGGCTCCTGCTGCTGCCAAATCCTGTAGGGGGTGGGGCTGAGCCGAGTCTTTGTTTGCGTCTATGGAAACACACACAGGCTCGGGAGATATCCCGCAGGTGTGCTCCCATAACAAGCGGCTTGCTATGGGGGCGCACACAAGAGGAGTCATCAAGAGCACCAGCAGAGAACCCCAGAAGAGGTTAGAGGCTGCTCTGTGCAATACCAGTGCACAGATCCTTCACAATAACTTAAGAGGTGTTCCGCCTGAGCAGTCCGCTACAAATACTGTAGCTGCTAAGGATGAGCTCCGGCGTGTTCGCACACTCCACAGGCAGTGAGACATTTCCGATCTCTGCAGCCAAGCATCGGGACAATGGGGTTGATTTAACTGTACAGATCGCCACACTACAATTGCAGCCATCTTGCCTGGTTTTGTACATTATCAGATTGTGCTCAAACTTTTGGGCCATAAGGCTTTGTTCACTCCTTTGCAGGTGCAGCGGGAGCTTGCGCATTTCGGCTCAATAACTTCAGTGGGGTGCCCTATGTACAAATGGTGTTCACAAGAAGTGCCTGACCCGTTTAAAAATGACACTACTCCAACAAGCATGGTGCGTTACCATTTGTTTTGTCAGGCACATATGATATGGGGGTGTCGGCAAGCGTCAATAGCACTGCTGTGCATGTGCAAAAGGGCTGCGCATTTTTGTGTGTTGCAAGAATGTGCGCAATTTTGTGCAAGTTCCTGCATCGCAAAAGTGTGAGCATATCCTTAAAGCGTCTGCTTTTCACTACGATTCCGAATCTCACAGCAGGTATACTATCTGGATTCCAGGGCAGGATATGATCATGTAAATGTGCTGTAATAATCGGGTGTTTGTGGCAGTTCATTGTACATCCGCGTGAGTGTTGCCTCAGGCACAGAGCTGTCGGTACAGAAACAGCTTTTTGTGTTCTGTTGATGAAGATTGAAGATCATCCCTTGCAGGAAACGTTCCCATGACCATAAATGGTGAGGAGAGCTTTCAGAAACATGTAGGAAGCCTTGGACAGACCTGACTTTTCCACATCTTTTCCATTGACGGCTATAATCTCCTTACATGTTTCTTTTGGTAAATGCATATCTACCCAGAATCTGAAGCAGGTGAGGGGCTAGAGGGTCTATATGGAATGTACCTCCAAGAAAAGCACCTCTTTGGAGGAGGGAATGTTATTGGGCTGTGTGAAAGGCAACTAGAAGATCTGTGAAGTTGTTGCCCATAGCAACAAGATTTTGGGAAAGGTTTCCCCCACACGGGACTCATTACTGAAAGTATATCGGAGCTTTTTTTCTCAGAAAATAGGTGCAGGAGCTCAATCACGACCCGTTCAGACTTCACAAACAGTAGAAGGGTCTTAAAGGGGCATTAAATATGAGGATTGCATTACATACAGAGTGCAGAGTTCAGGGGGGGTTACACACAGTGCAGAGCTGTCACTTGTAAACACAGAAACCAGACTTCTGCGTTTACAAGTGATGGTGGTGAGCAGGGACCACAGGGTCTGAGCCAGAGGTGGTAAAACAGAGTTCCCCCCTGAAAAAAAGCCCTGCTGTATATACTCGAGTATAAGCAGAGTTTTTCAGCGCACTTTTTTTTTTTTTGGCTTATACTCGAGTCACCTTTTTGCGCATAATCTCCCGGACTTTGGGGATCCAGTACATCGGCACACATATAGCCCCATTCTTCCTCTACAAGTGTGCAAAGTTTGTTGGCCGGGGAGCACCAATTTTCCAAATTCGGGCACCCCTTCCATAGACTACCATGTTAAACGGTAATTTCTCTGGTAACTTTAAGGTCCTGGTACTGGCCGGCCATAGGTTCCCTGGACCCGATATAGCCCAAGTTCACCTCTACTAGTGTGCAAAGTTTGCTGTCTAGGGGGGACCAACAATTTTTTTCAAAGCTGGGTACCCCTTCTTTATACTCCTATGCTAAACGTAAGTCTAGTCATGGGCACAGTGAGGCATGCAGATGGACACCCTAGGCTTATACTCGAGTCAATATGTTTTCAGGTTTTTTTTAGGTAAAATTAGGTGCCTCTGCTTGTATTCGGGTCAGCTTATACTCGAGTATATACGATATATCTAAATGTATTTAGTGAGGTCGTCTCTTGTAAGAGTAGCCAGTGTGATCACCTGTCATCAGGAGGGATCCTACATCAAAGGAAGCTTTTTCCATTCTCTTTATATTCCCAGCAAGGCATTTTAGTATGTTTTATAAAGCGGTCTTTCCGGCAAGTATATTGCATCCTTTTTTAATTCCATCTGCAAATCACTAAGGCTGTTTTTACACCCGAGCGTTTTGTAGCTTGAAGCTCAAAAATGCTGGAGGGGAAAAAATATCAATGATGGTTCACATCTCCACTCCATGTCGCCTGAAGCTCAAGAGTTGTTTTTTTATCTATTTTTTGGTGCTCAAGTCGGGCTTTTATGGTGGATTTCTAAACATTATTGAAAACACACCATTCATGCTATTTTGTCGCAAGTTTTTTTGTTTTCTGCTTAAATAAAAATTTTTATAAATAAAATGATAATATATAAATGTAAAATAAATACACAAAATAAGTAGAAATACATTAATAACTAACCTTAAAAAATATTAAATGTATTAATAATATAACATAACCAAACTAACAAAAAATACATTCTTAACAAATATTTTGTGTTGGTGTTTAGTTACTTTTTTTTTTTTTAAGGGGTAAGGTTAAGGCTGCATTCACACCTAAGCGCGGTGTTTTGTACCGCGATTTGTCGCGACAAATTGCGGCGTTTTGTACTGCGATTTGCCATGACAAAACGCGTCGTTTTAATCCCTTTTTTTATTTTTTTATCAAGTCATTGTTGTCTATGCCGAAGCCGCCTCAAAAAAGGGTCTGTGACTTGTTTTGAGCTTCAGGCGTTTCGGCGTGGAGATGTGAACCATCTCCATAGACAACAATGTTAAATCGCCCCTTCGGCTGCAATAGCGTCGGGCGTTAAAACGCCTAGGTGTGAATGGAGTCTAAAGGTTAATAGTATTACATTTATTTGTATTTATTTTAAATGTATTTGTTCATTCATATATTAAATAAAATTAACCCCAACTCCTAATCTAAACTGTACTCTGACCCGTAACTAAATAACTAACTAAAAAACATTATAATATACTAATAGAAGAAATAAAACCTAATGGAAAAGCTGAAATATTTAGCAACAAATGGTGCAACAGACAATGGTTTTCTCTATTGGCTAATAAAAAAACTCCAAAACCCAAAAATATTACATAAACACGCAAGTCCTGCAAAAAAATGCCAGAAAATTGTTTGAAGACGCTATGCTTAGGTGTGAATGCAGCTTAATGGCTGTGTTAGTGCTCGATCACACTACGTTCAGTGACCTGTGTTTTTTTTTAAGCACTGGATATATGCAGGTCACCGATGGGGGACAAATGTGTGTTCTGTGATGCTGGTGTGATCATGCTGCTGTGACACTAAAAAAAACAATTGTAAAAGGAAGTAAGCAGCGTGATCTACTAAAAACGTGCGTCACTTTTTCCTAAAGCTGACACTGACTGCAGCTTGTGTGAGAGAACAAACCCTTAAAGCTTGTTTTTGTGGGTAAAAAAATAGTATGGTGCATACAATTGATACACAAGTTATTTTGTAATTGAATGTTATTAAAAATTACGTTTACTTTTTGATCTGCATCGCTGTAATTTCTTTGTAAAATGTGATTTGGCAACCTGAAGGTGTTCTGTACACAGAAACTTCCCCCAGAAATGTAACTTATGACTTGTGTGATTGGCTGGCTTACCAATTTTCCCCCGAAGTCTGCACTAAGATTTTGAGCATCTCCTGCAACAATGTAAATTTTGGTGAGAAATCTAGATGTCTAAAGGTTAGCAGGCCCTGTCACTTTCCTCATTAGAGCCCTGCAGTTGCAGCATCTGATAATTATAAAATCGCTCCCATTAGACTCTATTCCCACATGGACGCAGAGAAGAAAACTGCTATCTCTTCAGAATAACAAAAGTTAGGAGCAGGTAAAGGATAAGTTCACCTTTGGAACATGTAATCTGTTCCTGCATCTGCAGCCTCTCCTTATCAAGCCTCCCCCTCCCTGTGACAGCAGGCAGGGGATCCTCTCCCCGCACCTGTTTTTATAATTTTGTAAACGGTTGTCATTCAGTTTTCTGTGGATGAATGCCTAAAAAAACTTTGGCTTTTGCGGCTGATGGCTTGTAATGGTAAATGCTCTCATAGTCCATTCATTTTACTGCTCCTAGGTAACTGCCTGTAGACAGCTATGCTGAAAGACTGCAGGAGCCTGAGATTGCATAAGCAATCTGCTGATCGCAGGTCCAAAGCTCTGTCCATAGGAAAAAATGTAATGCACATTTTTTTTTTTTAACTCATTGTTTAAAATCCCTGCATTGTATATAAATTTCCCAGAGGGAAAGGAAAAGTGGCTGCGCTACTTTGGCAATACTTTTGATGCGACTTGGGTCCATTGAGTGTGAAGTCTTGTGATTTTGGAGTTGCTAGTGTGAATGGAGCCTTACTATCTATTTTTTATTTATTTTTTTAATTATAAAAAAAACTTTGTAGCCAAAAGTAGCATTGAACTCTAGGATAGTCGGCTGATTGTGTTCCATCATTTTTGTTTGGACAGGAAAATACACCTCTTGGGATCGTTCCAAAATATTAAGATGGCAAGAACAGCAATTTGTAACCTCATTCTGGGTAAGTGTTACTGTCGCTGCACATTGTAGAGACGGGATAGTTTCAAGTAAAATGATAAAACTTTACTGAAGGGGACAACTGTTAACCTTTTTTATCGTTTATAACCAACAGGAAGTCCACCATCTAAAGTATATGGGAACATTCGGGCTGTGGCAAGCAGAGCAGCGGATCGTTTTTAATGTGGCTGAGTGGCCGGCGTCATGTCTGGATTGCTGCCAACGTCTCAACCTTTGCAGAGAAAAACTTGTGGCCTTTGTCCGTTCAGCGCTGAAGTTTGAGAAGTGTGTGGATGAAGATATGACCATATTTAAACATGAAAGGACTGTGTGGCAATCCGTAACAAACTGAAATATGCCATTTTCATCCAGTGCAATTTTGGAACGAATTTAAATAAATGATGATGGACATGATGATTTAACTTATAAGAATGTGCAAACTTCATGTTCTGAACCCAGTACTTCCCGGTTTCTTTTTGGTGCGGGTGGGAATAAAGAATACCGTTTGTGATCCTGAAGAAGAGAAACTGAGGTCTACATTGGTAACGCTGCAGAAACACATGTATGAAAAAAGGCAAATTTTTATCTGAACTTTTGGCTGATAAGACGCAACATAATGCACCTATGTGTTCATTATTACATAATTAAATGTATTTGTTTAAAATGGAAGTGGTGTAAGTAACTGACAAAAGTCTTAACCTGTGCCTGAGCACAAGCTTAGGTGAGGTAGCTCCTGGTGCCTTAGCCTGGTAGCCCTTCATACTAAATAACTTTCATTTTAGTAAATTAACCTTATTGAAGCTTTGATTTTTCCCATTCAATTTTTTATTTTTAATCCTGATAATTTATGCAAATAGGTCACGGGATACTTGCACACAACAAATGTAAATTGATCCCACAGTCCCATCACAGGCCATTGATCTAGATAGCTGCTATGAAAACATTGGTACAAGTGCAATTCTGAAGTCTTAAAGGGGTTGTAAAAGTTTTTTTGTAAAAAAACATCTGACAGCACCGCCCCCCCAGCCCCCGTTTTACTTACCTCACTCCTCGAAAGTCTGGTGCGCGTGCTGGTCGTCCTGTTCGGTTCCCAGGCTGGCCGTTGATTGGCTAGGCTGGGGGGATTGATAGCAGCGCAGCCATTGGCTGGCGCTGCTGTCAATCACAGCGGATGAAGCAGCGCGCCGGGGGGCAGGGTCGAGTGATACAGTCGGCGGCTATGGGGGGGGTGTTGAAAGTGACTCAAATAATTGCATCCTTACAAACCAACCAGTGGCCTAATCTTGTTTTCCTGCAGTACTGTGGGAAAGGTTTCACCAACGACCACTGCAGTTGTTCCTCCTAAGAAAATGGGACAGATCAGCAATTTATTTTCTTGGGTTATGGAGGTTCAGATACCGTCCAGGGTAAAAAAAAACCTGTGGTGGTGGAGATTGCCACTTCACCTGACCAAAGGATTGGAATGGCGCATTCCAGTATCTCAAATGAGCACAACAGATGCAAGTTCCTATAGATAGGGGGAGCCCATCTGAACAATGCAGTAGTGCAGGAAAGATGGTCCTCTGTGGAAGCAAGGACGTCATTAAATCAAAGGAAGCTGCGTACAGAGAGGGCCTTAGAAGCCTTTCAGACAGAAATCAATGGTCACCATCTACAGATTTGATCCGACATTTCTACTGTACCGTACCTCAACCAGCAAGGGGGGTACAAGAAGTCAGATTCTTCCGCTCATAGCCCAGAACATCTTGTCATGGGCCGAGGTTTGCAGCAATTCAGCTAAAAGGTACACGGAGGGGTTCATCCGAGGTGGATCTCTTTGCAGTCCAAAATTATTTTCCCTGAATCCAACAGATCGGTCCCTGGGAATAGATGTACTAGGGAATCCCTGGCCATTCAACCTCTGCTACGCCGTTTCCCCCGATCAGACTTATCCCGGAAGTCCTCCAAAAGTTTCTGTTAAAACAGACCTAATCTTAATAGTCCCCTTTTGGCCCAAGAGCCCTGGTTTTCTCTTCTGCAGGCTCTAGCATTGGAGCCTCCAGTCAGCCTCCCAAAGGGACAAGACTTACAGGTGAAACTAATGTATGAGATAGACTCATTACATGCAAAGCAAGATGGTTCAAGCTGTGATTTGTCATAATTGTGATGATTATGGCTTACAGCTCATAAAAACCCCAAACCCGCAATCTCAGAAAATGACAATATTGCGAAAAGGTGCAATGTTCTAGGCCCAAAGCACGCCCCCCCCCCCATCCTTAGCCGTGCCAGGCCGCATGCCCCCCCCCCCCCCCAACCCAAAGCACCCTGCCCCCATGTTGAGGACAGGGCCTCTTCCCGACAACCCTGGTTATTGGTTCTTGGGGTCTGCGGGCGGGGGGGCTTATCGGAATCTGGGAGCCCCCTTTAACAAGGGGGCCCCCAGATACCGGCCCCCCACCCTAGGTGAATGAGTATGGGGTACATCGTACCCCGTCCCCTACCCATTCACCTGGAGGAAAAGTGTCAAAACAAATAAACTACACAGGTTTTTTTTAAATTTTATTTATTATTTTATCTTCTTCCGACTTCACCGTTTTCCCGGGGTCTACTTTTGACTTTGGGGGTCTTCTTCTGTCTTCTCCGCTCACTTCTGCTCTCCGCGCTCCCCGGTTCTTCTCCCGCTCTCCAGTGCCTTCTGCCGGGCTGCGCCGCCAGTGCTATCTTCTTTTGTAGCTCTTTTACTAGCGGCAGCAGCCAGCCTGGTCTTCCTCCGTCGTCTTCTTCCTCGTCGCCTTTTTCCCTCTTCTTTTCTTCCGGTGTTGACTTGACGCTCCCTCCCGCTGTAATGCCGGGTGCGCGGCTCGCACCGATTCAGTCCCAGCTTGCGCCGGGTGGTGACCCACGCAGGCACAGGGAGAACCTGCAAACTCCAGGTAGATGGTGTTTTAATGAAGAACCTCATGAAACATGGTTATCGGAGAAGTAAAAGTTGCTAATTAACATTTTGGAATTTCAGGCAAATTGGCTGGCTCTATTACATTAGTCAGTCTGCCTTCGGGTCTCCATAGCAGGGTGCAGTCTGCCTCGGCTGTGGCATACATCAACTTTCAAGGAGGGATAAGAAGTTGCACTGAACAAGGGTAACCAGACCTGATTATGTCTTGGGCAGAGCCTGTTCCAGTCCTCTTGGTCTTGCACATTCCCAGCATGGTATATTGTCAGGTGGAGCTTCACAGGTTGCTACCGGAGTCCTCCATGACGACATCACGGAGCTGGTGGATGTTAGAGACCTTGCACTCCTCCACTTTCCGTTTGAGGATGCCCCACAGATGCTCAAAAGGGTTTAGGTCTGGAGACCTGCTTGGCCAGTCCATCACCTTTACCTTTGCATGTGCGTGCAACTTCTTTGGTCGACCATGGCAAGGCCTGTTATGTGGGGAACCTGTCCTGTTAAACCGCTGTATGGTCTTGGCTACTACTCAGTTTCAGGGTCTCGCCAATCTTCTTATAGCCTAGGCCAGGGATATGCAATTAGCGGACCTCCAGATGTTGCAAAAGTACCGTCATGCTTGTGGCTGTCAGAGCCTTGCTATGCCTCATGGGACTTGTAGTTCTGCAACAGCTGGAGGTCCACTAATTGCATATCCCTGGCCTATGTCATCTTTATGTAGAGCAACAATGATTTTTTTTCAGATCCTCAGCGCGTTCTTTGGCATGAGGTGCCATGTTGAACTTCCAGTGACCAGTATGAAAGTGAGAGCAAGAACACCAAATTTAACTCCCCATTCACATCTGAGACCTTGTAACAATAACGAGTCACATGACCCCGGGGAGGGAAAATGGCTAGATTGGCCCAATTTGGAAATTTTCACTTAGAGGTGTACTCACTTATGTTGCCAGCGGTTTAGATATTAATGGCCGTTTGTTGTTATTTTGAGGGGACAGCAAATTTACACTGTTATACAAGCTGTACACTCACTACTTTACATTGTAGCAAAGTGTAATGTCTTCAGTGTTGTCACATGAAAAGATATAATAAAATATTTACAAAAATGTGAGGAGTGTACTCACTTTTGTGATAATATATCTACACACATATATATAGTTGTGTTAAAGATAATAGCAGTGTGTTTTAAAGAAGTGAGCAAAGCTCAAAATCCTTATAATAGCCTTTATTTCCATACATGCAAATGCATTGGGAACACTGCACAGTCGATTCCAAATCAAAACAAAACATGAAGAAAAATGTTTCAAACTTGTTATTTTACAGAAAGTGGAAAAAAAAGCAATATTAGGCTCGTTCAAAAAAAAAATCTGCATTTTTCTTTACAAACTCAAGCATTTACTGTATAAACTGAAAAATGCTTGAAGATTTAGCTTTCCTGAGAATCACGGAACTAATATTTAGTTGTTTAACTGTTTGCCGCCCACCAGCCTGCCGTCAAATGACGGAGGAGCGGTGCGACTCTCATTCTGGGATGACTTTATATGACGCCGTTCCACACGTCTGTGGCTCTTTTACCATGTGATCGTCTGTGACCAATCACAGCTGGTCACATGTAAACACGGAGATGCCTGTAATCGTCACTTCTCACCTCACACTGACAGTGTGTGAGGAGAGGAGAGCCGATCAGCGGCATATCCTCACAGGGGGACATGTAGGAATGTAATCGGGGCACTGATCATCAGTGCCCTGATTACAGTGTGTCACAAATCAGTGCCCTCCATTGCCCATCAGTGGCAGCAATCAGTGCCCATTAGCAATGCCAGTCAGTGCTGCCCATCAATGCCCAGCACTGCTGTCAATCAATGTCCATCAGTGTAACCCATCCATGCCACCTATTAGTGCCCACCAGCAGGGCCGGACTGACCATTGAGTCACTCGGGCACTGCCCGAGGGCCCCATGCCACTAGGGGGCCCCAACAGGGTTGCCAGGCTCAGTAAAACCAGGGACAGTATGTAAAAATCAGTGTTTTTTTTACATCTGTCCCTGACATGTCCAAAACTGACATGCTTTTGATGTGAAAATCCAGAGATTTTAGCTGCCCCGCCTCCTGGCGTGGTGGCCATCTGTAAGCCAGGGGCCCCATAATCTTCTATTGCCCGGGGGCCCCATGAGTTGTCAGTCCGCCCCTGCCCACCAGTGCTGCCTTACAGTGCAGTTAATGAGTTAATGCCCTGTGTATCCCAACACAGGTTACTGGCAGTGGCAGGAATTTCTTGTCTGCATGCGAACGCATGTGCATTTCTATTAGTATCCTGACAATTTTCAGCTTTCACCACTCTAACACTTTGAATGACAATTGCTTGGCCATGCAAAGCTATACCCAAATTACTTTTTTTTCCACACAAATAGAGCTTTCTTTTTTTGGTATTTAATCACCAATGGGTTCTTTATTTTTTACTAAAAAAAAAAAGACGTTTCATAGTTTTGAAAACAGGTAGGTTTTCTACTTCATTGGTGTGCACTGATGAGGCGGCACTGGTAGGCGACACTTATAAGCAGCACTGATTGGTGACACTAATGGACATTGTTTGGCAGCAGTGGTGGGCAAAGTTAGTGGGTACAGGTGGCACAAATGAGGGAGCTGTGTGGCTCTCTGTGTGAAGGGAAAAAAACCAAACGATTACTGAACTTCTATTTACATCACATGATCATTGGATGACAGCTGATCACATGGTAAGGGGCCATGATCGGCCCCATACTCCGATCTCTGATGAGCCAAGTCTCATAGATTCGTTGATCACAGGGGGGAGCACGCAGGCAGCTCATGCATGCAAGGACATCAATTAACCACTTGCTTACTGGGCACTTATACCCCCCTCCTGCCCAGGTGATATTTCAGCTTCCGGCACTGCGTCGCTTTAACTGACAATTGCGCGGTCGTGCGACGTGGCTCCCAAACAAAATTGACGTCCTTTTTTCCCCACAAGTAGAGGTTTCTTTTGGTGGTATTTGATCACCTCTGCGGTTTTTATTTTTTGCGCTATAAACAAAAAAGAGCGACAATTTTGAAAAAAATACAATATTTTTTACTTGTTGCTATAATAAATATCCCAATTATAAAAAAAAAAAAAACTTTTTTTTTTCTCAGTTTAGGGCGATGCGTATTCTTCTACATATTTTTGGTAAAAAAAAAAAAAAAAAAAATCGCAATAAGCGTCTGGTTTGCGCAAAATTTATAGTGCCTACAAAATAGGGGACAGAATTATTATTTTTTATTATTTTTTTTTTTTACTAGAAATGGCGGCGATCTGCGATTTTTATTGTGACTGCGACGTTATGGCAGACACATCGGACACTTTTGACACATTTTTGGCGTCATTCACATTTATACTGCGATTGGTGCTATAAATATGCACTAATTACAGTATAAATGTGACTGGCATTGAAGGGGTTAACACTAGGGGGTGAGGAAGGGGTTAAATGTATTCCCTGCATAGTGTTCTAACTGTGGGGGGAGGGGGGGTGACTGGGGAGGTGACCGATCTGTGTCTCTATGTACAAGAGACACAGATCCGTCTCCTGCTCTCCAGAGACAGAACGCTGTCTCTATGTAAAACGGCAATGAGAGATGATCTATGACAGGGGTGTCAAACTGGCGGCCCTCCAGCTGTTGCAAAACTACAAGTCCCATGAGGCATTGCAAGGCTAACAGTTACAAGCATGACTCCCACAGGCAGAGGCATGATGGGACTTGTAGTTTTGGAACAGCTGGAGGGCCGCCAGTTTGACACCCCTGATCTATGAGATCATCTCTCATTGGCCGCACAGATCGCATCGCAAACGGCCACTCTGATTGGCCGTTCGTGGCGATCTGTGATTGGCTGTGTCCAAGGGACACAGGCAACACAGTGTTTCCCCACAGCGCGCGCCGGGAAACAGCTAGTGACAAGCCGTCAATTGACGGCTTGTTGACAATTTAGATCTGCGCTAGAGCCGTCATTCGGCTGTAGCGCGGATCTCAAGTAGTTAAGGCCCGTGCCATAGCCATCATTCGGCTATAGTGTGGAAGGGAGTAGGTTAAAGTGGTTGTAATCCTATAAAAAGAAGAAAACAGATCCTGTTTTATTTATAGCAGGTTAACCACTTCAGCCCTGGAAGATTTTACCCCCTTCCTGACCAGAGCACTTTTTACAAATTTGGCACTGCGTCGCTTTAACTGACAATTGCGCGGTCATTCCACGCTGTACCCAAACTAAATTTGCTTCCCTTTCCCTACAAATAGAGCTTTCTTTTGGTGGGTATTTGATCACCTCTGCAGGTTTTTTTTTTTTTTTTTTTTTTTTTTATAGCAAAAAAAAAAATTTAAAGAGTGACAATTAAAAAATAAAAAAAACACAATATTTTTTACTTTTTGCTATAATAAATATCCCCCAAATTTAAAAATAAATAATTTCTTTATCAAGTGAAGAAAAAAGGGGCGCTATCTGCTAATATATTGACCATATATTATACAACATAAAAGTGAACAATATAATATTGAACAATAAAAATGAAAATAAAAATCGTGGCACAACAATATGAGCAAATAAATGACAAACAAGTCAATACAATATAAATGCAAATGATTATAATAATAATAAACAGTGAATGTCTGCACAAAGTCCATCAAAAATTAAGATGTGCATTGATGTGCTGAGAAACAATTGTAATCTTAAAAAGTGCTTTGTGTTGGATCATCCAAATATAGTAATCCACCTTCACCAAAGTGCCACCGCAAGTGAGGATAGATGGCTCCTTACCCGATGTTGTTGACCTATTACTTAAAATAAGGTCAAATAAAGCTCGAGTGTCAGCTGCTATCCATGGGGGACTCGATACCGGACCCAGTTGGTAATGGATTTCATATAATGAGAGAAACAGCTACCATAGTATAAAACCTTTTATTTTAAAAATATGCTCAAATAACAACAGTCGATTGGCCTCTTACTTGAAGTGGTGCCCGTGTGCCCGGCACTGAGGCTGTAGGCTGTAGATATGAAGGGATATGGAGAGAGAGGTGAGGTAAGCTGGTAATGCCGGCGTGCGTTCCACCGCCGTCAGCTTGAAACCAGGAAACCGGAAGTGGCTAGTAGTGCGTGCCCAGGTACCGCCTCGACGTACGTTTCGTTATGTCGTCATCAGGAAGCGTACCTGGTGCACGCTAGGACCTACTTTTAAAGGTCTGTCAATCTACCCGTGGGAGGGATATTCAAATTTTGACGACAGCCTCTGTCCCGGTCACTATAGCAACCATGTATACAGCAATCACAGACATTGTTCAGATTGCAGTTCCAACGTGTGTAGAAATGCGATATATTAAAAAAAGGTAAAAATATACAAAAGAATATTTCTACCCAAATATCTACTATCTTGCCGATGGTTTAATAGTATATTCTTGTTGGGTAACACTTGATTTAAATTTAGGTCACTAAATTTAAATCAAGTGTTACCCAACAAGAATATACTATTAAACCATTGATTACGTGCCACTCCAGGTATGTCACGTATGTATTGGCATGTCCCTGCAAACTCCAATATGTAGGCCGCACTACTCGAGAACTAAAAATCAGAATCAATGAACATGTGGCCAACATAATTAAGGGGTTCCCCGACCATAGTGTGTCAAGACACTTTGATCTCTACCACAATAGAGACCCTGGTCTATTGACATTTTATGGAATAGACAGAATTTCCAACCACTGGCGTGGAACAGATTTGACTAAAGCAATATCACAAAATGAAACCCAGTGGATCCATCGCCTCAGAACAATGAGGCCTCAGGGCCTCAACATAGAATTGGACCTTAATTGTTTTTTAACTGACAACTAGAATGTTGAGTCGTTAGTTGTCTCTAATACAGGTGTATAACTTAGCCCACACCATATTATTATAATATTTTAACTATCTACTTTACCAATATAATTATGCTACTGTCATGATTATACACCAATGCTATTATTATTTTTATTTACTTAGGTTTTAAAAAGTCTCATATATTTCATAATATATATTTTTAAAGAATATATATTTTTCAAAAAATATATATAATTTTCAATATGCTAACACATCGGCAAGATAGTAGATATTTGGGTAGAAATATTCTTTTGTATATTTTTATTTATTTTTACCTTTTTTTAATATATCGCATTTCTACACACGTTGGAACTGCAATCTGAACAATGTCTGTGATTGCTGTATACATGGTTGCTATAGTGACCGGGACAGAGGCTGTCGTCAAAATTTGAATATCCCTCCCACGGGTAGATTGACAGACCTTTAAAAGTAGGTCCTAGCGTGCACCAGGTACGCTTCCTGATGACGACATAACGAAACGTACGTCGAGGCGGTACCTGGGCACGCACTACTAGCCACTTCCGGTTTCCTGGTTTCAAGCTGACGGCGGTGGAACGCACGCCGGCATTACCAGCTTACCTCACCTCTCTCTCCATATCCCTTCATATCTACAGCCTACAGCCTCAGTGCCGGGCACACGGGCACCACTTCAAGTAAGAGGCCAATCGACTGTTGTTATTTGAGCATATTTTTAAAATAAAAGGTTTTATACTATGGTAGCTGTTTCTCTCATTATATGAAATCCATTACCAACTGGGTCCGGTATCGAGTCCCCCATGGATAGCAGCTGACACTCGAGCTTTATTTGACCTTATTTTAAGTAATAGGTCAACAACATCGGGTAAGGAGCCATCTATCCTCACTTGCGGTGGCACTTTGGTGAAGGTGGATTACTATATTTGGATGATCCAACACAAAGCACTTTTTAAGATTACAATTGTTTCTCAGCACATCAATGCACATCTTAATTTTTGATGGACTTTGTGCAGACATTCACTGTTTATTATTATTATAATCATTTGCATTTATATTGTATTCACTTGTTTGTCATTTATTTGCTCATATTGTTGTGCCACGATTTTTATTTTCATTTTTATTGTTCAATATTATATTGTTCACTTTTATGTTGTATAATATATGGTCAATATATTAGCAGATAGCGCCCCTTTTTTCTTCACTTGTTCACACGTATAATTCAGTATTCTGCATTATTTAGGGAGCAGCTCTTAGTTCACATTTGTAATATTCCTTCCCCTCCCCCATTGTATTTTGGCGCGAGATTCCCCCAATTCTTTCCTAATTTCTTTATCAGTTTAGGCCAGTTTCTACATATTTTTGGTAAAAAAATTAAAATAAAATTGCAATAAGCGTATAATGATCGGTATATATACATATAGATAGAGAAAAGAGTGTAAAAATTATAGCGTCTGCAAACTATAGGAAAAATGTATGCCATTTTTATTTTTTTAACTAGTAATGGCAGCAATCTGCGATTTTTTTAGTGGTATTGCAACAAACAGATCGGAGACTTTTGACACTTTTTTTGGGACCATTTGCATTTATATAGCGATGAGTGATATAAAAATGCACTAATTATTGTGTAAATGTCACTGGCAGGGAAGGGGTTAACACAAGGGGGCGATCAACGGGTTGTGTGTTCCCTCAGTGTGTTCTAGCTGTATGGGGATAGGATTGATTAGGAAAGGAGACCTATCGTTTTTTTACTACTTAGTAGGCTCACACAATATGGCTCCTCTTCTCTGACAGCACAAGGATTTGTGTGTTTACACACACACACACACACACACAAATCCCTGTGCTGGTGAACGTGATCGCAATTGGGTCTTGTGCCATGCAGCGGGTGTGTGCCCTCTGGTGGCCAAAAAAAGGTTGGGCATACCCATACAGGATTTCACCCAGGAGAACCATTGTGCCACAGTGTATCTGCGTGACGTCTCGGGAACCTGTTAAACAGCACAGTGCTTCTGCTGCCTAACCTGTTCATCTCTAAGCTGTAAAAAGCCTGGTTGATCCTGCCTGTTCCTCTGTCCCCCCCCCCCCCCCATGTAAACTGACCATGGTAATCATAGGTGTTATTCCCCGATTACTGTGGTCAGTTTGTGTGCCTCTGTCATCTCACTTCTCTCCACTCTCCCCGCCTGTCAGCTCCTGTCTGTGTGAGCTGTCCCTCCCCTTTTCTCCTGCCGCTATTAATAGTAAAGTTAAATAAATATGAGTGCCCCTCTCTTTTTTTTTTTTTAAGCTATCCTACAGTGTGGTAGTCATCGTTTTACACTGATCTCCGATCTATTCTGGCCTGTCACACAACCTCCCGCCACGCTCCTTCTCTGATCTAAGGGCTACAGTGGGAGGGGCTGGGAAAACGGCACAGCGGTCATGTGGCCTCTCCGGCCGACGTCAGAGGGGATTTCGGCCCCTCCTGCTGTAGTCCCTAGATCGGAGAGCGGCTGTAGGTCATGTGACTGGCCAGAAAAGATCAGAGATAAAGATATTTAGAGGCATCCACAACACAATAATTGTGATATAATCTTCAGAAGGTGACCAAAGTGTGCCTGGAAAGCGATATTTCACTCACCCACCTCTCTTGTGTGCACTAAGTTATAGGTGCCACATAAGTCTAGTTCAGAACCTTTGAAAAATTTCAGGGACTAAAGGAAGCGGGTAAGAATTTTTGATGGTAATTTTGTTGAGATCTCAATATCTATACATGGCTGAAGGGTGTGGTCCTTTTTTCCACAAAGAATATCCCAGCCCCCGCTGGTGAAGCTAAAGGATGGGCGAATCTTTTTTTGTAGATTTTCATCTATATATTGATAAAGGGCTATTGGCTCTGGCTCAGAATGAAGTTGTGGCCAACTGGGCAGTTTGATGGGACAATCATAGGATTGATGACAGGGAAGTAAGTCTGCTCCCTTCTTGTTAAAGATATCAAGGAATTCATGATATGCCGCAGATAGGAGTTTGCCACTGGTGCATAAGATAGCTTTGATCTGACTGAAAAGTCACTGCACTTTACTTCAATGTACCAGAGGATTGTGTCCCTGTAGCCAGTATCTGGATCATGGGTGAACTCAAGACATCAAACCGTAATGCCGCGTACACACGATCGTTTTTCGGCATGAAAAAGAAACGTGGTATTTCAGCACGTAGAAAAACAACGTTTTGCCAACTTTATCATTAAAAACGATGTTGCCCACACACCATCGTTTTTAAAAAATGATGAGCAAAGTGCGGTGATGTACAACACATACAAGGGCACTCTAAAGGGAAAGTTCCATTCAAGCTCCCATCTCATAACTTGCTTCTGAGCATGCGCGGGTTTAAAACATCGTTTTAGCCCACCCACGATAATTTTTTACAAACCAAAAAAAAGGGATTTTTAAATACAGCTTACCTGTAAAATCCTTTTCTTGGAGTACATCACGGGACACAGAGCGGCATATTCATTACTATATGGGTTATATGGAGTACCTTCAGGTGTGGACACTGGCAATCTCAAACAGGAAGTCCCCTCCCTATATAACCCCCTCCCCTAGAGGGAGTCCCTCAGTTTTGTAGCAAGCAGTATGCCTCCCAAAAATGTTCCCCAAAAGAGGGGTGGGAGCTCTGTGTCCCGTGATGTACTCCAAGAAAAGGATTTTACAGGTAAGCTGTATTTAAAAATCCCTTTTTCTTTCTCGTACATCACGGGACACAGAGCGGCATATTCATTACTATATGGGATGTCCGAAAGCAATGCTTTAATGAGGGGAGGGAGACATCTTCTCAAACGAGATTTAATTTAGAGGTATACTCAAATAATAATAATAATTCCAACTTAGTCAAGAAAAAAACTTTCTGTAGAGTGGACAGGACAAGATTTAAGTCCCATGGACAAATTGGTGACTTGACAGGAGGATTAATACGCAAGACCCCCTGTATGAAGGTCTTTACCAGCGAGTGGGTGGCCAGCGGCCTCTGAAACCACACTGACAGAGCTGAAATCTGTCCCTTGATTGTGCTTAATGCCAGGCCTTTATCCACTCCTAGCTGGAGAAAACCTAACACCCTATCAATGGTATATTTGCGGGAATTCCATCTCTTGGATTCACACCAGCCTACGTAGTTCCTCCACACCCTGTAATAAATCACCCTGGAGGCCGGCTTTCTAGCCCTAATCAGGGTAGGAATTACCTGCCTAGACAGACCTCTACCCCTGAGAATCAGGGATTCAGCCTCCAGGCCGTCAAATTTAGACGTTGTAATGTAGGGTGGAGGATCGGGCCTTGTGAGAGTAGGTCTGGTCGTAGAGGAAGAGTCCAAGGGTCTCCCACTGCCATCTTCAGGACTAGTGAGTACCATGTCCTCCGGGGCCAAGCTGGAGCTACTAGAATGACTGGCTTGTGCTCCACTCTGATCCTGCGCAACAGGCGAGGAAGTAACTGTAGCGGAGGGAATGCATATAGAAGTTTGAATTGATGCCAAGGGCAAACCAACACATCGGTTCCGCAGGCCATAGGGTCCCTTGCTCGAGACACGAACCTGTATAGTTTCTTGTTGAACCTGGATGCCATTATATCTACGTCTGGCATTCCCCACTTCTGGCAGATTGTCTGAAAGACCTGGGGATGCAGAGACCACTCCCCTGGCGACAGAATCTGGCGACTTAAGAAGTCTGCCTGCAGGTTGTCCACTCCGGGAATGAATATCGCCGAAATGCAGGGTACATGAACCTCTGCCCACTGAAAAATCAAGCTCACCTCCCTCTGAGCGGCCTGACTCCTGGTTCCCCCTTGGTGGTTTATGTATGCCACCGCTGTGGCATTGTCTGACTGGATTCTCACCGGGGACCCCTGTAATCTGGAGGTCCATGCCAGAAGGGCTAGGCGAGCAGCTCTGATCTCCAAGATATTGATGGGGAGCTGCCTCTCTGCTTTCACCCAAGTTCCCTGGCGAGAGAACCCCTCGAAGACCGCCCCCCAGCCTGCCAGGCTGGCGTCTGTGGTAACTACCTTCCAGACAACAGGGCTGAAGGATCTTCCCTTTAAAAGATTCTGAGGGTTCAACCACCAGGCCAGGCTTTGTCGGACCCTTGATGATAGCGTCAAAGGGGACTCTAAGGCATGTGCTCTCTTGCCCCAGGCTGCTAGAATGGCTGCCTGTAGGACGCGAGTGTGGATCTGAGCGTATGGTACTGCCTCGAACGTGGCCACTAGTAATCGCATACACAGGCGAATAGTTGGTTTTTTCTTGCTTAGAACCAACTGAACCAACCCCTTGATAGCCTCGATCTTTACAAGGGGCAGGAACACCCTTTGCTGTTTTGTGTCTAACCTCATGCCGAGGTATTCCAACTGCTTTGTAGGCTGGAACGCTGACTTTTCCCGGTTTAGGACCCAGCCGAACCCTTCGAGGTACTGTACCGTGAGGTTTACTGCCTGTTGCAGACACGGCCGTGAGTGATCTATGATTAAAAGGTCGTCCAAGTATGCTAGGACTGTGACCCCTTGGATCCTTAGATTGGCCAGAACTGGGGCTAGGATCTTCGTGAATACCCGGGGGGCCGTGGCCAGCCCGAAGGGGAGCGCCCTGAATTGGAAGTGTCGCTGCCCCACCGCGAAGCGTAAAAATCTTTGATGCGACTGAAAGATTGGTACATGAAGGTAAGCATCCTTTATGTCTATGGAAGCCAGAAAATCGTCCCTCTGGAGCGTGGCGACTGCTGACCGGATGGATTCCATCCGGAAGGAACGAACCCTTAGGTAACCGTTTAACCTCTTTAGGTCCAAGATTGGCCTGACATCGCCGTTGGGCTTTGGTATGACAAAGAGATTGGAATAGAAACCTAGCCCTTGCTCTTGGGCTGGCACCTCTATTATTACGTCCTGGCAAAGCAGGTGATCCAAAGCTGCCAGCATCGAGGCCTTCTTTGCTGGATCCTTTGGTAGCCTTGACTCTTGAAAATGAGGCGGAGGAAAGTTTAGAAACTCCAGCCTGTAGCCTGTGGTTACAGACGCCCGGACCCATTTGTCGGGGATCTTGGCTTCCCAAACTTCTGAGAAGAAACGAAGCCTTCCCCCCACCCGCGAGAGTGGGGGCGCCCCTTCATAAGGCAGACTTAGGGGCTGTCTTTGTCGGCTTGCGATACCATGGTCTCTTACCCCCAGGGGCCTGTCCCTGCGATCTACTGTTAACGTTGGATCGTGCAGGCGGCCGTCGATACTGCCTGGAATTTGAGGGCCCTGAGACAGGAAAGAGCTGCCTTTTAAATGTAGGACCCCGGAATGTCTTTTTGACCGGTAAAAGGGTACTTTTGCCACTTGAAATAGTCTGAATGTATTTATCCAGATCCTCCCCGAAGAGTCGTCCTCCATGGAAGGGAAACCCTTCCAGAAGCTTTTTGCATGGGGGCTCCGCCGCCCAGTTCTTCAACCATAAGAGCCTTCTCATGTGCACCAAAAATAGTGATAAACGAGAGACCTGCTGGATGGAATCCTTTATAGCATCTACAGCAAAACACAGAGCTCTGGGAATGTCAGAAAACTCTTCTGCTTGTTGGGTAGGCATGTCTTTTAGCATTTCTTTTGTCTGGTCCTTTAACGCCTGACAAACTCCAATTGCAGCCACAGCTGGCTGTACCACTGCTCCTGCCGTAGCAAAGGATGCTTTTAAAAGTGTCTAACCTTTAATCAACCGGATCTTTAAACATTTGTATGTTTTCCACCGGGCAAGTTAGTGATTTATTCACACATGAGATGGCTGCATCCACCACTGGGAGCTTCCACCTCTTGGAGAATTTTTCCTCCATAGGGTAAATGACCGCAAATCTCTTCGGTGGCAGAAAAATCCTGTCCGGCCGTACCCAATCCCGAAAGATCAATTCCTCCAAGAGAGGATGGACCGGAAAAACTGCGTTGCTTAAAGGAGCTTTCAAAGAGCCCAGAGAGGATACCGGAGGAACCTGAGGCTCTGGCAACGGTAAACTAAATGCCGAGCGGACCATGTCCGTCAAAGACTGCACCCACAGTCTCTCTGTCTGGGAGTCTGAAAATGGTTCCTCAGAGGTAGATCCCTCAATCCCTGAACCCTCTTGGTTCAGGTCTAGTTGATCCTCCTGCGATTCCAATTCCTCCGGAGAGAGAATTTCAGCATCTGAGGATACACCTCTTGGTGATGGGGATCTAACCCGTTTCTTGCCAGGAATAGCTCTAGGGATACAGCTAGCATTTCCTCTGTGATAAACACAGGGCTGGGCTGATCTGGGCCAGCCTCCGCACCAGACCCCCCTAATGGCTCATCCAAGGCGACCTTTATGGGAATAAGCTGCGGGGAAAGTATCAGCATATCATCAGAATCAGAGGGGGAACCCCTTTGTTTTTTGGTCTTTTTTGTACCTTTTGACCCCGAACCTTTGGAAGCCATAATACAAAATCGAGGGACTCCGCCAACAACAACAGACTGTAGTGGCCAGGAGTACAAAACTAGAGCTTAGGGGACAATAGCTCACTAATGCCTAAAAACTGATGGGGCCCGGTATGTTTTTTTTTTTTTTTTTTTTTAAATATATATAAGTCTCTTTCTTTTTTTTTTTTTTTTCAAACATACAGCGACCCCAAACTTAGTTTGCCAGCTTCCAACCTGTTGCAAAAAGGGGGATTTCTTGGCTTAACAGAAAAGCATTGGAACAAAGTCCAGCATGTACTACCCCTCTTCCGCCACCGGGAGTCACTGTTCTGCCGCTCTGCGTCCTCTCCCTTTGAGATCAGCCTCAGACTGAGCACTGACAATGCCTGCTGATCTATAACAGCACAAGGCGCGCCCCTGTATGACGCTGCAGGCACGCCCCCCGCCCTCCCCTCCGAACGGCGCGAAAAACGTCTATAAGACGTGCGCGCGCATATGCCGGAGCAGGAAGAACATGGAGGAGCCGCGCTGCTGGAGACCCAGGACTGCAGTACCAGGCGGCAGATTCAAACCCCCGGCCAGGTAGGACTCTCCAAAAGGCCCCATAGGGATCCTTACCAGTCCTAGGAAGAAAGCAGCAGGTAGCTAGCAACACAATTCTTAGACAGGGGAACCTAGTGATGGGGGAAATGGGATCATCCTGTCTTTCTCAGACATAGAGAGCAAGGTTGCCAATGCAGAGCATACTTAGGCTACCCCCCTTTTAGGTTACCCCGGAGAGCCTGCTGTCGAACCAAGTCCCGCAGGCTCCCCTCTTACCTGCTCCATGCTGCAGGATGTTTGTAGCCAAACGATCCAATCTTCTCCCATCTCCGTGGCTAGCGTAATAGACCTTCAGGCCCTGGGGTCCTATGAAGGTACCCACTGTCCTGGACCTATATAGCACCCTGGCAAACAGGAACTTATGGTCTTTATGAACACCAAGTCCTGGGCCCAGGGTCCAGCCCTCCAAAGAGGAGCATTATAGGCAAAACCCCACGGTTTGGGGCCCGGGTACTGTCCACTTTGGCACTGAGGCTCTTTGGACAGATCCGGTTAGCCCGCCCTTAATCCCAAGGATGTGGAGCAAAGCTATTCCGTGACCAACACCTAAGACACTGGCGAAAAAACTGAGGGACTCCCTCTAGGGGAGGGGGTTATATAGGGAGGGGACTTCCTGTTTGAGATTGCCAGTGTCCACACCTGAAGGTACTCCATATAACCCATATAGTAATGAATATGCCGCTCTGTGTCCCGTGATGTACGAGAAAGAAACTACATTTTTGAAAACGACGTAAAACAATGCAGCATGCTCAAATTTTTTTTTTTTTGTAGTTTTTCAGAAGATGAAAAACGATGTGAAGCCCACACACGATCATTTTAAAAACGTATTTTTTTCATGCCGAAAAATGATCGTGTGTACGCGGCATAAGAGTTCTTAGGGTACGGAACTACTGGTAGTGCCATTTAGATGTTGATATGCTTGGACTTCGAGTTGTGTGTTGATTTGACTTGGAGACAAGGAGAATTTGTAAGTCTCTGGCAAGAATAATATTGATAATACAACTGCATTGCCCAGTTAATTATGTCCTAGAACTCGTTTTCCTTTCCACCATCTGTAGAGAAATTGGAAGAACAAATGCAAATTTTTCCACTGCCTGCCTATAGTGACTTGTTTATTTCTGACTAACTACAACTGACTTGGTTTGTGAGTACACAGCGCTTTGTCTCACTTTGGGTGGGTTGCTCAACTGTACACGGTGCAACAAGGTGCTCCGAGGACAGGCAGCAGGCAACCTTGTTTCATACTCCCCTTGTATTTTTGGGAGCAAATCTCTGGTGGCCATAAAGGGAACCAATGCCTTTATTTTGGATCCTGGAACTCCTATTGATATTTTCAGCTTCTATAGCTCTGCTGGCTGAGCCTATGATTTGAGCTGTGTCAAACAGGCTTCTTATATTCACTTCTGACTTTGGAATGTCCGTGAACAAACTGTTCCATTAATTGTGCACAGACTGACAAAGCAATCTACTACATAACCTAGTTCTGACCCTGTTGAGTACTTATTCCCAAAAGATCCTGAAGGCCCTATTATTATCTCTGCTTCAAAGCCTCTACAACCTGCTTCTTGCACAGTCTGTATTAAATCTTATAAGTTAAATATGCAAACTGTTGTTTCCAAACTGACTGACACAGGAAACTGTACTATGCTTTTAGAAGATCAACTTGCTGTGCTAACAAAAAGACCTTCCCTATATCCTCTTTTCTAGAACAGTTCACCGGACTGGGCATTTATTACATTCCTGACTTGCGCCTGATGATTTGAAATATTTTCCCTTTGATAGCAAATCTCATGCCAAATGGTCCTTACCTTCATTGGACTCTCCAGTTCATCACACCCTAATGGACATCTTATCACTCCAGGTGACTGTAGCTTTACCTTTAGGGGCGTCACCAATAGCCAGTCAGCCACTATAGGGGTCACAAAGTGATCAGGCAAAAAAAAAGCAGCAGGTCGTTTCTAGTGCAGCATCATTAGAAAAAAGGCATAAGCAATCCATTAGAAGGTGAACTTAAAGCGGATGGTTCAGCTAAAAAAAAATATTAAAAGCCAGCAGCAACAAATACTGCAGCTGCTGACTTTTAATATTAGGACACTTACCTGTCCTGGAGTCCAGCGCCGTCCGCAGCAGAGGATGAGCGATCGCTCGTCACCCTGCTGCTCCCCCCTCCATCCACGGTGAGGGAACCAGGAAGTGAAGCGCTGCGGCTTCACTGCCCGGTTCCCTACGGCGCATGCGCGAGTCGCGCTGCGCCCGCGAATTGGCTCCAGCTGTGTGCTGGGAGCCGAGTGTTCCCAGCACACAACGGGCGGGAGACGGGATGTGATGTAATGCCCGTCTTTTGCCCGTGAATGCTGGGCCGGAAGTGGGTGCAGATACATGTCTATCTGCACCCCCCTCCCCCCTGAAAGGTGTCAATTGTGACACCGGAGGGGGGGAGTGTTCGGATCAGCGGATCTTCACTTTAGGGTGGAGATCCGCTTTAAATAGTGCTTTAGTAGGTCCCCCCTTACAATTCTCAACAAATGTCTAAAAGACCATTCAACTTCAACCAGTCACGCTTCAAGCATTTGGCTGAGTGACCAACCTAAACAAATCTGGTCTCCAGCCTTCGATGCACCTAGTCCTAGAGCAGTGATGGCGAACCTTGGCACCCCAGATGTTTTGGAACTACATTTCCCATGATGCTCCACTACACTGCAGAGTGCATGAGCATCATGGAAAATGTAGTTCCAAAACATATGGGGTGCCAAGGTTCGCCATCACTGTCCTAGAGTATCCAGGTCCTTCCCTACAATTGGAAGGTTCTTAAAATAGACACAAGTCTGTCAGGCTGGGAAGAAATCTCCCAATCCTTGAGGTTTCAAGGAACATGTTCAAGGGAGAAGGGCAAATTCTCCGTCAACCTCTTGGAGCCCAGAGCTGTCTCTCCAGCACTGGACCCCCATTATAAAAAGGACTCCCAATTTAGATGCAGTCAGACAATGCCACCACAGTGAAATATCAACCATCAAGGAAGCACGAGTAGCCTAGCTGGTTTGAAGGAAGCAAACCAGATTCAGTGATTTCTACAATCCACACCCCAGAAATGGGCAATTGGCAGGCCTATTATCTCAGCAGCCGCTACCACGGGGACCGGCTTCTTCATCCAGATGCGTTCAATCCAGTATGTCAAGAAATGGGAAACTCCAGATGTGTACATTCTAGCCTCAAGCTAGCACTGTTTGTATACAGAACCAGGGATCCTCTCGCTCTAGTTATCCCCTGATCTCAATTCAGGCTAGTATATGCCTTCTGTCCTTTGACTATTCTACCTTGCTTGTTATACAAAATAGATCAAGGAGAGGAAGAACCTCACTCTCAGTGGCATCAAACTGGCCCAGGAGAACCTGGTACACAGACACATACTTTTTCCAGAAAAATGGATCTGCTCTCTTAAGGTCCTCTATTCCTCCCTGCTTCTCAGCCTCTAAAGAACAGCATGGCTATTGCAGCCCAGGTGTTGAAGCATAGCAAGTAGGTAGAAACAATTCAGAATTTTTGTACTTTCAAGACCTTTGGGATAAAAATAGGCCTGACATCTTTGGCTTGCGAGCCATAACATTAAACTAAGAAGCCGCAAGACCTCTCTCCCTCTTGGGGTCAACCGGCAGTCAGCTTGTCAGATACACACATTTCCAGTGGCTATGACACACAGACCTGGCAGTAAGACCAGGACCATCAGGGTTCTAATCACCTCAACAGCAGGTGAACCCTATGTCTTTTAAAATTCCTCTTCCATGGGGTACTGCTGAATGAATAGTTTTAAAAAAAGGGAAATGTCTTCTCCGGATGAGCCCAATCAGCATACAAGATATGCTCAGCATTAAAGATAGAAGTCGAAATACCACCCCGTTTACATCCTCTGTCACCAAAAAAAAAAAAAAGTACACGATAAGCAAGCTTTTTACGTGCCAGAGCACGCATGTTACATACTAATTGACCTTATTGACCTGCCCATGTGGCTTGCAATATGTGGGCAGAACCACCAGACAACTTAACGCAAGAATAAGGGAACATCTGAATAATATAAAATAAAGGGTTCAAATATCACAGTCTATCCCAACACTCTAGAACCCATTGCAGGGGCATAAATATGACTAGGGCGGTATCCCAAAGCAAAACAAAGTGGATACACAAAATTAGGTATGAGGCCAGTAGGCCTCAATATCGACATTAATATAAATTGTTTTATTTCTAATTTTTAATCTGCAACTGTACAGAAGAGACCACCATGGAGATTTATCTTAGGGGGTGGGGGGCGAGGTTCATAGGGGGTTAAGAACCAACCCAAAAATAAGGTGGGGATAAGGGAGGGTAATCATACAGTTTAGTCACATCACTAAAATGTTACACTGACTTTTTTTCATTTAATTTCTAATTCACCATTTTTATTTTGCATTATTAATTTATATTAAGTATTGTTTAATTTTATATTTAAATATTTTATTAATTTAAATTCTTTATTTCCTTTCTAATTTTTAACATTTTTCTATTTTTATTTATTCATTCACATATCTAGTTTGTTCACAGTAAATATATACACCATTACTTATCACAAGTTGGATCAAATTGAAAGAATTCACTGGTATCCTGTAACAACACAACTCAACACAAGATGTCCTCAGTGGACACAACACAATGTAATAGGGCAGGGATATGCAATTAGCGGACCTCCAGCTGTTGCAAACTACAATTCCTATGAGGCATAGCAAGACTGACAGCCACAAGCATGAACCCAAAGGCTGAGGCATGATGGGACTTGTAGTTTTGCAACATCTGGAAATCCGCGAATTGATCATCTCTGTAATAGGGTGATAACAAGTCACTTATTCCTTCCAAGAGATGAACTTCCTGGTGGTGTATTCTAACTAGAGACAGGGGGAGGAGATTAGTCCATTACGATCACTCTTTATAATGGACTGGAACTCAAGGGAACTTTCTGCTTTTGATTTTGCACCTTGATGATGAAAACGCATCAAGCCTGAAGTCCAGATACATCATATTCGGCACAAATGTTGGAACACGCACTGGTCTGCAGACATCATTATTCAATAGGAACGGACTGACAACTCATGGGGCCCCCAGTATACATACACATTTTTTAAAAATATATATACACACAGAAAAGGTACTGGAGAGGTGGGGCAGCTATAATTTTTCTTTTTTTTTTTTAAACAGATTTTTACATACTGTCCCTGGTTTTACTGAGGCTAGCAAACCTGATGGGGCCCCCTAGTGGCATGAGGCCCTCAGGCAGTGCCCAAATGTTCAGTCTGCCCCTGCACAGACAGCTGGAAGTATCCCAGTATTTTACTAAAGCCATTGCTGAATAAAGGTTTTTAAAAAGGATCTTACACTATGAGGAGACCTCTGTTTGTATATTCCATGCCTGCACACCCTGGATTTTGAGCGCTACCATAAGAGGCCAACCAATACAACGGAAGTGGCCGTGATGACCGTAGAGAGATAGGTCCCCCTTCAAGAGACCTAAAGCACAGTTGACTCTTCCGGTCATAAGGAGAGGAGTCCAAACCCTACTGTATTTGCACATATCACGAGTCACTACATTGTAACTCTAATTACGATTATTAAATAATTTATGTAATATTAGAGTTGTTAGTTTGCCACTCAATCACAATTATTTTTATATTCATCAGTGTAACTGATTAAGTATAAAGCTCTCATTAGATAGATGGGGTGGAGCAAGCACAGTTTAGTTTACCCAACAATCAGCATATATCACTTCCTACAAGTGAGGGAGCACTGAAAAAGTTCTGGAATATTAAGGTGGCCTCTATGACCCACATCCAGTGACATTTGGAGGAGAGAACTCCTAAAGTGGCAAATTCAAAATAGTACACACCATGTCTGCAAAGAAGCCCACTGTGGTCTTGTGTGTCTGACCTCAAGACTCCCCTTGGGGACTCATTTACAGAGGATTCTCAATCAATCAGCTTTTTCTTCTTCCTCATCTTGGAGGATGAGCCACGTCCAAGATCTTCTAAACCAAATTGCCACAAACTAAAAATGGCTGCAGAAAAATCCTTCCTTTACACAAAAGAAGCAGAGGATGTGGCTCAAAAAACATGGAACTAATAAGGTAAGGGAGAGCTAATCTGACCTTTAAGGGAGCCATTATAGGACAAACACTGCAGGGGGGGGCGTACTTCCTACAATGCGATTGTACAAGACTATGGCTTACTGAGGGTGATTAAATTCTACAATACCATATGCAAGGGAGCGGCCAAGTATCACCCCCAATATACAAGTGTTGCAATGCTTGCTGTGCCCTGGCTTCAATGCAAATGTAGACTGCTGCAGCTGGGGATAGCTGAACTGCTGGAGCAAAGTTTTGTGCTGTAGCCTGCAACATGTCACTGCACACAGAGAACTAGCAAAATGATGCCCGCAGATGCTTGGGATGACATCATGGCACATTGCGGCATGCTGATATGCCTCTTTAAAACACTGCAGTATATTACTCTGCATGGAAAAAAAAACCCGGAGTTAGGCTTAACGGTAACTCTCTTTCCAGGAGTCTTCCAGGACAGCCCTGAGATATATGGCTCCTCCCTCCGGGACAGGAAACACATTCACCCAAATTATAAAAGGAGGTCCTCCAGGCCTTCTCCTCAGTTCATCCAAGAATTCCTGAAGACTCTGAAAAACATAACATACTAACACATCGTCAGTACACATATCCAACTCCTGTTTACAAACTATAAACTCCGGGTGGGAAACCGGGCTGTCCTGGAAGACTCCTGGAAAGAGAGTTACCGGTAAGCCTAACTCCGGTTTTCCCCTCGTCTTCCAGGACAGCCCTGAGATGATAAACAAGAAACGTACTTGTCAGGGTGGGGTAGCCGCCTGGAGGACCCTTCGGCCAAATGACTGATCCTTCTCAGACATTAAGTCCAGGCGATAGTGCTTGGCAAAGGTTGTATAGTTTGACCATGTTGCCGCCTTACAGATTTCTTCCGGAGAGGCTCCGGCCTTTTCCGCCCAAGAACTCGAAACCACTCTAGTAGAGTGTGCTTTGACAAATGGGGCTTGCTTACCCTCTAACTCATAAGCTTTAGCTATCGCTAACCTGATCCACCTGGCAATGGAAGACTTAGATGTTTTTGCCCCTTCCTAATCCCCGAAAAATTAACAAAAAGAAATCAGATTTTCTGAGTTCCTTGGTTACCTCTAAATAAATTAAAATACATCTCTTGACATCTAGAGATGTCCCCTCTGAACTCAAGGGAGACAAAAAAGTCGGAAGGACAATGTCCTGAGTCCTGTGAAATGAGGACGCCACCTTGGGGAGAAAACTGGGGTCTGTTTTCAACACAACTCTATCCTCATAAATTAACAAAAATGGCTCTCTGATAGAAAGCGCCTGAAGATCACTTACCCGCCTGGTGGAAGTGACTGCTACCAACAGAACTGTCTTAAAGGTTATCCATTTTAAGATAGATTCCTCCAGAGGCTCAAATGGACTAGCTGACAATGCTTTAAGTACCAAGGAGAGATCCCAAGGAGGACAGGGTGAGACCTTCACCGGCCTAGATCTAGACAAGGCTTTGAAAAAGTTCTTAATAAAATAATTCTGCTGAAGGGAACATTGAAGAAAGACACTAAGGGCCGCAACCTGCACTTTTAGGGTACTTGGGGATAGACCCATATCTACCCCTGCCTGCAGAAAATCTAGAATGGCTGGGACCCCTGGTTGATCAATTCCCTGCTCTTCTAACCAGGAACACATTTTTTTCCAGAATTTGGCATAAATTGTTCTAGTAACAGGCTTCCTGCATTGTATCAGGGTTTTGATTACTTTCTCTGAGAAGCCCTGTGTTCTCAGCAACTGTTCCTCAGATACCACGCAGTTAGGTTTAGTCTGTCTACCTGCGGATGAAGAATGGGACCCTGCGATATTAAATCCCTCCTGCTGGGAAGACGAAATGGGGAGAGAATGGCCAGATTTTTCAGAATGGCAAACCAGGGTCTTTTCGGCCAAAACGGTGCAATCAATATTAGGTCCGTTTTTTCCGATCGAAACTTCTGAAGGACTGCTGCGATCATTCTTATTGGAGGGAAGGCGTAGCAGCTGTTGAACTTCCATGTTCTGGAAAAAGCATCTATCCCTGTAGCCCTGTCTCCTGAGTGGATCGAAAAGAACTGGATTACTTTCCTGTTCCTTTCGGAAGCAAAAAGATCCACCTCCGGTTGACCCCATTTCTGTACTATTTGAGCGAAAACCTCCTCGTGGAGCGCCCACTCGTCCTGACTCACCCTTTGACGGCTCAGATAATCCGCTAGAGAGTTCTGGGTGCCTTTTAGGTGGACCGCTGTCAGTGAAGCCAGATTTGTTTCTGCCCAGGAAAAAATTTTGTTTGCTATGTCTTGAAGAAGACCAGGGCTTCTCGTCCCTCCCTGCTTGTTCACGTATGCCACAGTTGTTGCATTGTCTGTGCGAACTTGCAGATGTTGCCCTTTCAGGCTTGCTTGGAACACCTCGATTGTTTTCAGGACTGCCAGAAGCTCTCTCCGGTTTGAGGAACGTTCTGCCTCTCTTGGAGACCATGTTCCCTGGGCCACTGCCTCCCCCAGGTGGGCTCCCCACCCCCAGGCACTGGCATCTGTAGTTACCACTGTTTCTACCGGCAAGGTCCAGGCTAGACCCTTGCTTAGATTGTGGCGCGTTCGCCGCCACCACCACCACAGAGTCCTTTTGACTCGGGACGAGATTGGAACCTGGACCTCTAAGTCTTGACTTTTGCCACTCCAAACCCGAAGCATTAGTTGCTGCAAAGGACGTTGATGGAACCTCGCCCAGGGTACCGCTGGAAAACATGCAGTCATAAACTCCAGCACCCTCATGGACTTGTCTGACTGTAGCCTCTTGGTTGGACTGCAGCTGGGCTGCTGCCTGTTCTACCTTTACCATCTTTTCTTCGGGAAGAACATTTTTTTTCTCTACAGAAGATATCCTGTACCCTAGGTACAGCACCTCCTGGGATGGGGTCAATTGAGACTTGTCTCGATTGACTATCCACCCGAGAGAGGAGAGAAAGTTTTGAGCTTCCTGCAAATCCCTTTCCAGCTGTTGGGCTGATCCTGCCACGAACAGGAGATGGTCCAGATAAGGAATTACAATTATCGCCTTGTTTCTCAGTGGTGCTAGAGCCTCTGCCAGGACTTTTGTAAAAATTCTCGGCGATGAGGACAGACCAAAAGGGAAGGGCTTGGAACTGGAAGTGTCTGATTTCCGAGTTCACCTTCACCGCCACCCTGAGTAATTTTTGGAAATCTAAATGAATTGGGACATGTAAGTATGCATCCCTGAGATCCAGGGTGGCCATGTAGCACCCCGGAAACAGAGACCTTGCCACTGTGAAAATCGACTCCATTCTGAACTTCTTGTACTTTACAAATTTGTTCAGGGGACAAAGATTCAAGATCATTCTGAATTTTCGATGTTTTGTTTTTACTACGAATACATGGGAATATGTCCCTTGACCTTATTCCTTTTGTGGAACTTGAATTAGAACTTTTTGGTCCACCAATTCCCCCAGAGACAGGCCCAGGGCCTCTGCCTTCTCCCTGTCCCTGGGAGGCTGGGTAACCAGAAAACTTGGGGGGGGGGGAGGGGGGTGTTGTTGTGCACTCCAACTTGTATCCATTCCTGATTATGTTTAAAATGAACGTACTTGAAGTTGCCATGGTCCATTGTGGGAGAAACTGCCCCAATCTTCCTCCCACCGGGACGCAAGAGTCACTGTGGCTTGGGGGTGGTTTGAGGACGATTAAACAATATTCCTCCTCTCCCCCTACCCTTATGGCCTGCCCAGTGTTTCTTTGGTTGGCCTTCCTTTTGTAGGTTTTGTTTGAAACCTCGAAAAAAACGTTTTCCCTCCGCTTTTTTCTTTCTCTCAGGAAAAGCCTTTTTTCTGTCCTGAGTCCTTTCTAGCGCTTCCTGTAGGCCTGACCCAAAAAGGTGGTCACCTGAAAAGGATAACCCACACAGTTTTAACTTGGAGGCGGCATCACCTGTCCAAGTTTTCAGCCACACTGATCTTCGGGCTGCATTTACCAAGGCTGCTGATCTAGCTGCCAACTTTACCGATTCTTCAGAGGCATCAGCCAGAAAGCCTACCGCTTTAAAAAGAAGAGGAAAAGATTTTAATATCTCTTGTCTAGATGTACCCGCCTGAATGTGGGTTTGCAACTGAGTAAGCCAACATTCTAGATTTCTAGCTACACAAGTTGCTGCTAGTGCGGGTTTCAGACTTATTGGAGAGGCATCCCAAGCTCTCTTCAACAACAAGTCCCCTCTCTTATCCATCGGGTCCTTCAAGGCCCCCAAATCATCAAAGGCCAGATCCGTTTTTCTTGATATCCTGGCTAAAGGGGCATCTAATTTTGGAACCTTGTTCCATGGCTGAGACCCATCCGAATCAAAGGGGAATCTCCGTTTAAGGGAGCCTGAAAAGAATGGTCTTTTTTCAGGCTGTTCCCACTCCCGCAGAATTGTGTCAATCAGGGATTTGTGAACAGGAAAAACCCTGGATCTATTTGCACTAGACCCCTGGTACATGAGGTCGTGCTTAGAGAGCTGAACCTGTTCCTAACGGATCTCCAAGGTATCATAAATAGCCTTTAGTAGGTCTCCTACATCTTCCAAGGACAATTTGTACCTAGGAGCCCTGGAGAAATCATCTTCTGCCTCAGAATCTGATGCTGATCCTGCCTGAGAGGAAGCAATAGACCTAGGAGTCTGCTCCCTGTACTCCTCCTCTCGAGTCTGGGACAGGGAAGGCATACTAGATGCTCTAGGTAGGGACGAGGCGGGACCCTGCATCCTGTCTATCAGTCCTCTAAAAGACTGGAATGTGGACGCCATTTCATCCTTAACAGAGGATAATAACTGACGGCAAGCAGTAACTGAGTCATCTTTTATCAGACTGCCAACACATTCTGGGCATTACGGCTTGTCCCAACTGGAACCTAGCTTTGTCCCACAGACGGCACACTTTCTTCTAGGCGGATGTTGAGTTTTAATCTGAAATAGACACAAACCAGAAAAAAACACAAAACTCAGTTACCAAACAGCCTATGCCTGAACACCACTGTGCCTAGCTCCTAGAAGTGCCGAACCCACCACCAATAAGGTTCGCCACGCATGGGGGGTATTTTTGGCCAAGTAGATCAATCTCCCCCCCCCCCCCAGAGTAAACCATGTGCTCTCACCAAGCTTACCTGGGAGGGACCGGTGCCAACCGAACCAGGGTCTGGATGTGCCACTACCGCGCCGTTTTGAAACATGGGAACGATGTTTCCAGCGCCCCCTGATGACGCGCTTCCGCCCGGGATCTCACTTCCCTTCCTTGGAATGCAGTGGCTCCGCCCCTCCAGCGCTGTATACCACAACACGGCCCATGGCGTCTCTCGCCTTTCACCGCTGCTTCCGGAGCTGAGGCCATGAACACACTGCCGTCAACCAGGGGTCCCACTCTCGCTGAGCCAAGGCAGCAGTGGCCATTAGCAACACTCTCTACCCCCGGGCCAGAGGCGTGCTGTAGGAGGTAGGTTCAGCTCTTACTCCCACAAAGGGAGAAACTGGGGAAAAAAGAAAAAAAAGTAGCAGCGTTCCCAAATGTGCTCCTTCCAGTCCGGCAGGAAACACAAAAAACTGAGGAGAAGGCCTGGAGGACCTCCTTTTATAATTTGGGTGAATGTGTTTCCTGTCCCGGAGGGAGGAGCCATATATCTCAGGGCTGTCCTGGAAGACGAGGGGGGAAAAATCAGCTCACACTGACCTATAGAAAGACTACCCATATATGTTCTACCACAAAGGCACTCAACAGTCAATGCTGCAGGGCCTACAAGCCTATTTTTCCAACCCTTGCAGTGGATGTGCAGCACAGGGTCTTCAGGGACTCGACCCCCCCCCCCCCCCCCCCCCCCGGCCTGTAAGCAAAGTCACCTAATACATAGTACTATTAAGATTACTGCCTGCAGGATCCGGTGCCCAACAACATAACACGTTGTTCCCAAGTTGGGTAGTCCCTCACGGCCTTCTAGATGTAGGCTATTTTTCCCGATAAAGCCCTTCTCTACCCCAGCAGGGGTATTCAGAATAGGCCAGGAATTGAGGAACTAAACTCACAAAAGGAAACAGACATCTATAGGCACATTCATCACCTAAAGACACCAAGCCTTAGCCGTGTTGGAAGGGGTAGGGAAATTCCTGCCTTTTGTTTCCAGGGCTCATTCACCCTTTCTGGAAAGCATTTGAAAATAAAGTGCCCCCGTGCCCTTTGATGATTAGGAAAAAAACTTTGGCTTGAGATGAACTTTTAGAATGATTACAGGGAATTAGTATTTGTGTTTAAGATAATCTAGTGATGCCTTTTACTACCTGAAGAACCCTTGAAATATTTGTATGATCTATAGCTCATGGGACATCCCTGTGATTAGTTAGATGCAGATATATTGAAAGCATAAAATAAGATTTTACACTAACTGCCAAAAAGAAACATTAACAGTTTAGTGACCAGTAATTTTTTTGGTCGAAATGTGTTGCAGAACCCGACTGAGAAACCCTGCACAGTTAATGTTCTTCATTCCTATCAATATTTATTTTTTCTGCCCCCCCACCATTCAAATTCTTTCACTCAAACTAATGCTGGCCATACACTCTACAGAAAAATCGGCGGAAAGAACTTTCGAAAAACGAACGTTCGGTCGTGAGCACAAAAGATATTGCCATCATTTAATGACCGATAAATGGTTCAGTGGACATAAATTAAAAACAAACAATTTGGTTATTTATTTTTTTACATATACCCAGCGCAGAAAGTTCGGACGGGAAACACATTAACCTTCCGATTTATCGTTCGTTAGAAAATTTCCAAACTTGTCCTTCGTTTTTTTCGGCTCAAAAACATCCCGATTATGGATTTTGTGCCCATTAACTGTTCGAAAAACAAACTGTCTAAACGGCCAGCATTAGTATCTCTACCCACTCAGTTCACCCATGTCCTACAGTCTTACCCCTACTCCATTATACCGGTCAGATTTTAGCATCCAGTCTCACATACACATTTCCACCTCTACACCCCAACTGCTCCTCCACCGCGTTGCCTCTTTTATACTCCTAAATCCTCCATTCTTTTTATCCCTCAAAGTTTACCAATAGTATCCTCTTTTTTCTTTTATTGTTGCCAGTCCTGCGCCGTTGACAAACCGAGATAGTTCCTAGCTGTGGGGAGAACACCCATTTCCCCCTTGTGCCGTTTCTCTACTTACTGCTCCCAAACATCAGATCTCAATGGGCAGCTTTGGAATACTAAATATATTGTTGTAGATTTTTAGGCAAGCTTGGCTCTTTAGGCTGTGTTCATATTTTGTTCTAAGCACGTGCATTTTCCATTGCAATCAATGGAAATGCATGAAAACCTCCAATAGTGCATGCGCAATCTGCTTTTCATCGCACATAACTTCTGACGACATGTGTTCCCAGGAATGTCAATAAAAACACAAGGGTGAGCCCATTTGTAGACATGTTCAGCTTTGTGAACAGAGAACTTATGACCAAACAACGAACAACAAGTTCCATCTTTTTATTCATAGAGTATGAAGATTTCTACAGTTCCTACAAGTTATATAGCATGCAAAGGAAACAAAAAAACAAAAAAAAACATTCAACATTAACCATTCCCCTCACACAAATTAGAAAAAAAAATCTCCAATAAAGAAATGCTTGCTATCCGAAAGTCAGCCAACGTATGCACAAGCATTAGAAATAGAAAGCATCTGCTAAAATGTTTAAACACAATGTATGTACAAAAAATAATAAATTCACAAAAAACGAAATCCCCCTTGTAGCAGAGCACATGGCAGCTGACACTGGAACAGAAGACCACTGTCTGGGATAATGAACCACGGACTGATCCAGAGGAACAAACTTAATGTGTAGTGGAGATTTTTTTTATGTTATTGAACATCAACATGTACCAAAGTTTGGCAATTTCTTTTTTTCCTTTTTTTTAGTTTAATATTTATATATTTATATATAATGCAAATTATGTAAACAAGAGGAACATTAAAAAAAAAAAAAAAAAAAAAAAATCGATCTACATGCAAAACTCCATGTCATGCAAGGACACCAAGCACCTTGATTTCTCTCGCACAGACAGAGCCCATGGTGTGCAGCACTCAGTTGAAGGAACAGCTATGGCAAGCAGGCAATGCTTTTACCTGCCCTCACTAAATCACTAATAAAATGGATATGCTTTCAAGAGCAAAACAAAAAACAAAAAATATATATAGGTCTCGGTTTGGTTTTACTTGTTTTCCATCAAATAGTACCACAGCAGAAAAAAGGAGAGGTGGAAAAAAAATTTAAGTGTCTCACTACTTTTATATCACACATGATGGGAGTAATTACGGACAGAGCAGAACAGAATGTCTTATTTTCACAAATAAGTAACAGAAAACATTCCACCAGGACAAAGAACCTCTCCTATAACCAATGTACATAGATCGTTACCAGTCATGCTGCCTGCAGTAGTCTGTTCAATTTAGTTGGCAGGTATAAGTGAATAAATCCCGACTTGTATAAAAAGGGACAGGGGGTCCTCAAAGTGTTGTATACCTATTGCAGCTGCTGCAACCGATAGAATAGTACAATTTGGGTGACTTGCTTTAGCAACTCTGGAAAGCAGGAGATATAGGTTCTGTGCAGTTGCTATATGCATTAACAGTTCTTCACTTGGCAGTAACATTCAACTATTTAAAAAAAAAAAAAAGCAAGAGACACAGTCCCTGGTAATATATTAACATGTATAAATTAACATACAAATTTCCTGTGTTAAAAAAAAAAAAACTTAAGTAGATTAACAGGATGCAACAGAGTTGATCAACCAGTTAATATACAAAAAAAAAAATATCACAAGATACGAAACACATTGACCAGACACCCAGTTCAAAGTATACATTCTTCTACAATATATATATATTTATAAAACTGTGTGAAATAAAAGTAAGGATGTATATTCACGTATTGAACGGCTTATGTTCTGCTTGGCACTTTTTACTCTAGTTTTTATATTGTTGTTTCTTTTACTCAAGTAATTAAATTAAAGCCCACCTAATGACTACATAGAAAGTTTTATATATAATTCTTGTTTATAAAAGATGAGGAAACAAAAAATAAATAGAAAAAAAAAGCCAACGCCCTTCTTTTTCTCCATCACACTGATATGCTCCTCCCCACTGTGCTGTCCTTCAGACTTTAAAGTGCTACACCAAGTTATTGAGAGAATAAAAAGTTCAATAACACTTAGGTTGGCTTCATGAGGCTCATGTTGGAAAATGTGGCTTCACAGAGAAAAATACTTCCATTTAAAATACACAGAGAGCGTTGCTGGACGTCTTGAGCAGATCTTCAGAGATGGAGAAGAAAGCATAAGTGTTGGATGTTGTTCTGAAGAATCACACATCGACCACCATCTTTTTGTGGATATCTAAACCACCTACGACCTGCAGAAGAGAGGACAACAACCGGGATGTCAGAAAAACCAAGTATACGTTTATAAAAATATACATTAAATCAGAGTTCCACCCTAAAAATGAACTTTCTATTAACAGCTTGCCTTTAATGTAAACAATTAATACTTTTTTTACTTACATCAGGCAGATTTTGTAATGTTCCTGGTTCTAGGTGGTTCAACTTCCTGTCCTAAGACCCCAATGCCTCCTGGGAAATGAGGACACTAATTTCCCAGGAGTCTTTGGGCATTACTGTGCCTAAAAATTGCCCAGGATGCACCTTTCCTAAAAACCAGGAAGAAAAATGAACTGGGCTTCACATGCCCACACATGATGGATACGGCCACAACATGAGCTGGAGGATATAAGGCAAGTGTTTGCAATGATTTCTGAACGATTGGGGAGCCATTAATGTTTTAGGGACTATTTAATGTGTATTTAAATTATGCCCGGAACCCCGCTTTAAAGGCTTGTGCTGGACTTAAAATGGTTGTAAACCTTTACACACCACTTTTACCAACAGGAAAGCCTATAATAAAGGCTTACCTGTAGGTACTGGAAATATCTCCTAAACCTGCACAGTTTAGAACAGGGCTCAACAAATCCCAGTCGCCATGGCGACTAGAAATAGCATCCTAGCAAGTGGGGTATTGGCTGAGAAGGTAGACATGGCCTGGGCCTCGTAGGCCTTCCAGAGTCAGCGGGGATAGATCAGCAAGAGTGCTCGGCGGATGGATCAGTAAGAGTGCTCAGTGCAGCAGCCACTGATGTTTTTTTTGTTTTTTGTTCCATAGAACGGCTTCGGCCTAGTCCACGGCCTTTTCTCAGGATTGCGGCAGACTAGACTGAAGCAGCGGCCGCGCCTAAAAACTTAGGACCGGCGCGCCGCGGACTAGGCCGAAGCCACACCTAAATCATCCTGCCCGCAGCTCGCCGCGATCCTGGGAAACCACCGCGAGCGGCATCCGAATCAAAGTGGGACGTCACCACACACTTTTACAGAGGCATTTTCCTGATTTTCTTTTTATTGGGCAACCAATTTTTTTCTTTTAGTACCAGCAGTGCTATTTTATTAAAACTGACCATAATTAGAGTTTTTACCCATAGCATTCAAAACACTTTGATTTCAAGTAGAATGAAGATCGGATCTCATTTACTAATTTGGGGTCCTAGAGATTGGGTTAGGCCGGCCATAGATTAAGCGATTTTCTTTCCTGCAATTACAGTTTGTAGGAAATGAATGAATGAATGAAAACTTGTATAGCACGGCACATGCGAACTGAATCGCCTCTGGGCGCTTGTTGTTCCTGTCTCCTTTGGTATCAAAAGAGATGAGTCTTGATCTTTCTCCTGAATGCTAAGTAGTTCTCCTCCAACCGAATGCTGGTTGGCAAAGCGTTCCATAGTCTGGGACCTTGGACCGCAAATCTTCTATCTCCTTTGGATTTGTATCCGGCTTTCGGTATCTGCAGGAGATTTTGATTAGTGGATCGCAAGATGCAATTGGGGTTATGGGCTTTTATTTTTTCGCATAAATAATGGGGGGCATTCCCATGGATACATCTATGCGTTAGACAGAGTGCTTTAAAAGTAATTCTGTCTTTTGCTGGTAACCAGTGAAGGGATCTCAGTGCGGGTGAGATTGATTCCCAAGGTTTTTTTCCAGTCACAATTCTAGCAGGCCGTATTTTGAACGACTTGTAGACGAGCGATTTGGTACTTTGGGAGTCAGAGGTAAAGGGCATTTGCATAGTCCAATCTTGAGTTTACAATTGCTCCCACCACGACCGCTATGTCATCTTTGGGGATAAAAGGGATGAGCCTACGTAGAAAGAAAATCGCTCGATTCCCCATCAACAAAGGCAGTTTTGATGGGGAATTTTCTCCCGCGGAGCCATTGTGTGCTCTCTATGGAGCGTCTGGGGAAGCCATCTCTACCAGGAGAACAGTGATTAGATGCTAGCAATTGCCATCAGAAAAATAAAAAATTGAATCGTGAATCAATTTTTTTTTTTTAAATTGCTGATTTTTTGGGGGGCCAAAATCATTTAAGCTCTAGAGGTCATCCCCTGTGTGCCGGCATGTCGGGCACACGGCAAACCTTTTTTTTTATTAATTAGATGCAGAATTTATAAATCTTTTTTTGTATATTTTTTTTATAATTGCTTTATCATATCCTATATTTTGAAAATTGTGGCAAAAACGACGGTAAACTTTACCGCCAACACTGTTACTGCGTAACATTATCTTTCACAATATAAAAATAATTGGGCTAACTTTACTGTGGTCTTATTTTTTAATTTTAAAAAAGTGTATTTTCCCCCAAAAAAGTGTGATTGTAAGACCGCTGCGCAAATACAGTGTGAAAGTATTGCAACGACCGCCATTTGATTCTCTAGGCTGTTAGAATAAAAAGTATATATAATGTTTGGGGGTTCTAATTCGAGGGAAGGAAATGGCAGTGAAAAACACATTAGAACTGCTGTTTTACTTGTAATGCCAACGGCCACCACAAGATGGCGAAAGATCACATAAAGAAGGCGCCTGCCGGTAATTGAGGCCGCGGCTTTACAGCCTTCAGCAGGCCTAAGCTTCCTTCTGTGAAGGCCGCGGCCTCAATCACCGCCGTGCGTGGGCCCGCCGCGATCGCGCGGCGGGGGAGCACGGAGACAGACTTTTCACTATCCTGTGCAGTGGGACAGCTCAGAGTGATTCTGATTGGTCAGCGCCTGCACAGTGAAATTCTCTGGTCAATCCTGAAAGTGCTGCACAGGGGAGAGGGAGCCGAGGGGATTTCAAAAGCCCAGACTGCTGGACTGGCTGCATGACACAGACAGATCAGTAACCCCTGGAGGAGTACAGTGGACACCAGGTGTAGCGAGGAAGTTGTACAGTGTTCATTTTTTCTGTAAAGATGAAAACTTTAAAGGTACATTGTATTTTATTGCACTAAACTAGATATGTCTAATTACATAGGCATTTTCCTGTGTATAGAATAGTTTGCACTATGTATTGACTGGCTCCATACCAACTAGCAAGGTAAGATTTAGAAGAAAAAAAAAAGATAGAGATATATATATATATATATATATATATATATATATATATATATATATATATATATATATATATATATATATATATATATATATATATATATATTTTTAGGTATGCTGTGCGAGTGAAAAACAGAACACATAATTTGGGAGGGGGGGGGAGGGGGTTCTCAAATTTCAATCAGCTTCTTTATTGGAATGTATACAGGGTGATCGGTGCCACACCTATCGTCCACGATTGTCCAGGTATCGGATTAAGCATACTCAGGGAAACTCAGATACTCAGGGAAATGCTCAGTATCGGCTCCGATACTAGTATCGGTGCAACTCTAGCTCTCAGAGATACATGTGCTGCAACTTTGGGTCTCACAAGTCGGATCATAAGTCGCAACAATGTGAGCCAAGCCCAACACCTAATATAATCGTGTTTTTTTTTATTAGTTAGTACACAGTAATTTTCTTGCAGTTTTTTTTCCCCAGGTAAGCACTGCATTGAAATTATGCACAAAGCTTATTAAAAAATAAAATAAAAAACCCACTTAAAAAGAGGAGTTCCACCCCCAAACAAAAACATAAAATTAAAGTCAACAGCTATACATATACTATTAGGACATTTACCTGTCCTGCAATCCAGTAATGTCGGCACCCCAGCCAATGTTTCCATCGGTTCTCGGGTGCTGCCGCCGCTATACATATACAGTACGTTTTGTAAAGCATGCTGCTCTTTCTGAATAGCCCAGCAACGGGGGAGGGAACTTTCTAAAGTGGGGATGGGAACCTGTCAAAAACAAGTACCCGCTCCCTCCGAAAGGTGCCAAAATGTGGCACTGGAGGGGGAAGAGGCTGATAAGCAGAGCTTCCACATCGGGGTGGAACTGCGCTTAAATAAAAAAAATAAAAAAATTAAGTGTATTTTGTGCGTGAACTCGAGAGAGAGAGAGAGGAGCCGGACTGTAGGAGTTGGGAGTAGGCAGACCCTCCCCCGGAGGCAATCTGCCATCCTTCTCCATGCCCCGGGTGGCAATGCTCCGCTTGGGAGCCCACCGGGCAGAGGGACTCCCCCTATGAGGAAGTGAGGGGGTCTAGCCCGCTCATCCAGCCCCGCAAGTCCTTTGCCTCTCTTTTTTTAGGAGACCGCATGGCCAAAGTGCATGCGTGTTAAACCAATTTTGTGTGCGTGCAAGTGTACTAAGCACAGGCTTACCTCGCATAGCATACCCACCGGGAGCCGGGCTGAGACCACCAAACTCAATTTAAAGAAACAAAAAGTCAAGTAAAAGCCCCCTCCAGGCCCATAGACACACAAGCATTAAGGTCACGGGCGCGCGTGTGTGTATATATAAATAGTTTTAGGATTTATGTTTTTATCAGGTTTATATCAAACACCCCTTTAAACATGAAAAGTGCCAAACAAGGTCTAATATTATACAATTTGCTCACAAAAATATTGGGTCCTTTTTGGTTATGCAACAAATGCCTGGGGAATTAGTTATATGCCTGCTGAAAGCACCTCTACAATACATGGTAATAGAGAATAAGGGCACAGTGTTCAACAGTCTGACTTGATTAAAATAAAACACTTTGTAGATAAATCCCTCAGTGCAAATCTACCTTCCTGCCCTTACTTGATCATGTTCTTGCTGGCAAACACATCAGAGAACGACTGTAAACAGCAACTTTGCAATATACATTTACACACCAGATAAAGTAGGATACATTTAATTTTTTTTTTCCCTCAACTTTAAAGGCTTAAAAAAAAAACCTGCTAGTATCTTGAAATCTGAGAGGTGGCAAATTCCTGAAGAGTTCAACTCTTTTCAGAGTGTTCCCCATCACTCAACAATTAAAGCAGATGAACTTTTCGGCTAGGGCTCGCTGACTGCATTCACTAGAAATAAAGAGCATAGACAAAAATATTCCTAATCCATACTCACAGCACAGAATTCTTCAAAAGATATTCTCCCATCGCCATCTTTATCTGCATTGATAATTGTTTTATCTACTATTTGTTGTAACTGTGTGTCCTTGAGGTTGTTTCCGACCATCATCTTCAACACCTGGAAAAGCTCGCCGTTTGAGATATAGCCATCCTTGTCCATGTCATATATACGGAAAGCAACTGGTAGAGGAGAAAACAAAGACGTCAAAATGCTTTCACCGATACCAATGCAAAGCTCCCAAGTGCCCCCCCCCCAGTTTTTGTAGACCATCTTAGAGGACCCATACAAGCAAAACTTTCTTCAGTCACATAAAACAAAGTTACTTTTCTCTATACTAGTCTATTACTGGAAACCTTTCCTGAAACAAGCATAATGGCTGCCTTTTTAAAGTCTTGTGCAAATGCTTGTTGCCTGGCTGTCAAGCTCACCCTTGTTTAATAGCTCACCCATTTCCAGAAATTGGAAAAGCAAATGCGCCTCATGTTTTAAAGTGTCGATAGTAAAAGGTGTCTGTATTGCTCTGAAGTAACCAAACAAAGGCCTTCATTCTATCCTGAATCGTACTTCTGGTTATGGGACAATAATTCAAATGCCGCGTACACACGGACGTTTTTTGTGATGAAATATAACAACGTTTTAAAAAACGTCATTTAAAATGATCGTGTGTGGGCAAAACGTCGTTTTAGGTCTTCTGAAAAACGACAAAAAAAAATTTGCTTTGCAAGAGCATTTGCGGAAAACGATGGTGTGTAGGCAACGTCGTTTTTTAAAATATGTTTTTTTTTCATGAGAAAAAACATTTTTTTACAAGACAAAAAACGACCGTGTGTACGCGGGATAATGCTTTTTTATACAAGGCCTAGGTTGGATTACAGGTGCTGCTCTGGAACAAGGGTGTCTCTGGAGTTAATTTCCACTAATAATCAGAACAAAGTGTGCTGAAATAGTATTGAGCTCATTTTGCCACACACCAATATCTGGACAATTTAGGATGCTTTTACTGCCATTAAATGCAAACATAGGAATTTTCCTGCATGGAGATTTTACACACTGGCTCCATTGTGTACCTCATTGTTTCACTACTTTGACTAAACACCGGCAAAGAATAAAGGCTGGAGCTCAATCAATTATTCCCTTCCGACAGTCAGGTGCACAAGTAAGGCCCCGTACACACGACCGAGTTACTCGTCGGGCTAAACTCATCGTTCCGCCCGTCGAGGTTCCCGTTCAGCTGTCGAAAAGCTCATCGACCCAAATTTCCCCATAGAACAACGAGGAAATAGAGAGCATGCTCTCTTTTTGGCTCGACGAGCTTCCCGACGGGATGCTCGGCGAAAAGTGTACACACGACCGGTTTTCTCAGCAGAATAAGGCTCCCATAGAGGTTTTCGCTGGATTCTGCAGAGAAACTCGTCGTGTGTACGGGGCCTCAAAGAACCAATTTGACATCACACATCCTGAATGGGCCAGAAATACCAAAGACTTGAAACCTGGATGCAGAGCTGCATTCCAAAGACTCTCTGGGCTCAACGTAGACAGAGGGTATCAAAAAAGACCATTCAACTGAAATCTATTTTTATGAAAAAGTGGAGAGGGCTTATTCTATATCCAAACAGATTTCCCTTAGCTGGTAAAACCTGAGTACAGAGATCTCAACAAAAGCCTGGGAATGCCCAGGAAAATACCAACACTACTTGCAGGCTTACAGTACAGATCTCATCTGAAGTCCTCATGGGTAAACTGGCAATGGATCAGGACAGTGAGTGGCACCAGTTGGCAATGTTGCCTAATCTGCAGCAAGTATATTGCTTTGTATGTTCTGCCCGGGTCCATTTTACATGAGTCTCCAAACAGGGCCATCAACCATCACTACCACACTCACACACTAAGAGAATACATTTTACTAAGAAGCAAGCGATGCAAATGTTTAGATTCAGCTTGTTATATTCAGGCCATGCAAAGTGTTACAGCAAAGTTCTTCCAAAAGTTGAAGTAGAACTGCAATACATTACCAAAAGTATTGGGACACCGGCCTTTAACCCCCATACATGTCCACAAGGAGTGTGTCTATGGAAATATTTGACCATTTTTTTCAGAAGTGCATTTGTGAGGTTAGGCACTGATGTTAGACGAGAAGGCCTGTCTCGCAGTCTCCGCTCTAATTTACCCCAAAGGTGTTCTATTGGGATGAGGTCAGGACTCTGTGCAGGCCAGTCAAGTTCCTCCACCCCCAAATGCGCTCATCCATGTCTTTATGGACCTTGCTTTGTTCACTGGTCCGAATCATTTGGCAGGGGGTGTGTGGTAGGGTTGTTTTTCAGGGGTTGGGCTTGGCCCCTTAGTTCCAGTGAAGGGAACTCTTAAGGCTTCAGCATACCAAGATATTTTGGACATTTTCATGCTCCCAACTTTGTGGGAATAGTTTGGGGATGACCCCTTCCTGATCCAACATGACTGTGCACCAGTGCACACAGCAAAGTCCATAAAGATATGGATGAGCGCGTTTGGGGTGGAGGAACTTGACTGGCCTGCACAGAATCCTGACCTTAACTTGACAGAACACTTTTGGGATGAATTAGAGTGAAGACTGCGAGCCAGACCTTCACATCCTATGTCCGTGCCTGACCTCACAAATGTGCTTTTGGAAGAATGGTAAAACAGTCCCATAAAGACACTACTAAATCTTGTGCAAAGTCTTCCCAGAGTTGAAGCTGTTGTAGTGGCAAAGGCTGGGTCAACTTAATATTGAACGCTACAGACCAAGACTGGGATGCCATTAAAGTTAATATGCATGTAAAGGCAGGTGTCCCAATACTTTTGACAATAGTGTGTCTAGGCAATTTTTTTTTTTTTTGGAAAGCATTAGAAGCTTTTTTGCCATGTGTCCCATTGGGGAGATTTATCTTCACTTCCTGTCCATAGCCAAAACAGGAAGAGAGAAAATCCCTGTAAATTAGGGGAATTTCTTGGGGCCCCCAGAACTATTACTGTACTGGGGAGTTTTTTTTACTTTTAATCACTAGTGACCATCTCACGCAGATATAATGTGGCAGGTCGGCTCTTCTGCACGAACTGACGTACTCGTACGTCAGTCTGTGCAAGGCGTATAGCTGGCACAAGCTCCTGCAGACTTGTTGTCCCCCAGTGAAGTGGTGTAGAACGGGAAACTGTATGTAAAGAAGGCGATTCCCCGTTCTGCCTAGTGACATGACAGATCTACTATGCCAGTTATCAAGAACAGTGATCTGTCATGTTCCTAGCAGCCCATCCCCCTACAGTTAGAAAACGCCCAGGGAACACACTTAACCCCTTGTGTTAACCTCATCCCTGCCAGTGTCATTTTTACATTGACCAGTGCTATAAAATTCACTGATCAATGCAATAATTGTCTGCCGCAATGTCACACCCGGTATAAGCGCTTTATATGTTTATGTACGTGCAATAGATTAAGGGATTGTTATCTGTGGGGGCTCATACTTCATTCAATAGACAGAATTACGCTATATGCAATTTTTTGTGTTTTGTCTGATATCAACTATGTTGCACTAATGTGTGGAGTTGGACTCTTTCTGTATATTACTTATGAGCCACACCGAAATACCACTACTACTAGGTGCTGTTTGTGGTTTGCTTACTTGGACATTATTATATACTGTTCAGAAGTTTGATTTATCACTTTTTTTATATTTGTTACTATTTTAAACAGCAGCTTATTTTTCAATCTGTCCTTGGCTTGTAATGATAGTCATGAATAGTTTATATCTTTATTTTATGTCTAATTTTATATTTTAGTCATTGTTCTAAATTTTTGACAGTCATTTGCAACAGTTTTTTCCATTGGGCGCTGGGAGGTGTATTATAGGCCTACGTTACACCTTTCTTTGCATTATGTTGGAAACCAAGTCAGTCTCTCTCTTTTCTATGGAGAAGAAAAATAAAAAAATACCTATTTGCTGGGTGCTCCAAATCGAGAGATCGATGGATATAAAAATTCAATTTGCCGACCCGACGTCAATTTTTCCCGATTCACCTCCTATATATTAACGTTTACCAGAGTAAGGGAAAAGTCATGTTTGCAGTGAAGATACAGTATCTCACAAAAGTACACCCCTCTGATTCTTGTGGGTATTTTATTATATCTTTCCATGTGACCCCACTGAAGAAATGACACTTTGCTACAATGTAAAGTAGTGAGTGTACAGCTTGTATAACAGTGTAAATTTGCTGTCCCCTCAACTCACACAACCATTGTCTAAACAGCTGGCAACAAAAGTGATTCGACCCCAAGTGAAAATGTCCAAATTGGGCCCAATTAGCTATTTTCCCTCCCTGGTGTCATGCGACTCGTTTGTGTTACAAGGTCTAAGGTGTGCAGGTGTGATAAATTTGGTGTTATCGCTCTCACTCTCTCATTCTGGTCACTAAAAAGTTCAACATGGCACCTCATTGCAAAGAACTGAAACTGAACTAAAAAAAAATGATCTGAAAAAAATAAAAATAAATGTTGCTCTACATAAAGATGGCCTAGGCTATGAGAAGATTGTCAAGGCCCTGAAACTGAGCTGTAGCATGGTGGCCAAGAACATACAGTGGTTTAACAGGTTTAAACAAAGAACAGTCCTCACCATGGTCTACCAAAGAAGTTGAGTGCACATGCTCAGCATCATAGCCAGAGGTTGTTTTTGGGAAATAGACATGAGCGTTGCCAGCATTGCTGCAGAGTTTGCAGGGATGTGGGGGGTCAGTGCTCAGACCATACGCCACGCACAGCATCAAATTAGTCTGCATGGCCGATTGGCCGTCATACCAGAAGGTTTACACTCACTACTTTACATTGTAGCAGAAGTAATTTCTTCAGTGTTGTCCAGATATTTTTTTTTACAAAAATGTGATGGGTGTACTCACTTTTGTGCGATACTGTACACAAGCAAAGATTTTAATATTCATGTTTATAAAAGCTCAGAGGGGGGTGTTTGCAGTATACTAAGAAACAGGTTTTGTATAGACTGCATCTACAGTGCTTGTAGCATAATGTTAGCGGACAGAGGAATGCTGCAGGACAGCCTCTAAAAACCTGATGCACATAATGTCCTCATGTCTGAAATAAATGTGTCAGAGGCTTTCACACGACTACCCACATACACTACATATAATACTTACACCTCAGTTTCTGTTCCTTGTCACCCTTTACACTGAACTGAGAAACGCCTTCAATAAATTCTGAAAAAATAAATAAAAGGATTACAATTTTAAAATTGTTGACATATCTTGGACAACGCTGTCATTTATTGCCAATGGGTGTAGCATTTAAAAACAAACATAAGAGATCAATAAAGACCAATAAATAAGACATTTCTAATGTACACAGCATGTAGGGAAGCAAAGTGGAATCTGATTGGCTGTTCCCTCAGGTCCATTTATAACTGGAGCCATCACAAAGCATTGTGGGATGGCGACTTCCAGCGATTGGTGCGTATTGTTACTCAGAGAACACGGATCTGTCAGACAACCACTGCTTTTTATTGTACACAATTTACTGTATAGAACGCCAACAGTTTGCGCAGTGCTTTAACCACTTAAGGACCGCTTCCTGCACATATACATCGGCAGAATGGCACGGCTGGGCACATACAGGTACGTCCTGTGCTAGTACCCAGCCGTGGGTCACGGGTGCCCAGCCGTGGGTCACGGGCACCCGCCCATGACCCGGTCCGAAGCTCCGGAGTGCAGAAGAGCTGAAGAACAGGGAGAGCCGCGTGTAAACATGGCTTCCTCGTTCTTCACTGTGGCGGCAGCATCGATCGTGTCATCCCTCTTATAGGGGGACACAATCGATGACTTCACATCTACAGCCACACCCCCCTACAGTTGTAAACACACTTCAGGTCACACCATCAGCGCCCCCTTGTGGTTAACTCCCGAACTGCAACTGCCATTTCCACAATAAACAATGCATTTTTTGCTGTGAAAATTACAATGGTCCCAAAAATTGTCCGAAGTGTCCGCCATAAAGTCGCAGTCAGTCACGGAAAAAAAAAAAAACGCTGATCGCCGCCGTTAGTAGTAAAAAAAAAAAAACTCAATAAAAATGCAAAATTATCCTCTATTGTAAACACTATACATTTTGCGCAAACCAACCGATAAACGCGTATTGCATTTTTATTTTAACCAAAAATAGGTAGAATACATAATCGGCCTAAAATGAGGAAAAAAAAGTTTATATATATTTTTGGGGGATATTTATTATAGCAAAAAGTAAAAAATATTGCTGCTCTATTTTTGTTTATAGCGCAAAAAATAAAAAACGCAGAGGTGATCAAATACCACCAAAAGAAAGCTCTAATTGTGGGAGGGAAAAAAAGGATGCCAATTTTGTTTGGAAGGCACGTCGCACAATTGTCAGTTAAAGCAACGCAGTGCCGAATCGCAAAAAAGGGATTTTTAATAACAGCTTACCTGTAAAATCCTTTTCTTGGAGTACATCACGGGACACAGAGCGCATAGCCATTACATATGGGTTATATGGAGTACCTTCAGGTGTGGACACTGGTGTAATCAACTTCACAGGAAGTTCCTCCCTATATAACCCCCTCCCACTGAGAGTGCTTTAGTTTTGTAGCAAGCAATTTCTCTGAGGTTACACAATGTTCCCACAAAGAGGGGTGGGAGCTCTGTGTCCCGTGATGTACTCCAAGAAAAGGATTTTACAGGTAAGCTGTTATTAAAAATCCCTTTTTCTTGATCGTACATCACGGGACACAGAGCGCATAGCCATTACATATGGGATGTCCCAAAGCAATGCTCTATGAAGGGAGGGAGACCGTAAGGCAAAAAATAGCCAAACAGAAACTATATCAGGAGGTAAAATAGCTCCACCAACAGAAAAAGGGGGCGTGAACCGGGCCAGAGGATTCTATACTGCTGCCCGTAGGACCGCCTGCCCAAATGCTGCGTCCGCAGCCTTTGTGACGTCCAACTTATAAAATTTAGTAAACGTATGTACGGAAGACCAGGTTGCCGCTTTGCAAACCTGTGCCATAGAGATCTGATGGTGTGCCGCCCAAGAGGCACTCATGGCCCTCGTAGAATGGGCTTTAACTGATAAGGGAGGTGGAACGCGCTTCAGACCATAGGCCTGAAAAATCAGCTGCTTAATCCACCTAGCCAAGGAAGACTTGGCAGCCGGCTGACCCTTCTTGGGGCCATCCGGAAGAATGAAAAGCACATCTGTTTTCCTAATCTTTTCTGTAGCCTTGAGATAAACCCTCATGGCTCGGACCACATCCAAAGTATGAAGCAATCTTTCCTCTCTGGACTGGGGAGTAGGAAAGAAGGATGGTAGGACTAGGTCCTGATTCAAGTGAAAACTGGATATGACCTTAGGAAGGAAAGAAGGCTGAGGCCGCAGAACCACTCTGTCCTTATGCAGAATAAGGTACGGTTCCCTGCAAGACAAGGCTGCCAGCTCGGAGACCCTTCTGGCCGAAGCCATAGCCACCAAGAAAACCAACTTTCGGGTTAGCAGCACAAGAGGGATTTCTGTCAGAGGTTCAAACGGCTGCTTTTGTAAAGCTGACAAGACCAGATTTAAATTCCAGGGGCAGAGGGGAGCTCTAATAGGGGGATTTACATGCAAGACCCCTGCAAAAAGGTTTTTACAAGCGAATGTGTGGCCAAAGGCCTTTGAAACCATATCGATAAGGCAGACACCTGCCCCTTTAGAGTACTAAGAGCCAACCCCTTGTCAACGCCAACCTGGAGGAATCGCAAGATCCTGTCAATAAAAAACTTGCGAGGATGCCCTCCTTGAGACTCGCACCACTCCACATAGGTTCTCCAGACTCTGTAATAGATATTTCTAGAGACTGGCTTTCTAGCTTGAATTAACGTAGATATGACTTGGGCCGAGAGGCCTCTGCCCTTAAGAATTAGAGATTCAGCCGCCAAGCCATCAAATTTAGCTGCTGTGAAGCAGGGTGGTAGATCGGGCCCTGAGACAGCAGATCTGGGCGCAGGGGGAGTGGCCACGGTGCCCTTACTGACATCCTCACGATGAGTGCGTACCAAGCCCTTCTGGGCCAGGCTGGGGCCACCAGGATCACCGGCCTGCGCTCCACCCTGATCCTTCGTAGAAGGCGGGGAATCATCTGTAGTGGAGGGAACGCATACAGGAGAGAAAACTGGTGCCAGGGGCAAACCAACGCATCGGTCCCGTAGGCCGAGGGGTCCCTGGCTCGGGATACAAATTTGTCCAATTTCTTGTTGAATCTTGTTGCCATGATGTCCACATCGGGAACTCCGAATCTTTGGCAAATCTCTTGGAATACCTGGGGGTGAAGAGACCACTCTCCCGGGAGCAACTGTTGACGACTCAAAAAATCTGCTTGAGAATTGTCTATCCCTGGGATGAACACTGCTGAGATGCAGGGTACATGGGCTTCGGCCCATGCAAAAATTAGGTTTACTTCCCTTTGAGCCGCCAGGCTCTTTGTGCCCCCCTGGTGGTTTATGTATGCCACCGCCGTGGCATTGTCGGACTGTATCCTTACTGGCAGACCCTGCAGGGGGAGAGTCCAGGCGACCAGGGCCAACCGAACAGCTCTGATCTCTAGGACATTGATGGGAAGCAGACTTTCTGCCTCTGACCACTGTCCCTGCTGGGTCCGTTTTCCTAAGATTGCCCCCCAACCTGTTAGGCTGGCATCTGTGGTTACTATTTTCCACGAGATGGGGCAAAAGGTTTTCCCTTTTGATAATTTTTGAGGGATCAGCCACCAGTACAGGCTGTGCCTGACTTCTGGAGAAAGAACTAATGGACGGTCTAATGCCTGTATGGACTTGTTCCAAGCAGAGAGAATAGCTGCTTGCAGAATTCTGGTATGGATCTGGGCGTAGGGCGCTGCTTCGAAGGCGGCCACCATCTTCCCCAGCAGTCGCATGCATAGGCGAATAGTCGGCTTCTTTTTGCCTAAGACTATTTGAATCGTTTGAATCAACGACCTGATCTTCTCTTGAGGTAAAAATACCTTCTGGCATTCTGTATCTAACCGAAAGCCTAGATATTCCAACTGTCTTGTGGGATGTAACCTTGATTTTTCTTGGTTCACAATCCACCCGAACTCTTCTAGATGCCGCACTGTGCGGACTACTGCATGATTGAGGTTGGAAGCTGAACTGTCGATAACCAGGAGATCGTCCAGGTATGCTAGGACCAAGATGCCTTCTGTCCTTAGGACGGCTAGTACCGGGGCTAACACCTTTGTGAATACCCGTGGAGCTGTTGCCAACCCGAAAGGGAGGGCTACGAACTGATAATGACTTTGGTTTATCGTAAAACGAAGAAACTTGTGATGTGCTGGGTAAATTGGCACATGCAGATATGCATCCTTTATGTCTATAGATGCTAGGAAGTCGCCCTGATGCAGGCTGGTTGTCACTGAACGTATGGAGTCCATACGGAAGGTCTGAATCCTTAGAAAGCGATTTAGGCGTTTGAGGTCTAATATAGGCCTGACGTCGCCATTGGGTTTTGGTATAACAAAAAGGTTGGAGTAGAATCCCAGACCCCTTTCTTGGGTTGGTACTTCTACAATTACTCCTTGGAGCAAGAGGCGATCCAACGCCCTTACGAGAGAGGCCCTCTTTAACGGGTCGCTTGGAAGACTTGACCCCTGAAAATGAGGAGGGGGGATTTCTCGAAACTCTAGTTTGTAGCCTGAGGCTACTACGGACCGAACCCAAGAGTCGGGAATTCTGGCCTTCCAGACTTCGGAGAAAAACTGAAGTCTTCCCCCCACCCAAGAGAGTGGGGGCGCCCCTTCATGAATCTGATTTGATGACTGGTTTAGCCGGCTTGCGAGACCAGGGCCTCTTGTTTGCCGCGGCTTGTCCCTGTGGGCGGCTATTAACTGTTGAACGCCCGGGAGGCCGTCGATACTGACGGGAAGTCGAAGGGGCCGAGCCTGCAATGGCCTGTCGTTTAAACGTGGGCCCACGCGGTCTTTTCTTGACCGGTAAGGAAGTACTTTTTCCACTTGATATGGTGTGGATATATTTATCTAGGTCTTCCCCGAATAGTCTTCCCCCATGAAAGGGAAACCCTGCTAGAAGCTTTTTGCAGGGTGCCTCTGCTGACCAGTTCTTTAGCCACAAAAGACGACGCATGTGAACCATCAGTAGAGATAAACGGGATGCCTGTTGGATGGAGTCCTTAATAGCATCTACTGCAAAGCAGAGAGCCCTAGGGAATTCTGCTAATTCATGAGTATGCTGAGCCGGCATGTCCTTCAATATATGCTTTGCCTGATCCTTCAAGGCCTGACAAACACCAATGGCTGCTACTGCTGGCTGAACCATGGCACCTACTGAGGTAAAAGCTGCTTTCAGTAGGGTCTCGAATTTCTTGTCGACCGGATCCTTGAACATATGGACATTTTCAACCGGACAAGTCAGGGATTTATTCACGCAGGAAATGGCTGCGTCCACTGTAGGGAGAGCCCATTTCTTTACATATTCCTCTTCCATAGGGTAGAGAATAGAGAATCTTTTAGGAGGGACAAAGATTCTATCAGGTCGAGCCCAATCTTGGTAAATCACGTTCCGCAGAAGGGGGTGCATTGGAAAGGATGCACCAGTTAATGGGGCCTTTAAAGAACCCAATGAGGATACCTCCGGGGCTACTAGTTCTGGCACTGGAAGTTTAAAGGCAGTGCGAACCATATCTGTCAAAGACTGGATCCACAGGCCCTCCGCTTGAGAGGCCGAAAAATATTCATCTATAGTGGAATTTTCCCTGTCTGAACCGTCGGGACTTGGGTCTGCCTGATCCCCTTGTGGGTCCCGTTCCTCTGAAGAGGAGACCTCCGCATCTGAAAACCCCACACTGGGTGAAGGGGATCTAGCCCGCTTGCTACTTGGGCAAGGACGGGAAAACAACGCAGTTAACCTTTTCTCTAGCCCACACATGGTGGCTGCTAGCATTTCTTCCGTCACGTAAACGGGAATGGGTGGATCGGGGGCCGCCTCTGCCCCCAGCACCCCCAATGGCTCTTGTACTATGCCACTCGGTGTCCTGACTGGCGAGGGTGGGGCCGTAGAAGCCTGGCCCAAATCCTCTGACCCCGATGGAGACCCCTTTTGCTTTTTGGTACCTTTAGCAGCCTTGGCTGGTCCAGATCCCTTTGGAGCCATTGTACAACCTTGGGTCACCCCTATAGCCAACACCTGACTGTTGTAGCTAGGAATAACCAATATGAGGGCAGGTATGAGAGAAAATGAAAAAGAACTAATTTCTCTCTTTTTCTTTTATATTTCTCTTTTTTTTTTTTTTTTTTTTTTCAAAAAAATCTTTTTTTTACCCGCCTGGGAGGTGGCAATACCGAGGAAGCCTGTGAGTATTGACACACCAATGCCCGTTAGCCGGAGTCCAAGGTAGACTCAGATACTGCTGGATCTAAGGCTGAGTCCCTTTAAGCAAAAAAAACCCTTTTTTTTTTTTTTTTTTTTTTTTTTTTTTTTTTTTTTTTTCTGGTCTATAGTGGACCTAAGTCCTAGACCTGAAGATCCACTAAACCGCCACTAGGTGTCCCTGTGTGGCCAAAAGACCCAGCTGCACGCTCTGTATCCTTTCTTCCTCTGCCTCCAGGAGGGAAAGACCAGCCAGAGAAAAGTTTTTCCTTTATACAGACCCTGACGCTGCTGGCCCGCCCCCCCGACGCACGCCGACGCTATAAAAGGCGGCGTGCACGCGCGCGCGTATGCGCGCGCACACACGCGCGCATGATCGCGCGCACGATCGCGCGCACGATCGCGCGCACCACGCCGAACCCACATGGAGGAAGCAGAGCAGAGGAACAACATGGACCAGCGTTATGCAGCACCAACAGACACCAGGTAAGCACTAATCTTATTGTAGTGCACACACAGCGAGGAAGCTGTCCCCATGGGCTTCCTAAGAAACAGGAGTTTTAACCAGCAATTTCCTCTTTAAAACATGTGGGGTTGCAGTATCAGTGTTAACAGGCAGACCTGGGGTGAGTAGCAAATATATAACTTACACAAGTATACATATATCTACATGTTATCTGGGTAAACATTAGAATCCCATCCTGCCTCAACAGACATAGTGGAGATAGTGGCTGATGCACAAGCATACCATTAGCCAACCAGAACCCCCAGGGGGATACCTACTGTCGAACCAAGTCCCGCAGGTTCCCTCTTACCTGCTCCACGCCGCAGGGTATTGCAAAATGCAAGAGGCCCAGCCTTCCCCCATCTCCGTGGGTATTGTCTTGGACCTTCAGGGACCGGGGTCCTGTGTTAAGGAACCCACACCCCTGGACCTATATAGCATCCTGGCATCAGTAACTTTTAGTTCTTGGAAGAGACTAAAGCACTGGAGCCCAGAATCCAGCCCTCCAAGGAGAGGCATTATAGGCAAAACCCCACTCCAGCAGGGCCCGGGTACCGTACATCTTGGCTCTGAAGCACTTCGGACGGATCCGGCTAGCTATCCTGGGTCCCGAGACCTCCGAGGGACAGCTAGACGTGACCAACACCTAAGACACTGGCGGAAAAACTAAAGCACTCTCAGTGGGAGGGGGTTATATAGGGAGGAACTTCCTGTGAAGTTGATTACACCAGTGTCCACACCTGAAGGTACTCCATATAACCCATATGTAATGGCTATGCGCTCTGTGTCCCGTGATGTACGATCAAGAAAAGGGGCAAGGTCCTTTAGCTGCATTTTGGTCTGGGTCTTATGTGGTTAAGGGACACAGAACAGTTACAAAATAGGGTTAGGAGGGCCGGGTTGCGACAGCTTACAATTGATAAGGAAGGGGGGGTCCTCTTCAATGCTTTATATCCATTTGATATTTCCACTGACTGTGTAGCTTAACTTAATTTTGTAACATTCACCTTAACGACTTGCTGCCCACCCACATTACATTTACTATTGGCGGCACAGCTAGACCATCGCAGAGTACTTCCTGGTTTTCGGGAGCCTATAAGTGCAGCTCCTGCTGAGCTGTGCAGTGATTGGACACAGCCCGAGTTTTTCAGTATGGTAAAGTCAATGATTATGACTGTATACCTGCTAATCAGGATCAGGATGCATTAAGGTAAAAAAAAATATTTACCTTTACAGCCCCTTTAATTGGTTGTCTGCGAGCTGGTTGGCAAGTAGGCTTGTTTTTTCCGGGGCATTCCCTAGGCTTTTGTTATATGTTGCACAGGCCCACCTTAGAATGAAGCCCTCCAGAGGCCTGTTGTCACCGCTGACAGGGCTTGCATCCTCCCCCGGTCTTCCTCCTGGGTTTGGGGGCTCTTGCTGTATGAGTGGCCGGAGTTGCGATGATTACACTCCCAGACATGCCTGTGGGAGTTCTTCGGCTCCGACGGTACGGCACTGTATGCCAAACCTTCAGAGCGCATGCACCAGTGCACGTCAATGACTGCATTCATTGTGAATATTTCCTAACGGTGGGCTTTTAGGAGATATTAATTTTATCTACAGGTAAGACTCATGTATGCCATTGGGGGGGGGGGGGAAACAGCGGACTTTACTACCACTTTAAAATGAATGCCTTAACTGTGCACAATAAGATAGCACGGTCCAACATTAAGAAATCAAGTTGATATTTGCAGAACAGTGCACCCCAGGTAATATGGCTCCCACAGAGTAGGTGACATTGCATTTCTTAGGTTCAACAGTTGCAGCCTTTTTTCATCCCTTTTAACAGAAATAAACCACATTCTATATGCACAGTCCTACAAATGAAGGCAAATACTTAATTTATTCACCTATAACCTTATAGCCAAGATAGCTCATGAGATAGATCAAATTAGAAAAAAGCAGCAGTAACTCATGCACACTAAAACAAGCAGGGTAACAACCAAACATCAGTCTGAGGACAGCCATGGTTGGAAGCACAAGGGCAATCTGACCGTTTCCAGAGTGCAGGCCACCCTGCAAGTTTTTTTTCCCCCCACACATTCTGGAAACTGGCTTATATTATATTATATTATATCTAGAGAAGAGGCTGTATGAGGCCCCTTTCACACGGACAGCTGTTCTGCCGCAGTTAAAAGCATGTTTATGTTTTGCTGAAATTCAAGACTCCAGGCACAGCGGTCAGCTGCATTTGTGCAGTGCGATTAGCTGCAGTTGCGTTTAGCCGCGCCACGATATTGAACGGGGATCCGACTTGGATACCTGCCAATACCAAGCACTGTGTCTGGTATGAATCTTGAGGGGGAACCCCATGCCAAATTTCAAATAAAAAACCCGGCATGGGTTCCCCCTCCAGGAGCATACCAGGCCCTTGGGTCTGCTATGGATTTTAAGGGGAACCCCCGTACACCGAAAAAACGGCATGGGGTCCCCCCCAAAATCCATACCAGACCCGTATCTGAGCACGCAGCCTGGCCGTTCAGGAAAGTGGGTGGGGGAAGAGCGCCTCTCCCCCTCCTTAACCGTACCAGGCCGCATGTCCTCAACATGGGGAGGTAGGTGCTTTGGGGCAGGGGTGGGGCGCCCTGCGGCCCCCCACCCCAACGCACCCTGTCCCCATGTTGATGAGGACAGAGCCTCTTCCCGACAACCCTGGCCGTTTGTTGTCTTGGTCTGTGGGTGGGGAGCTTATCGGAATCTGGGAGCCTTTAATAAGGGGCCGCCCAGATCCCTGCCCCCCACCCTAGGTGAATGAATATGGGTTACATACAAAAAAAAAAAAAAAAAGTCACACTACACAGGGTTTTAAAGTCATTAGTCAGTTCCGGGGGGCGTTCTGCCAGGGCCCCAGCTTTCTTCTTTTACGAGCGGGGGCCCCAAGCTTCTTCAGCATCTGCTTCTCTTCTGCCAAGGGCTGCGCTCCCTTTAGCTCTTTTAAGAGCGGTGGGGACCCAGGCTTCTGTCGCCTTCTTCGATGTTGACACGTCGCTTCCTCCTGCTGTAATGCCGCGTACGTGGCTTGCACCGATTTATATAGGCCTTTTATGACGTCACAGTCCCATCATCTGGGTGGTTGTTGGGGAAAAGGCCATGTTCTCATCAACAAGAAGACAGGGTGCTTTGGGGTGGGGGGCCCGCAGGGCGCCCTCCTGCCCCAAAGCACCTACCTCCCCATGTTAAGGGCATGCGGCCTGGTATGGTTAAGGGGAGGGGGGCTTGTTCATCCCCACCCCCTTTCCTGACCGGCCAGCTGCATGCTCAGATACAGGTCTGGTATGGATTTTGGGGGGACCCCTAACGCTGTTTTTTCGGCATACGGGGGTTCCCCTTAAAATCCATAGCATACCCAAGGGCCTGGTATGTTCTTGGAGGGGGAACCCATGCAGTTTTTTTTATTTGAAATTTGGCGTAGAGTTCCTCCTCAAGATTCATACCAAACGCAGCTGACAGCGCACTGCGGTTATGTGCCGATAGCTGTGGGACATCACAGCTGGACACATTCAATTCTATTTATTCTATTCGCACAAAACTGCAGGTTACAAACCCGCAGGTAGCCGTAGTGTGTAAAGGGTGTCATAAGAAAGCATTGTGTGCATCTAGCTGCAGTAAAATCCGCAGCTGAAAGCACCATTCTATCCATCTGTGTGAAATGTTACTTGCTATATACATCACTCCTGCACTTTCCTCTTCTCCCAGAAGCTTCAGGCTATGAACGGTCCCTCAGCATGGTCATGTACAATGCAGGGTGTTTAGCCTTCTATATAATTAGGCAAGCATTTGACCACAGGCCAGGAAGTGCACTGTGTGGAGCTGGTCGTGTCATAGCTGCAAAGAACACTCCTTGAGAACCATTCTATCATATGAATAGTCAGGGTCACGTCAGGATTCCATCTCTAGGCACTCCACCCACCATTTCAAGGACTGGGCTTGGTTTCAGAACGCCAAAGCAAGCAAAAAAATGATTTCTAAAGCTCAAAACTGTCCGTTCTAAATGTGTCAGGATAGTTCTGGTATGGGTGCGGTAGGGCTATAATGCCGCTTTATAAATTATTCCTTAATTGTCAGGCTATATGAATAGGGACGCTGACCTATCCCCTGAGTTCAGGGCTTATAACACTGCTGGGGTGCTGGAGCAATATTACAAAAAAAAAAAACTCAGTTAAAGCTAAACTCCGGGCATAAAAACTCAGTTAAAGAAAAGGTATAACTAAAAGCAAAACTTTTTTTTTTTGTTTGTTTTCAATAGACCATATATATATATATATATATTACACAAAACGCACAAATGTGTAAAAATGTCAAAGCCATTAAAATGTTATGATAAGCACAACTCCTCAAAATGTGAACTCACTGAACTTGTGTGATGTACTAAACACTCCCTTTAAAAGAAAATTAACCACTAATTTACATCAATATGAACAATGACATTTTTATTTTTTAAACATATTTTGAGTTTATACATTTACTAGAAAAAAACTAAATGGTAGATCAACCTACATATGGAAAGTACAATCACAAAGTAAAAATAATGTTGTAGTATTAACATTTAGATCAACCATAGTGATAGTACATTTCTCAAATAACAAGCCCTCATTGTGTTCAGATAACACTTTCTGTTAAGATTATGAACTGACGTAAATGGTTAAAATCAATATGAATATGCAATAGTGGAAGTGTGGATAAGTAATTTACTTTAACTACTAGTACAGTAAGAGCCGGTTGACTCACCCGTCTGACAAGTTGCGCTCCGCTCTGTTTAATGGAACCGTTCTAATAGGAGCAACTCAAGTTTCTCCAACTTAGAGAAAGGTTCTTGTACGACTTTGCGGGTGCATCGCATTGACTTCAATACAGAAGTCATTTTGCAAGACGCCTCGGAAGTTGTTTTGAGATGGCCTTGCCGAGTCAACCCCAAAGTCGTGCCGCGCCTGTGAGAACCGGCTCCAAGGGAGTGCCCATTATGGATTTCCAAATTAAAAGATAAAAAAGGAGAGCGAGAATTAAAAACAAAAAAAAACAAAAATGTTAACAGTAATGGAAGGTACTTGTAATTCCTGATTTTCCATGGATTATAATGTTGGATATTCCTGAATTTTGCTCATCACTTGGTAAGGAGTCTGTAAGGCTCTAGGTTAAATCATTGTTCTGGCACACTTCTTGAAGATAAAAGGCATCATTTACTTGACCACAAAAGGTGTGTACACAGCCATAACCAGCAGCGTTTTCAAATCAGTTACAGGCTGACAGACACCCAATATGTGTACAGCCACAGTGTGTAAGCCTGTCACTAATATGAACAGTCTTCTGGCGGCGGTTGTACACAAAAACTTGTAACACCCAGGTGTAGACATACACGCCTTCTTGGTTGTGTACAGACCGCTGCAGCCATGTAACTGAGGCCTTACATTAAGCACCCTATTGTGTGTAATTGACTTTCTGTATGTAAAGTGATCAGTGCCGGCCTGTAACGGCCAGACTTCAAACAATCCAAAAGTGCACAGTCCACCTCCCCTACTAGTAGAACCCAAATCCAACATGCCTGTTGTACAAAGGTTAGGTTGTGCGACAGTAAATGCCACTGAAGAGTCAAATGATGTGCATAGTAAGCATACTAGAGTAACCTCTGATCATAATAGTATGGAAAAATCGCAGGACTAGAATCCTGCCCCCATCATTCTCTTTTGAAGGAGAGCTACTGTATTAGTCACACTATATACCTCTACCTTTATAGCATCATTGTATTGGAAATACAAAATAGTTTTTTGATAATCCAATATAAGCTTACTTTCATGCTGCCTGTCTGCTAGTTATCTCGTTCCACAACTTCCTGGATTCAAAAGCAAGCGTTGCAGCTTCTGTCCTGCTGTTGACTTTCAAAGGAACTACATATCCCATGGTACCTTTCTTTGTGCTAGCAGTGATCCCTTGCAGACTCCACCTCCTGAAACTCCTCCTCTCAGCATCTCTGTAGTTCAGAAGGCAGGCTCTGTGAATCTGTGGCACAGCAGTCCAGTAAATACCGACAGGGTCCAGTAAATACACAAAACAAAATTCAAGGGGTAAACATGGATTTTCTTCCCAAAGTTTACAAACTCCAAAATTGTCCAAATTAATCGCTTGGCAAACAGCGACGTACCCGTATGTCCCTAGACTTCAAATGGTTACACCATCATACCAGTACTTTTTTTTTTTTAAGAGCCAACAGTCAGCTCTCTTGTAAAAGCAACCCTAGCAAACTAGCCGCTAGATTGTTTCAACAAGCAGCGGGAGAAGAGGGAAGTGGTCAAGAGCCATTTGTCAGTAACGCACAGGTGCCGTTTAAGGTGACCATACCAGGAAGTAATATTTTGAAAAGACAAGAGACTACAGATTAAAGTTACAGAAGGGTGAATTTACACTGCAGTAGAGAGCTGCCAAAGCAATTACTATGGCAGAACTGCAGCTCAAGTAGGGGGCAGTGTGGTGCACGATTATGTGCATCACCAGGCTGCTTTTTTTGGTTTTGTACAAACTTTATTTAAAGTGTACAAAACGTACACCTAATTTACAGCAATGCACAGCAGTGCGATGAGCTGCGTTGCTGTACATTGCCGTGCAATTCGGCATGATGCACTGCCTGTAAAATGCAGCTTGCATTTTAGCGCAACCGTAGGCTACATTGCAGTGTGAATGTCACACTCAGGAAAATTGTTTCCTGTGTGTCCCTGCAGTGACAGACATTTTACCATGCAGTAAATCCTGTCACTGAATATAGTGTGAATTCACCTTAAATGACATTTATAGTAGTCATGCACGTACTTGTTCTGTAATGTTGAACATTTTGTAGTCAACCAAAGCCACTTTTTCAGGTCTGAGTGTCAGGAACATACTACAGCATTTATATCCACACAAGTAGCTCCAACACAATAAACCAAACACCATGGAATGTGTCAGGGTAGATATTGATCATCTGCCTAGACACATTTTACATCAATTGAATTATGCTGGGGTATTTTCCTGACACTCATCAGAACTCAAGTGGACAGGACAAGCTATGAAATGTCTTCAACATTACAGAAGTCCAATCTACCTTAAGATTCAAGTCAGATGTTGGGCATCATCTGCAACAGAACTTCTAATTTTGATGATACCCCCTTAAAGTTAAAGTGGTTGTAAACTCCACATTTACCTACAGGTAAGCCTATAATAAGGCTTACCTGTAGGTATAAAGAATATTTCCTAAACCTGTACGGTTTAGGAGATATTCCCCTCGCAATGCGCCGCTGATTGCAGCGGCGCATGCGCAGAGGGGAATCCACGGCGAAAGGACCGGCATCTGCCGGACCCTGCCGATTTGAAATCTCCCACGCACGGGAGTGACATCGCCGCTCCAGCCAATCACAGCGCTGGAGCGGCGATACCCGGAAGACACGTCGAGTCAAGATGACATTTTGCTCGGCGTGGACCAGGTAAGTTCTACTTTCCTCGTTCAGAGGCAAGTATTTCATAATGAGCTATTATGCGGTGTATATTAGCTCATTATGTCTTGCCTTCCAGGTTCTAAAAAAAAAATTATATGCGGTTTACAACCGCTATGCAATCTAAAGGGATTACAACCCTGCCACTTTCCTCACTAAAAATGCAGCAGCTGTTCAATAATGAAAGTAACTCCCATTCATATTTACTCTGCACATGGATACAAACAGCTACTACTTCAGGTAGGAATCTGCAACAGTTCTTTAAGTACATAGCTCACCCAGAAGGGAATGTTTTTTTTCCCCGAACAAGAGTTGCTGCTTTTGAACCCAAAATCACCAACCCAAAGCCACCTAAAACCTTATTACAGGAAACAGCAATATGTACATGCTCTAGATTTTTTTAAATATTTCCTCCGCAATCACGTGCACTTCAAACATACAGGGGTTAAATGATGCCACATAGGTGCAAGAATTATACTAGTCTATGCAGGCAAACGTCATTACAAAGATGTGCGCATTAACAAAGTGGCAAATAGGTCTTATGTGTAAAGGCTCTTAGGCGGTAAATCACCTTGGCCTTTTTCCTCTAACCTAATCTACAGCATGTTATGACACTAATTTGTACAGGTTAATGTTTCTTTCCTAAAGGCAGCCAAAACTTTTTTCTTTATGAGAATAAAAAAAAAAAAAAAAAAGCAAACAGCAAAAAAAAAAAAAATATGAAAATAATCACAGTATAAAACTATTATATAAAACTATAATAAACCATACACATACGTTTACAAATGTGCAGATAACTTGATCTAAGGGCTAAAACACAGTAGTAAAAGCATCTTACCTTTAAAGTCTACCTCTCCATTTCCATCCGTGTCAAATATGTCTATTACTCGCTGCACGAGGGGGTTCTGCTGCAGTTCAGGTAAAGACATGAATTCCTCTACACTCAGAGATCCGGAATTGTCCAAGTCAAGCTTCTTAAACCTCTTTCCTAGCCTTTTGATCTCATCAGCATCGACTACAAGAGAAAAAAGAAATGTGCACATTAATAGGGTTTTTTTTTTTTAATAAATTATACGAGGACCAAAGCTAAAAAAGCAACAAAACTTTTTTACTGCTTGTACTGACCGGCTGTTTAAGTGAAGAGACAAAATGTTAAATGATCAGTCCAATTACCTAGTTTTCTGCCAATGCCAGCCATAACAGTAAAAACTGAGGCTCACTTGGAACTATGCTAACTCCCAGACTAAGCAGACAGGCACCGCTAATGCTTGCCTAATTCCACATGATCACATGGCATAATTATTGTGGACAAGCTAAGCAGATCATCGCCATTCCATGCAGGCACAGTAGGAGGGTAACGAGTGAGTGCAAGAAAATTTTGTCTGTCATGGGGGGTTTTTATGAGGAAATTTCTCAGCTTGTTTTGAAAGCAAGATTCAAATCTTAATATACAAATATGGAATGTTCCTTAAACCCGATCATACTGGTTATTTTACTATGCGGCAGATTTCAAAGTTTTATTACGGGGGGTGGGAAGTTCATTTTTAAATTCCTCAGGTCATCAAAACTCTTGAAAATTTTGAGGAACTGAACTGGAGGAATTATACAGGAAACCTTCTCATATATAGTCTGCAAGTTTACTGGCAATTAACCACTTGGTCCGACATAAAAAAAAAAAAAATGTTTTGCTAGAAAATAATTAACATTCAATTATATATATATATATTCATCGGAGACCCTAGAGAATAAAACGGCAGTCGCAATATTTTAAGTCATGCTGTATTTGCGCAGCGGTCTTCTAAAACGCATTTTTTAGACTCACAAAGTGTTGGCAATTCTTCTATAGATCAAAACGTGATGAAGAAACAAAATTGACAATGTCTCCAGTGCATCCCCCTTCCACCAAATTTTAGAAAATATTATATATCCAGGACAGTACAAAAGCAACCAAAATGACCCATTTGGAAAGAAGGCACTCCAAAGTAATAAGCAGTACTGTGGTTTTTTTTAAGTTTTTTCGCCACAATGCTTTGGAAAGTGAAAAAAAAAATACACAGATTCGATTTTCCAAGTTATTTCTTACACACGGCATAGGCATACTTGCAATTACACCTCAAAACACATTCTACTCCTCCAGAGTATGCAGCTACCACATGTGCAAGGCTTTCACTGCCTAGATGTATAGAGGGGCCCAAAAACAAAATGATACCTCCCCCCTCTCCGGTGTCATATTTGGCACTTTTTGGGGGAGGGGGGTGGGGATACCTGTCTGAGATAGGCATTTTCACCACTTGCGGGTTCTGACTCCCGCGGGGAATCCAGACCCGTTACGACACCAACCCCCCCCCCCCCCCCCGCTGTCTTCTGGGAGACACTTCCCAGGAGAGAGCGGGGACCAGTGACGGCGCGCCACGATCCTCACACATGGCCCAGTAGGGAATCGGGCAGTGACATCGCGGGCACGCTGGACAGGTAAGTGTCCATTTTTTTTAAAGGCAACGGATGGACCTCCACTTGGAATGGGAGTCATCTGTAGCCCGCATGACCATTTTTGCGGCAATGGACGTTTTATAGAAGTGGTAAGAAGAGCCTGTCACAAATCGGCTCTAATGGCTTGGCACTTCGCGGAGAAATAAAGAAAAAGAAAGACAGGTACAGCGGGGAGCATGGGGTAGAGAAAGGAAAGGGGCGATATTTCGGTGGACAGATCGAACACTTGACAAATTTTTGGGACCATTGACAATTATGCATCGATCAGTGCTATAAGAATGCATCGATTACTGGATGTCAATGGCAGGGAAGGGGTTAACACTAGGGGGTGATTAAGGGGTGAACCATTTTCCCTAGGTGTGTTCCAACTGTGGGGGGATGGGACTGACTAGGGGAGTCGAGAGATCGGTGTTCATACTTGGTATGAACACATGATCTGTCTCCTCTCCCCAGAAAAAACCGGGCCCAGTTTTCGCTCTGTCACAAGCGATTGCATCGGCTCCAGTCACACGCTGTGTGCGCCTCCTACAGCGTCTTAAGGGCCTGATGTACAGTGACAGTGGCTTGCCCAGGGGAGCCATTCTGCCACAGTAAAACTGTGGCGGCTAGTTGGGAACCGGTTAAATGTCAGCAGCTACAAAAAGTGTAGCTGCTGACTTAACACTCGCCTGTCTCAGTCCAGCAATGTGGCTAAAGCCTCACTTTTCGCCCTCTCCTATGGTCCCGACTTTGCAAGTGTGGGCACCAGGCTGTGACAGCTTGCGAGTTCAAAGCCTGGTGCACACTGCGCAAGTCGCACTGCGCATTCTGAATTCTGGGACCTGTGACATGTTCCAGGGAGGAAGGAGGGAATTCCACTCTGCGCCACGGGCAGAAGTGGGAGCTGGTCAAAACCCAGGTACCCAATCACCCCCCACCCAAAAATAAAATACCATGGCAGAGTATTGTGTTACCAATGGTTTATATGGTCACAACTGTTTTAAAATCCTTTACAAGCTCCTCCCCTGTAGTTCGGGGCTGATCCCTCACTTTTCGATTGGTTATTTTGTATTTCTTTTTAACTTTGCGAATAATCGCTGCAAAGTTTTTTTCTTTTTCTCACCAAGTTTCTTGTTTATATCCTTGTAGCCAATTCCAGCCTTGGCAAGGTCTAAAAATCTTGTCCCCGATGTCCTTTGGTATTCCCTATGATGAAGTTTAAATGGAAGAAATATTCTGGACAGGTGTCATACACTTAACGAGTTGTCGTTGGGAGCACCTTTTTAAAATTGCCAGGACTAATCTGTGTACCCCATGAGCACATACTGTAGCCAGTCTGTGGGAGCCAGGATTATTGTTGGTTGTGGATCAAATACTTATTTTACTCACTGAACTGCAACTCAATTTATAACATTTGTATTGTGTGTTTTTCTGGATTTTTTGGTGATATTCTGTCGCTATCATTTAACCACTTGCTTACTGGGCACATATACCCCCTTCCTGACCAGGTGACATTTCAGCTTCCGGCACTGCGTCGCTTTGACAATTGCACGTGGCTCCCAAACAAAATTGACGTCCTTTTTTTCCCCACAAATATAGCTTTCTTTTGGTGGTATTTGATCACTTCTGCGGTTTTCATTTTTTGCACTATAAACAAAGAGAAAATTTTAAAAAAAAATCTATATTTTTTACTTGTTGCCATTAGGGTTGTCCTGATACCACTTTAGGACTGAGTACAAGTACCGATACTTTTTTTCAGGTAGTCGCCGATGCCGAATACCGATACTTTTTTTAAATGTGTCCCCAAATGCAGCCATGTCCCCCCACATATACCGATACCGAGTATTTGCGGGAGTACTTGTACTCCCGCAAATACCCCCGATACCTAAATAGAATACCCCCTTCGCCCCCGCCGCATACCGCCGCGTTAATCCCCCTGCATTACGCTGTTGATAGAGTTGGAAGCCCCACAAGAGTTGGCCTTTGTACAAGCCTGGGAGAGGGACTTGGGAGTCACCTTCACGGAAATGCAGAAAAAGAAAATCCTGTTTACGCACAAATCATCAATGACTAAATATCAGGAAGGAGGATACAAAATCCTAACCAGGTGGTATAGAACCCCGACAGTACTGAATCGGATATTCCACCATGTGACTAATCAATGGTGGCGCTGTCATAATGCGGAAGGCACTATACTGCACATATTCTGGGAATGTCCAGGACTGAGAGAATTCTGGAAAATGGTGTCGGAAACAATCAAAGAAATTACAGATGTGTCTGAGGAAAAACCGTCAGTTTTCCTACTGCATGATATTCTGCTATCTAATGAAAACTATAAAAACTCCTTATTGAGGCATTTACTTACCGCAGCAAAAGCGTGTATACCATCCCTTTGGAAAAGTACAGTAGCCCCAACAAAAATGCAATGGATGGGGAGAATAGCGGAAATCCAGCAGATGGAAAACTTAACGATGATACTGAGAGAACAAGAAGAAAAATACTGGGAGATATGGTCACCATATAGGGAGTTTAGGGAACGGAATCCATAAGGGCGTGAGGAGCTTGGGGTTTTTTTTTTTTAACTTGTCCTAAATGTTGGAGGCAAGTTTTCTACTGGGAGGTCAGGTAACCAGGGGGGGTCCCAGGTTAGTAATAATAAAAGTGGTAGAGCTTTCGTTTGAATACTTGTAATGACGGCGCGCCATGTATAGACACTCCCCTTGCTCGGGATTGGACAGATGCGGCGGGCATTACAAGCATTCAAACTAAAGCTTGTAATGCGCGCTGTAATGCAGGGGGATCAACGCGGCGGTGGCTTTGCGGTATTCTATTTAGGTATCGGCAGACACATCGGACACTTGACACGTTTTTGGCGCCATTAACATTTATACAGCGATCAGTGCTATAAATATGCACTAATTACTGTATAAATGTGACTGGCATTGAAGGGGTTAACACTAGGGGGTGAGGAAGGGGTTAAATGTGTACCCTGCATTGTGTTCTAGCTGTGGGGGGGAGGGGGGTGACTGGGGGAGGTGACCGATCTGTGTCCCTATGTACAAGGGACACAGATCGGTCTCCTCTCTCCCTTACAGGACATGGATCTCTGTGTTTACAAACACAGATCCACGTCCTTGTCCTGTAACAGCCGATCGCGAGTGCCAGGCACGCGCATCTGCATCTCAGGGATGCGGCGGGCAAGCGCGCACCCCAGTGGCCTGGAGGGGCGGATGCTGACTTTATACGGCGGCTAAGAGAAGTAGAACCACCCTGCGGCCATACAAAGTCGTACGGCCATCGGGAAGTGGTTAAAAGACATATACTTCCCAGAAATAGACCCGTTTTTAATATTGGCAACACGTGGGCCTTTTACCAGTCAGCTGATACCAATCCTGTCAGTATGCCGTCCATGGCTATAACCGGACTGAGTTCTTAAGGGACCCTTGGGTATACGCTCTCTGGTCTTGGTGATTTATGTTAAACTTCACTAATCCTTTCCGGATTTTGGCCTCTGTTAGCCACAAGGGTAGATCCTGCAACGTGTTGCCAACAATACTGTCGTGGTCGGAATACCCCTCCTTTTCATGTGTGAAGACTGAGAAGAAAGTATTTGGCACAGCTGCCGCCTTCCTGTCATCTAACCCTTACCTTCCTCGTCCTTTATGGGGGCCTGTGTGCCATCCTCGCCTTTTTACTAGTAATATAATTTTTTTTTAAAGTATTGGGATTGCGTTGTTGCACCTCACAATTCATTCTTTTTATTTTTTGAATGTCGACACTGACCCTTCCACTTTGTATTTTTTTAAAGGCTTTTTTGTCTTTAGTATGACATTTTAAGTTTTGGTTCAGCCACCCAAGTTTAACCTTTGTTTTTCTATAGTCAGTACCCTTTGGAATGCACTCATGATACAATATACTCCTAAAGCACTGTTAGTATAGCTGGAAGTTCTCTGGGGTCCCGGCTTACAGTCTACAATGATCATAGTACATACAGGCAACCACACTAATGCTCCGTTTCCACTAGTATGACTTGCCATGCAACTTCGGACACAAAAGTCGCATGACAAGTCACAGACCATTGATTTTAATGACACCCGTTCACATCTATAAGACTTTGAAAAAGGTACCTGCAATGCTTTTATGCAACTTATCCACAGAATATAACGTTGCATCAAGGTCACACGCCAACGTCGCACTCTAGGATTAGGATATGTTTCCACTTGTGCGACTCCAAAGCTGTGCAATTTAGAGTGCAACTTTGATTGTAGCATTGATCCAACTTTACACTCGGGATCAGTCACATCAAAGTAGTGCAGGCACCTTTTCAAAGTAGCATAGATGGGAACGTTTGCCATTGAAAGCCAAACAAGTCACACTAGTGGAAACGGAGCCTTAAACTCACTCCTCACATTGTAGCTCCCACAGTTGGAGGTGTAACACACCATGCACACAGCACCATGTAGAAACAACCACGTGGTTGAACACTGTAGAAAATCTGCAGCATGTTGCATTGTACTCTTATAGTTTCAAACAATCAGAACATATTTCCAAAAAGGCCGCCCCATTGCCTCTTGCTGGAAAAAATGTCTTCCCAAATGAAGCTATGAAGACAGGAGGAGATCCGAGGAGGAGGAATGGGGGTGGGGCTGGGCAGGTTTAAGCATGTCTATTTAAAAAGAAGAGGGGGGATAGGGGTGTGTAGAAGAGAAGGACAAAGTTTTCAGGAAGTGAGAGGCCCCATGCAGAATTTAGAAATAATTAAGGTTGTCCCTGAACAGGAAGAAACTGATTGGCTTTGATTAGACTTTCTCTAAACGACACAAACCACTATACAGAAAATAAATGTCAAAGATAGATATTTTACATATAATGAACTTTCACTTTAAAAAAATGTATTTTTGATTTTCTCTCCAACTAGGTGTAATGTTTGTTGAAAAATCGAAAGCACGCCAAAAGAAAAAAAAAAAAAAAAAGATACAGACCTCATACTGAAATGTCTCTAAAATAAAGAAAGAATGCAACAGCCAAGCAAAAACCGACCACATTTAAGTTTGAAATGAACGGGAAGCCACACTGAAAACCACAGTGAATCAGTATTATGTTGTTTCTGGGAACTTCGACAGGAGAACATTTTTACAAGACAAAAAGGTGGACAACATAGGTGAGGAATGTAGAAATGTGTCCAGTTCAGCAAGTATTGGCCAAACTTTGATCCATGTATGAGCAGGCTGGCTTACATAAAGTCGATCATGTTCAGGTACTCTCCGATCAATAAGTGCCGTTGGCTATAGCCAGCAACCCGGTCATTATTCTGGCTGTGGGAAAGGCCCCCTGCCATCAGAATACAAAAGGCTCATTAGGCAGGATTCCGCAATCTGCATCCAGTGTATGGTTCGGGAAATTGTCTTAATTTTGTTTTCGTTCAACCCGCTGAACAAAAAAAAATAAATGTAATAGTATTGGCCAGCCTCGTCAGTAAACAGCCAAGTATAAAACACTAAGGGTCCTTTCACACTAGCGGACAAGCAGTCCGCTAATTACAAGTCCGTTAACGGACTTGTAATGGGCCCCTATGGGAGCGGATCCGTTAGCGGATGAAGCATCCGCTAACGTCCGCCAGATCCGCATCCGTTTTTTCGGACGGAAGAACGTCCTATTTTTCTTCCGTCCGGCCAAACGGATCGGATGCAAACGGACAGACGGTCCGCTTCCATCCGACTCCCCATAGGGGAGAGCGGAGGAGAGACAGGGCGGTCCCTGCACAGTGTGCGGGGACCGTCCTGTACGCTGACAGCTGAGCGGAGACCCCCCGCTGAGCTGGCGGACACAGGGAGCGGACCGAAAAACGGTCCGCTCCGTGTGAAAGGACCCTAACACTTTTAAACACCAATAAGCACAATCAAGGTCTGAACAGGCCACATAATACTTCATACTATTCAGAACCAAAATTCAGGAGAAAGGGATCCCAACGAAGGTCACTGTGAGCAGTCAGGGACACGTAGGATTAAAGCACAAAGTAACACTGTAAAAGTAAGGCTCCGTGCACACTGGGCTTAAAAATAAAAAAAGAACGTCTGTTCTCTTTGAAGTAAAAAACGTCCATATATAGCATTTTTGTTCAACGTTTAGACAAGTTTTACGTTTCTGCCAGTGAGCTCCAAACAAATGCAAATAAGGTTTTTTCGCTGCCTCAACATTCGCAAAATATGCCTGTAAACGTCCTGATGTGTATGGACACACAGAATAACATTGAGTTGCTTCTACAGGCAGAACACAAAACTCCTGTAGAAACTTTTTTTAAGCCAGTGTGCATGGAGCCTAAATCTCTATTAAAAAATATTTCTCCCAAGTTTCAGATAGTGTGGCTGGTTTTTCTAGCCGTGTCCCACCTACCAGTAGAGAGTATTGGGAAGTGCAAGATGTTCGTTTTTAGGAGATGAAGTCAGCGACAATCCTCTAATGGGAATACATGTTGTGCTGACAACTGTATGAGTGGAATTCTATTGGTTTTTCCTGTAGCATTTTCAGAACAGGAAGCTAGGACAAATCTACACAAAAGTGCTACGTCCCGGCTTGCTGTCTGCTGCTGGAACAAAATTTTAATTGGGCCGAGCTTAGCTGTTCAGGGAAGCCCTTTATTTTAGCAATGAATACATGGCTTACTCTGTACCACTGCCAGAACAGAGTGTTGTGTACTGTATTGTATGTAGTCGATTTGCATGCACGTTATACAGCACTCACAGTAGGTGCCTTTATTAGTAAAGAAATGGGTAAGCCCAAACAAATTTACATTGTCAGTAAACATGGAGTTAGGCTTTATGTTAGGAGCTCCAGCATGTCCTCTCATCCAGCGTTCCACAATAAAAACCATAGAGGCTTGTGCATGGCAATCTGGGATGACGGCCTGGCATGCCAGAGCTCAAAGACAAATTGGAGTGTCAAAAAGCAGTAGGACTTTTTGAATATGGCACAGGACCTTAAAGCAAGTGCTTGATTAAATTACCCTTGAGAGCAAGGAGGTCAGAGCAAGTGGGGGGGGGGGGGGTTGGTGGTGGTGTCAGCAGGGGGGGGGGTGGTATTTGCGCACGGCAGATTGGCAGGGGGTGGCGCAAGGGTACCATACATAGGGGTGTAGTAGGGCACATTTCAGTAGATAAAGAGCTGAAGTACTTACACTCTGTAGAGCGCAGTGAGAGGAGCTCCGATTGGAGGAAGGGATACATTCCCCCTATACACCTCACAGGAACAATGCAGAGGCTGTTAATCTGGTGGAGCTCCCTCCCATCACCATTTTTCCCTTGCACCTCTTTCACACTGGGGTGTTTTGAAGGCACTTTTGGGCAAAAAAAAAAAAAATTGGCACCCCTGCTGTTGGCTGAGGGCTTTCACACTGAGGTGATGCGCTGGCAGGACATTAAAAAAACCCTGCCTGCAAGCAGCATCTTTGGAGCGGTGTGTACACTGCTCCTCCATCACTGAGCGGAGATGGGCAGCGCAGCGATTTGCAGGTGGTTTTAAGCCTTTTTCAGCCACTAGCGGGGGTTAAAAGCACTCCGCTAGCGGCTGAAATACCTCTGCCAAAAAAAGATAAGTGCTGCTAAAAATGGCTTTACTTTACCACCGATGCCGCCCGCGCCCCAGCGTGAAAGCAGCCTATGTGTCAGGACAACCTATCAGGAGTGACTGATGCCAATAGAGGAATAAGGCAGCAGAGAATTGACACAGAGCTCTGGATTCAGAGACGTACACACTATAGAGGGATAGGCTTTGTTCATATATCATGTCTGAGGTTTACAACCACTTTAATGTGCACAGGAGAGGCTATGATCAATATTACACCGATTTGTTTGTGCCCGTACATTAGAGGGCCTGCCTCAAGGAACATGTTCTCTTTACTCAGCTTTTGAACAGATTAGCCATCAGATGTTTAAACAGAGCATTACCTCCTCGCTCCTGAAGAATGAGGGCATCATAAGCAAAAAGGTAGAACATTTTTTTCAAGAAGGTCCCAGTCAACACACACACACAACACACAACACACAACACACAACACACAACACACAACACACAACACACAACACACACAGTTCTTTGAGGATAAGCAGATATCTCCCCACGCATGGTCATCCTTAACAGCTACATTGTTTTTTTTTTGCTTTAGTCACATTTAGAAGTAAACACGAGCCATTCTAGTAAATGGGGTTGTGTGCAATGCATGTGGTCTCAGTGCAGCGTTTCAGCATTTGTATGAAGCATGCTGTGAAGAAGCAACATATATCGCCTCCTCACCACCTGACAAATGTGGATTGGTTTTCAGAGGGGCAGCAAAGGTTGCACATGAATAAACTAAGCCTAAAAGTGCTGCCTCGCCTTGACTTGATGCAACCGTCTCACTGCAAGTCTCCAAAGATAGCAGCTCTGAACAAAAATACATTCTGTACAGTATCCAATGACCTCAAGATCCACAATGGCTAGATTTTTTTATTCAGCTTTAGGTCACATAAGAGTTCAGTAGTTTTATTCATGTCAAGGAGTGCTTTTTGCACAAAGCAATGGTGATTTGGTGAGGCCAACACTCCTACCGATTCATGTGAAGTGTGACTTTAAATGACAGGTCCACTTTAAGAGTATTTGATTCATAAGCACAGTGCTGAAGGCAAGAGACAAGGCATCTATTTCCATCTCTTGGCTCACATTACACAGGCAGTGCCCTTGAAGATATACATAGACACTTGTATTTCAACATACTACACAAAATCAGAAAGAATAACTGCACTGATGGATTGGACTAAGAATTTCCCTGGAAAAAGAGTCTTCCAAGGACAAGATCAAAAGCAGGACCTTTTCTATAATATCCTGTGAAATATTAATATTCAAGGGGTTTTCCAGCTTCGTCCAAAAGAAATGTTAACTATCTTGTTCTCTTTATAGCATAGAGCACAGCACACACAGCAAAAGTGATGAGAAGCGACATGTTAGAGGAGTCTGTCATGTCATCACTGGTCCTCATGTCATATCGTTACCAGACTAGCTATACCTTCTCGGCATACAAGAGGTCGATCTTTCTTAGGGCTCTTTAACGCTGGAGTGAGGCGCCCTCTGAAGAATGATTTGTGGCTGCAGTGTTTTTGAGAGGGCATTTAACAGGTGGCGAGGAGGTGATATATCACCAACTTAAAGCCTGATATAACCTTATAAATGCCACACTACAGCCCTGCAATCGTGTGCATTTCACACATCCGAGTGTTTTGTTGCATGCCGCTCAGAAAACAACAAGAGCTTCTTTAAGGCAGATTGGCACCGTAGACTGCAATTGGAACACCTGAAAAATCTTCAACATGAGCATTTTACGAGGTTGGTTGCATGTTTTCTGGTAAACAGCAGCACTCCACCCCTAATCTCCTCCCCCTAGTGCGTTCTATTGGCTAAAATATATACACCTGAAGCACACATGTAAAACACTTGTAAGGGCCTGTTCACACCAGACGCAGTTCCGTGCACATTTTTCTGCACTAAAAATGCATGCACAGTGTTCTCCATGTATTCCAATGGCTCTAGTTTCCTGTGCAGAAAAAAAAAAAAAAAGCACACAGAACTGCGTCTGGTGTGAACTAGCACCAATACACTTCCAAAAACACTCAAATAAAAACACTTGTAAAAATCGGGGCCTTCATGATCACTCTGCCTTAGTTGCAGCACCTCGCTGTGTGGGCCTACTTCTGGCCTCTAAAAAGGATTCTCCTACAACCTCTGGGTCTCTCACTATTCCAAGATGTACAGAGCCCCTTCTAGGGTTGCCACCCCATCCCTTTAAAATCTTAACACATTAATTTCACAGGTTCTGTGGCTAATTAGGGTGGTAATTAACCACATAAGACCCGGACCAAAATGCAGGTAAAGGACCTTGCCCCTTTTTGCGATTCGGCACTGCGTCGTTTTAACTGACAATTGCGCGGTCGTGCGACATGGCTCCCAAACAAAATTGGCGTCCTTTTTTCCCCACAAATAGAGCTTTCTTTTGGTGGTATTTGATCACCTCTGTGGTTTTTATTTTTTGCGCTATAAACAAAAATTTAAAAAAAAAATCAATATTTTTTATTTTGCTATAATAAATATCCCCCAAAAATATATATATATAAAAAAAAAAATTTTCCTCAGTTTAGGCCGATACGTATTCTTCTACATATTTTTGTTAAAAAAAAAAAAAAAAAAAAAAAAAAAAAAAATCGCAATAAGCGTTTATCTGTTGGTTTTTGCAAAATTTATAGCGTTTACAAAATAAGGGATAGTTCTATTGTATTTTTATTGTTTTTTTTTTTTTTACTACCAATAGCGGCGATCAGCGATTTTTTTCGTGACTGCGACATTATGGCGGACACTTCGGACAATTTTGACACATTTTTGGGACAATTGTCATTTTCACAGAAAAAAATGCATTGGGATGACGCGATCGATGCTGCGGCCACAGAGAAGCACGGGGAAGCCGTGTTTACACACGGCTCTCCCCGTTCTTCAGCTCCAGGGACGGATCGCCGCACTGCAGCGGCGATCGGGTCCGCGAATCCCGCGGTGCCGGAGCTTTGGACCGGGTCGCGCGCCCGTGACCCACGGCTGGGTACTAAAATCAACGTAAATATACATTGATGTGCCCAGCCATGCCATTCTGCCGACGTATATGTGCAGTAGGCGGTCCTTAAGTGGTTAAAGCGGGATTCCACCCGCAAATTTTTATTTTTTTAAAGTCAGCAGCTACTAACAGTGTAGCTACTGACTTTTTATAAAGGACACTTGCCTGTCCTACCCCCCCCTGATGCCGATCCCACGACTGATCCAGGTGCCGCGCCGCCATTCACACTAGGGGAAACAGGCAGTGAAGCCTTACGACTTCACTGCCCATTTCCTACTGTGCCTGTGTGAGTATCGTGCCGGCTTGTGAATGGGCGGCTGCTCTCCGAGAACACACAGTGTTCCCAGAAAGCAGCGCGCCCCATTCACTAGGAGAAGCAGCAGAAGAAAACACACCACGGTAGGGAAGAGGCAGATTACGGACTTCCGCATAGCAACAGGTATTTCGGGAGAGTATAAATTTTTTATTATTTATTTTTTTAGGATTTTTGGCAAAATGTTTTATTCCTGGGTGGAACTCCACTTTAAAGTCAGTGTCTTATCTGCATTCAATTAGCTTCAGAACCTGTGTAAGGCTCCATTCACACCAATGTGTTTTTTGATGCATTTTGCAGAAATGCAGGGAATTTTTTTTAACATGGTTCCCTATGGAACATGTTCACATCAATGCTTTTTTGTGCCTCTGCGTTTTTAGAAAGGGTCGGGGACTTTTCCTGCAAAAAGCAGTGTTTTGCATGTAAAAGAATTCAATGGACCCGCATCCAAAAACGCAAGTACCGCATTTTTGCCGCGATTTGCATTTTTTTTTTTTACTTGATTTTAGCTGGTTACTAAAGGAAATGTAAAAAAAATACAAACCACAAATCGTGGTAAAAACGTGTGTCAAAAAACACAGCAAGCACTGCAAAAACGTCGCAGGGCAAAGTAGGATGAACGTTGCATGACTGTCGTGTTGTACCAGTGTGAACTTGGCCTTAGGCTGGGTTCACACTGATACTACACAACAGTCATACGACTTTCATCCTACTTTGCTCTGCAACATCAGTCCTACATTGGTCCTACATCCATCCACTTTCATCAACAGAATACTACTTTGATCCGACTTTTTGATCGTCTGACTTGTTCTTTGACCAATCAAAACAATCCCAGTGTGAGAATTTATTTTCACTGCTGCTGTAATCACGTTGGATGCCACAAGTCGGATGGTTAGGACAAAGATCCTACTTTGATTCAACTTCAATGAAATTCAATGGGCTAAAGTAGAATCAAAGTTGGGCCTAAGTAGTGCAGGAACTTTTTTCAAAGTCGGACGGACTTGTGTCGGACCAGTTAAGACGGCTCTCATAAGGAAACATTGATTTTCATGCGTCATTAGCTCCTAATGTCAGAGTGTTTACCGTACCAGTGTGAACCCGGCCTTAATGCAGATGAGGCACCAAGCAAGTTTAACACCTTAATCAGCTACAGAACCTGTGCAATTAACGTGTGTTCTGAATTAACCACTAGCCGCCGTGGTTCTACGGCGGCAGGTCGGCTCTCCTGGGCGAGAGCCCGTAGCTCTACGTCGGGACTTTCGCGGCCGCGAGGGGGCGCGTGCGCGCCGCCGGGCACGCGTGCTCGTTTGTTACAGAGCGGGGAACGAGAGCTGTGAGTGTAAACACACAGCGCTCGTTCCTGTCAGCGGGGGAAACGCTGATCTTCCGTTCATACAATGTATGAACGGAAGATCAGTGATTCCCCCTAGTGAGTCCACCCCCCCATACAGTTAGAACACAAATAGGAACACACTTAACCCCCTCCCTGCCCCCTAGTGTTAGCCCCTTCACTGCCAATGGCATTTTTATAGCACTGATCGCTATAAAATTGCCAATGGTCCCAAAAATGTGTCAAAAGTGTCCGATGTGTCCGCCATAATATCGCAGTACCGAAAAAAAACGCTGATCGCCGCCATTACTAGTAAAAAAAAAAATAATAAAAATGCCATAAAACTACCCCCTTTTTTGTAAATGCTATAAATTTTGCGCAAACCAATCAAACGCTAATTGCGATTTTTTTTTTTATGAAAAATATGTAGAAGAATACGTATCGGCCTAAACTGAGGAAAAAAAATGTTTTTTTTATATCTTTTTTGGGGATATTATAGCAAAATGTAAAAAATATTGCATTTTTTTCAAAATGGTCGCTCTATTTTTGTTTATAGCGCAAAAAATAAAAACCGCAGAGATGATCAAATACCACCAAAAGAAAGCTCTATTTGTGGGGAAAAAAGGACGCCAATTTTGTTTGGGAGCCACGTTGCACGACCGCGCAATTGTCAGTTAAAGCGACGCAGTGCCGAATCACAAAAAGTGCTCTAGTCTTTGGACAGCAATATGGTCCGGGGCTAAAGTGGTTAAAGGGAAGTGGCAACCCTAGCTCTCTCTGACCTGTCAACTCAGCTGACCCAACTCTCCCAGTCATGTGGGAAAGGAGTCTGTTACATGGAGTACTGTGGATTATCTCTCCTAGCTGGAACACACAAGCGGCCAGCTCCTGGTCTATAACAAACATGAACACCTGTGTACTCACACGGCCTGCAGGTCTCCAGCAAAACCTAAAACACATGTTTGAAAGCTTTATCCCACCCAAGACACTTTGAGGCCTTCAAGCTCCAGGCACCAATGCAGGATTACAAAACCTGGAGAAAGCTGTAAACTGTTTTCTCCATGCACAACACTTCGGAGGTCTGCACCCTGTATTATTCCTACATCCATTATTACAATGGCAGGGCCTTGCAATGTCACAATATATACTGAAAGGATTTGCTTCCATTATTTTCAACCATTTACTGGCAAAAAACATAGCAGTCTTCACTTGGAACCCATCTGACCATAAAACCTAGGTGAGGCTTTAACCACTTAAGGACCCCTTCACGCCGACATACGTCGGCAGAATGGCATGGCTGGGCACGTACCTGTACGTGGTCCTTCAAGCCCAGCCATGGGGTGGCGCTCCGGGACCCGGTCCAAAGCTCCGGGACCCGATCGCCGCCGGTGTCCCGCGATTGGAGGTGAAGAACGGAGAGGTGTGTGTAAACACACCTTCCCCGTTCTTCACAGTGGCACTGTCATTGATAGTCTGTTCCCTGATATAGGGAAACACGATCAATGACGTCACAAGTCCAGCCCCGTCCCCTTACAGTTAGAAACACATATGAGGTCACACTTAACCTTTTCAGTGCCCCCTAGTGGTTAACTCCCAAACTGCAATTGTCATTTTCACAGTAAACAATGTATTTTTATAGCACTTTTTGCTGTGAAAATGACAATGGTCCCAAAAATGTGTCAAAATTGTCTGATGTGTCCACCATGTCGCAGTCACGAAATAAATAAAATTTAAAAAAAAAAAAAAAAAAAAAAAAATCGGTGATTGCCGCCATTAGTAGTAAATTTTTTTTTATTGAAATGCAATAAAAGTATCCCCTATTTTGTAAACACTATACATTTTGCACAAACCAATCGATAAACGCTTATTGCGATTTTTTTTTACTAAAAATAGGTAGAAGAATACGTATCGGCCTAAACTGAGGGAAAAAAATATGTTTTTAGATCTTTTTGGGGGTATTATAGCAAAAAGTAAAACCTTTTTTTTTTTTTAAATGGTTGCTTTATTTTTGTTTATAGCGCAAAAAATAAAAACCACAGAGGTAATCAAATACCACCAAAAGAAAGCTCTATTTGTGGGAAAAAAAGGACGCCAATTTTGTTTAGGAGCCACGTCGCACGACCGCGCAATTGTCAGTTAAAGTGACGCAGTGCCGAATCGCAAAAAATTGGCCAGGTCCTTTACCTGCATAATGGTCCGGGTCTTAAGTGGTTGAGAAACAATACCTAGATGGGATGGATTTTGTTTTATTAGGTCTAAGCAGACTATATCCGGTGTCATTCGATTGGATATTGCCACAGTATGTTTTCAAGGAAAATCAGCTTGGACTCTATAGCTAGAATGTTCACGTTGAGAGAAGTGGGATTGTACAATATATTATGTATTGTTTAGTAATTATCTGTGGAATTACCCTCCAACAAAACTAGAATGGTAAAAAGATTGCAACATATGTGATCATTGTCAAACCTATGCTACATTTGTTGTTGTAATTGGTAGTGAACTGTGGATTGACACTACATCCCTTTCCCAGCACAGCTTACACACAAGGCAGTAAATGCTCCCTTTGTGATAGATTTGTTTCCCTAGTACAGGCTTAATCAGCAAGAACAGCCGGAGAAACACAGACAGTCACATACAGAAATATTCTAACGTCTCCACAGGCTCTGAGAGCAATATGAATGACACAAAGCAAGGTTATGTAAAATAACTAAAGCCTTTACAGAAGACACCTAAAAAAAAAAAAAATATGTAGGGTGACAATTCGGAGAATGCCAACCTCTTTGCTGCTTTGTGGATTCTGCTGCTCCATTAATTTCAAGGTCTCTGACCTAAAATAACTATGTTGCCATTGAATTTAAAACTCTAGCAGCCCATATATTCTTCTCAGCGTTGGTTTCAATGCAGTACTGCTTTCCTTATTAACTTAGTTAGGTCAGAGTAGAACTGCCAGTAGTACATTTCACACTTGGGGAAATGCCATAATGAACGGCAGTGTTCATCAATGTAATGGGGTCAGGTTATTAAAGACCAACACTGGACTTTACAAACATCACCTAAACACAAAGCACGAGTACTTTTCTTAAGCACAACAGATACCATACTTTTAGGACCTCCAGGAGGTTTCAAGGGGTTCCATCAACTATGGCCAACTGACGGGTGCCAGGACCAACACTGCTTTACTAAGCCAACGGCAGAGCCCAATTATCTTTTAGGCTGTCTGGAAGGGTTGCATTATTCCTACTGACCAACACGAGGAACATTTTTGCCATTACCCTTTAAATTATTTTTCCAGATTTAGGGAGCGCTTACTAAAATCAAAAGGACCCTCTGGAGTTAAAAAAGGTTGCAAAATAGTCTAAAAACATACTAGACAGTTAGGTAATCTAGTAGGATGCAGGTAATCTGAGCGGAGACCCCCCGCTGAGCTGACGGACACACGGAGCGGACCGAAAAACGGACCGCTCCGTGTGTAAGGAGCCTAAAGATGCAAGGCTGTTTTTGACCACCCTGTCATACAAACCACCACCCTCATACAATCTCCTGGAACTCTCTGGGCTTCAAGTCAAAAGTCATACCCTGGCATCAAAACAATGCTTTATTCAGAAGGTAAATTACGATTTTTTAACGCACTAGCAAAATCCATTGCTTGGAGTACAGAAAAGGACTCTGGCTCTTTAAATCACACATTTGTTAAGTGAGTTTTTTTCTGAAATGACTGTTTACAGGGTAGAGAGACATAATAGTTAACCGATTCCTTTTAAAAATGATAAAAAATAGATAAAAAACAATCATAATGTACCTGCAGTTTCAGTTTTGTTTTTGCATGCTTTTTCATGCTTCTGTGATGTACAGAGACACAGAGCCATTAGAGGGCAGTGATGGTTTGTAAAACGAAAGCGATTGGTTCTGAGGGGTTTTAGACACAGTAATCACACCTCCTTTATTAGTGACCACAGAACGCTCCCATGACTTTTTTCATCATGAAACAGACAACCAGGAAGTGTCCAGAACAGAAGAATTACAGCATCATAGCAAAAACTAACAATGAGGACATGAAACCAGGACTGCAGTAAGGTAAAGGAAGCCATTTAGCTAAAAAAAAATGTTTTCTTTAGTGACCCTTTAAGTTCTGCCAGATAATTATTCAGACCTCCTCTGATGGCTGTTTCAAGGTGTCAAAACCTGCACACTTGGGAGTCTTAAGCATTTCTTGACCCGTTTTTTAATCTGGGTATATTCAAAAGAAGCTGCACTATAGATTATATGAATGACACAGGACCACCGAAGGGGTAGAGCCATCACACCGAAAGGCATAGCGCCATCAATCAACTGCCTGTTCCCAATTCATTGATTCTGTGGTGTAGTACAGCTTCTATGAATGGAGCATCTGGCAGAAAGGATGGCCATAGTCCAGCTCTCTTGAGGAGAGCTCCTGACATCCCTTTTGCCGTTTTAAACAACCACTGCACTCATACGTAAAAGTAAAAAAAAAATATTTTATTAAAAAAAAAAAAAAAAAAATTATCCTATCAACTTTTCACATATAAATTTACTTAAGAGGATAAGTCTCACTGCATATTTTAAATCTTAATGGCATCCCCCTGGGGGTTCTAATGCATGGCAGTGCGATGCAATCAGCTGCAACTCTGGTGCATTTGGAAGATACAGTGGAGTGCCATTGAGAATGAATGCATGTTGGTAATCGCATGTAAACGCATTATAACGGTTTTAAGTCAACCTAAACAAATCCTTAATCAACCCAATCTCTAAACCAATAAACGAAATGTAGCGCTTTAGTGAACACATTCCTCAATGGATAGCGATATGACGGCACTAATTGTCATTTGATTGATTGTAATGATTAACCCAGTCAGATTTATGATCTGAACATATTATTGTGCTTATTTTGATTGTATTATCCATGGGTCTCAATTTGCTTTACTTGACTAGAACTACTTTTTCTTTTCAAACCCTGTTATTATAGAAACTTAATTAAGAAGTATGAAAATGCTCCCTAAATGGATATGTTTAAAGAGCATTTATCCGTTGTGGCCACCTTCTTTGTGCTCAGCATTCCTAAACAGGATATACTTTTCTGCAGGGCTTCCCTCCGAGACCTGCCCATACAATCTCTCCAAAATCTTCCTAGTCGGCCAGGCTGTACACCATATGCATGTGTGGCTCACTATTCACTACAATGGAAGGCCTATCCGGTGCGCGTTGTTGATGTGCCTTCTAGTGAGGTGTATGGGCTGCGAGTCTGCGAGCATAGGTATAAGCTGGGATTTTGAAAATACCCACCAATAAGCCTGTATATGCATTAAGGGGTTAATGTTTTGGTTTTGAGGGTAGTGCAAGCGAGAACTTTTAGGGTTCATGTGCTTTGCCAGAGCCGTGATGTCCTTCCCGTGCGGGAGCCCTCGGTCCTGGCACAAAGCTCTGAAGTTCCAGCAAGGTGTTTCAGACCTTCAGAACGCATGCGCCAGTGATGTCACTGACTGCATGCAGGGCAACTAAGCCTAAACGGTGCAGGTTTAGGAGATATTAAATTTTACCTACAAGTAAGCCTTATTATAGGCTTACTTGTAGGTAAAAATCATCAAGCGGGGATTACAACCGCTTTAAGCTAATCATGGGAACCCCCACAGGGATTCCAGCATCTAATTGGGGGCAGAGTGTATTAGCAGGTGTAAATGCACCCAAAAATTATTCATTTAAGAGTAGGCAAGGCTACAATTTTTTTTAATGGCTGCCTGTGCTCCACTTAGTAACTGTCAGAAAGTGAGCCACAAAATCTGTAAAAATGTGAATTACGTTCCAAGCTTTCCTTACATTATATATTTTTACATTTTAAATGTACAGGTTTAAGATTTTTTTTTTTTTTTTTTTAAATAATAAATTATACTCAGCTAGGTGGGAGCAGCATCTGTTCTCCGCCACCTCCAAGACCTGAGCAATCCAACACAGCCGATTGCTAAAGTTATCAGTCTTCAGAGTTAGTCACTTTGCTCTGCCCCTCCAGCACTCACAAAAGTGCTGGGTCGAGGAGTGGATGGGAGCGGCAGCCAATCCAGGCTTCTGGGTGAATACTGACCATATGGTGGGGATCTTTTCAGAGCCTGGACTATCTCTGACATCAGCGAACAGCAGGCTTAAGCCCGTTGTCGGCTGAAAATGAGTCACCGGAGTGTAGAATGAACTGTACCTCCTGTGATCCATAGGAAACTTAGTCAAAAAAAAGCTTTCCCAGGAAAATCAACTCATCATATGTTTTGTTGGACAGATTAGTCTTCTATTACCGGTAGCAAATCAGTTTAAGGCCTCCAATCCCAGGATGGCCATCACACCACAAAACACACCTCTATAACACCATTTTTGCATTCGTGTGCTTTTGCATCATAACCAAATCACAGTTCTAATCATTACTGTATAGATGTTTGAAACAAAATGACTTACAATGTGAGCACATTTCCAACGGGTAGCTTGCCTCATTTCCCTGTAAACAGAAGAAAGAGAAAACGGTTAAGAATTGTGGCCAAAGTCAAGTTAACAAAGCAGGCTCTTCAGCTGAACACATATACACAAGTCTGCTTGGAAGGCTTGCTTGCCAAACTTGTATTTAGTTTGGCCACAACAAGCCAACAGCCATTAATGGAGATGCCCAGTGGTTGGAATGAATCAGAGCTTCAAGGAACACAGGTGTCTAGTGTATAAACAAAACCTACATTTGTAGAGCGGGGCACGGAAGTTCTGACAACTGGATTTGTTTATTCATCACAATACCAGACAATTTTATAAAATAGAAAAAAGTCCCCCCCCCCATCACAAATATACCCTTTGTCACAGAGTTCAACTGCAGACACACCACGACTTCCCCACTACCCCAATCAGAAGAAACAAAAGGATTTCACTGCTGCCTGTTTAGACAACTTCCCAAAGCGAGGTGAAATCTCAACTGTTGAACTAAATCACTAGGACAGACAAGCCAACAGAAAGATTTACCCTAACTCCCGATGTAGTCATAAAATGTAAACTTGTTTTTGGGGTGGGGGCAATATAGATAGGCAAAATCTTCTAAATAAACTAAAACCCTTCTCACTTTATCCAAGACTAAAACAGCTTAAAAGGCACTTAAATACAATATATATAGAAAATGGAAAAACAGGGCTTGAAAAAAGTCCAACATAGACCCAAAATATGTTGCTGGCACAGACACAACTGTTAAAATCCATCTTTATAAAGTCAGAAAAAAGCCAAAAAGGGATGTGTCTTGAGGCATCAAATAAGTGAAGAGACCGCCACCGCCACCCAAACACACTGCCTCTTACCCATAGGTATATGTTAACTATAAAATCACTGACAGCCCCTCAGCAGTATGGGAATTCACAGTCTCAATACCCAGTTAAGAGGGAGAGGAAAAAAAAAAAAAAAAAAAATAAAGACCCCTCATAGTGCAGACATTCAAATGTAAGGAGTTGGAGACATGTGATGCGGCGGCCATTTTGTGGGTTGGAAACGCTGGACATTTCCTACAATGTCTATATTAACCTGCTGAAATGTGAGTGCAAAACTATCTTTTTATCATTAAACTAACATTTGGATATCTGCACTATGAGGAGTTATCCGCATGCTGCTGAGGAGCTGTCAGTGATGTATATCCATGCAAAAAATAGTCATTAAAAACTCAATAGAATATCCTAAAGCTGTGCTGTATTCCAATGCAACACGACTCAATGCCAAATAAAATGTATATGAACAGCTTTTTTTCTCAGAAAATAGGTGTAGGAACTCAACCATGACCTGCTCAGATTTCACAAACAGTAGAAGGGTCTTAAAGGGGCATTAAATACCAGAATTGCATTACATACAGAGTGCAGAGTTCAGGGGGTTACAGAGCTGTCACTTGTAAACACAGAAACCAGACTTCTGTGTTTACAAGTGATTGTGGTGAGCAGGCACCAAAGGGTCTGAGCCAGAGGTGGTGGAACCGAGTTCCCCCAAGTTCCCCCTGAAAAAAAGCCCTTTATACAAATAATGCCACAGTAGGAAAATTATAATTGTGCTCAATGCCAGAAGGCAATTCATTACAGTTTATAAAGAATATGTGCAGGACTAAGGGCTCTTTCACACGTCCGTTCCGTTTGTCCGTTTTTTGGACATCCGGTAACGGACCTCAATGCTTCCCTATGGGAGCGGATCCGTTAGCGGATGATGCATCCGCTAACGTCCGCCAGATCCGCATCCGTTTTTGCGGACAGAAGAATGTCCTATTTTTCTTCCGTCCGGCCAAACGGATCGGATGCAAACGGACAGACGGTCCGTTTCCATCCGATTCCCCATAGGGGATAGCGGAGGAGAGACAGGGCGGTCCCTGCACAGTGTGCGGGGACCGCCCTGTCTGCCCGACAGCTCAGCGGAGACCCCCCCCGCTGAGCTGACGGACACACGGAGCGGACAGAAAAACGGAACGCACGTGTGAAAGAGTCCTTAAGCTGGCCATACACCATACAATTTTCTTATTCAATTTAGATTTACCTTCAGCTGTAGTACAAGGGCCTGCCTAATTACATACAAATTGAAAGCATTTAGATTTGACCTCATATTATATGGTTTTGGTAAATCGATAGAAGAAAATGTAATGTATGGCCAGCCTTAGGCTGGAAACACACATTCTAAACGTGTTTCTATTTGGTTCAGGAGAGCCTACACCACAGCATACCTTTTAACGGACTTAACAGATGTCTGAGCAGACACTGCCTCTACCCAGCTGACAAGATCGATCCTCTTATGTGTAAGGATTCCCCCGGCATATCACTTTTCATATCTGTGCAAAAGGCCAAGGGATTGCACACACACAGCAAGTTCTCAGGACAGACGCCTACACCTACCACCTATATGGAGCCTCTTCAGAGCCATGTTCTAACTGGGACACACATTCACACACCTCTGCAATACAAGCACATTTTTCTACGTTTTAAACACACAGCAGTGCAAAAGGACTTGACTGGTGTAGGTCGGGAGGATGTGTTACTCCTGCCAATAGATCCATTTTATTTTCTATAATATGCCAAGTGACCAGCAAGATTAACACAAACTTACAGGACAACTGTACCTTACACAGTTCTTGAATGGCCAAATGCCTGCCAGCTGAGCACAGCGTCCGTCACACAATACCTTCATCTCCGTTCAAAAGTGTTATTGTTTGGCCAGGTCACAGATATCTGCTCTAGAAATTACACAGATTTAACACATTCATGTATTTACATGTTCTGCACTTTAACGTAAAACTTAAACTTTGTCATTACAGGGTGAAAACTCTGCTGTGCATTTGCTCTACAGAACAATGTTGCCATCCTAATACAGGATATAAAATATATCTAATGACAGGAGCAACGGACTTAAAGGGGTTGTAAAAGTACATTTTTTTCCCCTAAAAAGCTTCCTTTACCTTAGTGCAGTCCTCCATTTACCTCATCCTTCAATTTCGCTTTTAAATGTCCTTATTTCTTCCGAGAAATCCTCACCATTTTAATGCAAATAACTGCAGCCAATATTTTTCAACTTTACCCATAATTATATTTCAAGTTCAAAATCCACTTTAACATTTTATGTGACTCATTTAAAAATGGACATCAATAAGGGAGAGCCCATGACTGGAATAATCAGGTAAAGCATACAGTATTTGGGTTTATAATCTAATGAAACCTAAGAATTTAGCCACTCTTTAAAATGTTCTAGCTTACAATGGGTTAAAGTAGAACTATAGGCAAACCATTGTTTTCCTTTTGAATATATTGAGAGGATTATAAGCACGGTAAGGTTTATTTCTGCCATTTGTCGCATTGGGGAGATTTACCTTCACTTCCTGTCCTATAGTCAAAACAGGAAACTAGGAGAAATGCCTGCAAATAAAGGGAATCCCTTGGGGACCTCCAGGTCACCAGACCTAGTGTACCTATTGGAAGATTTCCACTCTTACTTTTCTGGGGACAACCCAAAATTTGGGATTGTTTTTACTTTCACCGATAATGGTAAACGGGATGAAAAAAAAAGGTGAATCTGCCTAATGGAGACACAGGCAGCAATAAGCTATAGCAATAGCTATACTTCACACTCTGTAAACTGTAGTTTGTAAAGTGTCCATGGAGTGTCAGATACCTCGGTGGACTTTACTCATGTAAACCAGAACGTTTTAAAAGGTGAATAAATCCTAGAGTTTTTAAGACCGTGTATTTCTGCTTAGAAGGTATAGGAAGCTCCAACTGCAGCCCAGGACATAACTAAAGGGATGCACATAATGTTCAGTATATGTAATGCTAAAGAGGACTGTCAGACTGAAGAACATACTAGGATATGAGTCAGCTAGTGATCATGCTACAGATGTGGTCTGAGTCTGCAGAAGATAGATAGGTTAGTAAAAATTATTATTACTTCTTTACATATCAAATAGTATTGCTCCCACTCCACACGGCTGCGTGGAGGGGGGGGGACACGGCTGCGTGGAGGGGGGGGGGGGACACGGCTGCGTGGAGGGGGGGGGGGGACACGGCTGCGTGGAGGGGGGGGGGGGGACACGGCTGCGTGGAGGGGGGGGGGGACACGGCTGCGTGGAGGGGGGGGGGGAGGGGGGGGGGGACACGGCTGCGTGGAGGGGGGGGGGGACACGGCTGCGTGGAGGGGGGGGGGGGACACGGCTGCGTGGAGGGGGGGGGGGGGACACGGCTGCGTGGAGGGGGGGGGGGGGGACACGGCTGCGTGGAGGGGGGGGGGGGGACACGGCTGCGTGGAGGGGGGGGGGGGGGGGGACACGGCTGCGTGGAGGGGGGGGGGGGGGGACACGGCTGCGTGGAGGGGGGGGGGGGGGACACGGCTGCGTGGAGGGGGGGGGGGGGACACGGCTGCGTGGAGGGGGGGGGGGGGGAGGGGGGGGGACACGGCTGCGTGGAGGGGGGGGGGGGACACGGCTGCGTGGAGGGGGGGGGGGGGACACGGCTGCGTGGAGGGGGGGGGGGGACACGGCTGCGTGGAGGGGGGGGGGGGGGACACGGCTGCGTGGAGGGGGGGGGGGACACGGCTGCGTGGAGGGGGGGGGGACACGGCTGCGTGGAGGGGGGGGGACACGGCTGCGTGGAGGGGGGGGGACACGGCTGCGTGGAGGGGGGGGGGGGACACGGCTGCGTGGAGGGGGGGGGGGGGGGACACGGCTGCGTGGAGGGGGGGGGGGGGGGACACGGCTGCGTGGAGGGGGGGGGGGGGGACACGGCTGCGTGGAGGGGGGGGGGGGGGACACGGCTGCGTGGAGGGGGGGGGGGGGGGACACGGCTGCGTGGAGGGGGGGGGGGGACACGGCTGCGTGGAGGGGGGGGGGGGACACGGCTGCGTGGAGGGGGGGGGGGGACACGGCTGCGTGGAGGGGGGGGGGGACACGGCTGCGTGGAGGGGGGGGGGACACGGCTGCGTGGAGGGGGGGGGACACGGCTGCGTGGAGGGGGGGGGACACGGCTGCGTGGAGGGGGGGGACACGGCTGCGTGGAGGGGGGGGGACACGGCTGCGTGGAGGGGGGGGGGACACGGCTGCGTGGAGGGGGGGGACACGGCTGCGTGGAGGGGGGGGACACGGCTGCGTGGAGGGGGGGAGACACGGCTGCGTGGAGGGGGGGAGACACGGCTGCGTGGAGGGGGGGAGACACGGCTGCGTGGAGGGGGGGAGACACGGCTGCGTGGAGGGGGGGAGACACGGCTGCGTGGAGGGGGGGAGACACGGCTGCGTGGAGGGGGGGAGACACGGCTGCGTGGAGGGGGGGAGACACGGCTGCGTGGAGGGGGGGAGAGACACGGCTGCGTGGAGGGGGGGAGACACGGCTGCGTGGAGGGGGGGAGACACGGCTGCGTGGAGGGGGGGAGACACGGCTGCGTGGAGGGGGGGAGACACGGCTGCGTGGAGGGGGGGGGGACGGACATTTAAAAAAGTATCGGTATTCGGTATCGGCGACTACTTGAAAAAAGTATCGGTACTTGTACTCAGTCCTAAAAAAGTGGTATCGGGACAACCCTACATTGAATATTCCAAAAAAAGACTTGAGGAATCATCCTCGTATAGCATATCTGGATCATTCTCACTTCCTGACTTGAACTGTAAAATAACGGGCAGTATAGCCGCGCTGTCCCATTGATATCAATGGGCAGCAGTGGTGGAGGAGCAGTATACACACCGCTCCAAAAGATGCGGCTAGCGGGACTTTTTTTACCGTCCTGCTAGCGCACCACTCCAGTGTGAGAGCCCGAGGGCTTTCACAATGGAGCAGCTGTTTGAGGGCAGATTGCAGGCGCTATTTTTAACGCCAGAGTGCCTGCAATACACCCTCAGTGTGAAAGGGGTCTTAGTGATGGGGAGATTTACCCTCTCTATTTGTCCAGTTTACTTTTGTCATCAAAAATTAAAGCAAAAGAAAATCAAACTTTGAGTTGACGTTACAATTATAAGGTGGAAAATCTTCCAATGGGACACTAGTTTTGGAGACATCACAATTCACATGCAAGCTGCTTAGTTTACAACGCCAGTAGATCATGTAACCATGGGGAGCCTGGCCTTGAGATGACTACATTACCAACATTTAACCACAGAAAGCAGACAGAACTAGAGTTTAGCAACAAGGAGGGTTATTGGTCGGCTATTTACTGTTCGAGGTGCCCACAACTTCAGAAATCTTATTAAGGGGTCACCACACTAGAGGGGTTGAGAACCACCACGCTAGATCATAGGACAGCAATCTATAAGCACTTACCAATAGCCCCATTAGTGATGCCATGCACAAGATATTCCCTCCATCATTGACAAAGTCCTACGACGAAACGCGTCTGGGTAGACGTGCGGTGACGTCATTACGCTCTGGAGGAGGGTCCTTGCTGATCTGTTTGCCGGCCGGCAACTTTGTATTTTATATGCCTGTCTAACTCATCTCCCATGTGAGTATTCTGGTTTTTACTTTTTTAAATAAATGTCCCAGCGGGATTACGCTATGTCTGCCTCTATTTATCATTTACATATGATCTAATTGGTGGAGTTGCTGAGTGGAGCCCCGTTGTAAACACTGCCCTAGGATTTGGGATTCGTCCTGGTTCTCTAAAGGCCCCGGCTGGGTCACAGCCGACTGTTGATTACAGCCATTCCTCTGGTAAGCTGCTTATACTTCTGGTGGTGGGCCACATTGAAAAGCCAAGTTCGAGCACAGTGGTGTTTATTATATGTCCATCCTGATTAAAGACCAGCGGAGATTTGTCTTGGAGCCAACCTACTACTTCTCTCATGTCTGAAGGATTGTTTATCTCCACATGACTGATATATGGACTCTTTTTTTGATTGTATCGAGTCCGGGTGACAAGGCGCAGCTCTAAATCTTTGTTTTTGGTGTTACCCTATGTGTCCATGCACACATAGGCTGTTTTTGACTGGGGCATTTTCTGCCTGGAAAAAAAGCCTGTAAAAAACACACTAACTTCAAGCACCTAAAAACGCAGATACCAGCTTTTAAAGTCTTGGACATCATTGAAAAAAACACACGCAAAAATTCTAAAAACGTTGACAAACGCACTGCAAAGCTACTGCCATTTCTTAAAAACGTCCAGGTGTGCATGAGGCCTTAGACCGGATTCTGTTGAACAGACAGCAGTAGACAGACCAAAAGTCGTCCAGTACGGTTAAACTGGTCATTTTCAGTCAGTTTATACCCTGCTCCAATAACTTGTCATGTGGTAACTGACTTTTATATAGGTCAAACAAACACCACCACATAGCATACATGTGGATTGTACGTGTGTGGATTGTGAGGCATAAAAAATATATATATATATATATATATATATATATATATATATATATATATATATATATATATATATATATATATAATGCCAAGAAGATTTTGTGCTGCTAGATGCATGAAATATATGAAAAAGCACTAGAGCAACACCATGCACATGTTATACATCGTGGTACAAGGATATTACAAAAATATAGTATAGGTAGGCATACACCGTTGAAGTGTGCCATCAGCCCATTCAGTAAATTCTCTCTACAGAGCATGCATTAACACATGCATGTGTGTAAGTGGGCCCTAAGGCCAGCCTTATTGCCCATACACACGATCCGAATATCGGACGAAAACGATCGTTCGAGGAAGAATCGTACAATTTTCGGATCGTGTGTACACTACTTTCGAGAGCCGATCACGACAGTTAATCCAATATTAGATCGGACAAGCACGAAAATTTTCAGTCCCTCGATGTGCAAAACTGACAGAGACATACCCCAAGGGACTTACAGCTGTAATCGCAGCAAAAGGTGGCGCTACAAAGTATTAACTTAAGGGGGCTGAATAATTTTGCACGCCCAATTACTAAGTTTTTTATTTGTTAAAAAAGTTTGAAATATCCAATACATTTTGTTCCACTTCATGATTGTGTCCCACTTGTTGATTCTTCACAAAAAAAATACAGTTTTATATCTTTATGTTTGAAGCATGAAATGTGGCAAAAGGTCACAAAGTTCAAGGGGGCCGAAAACTTTCGCTAAGGCACTGTATGTGCACAGCTCAAACTTAATGAATTGGGTTTACAGCCACTTTAACAAACAGCTACCGTTTCATTTAAGGATTACCCACAAAAATGGATGACAAGACGATAGACAAAATTCAACCTTTCCAGATGATTACAGTTGCAAAGCCACTGCAGATACAACCAATTGGCCAAGAGGAATTTTCCTGGTCAGTCGTTTGCTTTCCCTCATAACTCCCTCCTTCAGGCTCGGTTCACACTTACGATGCGAAAACTCTGCAAATCCACTATGGATTCCCACATTGCACGTGACTCGCACAGCAGCTTACACTGCCATATGCGAACTGCCGGGAGTGTCAATACATTGTTAATGACAGCCCCATATCAGCATGCATATCCCACTGTGAACCGACAGTTCAGACATGAATCGGAACGCATGGGTGTGAACACCCATGCAATCCGATTCTGGTGCGGATCAAAAGAAAAGGTCCTGTGTGGCTTTGGCCGGCATGCGATGCAATATCAACCATACTATCTCGCCATCATCACTTCACCCAGCCATGCCATTCTGCCGCAGTAAAACTGCTGCGGCTGGTTGGCAAGCAGTTAAATAAATGAAAAAAAAAAAAACAACCAAACATTTATATAGGCTGCACTAATTGGCAACACTGGTAATCAGGACATGACCCTTTTATACTTTTCCCAGTTATCGGCTTTCTTCTTTCCTCCTCATGCTGTCAACATGAGGCAAGGAGTGCCGATAACCAGCTTCTGCTTACATCATCACAATCAGCTGTCATTGGACACAGCTGAATACATGGTAAAGAGGGCTGATTGGCTCTTTACCAGTACCTCAGTGGACACGATCACGTGAGGACATCAAAGAAAGGCTTGCCTTTAGCCATCATGCAGCTATAGCGCAGGTTAACAAGTAAAATAGGCAAAACATTTTGGATGGAGTAAGAGGGTTATAACTGCTGTAAGGTTTATTATTGCAAACTTTGTCCCATTGGGGAGATTTACCGTCACTTCCTGTCCCATAGCCAATCAGGAAAGGAGTAGAAATGCCTGCAAATTAAGGGAATCCCTTGGGGACCTCCAGATCACCAGACCTAGTATACCTATTGGAAGATTTCCTCTTTATTACTTTTCTGGGGACAACCCAAAAGTAAATCTCTGCAAAGGGAATCTCTTGGGGAGCCCCAGGTCACCAGAACAAGTGTCCCCATTACAATAGTTCCCCTCTATTTTCTGGGAACAACCGAAAATGTTGATTATTTTTTTCACTTTCATTGATAATTGTAAAATGGACAAATGGAGAGGGTGACTCTCCCTAATGGGGGAACACACTACAATAAAGGTCTTATAGGTTTTCTAATCCATTTCCCCCCTATCCAAGAGTTGCCTTTAGTTATACTTTAAACTTTTATATGTACACGTGTCTAACACCACTAAAAGATGTGAGGAATCTTCTCCATATGGTGTTTGGTCATCATTTGAAGAATGGCAAACACTGAAATGGTGCATTCCATCAAAGAGTACAGGAAGAGTACTAGAGGGGGGATATCTGCACACGTTCAAACACAAAATGAAGACAGTGCAGTTTTGTAATTCTACTTGACTGACATCATTCAGCAATGAAAGCACCTTTGTTTTAGCCCAAGAGAACCGCCCTGCAGGCAGCATTTTAAATGGAATTTGGAGCTGTAAAACACTCAAATGGTTTCTGATCACCCACTCCAAAACATTATATAAATAAGCATGTTAAAAAGGGATCCAGGTTATGAAATGGGCTGCAGCCACACACAAGAGACATGTATACAGTATAGGAGAGGTGGAGGCTCAGACTTTCCAGCATATTACATCTCAGGGATCCCCCACACCATTCTCAAGTATCCTGTTCAGGCCGACATATCTGGAACACGTGTTTCAGGCTCAGGGGAGATTCTACAGGCATGCTGTAATGTCTCGGGTTTAAAGATGCAGTAACTTTAAAGAGAAACCTAACTCGAGAAAGAAAGGCCATTTTCCTATATCTGGAGACTTGTTGGGTAATGGGAAATAAAAGCTATAGATTAATAAAAGTAAAGTGCAGCACCTGCCCACAGTGGCCAGACAGATTTTTATATAAGGAGAAAAAAAATATGCGATTTATGAGCAAAAGCCAATTTCTTCTCCCTTCTATAAAATGGCCTTTATTTTCCTAGAAGAAACGTACATAGTCAAAAGGCCGAATGAATGTAACTGACACAAAAGAAATAGCATTAATGTAAATGCCCTTTAAGGGGTTGTAATGGTTCATATTTTTTCACCTTAATGCATCCTATGCCCCCAGCCATTAGCTTGCGCTGCTGTCAAATCCAATGACGCGGGCGCTGGGACGGGACCAAGTCATGCACTCAGCAGCTATGTACGACCAGTGTATCACACGGGAGCGCGCCCACAAGTTAACGCCCTCAGAGGGGGTTAGCTATTGCAGGGAGGAACCGAAAGAGTGGGACCCCAGAAGAGGACGTTCGGGGCCACTCTGTGCAAAACGAACTGCAGAGTTGCGGTAAGTACGATTTTTTTTTAAATATATACCTGAACCTTTAGTATCATGGCAGCTCAGAATGAATAGTTTAAAGGAGTTGTAGGCCTGGTTCACACTGGTACGATTTGAGATGTCAAATCATCAGCATTTGCCGGCAATTGTACCATCCTAATCGGTGTGACGCCACATTTGCGGCACTGCACCGATTTCAAAAAGTAGTTCCTGTACTACTTTTTGCGATTTTGGGCCACGATTTACATCGACATCTGTGCAGAAACCTGCACAGAGGTCTCTGAAATTGCTGCTGAAAATCGTGACTACCAGCGGGAGTGAAATTGTGCGAGTTCAGCTGATCTCGCACGGCTTCACTCACGCAGCCCAGTGTGAACCTGGGCGTAAAGGTAAAAAAATTCTCTACATAGCTTCCTTCACCTTAGTGCAGTCCTCCCTCACTTACTTCATCTTTCCATTTTGCTTTTTTTTGTATAATCTGTATTTTTTGAGAACATGTGTAGCGCCCCCTTGCTTTTCGCATGGGCAATTTTCCAAAAGTTAGTTTGACTGGGAGAGTCGCATTGTTCTCAGTCATGATTTGCCAGGGTTAATGATCTGTGTTATTCTGGAAAGGACCACTGGCTCTGTCTGCATTCTGAGGATGTGAGTTTATCCTTGGCCAGCAGTGGGAGCTAGAGGGATTTCTGGCAGATGGAATCTTCCCCAGCAGCCAATTAGAGAGGGTTTTCTCTCGCTGGGCATGCTGGGAGGGATATATCTGGGACGGAGGTCAGGTGTTCGGGGGCGTGGGGTCCTGGAGCGGCACCCACCTTCAGGGTGTGCGCATCCAGAGATCCTGCCGGCGTGGCCTACCTGGCCGGGCTTCAGGCCTTATCAAGTCTCAACCGGAGACAAAGCTGAGGGGACCCCAGTGGCTCACTGGGTTCCCGTGGAGAGGATTCGGCGTCCGGGCAATAGACAGGTATGCTTTGCTGTCACCCGGAGATCCTTTCTAAGGAGAAAAAGTTACTAGGAGGATACGCTCGGTTCGGACGTTTCTAAATCTTTTATATTTTGTTGTAAATAAAAGTAGAGTCAGCGAAACTCGTTCCTCCCAGCTAGAATTTAAGGTGACGTCCCGGCTGCTGTCAGAGAGAGAGACCAGCCCGGGAGACACCTCGCCCACCCCAGGGCGCTGATTGGCGACGTGCGGGCTCTGTTCTTTTTCAAGAGCCAATCTCTGCTACACCTACATCCAGGCCTGACATCTAGAGTTCTTTCCTTCTCATCAACCTGTTCTTCCTTTGAGTTAATGTTCGGCAATGTTGGCCTGGATCAATCTGGTATTTCTGGTGCATCCCTAGACAAAAGTGAGACTTAATTTGCCGATCCCATCATCAAACCAGCGGCTCATTCGGGGGTGAGCGCTACACATGTATACACAAACTTAAGTGCAGCTTACGTCAAACATGGTCCACAATGAACATACGTATCAGTAACGTGCGAAAGGTACAACGGAGCAACTGAAGAACAAGGTACCATTTCCTAGATAATAAAACTGAACCATCAAGGGAGGGGAGGGCCCACCCCTCCCCAACTTGCTTACTCGTCCCTCCATCAAAACCTGGGATCTTGGACCCAACTATACAAGGAGCTCCCACATCCCAGCGCCCAGTATGGGAAGGGGGCGCCAAATGGCCTCCATCAGACCCTACCCAATCGAAATCCGGCCCATAGAAAATAGGGGCCCTGCACCACTAAGAATATCCCCATCCATACAGAAGAGACAACAGCTGCACAATGAGATCCAAACCAAGGGGCCAACCCCAGCTGCAAAAAAACCTGAGCTGAGCAGGTGCGCAGGAATCCATGCATTAACACCCAAAAAGAGCAAGGAAATAAAAAATGAATAGAAAACAACAAAATGCAGACAAAGGGGGATAGTATGGTAGAAAGTCCAGAAAAAGGAAACAGAGAAAAAGAAATGGGGAGATATGACTGCCTCCACCAGGCACGCTCTACAGCGTCACATTGCTCTGCCAATCAAAGAAAGACTGTTAGTGCTCAGCACAGCATTCAAACTCCTGCATCTCCTGTCTCCGTCTCCGGGGCCTGCGCAACATCACCCCTGCCTTCCCTAAGTGAGGGCTCTGCAAGTTCCAATAAGGCGATGTCTAGACTAGAGGGAACCCATCACCTGAAGTATGCTGCAGCCAAGCAGCCCAAATGGACTTAAAGCGCTCACCTGTGCCATTGCAGTTCACCACCCATTCCTCAGCCTCCTTGATCTCCCACGCCTTCTTCCATTTTGCTTTTAAATGTCCTCATTTCTTCTGAGAAATCCTCACTTCCTGTTCTGTCTGTAACTAAACACAGTAATGCGACACTTTCTCCCTGGTGTGGAGAAGGCGAGCAGGAGTGTCAGGACACCCACATCTCCTTTCTCTATCTGCAAAGTAGAGAGTGTCCTGACACTCCTGCTCGCTCCCTCCCCCCTCAAGAGGCTCTCCACACCAGGGAGAAAGCCTTGCATTACGGTGTGGAGTTACAGACAGAAGAACAGGAAGTGAGGATTTCTCAGAAGAAAGATATTTAAAAGCAAAATGGAAGGATGAGGTAAGTGAAGGAGGACTGCACTAAGGTAACGGAAGATATTTAGGGAATTTTTTTTTACCTTTACAACCCCCTGAGATGCTGAAAGACATTTTACCTAAAACTGCTGTATTAAAGTTTTAGAAGAACAAAAACAATGCTGGAAGGTCTAATTTCCCCTTTGTAAAAGACTTGCCTGATTCATCTTTGGTGAGCTTTTTAAAAGTGCACAAAAAAGGACTCTCCCGTTGATTTCTATAGAAAACACACAAAAAAAAAAAACACTTCAAACACAAAAATGCAGTGTGTTTTTGGTGCATTTTTTGGCATCACATGTCCAAGTTTTAGAAGCAAAAACAAACTCAGCAAAAACAAATGCATTTTTAATGGAACCCCAAGCCATTTCATACCCATTTCACAAAATTCATGTGCGTTTTCTAGGCAGTGCGGTGCAAATTGCAGGCACATAATCTTTAATGGGAAAGAATCGATTTACAGATGTGTTCCATTCTAAACATGAATTCTCTCCCTGGTCAGCTGATCTGCATCTACAACAGAGAAAAACCACTGAATAATTTTTATCTTTGCAAGGAAGCCGGAGCTGCAATTTGCACCAGACTAGTGTGAATCCAGCCTAAAGTGTAACACGTGATCCTGTGGAAGAGCCATAAAAAAGGTACAAGGTTTTTACCTTCATGCATTTTATGCATCAGCCCCTGTAATACTTACCTGAGCCCCCTCTCGGTCCAGCGATTTCCACGTGAGTCTTGGCTCACCAGGAACTCGCATTCCTGATTGGCAGCAGCGGGAGCCATTGGAGGGCTGAGCTGCAGCGCCATGAGTGAATGGACACAGAGCTGTGGCTCAGGAACATTCCTGTTTGGGTGTCCCCATTGTAAGCTGCTTGCTGTGGGGGCACCCTACAGGAGGGAGGGCCAGGCACGCATGAGTGGGACCCAAGGATCCAGGCTGTTCTGTGCAAAACCATTGGTACAGCAGGCACATATCAGGAATATTAGATGCTAGGGTAACAAATACTTAGATTCCCCCGATCTTGTGAGGGCAACATTGGCAGAATGTCTTGTTTTAGCAGAGATGTCCGGCTTCTTGAGTAACCCCGATTCCTATGGTGTCAAAGTGTTGATTCTCTATGTGTGATCAAAGCCGACCCCGCCGCCGTTAATACAAAGCCGCCGCGAACATTACACGCACATTTAGTTTGAATCGCTTTTTACCGCGCGCTTTGTGTAAAGGACACTCCCCCTTGCTCGGGATTGGACGGATCTGTCCAATCCCGAGCAAGAGGGAGTGTCCTTTACACTGGGCTCGCGGTAAACAGCTATTGAAAAACTAAAGGTGCGTGTAATGTTCACGGCAGCGGCTTTGTATTAACGGCGGCATCATCATCATCATGCATATGTGGGGGACATGGCTGGAGGGACATGGCTGCATATGTGGGGGACATGGCTGCCTTTGGGGACACATTTAAAAAAAGTATCGGTATTCGGTATCGGCGACTACTTGGAAAAAAAAAAAGTATCGGTACTTGTACTCGGTCCTAAAAAAGAGGCATCAGGACAACCCTAATTGGAGTGTTAGAGAAGACCCAGCAAGTCGTGTTTACAGTCACCTAAATAACAAAAATTAAACCACAATTGCAGTCAAAGCTAGATCTAATCTGGGTTCTAAGTGCAAAAATGTTGTGTGCTGCCTTTGTGAAGTTGTGTAGGGCAAAGCACAATGTTGATTATTGCTGTCCGGCAGGTGGGTGAAGCGACAATAAAAACTGCAATATAACAGTACACTGCAAGGGAATTGCTCCACCAACGCACATTACTAGTTTAATACAGAGCGCTCGGTGCTGCCTTATTCAACCTAATGTGAGAAGACAGCTTCATACAGCTGTAATGATCCAGCGCTGGTAAATCTTTACTTTGCAGACATAACAGAATTGAGACTGATGTCAAAGAAAATCGTGTACAGTCAGCTGAAGGACGGGAAATCAGTGAACAAATGTGGAAGTAGATTTTTGTCATTTATATCCATCATGGCACCTTAACTACTTCAGCCCCGGACCATATTGCTGGTCAATGACCGGGCCACTTTTTGAGATTTGGCACTGCATCGCTTTAACAGACAATTGCGCGGTCCTGCGATGTTGCTCCCAAACAAAATTGGCGTCCTTTTTCCCCCCCACATATAGAGCTTTCTTTTGGTGGTATTTGATCACCTCTGCGGTTTTTAGTTTTTGCGCTATAAACAAAAATAGAGCGACAATTTTGAAAAAAATAATTTTTTATCTTTGCTGTAATAAATATCCCCAAAAATATATATAAACATTTTCCCTCAGTTTAGGCCGATACCTATTCGTACATATTTTTTGTAAAAAATAAAATAAAAAAAAATTATAAAATAAAAAATTAATGCAATAAGCGTTGATTAGTTTGGGCAAAAGTTATAGCGCCTACAAAATAGGGCATAGTTTTATGACATTTTTATTAATATTTTTTTTTTTTTTTTTACTAGTAATGGTGGCGATCAGCGATTTTTATCGGTATTGCGACCTTATGGCGGACACGTCGGACACATTTTTGGGACCATTGGCATTTTTATAGCAATCAGTACTATCAGAAATGCCAAAAAAATAATCTCAAGAGCAAGACTAGGCATTCTCAGAATTTACTGTAAAATGACACATAAAACAATGCAACACATTACGTCACTTCCGACGTTGAATTCGGTCATAAAAAAAAAAAAAAATTATGGCGAGTACCCTCTTCACTTTGAGACTAGCATCCAACAAAAAAAACTGACGAAAAATCATCAAATAATCTGATC